>CM061139.1:101503588-102760712 GCA_030789695.1 Scilla litardierei | reverse complement strand
GCATTCCTATGCCGACATTTCTCCCAAAGCCTGAGGGACACCGCGTTGGACTGGTACTTTGGCTTGCCCGCGAGGTCCGTAGGGAGCTTTGGCGAACTATCCCATAAGTTCTGCCAAGAGTTCCGGGCCGGGCAGACGAAAAAGAAGCCCTTAGACTATCTCAGCACGATAGTCCAAGGAGAAGGAGAGACAACGGGTAGATACCTCCGCCGTTTTCAGGAGGAGAGACGGGCGGTGGTGACGTGTGGCGATGAGGTGCTTATGCTGGCCTTCAAATCGGGGCTGCGGACTCGGAGCCTCCATAAATCCCTGCTCCGGGATCCTCCAACCGATTATGAGGCATTGGTTGCTATGGGGGAGAGACACGCGTTGGCCGAGGAGACTCTCGGCGCCAAGGCCTTGTTCCCCCTGGTGAAACCCCCCCAAGGCGAACCCCGGTCACATCCACGGCCGAGGCAGGAAGAGGGACACCGTGGTTGCGACCAACTGGCCCGACCAAGGAGGGAACCGCTTGGGCCTCGCCCGCAAGATCGACCTGGCCTGGCGCGCGATTTCGCTCCGGCCCAAGGGCTCCCTCGAGTCGTCCCGAGACAAGAAGGCCCCCTACGGGCACATTACACGCAACTCAATGCCTCCTTGATTGAGGTGATGGCTGCGGCTACACGGGCCGGACTGCTGCCGGAGCCGCCCCGAGAAATGAAGTCGGACCCCGCCCGGAGAGATTTTAAGAAATACTGCCGATACCACCGGGACCACGGCCACGACACCGACAACTGCTTCACCCTTAAAAGGGAAATCGAGCGGCTGATCCAGGCAGGCCACCTGGGGGACTTCGTTGGAGGCCGGAGACCGGACCGGGAAGACGGGAACCACCGAAGAGCACGGAGGTCGGACCCTCCGGCAGGCGACGAGCGGGAAGAGCTTCACCCCCCGAAACCCGTCATGCGCATAGACACGATATGCGGCGGGCCATCTTCAGGAGGGGCATCGTCGTCAGGCAAAAAGGCATATGCGAGACAAGTAATGACGGCGGGTCTTGGAGGGGACCAGAGAGGGAGAAGGATGGCCTACCCTCCCATTACTTTCAGCGACGAGGACCTAGAGGGGATCGAGCAGCCCCACGACGACGCCATCGTCATCGAGGCGCAGATTGGGACGGCCATCGTCAGCCGCCTCCTGATCGATACCAGGAGTTCTTGCGACATCCTGTTCATGTCCACAATCGGGAAGATGGGGTTAAGGCCGACGGACCTGAGACCCTGCACTGGACCCCTCGTCGGTTTCACCGGTCACTCGACCCCCATCATGGGAGTGATCACCTTACCGATAACCCTCGGAGAAGAGCCGCAGGTCGTCACTCGAATGACGCTGTTTGTTGTGGTCGACATTATGTCGGCGTACAATGGGATCATAGGACGACCTTACATGTCGGCCATTGGAGCGCTCCCCAGCCTCCTCCATCAGATGGTCAAGTTCCAGACCCCCCGAGGGGTGGGGATCGTACGGGGAAGCCAGAAGCTGTCTAGGAGCTGCTACGTAGGGTCGACCAAGCACAAAGGACCAGAGGTGAACCTGAGGATCGACTCCCTGAGGCGGAGTTATGACCCCCACCAGCCAGAGTTAGCTCCAGCCGATGCCACTGCCGAGGGAAATAGGATCGACCACACGCCCGCCACCGCCACCACACCCCCCCCCATGAGAAGGACGGGCAAATCACTCCAAGGGGCGCGGTGCGCAGGTCGTGACATAGCCCGGAACTGTAAGTCCTGAACGAAGTACCTTGTTCCTTTCTTTTATATTCGAATTTCGCCTTTGCTGCATGACAATTTCAGTTCAACCCTCTCAAAGACTCCGGGGCAGGACCAATCCTCGCCACCCAAACCGGAGAGGGGCATGGGCCGAGCTGCGTACTCGCTCCCCCCCCAGGAAGACCTCCGGGGCAAGTTCACTGAGCTTGGCCACCCAAACCGGAGCGCCATATGCGGGGTAGGCGACGGCCCAATACCCGTCCGACTATAGAGGCTGCGGGGAGGCGACGGCCCAATACCCGCCCTCTCAAAGACTCCGGGGCAGGACCAATCCTCGCCACCCAAACCGGAGAGGGGCACGGGCCGAGCTGCGTACTTGCTCCCCCCCCAGGAAGACCTCCGGGGCAAGTTCACTGAGCTTGGCCACCCAAACCGGAGCGCCATATGCGAGGTAGGCGATGGCCCAATACCCGTCCGACTATAGAGGCTGCGGGGAGGCGACGGCCCAATACCCGCCCTCTCAAAGACTCCGGGGCAGGACCAATCCTCGCCACCCAAACCGGAGAGGGGCACGGGCCGAGCTGCGTACTCGCTCCCCCCCCCCAGGAAGACCTCCGGGGCAAGTTCACTGAGCTTGGCCACCCAAACCGGAGCGCCATATGCGGGGTAGGCGACGGCCCAATACCCGTCCGACTATAGAGGCTACGGGGAGGCGACGGCCCAATACCCGCCCTCTCAAAGACTCCATGGCAGGACCAATCCTCGCCACCCAAACCGGAGAGGGGCACGGGCCGAGCTGCGTACTCGCTCCCCCCCCCCAGGAAGACCTCCGGGGCAAGTTCACTGAGCTTGGCCACCCAAACCGGAGCGCCATATGCGGGGTAGGCGACGGCCCAATACCCGTCCGACTATAGAGGCTGCGGGGAGGCGACGGCCCAATACCCGCCCTCTCAAAGACTCCGGGGCAGGACCAATCCTCGCCACCCAAACCGGAGAGGGGCACGGGCCGAGCTGCGTACTCGCTCCCCCGCCAGGAAGACCTCCGGGGCAAGTTCACTGAGCTTGGCCACCTAAACCGGAGCACCATATGCGGGGTAGGCGACGGCCCAATACCCGTCCGACTATAGAGGCTGCGGGGAGGCGACGGCCCAATACCCGCCCTCTCAAAGACTCCGGGGCAGGACCAATCCTCGCCACCCAAACCGGAGAGGGGCACGGGCCGAGCTGCGTACTCGCTCCCCCCCCAGGAAGACCTCCGGGGCAAGTTCACTGAGCTTGGCCACCAAAACCGGAGCGCCATATGCGGGGTAGGCGATGGCCCAATACCCGTCCGACTATAGAGGCTGCGGGGAGGCGACGGCCCAATACCTGCCCTCTCAAAGACTCCGGGGCAGGACCAATCCTCGCCACCCAAACCGGAGAGGGGCACGGGCCGAGCTGCGTACTCGCTCCCCCCCAGGAAGACCTCCGGGGTAAGTTCACTGAGCTTGGCCACCCAAACCGGAGCGCCATATGCGGGGTAGGCGACGGCCCAATACCCGTCCGACTATAGAGGCTGCGGGGAGGCGACGGCCCAATACCCGCCCTCTCAAAGACTTCGGGGCAGGACCAATCCTCGCCACCCAAACCGGAGAGGGGCACGGGCCGAGCTGCGTACTCGCTCCCCCCCAGGAAGACCTCCGGGGCAAGTTCACTGAGCTTGGCCACCCAAACCGGAGCGCCATATGCGGGGTAGGCGACGGCCCAATACCCGTCCGACTATAGAGGCTGCGGGGAGGCGACGGCCCAATACCCGCCCTCTCAAAGACTCCGGGGCAGGACCAATCCTCGCCACCCAAACCGGAGAGGGGCACGGGCCGAGCTGCGTACTCGCTCCCCCCCAGGAAGACCTCCGGGGCAAGTTCACTGAGCTTGGCCACCCAAACCGGAGCGCCATATGCGGGGTAGGCGACGGCCCAATACCCGTCCGACTATAGAGGCTGCGGGGAGGCGACGGCCCAATACCCGCCCTCTTAAAGACTCCGGGGCAGGACCAATCCTCACCACCCAAACCGGAGAGGGGCACGGGCCGAGCTGCGTACTCGCTCCCCCCCCAGGAAGACCTCCGGGACAAGTTCACTGAGCTTGGCCACCCAAGCCGGAGCGCCATATGCGGGGTAGGCGACGGCCCAATACCCGTCCGACTATAGAGGCTGCGGGGAGGCGACGGCCCAATACCCGCCCTCTCAAAGACTCCGGGGCAGGACCAATCCTCACCACCCAAACCGGAGAGGGGCACGGGCCGAGCTGCGTACTCGCTCCCCCCCCCAGGAAGACCTCCGGGGCAAGTTCACTGAGCTTGGCCACGCAAACCGGAGCGCCATATGCGGGGTAGGCGACGGCCCAATACCCGTCCGACTATAGAGGCTGCGGGGAGGCGACGGCCCAATACCCGCCCTCTCAAAGACTCCGGGGCAGGACCAATCCTCGCCACCCAAACCGGAGAGGGGCACGGGCCGAGCTGCGTACTCGCTCCCCCCCCAGGAAGACCTCCGGGACAAGTTCACTGAGCTTGGCCACCCAAACCGGAGCGCCATATGCGGGGTAGGCGACGGCCCAATACCCGTCCGACTATAGAGGCTGCGGGGAGGCGACGGCCCAATACCCGCCCTCTCAAAGACTCCGGGGCAGGACCAATCCTCGCCACCCAAACCGGAGAGGGGCACGGGCCGAGCTGCATACTCGCTCCCCCCCCAGGAAGACCTCCGGGGCAAGCTCACTGAGCTTGGCCACCCAAACCGGAGTGCCATATGCGGGGCACCCTACGGACCAGTACCCTTTCTCCCCCGTAAGGTCCTGTCAACCCTCCCCTCAAACCTCGGGAAACAACTCAAGGTCCGCGAATCAAGGTAACCCCTACACAGCCATTCCTGAGGAGCAACGCCAGACCCCCATAAAGCCGACGCCCGAAATGACTTGTCCAACCCAAAAGGACACTCGGGAGGAACGCCGCTGACAAGTGTCATGCATGCCTGAGGGGTCACATCACCTGTCACCCATCAGGACCACCCCCCTAAGACCGAAATTCCAAGACGACCCCGACTCTCAATAAAGAGTAAACGAGGGCAGAAAGTCACCATTATAAATCCCCCACTCTCACCTCAGCTTCCTCAAGGGGGGGTGGAAGGCAAGAGGAAGGAGGTGGAGATAGAATGGTCGTCTTGCATCCCTCTATCCCTCAAAACATGCGGCAAATGCGAGTATCGCCAACCGCCAAAGTAAACGATCCCCCAACCGGATATTCCCCTTACACGACGGTTACCCAGCCTGCTGCTCCCTTCCTTCCTTTAGACAACTAAAGGCATGGGAACTGGAGCTCCAATGGCATACCATGCCTCTCCACGGTCGCCCCGCGCGCGCAGGCGTGGCTGGCAGACAACCCGATGGATGGGGCATACCTACCAAATCACCCCGCCGAGCACCCCGGCAGCCGCCCAAGGCCCCCCAACCAAGGGGGACTTGTCCCTAAGCGCCGGCGTCCTCCAAAGGGCTACTCCGCGTACAAATGGAAACACCTCTCCTTCCACTCATCGGCCTCCCCTGGACCGTTCACACCGGGAGGACGCACGGAGGGGCCACAACCCGCGTCCCTCCGTGCCTACCACGCGGAGCCTCCAATCGAGAGGAGCAACACGGCCCGGTGGGATAGAACAACCACCAAGGACTCCCTCTCCCCCCAATTCTGGGAACGAGGGCCGAAGCCACTGCCGGGCTCCGACGCGACCATCCCCCCTACGCCGAGGGGGAACCCTCTGAATCCCCCCACCCCACCTTGAAAGGGGCGCGACGCCAGAGAGGCGGATCAACCGCGAAGAGAACGTCAACTTACCTAGATCGACACACGATTACGCCTACGGGCCGATACAATGTTACGCCTACGGGCCGATACAATGTTACGCCTTCGGGCCGTTCCAATGTTATGCCTACGGGCCGATACAATGTTACGCCTTCGGGCCGTTCCAACGTTACGCCTATAGGGCGACCCCGTTTTATTAAACTTTCGATAATAGCCGATGAAAAGTCCAAAGACATATGCCGGTTAACCGCTAGTCATAACTCGGATAGACCTAAACCCGAACAACCTACGAAAAGGGAGGCGACCCCGCTGTAAATCTCTCGGGCGCCCTACGCGAAATAAAGGGACTCGACATGATTTAGCCTACGCCAAGATAGAAACGTCCGCACCAAGGCGTAATTCTAAGAAGTAAATTTATGCATACATAGGCGGAAAGTCCAAAAAAGGCGGGGCGAGTCAGGCGAATCCTTACTTTCTTTCGTTTTTTAAACATACACAAGGGGGGGCCTACACAAAACTACTTGGCGCCCCCGCCAATCACGACGCCCTCTCCCTCCATAGAATCCCCCGCCGCCCCGCCGCCCTCTGGCTCGTCACCCTCCTCGTCCTCTTGCTCCTCACCCTCCTCGTCTCCATCCCCCTCCTCGCCGCCGCTTGCGGCGAGCCCGTCAAGATCGACCTCTATCGGCGGGACCAGGCCAGCCGCCTTCTCCTTTATCCGAGCCAGGCAGTCATCCCATCCCTCCACGCGGCCCTTCCTTATGCCATCTACCATCGAATCTGTAAGGGCGGGTATGACGGTTGTCTCCTGATACGTCCTGAATTCCTCGACCCTACGGGCCAACTCCTCCTCGGCGGCCTTGGCACGCCCCGCTAGATCCTCCGAACGAGCCTCCTCCCTCCGAAGGGCCCCCTCCAGCTCCTTCGCTCTCTCTCTCCAGCCTCGGTCGCCCTCTGCTCATAATCGGACACGACCTTATTCAGGCGCTCTACTTCAGCCTCATATCGGCTGCCCCGCTCCCTCTCCTTCTCCAGGTCCTCGCCGGCTCTCTTACGAACGGCAGCGACCTCGGCGACCATTCTAGCCACGACGCCTTCGGCCTTATGTATGGCCGGCACGTGCCGCATCATCCCGAGCATCAAGTTGAGGATCTGCATAAAGAAACGCCGAAAAATAAACACATTTAGGGCGTCCGCTAAAACCCGCCGAAAGACGTCACCCGTCTTACATAACATACCTGGACGCCATGCATCACCGCGGTCCCGCACAGACCCTCAGGCTCCACCGCTTCCAGCACCACTCTATCGCGAGGCAGGAAGATGTTCTCCGCCAGCCTCGCCGCCACGCTCCCATCCTCAAACACGGACTCATTATTCGCCACTTTGTACGGCGCCCGATGAAGCGCCCCGTCGGGATAGCCCTCGACATCGGTCCTCTTGGCCTTAAACTTGGCCAGTGCGGCCTCACAGTGGGGGTCGGTTGGCGCTCTCTCGAGGCCAAACATGGGATAACCATAAGGCCAAGGTTCCCATCCTCCTGATCCGGTCGGGCCACTCGACGCCTCGGCCCTATGCGACTGACCGCTAGGATCCGCCCCCTCCCCCCTGCGGGCGCCATAGGGCTAGGCGATCTCGTTCGGGGCAGTTCAGCCCCTCCCCCTGTCGACCCTTCATCGCCGCCCTCCAGGTCGATGATGGGATCCGCCACGCCATCCCTAGCTCCGCCATCCAACGGACCGCTTTCCCCTGGCGCGTCATGCCCTGACGACTTCGCCGACCTCTTCCTCCTCTTCGTTGACGCTGGCACCCTAGTCGAGCTCCCAGCCCCTCCTTCCGCTCGCGCCCTCTTGGGGCCACCTCTCGCCGACGATCGCCCCGCCTGATCCGCGGCCCTCCGCATCATTTCCTCAAGGGATAGACTCATCGTGCCAGTTGCCAAAGAGAGAAAGTTCAGCGTAAGCATATCAGGTGCGGGAACACCCAAATCTTTTGTACCTTCGGGCCATATGTAGGCCGTTATCATCTCAGCCCGAGATAGCGTCCGATAATCTCGGCCCTCTGCTGGTATAGCCATTAAAATCTGGGCCACCAACTTCTCCTCGTCCCCCAATTCCACCACCTCTCTCGCCTCGGGATTCAGCTCGGCCCAATCAGCCCTTATCAGCACTTCCTCCGGCACCTCCACAAACACATACTGCTGGCGCCACAATTTAATTTTGCCAGGCAACCCCCTGATGAGCGGATGCGTCCTCTTCACCGATAGATAGTAGCATGATCCCAACCTCTTGACCGAGAAGAAGTGGCGAAATAAGGACAGGGATGGGTTAACCTGATTACTTACACACAGCACTAGGAACCCCACAATGGCACTGATGGCATTGGGCATCAGACGATACAGGGGCAGTTCCAGGAAGTTCAACACTTCCAGCACGAACGGATGAGGGGGAAAGCGCAAACCCTGCTCAAATGAAGAGACATATACTCCAACCTCCCGGTCACCCACAAAACACACCCTTTCCTGCGGCTCCGGTTCACGAACCGAATATGGCGGCCTGACGTACTTCGTGAAGATCTCCCCAATGGATTTCTTCAGCACCGACTTCACCCCCGCAATCTCGGAGGGCACCCTTCCAGTCTCCGCGGCGGAACTTCCTTCCCCAACTACCCCAGAACCCTGACCCCGAATCGGAGACATCGAGGAAGACATTAGTCAAATTGGCGTATTACCTAACGGGTGCTGTCGCCACGGCCTCTCGCGTTGCTCCGCCGACCGCTCCTACGAGAACGACTCTGGAAAGGATTCTTAAACCTCTTACAAGCCCTAGATCCTCAACATTCAACCTTTTTACCCCCCCCCCCCACAGGCAATATATCTTTAAAGCGCTTCCGCAAAGCATCAGCATCGTGACCGTCGAACCCGCGACACGCGTCACCAATCTGGGTCCTGTCCATCGCCAACCCACGTGTTCGGACGCTTCGCGTCCTGTCAAAACCGTCAGTTGCGCCACGCGTCGTCACCACGGCGGTCGGGCCGCCTCGGTTCCCGCCCGCCGACGATTCGCCAGGATGACGTCAAGTCAGACGACCGCCAACAAATCCCGCCCAAATCCCTGCAAAATGATTACCCTCTTTTGAAATTACCCCTCGATATCGCCGCTAGATCCAAGATTTGGTCCGGCCTCCGCCAGTCTGGCCAAAACATGGAATCGACGCCAGATCCAAGATTTGGTCCGGCCTCCGACAGTCCGGCCAAAGCGTGAAATCGACGCCAGATCCAAGATTTGGTCCCGCCTCCGACATTCCGGCCAAAGCGTGAAATCGGCGCTAGATCCAAGATTTGGTCCGGCCTCCAACAGTCCGGCCACAACACAGTCAGAGTTGGACCCAATATTTGGTCTAACACTCGTCAGTCCGGCCAAAGCACGAGCTTCCCTCGTATCATTGACATTTCCGCTCTCCTTCGGCCCGGCCGGCACAGGAGCCCGCTGCTCACCTCATATGCACCTCAATTCCAACACTCGGCACGGGCTCCCGAGCAAATGGACAAAGAACGTGACTCATCTCAACTCCCCTCTACCGGAAACCCCGGCAGAACGAAGTTGGGGGCAATCACATCCCCCACAAATCGTATATTCTACGGGCAAGCCGTATACGAATACAGTTTGGCACAAAAAAAATCATAATTTATTTACTCAAACCGCTAACCCGTACATTGGACATTTGACTTTCCACCCACTACAACAACACATCGTTCATAACCCTATCACGAGAAGGTACGGCCCTCCCCGAACCCACGTTTCTAGCGGCGCCGCTTCTCGACCGACCGATCCCTCACATCCTTAACCACTTGCCGAATCGCCGCCTCCTTAGCCTCTTGCAGCATCGGCACAACATGCTCGTCATGATACCGGCGGATAGCGGCTTCGACCAGTTTGCCCTCAGCGTCCCGCTTATCCTCCAGTCGCCGCACCGCTAGACCCTTCTCCCTCTTCTCAGCCGCCAGATCTACCTTTAGGTCCTCAATCTGCTGCCTCTGTAACCCGATCACAGACTCCTTGCTGACAACTTCCGAGGTATATTTCGCCCGGATATCATCCCTCTCTCGCGTTATTTCTTGAAGCTGCTTCTCGACCGCTGCTTTGGACGAATCGAAGTACGCAGCCCGCCCCTTCTCCACGCCGTAGGCCGCCCTAACCCTCTCCAGCTCCGCCTCCGTGTCCCTCAGCTTCTCCCTGACCTCGCCAAGGTTCTCCTTCGCTTCACGCAGGGCCGCCCTGGTGGCGACCGCTGAGGGACGGCCCCGCAGAGCTAGCACGTTCGTAAGCATCTACATAAACCTTGAATCAGTGAGACACGGGCACACAAAGCCGGCGTGCGAGTAAAGAAAGCCGGCTTACCTGTACGACGTGCCATATAGCCGAGCCACACAGCCGCTCCGCCCCCACGCGAGCCAACGACTCACGATCGCGCGGCAACCCGCAATACTCGACGAGGCGCGCCGCCACTCCCGCATCTTCGAATACCGACTCGTCGCGGCTGACTCGAAAGGGAAACTTGCGGAGATGGTCATCAGGGTACGCCTCGACCTCTTCTCGGGTCCTCTTAAAACGAATGAGAGCGCCCTCACATGCTTGACTCGACAACGCCCCCATTTCCCACGAAGGGATCCCGTATGGCCACTTCTGAACCACAGGCGCCCGGCGGGGCGCGACTACCTCGGGTACCCGCGGGGGGACGGAGGGTCGGGCCCCTCGCGCGGGCACGCCCTCGGGACGATCCTCGCCGGGCCCACCAGCGGAGCGGTCTTGTCCGACTGTCGCCCGTCCCGGGTGCAATCTCTCCCCCGGGGGGGCCCGCCCCCACGATCCGGGGATCCTGCCTCACTAGCCCCCCCTTGCATTTCCCGCAAGGATCAGTACCCCCCGAGGTCGGGGCACCGGCCGAACCTGACACCTCCTCCGGCTCCCTCATCGTGTCTTCACCTGCAAAAGGAAAAGAGAGACAATCAGGGCGAGCCTAGCCCAAAGTTTACAAAACTTCAAAGATACCTAGGGCCCAAAAGTCCTGGGCGAGCCGACTGCTCTGCGTTAGACTCGCCCAATGACGACACGCCTCGGGCAGCTCCCTCAAAATCTGAGCTTTGGCAATATCCTCCCCGGTCAGCTCCGCCCCTTCATTTACGAAGGGATTCCGCGCCCCCCAATTCGACGTCAGCGCCACGTCACTTGGCACTGTCACGAAGACGAACTCCCTCATCCAATCGCCGACATCATCAGGCACCTCGAGGATGAGTTCTCGCCCTCTCCTGGCGCAAACTCGATGATACACCCCCCACTTCCGAACCACGAAGAAATGCTGAAACAACGCCAAGGAGGGACTCAAGGAGCAAGCAAGACACAAGACGACAAACCCCACTAACAAGCCCCAGGAACGGGGCGCTAAGGCGAATATCGGCAGCTCCAGGAAATTCAACAAGTGAAACAAATACGGGTGGATCAGGAAGCGGAGCCCCAACTCAAAGGACCGGACATAGACCCCGACCTCATTATTCCCCGGTGAGCTCACCGCTTCCTCCGACCCGGGAACCCGCACCTCATAGGGTTGTCGCACAAACCGCACGCGAATCTCCCGGATGTTGATCCTATCCAACCTACGTCGGGGGGACTTAATGTCTCTCGGTGCAACGGATAACCATGACCATCTTTCCCTGGTCCGCTGCACCCCCGGCTGCGACGCCCCCTCGCACGCCGACTCTTCCTCCCCCACCCGGCTACTCCCTCCAATCTCAAATCGAGAAGCCATTGATCGGAAAGGAAGGAAATTAATTGCGGTTACCTGTTGCTCCCTTGAACCTGGAAGGCGATCGGAAAAAGATGGCCGGTGACGAGAGGGACAGGTTAGCCAGCAAGCTCCAAATAGAAAAATCGAGCGCCGGAGGAGAATCGGAGAAAGACAAAAATTCCCGCCGACCGCCTCCCAAACCTTTTTAGCGGTACAGGTGGCCCCCGGGCCATCTCGGCCGTCAAACTTTCGCCACGCGGCGCCCATCGAGACATCCCCGACGCCTCGACTGGCGTGAGGGTCACCTCATCCACGTGTCACAAACTCAATCGCAGAGACGCTTCGTTTTCCTCTGCCCCCTTTTCAAATCGTAATAATGACCACTAAAGCGGGAGTTCCGAAGCCGCCGCTGGCACTACCCGGAGGGTCCGAGGCCCATATTGAGGGTCCGGAATGTTGGATATGGTTCGCCCTCCGAGCCGAGCCGGGCTGCCGCCTCAGACTCGAAGGCCGGGGGCAATTGTTACGACCTAAAGATCGTGGGGGCCCGGCTCCCGCCCGGATCCGCTAACATATCCCATTAACTCGCCCTGTCACAAAGGGGCCGCCGCCCCGCAAGTCCGGGGCATCACGGAGACAGGTGCGCCTGGCGGCGCTCCCCGAAACGGCCGAGGCGAACAACTGTAGCCGGCCGAGGCGAACAACCGCAGCCGCCCGACCCACCGGGGTAGCGCGTTAGGGGACGCTTGGGTAGCTAGGCTAGGCCTATTGACGGGCGCGGCTGGGCCGGACAACCCCCGACCGGAACGGCCCGTCCGATTCCCGCGAACCGCGGCGTCATAAGTGAGCCAGACCTTTAGTTCGACGCTAACGACAAACAGCCTAGGATAAGGACACGACTGACACATACGTCACCCGACCGCCTGACAAAGCACCCCCAGGCGGCTGACCTGACCGGCGGTTAGTGCTTTCGGCTCTGACATCCCGACAAAAGCACCCCTGGGCCGTTGCGCCTCCTGACAGAGGCAGGTCAGAAACTCCTGTTCCCGATGTCCTTGTCCGAAGCCTCCGCTGACACCCGAGCCAGCTCAGCACGCCTAGTCATCACCCGTCAGGTATAAATACCTCCTCTCCTCTTACAGAGAAGGGGTTAGAAAAACTCTCTCATCTTCTATCATTCACACACGAGAGCAAAGGTCCTCCATATCTTTGTTCTCCCACCTATAGCTCGTCACGCGAGGCGGACACACAGTTAGTCCGGCCGGCGTGTCCAGCCCCCCATTTAAGCCCTTTTACTGACTTAGGCATCAGAGGGGCTAAGGGTTGAACCCCAACCCCGCCCTTCTGACGAGTTGTTCGTGCTGCAGGAGAGCTCGCCCCTTGGCCAAAGTCAGCGTCAGCCTCCCGCCGTCCAACTTTCCTCAGCGGCGTCCGACGAGATACGATCCCGTGAGCTCCACCGGCAACGGATCCAACCTCTTCATCCCACTAATCACTTGTAAAACAGCCTACCTAACCCCTCATTTCCATATAACCACCGTGCCCTTGGTTCCCCATAATACAAATTCATTGTACGCGAGTTCCACCTCGTAACAATATCCTTCTCTTTGATTTTTTATATTCTCAAAGGATTTCTGAAACATCTAGATTCTAAATCACATTGAATAATTTCATATTCTTTGTGTGATCTAAGAACACATCTAGATTCTAGATCACATTGAATAAATTCATATTCTTTGTGTGATCTATAAACGATTTAAATTCTTTTAGCCATGTTAAGCACTATTGCAAATTTAATCTTGGCTATAGAATTATTGGGTGTAAAAACCAATCTCCACTAATTCATTGTGGTGTATTGGATTTGATTTTACTTGAAGTCCCTTGGTGATAAGGGTGGTTGTAAATCCTTGTTGTAGGCAAGGTGTTTGTGAAAAGTCCCCGGATTGTGAGGCAAGATAAAGTCCTCAGGTTGTGAGGCAAGGGTAAAATCCTAGACAAGTCTAGGTGGTCGGAAATCCTAGTTGAGGCTAGGTATTTGTATTGCTAAGGCAATAGTGGAAATCTCGTACCGGATTGGTCGGGGACTGGACGTACCCAAGGTTGTGGGGAACCAGGATAAAAATCCTTTTGTTTGCGTTTGATTCTCTCTGTGATTGTTTATCTCTACTTTGTTTATCTTGATTCATTGAGTATTACATTTGTAACTCTTTCATAATATATTGCAAGATCAATTTCTGTATCTGCTTCTCTCTTATACTTCTGTGCAATCTTATATATCTTCATTAAGTATTTATTCAACTGAGCTGTGCTTAATTTCCCTCTGGGAGTCGACTACTGTTCTTATGGAGTCGACTACCAGAAGAGTTTTATCTCTGACTTGTTTTGAAGATTAATTAAGTTGATTAAGAACCAAGCGTAGATCACTCTACTTGGTTTCTTAGGCAACATTAGAAGGTTTTGTTTTGTGTTGATTATTAAAGAACGAAAAATATTTATTATTTGTACAACACTATTCAACCCCCCTTCTAGTGTTGTTTGCCATCCACAGGATCCAACACTTGGTATCAGAGCGAGGTTATAGATGGCGTCAACCAATCATTTCCCCGAAGGACAATCTTCCACCAGACCACCACTTCTCAACGGATCAAATTATGGATCTTGGAAGAATCGGATGCGAATGTATCTTCTCTCTATCTCCTATGATCTATGGAAGATAGTGGAGAATCCTTATGAAGAACCCACTCTTGAGGAAGAAAAGTGGACCAAGAAGGAGAAGGACAAAGTGTCTCTAAATGCCAAGGCGGTGTCCACTTTATATTGCGGTCTTGACACAACAGAGTACAACTGCATCTCCATGACTACCTCCGCACACCAAATATGGAAACTCCTTGAGGTAACGAACGAAGGTAACCAAAAAGTTAAATCGTCAAAATCTTCTCTTTATGCTGGCAGGTATGAAAAATTTATAATGGAGAAAGACGAGAACATAACGGAGATGTACATGAGATTTACGGAGATTGTCAACACACTTGAGGGATTGGGAAAGAAGTACACACAAGAGGATCACGTATGCAAGATCCTTAGATCCCTCACTCCCGAATGGCAATCCAAAGCTTCGGCCATTGAAGAAGGCAACGACACTTCAAAGCTAACCTTGGAGGAGCTCATCGGCAATCTAATGGCGTATGAACTCCAACTGCAAGAGCGAAAGACCAAGGAACATGGTGAAAAGAAGAAGAACCTTGCATTCAAAGCAACATCGGATACGGAGGAGTCCGAGAATGAAGTCAAAGATGAGATGGAGAAACAAATGGCACTCATCTCCAAAGGATACAAGAAAATCCTAAAAGCACGTAAGTCCTACAACCGTAAGTTCAATTCCACTAATGATATTATTTGTTATGAATATAATAAGCCAGGCCACATGAAGAATGAATGTCCTCTAAAGAAAATCAGAGATAAGAGAATGAAGTCATATAAAGGCAAAAGGCCAAATAGAAAAGCTTTTGGGGCTTGGGATAGAAGCGATGATGAAGAGGATTCCGATAGCTCATCATCATCCGAAAATGAAGGAAAATCAAGCAAAAGGAACGAGCGGAACTACATGTGCTTCATGGCACGGGAAGACCCCAAGGTAAATTCCTACCATAATTCTAGTGATAGCGATAGTAGCGATGATGATGAAATTGATTATGAGGAGAAATTTCATAAAATTTATGCATTATATGAGGTCCAACTCAAAGAGCTTCTAACTCTCAAAAAGATGCATAAATCTTGTGGTTCTAATCCTACTAATCAAGAGCTAGAAAAGATTAGAGAAGAGAACCTAAAATTGATTAGCAACAATAAGGATTTAATTGAAAAGAATAAGTTGCTCAATATAGAACTCAAAGACCTAGGAAATAGGTTTAGAGACTTAGAAAAGAACATGACCGCCATTAAGGCAAAGCATGATGACTTGGTTAAAATGTTACTAGGTTCAATAAAGGTAAATAAAAATTAGATAGCCTGATTAGATCACAAAGACCCCAATCTAGCAAACATGGCTTAGGTTATAACATGACTAATCAAAATGCTAGAAATTCTCATCATCAAGCTAGAGTTCCTAAAACTGAAAATGGATATGTCAAAGTTTGGATTCCCAAAATTGGAACTGTCCAAATGAAAGACAATTACATTTCTAGTTTTATGAACAATGTTCATTTTTGTAGAGATTATAAATTTACTTATGGGAAATCTCAACCCAACTGGGTTTGGTTCCCTCTTGGTTGATGATTACATTATTATGTATGACAAATCCCACGGACCCACAAAGAAAGGGTACTAAAATTATTTGTTTGATTTTTAGGTACCAAAACTATAAGGGATTAGTAGAAGAGCTCCCAATGAATCTCTAAATCCATGCTTACATTAAGGGGGAGACCCAACTACAATGATGCAAATTTTAAGGGGAAGCATATGAATTTTTTTTTCTTCACTTGGTATGTATACGATTATGTTTTTTTTGTGATGACAAGGGGGAGAAAAAGTGCAGCAAGCAAAAACATGAATGAATAATAAACCGCATCTAAGCAGGGGGAGTAAGTACACTTACTCATTGTATTTATTTCATATTATTCATATGTTTTTCATTTGGGTGTCATCATCAAAAAGGGGGAGAGTGATGGGAATCTAGTCCCACCCCAAGTGGTTTGTTTTCTTGATGATCACACCAAATGTTGTTAAATTACTAATCATACTACTTAAGTGTGTAGGTTGTGCAATAAGCTAATTGAAGCTCGAAACATTCTCCGAGAAGAAGAACTTCAACCACACACATATAAGATGAAGATGAATTTAGCTCGCAACTCCAAAGCTCAAGCACAAGAAGAGTTCAAAGATGAAGCTCAAAGAATGTGCTCAAGCTCAAGCTAAAGAGGAGCTCAAATTCAAGCGATGCATATGCAACTAGCTCAAGCTCATTCATGGCTTCAAGTTCTTCATAGAGTCTAGTGTGTGAGTTGTTTTTCATTTTCTTAGGATTATGTCAAAGCCAAGAAGAATTTGCACACACACAAAATGATTTTCTAAAATGTTTTAAAACTCATTTTAAACTTATTTGATAGCATACTTTTCATAGAAGATATGTTTCAACTTGTAGTCAACTACAAACACCCAGTAGTTCACTACACTGATTTCTGTCTTCTACCAGAAAAGATACTCTGGTAGTCGGCTACCAAAGTTAGGGAGTCGACTACCAGTTGTAGCAGATTTTCTCTGAAACACTCTGGGAGTCGACTACCAAAGGTATGGAGTCGACTACCAGCTGTGCGGCCAGAATTCCTTGATTCACTCTCTCATTTATTCATTGTTTGATTTTTGGGCTAAAGTCAAACTTGATTTGAATTATTTTGAATTCTCCTTTAGCTCTATAAATAGAGACCACATGAGAACATTTTCCTCACCAATTCACTCTTGAGCAAAATTCTTATTCTCTCAAAAGATCTCATCATTCTCATTGATCTCAAAGTTCTTCATAGCCAAAACGGGTTTTCAATTTGTGATCTTATTGCTTATATTCTTTTATAATTCGTTTTAAGATCATTATTATTTTTGGCTATTGCAAATTGGTTTTCAAAATCCTTCTCTTTGATTTTTTATATTCTCAAAGGATTTTTGAAACATCTATATTCTAGATCACATTGAATAATTTCATATTCTTTGTGTGATCTAAGAACACATCTAGATTCTAGATCACATTGAATAAATTCATATTCTTTGTGTGATCTATAAACGATTTAAATTCTTTTAGCCACGTTAAGCACTATTGCAAATTTAATCTTGGCTATAGAATTATTGGGTGTAAAAACCAATCTCCACTAATTCATTGTGGTGTATTGGATTTGATTTTACTTGTAGTCCCTTGGTGATTAGGGTGGTTGTAAATCCTTGTTGTAGGAAAGGTGTTTGTGAAAAGTCCTCAGATTGTGAGGCAAGGTAAAGTCCTCAGGTTGTGAGGCAAGGGTAAAATCCTAGACAAGTCTAGGTGGTCGGAAATCCTAGTTGAGGCTAGGTATTTGCATTGCTAAGGTAATAGTGGAAATCTTGTACCTGATTGGTCGGTGACTGGACGTACCCAAGGTTGTGGGGGACCAGGATAAAAATCCTTATGTTTGCGTTTGATTCTCTCTGTGATTGTTTATCTCTACTTTGTTTATCTTGATTCATTGAGTATTACATTTGTAACTCTTTCATAATATATTGCAAGATCAATTTCTGTATCTGCTTCTCTCTTATACTTCTGTGCAATCTTATATATCTTCATTAAGTATTTATTTAACTGAGCTGTGCTTAATTTCTCTCTGGGAGTCGACTACTGTTTTTAGGGAGTCGACTACCAGAAGTGTTTTATCTCTGACTTGTTTTGAAGATTAATTACGTTGATTAAGAACCAAGCGTAGATCACTCTACTTGGTTTCTTAGGCAACATTAGAAGGTTTTGTTTTGTGTTGATTATTGAAGAACGAAAAAGATTTATTATTTGTACAACACTATTCAACCCCCCTTCTAGTGTTGTTTGTCATCCACAGGATCCAACAAGAACAAGAAGCTCAAGTGAAGCTCACATCCACTCCATCAATTGATCAAGCTTCCGAAGACGTGTCCTAGTCTATAGTGAGTGTGTTGTGTCTCTCTTAGGGTATTGTTAAAGCCAAATCATATAGGCAATCACACCCACACAAATAATTTCAAAAACTTTTTAAATATATTTTTAAAATCATTTTCAAAAGGATATTGAGAGCTTTTTCTAGTCATTTTATAATTCCGTAGTGAAACTCCAATACACCCTGGAGTTAGCTACTTGATTGACTAGCTGTGTCTCAGGAAAAACTCCTCTGGGAGTCGACTACCAAAGGTAGGGAGTCGACTACCAGCTGAGAATCAAGATTTCCTGAAACTCACTGGGAGTCGACTACCACTCCTAGGGAGTCGACTATCAGCTGTCGAAGTTTGACGTTTTGACTTGATTTTTGAAATATCTTTGAGTGATTTTCTCCCATGATTTTCGGGACAAAAGTCAAAGGAATTTGAATTTTGAATTCTCAGATTTCTCCTATAAATAGAGGATCATTTTCATTGAGAAAAATACAACATCTATTGAATTCAAATTCTCTCGTGCAAAACGCTCAAAAGTTCTCAGCTCTCATTCTCTCTTTAGCTAAATCTGTTTTACTCTTGATCTTGCAATTTTGTTATTATTTTCTGAAGATCATAATCTCATTTTATTTTGGCTAACTGTTTTTCAAATCCGTATTATTTGTTCTTGAATTTTTATTTAAAGGATTTTTGAAAAACATTAGATCTAGATCACAAAGACTTCATTCGTATCTTTGTGTGATCTAGAATCTTATTCTATTAAACCACTACACGTAATTTTGTCTATTCCTATTTGGCTATAGAATCTGGGTGTAAATCCGATCTCCACCAATCTATTGTGGTGAATTGGATATTGGTTTTATTTTTGTGATTACCCCTTTAGTGTAAGGGTGTTGTTGTTGGAACCCTAGACAAGTCTAGATGTTGCGGTTGGAAATCCTGGTAAAGACTAGGTCGTTGGAAATCCTAACGAGTGGAGTTAGGTATTTGTATTTGCCAAGACAAATAGTGAAAATCTTGTACCGAATTGGTCGGGGACTGGACTTACCCAAAAGTTGTGGGGAGCCAAGATAAAAATCCTTGTGTCTGCGATGGCTTATCTGTGTTTGTTTATCTTTGCTCTTACTTTATTTGCTAATTATTGTTCATCTATTGCAAAGATTAACTTTCTTTTATCCGCTGTGAATAACGATATTATATTTTTCTCTCTCGTAATCTTATCTTAACTGTGCTTATAAATTCTCTGGGAGTCGACTACTGTTCATAGGGAGTCGACTACCTGCTGTGAAATTACTCTGTGATTATTAGTTTACTTTGTTGTTAAGAACCAAGCGTAGATCGCTCTACTTGGTTTCTTAGGCAACATTAGAAGGATTTGTTTTGTGTTAATTTGTAAAGAACGAAAAAGGTTTATCTCTATACAACACTATTCAACCCCCCTTCTAGTGTTGTTTGCCATCCACAGGATCCAACAGTTTCGACTCAGCATCAAGAGTCTACGTCAGCTTGACAACTGTCTCAATTAATTTTGGCCTTAACAATTCTAGATTACAGTCTTCCAAGTATAAATCCAATCAAAATACCAGGAATTAAGGAGAATACAACGACTTTAAGAATATCCAGTCTGACATCAGTAACATCTTTCATTTTGGAATGCATAATGACATAGTCTTCTCTTGATATGCATGGCTTAGAGGTAGTTTGTCGCCCACCTAATCCCAATAAAGATTCAGTCACCTCTTCTTCTTCATTTATTTCCAATCTGAAGTAGCCATTCTTCATCATCTTCCAGTTAGGGCACCCCAAACCGACGGCTTGGGTTTCATTCGGTTCCAGATCTGATGAGAACATACATCTGCGAGCAATAGCACTCATGATTCGTTCGATCACTCGAGGCTGACTACATTCTCCTTGTTCTTGATCTAAAAATGCAAAGAAAACAATGAGATAATCACTCTAAACCCTACCTTGAGCTAGTTTTGAGATGAGGTAGTTGGTTGAGTTTAGTAATGTTTTTGGGATTTTTTTTTTTAAAATCCAGAAACATTTATAATGGAATAAGAAGGGCATTGTTGGCATTAAGTTGACACGTAAAGGTCAAATGTTAACGTCACTGACGCCCCACCGATGGCGGGTATTCTCGTAAAACCTTAACTTAAAGTACACAGTAGTTTTGTATTTTAGCAAAGTTTAAGATAGTTTTATGAAATCGGGCCAAGTTTCATAGGAGTTGCTATACATACGGACCTAATTTTTGTACACACAGACCATATTTACCAGTTTGCCATTCCAAATTTACAGGGCTGTCATTGAATTTTTCTCTCTTTTACCATCCACATTGCTTCCTCTTCCATCATCTTTCTCTTCTTCTCCGCCTTCGCTTCCGCTGCTGCCGTCTTCTCCCTGTAGCTCACACACCCACTGCTCCGCTTTTGTCGACCTCTTTCTTTCTCATCCTCTCCTCATCCCTTTCTATCTCCTTCATACTCCTCACCTTTCATCCTTCCTCCTTCCTTACCTTTTTTTGCACGTGGGTTGACGGGGAAGCTGTGGTGTGATGCGATGGCAGCGACCACAGAAGTGGAGGAGGAATGATAGAGTGGTAATTTGGTAATTTGTGGGAGTGTGCAAAGTAAAAAATCAGATTTTTTTAAAAAAAATATTTTTCGGTGTGCAAGATGACCTTTGCGTACAGTAATTAGGAGTGTGCAGAATTTCCCAAGTAAATGGTGGGTTTGTGTAAGGGCATGTTCTTTCCTCAGATTGTGGGGGAGAAATTGTGAAAAAATTATTGTTCATCAACTGTTCATCAACATTTCATTGGATTCCTTGCAAGTGATTTTTGTGTGTGTTCTTTTGGCAGTTCGGTGTTTTGGGAATATAGGCTGAGGTGGCATGCAAAATTCAGATTCCACATTGGGTTTTTTTTCTCTGCCAATAGCCACGATTACGAAGGAATCCAACACAAATGTGGGTCACAGTCTCTCTCCATCTCCAATCGCACGGCATCATTCTTTTATTATTATTTTTTACTTCCATTGCAGCGTGCAATGCCTGAATGCGTGGGGCCCCTTGCTATTTACACGTCTGATTATACTTTTTCGTACTCATTTAATTCTAATAAGCATTAAACAACAGTATAATAATTAATTAATTAATTAGTACTCATTTAATTATAGCAACACGTAGATCAACAACACTTTCTTCAACCAAAAGAACACACTACACGGAATGAGACCCACCTCAACTTTCCAACTACACTATCCAATCCTACTTTGCAACAACAGAACACATTACATCAAATTTTTCTCTCATCAGATTCCACATTTCTCAACTTTCCCAATTTATACCTGCGAACATGCCCTAGTTTATACCGCGAGGTAGAAATTGGTCATCGTATAGAATTTCCCGTCACCGAGCGATTACTGCCCCCACTGTCAGAGCTGCACGTGGGTCACGCGAGCCCAGACACGCTCCGCCACCGGCTACATCCCGTCGGCATTCTCCCCATCTCCCTCCCATCAGATTCTCTCTCTCCCAGCAACAAAAAAAAGCAAACAAAAGAGAGAGAAAGACAGCAGACCACATCATCTTTCAAACTCACCCTTTGACTCTCTCACTCTCACCTCTCTGGAGGATTTAGATCTCACGTCCAAAATTCCATTTTTGCGAAAAATTTCCTCCCATTTTCATCATGATCATAACTACATCATGTTCTCCCTCATGATTCCAATCTCGAACCCTACTCTATTTCCTCTGCAAAATTAGGGCTTCCAATTATTTCTACAATGCCCCAGTACCCAAACCCCCAATCCTGGAAGCTCGAGGGAGCCGGCGGTGGACACGTCGTTGACGTCGAGACCGCCGTCAAAGATGGGATCTTGGGCGCGATCACCGGCGGTGCGGTCGTCCCCGCTGCCGAGAAGCTGGACCTTAAGAAGATGATCGATGACTTGGACCCCGTCGACGAGATTCCCGCTGTCTTCATCTGCCCGATCTCGCTCGAGCCCATGACGGATCCGGTCACACTCTGCACCGGCCAAACCTACGAGCGGGCCAACATTTTGAAGTGGTTCTCGTTCGGTAACCTCACCTGCCCTACCACGATGCAGGAGCTTTGGGACGATACCGTCACCCCCAACCGCACGCTTCAGCAGCTGATCCACGCTTGGTTCTCGCAGAAGTATCTGAGGATGAAGAAGAGATCGGATGACGTTAACGGCCGAGCTGCGGATATCGTCGATTCCCTCCGAAACGCCAAGGGGCAGGCTAGAGTGCAGGCGCTTAAGGACCTCCGCGGTCTGGTCACCACCCATGCTTCTACTAGGAAGACGGTGGTGAGCTCCAATGGAGTTGTTGTGATTTCTTCTCTGTTGGGTCCCTTCACTTCGCATGCTGTTGGGTCTGAGGCCATTGGCATTCTCGTACATCTTAGTCTTGATTTGGATTCGAAGGCGAATTTGATGCAGCCGGCCAAGATTTCATTGGTGAGTGATCTTTTGAATGAAGGGACGATCGATACAAAGATCAATTGTATGAAATTTTTGGAAATGTTGATGGAGCAGAAGGATTTTAGGTCGGAAGTTGTGGCAAGCCTGAGCCTTTTGGTGGGGATATTGAGATTGGTCAAGGATAAGAGGTACCCGAACGGGGTTTTGGCCGGAATTAGCGTTCTTCGGACCATTTGTACGCATACACAAGTTAGGAGTCTAGTTGTTAGTGTAGGGGCTGTACCTCAGATCTGTGAGTTGTTACCCGAACTGAGTACGGAGTGCATTGAACCTGCATTGCAGATTTTGGATGATCTTTCGACTTTGCCTGAAGGGCAGTTGGCTTTGAAGGAGTGTCCACAAATGATTCCCAATCTGGTGAGACTTTTGATGAGGGTATCAGAAGCTTGTACTCAGAGTGCCTTGTCTGTGTTGTGGGCAGTCTGCAGGCTTGATCCTGGCGAATGTGGGCGAATTGCAGTGGAGGCGGGATTGGCGGCAAAGTTGCTGCTTGTTATTCAGAGTGGTTGTGATCAAGCATTGAAGCAGCGGTCGGCTGAGTTATTGAAGCTTTGTAGTCTAAATTACACGCCAACTCATTTCATTTCGAAGTGCAAGCTAACAAGAACAATGCAGTGACTCATTGGACTAGTCATGGATTGGTTCTTGTTTTTGCTCATTTTCTCACAAAAAAGGAAGACAATGCAGTTTGCCAGGGAGCAACGGAGTTGAGAATTAGAGAAAGCACCATGGAGCAATTTTGTTCTACTAGGAGACATCGAGCTGGCCCAGATGGGTATTCTCCGAGCAAGTGTGGAGGTATATAAGCTCTGCCCTCTTGTCTATATTGGTTTGGATGCCTTTGGTTCGTTATTTAATGGATTCATATAACATATAAGAATTGGCTGAACCAGAGGCGTGTTATGATTCATTGTTCCATTTGTGGAAGATTGCCTCCTAAATAAGCCTGGGAGTTTGTGTAATTGGTTTCCGTTCTTTTTGTTCTGTTAAAAAGTTTGTGTATGTAAATCTTTTCATCTGGTATTGATAAGCAACGGAAGTAGAAGTTTAATAGCAATTTCTTTTTTCAAATGAGTTCATATACTTGTGTGCTACACTGGTTAGTCCACATTTCATATTGTTTGCCCCTTTATATCATAGCAGTTACTGTTTTTGGTTAGCAATTTATCATTTACAGTTTTTATGGTTTACTTTACTTAACAATTTCCTCTATGCATTTGTCCATCAATTATCTTATCATAATAACTATAAAATGAAATACTAATCGTTTCAAACACGCGGAATGACAACCAAGCTTATCCCATATCTCATGGCTCAGATTCATAGTTCTGATTTGCATTATGATCACATTCTCTAGAATCGTTAGTTGAACATGCTTTGTTCTTTATAGCTTTCTCCCAGTCTCGTGGCATCTTTCAAAATTTCTGAATAATCTGAATCAATATCCATGACACAACATTAGCAAAGTCCAAATATATTTTTCTGGATACAATTATGTAGAACTGTGAAAGATTACGCATTTAAATCCATGTGCTTAGGGGGGTGTTTAAGGGCACATTCATTGTGATTTGAAACCCTGGTGAAGGCTGTTGAAATGAAAATCAAGAGTAGACATGAGTACCATAGAGAGATTGAGTAACTTGGTATAGGATCATTTTGTCTAATAAGAATGAACTTTCTTAATAAACAATAATGATAGGAAAAGGACTTGGTATCATTTATGGTTGAGGTTGATGGCATTTCATGCCCAGTACTAGTATTTGTGCTGATTTACTACATACTTTTATTAAAAGGTTGGATTTAAAGATGTAGGTTTCTAATAAGCTTTTAATCAAGGTTGAAAAGTTTCAAATATCATTAATTAATTTAGTTCTTTTACTCGAGTATCAGATTCTCAAAGAAGGTTAGATTTAAAGATGTAGGAAGTTTGGAATAAGCTGTTTATCAAGGTTGAGAATTTCAAGCGTGCCAAGCTGGTAAAACTCAGACGAGATTGAATCAAAGTTGAAAGCTGGGAAAACTGAAGGTCTTGCTAGAATTGGAATAGGAATCAGGAAGTCCCATGATTAAATAGATGAGGATATAATTTAGGTCGGGACATTCTAACCCAAAATCTTAAGCTATTAGGTAGAGGCCCAACTTCAAATTCTATTTTTTCCGATGTGGAACTATATTTATTAACAGTAGTTTCATGGCTTAAGGGAAATTCTTACTGAAGAGTTGGTTGTTCTAGGCAAGGGTTACTCATTTATGAACAAGAATAGATGAAGCTTTAACCACAAAAGGGTAGCTTGCTTAAAGCTAAAAAGAATCAACTGAAAGATCAGAGTAAAAAAAGTCGAAAACAGAAACATGCAACTATAGTTTGTAGAGACGGCTAATTTTTCTGTACAAGCAAGAAAAGCAGGCAAAAATGAATCAGTCTTTACCCAAAAAAGTACCTTTTTAAAGAGTGAAATGTTGAAAGGAACTTGGAAGAAAGAAGCAGACCGATATGGTTGGACTGATAATAAGCATTTTGAAGAAGAGATTGCTAATTATCTGAACAGATAATAAGAGCAGACAAAAAATCATTTACATTTAACTTAATTTGCAATAGTTAAAGACAGATGTTACCGAGTGAAAGTTAGAAGAAAGACACACATGTACATAGAAAGTACGGGAACTGGTATTACTATTCTATTTTATTTATATGTATATTTCTAATCTAATGACTGAAGCTTGCTTTGGTGACTGAGTGCCTGAAATTTTAAGCAGTCCAAAACCGACATAACTCGCATAAAAATAAATTGTTTGATGGATTTGACCAATAGTGGCATTTCTATAGAACTCTACTGTTTGATTTTTAGCAACAATACGGTTTAGCCTTCTGTTTGCATATTTATCGTTCTTCACCCATATGTCTAAAGATTCATGGTTTTTTTTGATTCAAGACTCGTGTGAAGGTTTTCCAGGCGACTCGGTCGAGTAGCATGCTATCGTGTGAAGGTTTTCCAGGCGACTCGGTCGAGTAGCATGCTACTCGACCGAGCTACAGGAGCAGAGCAGAAACAATAAGTAGTGGAAAGTTTTCGCCGACTCGGGCGACCTTCTACTCGGTCAAGCAGGATGCTACTCGGTCGAGTAGCCTGCTACTCGGTCGAGCTACAGTAGGATTCTGATGGTCTCAGAAATCCGAGAGCTCGTTGTTTGAGAGAGCTCTGTAGGGAATACCTACTCGGGCCTATAGCTACTCGGCCCGAGTCGACTCGATTCCACCCAGCGGCAGCAGCAGCGCAGATCAGCTCGGTCGAACAGCCCGAGCTGGGGACCGACTCGGGCCAAGTCCGCGCGAGGCCAGACGACGCGACCGACGGCCAGGATTGATTTTCTCCGTTTTTGGGGTTTCTACGAAAACCTAATTGTTGTTTTAGATTTGGTTAAGCCTCTATTTGATATCTAGAGTTCTTGGAGAGCCTTGAGCCACCCCTTTGGAGATTTCTTGTGAGAGATTAGGGTTTTGGAGTTTGATAGAGAAGGTGAGTGATTTCTTCTTTACTCCTTTGATTTCTTCTTCCTTGAGTGAGATTGTGAGAGCTTGTGCTATTTGTCAAGTTATTACTCACGTGAGCGAAAGCAAGATTGTAACCCTAAGATTGGATCTCTCTGATAGTGGAATCGTCTCTGATGGCTGGATGTATGTTGTTTACAACCGAACCAGTGTAATTTCTCTTGTGTCTGCATTTGATTTGATTGTTGCTATTATTCGTTTGCTACTTTCTATTGCAAGGTCGTAGGGTTTATTGTTGGGTGAATTGGGGTTCTTTTGCTAGCCCTAGATTCCTGATCAGTTTATTAGGGTTGGTATTCCGCTTGGATCACAAGGCGTTGCTTTGTTCCGCCACGCCGTGTTGTCATTTATTCCCAATAAGTTGTATCGGAGCTTGTGGTCCGTTTGCAAAGGAAGTTAGTGGTGAAAAGATGGTGTCTTTAGCAACATTGAACATTGAGAAGTTCATCGACCGGAATGATTTTCGAATCTGGCAGACGAATGTGAAGAATGTTTTGATTCAGACGGGATGTTACCAGATCGTATTCGATGTGTCAAATATCGATAAGGAGGTAAAAGAATCCGCTAAGGCGGAGATGGAAAGGAAGGCCTACAACGCAATTCAGTTGTCGTTATCAGATAATGTTTTGAGGGAAGTCTTAGATGAGGCTACGACATTTGACATGTGGAAGAAGCTTGAGGGACTATATATGAAGAAATCCTTCCCGAGTTGCCTATATCTGTTTCAGCAGCTGTATACTCTCAAGATGAAATCTGGATCAACGATGAAGGATCACATGGATGAGTTGAATCGGATAGTGCTGGAGTTGCTGGGTATGGATGTGAAGATTGAGGATGAACAAGCGGTTATCTTGTTGTGTTCATTGCCTGAGGATTATAATCAATTTGTTCGGTCGATGATTTATAACCGAACAACTCTCACCGTAGAAGAGGTGAAGGCATCGCTTCACACCGAGCAACTATGTGGCAAGGTTTAAGGTAGAGAACATGTGAATAACCGCGGAGAGGCATTGCATGAGGGGGCGACAGGAAAGGAGATGATGCTACAAGAAGAACAATGACCGCTCTAAGTCGAGACATTCGCAGGATAGGTATGCGAATATCACATGTTTCAATTGCCAGAAGAAGGATCATTTTTCGAACCGGTGTTCTAATGAGGTTAGGAAGAAAGGCAAGGAGGCCGAGAAAGAGTCCGATTCGGCATCTTTGGGGATTGATGGTGAGCAAGTCCGTGATGAAGGTAGAGATACCGAGATGTTTGCCGCAGGGATTGCAGGTGATGCAAATATTGCGTAGATCATGGATAGCGGTTGCTCATATCGTATGACTCCTCATAGGAGTTGGTTCGCTACATACCGTCCCAAGGAAGATGTAGGTTCAATCCTCGTGGGGAACTATGCAGTGTGCAAGAATGCCTGTATTGGAACCGTCCGTATCAAGATGCATGATGGCATAGTGCGTACACTAGCTGATGCGAGGCATGTCCCAGATCAGCGGAAGCGCCTAATCTCCATAGGCGTATTGGACAATGCCAGATGTAAGTCAGTCTTTGAAAAGGGCTAACTGAGAGTCTCCAAAGGAGCCATGGTTGTGATGAAGGGAAGGAAAGTGGAAAACTTATACGCCCTTCAAGGTACCACAGTTAAAGGAGAAGCAGACGTAAGCACTACGAGTTCAGTTCCTGGAGATTTAGCTAAGTTGTGGCATTATCGTTTGGGGCATCCATGTGACAAAACCCTCGATGTACACCGAAGAAGAAAACTGATTGAAGCCTCGAATGACTGTAGAATTCTGCGAATCCTGTGTGTACGGAAAGAAGACAGAGTTGCAGTTCAACACGGGAAATCATACTAGCAGGGGACCACTTGATATGTACACACAGATGTGTGGGGTCCGTGTCCAGAGCCGTCAAGAGGGGAGCTAGGTATTTTGTCTTATTCATTGATGACTACTCTCGCAAAGTCTGGATGTATTTAATGAAGTCAAAGGACCAGACATTTGACATGTTCAGGGAGTGCAAGACCATGGTGGAGAAACAAACCGGAAAGCACGTGAAGGTGCTGAGATCTGACAATGGAGGTGAGTATACCTCAAGGGAGTTTAGAAATTTCTGCAAACTCCATGGGATCTGCCGTCATTTTAGCACACCTGGAGATCCGCAGTCTAATGGTGTGGTTGATCGGATGAATCAGACATTGTTGGAGCGAGTGCGATGCTTGAGACACTCAACCGGTTTGGGGAAGAAATTTTGGGGTGAAATCCTTACTATTGCAGTTCACATAGTGAACCGAGTTCCATCAGTGGCTATAGGTTACAAGATTCCTGAGGAACTGTGGAGTGGTGAAGCTGCAGATTATTCTTACTTGCGCATTGTGGGTTGCCCGGCGTATGTGCACAGAGGGGCGACATTTGGATCCAAGAGCAAAGAAGTGCATCTTTCTTAGATATGGCCACGACGTTAAGGGTTATCGCTTGTGGGATCCAGAGGGTCAGAAAGCGATTGTGAGCCGACACGTCACTTTTGATGAGGATGCAATGCTCAGGGCGGAGCATTCTCATTCAAAAGAGGACACGTCTGCAGAAAAGATTTTGACGGATAGAGTCAATCTTCCGGTCCAGCCCACTCAGCGACTATGCAAAAAGTTGATGGTCGACGTCCCAGTTGAGGGAGATGATGAGGTCCATGTTGAGGACCAAGTGCAGACACCCGGGTTATCTCAGGTACGTGTTGATACCTATGCAGGTGATGATGGAACGCAGAGATCGAAGAGGGTGAAGAAGGCGCCAGAGAGATTTGGAGCATGTGATTATGCGGGATGTTCTTTCGATGATATGTCGTCTTATGCACTCAACCTATAGCACGAGGAGCCAGCGACATATGGTGGAGCCATAGTATCAGGTGATGCCGCTCAGTGGCAAGGAGCTATGAAGGAGGAGATGAAGTCCCTTCACCTGAATGACAATTGGGAGTTGGTGCCGTTATCCAGCGAGAAACGTGTCATTGGTTGTCGTTGGATATACAAGGTAAAGGAAAGCTCAACTCAAGATGGCAATGAAGTCAGGTATAAGGCAAGGTTGGTAGCCAAGGGATTTGCACAACGGAAAGGAGAAGACTACAACGAGATATTCTCATCGGTTGTACGACACACATCCATTCGGGTGTTGTTGGCGCTAGTTGCTAGCATGGACATGGAGTTGGAACAACTCGATGTGAAGACTGTCTTTCTGCATGGAGATCTTGATGAAGAAATCTATATGCAACAGTCTGATGGGTTCAGAGTTGAGGGGAAACAGACCTTGGTGTGCAGGTTGAAGAAATCGTTATACGGGTTGAAGCAGTCACCCAGGTAGTGGTCCAAATGATTTGATAGCTTCATTATGGGAGTAGGCTTTGAGAGGAGCATCAAAGATCAATGTGTGTATATGCGCACACTTGAGGATGACTTGAAGATCTATTTGTTGCTCTACGTGGATGACATGCTTATTGCTTCCAATAGCATGTTTGAGATAAAGAAGCTGACGGTGAAGCTTGGGCAAGAGTTCGACATGAAGGACTTGGGGCCCGCTAAGAAGATTCTTGGAATGGAGATTTTCCGAGATAGGAAGTAGCATGAGCTGAGATTGTCACAGAAAGGGTACATTCAGAAGGTGCTAGTCTGTTTTGGGATGGAGAGCGCGAAGCCCGTGATAACACCTTTGGGAGCTCATTTTCAGCTGTCGGCAAATCAGTTGCCAAGCACCGATGAGGAGAAGACATACATGTCTCAGGTGCCATATGCGAGTGCAGTGGGAAGTTTGATGTATGCGATGGTTTGAACGCGTCCAGATATTGCACAGGCCGGGGGAGTGGTTAGCAGATACATGGCTAATTCAGGCAAGGAGCATTTGCAGGCCCTCAAGTGGATTCTGAGATATCTGCGAGGCACGACGAGTGTCGGAATCCTCTATGCGAGAGGAGACGGAAATGTGCTGACAGGATACTGTGATAGTGATTATGCAGGTGATAGAGACATGCGGCGATCTACCACGAGGTATGCGTTCACTTTGCGCACTGCCGTGGTATCGTGGAGGTCGGTCTTACAGTCTGTGATTGCGCTATCGACCACAGAGGCCGAGTTGATTGCAGCGGTAGAAGCTGTGAAGGAAGCCAAGTATTTGAGGAGTCTGGTGAGAGATTTGGGGGTGACACAGAATTCATCACATGTGCATTGTGATAGCCAGAGTGCTATTCATCTGGCAAAGTACCAGGCGTACAGTTAGAGGACAAAGTATATTGAGGTGCGTGATTCCTTCCTTGAGTTGGAGAAAAAGGAAATAGAGCTTCAGAAGATCCCGACTGAGTAGAACACCGCAGACATGTTTACCAAGCCAATTCCCGTCGTCAAGCTCCAGGAATGCCTGGAGTTGATTTCCTTGGCTTAGGTGACGTCGGAGGGCGCGTGTTCCGAGACGATGGTGATAATCAGAGAGAGGGTCATGGCGTGCAACGTGGAGGTGCAGGAGTATTGGTGATGAGATTTGAATCAAGATAGAGTGTTGTTTTTTGTGATTCAAGTCTCATGTGTGAAGGTTTTCCAGGCGAGTCAGTCGAGTAGCATGCCACTCGACCGAGCTACAGGAGCAGAGCAGAAACAGTAAGTAGTGGGAAGTTTTCGCCGACTCGGACGACCTTCTACTCGGTCGAGCAGGATGCTACTCGGTCGAGCTACAGTAAGATTCTGATGGTCTCAGAAATCCGAGAGCTCACTATTTGAGAGAGCTCTGCATGTAATACTTACTCGGGCCGAGTAGCTATGTTATTCGACCGAGTCGACTCGACTCCACCCAGCGGCAGCAGCAGTGTGAATCAGCTCGGTCGAGCAGCCCGAGCTGGGGACCGACTTGGGCCGAGTCCGCGCGGGGCCAGGCGACGCGACCAACGGCCAGGATTGATTTTCTCCGTTTTGGGGGTTTCTGCTTAAACCTAATCGTTATTTTAGATTAGGTTAAGCCTCTATTTGATATCTGGAGTTCTTGGAGAGCCTTGAGCCACCCCTTGGGAGATTTCTTGTGAGAGATTAGGGTTTTGGAGTTTGATAGAGAAGGTCAGTGATTTCTTCTTTACTCTTTTGATTTCTTCTTCCTTGAGTGAGATTGGGAGGGCTTGTGCTATTTGCCAAAGCAAGATTGTAACCGTTAGATTGGATCTATCTGATAGTGGAACCGTCTTGGATTGCTGGATGTAGGTTGTTTACAACTGAACCAGGGTAATTTCTCTCGTGTCTGCGTTTGATTTGATTGTTGCTATTATTCGTTTGCTACTTTCTATTGCAAGGTCGTAGGGTTTATTGTTGGGTGAATTGGGGTTCTTTTGCTAGTCCTAGATTCCTGATCAATTTATTAGGGTTGATATTCCGTTTGGATCCCAAGGCGTCGCTGTGTTCCGCCACACCGTGTTGTCATTTATTCCCAACACAAGCTTCCTAAACTCTATCAAAGCTTGTAGGTACATTTTTTGTCCTATTTGCAACATTTTCCCATCAACCTCATTTCTAAATGCTTAGAGGTCAATGTGCATATAGACAACCTCATTATCCCCTCTGGAACGTTGCCTCTTCCCCTGCTAGCCAGTCTTGTGGATCTTGTGCAAGAAAATTTCTCAGGGGTAGTTTTCTAAACAAACAATGAAAGCGTAAGCTAGTTAAATTATCTTGAAAAGGAATTGACACAGAGGGAATGAAATTGAATTCCTTAGGTAGGCTACGGACAAATTTGATGACATTAGAGAGATGAAAATAAGTAGGAAAAAATTTCTGGCTGTGTTCTACTTTCCTCCTCTCTTTTTTTCTTTACTTTCCCTCTATCAGGGACCCTAGCAATCCTTTTTGTTTTAATTCTTATTTTTAGGCCATTGGAGGATTGATTTGGGTTTTGATTTTATCAGGGTGTTATTGGGACATTGTCCCAAATTAACGATTCTGGGACTAAAATCCCTTTGCAGGGCTGCTTCATTTGATTGAAGTTGCTTTCAATTACATACTTCAAGATCCTGATTAATAGTGAAGGAACGGCAAGTTGCATGTCTATGGTCACAAGTATTTATGTTTTCCCTGTAAAGGTATGTGTTTTAATTTCAATTCAAGGTTCACCTGTTAATTGAGAGTAATACAAGGTCCAGCTGAGTTAGCAATGGTCCGAATAATAAGCAGATCGACTGGACATGGTTGTCAATTTGGACATGTGAGTAGAGTCTTTAGCCTTGCATGGTATCGGAATAATCAGGTACTGTTGAACAAAGCCTAAGAATCAGATTGAAACGGCAAGAATTCGTGCAACATGTGCAACATGTTCACCGCTCTTCTTCGATGATAGTTGGGGAAGAGTTGCTTGCATCTGAAATCATACCTAAAATAGACAAGGGTATGAATTACCTTCTTTATCATTGATCGGATTGATAATTATTTGGGTATAAATTATCTTATTTAGCAGTTTGCCAATTATCATGCTGTTAAATTACTATCAAATGAGAGCGATTTATTTGATCCAGGAAGACATCGTGACAGCATCATTATTTGCTGTTCTCCTTCGCATTATGTTTGCAATTTATGAACTGCTCTTCTATCTTCTGTTCTTAGGTAGGTGTTTAAACCTGTGCCTTCGGAAAGGGTGTCTAGTTGTACGGTGATTGTGATCGACATGAAAATGCGATTGTGAAATTGTGGATGTGGGAATTGTGTGTTATTAGGGTGGGTGTTGTGCTAATAGATGATGGGGTTCATAGTGTTTGTATACTTCATGGCATTTTGATTCCATCAAGTCGTCATGCAAATATGAAGCATGTATGGATTAGGGATTTTAGGCTTTTAGCAAGGTTGAGAAATCTTGAGACGGCTGAATGGTGAAAAGCTCAAATAAAGACTGAAGAGCCTATTCTGTTGCAAACCGAAGCAGGATTTAAGCTGGGAATATTAGTAATAGTGCACATTCAAGGCTTAAGAAAAGGTTATTGTTGAGGTTGAAGAACGAAGTATGTAGAGAAGTGACTGCTAAGGAACAACAAGAGATTCAATGAGAAATGGCTCTACGCCAAAAAGCGACTCGATCATCAGGATGACGACTGAAAAACCGGAGAAAAGCAATACCGAATCCTATGCAAACAAGAAAAGCTCAGTCCTAGCGAGCATACTCTTCGACCCTCCATTCGTGTCATGGCGATATACATCGGCTATCTTCCCCCTCCGTCAGGGCAACGTTCTAGCATCAACGGCTTCCCAGCAAAGTTATTTTAAACCCTCTGGTACCTCGTTCGATCGCATTGCCTGCGGACCCAAATTTGAGGGATCGTTGTCGTTTATTGTAAAGCCGTTGGGACCAAATGATCTGCCATAACATATCTCAACTCTACTGCCACATGGATGACGGCTTGGTTGGTTTTCGTTGTGCTACCAAGAACAATGTTTCCTCTCCCCAATCCGAAAAGAAGTTTGGATGTCGGGGAGTGAGTGCCCATCCGCTATGCCAAGCCCTACGTGAAAGTTGGCTTGATTGTGACGCTGAAGAGGTATTGGAGATGTGCAGACGAGCTATCTTATGCAGTGCTAGTTCGCATGTGCTCGGATCTCGCTTATCTGACTCTGCACAAGTTAGTTAGATACATGGATGCCGAGCTAGTGGACTTGTACAGTGCATGGATTCTCAGTTCGAAGGATCGGCGGCTCATAGATCAGCAATTCTACAGTCCGAGCTTCGAACAGCTTGGCTCGGCTCTTCGTTAGCTCGGTCTTCAGTTGGAGTTCAATAGCACGGTGGGGCTGACCATATGATGCAGCGTCTATTCGGAGTAGAGTTGTGATTGGATTAGGATTTCGTTTGAGTCGAAGTTTTAGTCAAATAGGAATTCATCTTCTACTAGAACACCTATTGTATCCTATGATATATAAATGGTATTTAGACGAGGGATTCACGAGGGACATATTGAGAGAGCTTTGAGCCGCTATTGTTGAGAGCCAACTTTGAGATTGAGTTGTGAGCTTTTAGAGAGATCTTGAGTGCTTCTTTGTTGTGAAGAGAGAAGATTTTTATTTGTTCTCTCCGTTTGTAATAAAGCTCATTGGTGTTACCTTGGCCGGGCGACGGCCTAAAGTTACAATTTTCATAGCTCTCTATCTGGTTATTGCTTATCCTCATCTCTGATTGTCCACGGTCCTAGTTTTCTGCCGACTCACAAAAAATTGGTATCAGAGCATATAGTTTTAGAGATCTACGTTGGAGACGAAGATGAGCAACGGTGACGATGACAGTTCTTCAATGGTGTTGACTTCTAGAGAGCATGCTCCAGTGGCTCGGACTATCATGTCCAACACGAAGTTTGAAATTGAGAAGTTTGATGGAAAGATCAACTTCAGTATGTGAAGATGCGAGGTCTTGGATGTCTTAAACCAACTTGGTCAAGATATCGCATTGGACGAGAAGCCGACAAGCATGTCGGTTTTGGAGCGGAGAACCCTGAATCGAAATGTATGTGAGACGATCCGACTGTATTTGTCGAAGGAGAAGAAGTACACATTCATGAAGGAGACAAATGCAAGGAAGTTTTGGAAGGAGCTCGGTGACAAGTACATGAGAAGAACATCCAAAACAGACTGCATTTGAAAATTAACCTTTTCGGTTTGAATCTTGAGGAATGTGTTTCTATTAAGGAACATCTGACTACTACAATAAACTTCTAACCGACCTAAGGAACGTCGATGTGAAGATCGATGATGAAGATAAAACAATGATTCTCCTCAATTCTATAACAATTGATTATGAGTACTTGTTGCAGGTCTTACGTATGGTAATGACTCAGTCATGTTTGAAGAAGTGTCCAATACTCTCACGAGCAATGAGTTCTGGAGTAACGACGAGAACACGAGAAGCTGAGCTAACGATGCTCTTACTGTGGTAAGAGGTCGGAGCACTGAGAAGGGTGGATCTCGAAAGGGGTTTTTCCGATTTAAGTTCAGGGACAAGAGTAGAAGCCCTCTGTAGTGACCTTAGTGCATATACACCTAGGGTGTGCCTATTGATGTATGTGTACATAGTAGTAGTACTCGTATACTGGGATATACTGAGATGTGTGTATAATAATTGATGTGGTGCATATAGTAAGTTACCTATGTGAATGAGTAAGTACCTATATGAATGTCTTAATAGATGTTAATGGTTGCTAATGGTGTGGTGGAATGAGTATTAGTGGTTGATTTGTGCTGATGATGATGGTAGTAGTGTAATTAGCAAGTTGTACTTTTAATACTATTTTATTATGATATTTTTATGGAAATTTATTTTTCAAAAAGATTATGAAGATTATTTTCATGAGGATATTTTCATAATAATATTGTTATTATTATTATGGTTTTGTGAATAATGGCATTGTTGTAATATTGGATTTTTGTGTTTTAGAGGTGATGTGATTAGCAAGTGTTGTTGCATACTTAAGGAGATAAGCTATGTGTTGTAGGGTGGGCTCCTCTTACCTTCCTACATGGGCTTCCTACATGGGCTTTAAGGATTAAAGAAGAAAGAAAAGAAAAAAATGGAGATGATGACAAATGGATGGTGGGCTTGAAAAGTCAAAGAAGAGTGTAGAATTCCTTGGAGAATTCTTGCATTCATTAGCCTTATCTCTAAGCATACACCTCATCACTCTCTCCCATCTTCATCATTTTCGTTTTCCCTCCTCTCTCCTCCATTTTGCTCCACTTTTTCAAGGAAAAACACATGTTTTCATAATCCTTTTTAACCCTAATCCATATGCTAGTGAGTGGATTTGATTTGAGCTAAGAGTAGGGAGTTTTTCATGCAAGTTTGGAGCTTTATTTGATGGAATCTTGAAGGAGAGTTTTGGATGGAGGTAAAGCTTGGATTTTGATAAGAAAATAAAGCAACTTGAGGTAGGAATCCATCTCACTATAGCTTGCTATTTGATTCATGTTCCTAATTGTTGCTGGAAAATCTGTGCTGTTAAACTGAAACTTTAGTGATGATTTTCTCTTAATTGGCTACATGAAATTGCTTGAAATTTTTTTTGTTCATATTGATGTCCTTAACTTTCATGTTCACAACTTTTTCCAATTCAAACTAGAAGTTAGGTTAAAAATTCAATTTTTACAGCATGTCTGAGTTTCTTGCAGACTGGACACAGTTTAGAAAAACGTAGTTTATTACATGCACACTCTATGAAATTTGATGTTCTTGGTCTTGTTGAAGAGTTAACAAGTTTTCCTCCAACTTCATCTCAGTTCTTAATTTTCGAAATTCTGACTGAAATATGTCCAAAATCAGCCATCAAGACAGACTCTGAAATCTGTCTGAAAAACAGATTTGGCAGACTTCACCAAATAATTCACTATAAATCATTTACTTAATATATTTGCCTGAACTTTTAGCTGTAACCCAAAACTACCATACCTACAACTTTCATTTATATTGCATTGTTATGTTCCATACAAAAATATGAAGTAAACTGCCATTCAACCTGACTTTGTGCAATTTCCAGCCAGCTGAAGTGTTTTCTAATGTTTCAGACGATGTGTTATGGTTAGTTCTGTTACCATCATAAATGAATATTGTAAAAGGAAGCTTCATGATGCTATTTGGTAATGATGTTATAGTGTGTCAATAACCATGTTCATAATACCCCTCGGGTGTTTGTGGAAATGTTGAGTTAGTCTCATGTTGCTATTTGTTCATGTTGCTATTAGTCTCATGTTGCTATTTGTCTCATGCTATTGGTTTCATGATATTAGATTCATGTTGCAAGTATTTTTATTATGAAGTTGTAAGTAAGTTTAAGTTATGGAAGATAATTCATGTGGTATGCTAGCCCTTGTTAATTTAAACGCATGTTATTCCTTGTAATCCATGCTCAAGTCTTGTATGGAAATTGGTTCATGTTGCGAGTTCTCCTGAATGATGTGCTGTGTTATGCTATGTTTATGGAGAATGATGGGTGTATATGGAGAATGACGTTGTGTGGTAATTGGCTAGGTGATGGGGTGATGGTGCTTATTTCAATGATGCCAAGGGCATGTTGTGATGAAGAAGGGAGGTGATTGTGGTTGTCCTCTTACTCATGGAACTTTTGTGTCATTCATTATGTTACATGTTCCCTCCTCTAGTTTTAGAGCATACTAGCTTATTCGTTCCTTTATGTCCTTTTAACATTGCATGCAATATGTTAGATTTGTTATTTCTAATATGTCACTCTTAAGTCATTTTGAAATTGGTAAAAAGAATGCAATTCTAAATGTGGTATGCTATGTTGCCTCACTTAAATGCTAAGGAATGAATAAATCCTCTTAAAGGAGGGTAACACGAGGATTGGGGGACACTAAGTTGTGGGGAAAACATGAGGGGCTGGACAGTTGTGGTGGTTGGTGGCCCTCCTGTTCTTACCCGAGTGGCGGGGAGTGGCAGAAATAAGGAGAATTGGAGAAAATATGAAGGGGAAATAAGGAGAAAACAAGGCTACTTTAGTAAGCGCTTGTCTCGGGGAGTTTGCATGTTCCACCCCAACTGGGGGTGAGGTCCAGTCCCAAGAGGGTCTACCCACTACTTAGGATCCAAAACACTGCCAGATAACTTTCATTACTTTTGTAGCATTACCAATTGTGCTTACTTGTACGTTCTTTACTTGTAGCCCTTCCATGTGGTATAACCTTGTTATATACATCGCCTATTGTAGTTCTTGTCGCTTGCGTTTATTTTACTTATGTTGTTTCACTCTCTTGTTGTTGTACCTTCGTTTATGTTATGCATTCAATGCTTTTTGACATACACATGTTTCCTTTAGTTCATTCCATTCTTCATTTGCACCTTGCTATAGATGCATATAAAATAGTTGCATTTTCATAATAGCATACTAGAGGGGGTTGGCATTCCTACTAGGTCACGCGTTGACGTGCCCCCGTTGACTTTTTCAGGTGTCGTTCTTGGAGATGGCTGTTAGAGCTGGAGGCTGAGTATGGAGTTCTGTTGTTGGGAGTTGGAGCTTAGGTTGGGCGGTGAGGGGTGAGGAGAGAGCTATGTGTTCTTTGGGGTTTCTTTTGGGGTGAGAGATGCTTGTACTATATGAATTGATGCAATGGGATGTTTGAGATGTATATGAAATTGTTCAATGTTTGGCTTTCAGTATTTCTCTGTGACTTTGTGTCGTTCTGTGTTTGTTGGTTGGCTATTTGTTGAATACTACATGTTCTATTCCCAGCAATGCGCAGTGGACCTGCAGATACATTTTTAGTTCTCGTCATGTACTCTGCCTCCCTGCGTATCCCAGGGAGTGGGTCGTGACACCCTCTTCGGAAGGACTTGGCGAAGGACCAATGTGCTTTCTGCAAAGAAAGAGAACATTGGGCCAGAGATTGTCCGAAGGTGAAGAAGTATGATGCTACAGCCAACGTCGTCAAAGGTGTTGAGGTCGAAGAATGTGTACTAGTTGGTGCTTCGGAGGGTATGACGTCGGATAGTTGGATGCTTGACTCAGGATGATCCTTTCATGTGATGCCACACAGGGAGTACTTTACGACCTTCGATGAAGGTGGTAAGAGTTTAGTTCTATTGGGCGATTACCGAGCTTACATCACTGCAGCGTCGGGATAGTTCAGATGAAGATGTGCAACGGTATTACACGAGACATATACGAGGTATGCTATGTTCCTAACCTAAAGTGTAACCTTATATCACTGGGTTCACTCAAAGCCAAGGGCTATCACTAGGTGACGATGAAGAATGTAGCTCTAATGGTGACCTCATGAGCTATGATCGTGATGAAGGGGAAGCATAAAGGCAACATCTACTACTTGGATGGATCGATTGTGACTGGCACAACAGCTCTGACCCGTGAGGCCGACAGAGACGATTCGTTTCTTTGGTACATGCATCTAGGTCATGTTGGAGAAAAAGCTTTGCAGAAGCTTATCGAAGAAGACCGTCTAAAGTGAGCCAAGATCGAAAAGATAGAGTTCTGTAGCATTGTGTCTTCGAGAAACACACATGAGCTTCTTTTGGGGTGGCCATCTATAATACGAAAGGAGCTCTTGACTACGTTCACACTGACGTGTCTCATTGGGAGGTAAACACTACTTCGTGTCTTTCATTGATGATTTCTCACACATAGTTTGGGTGTTTCTTCTGAAGTCTAAGGACCAATTTTTAAGCAAGTTCATAGAATGGAAGACGTTGGTCGAGACTCATGCAGGTCGGAAAATCAGGTAACTTCGAAGTGACAACGGTGTAGAGTATAGATCGGACCTCTTCTAGGAGTTCTGCAGAAATGTAACGGCATGTATTTTAGCCGTGTTTGACTGTTGTATGCATGTATTTTTACTTCGTTCATCCAGATATTTTCGTCCAAGTGATCTTCGTCCGCACGTCGATGCGAGCGCGTCCTTATTTTGGTTTTCACCGTAGAGTAACTATTGGTTTTTTTTTAACTTTAACCAACTACTATTGGCTAAAATTAAATCCCTAATTAACTAATTACTAGCAACTAATTTAACTCACTAATTACTTTTAACTAAAAGTTAATTACTAATTAACGTATTACTTATAACTAATTTATTTTTACTAATCACTTTTTCTAAACTACTCTTACCAATTTACTTTACCCTAACCCTAACCCTACCCAATTGAATCTCACCAAAAGAAATCGGTGAGATCCAACACCCAATTCATTTCCACCTACACCTCCAGCTCTCCTCATCAAGGAGCTGTCTCCTCCCTCCACCGTTCTTAAACCAATATCAGCAACAATACCGACATTCCATCTCCCTACCACCTTCATACACCAAATCCCACCACCACAATCAGCCACCACCAAAACATGACGATGATAATTATTATTCATTAAAAAAAGTTACACGGATAAAATAGCACAGGTACAATACTAATATTATTAGTTGTCAATTGGTAAATATATTTAAAAAAGTTTTCGATACATTGATGGGCATAACCATTGGTGTTTGCATTAATATTACCTACGATTAACATGAACCGTTGTTATCGTGATATATTGCAGCAGTGACATTACATGCTTGACAAAATGCTACAACAGAACTTACGGCATGGGCGAGTTACATGTTGCCCTAAATTGTGCTGAACGTTTAGGGCCTGTTCTTTTGTCCGAAGGCGAGAGAGGAATCCGAAAAAAAAACACTGTTTACAAACTGTTCATTGGAATCCAAGAGCGGAGAAAATTTGTGTGTTCGGTTGGCAAAATTTTTGAGTCGGAATCTACGCTGAGGTGGCTCAACTTTTAGGATTCCAAGAGGTCTTTTGCTTTCCCTGCAAACGGCTTGGATTACATAGGAATCCAACTGTGAGTGGGCCCCATGTTCACACGTTCTCCAATCGGAGAAAAGCAACACCAAATTTTTTTTAAGCTTTCAACGCTCTTGGTTTTGTTGAAATGGTGGACCCCACATGACTTTCTACCCCCAATTTTCTTCAACCAAAAGAACACATTACACGGAGTGGGACACACCTCAACTTTCCAACTCCACAATCCAACCACACTTTCCAACAAAAAGAACACACTACACACAAATTTCTCTCTCATCAGATTACACACTTCTCAACTTTCCCAATTATACTTTACTACAAAAGAACATGCCCTTAGTAAAAGGACCAATTTGACACACACTTCTTCGAATTTCAAGAAACGTGGCTTAAAACTCCCATTTCAAGAACGTTTGAGCATAGGAAGAAGTCAAATTGGCCGGCATCACTCCCATTTTAGCTCATGCTACCCGTTTTTTTAGTCTTTAATGCACATGTTTTTAGGCATAGACTTGGACTTATCACTCGCCCTCACAATATTTCTCCAAGGCCTAACAGTAACCGAAAGTCAATTTGTAGAACGCCATCCAATAACTCATCGTCCCGGCCCCTGCTTGTGCCGCCGGCCGCCTTAAACGCCACCTAGAACCTTCTGGAATTTTATATTATTATTATCGATTAATTTAATGGCCCTAAAGCTTAAAGATCACGCGCTCGGCCACATTCAGATCATATTTGACCATTCTTAGCCGCCAGGCCCGCCGCCCTGACGTGTTCAACTACTTGCGGCATCTGAAGAGTTCCCACGTGTGGAGTTCTTGGTATAAAACACAATCTCATTCTTTAGTTTCAATAGCTATAGCAGGCAAAACTCAACAAAGCTCTAATGGAGTACTCCCTCTCTCTCCAAATGCCATCGTCAAAGGATGAGCACAATCATCCACAGCCGTCGAATTATTCGCTTCACGCAGTCCGGAAGCCTCCGGCGAAGCCCTGGAGGAAGCCGGGCTTGCCGCCGCCGCCGAAGGTCTACCGGGTGGATCCGCACGGGTTCCGCACGCTGGTTCAGAGGCTTACGGGAATGCCGCACTCCGCCGCTGCCCGGCCGGCGCCCCCGCCGATCAAAGTTGAGGAGCATCGTCGGCCGTTGCCGCCGCAGCCGCAGCCTGCTAACTCTCAAGGGGTCGCTGATCACATGGGGACTATCTCTCCGTCGTACTATTCGTCGTGGTGCTCCTTTCCGCTCCTGAGTCCGGGCTCAAGTCTTGATTTTTAGCGCACTGGTGTTCTTTTCCCTGAATCGGTCATGGGCTTCGAGTTTTTCGCCTGCTAAGCCCTTCGTCGCTAAGATGACTGATCAGTCAGTTAATTAGCTCATTTCTCAGTTGCTTGTTTAGTTGTTTCGTATGTTTGAGTGCCTTCATAATTTGAAAGCCAGCCGATAATCGATCATCCAATCTTTCCGTTCCCGGCCTGATCGAGCTGATGTAAGTAGGATTCTTACGAGTTGTGGTTGGCATTCGAAGTGTTATAGATGGTCAAACAAGCCCACAGCTAAGAATATGTATAAGCAATGCATCCCAAGCATTCATCATATATATAGTATTTTTGATTTCTCGTCAAGAAGATGTAGAATATAGAGTCACGCCATGATCGTCTTGATGACGTGCGAACATATTGGGTACTAATGATTTCATGAGTATAGATATGTAGATGATGAGCAAACATGCAAATGGGGTATGGAGCCAACAAAGACAATGAAACTCAAAGCAACTAAGATAAGTGGATGTGATTCAAGATTGCATCAAGAAAGCTTCATGTATTATTTTTATTTTTAATGTAATTTTTGTTTTAGTCTTGGTCTTGGTGGCTAGTTAAAGTCCTTGTTGAAGCTCTCACATACTTAGAAACACACACAAATAATTTTAAATTTATTTTAAAAGTTATTTCCTAAGTTTTTAGTGTCGTGTTAGAGTTCAAGATTACAGTCGACTAGTTTTAGTGATGTTGTCAACTAGTGCTCTCGGGGTTTTCTGGCAGGTTGCAGTGGTCGACCACCGTTGTCCAACTGATCGATCAGTGGTCTACTAGTCGGTCAGTGGATGAACTGTGGTCGACCAGCGCCTAGTTGGCAGCCTACGATAGTCATATTTTGACTAACCGTTAGAGAGCCATTTTAAGGGCATTTTTATCATCTGTTTTCATCCAGATTTTGTTTTATAAATTGAGGGTTAGTTTTCTTATTACCATAAGTTTAATGATCAATTTTCTTGAGTAAAAAGTGAAAAAAGCTTTTAAGCAAAAACCCTCTCATTGGCCATTATTTCCAAAGTTTTCAACAATCTTTCTTGGCCATGTTTAGATCTCAAAGCGCTTTCATTTTCACATATATTGGAGATCAACCACTATAGCCACAACACTACAAAAGATCTTCAACATTGGGCTATATGTAAAAGAAGTATTGTAAGTATTTCTCTTACATTTGTGAGTTATAGTATTCTCTCATTAGAGAGGTTTTTCTTTGTCTCATTGGAGACGTGTTTGTCCATCTTAGACGTGTTGTACTCTTTATCTTGTTGGAGACGTGATTAGTGGATGCTTTTTCATGTGTGGACGTATGGCTGTGTTGGGTCATACATGGTGTGACCGTATTCATTAGTGGTACTTGGGTATTTCAGTGGGCCTTAATTATCTCGATATGGGAGATCTTATTAATAGTCATATTTATTAGTCATGTTGTATGTCATGTTGCAACATGAGCTGCAACATGGCTAATTTGAAAGAAAGACAGACTTCAGATGATTGATGATTTACTATTACAGATCTTATAGATTCTCTCTAAGATGTTCAGTTGTATGCTGCTACGTATGAGATCAGTTAAAGATACTATAGGAAGTTGTTAACCCGCAAATATTGTTGCAAGATCTGCTGAAGATATATTTGACAATATTTAACCCGCAAAAGTTGCTTGCGAGATATGATGAAGATATTGCGGGATCACTTGCCCAAAGTGATTCCTTGATTTGCGGGTTGTCAATCTGCATGGGATTCTCTTGAACAGCCTGCCATAACTACTCCGAGATTATATGGAGTCGGCTTATATAAAAAACATGCGGATTGTCTCTAGGGTGGATCGCTTTTTGAAGATCGTGATCGAAAACTCCGGGAAGGAGGCTGACGGCTACCTGAGGTAGGGATCAAGGGAGTCGATTCAAGTCAGTTTTGCAAGGGGAGCTTGCATGCAAGGGGAGCTTGCATAGATAACTCCATGGGGTTGGTTGAGACCACCCACTGTGGTTTGTATTGAAGGAGAGCATGTTCCTCCTAATAGAAATCCGATATTAGTGATTGTATTCATTTTTATTATAGTGGGGTAATCTGATTTTCTGGGCGTGGCCCCGTAGATGTAGGTGTGCACCGAACTGCGTTACCAAGTTTTGCCTGTCTTCTCTTGGATTTATTCATATTGCTATATGTTCATTTGATTATCTTCATAGTACTGAATTACAATTGGTATCAGAGCAGGTCATCTGTGCTGCTTTGTACTGTCAAAGCGGGTGATCTTGGAATTTCAGTACTTGGAATACAAGAGAAGGTGTTCCGTTACTCGTCTTCCATTGCTCATTGGTATAAACTACACTTACTGGAAGTCTCGGATGCATGTATTCATTAAGCTTGATGAGAAGGCGCCGATCGAAGTTGACAAAGATGGCAATGAACACCTCAAGCCAACAAGGGATTGGAGTCAAGATGAAGATCGTGCGGCTCTGTGGAATTCTAAAGCAGTGAATGACATATTCACAGCAGTTGATGAAGAACAATTCAAACTCATCTCTATATGTGAGTATGGTAAAGAAGCCTGGGACATACTACAAAACGTTCATGGAGGAACCAATGCGGTAAAAATATCTAAACTTCAAATGCTTGCATCTCAGTTTAAAGAACTAAAGATGAATGATGATGAAACCATTACTGAATTTAATGGGAAGTTGAGAGACATATCCAATCAAACTTTTCAACTTGGTAAAAAGTACTCACAAGTGAAGTTGGTTCGAAAAACCTTACGATCTCTTCCAGACAGATTCTCCGCCAAAGTTGTTGCCATTGAGGAAGCTAGGAATACCTCCACTATGAGGCTGGATGAACTTATGGGGTCACTTCAGACCGATGAAATGAATCTGAAGTAGAATAAAAGGGACAAAGGAGTGACCCTAAATGTAGAAGCTGGAGAGGTCTCTAAGGTAGATGATGAGTCGGAACTTAATGATGACATTGTCCTATTGACTAAGAACTTCAGCAGAATGCTGAAAAAGATCGGTAGCAAAGGACAGAACTCCAGATCAGGAAACAATGTGCTACGACCGAGTAATCCCACTGCAGGTAAAAATTTCAGTCGCCTTACGCAGAGATATGACCAGAAAAATAAAGGAAAAAGGGATACAGTGTAGAGAATGTGAAGGCTTTGGACACATACAAGCTGAGTGTGCCAACATCTTGAAGAAGCAAAAAAGTAAGTCCTTAGCTAGTACTTGAAGTGATGCTGAGTCTGAGGGAAGTACTGGAGATGAGGACATCACTTGCAACTATGTTGCTTTCACAGCATCCTTGAAAAGACAATCTGACTGCAACACTCACAGTCATGTTGGATTTGATGTTGCAACATCAGTTATGACATCTGGCAATAAGCTAGACAATGTCAGTCCCAGTGTTGCAACATCAACTACAACATATAACAGTGAATCAGATTCTGAAGTTGAAAGTGATAAGGATGTGAGTGACGAGGATATTCGAACAGCTTACCAAATGATGTATGATAAATGGATGAAGATCTGTGAAATAAACAAAATGTTGAAAGATAAGAATGTCATATTAAATGGAGAAAAGGAAGAAGCCAAAGCAAGACTCTTGGAAGCTGAACACAGTCTCGAATCTAGAAGGTACCGTCAGAAAAACTCTGCTCAGGGCTAAGAAGGCTGAGTGTATTCTAAGCAAGTGGAACTCTGTGAAGTCAAAACTGGATGATATTCTGAATATGGGGAAGACTTCAAGAGATCGCACTGGTGTGGGCTACAATAGAGGAGCCTATTATCATGTGCCTACGGAGAAACGAATTCTTGTTACCAAAGAACTTGAAAGAATGGGTCAGCACAAGGGCCATGATCAGAAGAAGAAGCAGACTAGAGGCATAAAAGGTGGTCGTCATATGTGCAGTTACTGCAAGTTCATAGGCCATACTGAGAGAAACTGCTTTAGTCGCATGCAACATTGGTTGGAAGGAAGAAATGTTAAACACCGTGATATAAAGATGAAGAAGCAATGGGTAAGAAAGTCTGAACTATACTTCATGGTGGCCTACACATCATTGATCGCATCCTCTGATAATATGTGGTATTTTGATAGTGGATGCTCTCGTCATATGACTGGTAACAAGAAAGTGCTAGATAATTATAGGACATGCGCTGGAGGTCGTGTGACATTTGGCGACGGTCGGAAAAGCAAGGTTGTAGGAAAAGGAGATCTGAATGTGGTCGGGTTTCCTAAACTTAAGAACGTCCTACATGTCGAAGATCTTAAAGAAAACCTTATTAGCATCGGTCAGCTGTGTAACCAAGGGCTATTGGTGAGATTTACTAAGGATGGATGTCTTGTGTTTAATTCTAATCAAGGATGCATTCTTATTGGGAAAAGATCTGTCGACAACTGCTATCTCCTCCAAGAGACTACTACTTGTCTTCATACTCCTGCTGACATGTCTGAACAGTGGCATCAAAAACTAGGGCATCTGAACTTTAAAACTCTGATGAAAATCTCTAAGGTGGGTGTTGTAAGAGGAATACATGTGTTAAATAAGAAAAAGGAAGGTGTTTTGGTCCATGTCAACTGGCAAGTAGCAGAAGACTAGCCACAAGCAACTACAGATCATTACTACGTCCTAGATTCTGGAACTTCTACATATGGGTCTGATTGGACCGACATCTGAAACTAGTGTCGAAGGTAAGAAATACATTTTTGTCTGTGTTGATGATTTTTCTAGGTTTACCTGGGTAGATTTCCTTAAGGAAAAATCAGACACTTTTGAAGCATTTAATAAATTATGTGTTCGTCTGCAAATTGAGAAAGGAAGCATTATCTGCAAGATTGTTAGAATCAGAAGTGATCATGGAAAGGAGTTTGAAAATCGATCATTTGCTGATTTCTGTGAGTCCCGAGGTATTGTTCACAAATTTTCGGCTCCAAAGACTCCTCAATAAAATGGAGTTGTCGAGAGGAAGAATCGAACCTTGCATGAGATGGCTCGTGTTATGCTAAATGCTAGAGAGGTCAGTGTAAGGCAGTAGGCTGAAGCTATCAATAAGGCATGATATTCAATGAACAGAGTTTATCTTCGTCCTAGAATAGAGAAAACTTTGTATGAAATCTGGAAGTGAAGAAAGCCATATGTCTCCTACTTTCACATCTTTGGAAGCAAGTGCTATATTTTAAATGACCGTACTCCAAGAGGGAAGTTTGATGCTAAAAGTGATGAAGGAATATTTCTGGGTTATTCTACATCCATTCATGCGTATAGAGTCTACAATAAATGTACTAATACCATGATGGAGTCTATTAATGTTTTTGTGCATGATTTTGATCAGCAAACAGAGACTGCCACAGCTGAAGGGATGTCATCACATAAGGACTGCACAGAAGAAGAAGAACATGTTGTAACTGATGTTGCAACACCAGATACAACACATGATCATGTTGCAACTGATGTTGCAACACAAAAGACAACATCAGCTGAAGAGCCTAAAGGTGGCCAAGCTGTTGCTCGCACTCATGATGGGATCACCAGAGTTATCAGGGACCACCCTCCAGAGCTGGTTATAGGGGATATGTTTGAAGAAGGACGTACAAGAGGCACGAATCGTGTCAACTACCAAGACCTTGCGAGGTATGTTTGTTTTATCTCTCTTGGTGAACCTAAGAATGTGAAGGAAGCTCTTCTTAATGAATTCTGGGTGTCAGCCATGCAAGAAAAACAGAATCAGTTTCAGAGGAATGATGTCTGGACTCTTGTTGAAAGACCAAATGGTATAAATGTTATTGGTACCAAATGGATCTTTAAGAACAAGACTGATGAGAAGGGAAACATAACTCGCAACAAAGCTCGTCGGGTGGCTCAGGGTTATACTCAGGTTGAAGGTGTTGATTTTGATGAGATGTTTGCTCCCGTTGCACTTCTCGAATCCATCAGACTCTTACTAGCAGTAGCATGTAGTTTCAACTTCAAACTACATCAGATGGATGTGAAGAGTGCCTTCCTCAATAGTATTCTAAATGAAGAGCTCTATGTGGAGCAGCCCAAAGGCTTTGAGGATCCGTTCTTTCCAGGCCACGTGTATCAGTTAAAAAGGCTCTTTATGGTTTGAAGCAAGATCCGAGAGCCTAGTATGAGTGGCTTAGCAAATATTTACTTCAGAAAGGCTACGTTAGAGGGGGAGCTGACAAGACACTATTTGTTCAGAAAACCAAGGCCGCAGTGATAGTAGCTCAGATCTACGTTGATGATATAGTGTTTGGCTCTACCTCTCAGAAGTTAGTGAATGAATTTATTAATCTTATGCAGAAGGAGTTTGAAATGAGCATGGTGGGAGAACTCAATATGTGTCTGGGTCTTCAAGTAAAGCAACCCAACGAGGGATTGTTTATATCCTAAAGTAAGTATGCTATGAATCTGGTGAAGAGGTTTGGTCTAGAGAATGATAGACAGGTTCGTACTCCTATGTCTACAAGTGAAAAACTCACTAAGGATGATAGTGGTAAGTATGTGGATGTTACGTTGTACAGGAGCATGATAGGGAGTCTTCTTTATCTCACTGCTAGCAGACGTGACATCAGTTTCAGTGTAGGAGTGTGTGCTCGTTATCAAGCATCTCCAAAGAGTCTCACATTACGGCAATAAAAAAGAATTATCAGATACATAAGTGGTACGGTTGATTATGGTATTTGGTATACCAAAGATACTAACACTCTTATGTTAGTTTACAGTGACGCTGATTGGGCAGGCAATGCTGATAATAGGAAGAGTACTACAGGTGGGTGTTTTTATGTTGGAAACAATCTTATTTCATGGTACAGCAAGAAGCAGAATTCTATCTCCTTATCCACGGCAGAAGCGGAGTATATAGCAGCTGGAAGTTGTTGTACACAACTATTATGGATGAAGCAGATGTTAACTGATTATGGAGTGGAACAAGCTGTGTTAACTATTCTATGTGACAACCTAAGTGCTATCAACATTTCGAAGAATCTAGTGCAACACTCGAGAACAAAGCACATAGACTTATGGCACCACTTCATTACAGAATTGGTAGAGAAGAAAGTGCTTTTTATGGACAATGTTGCAACATCATGTCAACTGGCAGACATATTCACTAAACCACTTAACTCAGGTAGATTTGAAGAGTTACGACAAGCTCTTAGACTTTGTCGCATTTAATTTTCTATACCTATGTTATATCTCATGTTGCAACACGGGGGGAGGTTTGTTTTGAAAGTGCTCTTTAGTTTCGGGTCTCTATTTCCGCGCTCATTTCCACTTCCTAAATTTTCAGAGAAGCGATTCTCTATTCTAGCGTTTCCATGTGGCTCTCTGAGAAATACTTCGTCTTCTCCATTGATATGGCCCGTGATCAAGACCTAAAATCAGTGCAAGCGCGTCGTCGTTACTCTCGATGCTCTTCCTCAGTGAAAGCAGCAGCGTCTTCCTCCTTGCCTCTTCCAATGAAGCGAAAAAGGGTGGTATCTCTATCCGCTCGTGATTCTCCCTCTCCCTCTTCCTCTCTGGTGCTTCCGCCCACATGCATCGCCCTGCTATGGCCAATTTGGAAGTTGTGCCTTTTGCCCCAATTTCTATTCAGCGGGAGGTACCCACTTCTTCTGCGGACACGTTTGTTTCAGTTACCATAAATGACTCGTTCTGGTATCTACGAAAGTCTGGAAAGAAGTTCGATTTGTCTTATATGGAATTTTCTGGTGTGCGTTTTGGTCCCTATCGACTGGAAAAATTGGGTGGAAAGTTGAAAAATGTCCAAGTGGTTGATGATGACTCTATTATTTTGGTCATTTCTCGGTGACATCTCTCTTCAGTCAAATTGACAGAGATCGTCGTTTTGGAAGATTCAGATTCTTCCATGTATATATCTACTGAGGCTGTGGGTGGTGATGTTGGTGCTAAGGAATCTTCTGGTCCTCCCAACCCTCCTATCTCTGGTGATGATCAAGATTGGGGTTACGACCCTGAAATTCCTACTGATTTGGTGGATAACCATCGCATGTAAGATACTGTTGCTGCTGATGACTCTAGTATCCCATATGCTACCCCTGACCTTACTGTCACTAAGGATGGTCCAACATTGGGCAAAAATGACACTTCAAATGTTGCAACACGGACTGATGTTGCATCCGATGTTGCACCTGATGTTGCAACATCACCTCATGTTGATGAAGAGATTTTGGCTGATGTTGCAACACAGGATGCAACATGCACGCCCTGCTGATCCTGTTGCTTCTACTGGATCCCCTCTTGTCCAACATGTGCCTGCTACTGAGGTCCCTCCTTCTATCCATAAACAAAGGACCTCCTCCAAGAAAAGATCTGTTCCTTCCTGCTCAACCTTTCCATCTCCTTCCAAGAAGGCTAAAGTTTCAGCTGAAGCAGGTTCTGTCTGTTCCACCTTATTTACAGTATCTGATGCTATAAGCAAACAATTCTTTGACCAAGCATGCAAGATAAGGTGGTCCCATTACTCTGACAGGTCAATTCTTGCGGAAAAACACCTGGCTATTAACTCTTTTTCTAAGACCCAGTTTGTGTCTGTACTGAAGGACATCAAGTTATTTCACTTAGCCATCTGTTTCAAATCTTACAACCCTATGCTTGTTAGGAAATTTTATTGCAATCTATCTAGATCAGCAGTAGTAGCTCTGTCTAGATGGTCCTTCCACTCATATGTCAGGGGGAAAGTTGTATCTCCCCCCTCTGTGATTAACAAGCTGCTAAAGTGGACCCGTCCTACCTCTCTTTCCTCCTTTGTGGACTCTGTTGGTACTGATCATGACACCTTCATTAAGGTAGTCACTGTTGGAAAATTGGTGTGCTGGCCCAAGTCTACCTCTTTTCCTTCATCCTCCTTGTCTGCAAAATATTTTTTGCTCTACAGACTAGCAACAAGAAACTGGCTACCCACTTCTAATGTGTCAGTCGTCACCAAAGATATGTATAGATTGTTATATTGTGCTGGTACTAAGCAGCCCTTCAATTTGGGAAGAATCATTTTTTATTCTATCTTATCTCAGGCAGAATCTTCTGTAGCATCTCCCTCTTTACATCATCCTTGTCTCATTTCCTTGTTGCTGCACTCTCAGAAGATATTGCCCTCTGCAAATGAACTGACTATTCCTTCTGAGACCATTGGATACACCATTAGGTCAGTTGCTAGGAATACTGATGACATCTCCTCTGTGTCTATATCATCTCCTGACACTGGAGCTATCCCTTCATCTCCAGTCTCTCCTGTTAGTCAACCTTCTTCTGCTCCTCATCTTATGGTTTCTGAGTCCACAGCTGGCCCAGAATCTCTTATTCTTGAAGACATATCTATATTTGAGGCTACTGTCAAGGATCTGGATTCTCACTTTGGGGCTCTCCAGACTCAGAAAGCCTTGTTTGAGAGCAGGATTCTCTTTCTGAAGAGCAAGCTTTCCTCCTCCTCTACTGTGGAATCTGATGGTGCAGTTGCTGCTGGAGGATCTTCTTGAAGTACCCTTTTGGATTTGGTGGCACAAAGGGTGAGAATTTGGTTGGGGTTGTTGTTGTTCTTGTTGTTATTCTGCATCTGTTATATGGCCGTGGTTATGAAGTTTCTCTGATTCGCCATGTTCCTGGTGATTCTAATTGTCTGGTCCAATAAGTAAACTCTTTTGCTAATACTGCTGATATGATGTGGTGTGATGTGGGGCTCGGTATTGTTGGTTTTCTCAGACAAATATGAAAATGGACTTGCTTGTTGTCTTTCCTATTCTTTTTCCTACATGACATGTCTTATGATGATTGTGCCACTAAATGCCAGAGGGGGAGTTTGTTGGGTCATACATGATGTGACTGTATTGTCATTAATGGAACTTGGGTATTTCAATGGGCCTTAATTATCTTGATATGGAAGATCTTGTTAATAGTCATGTTTATTAGTCATGTTGTATGTCATGTTGCAACATAAGATGCAACATGCTATTCTGGCTTATTTGAAAGAAAGATATACTTCAGAGGATAGATGATTTACTATTACAGATCTTATAGATTCTCGCTAAGATGTCCAATTGTATGCTGCTACGTATGAGATCGATTAAAGATACAATAGGAAGTTGTTAACCCGCAAATATTGTTGCAAGATCTGCTGAAGATATATTTGACAATATTTAACCCGCAAATGTTGCTTGCGAGTTATGCTAAAGATATTGCGGGATCACTTGCCCAAAGTGATTCCTTGATTTGCGGGTTGTCAATCTGCATGGGATTCTATTGAACAGCCTTCCATAACTACTCCGAGATTGTAGGGAGTCGGCTTATATAAAAGACATGCGGATTGTCTCAAGGGTGGATCGCTTTTTGAAGATTGTGATCGAAAACTCCGAGAGGGAGGCTGACGGCTACCTGAGGTATGGATCAATGGAGTTGATTCAAGTCAGTTTTGCAAGGGGGTCTTGCATGCAAGGGGAGCTTGCATAGATTACTCCATAAGTTTGGTTGAGACCACCCACTGCGGTTTGTATTGAGGGGGAGCATGTTCCTCCTAATAGAAATCCCATATTAGTGATTGTATTCATTGTACTATAGTGGAGTAATCTGATTTTCTCGACATGGCCCCGCAGATGTAAGTGTGCGCATCGAACTGTGTTAGCAAGTTTTGTGTGTCTTCTCTTGGATTTATTCATATTGCTATATGTTCATTTGATTATCTTCATAGTATTGAATTACAGGCTGGATAAAGGGCAAGTGTTGCCTGAACCTGTATAAATCTTATTGTTTGTGCTTTTCTCTCTCTATGATTGATTGTGTACTTGCAATTATTTTAAGCATTCGTATTACTCTTATCTTGCAAGTAATAATGTTGATTAAGTATTAGTAATTACTTAGGTAGAATTTTCCAGAGAATTTTATAGTTGTCATGGACATTGCATGTGCTTGGATTCCCAAGACCATTGCTTAGACTCCCAGGCTTCTACTGCTTCATCTCCCGAGCTGCTGCTTCATCTCCCGAGCTCTCATTGAAGCTTGTGACAAAACTTGTATAAATATGGTATATATCTTGTAGAAATTGATCAATAGAAATTGATCAATAGAAATTCAATAAAATTAATTTCATCAAACATCTTAATCTGGTATCAGAGCTAGTTTTAATCTAATTACTCATCTGATCAATCTCCACCTATGCTCCGACAGATCATGCTTCATCTCCTCTCACACCAAGCTCCATCCTCGAACCAGTATGGGCAAGCTGCTTCAGATTCGCTTTGTGACTTGTCAAGCTCGTCGTCTGCCCACATCTGCATGACGTCCCCTCTCTTCATCAACACGAGGAAATTGTCATTGTTGATCATTGTTTGAGCCATCAGCACCATCTATCCAAGCGACAGACACCATTTGCTGCCCAAGCATCAAGCCACCATTCTCTCTCTTCATCGACAACCAATTCTGCTCGCCGCCTTCTTGCGCTCGAGAATCACAGCTCACCTCCCATAGATATCTACTGTCTCAACAAAAATATATCTCCGATCTTCTAAAAAGAGTTATTATAAACCCCTCACAAGCAGCATCTTCAATATTGACTACCCCTATGGAACTTCATCCTAAGCTTCGATGCTCCAATAGTACACCATTACCTAATCCTACCAGATACCGCAAGCTTATTGGTGCCCTTATTTACCTATCAGCCACTCGTCTTGATATTGCTCATGCAGTTCACACTCTCAGTCAGTTTATGGCTACTTCAATGAGAGTTCACTATGCAGTTCTACTAAGAGGTCTTCGATATCTTCAAAGCACCATCACTCGCTTTATATTATTCCCATCGGATTCATCCTTGACTCTTCAAGCTTACTATGATGTTGCTTGGGTTGGTGATTCAGACACTCATCGCTCTACTACTGGATATTGCATTTTTCTTGGTTCATCTCTTATCTCTTGGCAGAGCAAACATCAGGCCATCGTCTCTCGTTCAAGAACCGAGGCTGAGTATCAAGCCAAGGCTGATACTACCCTTAAGATCCGTTGGCTATGTCACCTTTGTAAGGGACCCTGCAGGGATACACATACTATAGGTGTGAATAGTGTCATGACAAGCAAAATGCTTAATTAAAAGTTACTAAAATTAAAGCACAATAAGCAGCAGAAATTAAAGAGTATGCTCAACAACAATAAACACAAACACAAGGATTTTACCCTGGTTCCCCAAAACTTGGGTACGTCCAGCCACACCAATATGCACTATGATTCCCACAAAGAGAAGTGAATACAATCTCACACAGAGATACCTCACACTGAGGGTTTGGATTCTCGCACAGAGAAATCCTTACTCTCATACAGAGAGACATCACACAGAGGATTCGTTCTCTCACACAGAAACCAAACTCTTACAAAGAGAGTAACTCCCACAAAGAGATTAACTAATTCCCACAAAGATAATTAGGGGTAACACAAAGGTGAAACGAAATAACACTTACCTATGCCTTGATATGATCTTACCAATGTGAAGAAGAAGGCATGCAAGTGAAACTCAAGTGCTTGAGATGAGGCTTTGATTGCACTTGATGATCTTTCTCTCTTCTAGGAATGAATCCTAACATTTTTCACTTGAGTGTATGAAATGAAGAGAAGAAAGATGTTCTCCTAGAAAAGGAATGAGATTGAAAATCCCTTGGAGAAATTCCCTAGAGCTTAGATGCTATAACATAAGATTGAAGCTCTATTGAGGGAATGAGAGAGATTAGAACTGGCTATTGATTCTCAAAGATATTCAATATTAACCAAGAGTTCTAAATGAACTAAGACAACTCATATATATATATATATATGAAGTCAAGAAGAGCCCATAAAACCAGCCAAAAACCCAAAGGGAAGAAATCTGCAACGGCTAGATTTTGGCAGTTTACGGCACAGAAAGTCTACTGATGAACAAATGATAGTCGACTGTTCAACGGTTAGAAAGTTCCCAAAGGCTATAATCTGAGCCAGGACAATCGACTGTAGAAGACTACACAAGCGACTGTATAATAGACAGTCGACTGTATATCCTTCATCAGGCGACTGATGTAGGGATGGAAATAAAATAGAGAGAGATGCAATTTTCGCACTTACGCCTTTCAGACGACTGATAACCATTTCACAGGCGACTGTAAATACTTCATCAGTCGACTATCTTGCAAATTGGGATGATGCCCAAAAAATGCAAGTTGCGCACAGACGACTGTTGAGCAATTCACAAGCGACTGTAGAAACACAGACGACTGTAAATTGAACATCGGTCGACTGATGCGAAAAGCACAAGAAGAGTCAAGAAAAAAAGTTGACTTGAGCTGTGCACTGCAGTCGACTGTAGAAGGCTCAACAGGTGCCTGGAATCACCCAGTCGACTGTAAAACCTTCATCAGTCGACTGTTAGAGAGCCAGAGACTCCAATTGAGTCTTTGGGCAAAAAGAACCTATTGGGTTGGATTCTATGATAATCCTAAGGGCTCACTAAGATGGTTAAATGCAAATGCATGAGAGTATGACCATCTATCAAGGCATTACAATAATCCTAGACACAAAAAGAGAGATGCAAGTAATAGAATTACATGGATTACATATATCATCTCATAGAGTCTAAGTCTTCAAGCTCATGATACCTTGATTCTCCCAATCATCTCCAAGCTTTGGAACCCCTTGATGAGCTTCCCTTCATAAAGCTCCAAGCTTTTTCATTGCTCCTCTAGATGTCTATCCATCATTATGCTCCAAGCTTTGGCTTCATTAGATGATCTTCATGTCTTCATCCAAGCTTGAGCACTCCATCACTCTTGGAAGTCTTTAAGATATCCCTTGTAATATCCTCCAAGCATTATGCTTTGTCTCATCAACATATAATCATTAAGATAAACTGAGACTAAAACATAAGATTGATTAGCACACTAACATAATGTATTGATCATCATCATAACAACGTTAGTCTTGAACCCAAGAACTAACAACCTTTTGCAAGACATGGGGAGTTCGTATTTCTATGCCTATTCATATGCATTGTGATAATCAGAGTGCTATTTACATTGCTCTTAATTCGGTCTTTCATAAACATACAAAACATATCGAGGTTGGCTATCACATTGTTCGTCAAGAATACTATGCTTGGCATATTTCACTTCCATATCTTGCCCCCACAGATCAGATTGCTGATCTCTTCACCAAAGCCCAGATATTTAATCAGTTACGGTACTTCTTATTCAGACTCTTAGTAGTTGACCCACTGTGAGTTTGAGGGGGGTGTTAAATGTCCATGCAGGTGATTGGGTTCCCAAGACCGTTGCTTAGACTCCCAGGCTTGTGTTGCTTCGTCTCTCGAGTTGTTGCTTCGTCTCACGACCTCATGATTGAAGCTTGTGATAATAATTGTATAAATGTGGGATATATCTTGTAGAAATTGATCAATAGAAGTTCAATAAAATTAATTTTATCAGCCATTTTAGTAGACACTATTCACATTCCCTTCTATTGTTTTACTTGCCATCTCACAGATCCAACAAAAGAGACCCCTCTTTATAATTATAAAGATTTCAAGTATAGATAGATTAGTCATAACCCGTGACCATTGGCCATAGGTTATTCAAAATACTCTCCCGAAGAATTTTCAACTCATTCAAAATCTCTCCCTAAAAAAATTAGTAGTCACATTTAAAATATCCCCCCCCCAAAAAAAAAATTAACCATATTCAAACAAAAATTTAGATCCCCCGAAAGAATTTAGTCTCTCAAAAAATTTTAGTTTTTGCCAAAATTTAGTTCCCCTAGGTTTAGTTCCCACCAAAAGTTAAAATTTTAGTTCCCAACAAACTTTAGTTCCTTCCAAATTTAGTTCTTCCAAAATTTTAAATTAAAATTTAGTTTTTCCCAGAGAATTTAGTTCTCTCAAAAAATTTAGTTCCCCCCAAATTTAGTTCCCTCCAGATTTAGTTTCCTTCAAAATTTAAACTTTTAGTTTTTCTCAAAATTTAGTTCACTCTAGATTTATGTCCCCAAAATTTTTAGGGTTTTCATCCCAAAATTTTCACAAACTCTCATCCGAACCATTAATTCATTTAGATTAAATATTTACCGTCTTTCTAGTCACCTATTTATCCTAGTTAGCAAACGCATTCAAAACCAACCTTCTTTCCCACCTAAAAGAATGTAGTTCCTCCCAAAAAATTTAGTTTTCCCCAAAATGTAGTTCCTCCAAATTTAGTTCCCCTTCAAAATTCAAAATTCAGAATTTTAGTCCCCCAAAATTTAGTGGATAAGGAAGCGGCAACAGTAGCAGTGGTAGAAGAGGAGACGACAGGAGTGAGATAGACGGAGATAAGGAAGAGGATAGGTCAGTGGCGGTGCCTGAGGGGAGACGATGTGTCAGTAGTGATGGTGGATAAAAAGAGAAAGATGAGAGATAATGACGAAGAGAAGCAGATGGTAAAAATGGAAAAAACATTTGAATTGGTTGTAAATTTTAAATGGTAAATTTTGTAAATAAATGGTTTGTGGGAGAATCAGTTAGGTCTGTGTGTCTAGCAACTCCCCAAAGTTTAGAGTAATTCTATACACACATACCTAATTGTTGTACACATAAACAACTTTACACAACCAAAAAATTAAAACTTTGTTTTTAATTTTACAAACAACCTTATATCCCCACATTATTGTAGGCTCGAAAAGTATACCCTAAAGGGGAGTGAATAGGGTGATCGACAAATTAAAAAAACATGCAACACACAGTTAAATAAAAACACAGAAATCGTAGCCAGTCACAAATAACATTAGGTATACCATGGTTCGGTCGAACTTCGACCAACTACAACCACCCCCAAAATCCACTAATAGATCAATCAGTCTCAACACGCCTACATACACTAAGAACTCACAAAATCTCATGCTCCATGCTCACAAGCTCTATAAACTTGCAACTCTCATGCTCGACTGAACTAATCTAATCAGCTGAACTCTGCCTTAATCCACAACTCCGTAAATCAGTAATCCCAGAACTATGCCCCGTAGCTTCTCACCATAAAAATAATATAAAAATAATACAATGATCAAATTGAACTACACCACAAAAGTAATAACAAAAAAGTTCAGAGTGCTCAGTTTGTAACGTCGATGTGCCCTTTTCAATCTGCTCATAGACTGCTCCATAATGGTTCTCACCGTTCGTCAATCAGAGGTCTATGTTGAAAGATATGGCTTCTCAAACTTGCAGGTTACTTTTTGCAATTTTCTGAATCCTGCGGGACTGTTTTGCAAAAACCTGAAGTCTGCCTTCCCAGCCGCAATTGTTAACCTTGGGTTGCGTGTGTGGCTTGCCTGGGATCCTGCAAACAAAAACAACAAAGGGTTAGCCTTTAATGATTTAAAGAAACACACTAACCTCAAGCATTTAATTCTTAACTTAAAATATAATGGCCTCCTTAATTAATCTCCATTCTAATTCTATCTCTCTGTCCCCCCCAACCAATTGAGCTGGTCCATGCATTGCCCTCCAAAGCAAAACCACAAGAGATAAAAGAGTTTAAGGGATTAATTAACGAAACATTCAATTCAAACCCCTCTTTCTTCTCGTTCTCTCTTTTTTCTTTTTCCCTCTGTAGCCGCACTAAATGAGGAGCTTGAAGATTTTTGGCCGGCCCTATTTAAATATGTATAGGGTTTTGAAAAGAAAACCTAGCCAATTTACAAATTTGCCCCTCAAGCTTCTATATCACATAGTTTAGTTGTTTTACCATATTTTTCAAATCCAAAAATTTCTGTGACTTACTCGTTATCTCTTCCATAATCCATGGTCATAGTTGATACTTTATAACTTCATGATAGATTTAGAAAATGACCAAATTGCCCTTACATGCCCAAAGTGCCTTTTATCTCCGAGATGACCAAAATGCCCTTAGGTCTCCAGTGGCTTGTTTTGACCAAAAATTACTTAACAGACACATCAAAATAGTTTATAAAGATTTGTTATCATCAAACAAGAAATCCTAGACCACTGTTTCCAACAATCTCTCCCTTTTGATGATGACAAACTGCAATAAAGATTTGATCAATAAAAGCTCAAAAACATATCATCGTGTGTTGTGTTTGTGAAGTGTGATCATGCATGTCAACGAGATATATATTCATATGCAAATAGCTTCCCCTATTGACATGCTCACCCTAGCAATAAACTCCCCCTATCGATATGCATCATTATGAATCAAATCTTAACATTTTTCCCCCTTTTGTTGTCATCAAAAGACCACACAAGAAAAAACATGTGCCGTATAAAAAATAAAGCATTATTAACCAAGACATATGATTACATTATGGCAATCATGAATAGTCAATTGATATGCAATAATTCATAATTATGATTAAAACACATTCGTGCTCGTGTGATGATCAAAAGTTAAGGTCATAGGTAGAAGTCATCATGAAATTCAACCGTTAAAACCAACTATCCAAATTTGTATGTACTTTTACAAGGATTGCATTTTCCCATCTCATGAGACATGAGTTCAAGATACCAACGCCCATACATAGCCTAAAAGGACTCTTAGACGATGGATGGCATTGCTTGACTGACATAATACTGACAATATAAGATATATATCTATAACATAAGTCGGATGCATGTGGGTTGTATCATAGCCATGGATCGTATCCATTTTTCATACGAAGCTCTTTTCTTTTTTTCATAATATTTTTCTTCTTCTTTTCAACATAGTTTTATTTTTCATGAGCTTTGTTTTTCATCCAAGACATAACACTACATATCACATCAAGTAACATACTTTGCATTTTTAATCCACTTTCACCCACTTTTCAATATTCATGAAAACAACATCATATAACAATAAAAATCGATAACGTGAAAGTGTAAGATGAAGAAGTAGAAATCAAGTTATTCGTTATCGAACATGTCTTAACTATTCATAAAGTCAATCATGCAACCATAAATAATATGATTTTAATCCAAAGTGGCTTCATTTGACCCCTCAAACGATAGCTCAAAGTCGGGCAAAAACCATAAACTGGCTGGTTTTCGCAGCCGCCTTTTGCTGATTAGGGTTTCTGGAGTGTGGGCCCCACTGGTTGGCCCACCGGCCAGCTGGGCGTGCCAGCTGGGTGAGCCCAGTAGCTTGGGCGAGCCCGCCCACTGGGCGGGCGGTCTTGACCCGCCCGCATGAGCAGGCAGGTTTAGCCCGCCTAGCAAGTGGGCTTAGCCTTCTTGGCGGGCTAGCCCCGCCCGCAATTGCGGTTGGGCTTAGCCCGCCAGGTAGGGCGGGCTTGACCCACCCGCCTATGCTGGGCAGGCTAGCCCAGCTCAACTGGGTGAGCTGGGCTGGCCAGGGCCAGAACTGGGCAAAAGCCCACTTCTAGCCTTTTGTCCCTTTTCTGGAGCCTTTTAGCTCCTATAGGGCTCTGATTTGAGCACGGGTTTTTTCCCTGACTTTTATGGAAAAATTCTCTTCGTTTCTATGCATCATATTGTTTAAAATATTCTAGAAAATATTTTATGATATATTTTAAACTGTTTTGCATCATATGCAATAATCCTTTATAGCACCCTACTAATGCTTATATCGCAAACATTTTGCGACATTATTAATTCTAATATAAACTTAATGTCACAAACTCTTTGTGACTTTAATTATTCTTGTGCACCTAAGTGCACTCCTACTGAATCCTTCCTATTACTAAGACGCAAATCCTACTCGGTATAAGACCCTACAGCCTGCCCTACTACAGGTTGGGGCTCGAAACCCCTAGACGACAGTGACCACGAACAACATGTGTCGCCCATGTTTCGGCATCATAATTACGTGATTGACTTATTGACAAAAGTGTTTTCAGAATCACTCTGACTGTGTCCGTGATAAATACCGCAGTTTTATTCCCTTCGTCATAATTATATCACCGCATAGCCTAGGGTATGGTAAACCGTCATCCATACTAACTAGCACTGATTAGCATATTTCGGTCTTTGGTATGTCCATATTGTACTTCCTACAACATACCCCGGTCGAGGTTTAGCACAAAGAACCGTACTAAGCCTGTAACACTAACTTCCCATTAACAGAAGAGACGAATCATATCTTGATCACTACTTACCTCGTACGCTTCAAGTGTCACCCAACCTAAGACCTTTCAAGGAGTGGAGAGTCGAGGCTAGATCATAGATCTAAGTGACACCGTTCACGCACAACTCCGTATAATGACCTCTAGTCTTTAGGACCAACTTGCCTATCATCACTAAAGAGTTATCAATGACAGTATAGTTAAAGTTAACCATTTGATAACTCTTGATTGGGTAGTTCAGTGGACTCATTCTCTAATGAGCACATGTGCATTGTCTCCGACTTCGCCAAGTCGAATGATTATGAGATCATTATTACCCTTTAGGTTAAGACATAGACACAATGGTCTGTCCGATGTGCCGATATCTTTTTCCGACACATCTATGACCATGAATGTGTTTTGACTTAAGTTCCTATCGGTCATTCACTCACCATAATCGATATTTCTATCTAGATACGTGTATGACCTTACTTTAAGTCTAAGGAAATTATCCAGGTATTTTAAAAAACATTTTAATCATACTAGGATAATTAGTACCATTTGTTACGAGGTGGAACTCGCGTACAATGAATTTGTATTATGGGGAACCAAGGGCACGGTGGTTATACGGAAATGAGGGTTTGGGTAGGCTGTTTTACAAGTGATTAGTGGGGTGAAGAAGTCGGATCCGTCGCCGGTGATGCTCACGGGGTCGAATCTCGTCGGACGCCGCTGAGGAGGGTTGGACGGCAGGGGGCTGAAGCTGACTCCGGTCAAGGGGCAGGCTCTCCTGCAGCATGAACAACTCGTCAGAAGGGCAGGGTTGGGGTTCAACCCTTAGCCCCTCCGATGCCTAAGTCAGTAATAGGGCTTAAAATGGGGGGCTGGACACGCCGGTCGGACTCTCTGTGTATCCGCCGTGCGTGACGAGCTATAGGTGGGAGAACAAAGATATGGAAGACCTTAGCGCTCGTGTGTGGATAATAGAATGAGAGAGAATTCTTCAACCCCCTCTCCGTAAGAGGAGAGGGGGTATTTATACCTGACGGGTGATGACTAGGCGTGCTGAGCTGGCTCGGGTGTCAGCGAAAGCTTCGGACAAGGACATCGGGAACATGAGTTTCTGACCTGCTTCTGTCAGGCGGCGCGACGGCCAAGGGGTGCTTTTGTCGGGATGTCAGGGCCGAAAGCACTGACTGTCGGACGGGTCAGCCGCCTGGGGGTGCTTTGTCAGGCGGTCGGGTGACGTATGTGTCAGTCGTGTCCTTGTCCTAGGCTGTTTGTCGTTAGCGACGAACTAAAGGTCTGGCTGTGTCACTCTAGGCGCCGCGGTTCGCGGGAATCGGACGGGCCGTTCCGATCGGGGGTTGTCCGGCCCGGCCGCGCCCCCCGATCGATCATGGGGTATGGCCCGTCGGTACGGAAGGATACGTCTGCGCCCGTCAATAGGCCTGGCCTAGCTACCCAAGCATCCCCAAGCGCGCTACCCCAGTGGGTCGGGCGGATGCGGTAGTTCACCTCTGCCGGCTGCGGTTGTTCGCCTCGGCCGGCTGCGGTTGTTCGCCTCGGCTGGCTGCGGTTGTTCGCCTCAGGCAGCTGCGGTTGTTCGCCTCGGCCGGTTCGGGGAGCGCTGCAAGGCGCGCCTGTCTCCATGATGCCCCGGATTTTCGGGGCGGTGGCCCTTTTGCGAAATGGTGAGTTAATGGGGTATGTTAGCGGATCCGGGCGGGAGTCGGGCTCCTACGATCTTTAGGTCGTAACAATTGCCCCCGGCCTTCGAGTCTGAGGCGGTAGCCCGGCTCGGCTCGGAGGGCGAACCATATCCAACACTCCGGACCATCGATATGGGCCTTGGGACCCACCGGGTAGTGATGGCGGCGGCTTCGGAACTCCCGCCTTAGTGGTCATTATTATGATTTGAAAGGGGGGCAGAGGAAATCGAAGCGTCTCCGCGATTGATTTTGCGACACGTGGATGTGGTGACCTTTACGCCAGTCGAGGTGTCGGGGGCGTCTCGATGGGCACCGCGTGGCGAAATTTTGACGGCCGAGATGGCCCAGGGGCCACCTTTACCGCTAAAAGGGTCTGGGGAGGCGGTCGGCGGGAGTTTTTGTCTTTCTCCGATTCTCCTCCGGCGCTCGATTTTTCTGTTGGGAGCTTGCTGGCTAATCTGTCACTTCCGTCGCCGGCCATCTTCTTCCGATCGCCTTCCAGGTTCAAGGGATCAACAGGTAACAACAATTAATTTCCTTCCTTTCCGATCAATGGCTTCTCGATTCGAGATTGGAGGAAGTAGCCGGGTGGGGGAGGAAGAGTTGGCGGGCGAGGGGGCGTCGCAGCCGGGGGTGCGGCGGCCCAGGGAAAGACGGTCATGGCGATCCGTTGTACCAAGAGACATTGAGTCTCCCCGACGTAGGTTGGATAGGATCAACATCAGGGAGATTCGCACGCGGTTTGTGCGAAAACCCTATGAGGTGCGGGTTCCCGGGTCGGAGGAAGCGGTGAGTTCACCGGGGGATAATGAGGTCGGGGTCTATGTCCAGTCCTTTGGGTTGGGGCTCCGCTTTCCGATCCACCCGTATTTGTTTCACTTGTTGAATTTCCTGGAGCTGCCGATATTCGCCTTAGCGCCCCGTTCTTGGGGCTTGTTAGTGGGGTTTGTCATCTTGTGCCTTGCTTGCTCCTTGAGTCCTTCCTTGGCGTTGTTCCAGCATTTCTTCGTGGTTCGGAAGTGGGGGATGTATCATCGCGTTTGCGCCAGGAGAGGGCGAGAACTCATCCTTGAGGTGCCTGACGATATCGGCGATTGGATGAGGGAGTTCGTCTTCGTGACGGTGCCAAGTGACGTGGCGCTGATTTCGAATTGGGGGGCGCGGAATCCCTTTGTAAATGAAGGGGTGGAGCTGACCGGGGAGGATATTGCCAAAGCTCAGATTCTGAAGGAGCTGCCCGAGGCGAGCCGTCATTGGGCGAGTCTAACGCTGAGCAGTCGGCTCGCCCAGGACTTTTGGACCCTAGGTATCTTTGAATTTTTGTAAACTTTGGGCTAGGCTCGCCCTGATTGTCTCTCTTTTCCTTTTGCAGGTGGGGACGCGATGAGGGAGCCGGAGGAGGTGTCAGGTTCGGCCGGGGCCCCGATATCGGAGGACGTTGATCACCGTGGGAAGGGCAAGGGGGTGGCTAGCGAGGCAGGATCCCGGGAACGTGGGGGCGGGGCCCCCGGTGGGGAGAGGACCCACCCGGGACGAGGGGCAGTCGGCCAAGGTATCCCCGCCGGTGGGCCCGCCAGGGATCTCCATGGGGATGCGCCTGAGCGGGGGGCCAGACCCTCCTTCCCTCCGCGGGTACCAGCGGCGGTCGCGCCTCGCCGAGGGCCTGTGGTTCAAAGGTGGCCCTACGGGATCCCTTTGTGGGAGATGGGGGCGTCGTCGAGTCCCGCTTGCGAGGGCGCCCTTATTCGCTTTAAGAGGACCCGAGAAGAGGTCGAGGCGTACCCCGAGGATCGTCTCCACAAGTTTCCTTTTCGAGTCGGCGGTAACGAGTCGGTGTTCGAGGATGCGGGAGTGGCGGCGCGTCTCGCGGAGTATTGCGTGTTACCGCGCGATCGTGAGTCTTTGATTCGTGTGGGGGCGGAACGGCTGGGTGGCTCGGCTATATGGCACGTCGTGCAGGTAAGCCGGCTTTCTTTCTTCGCCCACAGGCTATATTTATTCGTGTTTCGCTGATTCGAGATTTATGTAGATGATCGCGAACGTGTTAGCCCTGCGGGGCCGTACCCCCGCAGTCGCCACCAAGGCGTCTCTGGACGCAGCGAAGGCGATCCTGGGCAGGTCAAGGTGAAGCTGAGGGACACGGAGGCGGAGCTGGAGAGGGTTAGGGCGGCCTACGGGGTGGAGAAGGGGCGGGCTGCGTATTTCGATTCGTCCAAAGCAGTGGTCGAGAAGCAGCTCCAAGAAGTAACGCGAGAGAGGGATGATATCCGGGCGAAGCATACCTCGGAAGTTGTTAGCAAGGAGTCTATGATCGGGTTACAGAGGCAGCGGATTGAGGACCTAAAGGTCACTCTGGAGGCCGAGAAGAGGGAGAAGGGTCTAGCGGTGCGGCGATTGGAGGAAAAACGGGACGCTGAGGGCAAACAGATCGAAGCCGCTATCCGTCGCTATCATGACGAGCATGTTGTGCCGATGCTGCAAGAAGCTAAGGAGGCTGCGATTCGGTAAGTGGTTAAGGATATGCGAGATCGGTCGGTTGAAAGGCGGCGCCGCTAGAATCGTGGGTTTGGGGAGGGCCGTACCTTCTTGTGAGAGGGTTATAAACAATGTGTTGTTGTAGTGTGTGGAAAGTCCAGTGTATGGTGTGGTTTCTGGGTAAATACATTGTTATTGTCTTGTGTCGAACTGTATTCCTACTTGGTTTGCTCGTAGAATGTCTGCTCTGTGAGGGACGTAAATGCCCCCAACTTCGCTCTGCCGAAGTCTTCGGGAGAGGGGAGTTGAGAAGAGTCGTGTTCTCCGGTGGTCGTGATGCTCCAATGCCCAGTTCGGGGTCCGGAGGTGCCGTGGCGGGTCGGATTTGTGGTTCATACAGAAGTTTGCCAGGGGTTGGAACCGAGAATTCGATAAGGTGTGGGGCGGGTTCTTGTTCAGGCCGAACCGACGGAGATCTGACCCTTATTGGTGCGAGGGAGACGTTCGTGTTTTGGCCGTACTGCCGGAGCTCGGACTCAATCATGGATCGTGTTCCACCTTCTTGTATGGCCGCCCCGGTGGGGGTCGGACTCAATCTGGGATCGAGCCCCGCCTCCTTGTTGTGACCGGACTTGATCATGGACCGAGCGCCGCCGCCTTGTGGTGGCCGACCTGACAGAGGCCGGACTCAACCATGGAGCGAGCGCCGCCTCCTGGCGGTGGCCGCCCTGACGGAGGCCGGACTCAACCTTGGAGCGAGCGCCGCCTCCTTGCGGTGGCCGCCCTGACGGAGGCCGGACTCAACCCTGGATCGAGCGGCGCATGGAGTGATTTCGAATCGGGGGAATCATTTCGCCGGGATTTGGGCGGGAATTTTAGGCGGTCGCATGACTTTACGTCAGCCTGGCGATTCGACGGCGGGCGGGAATCGAGGCGGCCCGACCACTGAAGTGTTGACGCGTGACGGAATTGACGGTTTTTGACAGTACGCGAAGCGTCAGAGCACGTGGGTGGTGGACAGGGCACGGATTGGTGACGCGTGTCTTGGGCTCGACGGTCGCGATGCTTTGCGCAGACGCTTTAAATAAATCGTAAGGGGGGGAGGGGGGCAAAGCTGATTGTATGGGAAAAAATTTTTTTTGACAAGCAGCTAGGGCTCGTAGGAGATTTCAGTGACCTTGCCAGAGTCGACCTCGTGGGAGCGGTCAGCGGAGTAGCGCAAGCGCCCGAGTCGTCGGCACCCGTTAGGTAAGACGCCCGTTTTAGAAATGTCTTCTTCGATGTCTCCATCTCGGGGTCAGGGTTCGGGGGTAGTTGGGGAAGGAAGCTCCGCCGCGGAGACAGGAAGGGTGCCCATCGAGATTGCGGGCGTGAAGTCAGAGCTGAAGAAATCCGTTGCGGAGATCTTCACGATGTACGTCAGGCCGCCGTATTCGGTTCGTGAACCTGAGCCGCAAGAAAGGGTGTGTTTTGCGGGCGACCGGGAGGTGGGAGTATACGTATCTTCGTTTGAGCAAGGTTTGCGCTTCCCCCCCCATCCGTTCTTGCTGGAAGTGTTGAACTTCCTGGAACTGCCCCTCTATCGCCTGATGCCCAATGCCATCAGTGCCATTGTGGGGTTCCTGGTGCTGTGCTTGAGCAACCAGGTTTGCCCATCTCTGTCCTTATTTCGCCACTTCTTCTCGGTCAAGAGGTTGGGGTCGTGCTACTATCTGTCCGCGAAGAGGACGCATTCGCTCATCAGGGGGTTGCCTGGCAAAATTAAGTTGTGGCGCCAGCAGTATGTGTTTGTGGAGGTGCCGGAGAAAGTGTTGATAAGGTCTGATTGGGCGGAGCTGAATCCCGAGGCGAGAGAGGCGGTGAAATTGGGGGACGAGGAGAAGGTGGTGGCCCAGATTTTAATGGCCATACCAGCAGAGGGCCGAGATTATCGGACGCTCTCTCGGGCTGAGATGATAACGGCGTATACATGGCCCGAAGGTACGAGAGATTTTGGTGTTCATGCTTCTGATGTTCTTACGCTGAACTTTCTCTCTTTGGCAGGTGGCACAATGAGTCTGTCCCTCGAGGAAATGATGCAGCGGGCCTCGGAGCAGGCGGGGCGATCGTCGACAAGAGACGGCCCCAAGAGGTCACGAGCGGAAGGAGGGGCGGGGAGCTCGACTGGGGTGCCAGCGTCCACAAAGAGGAGGAAGAGGCCGACGAAGTCGTCCGAGCCTGACGCGCCAAGGGGAACCGGTCCGATGGAAGGCGGAGCCGGGGAGGGGGTGGCGAATCCCATCATCGACTTGGAGGGCGGGGACGAAGGGTCGACAGGGGGAGGGGCGGAGCTGCCCCGAACGAGGCCGCCTAGCCCCATGGCACCTGCAGGGGGGAGGGGGCGGAAGCTAGCGGTCAGTCGCATAGGGCCGAAGCGTCGAGTGGCCCGACCGGGTCCGGAGGATGGGACCCTTGGCCTTATGGTTGTCCCATGTTCGGTCTCGAGAGGGCACCAACCGACCCCCGCTGTGAGGCCGCATTGCCTAAGTTTTAAGGCCAAGAGGACCGATGTCGAGGGCTATCCTGACGGTGCGCTTCATCGGGCGCCGTACAAAGTGGCGAGTGATGAGTCCGTGTTTGAGGATGGGGGGTGTGGCGGCGAGGCTGGCGGAGAACATTTTCCTGCCCCGCGATAGGGTGGCACTGGAAGCGGTGGAGCCTGAGGGTCTGTGCGGGACCGCGGTGATGCATGGCGTCCAGGTATGTTATGTAAGACGGGTGACCGTTTTCAACGGGTTTTATTGAACGCCCTAAATGGGTTTACTTTTCGGCGTTTCTTTACGCAGATCCTCAACTTGATGCTCGGGATGATGCGGCACGTGCCGGCCATACATAAGGCCGAGGGCGCCGTGGCTAGAATGGTCGCCGAGCTCGCTGCCGTTCGTAAGAGCGATGGCGAAGACCTGGAGAAGGAGAGGGAGCGGGGAGGCTGATATGAGGCCGAGGTAGAGCGCCTGAAGATGGTCGTGTCCGATCATGAGCAGCGGGCGGCCGAGGCTGGAGGGAGAGCGAAGGAGCTGGAGGAGGCCCTTAGAAGGGAGGAGTCCCGTGCGGAGGACCTAGCGGGGCGTGCCAAGGCCGCCGAGGAGGAGCTGGCCCGTAGGGTCGAGGAATTTCGGACATACCAGGAGAGAACCGTCGTCCCCGCCCTCGCAAAGTCGATGTCCGAGGGCATGGAGAAGGGCCACGCGGAGGGATGGGAAGCCTGTTTGGCTCGGATGAAGGAGAAGCTGGCGGGCCTGATCCCGCCGGTAGAGATCGACCTCGACGGGCTCGCCACATGCAGCGACGACGAGGAGGGGGATGGAGACGGAGGGGAGGGTGACGAGCCGGAGGCCGGCGGGGCAGTGGGAGATTCCCTTGAGGGAGAGGGTGTCGTGACTGGCGGAAGCGCCAAGTAGTTTTGTATAGGCTCCCCCCTTTCTCTCTCTCTTTTTTATAAAAACGAAAGAAAGTGCCGATTCGCGGGGTCGGTATCTGCATTTTTCTGCGATTTTCTGCCTGTGTGCGTGCATAAATTCTCTTTTTAGAGTTACGCCTTGGTGCGGCTATTTCGATCCTGGCGTTGGGGGAATCGTGGTAGCTCCCTTTATTTCTCGTAGCGCGTCCGAGAGATTTTACAGCGGGGTGGCCCCCCTTTTCGAGGGTTGCTTGGGTCTAGGTGTACCCGAGCTATAACTAGTGGTCAAACGGGATTAGTCTTCGGTCTTTTCATCGGCTATTATTGATAGTTTAATAAAACAGGGTCGCCCCGTAGGCGTAGCATTGAATCGGCCTGTAGGCGCAACATTGTATCGGCCCGTAGGCGTAACCGTGTGTCGCTCTAGGTAGGTTGAGGTTCCCATCGCGGCTGATCCGCCTTTCTCTGGTGTCGTGCCCCTGATAAGGGGCGTGGAGTGGATTCAGAGGGTTCCCCCTCGGTGTAGGGGTGGATGGTCGCGTCGGAGCCAGGCAGTGGCTTTGGCCCTCGTTCCCAGAATTGGGGGGAGAGGGAGTCCTTGGTGGTTGTTCTATCCCACGGGGCCCCGTTGCTCGCCTCGACCGGAGTCTCCGCGTGGTAGGCGCGAAGGGACGCGGGCCGCTGCCCCCCTGTGCGGCCTCCTGGCATAAACGGCCCGGGGAAGGCCGATGAGTGGAAGGGGGTGCTACTGGTGTAAGCGGAGTAGCCTGTTGGGGCAGGCCGGCGCTTGGGGACACGTTTCCCTCGGTTGGGGCAACGCGGGCGGCCGCCGGGGTGTCCGATGAGGTGATTTGGCAGGTCTGTCCCCTCCATCGGGTTGTCTTCCAGTCGCGCCTGCGTCCGCAGGGCGTCCGTGGAGAGGCATGGTATGCCAGTGGAGCTCCAGTTCCCCTGCCTTAAGTTGTCTAAAGGAAGGAGGGGAGCAGCAGGCTGAGCAACCGTCGTGTAAGGGGAATATCCTGTTGGGGGATCGTTTATTTTGGCGGTCGGCGAAGCTCGCATTTTCCGCGCATTTTGAGGGAGAGAGGGTGGCAAAACGACTAGTCTTTCTGCACATCCTTCCTCTCGCCTTCCTCCCCCCCCCCCTCAAGGAAGCTGGGGGGGATTTATAATGGTGAATTTCTGCCCTTATTTACTCTTCATTGAGAGTCGGGGCCGTCTTGGAATTTCGTTCTTAGGGGGGGCGTTCCCGATGGGTGACGGGTGATGTGACCCCTCAGGCATGCATGACACTTGTCAGTGGCGTTTGTCCCGAGTGTCCTTTTAGGTTGGACAAGTCATTTCGGGCGTCGGCTTTATGGGGGTCAGACGTTACTCCTCAGGGGTGGCTCTGCGTAGGGGTTGCCTTGATTCGCGGTCCTTGAGTAGCTTCCCGAGGTTTGAGGAGAGGGGTGACAGGCCCTTTCGGGGGGAGGGAGGGTATTGGTCCGTCGGGTATCCCGCCTAAGGCGCTCCGGTTTGGGTGGCCAAGCTCAGTGAACTTGCCCCGGAGGTCTTCCTGGGGGGAGCGAGTACGCAGCTCGCCCCGTGCCCCTCTCCGGTTTGGGTGGCGAGGATTGGTCCTACCCCGGAGTCTTTGAGAGGGCGGGTATTGGGCCGTCGCCTCCCCGCAGCCTCTATAGTCGGACGGGTATTGGGCCGTCGCCTACCCCGCATATGGCGCTCCGGTTTGGGTGGCCAAGCTCAGTGAACTTGCCCCGGAGGTCTTCCTGGGGGGGATCGAGTACGCAGCTCGGCCCGAGCCCCTCTCCGGTTTGGGTGGCGAGGATTGGTCCTGCCCCGGAGTCTTTGAGAGGGCGGGTATTGGGCCGTCGCCTCCCCGCAGCCTCTATAGTCAGACAGGTATTGGGCCGTCGCCTACCCCGCATATGGCGCTCCGGTTTGGGTGGCCAAGCTCAGTGAACTTGCCCCGGAGGTCTTCCTGGGGGGAGCGAGTACGCAGATCGGCCCGTGCCCCTCTCCGGTTTGGGTGGCGAGGATTGGTCCTGCCCCGGAGTCTTTGAGAGGGCGGGTATTGGGCCGTCGCCTCCCCGCAGCCTCTATAGTCGGACGGGTATTGGGCCGTCGCCTACCCCGCATATGGCGCTCCGGTTTGGGTGGCCAAGCTCAGTGAACTTGCCCCGGAGGTCTTCCTGGGGGGGAGCGAGTACGCAGCTCGGCCCGTGCCCCTCTCCGGTTTGGGTGGCGAGGATTGGTCCTGCCCCGGAGTCTTTGAGAGGGCGGGTATTGGGCCGTCGCCTCCCCGCAGCCTCTATAGTCGGACGGGTATTGGGCCGTCGCCTACCCCGCATATGGCGCTCCGGTTTGGGTGGCCAAGCTCAGTGAACTTGCCCCGGAGGTCTTCCTGGGGGGGAGCGAGTACGCAGCTCGGCCCGTGCCCCTCTCCGGTTTGGGTGGCAAGGATTGGTCCTGCCCCGGAGTCTTTGAGAGGGCGGGTATTGGGCCGTCGCCTCCCCGCAGCCTCTATAGTCGGACGGGTATTGGGCCGTCGCCTACCCCGCATATGGCGCTCCGGTTTGGGTGGCCAAGCTCAGTGAACTTGCCCCGGAGGTCTTCCTGGGGGGGAGCGAGTACGCAGCTCGGCCCGTGCCCCTCTCCGGTTTGGGTGGCGAGGATTGGTCCTGCCCCGGAGTCTTTGAGAGGGCGGGTATTGGGCCGTCGCCTCCCCGCAGCCTCTATAGTCGGACGGGTATTGGGCCGTCGCCTACCCCGCATATGGCGCTCCGGTTTGGGTGGCCAAGCTCAGTGAACTTGCCCCGGAGGTCTTCCTGGGGGGAGCGAGTACGCAGCTCGGCCCGTGCCCCTCTCCGGTTTGGGTGGCGAGGATTGGTCCTGCCCCGGAGTCTTTGAGAGGGCGGGTATTGGGCCGTCGCCTCCCCGCAGCCTCTATAGTCGGACGGGTATTGGGCCGTCGCCTACCCCGCATATGGCGCTCCGGTTTGGGTGGCCAAGCTCAGTGAACTTGCCCCGGAGGTCTTCCTGGGGGGGAGCGAGTACGCAGCTCGGCCCGTGCCCCTCTCCGGTTTGGGTGGCGAGGATTGGTCCTGCCCCGGAGTCTTTGAGAGGGTTGAACTGAAATTGTCATGCAGAAAAGGCGAAATTCGAAGATAAAAAGAAGGGAACAAGGTATTTCGTTCAGGACTTACAGTTCCCGGCTATGCCACGACCGGCGCATCGCGCCCCTTGGAGTGATTAGCCTGTCCTTCTCAGGGGGGTGGGCGCGCGGTCGATCCTGTTTCCCTCGGCAGTGGCATCGACTGGAGCTAACTCTGGCTGGTGGGGGTCATAACTCCGCCTGGGGGAGTCGATCTTCAGGTTCACCTCCGGTCCCTTGTGCTTGGTCGACCCTACGTAGCAGCTCCTAGACAGCTTCTGGCTTCCCCGTACGATCCCCACCCCTCGGGGGGTTTGGAACTTGACCATCTGATGGAGAAGGCTGGGGAGCGCTCCGATGGCCGACATGTAAGGTCGTCCTATGATCCCGTTGTACGCCGACATAATGTCGACCACAACGAACAGTGTCATTCGAGTGACGACCTGTGGTTCTTCTCCGAGGGTTATCGGCAAGGTGATCACTCCCATGATGGGGGTCGAGTGACCGGTGAAACCGACGAGGGGTCCGGTACAGGGTCTCAGGTCTGTCGGCCTTAACCCCATCTTCTCGATTGTGGACATGAACAGGATGTCGCAAGAGCTCCCTGTGTCGATCAGGAGGCGGCTGACGATGGCCGTCCCAATCTGGGCCTCGATGACGATGGCGTCGTCGTGGGGCTGCTCGATCCCCTCTAGATCCTCGTCACTGAAAGTAATGGGAGGGTAGGCCATCCTTCTCCCTCTCTGGTCCCCTCCAAGACCCGCTGTCATCACTTGTCTCGCATACGCCTTTTTGCTTGACGACGATGCCCCTCCTGAAGATGGCCCGCCGCATATCGTGTTTATGCGCATGACGAGTTTCGGGGGGTGAAGCTCTTCCCGCTCGCCGTTTGCCGGAGGGTCTGCCCTCCGTGCCCTTCGGTGGTTTCCATCTTCTCGGTCCGGTCTCCGGCCTCCGACGAAGTCCCCCAGGTGGCCCGCCTGGATCAGCCGCTCGATTTCCCTTTTGAGGGTGAAGCAGTCGTCAGTGTCGTGGCCGTGGTCCCGGTGGTATCGGCAGTATTTCTTAAAATCTCTCCAGGCTGGGTCCGACTTCATTTCTCGGGGCGGTTCCGGCAGCAGACCGGCTCGTGTAGCCGCGGCCATCACCTCGATCAGGGGGGGCATTGAGTTGCGTGTAATGCGCCCGCAGGGGGCCCTCTTGTCTTGGGGCGACTCGAGGGAGCCCTTGTGCCGGAGCAAACTTGCGCGCCGGACCAGGGCGATCTTGGGGGCGAGGCCCGGGCGGTTCCCGCCTTGGTCGGGCTAGCCGGTCGCGAGCTCGGTCCCCCTCTTCCTGCCTCGGCCGAGGATGTGATCGGGGTTCGCCTTGAGTCGGTTTCGCCGAGGGGAATAAGGCCTTTGCACCGAGCGTCTCTTCGGCCAACGCGTGCCTCTCCGCCATAGCAACCAACGCCTCATAGTCGGTCGGCGGGTCTCAGAGCAGGGATTTGTGGAGACTCCGAGTCCGCAACCCCGTTTTGAAGGCCAGCATAAGCACCTCATCGCCGCACGTCACCACCGCCCGTCTCTCCTCCTGAAAACGGCGGATGTATCTACCCGTTGTCTCTCCTTCTCCTTGGACTATCGTGCAGAGATAGTCCAAGGGCTTCTTCTTCGTCCGTCCGGCCCGGAACTCTTGGCAGAACTTGTGGGACAGCTCGCCGAAGCTCCCGACGGATCTCGCGGGCAAGCCGAAGTACCAGTCCAGCGCGGTGTCCCTCAGGCTTTGGGAGAAAAGTCGGCATAGGAACGCCTCGTCCACATCCTGCGCCTCCATCGCCCCCCGGTATTGTTGTACGTGTGTGAGGGGGTCGCCCCTCCCATTGTACGTGGCCAAGTGAGGGGGTTTGAACCTTTTGGGCCTTGGGGCGGACGTGATCCACCGTGCGAGCGGCGTGGCCTCCTCCGGATAAGTAGGGCGATCCGGGGCATCCCCTCTCCGCCATTCGGGGATCAGGCTTCGGTCGCGCCACAGCCGTCGACGGTCCTCCGCCCCCGGGGAGTAGCCCGACGGTCGTCTGGCGGGGCTCCTTCCCTGGGCCGAGGATTCGACGGGTTGTGGGCTACGGCTCTCCCAGCGCCAGCGCCTCCCGGCCAGCTCTCCTCGGGCCTCCATCCGTTCCTGATTCTCTCGGAGGAGCCTCTCGCGCTCAGCGGCGAGGAAGCGTAGTTGTCGACAAACGGCTTCCTCGTGCAGGGTATCGGAGGGGTGGTGCTGGTGATGCGGGCCACCACCTCCGGGCGGGGACCTGTTCAGCAACGGGTCCCGCCCGTTCCCGGGCCGCCGGCCCGTCGCCGTCTCTTCAAGGACTTCTTGGTTGCTCCTGTTTTCTCTCCTTAGCCTCTCGCGCTCCGCGACGATGAAGCGGAGTTGGCGGCGGGCGACCTCTTCTTCCTGGTAGGCCCTCCGGGCGGTCTCGGCCGCCTCGTCCAAACGCCTTTGCGCGGCGGTCGCCTCCCCCAGGCGCCTCCACCGCTGCGCAACCTCCATCTCCTCTTCCAGGAGCCTTTGCTGGGCCGCAATCTCCTCAGCGAGCCCCCTGTTTTCTCCCTCCTCCTCGAACTGAAGACGGAGGTTCCGCCTCACGTTCTGGGGCTCTGAGGGGCCGGGCGGAGGCTCCGTTCCGGTCGTCTGATAGCCTCCCCTGACCTGAGTGACGGCCTCGAAGCTCTTCAGGACGACGTGGGATGAAGTAGGTTCAGTTTCGGTGCGCACGCCCGGAAGGGCGTCGGACGCCGGGGTGATTTGTAGAGAGAGCGGTTCCTGACCCACGGGATCTTTGTCATGGTCAGGGTTCCGCAGGATCGGCATGGAATCTAACATGGGTGTGACCCTTCGTTCCCACAGACGGCGCCAATTGTTACGAGGTGGAACTCGCGTACAATGAATTTGTATTATGGGGAACCAAGGGCACGGTGGTTATACGGAAATGAGGGTTTGGGTAGGCTGTTTTACAAGTGATTAGTAGGGTGAAGAAGTCGGATCCGTCGCCGGTGATGCTCACGGGGTCGAATCTCGCCGGACGCCGCTGAGGAGGGTTGGACGGCAGGGGGCTGAAGCTGACTCCGGTCAAGGGGCGGGCTCTCCTGCAGCACGAACAACTCGTCAGAAGGGCAGGGTTGGGGTTCAACCCTTAGCCCCTCCGATGCCTAAGTCAGTAATAGGGCTTAAAATGGGGGGCTGGACACGCCGGTCGGACTCTCTGTGTATCCGCCGCGCGTGACGAGCTATAGGTGGGAGAGCAAAGATATGGAAGACCTTAGCTCTCGTGTGTGGATAATAGAATGAGAGAGAATTCTTCAACCCCCTCTCCGTAAGAGGAGAGGGGGTATTTATACCTGACGGGTGATGACTAGGCGTGCTGAGCTGGCTCGGGTGTCAGCGGAAGCTTTAGACAAGGACATCGGGAACAGGAGTTTCTGACCTGCTTCTGTCAGGCGGCGCGACGGCCAAGGGGTGCTTTTGTCGGGATGTCAGGGCCGAAAGCACTAACCGTCGGACGGGTCAGCCGCCTGGGGGGTGCTTTGTCAGGCGGTCGGGTGACGTATGTGTCAGTCGTGTCCTTGTCCTAGGCTGTTTGTCGTTAGCGACGAACTAAAGGTCTGGCTGTGTCACTCTAGGCGCCGCGGTTCGCGGGAATCGGACGGGCCGTTCCGATCGGGGGTTGTCCGGCCCGGCCGCGCCCCCCGATCGATCATGGGGTATGGCCCGCCGGTACGGAAGGATACGTCCGCGCCCGTCAATAGGCCTGGCCTAGCTACCCAAGCATCCCCAAGCGTGCTACCCCGGTGGGTCGGGCGGATGCGGTAGTTCACCTCGGCCGGCTGCGGTTGTTCGCCTCGGCCGGCTGCGGTTGTTCGCCTCGGCTGGCTGCGGTTGTTCGCCTCGGGCGGCTACGGTTGTTCGCCTCGGCCGGTTCGGGGAGCGCTGCAAGGCGCGCCTGTCTCCATGATGCCCCGGATTTTCGGGGCGGTGGCCCTTTTGCGAAATGGTGAGTTAATGGGGTATGTTAGCGGATCCGGGCGGGAGTCGGGCTCCTACGATCTTTAGGTCGTAACACCATTTATTTGAACAAGATGTTTTCTAGGATAAATTGCCTCGAGGGCATATATCTTCCTACATCTCCCACTTGTACTCAGGCTATTTATCTCGGTATCTCATACCGCTATAACATATTAGTCTCTACGGATGTTCATATGTCAGAGCCTAAGGATTGGATCTGCTAAAATGCATCTATTATGCTGTATTATGGAGTCTTATTACTTATACACCATTGATCACTGACCACCCGTCCGTTTGGCACTCAAATCGGGAAGGGGATACTGGGATTAGAATTTGTAAATCGCAAGCGCACGGTGTCGAAGTGTGGCTTGGGTGTCGAACACAGGGAGGCGTGTGTTGTGCTTGTGAACAATCGGGATCCTGATCACCCAGTGGGTGAGGTAGCTTAATCGCGTGTTGGATGTCACGATAGTAAACTAATGAAAAAGGTGTAAGAGATAAAAAAGGCAACCTAGGACCTTGGCTTCTGCCCTATCACGAATTCTCACTATTACGACCAAAGGATAGGAATGTGATCGGATTCTAGGGTTTAGCGGTGAGACGTTGCCTCTAATAGTGGTACCTAGCGTCCCATGGGCCCGATATTCTGGTCGATGCCCAGGATGATACGCTAGGTCTACCCGGGTTCGGACGATGGGCATTCCCATGTCCAACACCGCCCGACTCCGGAAGCACTAAGCTCACAGCGAGTGCTCCTGACATTTCATCCAAGCCGTTCCTACGCGCGAGGAATCAATGTCTACGCTAGGGGGTGAGCTGTGGCTAGGGAATCAAACTCCCATTTTATTTCCCCTTGGCCCGACGGTTAAAGGCGGTCTTTCTCCCGCCAGTGACAATTAAACGCCCCCGCATAACCATCTGAATCCATATATCCTATCGAATCCCTAATCCTATGGTCGTTCTAGGGAGAACCCACGAAGGGGCTTCCACCAATGTCCCAGATTTAAGTGTAATGCCCTGGTAGCTACTGCACAAGTACTAGAGGGAGGGTGAATAGTACTTTAAAATAATCAAGAGTCCGAATTATCGTGCAATCACAAACAACTATGCGGAATAATAAGTACAACAATACAAACACAATGCAAACAAACGAAGTAATGGGTTCGGATCCATTCAAGTCTCCCCGACTTGTTCCCGGTGATCCTACGTCCCAGGCATCCGGATCCCCTCCGGCTACTTGAGTTAGAATCCACTAACTCAAGGTTCCACTAAATAGCTTCTTGTAGAAACTACTACAAGATCAAACAATACAACAGTTTGATCGTGACTCCCACAAACCGGGATCACGAACTTCTCTCACAAACCGAGAGATAAACTCAATATAATAAATTTAATGAAATAGAAAACACTTACCACAAAATCATATGCCTTGAGAAAATACTTACGGATTTAGGGCAAGGAAGGATTTTGAGAAAGAGTGAGCACGAAACCCTAGCACCACCAAGATGAACAGTGTGAGATGGCTAGGGCAATGAAGATGGTCGTGATTCAACCTCTCAGGAGAATGACCGCACTAGATCTGAAAACTCTCTTTGAGAAATTAGGTCACAAAGAAGAAAAGAGAGATTTTTTGTGAGAGAGAAAGCCCTTGAAGAATTGATAAACGAATGAATACCTATTAGATCTGAATTTCATCTCATATTAGAAATATTTCCATGTTAGAAACGAGTCAAACAGATATGGAAAGAATCAAAACAGATCAAGAAAAATCGTGGAAATAAATTCTCCAACGGCTGGAAAATTAAAGCAGCTTAATCGGTCTAAGAAGGATCACTGACCGATTAGTTTGACAACTAGTTGGTCAGTGAACCTTCTTGGACCGACTAGAAGGTTGACAGAGAATATAATGAAATAAGGAGGATAAACTAGTCGGTCTAAGAAGAAACATCAACTAACTAGTTTGACAACTAGTCGGTCGGTGAGCCTTCTTGGACCGACTAATTGGTCAACAGTAAGAATGCCAAAATTCACAAGGATGATTAGTCGGTTCAAGAAGAATTTCCAACCGATTAGATCGTCATCTAGTCGGTTGGTCCTTCTACTTGAACCAACTAAGATGCACAGAAAACCATGAAACGAAGCGATAAGCTAAGGAACACATCCTAATGGCTTCTAAGACAATCCTAGAGATAAGATAGGATATGTAAGAGGATAACTAAGACAAGTATTACTCAAGGCTTAACATTCTGGAAGACAATGAAAATAAACATTACAAACCGTCTTCAAAAGCTTCTATATGAAGATTCTGAGTCCCTCGACTTCATAAATACTCCTTGAGCTTCAAACGAAGCTTCAGGCACATCGATTACGCACTCTAAAGAAATATTGGGACGTCGCTTGAGATCTACAAGGTAATTTGGTGACGATCTTCATAACTGCGCTCAAAGACAATTAGTACCCAATATTTATGTTTGTTCATCATCAAAACCAAATCAGGGGAAACAATACTCAACATTAAGAACTACTCACTAATCATGGCATGAGAAGCAATAAAACAGATTATAGCCATCAAAATAAAAATCAAGCAATAGATTACTGTAGCAAATAGTAGTATAAACGCAATATTAAAATATAAGAACGATCAAAGAACTTACAAATAAAAATAAATTCTGAGCAGCCAGAATCCTTAAAACAGCTTAAGAAAATGGGGATTACGTTTTCTGGGAAACCTAGATCTATTTATACATTTTGGCAAGATGTCAGGGAATATTCTCACTAAAAGACAAAAATAGACGTTCACACCGATCGGGTGAGACTTCACCCGATCGGGTGAAACGACGAGAAGTTCGGTCTTCAGCCTCTGATAAACCCCACCCGATCGCTAAACCGATCGGGTGAGTCTTTGAATTCTTGCGCTTGGGGAAGCAGCTGCTACAGGTGACCCGATCGGTTGACAAGTAAACCGATCGGGTGAACTTTGTCTTTTAAAACAGTGCCATGTGTCACATCCACCCGATCACTAAACCGATCGGGTGGAGTTGCTTCTTCCTCGTGTCTGATACGGCTGCATGAACCGATCGTGTGGATCTGTCCACCCGATCAGTTGAGAGCTGATACATGGTTTATCTTGATGATTGGCTCTCAGGATCTCGTGCGACAACTCCCGTTGCTCTGAGGACTCATGATGTTGGCTTTGTATGTCCCCTGCGCTAGCAATATCCTGCAAAATCACACAAAAACAACGAAAGTGAAAAGGAACTAAAAACACAAGGGAATGGATTCAAAACAATGAAAAAAGACGGGAAATTACAGAGAAGACGTGCGTGAATATATAAAATATAAACGCACGTCAAAATCCCCCAAGCTGAACCCTTCCTCGTCCTCGATGAAGACGAGTGAGAATATGAGCTCGGAGGGGAAAATAGAAAGAAAGAAACAGAAAAAGAAAAGGAAATCCTATATTACCCGTCAGATCCAACGGAAACTAACACGCCACACCTAGCAAGCACACGAGAAGCATAGCACTAAGCCCAGGAATACGAGTCCCTACTAGCGTCGTGGGTCCACGCGGTGAAGCGCAAGTGAGTGTGGTTGTGAGCTAGCAAACTGTGTTGCTATCTAAATCATGCAATCAAGCTCCATATACACATATCCATGGAATGACCGAAAAATCGAATCAATTCGAATTAGCGGTGAATAATAGTTCAAGCATGCATGAGAATAGAGTAAGAATAGAAACATATCATATGTCAGGGACTCTACTGCTAGAAACTAGGTAATCATCGCACGATTGCCAAGATGATTGCTAGAAAGTTCCTATGCCAAGTGTGTTCGAAAATGAAAGGGGTTGAGTAGGTATGGAGGAGAGCACTTGGTGCAAATTCTCGCCTTCCCTTTATTCATGGCGGTAGGAGTAATATTCACAACAGAAGATTTTTGGGGTTTTGGATATTTGGATATTTTTTTTGGATTTTGGCTATACATATTCTTTCTTTTCTCTCTTTTTTTCTTTTTTCTTTTTCTTTTTCCTTCTCTCCCCTTTTTTGGAAGTGGGATAATGCACATTCTCCAAAAGCGGGAGAACGATGCGCAGGTAAGTGGCAAAATTGTGTACTCTCCCAAGTGGAAGTAAAGTACACGACGAGGGGATTTGCACCAAGTAAAACAAAAAAGAATTCAAATTCTAAACACTCGAGCAAAAGGAAATTTTTCGCGGATCAGAGCGTAAGCAACATGGGTTATCCTAGTCTTATTGATAGAGTCCTGATACAAGCGATTTGAAGTGTAAATATATAGATGATTCATGCATAAAGAAGCATACGGTGGAGGCAATATACCACATATTCGAAATTGAAGCATGATAGTCTAGGGTTCATCTAAGGACAAGCATATAAAACAAAATCACAACGTAGAAGCACCCCAACTAGCTAGTCACAACGCACAACTCAACACAAAAAAGCAAAGTGAACCCACGGAGCATAAAATGCAATAGAACTCGGCTTCCTAGTGTTAGTGAAGATAGGTATCATAGCTCAGCTAAGTGTGCGTGTGGTTTAGTGGCAGTTTCATCATGCGGGGTCATCTCTAGGTGCGGGAGAATAAAAGGATGGAAAGAAAAAAAATAAAAACACGACGAAAACGACTCAAAAACGGTGAAAAAGACACGACTGACGTACATAGTGCGACCCCCCAAGCTGAACATTGCATTGCCCTCAATGCAATAGGATTAAATGCGGGAGGGCGACGAAAGATGGGAGGGAAGTATGCACCGACAAAGAAACAGGAAAAACATGAAAAACACACAAAACGAGACATAGAAAAATAAAGAAAATAAATACCGAAACCAACTATACAAAAGACATACACACGAACACATATAACAAGCATATAACAAACAAGTGACTCGACAACAATAACAAAATAATGATTTTCCCCAAGCTGATCTCAATAATGCCAGGAAAAAGATGTGATCATGGTGAATCAGAAAAAATGGCTAGGGGAAAAATCAGAAAAAAAGGGAAATCAAGGTGCAGGAGCGGAAGGCTCCTCATCCTCCTCGAAAGAGAGCGGAGGGGTGTGGTCGGGAGAGGTGACAGGTGTGCGAAGAAGCGGAGAAAGGGGTGGAGATGGTGGACGGATGGGCGCGGTGGGGATGTGAATGATGGGTGGAGTTTCGGTGGTAACGGAAGGTGGTAGGGATGCGGCGACTGATGAGGAGGGTGTGGGTAATGATCTCGCATGCACAGCGACCTGCTTCCTGCGACGCGAGTAAGCTGTGGTGATGGAGGTGAAAGGTGGTAGGAGTGGTGGGTCAGTGGTAGTGGTGGTGGGAGGGGAAGATCGTTGAGGAGGCGATGTGGGTGGGGAAGTGGGTGGAGGACCGTGGACATGGATAAGAAGGCGGAGAATGGCGGTGACGTTTCGCTCGAGAGCGAGGAAACATGGATGTGATAGGAAATAAGTAGATGGATCCAAGGAGGTGGAGGAGGATGCGCCAGCACGCAAGGCAGCCATCTCGGCCTCGAGAGCGAGGCGAGCTGAAGTAGCACGACGCATCACAGAGTGTGTGCCGACAGCAGTGGTCGTGTCGACATGAGAGGCCAGGCCATGCAGGGCCGTGATCAGGGCCTCAGAATAAATGGCATCAGCAGCCGGGGTGGTGACACTGGGTCCAGCCCCGGGGTCTCCTCTGAACTCAGGGATATCATGCTCGTCTAAGTGGACGGCAGGGGAAGGTAGTCTAGGAGCGTCAGGGAGAACAAACTGAAGGTGTAGCCCCCCCACAAATTCAGGATCTGGTGGAAAAGACCAATCTGCCTGAAGTTCAATGGTCATGTGGCCAGGGTTCGGTAGAATGGTATATGGTGCGGGGGGATGGCCGTAGTGGAAAGTAAACCGACCGCCGCCTAGCGGTTTGATCATATGGGTGTGCCTTAGGACATCGATGTCAAGATATGTAGATCCTGGGGCATGGGGCAAATCGGGGGGAAGCTCGATGTTGAAGGGAGGGTGTAGGGCAATGATAGTGATGAGGCCACCGCAGCAATATTTTCCTTTGTTTGCACGGCTAATATCAACAAGCTTTTGAATTAGCCACACAGCGGCGCTGATGCGTATGCACGGTGCCTCGAAAGTAATCCCGTCAACACCGGGAATGTAAGGAAAGGTCATCGCCCATAAAATGAATAAATCTGGGATGGTCACGATACCGGACTCATCCCTTGGAAAGAAAGTGCTAGAGATAATGCGATGGGCGAGACGGAAGACCGGGTGGATAATAGAAGAGGCCTTGGCCTTGCCCCTAGGATAATGATCGTGTAATGTGAGGCATCCCCAAAAGAAGCCGACATCAAAGTCGGCATGCAATTCATTGGGGATGATGATGCCTTCAAGATTGGGAAAACCGAAAATATCGTTGATGGTAGTCAAAGGGGCACGGAAGTTTCGGTTTCGAAGGCGAAAATCGATATTTGACCCCGTCTCAATTTTGATAGTGGAGAGAAATTCTAGTGTGAGAACGGGGTAGGATAGGGCATGGGAGTGCAGGAAATTAAGCCAACCTAAGTTTATGAATAGGGATTCGACTTCGGTGAAAACACCGAGATCAAATAAGGTTTGATCATGTGCGAACTTGGTGGCTAGGTGAGAACATTGGCTGAGACGAGAATAGAAATCTTTGTGTGCTTGGCTCATAAAACGAACTCCCTGCGATCCAAGCAGTGGGTCTACCACAGGTACGACAGGTTGGGGTTGTGGTTGGGTAGGCGGTGATGGAAGAACACGTCCACGCGTATGACGTGTGAATCGTTGTCTCTTGCGAGACGGCTCCACCACCACCATGGGTTTCTTACCCTTATCCTTGTCTTTTGCTATGATGTTGTGGCTATTTGGTGTGATATGCAAGATGATATGTGGGTGCACGCAACAAATGACAAAGGAGCGAAATAAAAATTCTTGGGCAATATAATAATCAAGTTATGGAGCGAGTTTACCCAGCGATGATGCGAGTCCTAGCTCCCAAAATATCCCACGATGCACGATGGAGTGATTCGGGGAGCCGCCGCATGCTAATCCAAAGAGAACAGAAATTTTGAAAATTGGGGGATTAGGGCTAGGGTTTTGAGTGATATGCGGTTTGAACGTGGTCGATGGGAGGGCCCTGATGGTTGGAAAGTAGTGGAGGGAGTGGGGGAGTACGAATAGGAGTAATGGGAGTAATGGAGGAGATCGTGTTGGAAGAAGGCGAAACGAACCGCTCAAATCGATTTTTTGGAGGTCGGGTGAAATGAAGTCGATTGGGGGGTTGGTATATAAAGGGTTTGGGTGAACCGATCGGGTGAAAATCACCCGATCGGGTGGATCAATTTTCAAAAATTCTTTTGGATCAGCAGCTACAGGTCACCCGATCGGGTGAGATCTCACCTGATCGGTTGATCGCTTTCCGAAAAACATCACAAGCCTCTGTTTTCATCACCCGATCAGCGACCTGATTGCCGATTTTATCACCAGATCGGTTCACTCTTCCTCTGAAGCTGGCCACTTACTGAAACGATCCACCCAATCGGTTGATAAATGACCCGATCGGGTGGGGAAATTCCTGCACAAAAAGTATAAATCCTCTAAGTGTCCCAACAAAAATCCCCACAGTAATATTTATTCACAAAAATTAGTAAACTAATCCTATCAAAAACCAACAGAAGTTAAGGACATGGGTTGCCTCCCATGAAGCACTGTTTTTTATAGTCGTTTGCTTGACTCCCGATATGATATTCAGGGGGGGCTTGAACGGATGACGCTCAACGGGTGGCGTCCTCTCAGTGGTTGGGATAGAAATCCTGATTGTTGACAGCGGCGACAAATGGATGGTCTCAATAACTCCCCCACTGGTGATGTCCGGGGGCTTCTCTTTTGTGCTGGCGACACTCGCCATTCTCTTCAAAATTTGAACTTCGTCAGCGGTGAGCGTCAGAGGCTCTTTCCCCTTTTTCTTCGTCCGAGCTCTCTTTCCAGGTCCAGGGGGAGTTGACTGTGAGGCACATTCTGGCTCAAGAACTTTATCTCCATCCAGCCTAGTGTGCTCCTCGATTCCATCCAAGTCTTCAGGGGGGTTCCTTGAAAGAACTTCCCAAGCTCCTGCTTCATTTACTCTTTCTTCTTTTATCTCCAGAAGGTTGCATTTGGTTCCTCGGGTGGCGACTTCATGGACAGCGCCAAGTCAAACTCCACTGTTTGATCGCCGACGTTTAAGGACAATTTCCCCTTCTTTACGTCGATAAGCACACCAGCAGTTGCCATAAAAGGTCTTCCGAGGATAATTGGAGTGTGATTATCCTCGGGCATATCCATAACCACGAAATCCACCGGCACACGCACACCGCGGACATTGACCGGTAAGTCGTCGACGATTCCCACGGGGTACTGCATGGATCTATCTGCTAGCTGCAGGGTCATTCCCGTGGGTTCCAGTTCACCCATATTGATCCTTCTGTACAGCGATAGGGGCATCAAACTTACACTTGCTTCCAAATTGACAAGCGCTCTATTTATAGATACCTCCCCTATAGAGCACGGGATAGAAAAACTTCCTGGGTCTTTAAGCTTCGGCGGATTTGCTCGTTGAATCAAAGCACTACATTCTGCCGTAAGTACGACCTTCTCTTTTCTTGTCCCCTTCGTCACTAGGTCCTTAAGAAATTTTGCGTACGAGGGAATAGTCTCGATTGCTTCCAGGAACAGGATTTGCAGACTTAGGTCCTTCACCGTCTCAAAGAACCTGCCATACTTTTCATCAATTTTGGCCTTGGCAAGCCTTTGCGGAAATGGTACTGAAGGTTTGAAAACCCTCACGTCGTCGCCCTCATTCTTCTTCTTCTCCTCAGAATCTCCCTCCGAAGTCATGGGGCTCGATGTTGAAGCTCCATTGTTGTTCACTTCCATATTCGGTTTCTCATTGACAAGTGGTGCTTCATTATCCTTCTCGGCCTCCCATGCCGAAATCTTCTTCCCACTCCTCAGAATAATGGCGGAGACATTCGCTTGACCGTGCGTCAAGGCTAGAGTTTGGCTTGGTCCCCTAGGGTTCACCTCCGGTTGACCTGGCAGTTGTCCTTGCGCCTTGTAGAGGTTGGCCACTTGTAACCCCAACTGGGTCACTTGGTCGGCCAAAGACTTCTGCCCAAGCTATAGATGTAGGGTGATCTTCTCCTGATTCGCAATGTACTGAGTCAGGATGTTCTCAATCAGAGAGACCACCCGTTGTTGTTGATTGTACTGTTGTTGTTGGGGCGGAGGTTGCTGATTTCGAGGAGGGAACTGTTGATACATCTATTGTTGAGGCGGAGGAGGCTAATATAGTTGTTGCTGATGAGGTTGCTGAAGTTACTGGTAGTGTGCCTTGTAGCTGAAATTTAGATGATTCCGATTGTTGGGAGAATATCCAGGATTAGAACTTGTCCTCGACAGATAGGGTGCATTTCCCGTAGGATTATAAAATAGGACACTTGCTTGATCCACGGGCGCCGCAACGTCTCCAACATCGAAGTCTCCCATCACTTCAGTTTTCACAGCCGCTACATGCTGAGCGTTAGCGCCACCGGCTCCAACCATGACCGCTGAAATCTGAGTGGAAAGCAAATTGAATTTGCTTGACAGCTTATCCACTTCCTCAACCTGATGCATTCCTCCAGCTTTTGGTGTAGCACGTTCATCGCTCCACCTCTCATTGTTGGATGCCATGTTCTCCAAAATATTTCCGGCATCCACTTCATTTCTTGCTATGAAGGATCCACCCGATGTGGCATCCATGGAGGACTTCAAGTTGTCTCTTAGTCCATTATAAAACAAGTTGATGATCTGCCAGCGGGGGAGCTCGTGGTGAGGACATTTTCTCTGCATTTCCTTATACCTCACCCACGCTTCATGCAGCGACTCATGGCTAGCCTGGGAGAAAGATGAGATTTCGCTCCTTAGCTTCATAGTCTTCCCCGGAGGAAAGAACTTGTTCAGGAATGCGTTCGAAAGCCGCTCCCAGGTTGTGAACATGTTGGGGTCCTTCCCCCTCAGCCATTGCTTCGCCTTGTCCCGTAGAGAGAATGAGAACAATCTTAACCGAATAGCCTCGTTTGATACGCCATTGATCTTGAATGTCTCGCACTTCTCCAAAAAAGAGTCCAAGTGCTCGATCGGGTTCTCCATGGGAGCTCCATAAAATTGGTCCTGTTGGATCCAAGCTACAAGTGATGCCTTCAGCTCAAAGTTTTCGGTCGTAATGGTCGGAGGTTGAATGCTAGATGTGGGCCCAATAGACGGCATCGAATACTTGAGCAGAGACTTTTAAGGAGTGATATTTCCTACCATGGCGGTAAATTCTTCTCTTCTTCTTCTTTCTGCGTTCAAATGCCTCAGGGTGGCGTTGATCTCGGGATCTAAAGGAACTAAGTCGTCAAGACTTCTCGAGTTCCTGCGCATGAAAAATCAAGATATATCGTGAAGCGCGAATGGTATGATGCGAAATAAAAACAAAAAAAAATAAAAACAAAAGTGTAGAATGTGAAAATTATCATGGGGTAAGGATGTGAGCTAGTCTCAGGATAACAGGGTCCTAAATGTAACAAGCACGTTGCCTTCCCGGCAACGGCGCCATAAAGCTTGACCGCCCGTCCATTTGGCACTCAAATCGGGACGGGGATACTAGGATTAGAATTTGTAAACCGCAAGCACACGGTGTCGAAGTGTGGCTTGGGGGTCGAACACAGGGAGGCGTGTGTTGTGCTTATGAACAATCGGGATCCTGATCACCTGGTGGGTGAGCTAGCTTAATCGCTTGTTGGATGTTACGATAGTAGACTAATGAAAAGGTGTAAGAGATAAAAAAGACAACCTAAGACCTTGGCTTCCGCCCTATCACGAATTCTCACTATTACGACCGAAGGATAGGAATGTGATCAGATTTTAGGGTTTAGCGGTGAGACGTTGCCTCTAATAGTGGTACCTAGCGTCCCATGTGCCCGATATTCCGGTCGATGCCCAGGATGATACGCTAGGTCTACCTGGGTTTGGACGGTAGGCATTCCCATGTCCAACACCGCCTGACTCTGGGAGCACTAAGCTCGCAGCGATTGCTCCCGACATTTCATCCAAGCCGTTTCCACGCGCGTGGAATCAATGTCTACGCTGGGGGTGAGCTGTGGCTAGGGAATCAAACTCCCGTTTTATTTTCCCTTGGCCCGACGGGCAAATGCGGTCTTTCTCCCGCCAGTGACAATAAAACGCCCCCGCGTAACCATCTAAATCCATATATCCTATCGAATCCTTAATACTGTGGTCGTTCTAGGGAGAACCCACGAAGGGGCTTCCACCAATGTCCAAGATTTAAGAACTACTCACTAATCATGGCATGAGAAGCAATAAAACAGATTATAGCCATCAAAATGAAAATCAAGCAATAGATTACTGTAGCAAATAGTAGTATAAACTCAATATTAAAATATAAGAACGATCAAAGAACTTACAAATAAAAATAAATTCAGAGCAGCCAGAGTCCTTAAAACAGCTTAAGAAAATGGAGATTACGTTTTCTGGGAAATCTAGCTCTATTTATACATTTTGGCAAGATGCCAGGGAATATTCCCACTAAAAGACAAAAATAGACGTTCACCAGATCGGGTGAGACTTCACTTGATCGGGTGAAACGATGAGAAGTTCGGTCTTTAGCCTCTGATAAACCCCACCCGATCGCTGAACCGTGTGAGTCTTTGAATTCTTGCGCTTGGGGAAGCGGCTGCTACATGTGACCCGATCGGTTAACAAGTAAACCGATCGGGTGAACTTTGTCTTTCAAAACAGTGCCATGTGTCACATCCACCCGATCACTAAACCGATCGGGTGGAGTTGCTTCTTCCTCGTGTCTGATACGGCCGCATGAACCGATCGTGTGGATCTGTCCACCCGATCGGTTGAGAGCTGACATGTGGTTTATCTTGTTGATTGGCTCTCAGGATCTCGTGCGACAACTCCCGTTGCTCCGAGGACTCATGATGTTGGCTTTGTATGTCCCCTGCGCTAGCAATATCCTGCAAAAGCACACAAAAACAACGAAAGTGAAAAGGAACTAAAAACACAAGGGAATGGATTCGAAACAACGAAAAAGACAGGAAATTACAAAGAAAACGTGCGTGAATATATAAAATATAAACGCATGTCAATCACACATGGCTGATTCCACGAAATCGTCTTTAGATCTTATCCAACGATTTTTTTCTTCGTCTGTTTAGCTAATGATTAGCATATACTATTTTATATAAGATTTATCATTTCATACTAGTGAGTCACATCATATCATATTCTAATATTCATGTGTCATTTATGTCCAGCACATTAATAACACCAAATATTCTATATCTCTGACATAAATAAAACCTTTTTGATTGTATGTCACATATAGATGTTTTTATAACTTGGAACTTTACTTAGCCCAAAATGGAACCAAGCAACATGCTAGATCCCACTGACTTTGAGAACTTTCTGGTCTTAATACTTCAACTTGTCTTTTTAAATCTCATTTAGAATGTGGATTATTAAGTATAACTGGCCCATTTGTGCTAAACGAGTTAAAATAGAATGTACTTGTGTCAGGTTGTTTCACGAATAAGTTGTATCAAATTCCGTCTATATGAGTCTTGATTGATAACTTACTCAGTCATAACTACCCACACTATCTTTTCCTTTATCTGCATTAATCTTCTAACTTAAAGGATTACATGCATCCAAACAAGAACTTTTCTTATTGTGCGCATTAAGAAGATTGCATCTAATGTATATGCGCCTAGAATATACTCGTTACTATAGCTTTGTTAAAATAGTGACTACTCCAATCAATCACATCAACTCAGAAACATACACAACTCAGAAAGCCACCAGAATATACTCATCAGGATATCAAAACAATGACTTTAATTAAAGAAAATTGTTCACAACATTTTCATTTCAAGTGACATTCTAATCATTGTTCAAGTTCTCATCGCCTCATTTATTCAAAAATAAATTTAAGACAACATCCTTGATATCATTGAAGTCCTTTGACGGCCCCAGCAGCCCATGCAACGATTATCTGTTTGCCGACTGCACCAGGAACTTCACCCATCCATAACTTCAAGCACCTGTAGACAATATACAGATGTTCAGCAATCATACTGGTATCTCATACCACGTATTAAGCTTTATGGAAATTAATATACTCTTTAACAAGATTTATACATGAGGTTGAGGAATCACCATGCCCCTTTTCTCTGCAAGGTAAGCCTTGCATTTTCTCTTCCAGTGTCCATGCTTATGGAAATGGAAACACTCAGACTCAGATGACGTCCCTTTCTTTTTCTTTCCCTTCTTTCCCTTGACAGGTTAAGGGATCTGCCTCTTATTACCATTACCCGTAGGCTGGTGAGAAGAAGCAGAGCCAACAACCAACATTGGTGCGTCTTTCTCCATTCTCTCATTGACTGCCGGAGCATGTTCAGGAGGACTAGAAGTTCCACATCAGTGTTGTTCATTATAAAGCACGTAATGAACGGGTTAAAGGTAGGAGTCAAAGACATTAATACTATGCCCGTGCTCATCTCATTTTCAAGGACAAATCCTAGATGAGATGCATCCTCTATGTACCTGATCATCTTAATCATATGATCTTGGACGGGGCCTGTCGTCATCTTCTTTTCCCAAAGGTTGCAGGTGGCCTCGAATCTGGTAGCCCTAGAATGCTTACCATACAATTCTTCTGCATTTAAAAACATGCTCTGAACATCCATATGTTCATGCTTTCTCTGCAGATCATTGTTCATCGAGGCCATGGTAAGGCACCTGGCCTTCTCTGCATCCCTTTGACGTAGCTTGTAGGACTCCTTTTATTCGTTGGTGGCATCAGCGTCAGGTTTCTCAGGAGCAGTTTCCGTCAGTACATAACTGATTCCAGCTAACGAGAGAACAAGCTTGATGTTCATTAACCAGTCCTTATAGTTGGTTTTGTTCAACACATTTTTCTCGATGATAAACTTAAGTCCTGACTCCATACTGCATGTTAATAGAAGTTTGAATTATCATATGTTCTTTTATGGTTTAAAAGGTTTTTATTAAATTATATTCTCCCACTATTTTAATGAACAATTAAGCCATAATAATGAACAATTTAATATAATTAAAATTTGTGGGAGAGGGATCCAACCACCTGAGCTTCACAACCTTGAGGATACTTAACAAATTGATTGGCTATGTAATTGGTAGATGAACTCTTCATCGATCACATCACATGTGACTCCTTATAGGTTTTTACCCCTAGTCACTTATGATCTTGAGGAGACTCAACAAACCATAATAACTAGTCTAGTCGAACCTTTATTTTCATGTCTAAACTTAACTTACACCGACACTCGAGAAGATCCAACGCTGCGGTTTGGGTTAAGACCAGACTACATCATATGTATGATGGAGTCGGTTTCTAAAAGAGACCATGTCATAGCTTGAGGAGACTCAACAACCATGGCACGCGTCTTTTAGTCCCCTAATCCAAAAATAAGGAGGGCTACAGTTAATTTTGAAGAAGATTTTTAACGTATTAGACTAGATGTAGTCGACGGTGTCACATAATCATAATTCGCATCCTTGCGATCCGGCGGAACGCGGCCAGTGATTTGGCTAGGCCAGGATCACTATCCACAGTCGAGCTAGGGTGATCTACAATACTAGTCAAAAAACACTAGACCGGATCATGGTCCATTAAAGAAAACTAATTATTCATATATGTGCCATTGACTTGAAATGACTTCATTAAAACTAGTTAATCCTATCAACTAGTTGAATCCTAAAATTCAAAATTATTAGGATTAGTTAATAACTTTTATTAGAGTCCTTATCAACTATAAGGATTTATAGGTTTCAACGTGCTATCCTAATCATGTATTAGGATTTTAATAAATTCAAATTACAACAATTTATATTATAGCCTTTTATCAAAATTATTATCAGAATGATTAAAATAATAATAGTTGGAAAGGGATACCCTAATCAGGAATTAGGAATTTGATTGTTGTAACAATTTAATAAAATATAGCATGTCCATCTAAAATTTATCGCATAAGTTTTAGAAAAAATTTAATGGCTATCCTAAGAGTTTTCTTGAATTATCACATAATATGCAAGAAATTAAAATAACCATTAAAATACATCAACTAAATTTTATCTCATAAAATTAGCATGATGACTAGCAACTTAAAATATCGCATAAAATTAAGTTACAATCTTTTTTAATAATTATCTCATAATTATTTACATGAACAACAAATTAAAATTTATTTTATAAAGAATAGCATGCAACTTAAAATTTTATCACATAAATTTTAAGTATTATTTTAAAGCATCTAAAATTTTAACTTATAAAATTAAGTTGTTGCATGTTCAACAATTATCTCATAATTTTAAAAATAGATAATCAAATTATCAGCATGTTCATAGCAAACATATATGCATTTATATCCTTTGCAGTTTTTAGATAAAAATAGACATATCTCTGCTACCAATGTTGGGTTTTGAGGGATCCTTAGGGCATAAATTTATGCCCGTCCTACGTCGAACGGACGATATAATCAAAAATATCAACGAAAAATAGATTTATTAAACACTTCAATAAAACGCAATAAGGATATTATGGACCCTAGCAGGATCTCTACTATCTTAGGGTGGGTCAGGCCATCTCGAAAATAGATCTAAACTACAGCAACAATATAAATATGAAAGTATTAAAAGAACATACCCGAAACTTCGCTTCCGCAGAAAATAAAGCATCGTTTTCAGCAACTAATTTAGCTCCCCGAAGCAAGCCACATCCGTGCCTCCAAGACAGGTCCATCCGAAGGGAGCTGACACCGCGCATTCGAGCCAATCACTCGCCGACGAAAGTTTCACTTGAGTGTGATCCGTGTCAAAGACTTTGGATCTAATCCAATCCTCCTCCACGTCTTGCTAGGACTCGAACGGAGGAACGTAAGGTTACAGGATGAAAGAATAATTTTTGTCTCGGATCGAGCATGCACAAAAAATTTCGGAGCTACTTGTAACGACCGGTGTTTTTTAGGCCTGTTTGATTGTGGTGTGTTTGTATTTCATTTTCAGTAGTCCGAGTTGTTATTTTGATTACCAACATAGCCTATTACTATTACCCCCCTTTAACTAATTATCCTAACCTAATAATTTCCCTACCCAATAGTGTCGGCAACCCCCATCCTTTTCATCTGTCGGCAACCACCTTCTCCCCATCATTAATTGCCAGCATCATTCCCTCTCTCCCACGACAACCTCCCCGCTGGGTTCTCCGTTCATTAAAACCCCTCTCCCGTTCATCCACAACAGACAAACTTCAACGCAAATCTCCTTCAACCAGCAGCAAACAAACCAACCCATATCAACAAACCAACAACCAAATCAAATCTAAAATTGAAGAGGAGATAGAGTGAATTTGAAGCCCAAAATTGTGAAATTGAACCTGAAATCTTCAAATTCAACTCCTAATCAACCCAATCCCGTTCTCCTTCCTCCCCCATTTCGAATCCCCTTCGCCCGACCCATCAGTCCACCGCCCAGCCCCTTGCACCGCTCATCAGGGCGCCGCCCCGTGCCATAGCCCCCCTTGCGCCGCCCTCTCTGCCGCCCAACAGCCGCGCCGACCTCTGCCCTTCCTGCTGCCGTCGCCCCATGTGCCGCGCCCGCTGCCATGTGCCCCTCGCGTCGCCGGTCCGCCACAGGCCGCTGCCCATCGTGCCCCTTTGTGCCGTGCCCCCCTTGCCGCCGTCCCCACCTCCCCATGCCGCCGGCCTCTGCAACCTAAATAAAAGAAAAGAAAAGAGAAGAACAGAACGAGAGGAGGGAAAGAGAGAGTGAGGGTGAGTTATTATAAGGAGTTATTTAATATAAGTTTTTATTTTTATAAGTTATATTTTATATAAGTTATTATTTATTAAGTTTTTAAGATTTAGTTTATAAAGTTAAGGTTTTAATATATAAGTTAAGTTAAAGTTTTAATTAAATTATTTTATAAGTTAGTTTAGTATTAAGTTAAGTTATAAGTTAATTAGTATGTAGTTAAGTAAATTAAAATAAGTTAAGTTATTTCTTTTATGTGACAGTTAAGTTTATAAAGTTAAGTTTTTATTGTTGTTAAATTATGTAGCGAACCTATTTTTGAATACCTGTGAACCCAGGTACCCCTACCGCTAATCGAACTGCGCTTTCACAGCAAGGCGTATTGGTAACTCATCGTACACTTGCTATGGGTTTTAAAACAATAATAAATGCATGCCAACCTAGTGTCATTTCAATTTCATAGTGTTTCTATTCTGAACTGTTAGATAAACTTATAAATTGCACAGTATCGTAAATGAAATCGAATTGGATTACGTGACATGCTTGACAGAAGATGTAACTGGAAATGTGAGAATAGTAGATAAACTTATAAATTGCAAGTATGGTAACCTGCACAGACACTGGGTTTGGGGTAACTTATAATAGCGAGGGTGCGAGAGCGACTAGTCCAGGCCTTGTTGTCACTGTGCGGGTTCTGGCAACATATCACAGTAGCCGATGACAAATTCACAGATCACGGATTATTGCACAGTACTCAGAGCATGGTTCGCCCGGGTAGCACCCGTGGCGAGAGGTGGACTCTTGGTTGCTTACTGTACCCCACATTATAAGTCACGGTCTAGGTATGACACCGTTAAACTCTCGTAACATGGTCACTTTTAATAATGTACATTTAACTGCTAGAAATTGCTGATAGTTGTAAAACTGCAAAGTTACTTTTCTGCTCTATTTCCTTACCACTATTATTCGCACTTTACTTCTTTTCTCTTTAGATAACCATGCTTGCACATTGTATTAATATCCATGCTTAGAGATACTTTGAGTTACGTCTGATCCTGGTGACCCTTCTCTTTGTGGTGGACCCGCCAGATATCTCTCAGGTTGAAGAGTTTGCACCGGAGGATGCAGACGCTGAGTTTGCGGTTGAGTTTGACTAGCAGGACCAACAGGACACTGGGTATTGAGAGTGAGTGTGAGAGATTTACTTTGTTGCTTTCAGAGTGGTTTGATGTATCATTTGTATTTCGGTTGTTTTTCTTTTCTTGTACATTGCTAGTCTGTAATAAGGTTGTATACCATTTTCATGTATGAGTATTTTGACGTATTTCTGCAACAGAGCCTGTGTTGACTTCATTGGTGCCTAGCAGGACTTGTGCATGTTCCAAACAGTAACGGGCCCCGAGAGTGGGTCGTTACACTACTCGATTCGGAGACTTGGTGCAAATTTTCTAAGGGGAGTCAGCCCCTATTTATATAGGAGGCTGGACCCCTTGCTCGTCTCACGAGCAATGTGTGACTAATGATAATTAAGGGAGAAAATTAAGTTAGTTTTGCTTTACACTAAGGCTAAACTTCAACTAATTTTCTCTCCCTCACCGTTAAACTTCACAAGTGATACAACCTATCAAATCGAAGAGCTATGAGCGGTGAACGCATATAAATAAACGACACTCCAATTCGACTTCGTTTGACCCCTCAAACGATAGCTCAAAGTTAGGCAAAAACCATAAACTGGCTGGTTTTCGCAGCTGCCTTTTACTGATTAGGGTTTCTGGAGTGTGGGCCCCACTAGTGGGGCCCACCGGCCAGCTGGGCATGCCTAGCAGCTTGGGCAAGCCCGCCCGCGCGAGCGGGTCTGACCCGCCCGCTGGGCGGGCGGGCTTGACCCGCCCGCATGAGTGGGCAGACTTAGCCCAGCTGGCGGGCGGGCTTGACCCGACCGCCCATGCTGGGCGGGCTAGCCCAGCCCAGCTGGGCTGGCCATGGCCAGAACTGGGCAAGGCCTTTTGTCCCTTTTCTGGAGCATTTTAGCTCATATAGAGCTCCGATTTGGGCGTGGTTTTTCCCTGACTTTCATGGAAAAATTCTCTTCGTTTTTATTCATCATATTGTTTAAAATATTCTAGTAAACATTTTACGATATATTTTAAATTGGTTTGCATCATATGCAATAATCCTTTATATCATTCTACTAATGCTTATCGCAAACATTTTGCGACATTATTAATTCCCATATAGACTTAATGTCACAAACTCTTTGTGAATTTAATTATTCTCGTGCACCTGAGTGCACTCCTCCTGAATTCTTCCTATTACTAAGACGCAAATCCTACTCGGTGTGAGACCCTACAGCCTGACCCTACTACAGGTTGGGGCTCGAGGCTGGATCATAGATTTAAGTGACACCGTTCACATGCAGCTCCGTACAACGCCCTCAAGTATTTAGGACCAACTTGCCTATCATCACTAGAGAGTTATCAATGACAATATAATTAAAGTTAACCATTTGATAACTCTTGATTGGGTAGTTCAGTCGACTCATTCTCCTATTACCTTTCAACGAGTGGAGACTAGAGGCTGGATCATAGATTTAAGTGACACCGTTCACATGCAACTCCGTACAATGCCCTCAAGTATTTAGGACCAACTTGCCTATCATCACTAGAGAGTTATCAATGATAATATAATTAAAGTTAACCATTTGATAACTCTTGATTGGGTAGTTCAGTCGACTCATTCTCCAATGAGCACCTGTGCCTTGTCTCCGACTTCGCTAGGTCGAATGATTATGAGATCATCATTACCATTTTGGTTAAGACAAAGACACAATGATCGGTCCGATGTACCGATATCCTTTTCTTAACACATCTATGACCATGAACGTGTTAAGACTTAAGTTCATATCGGTCATTCAATCCTCATAATCGAGATCTCCATCTAGACACGTATATGACCTTACTTTAAGTCTAAGGAAATTATCCAGGTATTTAAAAAACATTTTAATCATTCTAGGATAATTAATACTATTTATTCGAACAAGATGTTTTCTAGGATAAATTGTCTCGAGGGCATATATCTTCCTACACTTTCTTTATCACCCTAACCTCTCTAGCTTATCTGAGAGAGTTTTGAAATTCTTGGGTATCCTGGGGAGCGGGGCGTGACATAGGATGTACGCTGATAGTTGCATATCGTGCCCTCGAACATGAGTTATACTTTAGCATATGACCATTGCATTACACTGACATGACACTTCTACTGATGCTGGCGTATGTTAAATTACCCACATGACTACCATGACATTAATTTGATTGTGATTAGTTTACATCTGCGCACATGTTAGCAATTTTTAATTTTCCTTTATATCACATTGTTCATGATTAGTTTTCCTCTGCACACATGTTAGTATTATTAATGTTCCTTTGTATCATATAGTTGATGTCTATATCCTGCTAATAGATTATGTTGTTGCACTGCTAGATTACTTTATAATTGTTTAACTGAAATTGATGCGGGAGAACCTACATGAGAGCCCCTCATTGATAGACATTGTATTTGTGTTTCTAATACAATATATGTTAGGTCCTAAGGGCAATTTCGCAAATCCTGGTCCAGCGTTGCACGTTTTCGTTGAGGGGCAGGACCTTCCCAGATGACTAGTTTTAAATTGATGCTTCATGTAATGTTCCTTCTATTACTGTATGCTTGGACTCCGTATTGTATGGGCCATAGAACCCCTTTTATCTTTCATTTGTTGTAATCCATTCGGAGACATTTGGGATTGTAATAATAATAATTATTTGTGTTGTTTTTAATTATGCACGCAAGAATTTGTAAGTAATTATAGACGCTTAGTGTGCTCAGGCAAAGGAGAAGGAAAGGAAACAAAAGTACTCCCTCATTGTCTTAAGCACACCGCAAACACGCTCGCATCCTTACTTTTGGGTAAAATGGGAAGCGGGTCGTGACAATTAGCGTAGAAGAAGAGAAAGAGGAGTGAGGACGAAGAGATGATGATGGTAAAAGAGAAAATATTTTCAACGGAAAACCTGTAAATATTGAATGGCAAACTTGTAAATTAGTGTCAGTGTAGTCAGAAATTAGGTCTGTGCGTATAGCAACTCCTCCCAATTTAGAGTGCTATTAATTACACCACTCATGTTTATAAATTCATTGCGTTTCTTATTTCACCCTACAACAAGATGTCTCTCCACATAGTTCTATTTTTTTCAACACAAATTTTTACATTTTTACTCTCTCTCCTCATCGAGCCGCTCCTTTACCGTCTCATCATCATCATCGGCATCCTCGGAGCGCGTGACAAATTTTTCGTCGGAGAGGACGCCGTCGGCCAAATCATTAAGGATAGGGATGCCGCGGGGACAAATTCTTTTGTTTTTCGTGCTTTTGGATGATGGAGTCTATGTTTTGATTGGGATTTGTAAACTTCTAATCGAGCAACAAGAAGGCGCTGCAGTGGGCGATCGACAATCTCGTCGGTGACGGTGACACCCTTGGTGTTTTACACGTCATGCCCATACCCTCACCACCACCACCTCCCCCTCATCGCCGCCTCCTTCACCTCAAGCTTGGCTGAGGAGAGGGGGTCGAGGGGACGATGGTGAGTTCGATTGGTCGGCGGATGGGAAGCCATAGAAGAGAATTCCGTCGATCTTCGTTACTCTGCCCTTTACCAACATCATCTCTGGGGATTCCGCCGTCTGCGACGCTGACAGCAAGACCAAGCTCAGGCTACGTCAGCCGTATGACAACGTAGTTGGACTGCGGTGGACTTTGGTGAGCTCATTAAAGTTCGAAGGAGGGTAAAAATGTAATTTTATTACTGCACTAAAGCAATGCCGAACTTATAAATTGGTGAAGTCATGAATCTTTGTGGTTCAATTAACAGCCCTCCCCAATTTAAGACTCGAGTGCTGGCGTTTCAAAAATAACACATCATCCCCCCTTATAACTACCTCCTCTTGCCATCATAAGAAAATTCACAGCGCTATCCAGTCTCTGCGCTATCCAGTCTCGGTCCTCTCGGACTCTCAAATATAATCCAAAACACAAAGCAATCAACAAGCTCCTGCAAGAAAGCAAAATGTCATGGCTCGCGAGATCCATAGTGAACTCTCTCAGAGGCGAAGAAGACGAAGACAATCCCCAATCCACAACAAACGATGTAGATCCAAACAAATCTCCTATCCATCGGGAAAATGTGCAGCAAGCTGACGAGGACGAGGACGAGGACGAGGACGATGATCCAACTCGCGGCGTCAAGGAGGACCTATCCGAGCTCACCAAAACCCTAACCCGCCAATTCTGGGGCGTTGCATCCTTCCTCGCCCCTCCGCCCACTTCTGGCGATCCTCCGCCGCCGAATCAAGGTCAACGCTCGGATCCGGCGGCATCCGATGAGGGTGAGGCCGTCAATTCGCCGAGATTGGCAGGGATCAGAAGCGATTTCGCTGAGATTGGGGGGAGATTCAAGAGCGGGATCTCGATGCTGTCGAATACGAAGGCGGTGTCGGAGATCTCAAAGATTGCGTCGACTTTTCTTCCGTTTGGATCGGATGAGTATGAGGAGGGGGAGAAAGAGGAGGTCGAGGGGAAGTACGAAGGGGGAGCTGTTGGGGTTACGGATGAGGTGCTTGCGTTTGCGAGGAATATCTCGATGCATCCAGAGACTTGGCTTGATTTTCCTCTGATTCCAGACGAGGATGACTCTGACGGTTTGTTACACTGTGATTCTCTTGTGATTTTGAATCCTTTGATAATTTGTTTGATATATTTTAAAGCATGGGTTGCTGCATTGCACTGTTTTTTCCTGCTAATTAGGTTTGATTAGAGGTTTCATGTGCTAAACTCAGTAAATGGGTGACACATCTAGTGATCAATATGTACAATTTGGTCGGCATTTATTAGAAACAATGCTACAATCAACTGATGTTGCTGTTTCCCTCACAACACTCTATTGTTAACGGCATATTGTCAAATGATTGTTTGAGTAGGCAAAACAGCTACAGTTGGTTTCTATACTCCAGACTACAAAAGAGCATTTTATTTATTTACTAGAAATAATCCGTACACATAGTGCACTGGACCCCCCTCCCCCCTCCCGAAAAAAAACCCGCTCACAGGATGTGTAGCCCGCGCGAAGTGGTAAATGAGAGGGAAGAGTGGGTGGGTGTGGGTATCGTCTGGGGTAAAAGGGGAAAAAGCAGGGGTCAAAGTGCAAAAAACGTGTGGGGAGGCAAAGTGAAAAAAGAACAATGACAAACATGTTATTAGGCGGGAAGAGGTAGGGTTTTTTTGGTGGGTGTCCTTTGTAATTCTATTCATGTGATCTTTTAGAAATTCAGGAAACAAAAATTTTGTTCGGATGCTCTGTATACAATGATGTGATGTATTGGGTCCATATCGGCCAAAAGGAACCTGGTGGGATCTGATACTAGAAAAGTACGGGTGATGTCCTCCTCATATTTGTTGTTTTAGATGCTTGTACACCTTAAATACAAATGCAATAATTCATATATGTAATCATAATCAATGTATATTTGGATCCGTATGGTATCATTATTTGAATAGAAGTGGTTACTACGCAGAATTACTAGAGGTGGAGTCTTACCCCTAATAGAGTAAGTGTATATTAAATGCTTTGATGATGAAAAGTCGGGATATGTAGGAGAAAAACACTCATTATGGTTATGTACCGGAAAAGGAGAAAAGAAGGCTGACGATAATTGTTTCGGGGTGTTTTCTCACCACGGATTAGTAGTACGGAGGTTCGAAGGTCGTCGCTGACGTGAAAGACGGGATGACCTTCGAGGCTGGTTGGTTGAGCAGACCGTGATGCTCGGATGCTCGGAACCGAGCGACGGAACGCCAAAGTTGGGCTTCAGTTGGGTGCTGACCTTCAGGATCGGTCGGCCGAGCAGACTCTAATGCGAGGATGCTCGGAGCTGAGCGATCAGGCGCCGAAGTTGAGTTTCGGTGGTATGATGTCTCATTCGATCTGTAAAACCAGCAACTCGTCGGGGGGTCGGACCTTAGCTCCGACCAAGTCCACTCTGATGTTTAAGTTAGATCTTAATTAAAGAGTACTCGGTGGAATCGAGTCCGGCTCACTGAGAGACTGTGCATGAGTTCTCGGACCGAGCTATGGAGGAAGAAATATGCGGTGGGAGTAGATGTAAGGAGAAGGTTTACCTGTGTCAGATATCCAGAAATCCACTTGGCCTTTCGCCTGTTGGGTTACTTATAGGAGATCGTCATGCCAACGTCTGCTCTCGATACGCCCTTGCATTCATGGCGTCTATGGCTCCTCCCGTTTCGCCCGCCCGCATTGATGGTGGCTTGAATGGTAATTAATGTGGGCTCAGCATAGGGAGGGGTTTCCTCAACCGCGGAGAGCCGATGGCCCACCGGGCTCTGGTTTTGGGCCGAGATGCCTCTATCTGCTCTGGATGCCCTTGGGCCGAGCGGTTGATCCACTTTTCTCTGGCTCATATGCGGGGTTGTATCAATGACCCTCATCGTCCGAGCCGGTCCGTCGGGTTGGAGAAAGTGATACGTTGGGATTTGATTGGCACGGCAGCTGAGACAGCGCGTTTAATGAATGCCATCATGGCATTGGGTGCCAAGAAAAATCTCCCGTCCATTGAGCGTGGGATTCGAAGAGTCGTCCGCCCTGAGACGTTGACACATATGTGGAAACGAACGACCGGAGGTGATGCAGAGGATTTGTCGAGGGTTGCCTGAGTGGAGGTCGTTACATCATAGGAGAGGGCCTTTCATCTTCAGAGTCGCATTCTACTTTGTTGTTATCCTTTATCTCCTATGCTTTCGCATTTGTCGGTGACTATTTGCAGTTCCATACCATGAGTTCATTATCGTCTTCTTCTAGCTCTGTGGCGAGTTAGTTAGCGTTCGAGTTAGGCGACGTGGCGGGGCCACTCGTAGGTTCCGCCGCCACGACGGCCGTGCTCCTCGGCGTGGGTGCTGCGATCCACTTGGTTGGAGGTGACCCTTATGGGTTGCCTCGGGCGGTGATGGATCAGCTGTCGATGGCCTGTGCCACCTCGATGACATCGCTCCGTCTTTTGTTTCTTCACCCCCTTACAGGGCTAAGGCCTCCTCGATGAATGAAAGGGTTTGCTTCCTTGGCTGTTGCGAGGTTGGGGTGTACGTGAAGACCTTTGCGTACGGTCTGCGATTCCCTCTCCATCCTTTCATCAATGTGTTTCTGTCTGCCTTCGGGCTTGCCCTTTGTCAGTTCACCCCCAACTCTATCGGGTCCTTGGTTGGATTCATCGCGTTGTGCCTGCTCCATGTGATAGAGCCGACCCTGCCCCTCTTGTGCTACTTTTTCCGCCTGAGCCATCATAAGTCGGGCGCTTGAGCTTACATTACCGCCAAGAAGGATAAGAACTTGGTGTCCAGGTTCCCAACTTTCGTGAAGTATTGGAAAGAGAGATACGTGTTTGTGATTCTCCCGGAGGAGGCGAGCTTTCCAGTTCGCTGGGGTAGGCCTCGTTCGTTGACTCTGGAGGGGGAGGAGTCTTTTCGATCCGGAACTTGAGGTGGTTGATAGATTGTCTGTGGTCCCGGATAGCGAACGAGACATCAATTTCCTTTTCTTGGACGGTACCTTGAGGAGGACCGTATGGTCCGAAGGCAAGCTTCTCTCGCCTTGGTTCGATCCTCTCGTTAATCTCCGTTTATCTTGACATCTTTATGTTTTAACAGATGTGTCCATGCAGGGTTCACCTTCGCGCACCCTGCCGACCCCTCCTCACGGTGCCGCCCCAAATAGGTCCGATGCAGTTTTGGCCGTCTGCCGAAGCAACGAGCTGAATCGACCCAAGCCGGGAGGTGTCCGTCTGTGAGCGGCATGAAAAGGGCGAGGGACCGCTCCCCAACGGTCAGAGGGGGAGTAGAAGGGAAGAAATTACGAGGTGGAGGGGGGCGCCTTCCCACTACATCAGGTGGATTTCTTGCTGGTGACACCTCGGTCTCCGAAGCTCCCTCTTCGCCCTGGGCTCTCAGCGTCGCGAGGACAAGTGACCGTGGCGCAGTTTTCCCCCCATTGGTTCGGGCTCGCTTCCTCCTGATTATGAACGGGCCTTGGGGGTCTTAAGGCGACAGAGGCCGACCTTTCCTGTCCGAAGAGTGAACTCCTCAGCCCCCTTCATCAGGAGTCCGTCCTTTTGGACTGTGGATTCGCTGCTCGGCTGGTCGAGAATTTCTGCTTGCCTCAAGACCGGTCCGTGCTATGAGGGGTGGAAGCCGATCGGCTGGCCAGTTCCGTAGTGCTCTGCGGCCAGCAAGTAAGGTTTCGCGTGGCTCCAAGGATCTTCTCCTTTGGATGTTGTTGACCTTTGGCTTTCTTCAATGCAGCTGTCCTCAGTTGGCCTGGTGTTGCGATGTCGGTTCGTGAAGCTAGCCGACGTGAAGGTGAGTCTTGCTCAAAAGCAGGCGGCAGTTGACGCCGCCGAGGAGGCTGCTCAGGAGGCGGAGGTTCGAGTAAGGTTGATGGAGACCCGGATCACCGAGCTCTCCATCGAGGCCGAGAAGCTTGATACGGCGAGGGTCGAGGCTTTGGCCGACAAATCCGATGGCGAGGAGAGGGCTGCCCGGGCCGAGGGATGTGAGGGCATCGATGCAGACATTAGCGTCAAGGATATTAAGCAAAATGTCTCACGATCGGTAATGAACGACGTTTTCTCCTCATCCTTTGGGTCCATCTGGACCTGATTGTATCCGGAGCAGGCGTCCATGAAGCTGAGCATCTCATAGCCCGATGCGCTATCCTTGAGGTGGTCGATTCGAGACAGCGAGTAACTGTCTTTGGGGCATGACTTGTTGAGGTCGGTAAAATCCATGTACATTCGCCACTTGCCGTTCAATTTATTTACCATGATTACATTGGCCAGCCAGTCTGGGTACCAGACCTCCCTGATGAAGTCGGCTTCGAGCAGGCATTCGACTTTCTCAGAAGTTGCTTTCATCTTCTCGCCGTCCAAGTTCCTCTTCTTCTGCTTGATCGGCTTGAAGTTGGAGTCGGTGTGTAGCTTGTGAGTGATCACCTAAGGGTCCACGTTTGGCATGTCGTCGAGTGACCAAGCGAAGATGTCCAGGTTGGCCTTCTGGCAATCGACCAGATCCCCTTTTAGAGTGGGATCGAGCCCTGAACCGATGATACGAATATGCCCTCCGAACCCGTGATGAGGACGAGCTCTGGTTCTTAGATGGGCACGGGCCTCGCCCTGTCCGGGCCTTATCTCTGGTCGAGGATGTCCATTGGGTCGAATCGCCCCACGCTTTCTCTCGGACAGTTGGTAGCAAGTCCTTGATCGTGACTAGTTGCCTCTCACCCTCCCGATCCATTCTGGAGTTCCAAATTTGATCATTTGGTGGAGGGTCGAGATTATAGATTCGGCCTCGTTGAGGAGCGGCCGGACGATAATCCCGTTGTATGCTGACCTGACCCTCACAGCCATGAACTGCATCCTTAGAGTGATCGAGTGGGGAGGCTCCCTGAGTGTCACTGGCAGCCGGATCACTCCCGCGATTGGGGCGGCATGCCCCGTGAATCCGACTATCGGACCCGAGCATGGCTCCAGGTCGTCCGTTTGCAACCCCATCCTCTCCAGGGTTGACAAGAACATGATGTCGCATGAGCTGCCAGTGTCGACGAGCAACCGTTGAACTTCGGCTAAATTGATGATGGCAGTGACGACCAAGGCGTCATCGTGCGGTAGCTCGACCTATTCCAGTCTTCCTTGGAGAAATAGATGGGTTGGTAGTCGTCCTTGGGCTTCTTCTAGCCTGTACTTACAACCATTGTCCGCCAGACGCCGGCCTCTAAGCCAGGGGTGTGCATTTGACGTGGGCCCACTAAAGTTGGTGTTGATCGGTCCGGGAATGGGCATAACCGTGATGGCCCTCTTGGGGCCTTTGGTACGCGATCGAGTCTTTTTCGGTGTGGTTGATGTGGGTGTAGACTTGTTTCTTACAGATGACACTAGATGTTTCGGGGTGTTTTCTCACCCCAGATTGGTAGTACAGAGGTCTGAAGGTCGTCGCTGACGCAGAAGACGGGGAGGATCTTCGAGGCCGGTCGACCGAGCAGACCGTGATGCGAGGATGCTCGGAGCCGAGCGACGAAACACCGAAGTTGGGCTTCGACTGAGTGATGACCTCCGGGATCGGTCGATCGAGCGGACTCTGGTGCGAGGATGCTCGGAGCCGAGCGACGGAACACCGAAGTTGGGCTTCGACTGGTTGATGACCTCCGGGATTGGTCGGTCGAGCGATCGGGCGTCGAAGTTGAGCTTCGGCGGGATGTGTCTCCTTCGATCCGTAAAACGAACAACTTGTTAGGGGGTCGGACCATGGCTCCGACCAAGTCCCCTCCGATGCTTAAGTCAGATCTTGACTAAAGAGTGCTCGATGGAATCGAGTTCGGCTCACTGAGAGACCGTGCACGAGTTCTCGGGCCGAGCTATGGAGGAAGAAATATGCGGTGTGAGCAGGTGTAAGGAGAAGGTATACCAGGGTGTCAGATATCCTGAAATCGTCCTCTTGGCCTTTTGCTTGATGGGTTACTTCTAGGAGAGCGTCATGTCAATGCCTGCTCTCGATACGCCCTTACGTTCATGGCGTTTATGGCTCCTTCCGTCGTGCCCGTCCGCATTGATGGTGTCTTGAATGGTGATCAACGTGGGCTTGGTTTAGGGAGGGGTTTCCTCAACCGCGGAGAGCCGATGGTCCACCGGGCTTTGATTTTAGGCCGAGATGCCTCGATCCACCCTGGATGCCCTCGACCCCCCCCGGGGGGGGGGGGGGGGGGGGGGGGGCTTGGGCCGAGCGGTTGATCCGCTTTTCTCTGGCCCATTTGGGGGTGGGTGGTGGTGGGGTTGTATCAATACTTACTAAAATTCAGTAGTAGTTTTTCTCATAATCATTCAAAAAATATTGAGATTCTACAGCCAATTGTGATGGTTCTGATTTTGATCATATAAAGTGGCATGAAAGAGCAGATGATTGACGGAGAAAGAAAATAGCATAATAAGGTCACACGATGATAATTTTGATCGCAAAAAGATCAAACATCACACAACGGACTGCGGGTGATATGAGAGAATGTTAAATGGTGTATAGTGCCTATCTGTAGGCATTGTATAGATGTCAAGTAGGGTAGTCATGTATGCCAATGGACATGGTGATGCAGTGCAAGTTGAGGGTTTGTATATGAGTGTGGGGTGCAACACGTGAGGCATGTGCCTTGGTACCTCTTGAGTGTTCCTTTGTTGCAAGTCAGTTGGGCTTTCTCTGGTTTTGGTTTAACCCAAAACCTCATTCTAGCAAATCCTTTACTCCATCCTTTTCTAAGCTCTTTGGTTATTTAGTGAGCAGTTATAATAACCTCACTTGTCAAGGTCCAACAGATGTACTCTGGTCATGGTCCGACTTCCCAGCAACCACCTTTAGTTGAGAAAATGCATGATGCTGTTTTTTTCTTTTCCCCCTCTTTGTGTTGGCAATCAGCCATATACCTATCTTGTCTTTCTCTTCTTTATTGTTGTTTTGGTTCTAAGCTCATATGCCATCTATTTTATTCCTTTTCTCATCCCCCTATGTTTTCTCATTTTCTTTTCTCTTCACTTCTTTTCCTTCTCATTTTTTTCCTTCTGCTTCTTTTATTATTCCTACCAAAGCTACCGAGTTTGAAACAGTAGCTTCACTTCACAACCATTGAAGAAAGTTGTGGACTCAAGCATATGAAGTTCCGGCAACCTGCTTCAGCATCACACTTGTGTTTCACAAAAGTATGAGTTGTTACTTTTAATTGATTTATGTTCCAAAATTTCAAATGATTGAATTTATTTTAATTGAACAAACTGCTGACCTTAGCTGGGCATGTGTGTTGCCTTGTGCCTAAGCCACCACCTCATTATCCACCATGCATCTCACTTTACGGCCTACACATTAAATACACTTTTTTGGTTTGTGGACTGATCTTGATCGATGGGTCCAATAAGAGATGGCCTAGCTTGATTACAATTGAGAAAAGGATGGAACTTTTTTGGGATAAAATGGTTCATGTGAAAGTCGGATAAAATAGAAAGAGTGCATGCTAGACATGAGGGAAAACAATTAGGCTTATGTATATGTAAAAGAAAAGTAAGAAAAAGTGAAGTCAAAAAGAATATGGGTTTCTTTGACAGTATATTATATTATAAGCAGAATGTATTCCAAGGGGAATTGAATTAAGGGATGGCGTTGGAATTTTGTAACTGAACTCATAAGTCAACTTAAAACAACTAGGAGTTTGAGTGCATGTTTAATTTTTTAATTATAGATTTATAATAGAATAGAGAGTTGTCGTTTGATTGAAACGTCATGATTAAATCGTATCCTTGATAGGAATATGAACTCAAGAATATAGTCATTTTCCGACCATAATTAGGACTTGAAATTAGCGAAGAGTCCCGAGCTTATGTAAGCATATATATAGATATTTATATTAAGGGTAAAGTGTTCTTAGGGTGACTCCTTAAATGAAATCTAAGGAGTCGCCCCCATTTTCCCCCCATATCTCACATTTTTTTGATTTTATTTTTCATGAGATTCTTCACATCATGAATGATCAACATACCAAAAATCAAGCCATTATAATACTTTTAGAGCCCTCATAGACCCCTTGCAACTTAACTTCAACGGTATGAAAACGCGCTGAAAAACACATGAAGTTACAAGGGTAAATATGAGTTCTAAAAATATTGGAATGACTTGAATTTTGGTATGTAGATCATCCATGAGGTGAACAACAAGCCCAATAAAAAATTCGAAAAAAATGTGGGATATGGGGAAAAATGTGGGCGACGTTTTAGATTTCATCAAATGAGTCACCCTAGGAACACTTTACCCTTATATTAATCTCCCAATGAGAAGTAGAGATAACTAGAGGAAATATAACCATCAAGGGTGTGTTTCATGTAAGGGAAGAACTTTAGCTCTCTTGAATAAAAGGTCGAAGGAAATTATAAAGTCCTTTTTCCTCATCATATTTAACAAATAAGAATTTGAACTCCCATATATTAGGATGATGGATTAAATATCTGTGGAACTTGACATGCATCATGAATATTATTTCGGACCTTTTGGCTATCTTATGTAATATCACATCTAGATTATTCGTTCTAGCCAATATGCTTTACTATTGTCAATACTTATGCTTGATACCAATCGATCTATGTCAATGCAATGCTGATAAGAAAGATTGACGATTGCCTGATCACTGGGATAAAGATACGATTAAACAATGTTGAGATTGGGATTGACTAGCTTTTATCAAATATACACTTATAAAATGAGAATAGTTTGCGCATGTGATTATCTCTCAACACCTATGAAAACATTAGTGTTTAAAAAGCCCTAGACAGGGTAGGGTGTACCGGAGCTACTACCTAGTAATGAAGGTGACTATTTGGCAGTGCCAATGCATTGAGAGAAGATGAGTAAAAAATAGAAAAGAAAGATGAGGGAGAAAACATAAAAAATAAAGAAAAGACGAAGTTTTCCCCGTCTCACTGATGTCGTTGCTGCCCTTGTCGTTGTTTGCCTAGAAACATGGCTAACTAATTATAAGTAGGTTCGACTCGATTCGATTCTAATAAAAAAGAATTAACATGTCAAGGCAACTATTTTCTTTCCCACGAGGGCAGCAACCAAGATGGCCTATAGCGATTGCAAGGATGGCAATAAGGTGGCGATCCATCAATTGCTCCTCTTGCGCACACACACAAAATCACCACAATTAGGGTAAATCACCACAAGGGTTTAACCGTAATCAGAATAGTCTATGGGCCACCTTTCCTTAAGTGGATTTATAAAACACCTGAAAACATAATGTATTAATAGAGTCCGAAGAACTAGGAGATATATTGATACATGACATGGCGGGTTTTAGGAATTTGGTTGAGGATTTGTGGAAGAAATTGGATAACTAGGATTTTTTGGCTTCCCCCAAGATTTTCCGATGCTTCTCAACCAGGAAGGGGAGAACCTTTTTCAGATCTTGAGAAAATTTCTCATTTGATTTTTTTCCATTGGTTGATCTCCAAGATACAAGTCTAATGTCCTTTATATATGCTTATAAACTATCAATTCCCTTTTTCCATCCAATATGGGACTAAACTCACCCAAAGTCTAAAACTCCTAAAAGACTCAAAATGAATTAATGACTAAAAATAAAAATATACATAAAAAATCTTAATTGTATCTCTATCATTCTTTCCGGTTTGAGAACTTCAATACCGGTGAAGGACGTCAGAAGTCATGCAGTTGGGCAGAAATCAGTAGTCCTCTGTAGTTGGAAAAGACACGTCCACGAACTTTGAAGTATAACATGATACAGACTTGCTAATGGACGTCTTCAGAAAATGTCTCACAACTCTCAAAAGATAGAAAAGCATTCAGCACTTGTTTGTTGGTTAGTAGAGAAAGATCTGAGATCACAAACTCAACGTACTTAATCGGATCTAGTGGCGCTTGTTTTGACAGTTCTGAAGCAGGTTCAACTGATGGCTCATGATAAGGCTCTGACTCAGGTTTGAAATGCGACATAAGATCAAACTCTGGTTCTGATTCTGACTCAGGCTTAGGCTCAGACTCAGGCTCTCCCTGTGGCCTCAATACTGGCTTAGGTTCCAAATCAGGCTCGGGCTTCAATTTGGGCTCATACTCTAACTGTGTCTCAATCTCTGGATCGAAATATGGTATCTGCTCTTGTTCAAGCTCACACTCTGTCTCATGTGTTAGATCAATTTCTAGTGTAGGCTTTGGCTTAAGCTTGCTCTGTTCTCTTTCTAATTGTTCGCACATGTTGTAGAGCTCACGTATTAGTTCGATTGGATCCTTCTCAACCTTCATACTTGAGGATTGCTGTGGTGCCTGTGAAACATATTGATACTTGGAAGAATACCGATATCGAAGAGCATATCTGAACATAAACCATTGATGATAAGGACCTACAAGATCCAAATACTAAGATATCGCTTCTCCACATAACTTGAGATATATGCATATGTATATTTTTCTTCGCTGGAAAAATCAAAATGAGAGAATAAATATTCCAGATGATATTCCTTATCATCATATCTATATTTATTACCTGACTGAACATCTTAAGCTTAGCATCCGTTAGGAGAAAATATTCTTTGAAATAATTATAGATGTAATCATCATAGTATCCCATAATTTATAATCGATCTTCTTGTTTGGAGGATACCTACGTGTAGTTGGCTAAGTCTGCTATTCAATGGAACGAACGACACTGAATTTGGGCCTCAAACGGATTCAGAATAATCAAAATAGTGGGGCTGTGTGGAAAATTCCCAGAAAATATGCTGCAGACGGCTCACTATTAAGCCATTGACCGGGTCAGCCGACTCGGCTGAGCCCTTGACCAGGTCAACTGGCTTGGCTGAGCTGGCTCGGGGTCAACTTGTAGCTCAGTTGGCTCCCCGTCGGCTCGTCCGAGCTAATGAACAGTGTTGGCTTGGCTCAAGTATGGGTTCAGCTCAGTGCACTGTAGCACAGTCGGTTTGGTCGGAGTCGACCCCTTTTATCAGACGATTACGGTATCTGTTCGCTACTCTGTTTGTTCCTACAGCTTTGCCTGGAAGTGGCGCACAACCCTAGGGAGTCGTCGGTTTCGATCGTTGTTAGCAGAGGTGCCGACGTGCTTCGGAAAGAGTGATGGCGGTGAATTCGACGGTTTTGATCGACGATGGCGACGGTTCTGGGCTTTGATGGAGTCGGTAAGGGTGTGAGGATGGTGCAGGGGTGGAGACATCAACCGGAGTGGCAGCGTGAGGCGGTGACATGGCGTGGGGGGGGGGTGAAAATTAGGGTTTGTTTTGAAGGAGGAGGGTGGTGACTGTACCATGGGAAAGATTGATCTAGGGCTTTTTTTTCTTTTTTGACGGTAGACGGTGGCGGTTGGAAACTTAGGGCTAGGGTTTTGATTTTTTTGGAAGAAAATTTTGGAAGAAAGAAAATTTGGAAAGAAAAAGAGAATCGTTTGGCTTTGATACCTAGTTGCTGCATGACATAGTGGGTTTTAAGGATTTGATGGTGGATTTGAGGAAGAAATTGGATAACTAGGGGTTTTTGGCTTCTCACCAAGATTTTCCGAGACTTCTCACCGAGAAAGGGGATAACCTTGGGTTTGAAAAAATTTCTCATTTGATTTTTTCCCATCGATTGATTTCCAAGATACAAGTCTAGGGGTCTTTATATAGACTTATAAACTACCGTTTCCCTTCTCCCATCCAATGTTGGACTAAACTCACCCAAAGACTAGAACTCCTACAAAATGAACTAAGGATTGACCATAAAAATACAAATAATAATCTTAATTGTATCCCTATCATATATATTCTAAACTGAAGAAAAATGAAGGAAACCTTATTTTAGGAAATTCAATTGCGTAAGATTTGTATGATTATAGTATTGTAAGATTTGTACTTAAAAGGAAGTGTGGGGTCTCTAACCTTTAGCTTTGTTGGAGGGATATTCGAAGTTGTTGGATTCTAATATAGGTTGATTGGCTCTATTTGACATCGAAGGGGACCATCAAATGCCCATGAAGGTAGTGGAAGATAAAATCAAATAGTGGGAGGGACATGGAGCTGGCAATGGGCAATGGTAGTATTGAAGGTGACAAAGGAGGCTTTAAGCTGTAGAGGTCATGGTGTCATTTCGGCCAGCCCCGGGCCCGCCCGGGCTCAGTCAAAACCCGGGCCGGCCTGGGCCGGGCCGGGCCGGGCCAGGGCGGACCGGGTGTATTTACCTTATTAAAAATTAAAAAAATAAGAAATAAATGAAAAAAATTCTAAAAAATTCTAAATGACCTAAACAAGTCAAATAAAATTTTTTAGTAACTTAGAAAAATATTTTAGTAACTTAAAAATAAATATTACATTTTATATGTTTCATGTAAAATCTTAAGTGTTGGAAAATTATTAGTTACTTATAAATTTATATAGTAAATCGTGTAACATGTTATGTGTTAGAAAAATTATATAAGAAAAAAATTATATCTAAAAAATATACGTAACAATAAAAAATTATATAAGAAAAAATTTTAATCCCGAAATTCTCGAAGGTCCCGGGTTGAACATTTAAATTTTACTAATTGAAATCTTTTTGAGGGGTGACATACGTTGGCCAGCCTTACCCTTCATACATTGGCCAAAAAAGCAATATAATACATGTAATAAATTGCTGATACAAGTAAAGATGTCTAGCAAGACTAGCATCAAGTTTCTTCTTCTTCTTTCAGAGTCTTTAGAAAGGTCAGTCTGATGTTGGGTCCTCGCTTCAGCCTTGGACCAATCCTTCGCATAAACCACCGCTTCGACTATATCTGGTTTCAGCCATGACCTCTTGTTGCTAAGAACACGACTACTTGCACTAAAAGCAGAATCCGAAGCAACAATGGATATGGCTACATCTAACAAATCACGAGCCATCATGTAAAGAATTGGATAACTAATCTTATATTGTTTCCACTATGACAAAACATCAAAATTCTCATTATTCAATTCTTCTTCAGTAAAGAGACAACAATTTGACAAATACATAGACAGTTCACTAGAAGAACTATCTGTGTCAACTGTTCTTTGCTTCTTCCCCATAAGCAGGCGGAGCCTGCTTGAAACAGAAGAAGATGCTTGAACAGAAGATGTGTATGCAGAACTACCATATCGTGTCTCATATACATCAAAAAGTGATCTTAAGCTACTTTTAAAACTAGCTTTGTTTTGTTCTGCAATACGGTTCAAGTACAACTTCCTCTTTAAAACGGGGATAAAAAACCTTCGCTAAAGAGTTGAGCAAATGAACATGATTCTAATACTTACAGAGTTTACTCTCCATTTGTTCTATTATTGCTCTAAGGTCTGGAGTCCTAATGGTCTCATTATCTGTATGTTTTTGTATAACATCAGAGATCAACACTAATTGGTCTAAGCCTAAAATTGAAGTGGGGTAGTAAACACCAGAAAATTTGTTTGTTAAGTAGAAAATTTCAAAAAAAAAATCATATAGTTCATCTATAATTAGCCACTAATAATCACTAATATCATAATCAATATTATTGGTAAGGTATGCATTTGCATACTCACTAAGCTGAGTTCTATTCAATCTCATACAACACATCATTAGATACGTTGAATTCCACATATGTGGAACACTAAATTTAAATGCTCTATAAGGCAGTTGGTTACTACGCCAAAACTGCCTATATTTTATCTCTTTTGTGAATTAGTAGTAATTAATAGCATAAGGTTTCTTGCCTTTTCAAGATAAATAGAATTAATTTTCAGACAATTCTGAACTACTAAATTTAACACATGGCATGCACAACGTTGATGAAAAATTAACCCATCTAAATCTGGGTTTAATTGACATTGTAAAAAGGTAATGACAATATTATTATTCGAAGAATTATCAAAAGTAAATGCACTAATTTTTTTCTTTATCATACTCACGACAAATAGATAGTAAAATCCTACCAATAACCCCACCCGTGTGTGCATGTTCTAACACCTTAAAACATATAATTCTTTTTTGAATTATAAATTCGTGATCTACAAAATGGGCAGTAAGACATATGTATGCTGCACTCCATTTTGTAGACCATATATCAGAAGTTAATGAAATTCTAGATTCTAGATTAATAAAAAGCTGATGCATATTAGCTTTTCCTTCGTGAAAAGCATTTATACAATCTTTTCTAAGAGTATTCCTAGACACTCTTCTAAAGCAGTGTTAAGTGCATTTTGGTGGAATCGCTCTAATTCGGAGCTTTCACCATAATTTAAAGGCAGTTCTTTGCTTAACCCTAATTTAGCCATCTCTTTTCTCAAATTTTCAGCAGAATATGAGAAACTAGTAAGAGAGCCAGATGATGCAGATAAATTTAAAGTAGATTGTCTAGCATCTTTTTAGCATGAGATTTCATGTCTTAGTAGATGTGAAGTGCCGACAGTATGTGCAGCAGCAAAACTAGTTCTACATAACTTACAAAAGGCACGAAGTTGTTCGATGTCATTACTATCTTTAACCATTTTACGTGAAAAGTGATCCCAAACACCGGACTTTAGTCCTTTCTTTTGGGTTGTTTGTGTAGCCTGTGTAGGCATATGTGAATCAGGATATGATGTTTATGCTGGTGAACTAGTGTAAGTGTGTGCAATATGCGAAAAAGGTGAGTGTGTAGTCTGTGGTATGACGGGGCTATGATTATTACTAGCCAAATGAGTCTCAGGTTCTTGTGTTTCAGCATCTGCCATATAGTCTGGTGTAGCTAAGTCCATCTCTCTATTACGTAGTAAATTAGGATAATATTCATAATCGGCAGTATCCTCAAAATTAAAGTTCATATTAAATTTCTAGATTCAGACGGTCCTGTCATTATGCTAAGCTAAAAGTAATACTACAGGAACCTGATTGACGTTTGAGCGTGACCGGAGCTTATAGATCCCGGTAATAGCGAGAGATCGGAGAGGGAAGCTTACACAGTAGTAGCGAGAGATCGGAGAGGGAAGCTTGTAGAGACGGTAGTAGCAAGAGAACGGTAGTAGCTTGTAGTTGTAGATCACCGTAAATGTTGAGAATTGGAATTTAGAAAATAGGATGAGCAGAGTTGAGTGTAGAAATAGGGGGGAGTTTATAGAGGAAAGAAGGAAAAAAAACAAAATTTTTTTATTAATTGCCCAACGGGCAAAATTTTGCCCGTTCGCAATGGGCGGCCCGGCCCCAACCCGGCCCTGACCCCGGGCCAAAATGAAACCATGATGTAGAGGGATACCATGATGTAGAGGGATACAGTGGAGTCATGGCTTCATTTTGGCCCGACGGCCCGGCCCGGGACTGGGGGCCGGTCAACGGGCCAAAATGAAACCATGATGTAGAGGGATACAGTGGAGTTATGGTTTCATTTTGGCCCGGCGGCCCGGCGGCCGGGCCTGGGCCTGGGGGCCGGTCAACGGGCCGTTGACCGGCACGGGCCCGGCTGGGGCCGGTTCCCCGGCCCATCGGGCCAGGCTGGCCCGGCCCGGGATTTGGCCCGTGGCCCGACCCGGGCCGCCCGTTGCCAACGGGCAAAATTTTGCCCGTTGGGCAATTAATTTTTTTTGTTTTTTTTCCTTCTTTCCTCTATAAAAAACCCCCCTCCACCTTATTTCTACACTCAACTCAACTCATCCTATTTTCTAAATTCCAATTCTCAACATTTACGGCGCTCTACAACTACAAGCTACTATCGTTCTCTCGCTACTACCGTCTCTGCAAGCTTCCCTCTCTGATCTTTCGCTACTACCGTGCAAGCTTCCCTCTTCGATCTCTCGCTACTACAGTGCAAGCTTTCCTCTTCGATCTCTCGCTACTACCGGGCTCTATAAGCTCCGGTCACGCTCAAACGTCAATCAGGTTCCTGTAGTATTACTTTTAGCTTAGCATAATGGCAGGACCGTCTGGATCTAGAAATATCAATATGAACTTTAATTTTGAGGATACTGTCGATTATGAATATTATGCTAATTTACTACGTAATAGAGAGGGTCTTAGCAACACCGGAATTTATGACAGATGCTGAAACACAAGAACTTGAGACTCATTTGGCTAGTAATAATCCTAGCCCTGTTATACCACAGACTACACATTTACCTTTTTCGGATGCTGCACACACTTACACTAGTTCACTAACACAAACATCATATCCTGATTCACATATGCCTACACAGGCTACACAAATAACCCAAAAGAAAGGACCAAAGTCCGGTGTTTGGGATCACTTTTCGCTTTGGGTGGTTCATGGTCAGTAAGGGTACTCTATATAGTGGGTTGTCTCCTCACTTTATTATCCTATTTATACTAAAACTGTCTTAAATCCTATCTCCTCAGTGGATGCCATTCCTGGTCCAACCACACATCATGTTCTTGGCTAGCCATTGACATTCCAGACATGTATTTGTCCTTCCTAACTCTAGCAAAGATTCATCAACTTCGCTGAATGCACTAATTTCCTCAGCGTGTAACTTCTAACCTCGTGCAAATTCAAGTATGGCTGTGCCATCATTAAATCAATAATCCAATGATTATTGAGAAACGAGTTAATAAAATGAGTACAAGTTGTAGGCAGTGGTTTATTGTAATTATCATCATTCAACAGACCTTTCTGACTGAACGAATAGACTATCTTTGATAGGAAAACTATAGATCTGAAGTTCCTTGAAGGATTGAGCAAAATATCACAAGGTGATACAAGTTCCATATTCCTAACATAGGGAACTGCATGTAAGGTGTGGTGCGGCTGCAATTGTAGAGACCCAACTTCCCTAGGCTATATTGGCGTGGAGTTTAAGAAAGGGTAATAAGATTTTGGCAATTGCCTGATCTTGTAGCTTGCAAAAGTGTACAGTTTTTTACTATTTGAAAATGGTTCAAGGAGTTCTATATTGGAAATAACAGAACTAAAGTTGAGATCTGTATCACTATCCATGATATTGCAGGCAAAAAGGCACAGTCCAATGAATAATAATTAATTGACGTATTGAGGAACTTTTATTGAAAGTTCTGCTTAATCTCGTAGATCTGCAACCTTTTCTAGGTCTCCCCCCTTTACCCTATATTATTCAGCAAAGCAAATTTAATGCTAGTGTCTGATTAATTTTCATTTTTGTTTATTATTTTGCATGTATTTATTATTTTGTCTTTTCTTTTTTTATATTTATCTTATATGTTGCACAGAAATAGTCATCCCAGTTTTGACACGCTGATACGTGGTGCTACAAAAAATTCACATGGGTTTCCACCATGTGTCAACATGACATGGTTTCACGATAAGAATGTCCTTGATATATATGTTATCAAAGCTACCTCTTATTGAAATATGTATTTTTGTTCATCTATGTAACCATGATGCATCTATTTCATTCCCTAGATTGCTTAGCATGATTAGCTAAATCATATTTCCCCCGTACTCGATATTTGGTAACTTGCAGAGGCGTTTGAACTCTCTTTTAAATTTAAAAACTCAATGTGTAGTGAACAATACTGTCATTGCTAGAATTCCACCCGAATTGATTGTTATTGATAGATCCGGAACAAATCTGAAATTTATTGATGAATATTCAAATAAAAATGATAACTTGGCTACAATTATACGGGGCAACCACCCTCCCAAGACGCCGATAAGAGGACGTCCACACTCTCCTTGAAAGAAACTTACAAAATAAGCAGAAATAACATAACCTAGGGCCGGCCGGCCGCAACCCCTATTCCCAATTCACCAATTGTCTAATTACAAGTTTGCCTCTCTAGCCAATAAAATAATAGAAAATAAGTGAAAGGGGTGCGAAAGCGTCACTGAATCACGCGGTTGAGCCGGCTCCTCCTCTAGTGCGCCGTCTAGAGTAAGTGATGAGCCCATTACTACTCCCCCCCAAAAGAGCCACATTGTCCTTAAGGTGGAAGTCAGGAAACTATTTTGCTATGACGCCCATCAACTCACAGGTGCTCTCGTGCTCTGGCAAGCCATTCCACCTCATCAATACTTCCCGTTCCCAGCGCTCCCATACACACACCCTTCAACTCCTCAGGCTCCAAGATGACGTCCATATCTTCCGTCAGTGTCTCTGGTAGTGAAGGAGAAGGTGTATGTTTGCCATACGCCTGGCGTAATTGGGACACATGGAATACACGATGGATGACCGATCCTGGAGGCAACTTCAATCTATAAGCAACTGGTCCCACCTTGGTCTCTATCTCATAAGGCCCAAAATATCTTGGGGAGAGCTTCTCATCCATCCTATGAGCTATGGACTTCTGTTTATAAGGGCGCAACTTCAGATAAACCATGTCTCCCACGGTGAACTGCACGTCTCTGCGATGCAAGTCGGCACTCGCCTTCATAATCTGTTAAGCTCTAGCTAGGTGAAGCTTTAGTTCCTCCAAAATCCGATCCCGCTCTACCAGGTAATGCTTTACCACCGAAACTGGAGTAGTCTCCTGCCTATAGTGCAACAAATGTGGAGGGTCCCGACCATATAAAATCTTGAAAGATGCCTTCTGAACTGCGGTGTGAAAGAATGTATTGTACCAAACTCTACCCAAGCCAGTTACTGAGTCCACTCCTTAGAGCCCTCTGAAATGAAGCACCTCAAGTACGTCTCAATGCTCCGGTTGACGACCCGGGTCTGGGGCTGTGCTCCGCTTCAACACTGTGCACTGCAGCCTGAAAAGCTCCTACCAAAATCTGTTCAAGAACACCTTATCCCTATCGGAGACGATGGACCTGCGCGGACCATGTAAACAGATGACCTCTCTCAGAAACACCTCTACTACTGTCACTGCGCTGTAAGGGTGCCTATGTGGTATGAAATGTGCATACTTGCTGAGGCGGTCTACCACAACAAGTATCATTGTGAACCCTCCAGACCTAGGCAACCCATCAATGAAATTCATGATAAATCCTCCCAGACCCATTCTAGCAAGGATAACGGTTGCAATAAACCTCCAGGGGCCATCACCATGTACTTGTCACTCTGCCACCATCTTCGACACATCCTTCTTCATATCCATCCAGCAGACCTCCCTCACCAATTTCTGATAAGTCTTTAGAACCTCCGAATGTCCCCCCACGGCACTGCCGTGAAACTCCTGGAGAATGGCTGGGATGTGTGAGGAAGTCTTCGGCATCACTAGGCGCCACCAATATAACAACCTCCTGTCCTGCAAGGCGTAGCCTGGGTGGTCTACTGACCCCCGCAACAGTGCTGACCGGATATCTGCCAACTCCTGGTCCTCCTCAACCTCCTGCTGTAAGGGCTCACAGTCCTGTAGCACCCAAACTGACAACGCTGCCAAATGTATCTCATCACGACGTGACATCTTGTCAACATCCTTATTCTCCAATCCTGGTCGATACTTTATCCCAAATCTGTACCCCATAAGCTTCCGCAGTCACTTTTGATGCTCTGCCACCATGTGTTGCTCTAACAGATATTTGAGACTCCTCTGATCTGTGCGAACCAAGAAGCTCCTCTCAAGCAATTATGGAATCTACTTCTGAATAGCAAGGACTATATCCTTTAGCTCCCTTTCATATACCGAATTCAATCTGGCCCTTGCCGTAAGTACCTGACTGTATTAAGCAATAGGACGTTGATCCTAGATAAGCACGGCCTCCAGTCCATGTCCCGATGCATCTGCCTCCACAATAAAGGGTATCAAGAAATTGGGTAACACCAACACCGGTATGGTAGTTATGGCCTTCTTCAAGGCCTCAAAAGCAAGCATCGCCTCGTCACTCCAAACAAATTGATCCTTCTTCAACAGCTCTGTGAGTGGCCAAGCGATCGTACCATATCCCTCTACGAACCGCCTGTAGTAGCCTATAAGACCGAGGAACCCCCTCAACCCCTGAGAGTGGTGAGGCGCGGCCAGTTCAGTATCGCCGCTATCTTTGCCCTGTCTGCAGCTATCTTCTCTGAGGACACCACATGTCCCAAATACTCCACCTGTGGTTCCCCAAATAAACACTTCTTCCTGTTCGCATACAGTTGGTAGAACTGCAACTCCTGAAATACTACCTGCAGATAATCCAAGTTCTCTTCCAAGGAGCGACTGTACACCAGGATATCGTCAAAAAATACTAGTACAAATCGCCTCAGGTAGAGATGGAATACTTTGTTCATCAAAGGCTAGAACGTAGCAGGTTTGTTAGTCAAGCCACAATGCATGACTAAGAACTCATAGTGACATTCATGTGTCCTGAAGGCAGTCTTGGGCACATCTTCCCCTTGCATCCTGATCTGTGGTAGCCTGATTTGGGGTCGATCTTCAAAAAATGGCTGACCCATGTAACTCATATAGGAGCTCGTCAATCACCGGTATGTGAAACTTGTCTGGCACCGTCTCCTTATTTAATGCTCTGTAATCTACGCAAAAGTACCAGCTCACATCCTTCTTCTTTACTAATAGCAATGGACTGGAGAAGGGACTTACAATGGGCTGGATAACACGAGCTTGAACCATCTCTGTCACCATCCTATCTATTTCATCCTTCTGTGTCTGGGGATAGCGATAATGCCTCACGCTGATAGGATACACGCCCTCCCGCAATACTATGCCGTGCTCATGGTCTCTAGGTGGTGGAATGTTCGAGGCTCCTGAAAAATCTTCTAAACTGCTCCGGCAACGACTGCACCTCTCCTGTGATCGGTTGCTCACTACCTATCTCAGTTCCACCCTTTCTTGCTAACATGTGTTGCTCCACCAGAAAACCTCCTCCCTCTGCCTGGATGGTCTTTACTATGGTCTTCAGTGAAACCAAGGCTCTGTTTAGACTGGGATCTTCCTGTAGCACCACTAACTTACCGTTCTCATGGAACTCCACGTAGCAGCTTCCAGTTCACCTTCATATCTCCCAACGTCTGTAGCCGTGTCATGTCCAGGATGACATATGTACTCCCCAAATCTAAGGGCAGAAAGTCTGATATCACCTGTACCCCCTGCAATGTCAGCACCAGTCCCCTGCATACTCCTCGACTGTTCTCCTTCTTGCCCGTCCCCATCATCACGCTGAAACTACCGCTGTCTGTTAACTGCAGCCACTACTGATCCACCGTCCGCTTGGAGATGAAATTGTGGGTCGCCCCATTGTCAATCAGTACAGTCACCTCCTTGTCACCAATATGGCTCCTCAACATCATGATATGGTTTAGTGCGAATTCTACCACGGAGTTTATGGACATCTCTGCCACATCCAGCTGCTGGTCCTCTGTATCCTCCTTGGTGGTCTCGTCCTCTACCTCAGCCTCATTCTCTAGCAACAACACCTGCAGTTTGCATCCTGCACACCTGTGGCCTGGTGTGAACCTCTCGTCACACCTGAAGCAGAGCCCCTTTTGACGCTTCTCCCTCATCTCAGCGTCCGTCATCCTCCTGAACTGCCCCTGCTGGTGGTATACTGCTCTTCTCCCCCCGTCTTCTCCTTATTCATCTGATCTATCCCTATAGCTGCCTTTGGGCCCCCTGCTACTGCCCCTGCTACTGCTGAAGCTCCACACCGAACCTGCCCACCCCAACCCTCCTGGCTCTCCTCTCCATCTGGTGGTCCTCTATGATCTGTGTCATCTCCATGACCGCCACCAGCCTCCGAGGTTTGTATGGGTGAATACCTGAGCGAATAACGGGCTTGAGGCCCTTCATGAAGGTACCCTCCAGTGACTCACCAGAGACCCCTCGCACTCGTCTTGAGAGGGCCTCAAATTTCTCTATGTACTTCCTGACGGGCCCGTCCTACCTGAGCGCGTACAACTACTCATGGAAGTTTCCCATGTATGGCTCTCAAAACCTCTCCAGTATGCGGTCCTTGATCTCCTCCCAACTGCAAAAGGGGTGCCACTGCTCCCTCCACTGATACCACCATAGGACCCATCTCTCCATACATACTGCCGTCGCCTCCAACTTCTGTGCCTCAGATATACGGGACACAGTAAAGAACCTCTCCGTCCTGTAAATCCATTCATGTGGATCATCTCCCTCGAATATGGGCATCTTCAACTTCCGTACTCTGCCATCCACTCCAAAGTGTCCTTGATCCACTCTGCCCTCGGCGTATCTGGGCTAATGATAATGCTGTCACCTATCATAAGGTGTCTCATGTCCCCCCATGTGGTCCTCTCCCACGATCTTCGTAGCCCCATCGTGGACATCCTCCACGGCCCCCATATTATCCCCGACTGTCACCTCCAGCCCCATCACCACGCTCCCCTTCATAGACTTCGTAGCCCACTCATGTATCTCAATGGTACCCATCATAGCCTCGGGGTAGGTGTCGCTGTCTGTGGTCATCATACCGGTGATTTGGGGGATCTCGATACCCTCTTCCATCGTCACCATCTGCTGGAACTTCCCGTAATATAAATCTTCATCGAAAGGGCGTGTCTGAAAGACATGAAGGTGCTAAATCCTCCATCGGGGTCGTACCCCTCTCCCCCCCGTCGTGGGTCGGTGGGGTCCTTGGAAGAGGCCGCCGGGCCCTGTTGGCCCCTTTCTGGGCCCAAGTGGCCTTACCGAGGGTTGGCAGGGCCCGCAGGGCCCTCTGCCTTGTCGCGGGGCCCGGGCGACCCTGCTACAGGGTCGCCCGAGTTTGTTGTGGTTCTCTGTGGCCCGCACGGGCCTGGGGAGGAGCCCCTGGCCCCGTGCGGGGCTGCAGCAGCCCGCGGGGGCTCGGCTCAAATCGCTAGCCTCCTGCAAGGCTTCCCTTGCCTCCGATTGACTCGGCCGACCCTCTAGGGTGCTTTTAGGGTTCGTTTGAGTCCCCCCTTGTCCTTGTCGGTTCACAGCGACCTCCTCTTCCTTCCACGGCTCCTCTTCGTCTTTGAAGTAATCGTCGGCGTCCAAAAGCAAACTTTCGTCAAAATTCTCCATTTTCTCCTTCCCCTTCTCCAAAGGTGACACCTTTTTCGAAGGATTAGGGGTTGCGCCGTCGTTTCCACCCTTTCCGGTGATGATCGATAGTTGAAAGATGATTTGCACGAGGGCTCCATCTTGTTTGTCTTGCCTTGTGTTTATCCTCTCATTGGAAGCCATGATCCTCTCGTTGGAAGCCGCGATCTGATCAACAAAAACCGTCAACTTTGCAATTGTTTCTTCGTTCTTCGTTAGGGTTTTCTTCACTCCATCGATCTCCGCATTAAGCTTCTCCACCGCATCAATTCGATCTTTGGCTCTCGTCGATGCCGTCATGGATCGATGATTTGATACCAAATTGATAGATCCAGAACAAATCTAAAATTTATTGATGAATATTCAAATAAAAATGATAACTTGGCTACAATTATAAAGGGCAACCACCCTCACATGACGTCGATAAGAGGACGTCTGCACTCTCCTTGGAAGAAACTCACAAAATAATCAGAAATAACATATCCTAGGTCCGGCCGGCCACAACCCCCCTTATTCCTAATTCACTAATTGTCCAATTACAAGTTTGCCCATCTAGCCTATAAAATAATAGAAAATAAGTCAAAGGAATGCAAAAGCGTCCCTGAATCACGCGGTTAAGCCGGCTCCTCCTCTGGTGCTCCGCCTAGAGCAAGTGATGAGCCCATCAGTTACCCAGTTTAGTCTACATCATCTGTATTAATTCCATTCTTATAGAGAGATTCATGACATTCATATTGTCTGATGTTTGCCATTTTGTTTTCTTGTGTGTGGGCAATTGATCTTAGTCATCTTGTGTTCACAAGCGTATTCGGCAAATCTTAGTCATGCTAGGTCTTACGTTGCCTAGCATATATGGTTGTAGTCATGCAACACTTCCTAACGGCTAAGATCTTACCCATATTATATTCCCTGATATATATGATCACATTTCAACAAATATGATTGATGATGTCCTTCTTTGCTTGGTTGGACTTTTGTGTTTAGCATGGCTTTTGATCATCATGGCTTTTGATCATTGTTGATGGTTTTACAAACTAATGTTATCAACTATTCTCTCTTAAGTGAAAATGAGTCATTGTCCATACATGATATGGCATATTTTTGTTTTCAGCTAGCAATTCCCTTACAATTGGTATTGTTTATTTTAGAGTTTGACATGTCTGATGCACAACAAGAGCATGCATTGGCTGTTGAACGCCTAGCACCAAGATTCGCAGCACTTAGGCTAGAGCTTTGCCCAAGTCATATGAGTGAAGGTCACTTTTGGAAGATCTATTTTGTGCTTCTGCATTCTAGACTTAACAGGCCAGATTCTGAACTCTTAACGACACCTCAGGTAACTTCCTCTATCCATAGTTATTTTATCATCAGACATGATATGATGATGCTTGTATGCTTAACTTGTACCAAAATGCTTCGAAAAACTGTTTCTGCAGCTGGTTTTAGTACTATACGATCGAAGTTGAAATACAAATCCTTTCATACTGATTTTGCTCCATGTTACACAAATTACAAGTACGATATCAGTACAAATGGAGGAACTTCTGGCAAATTCCTTCTGCCTATTAATTTGCGGGTTCTTACTTATTTTCGGATTGTTGCATTCTGCTTGGTTGTTGCTGAACCATATTAAAAAGCAGAAACTGTAGATTTTCTTTTTCGGCGATAGAGTACTCGTATAGAAGCCTGTTTCTAACTGTTTTGGATTTGAAATGGATGGAGTTCCAAACAATTTGAGTTATTATAGAGGTTTCTTGATGAGATCATCATAATTAGGCCATGGGCTTTTTGTCAACTTTTCGGGCATTTTTGCAATGTTTGGGGTTTTGAGGGGGCTTAATGTAATTTGGGCTAAATATGCCCTTGTATGTTGGGGTGGGGTTTTCGTTTGGGTCTTATGCTTATGTTGAGAGTAAAACCATATATTAGAGAGTAGATACCCCTAGTGCAAGTGAGTAAGCTCTCTCTCTTAGATCCAAGCTTGGAGAGTTGGGGTTTTCTCTAATGAAACCCTTATCTTGTATTTCATATTCCCTAAATTTATAAAAATCTCATATTTGTTCTTCAAAACCCTAGCTTTCTCATCAAATTGGTTTCAGAGCATAGATACACTATACACCATGACAACCACAAGATCCAAGGAGAAGATGAATGCCATAGAGGAGAAGATTGGAGAAATGGAAGCCATTAAGAAGCATCAACAAAAATTGGATGGTGATGTGGAATCCATCGCAAGGAGCTTGTCATCTTTGGAGAATATGTTCAAGGCTTTCATGGAGACTCAAGGAAATCAGCGCCGCGAGGAGGAAAGGCCCAAGAACGAAAATATTTGGAGAAATATTTCAGATTTAGGGCTAAAGGAGTCATTTTTGAACAAAAGGAAAGTGGCAAATGGTGATTTGGAAGGTGATCCACTGGAAAATGACGAGGATTGGCATGTGTGGGAGAACTTTCCCCTCCATCAGCTTGGGAAGGGGTGTCGACATCTTTGGGGAGGATCGCCCCCCACAACCCTACTTGAGGGGACGACGGGCCATCCACGGCCCTTGCCGGGCCTCGCTTGGGCCCGTCAAACTCGTTGGACCCCGGCGAGGGTCCGGCGATCCACTGGGGACCTTGCCGGCCCTTGGCAAACACCTGGGGGCCTCGCGAGCCCCCAGATTGGCCGCAGGGAGGCCGCGGGCCTCTTGCGCAGTCACAGGGGCACCGCTGGCCTCCTGCGCTGCCGTAGGGAGGCGGCGAACCGTACCCGCAGTAGATGGGGCCTTTCGGGGGCTGTTCCGGCGTGATCCTTGGCCGTCGACTTCCGGCAGCAACTGGGGGGCAGTCTTGTTGGGGTCCAGCAGTTCAGAGGTACGCACGGAGGGGATTTGGGAGCTCGACGGCCACCTCGGGGAAATGATGACCCTTTTTAGAGCTACGGTGTGCGGGAAGGGAACCCGTGGGGCTTGATAGGTGATGGAGGACGCCCATGAGGAGGCTGGGGAAGCCACAGTGATACCGGAGGGGGCCATGGGAAGGTGGAGACCCCCACAAAATGCATATCAACAGTTTCACTTTGGGCAACTGAAGGGAAGAGCTGGGTAAGGGATGTTTGGGCCCAATAACAAGGTGCAGAATCTGAAAATGCCGATCTTTGACAGGGAGGACCCCACAGATGGGTCTCTCGTGCAGAGAGGTATTTTGAAGCATATCAGATGATGTAGATGGACAAGGTGCAGATGTTGGGTGTGTGTTAGGAGGGAAAGTTGTTGTCTTGGTTCCTGTGGGGACAACGGTGGCGACCGGTTCAGTCATGGAAAGAGTTCACGTATTGCATGCTAGATCGCTTACTTAAACACACAGGACGGGAATTTGCACGAGCAGCTCTTGGCCATACAGCAGGTGGGCACGGTTAAAGATTATTGGGATAAATTCGGGGCACTTTCTGGCCGTGTGAAGGGAATGACAGAGGAGACCTTGGTGGGGAGCTTCATGAAGGGTCTCAAAACCGAGATTCGGGGGAGCTTCGAGTGCAGAGGCCGAGTGGATTGCTAAAGATGATGGACCTAGCTCAGGTGGTTGACGACAAACTGGCAGCGGATAGGCGGGCCAAGGGAGCTTAGGGTGTATCCACTTTTCGTGGCTCGGCCCCTCAAGGAGCTGCGAGCCCCTCCGGGGGGTCCAGGCAGGAGGAGCTCAAGCGAGCAAGAAGAGGAGCAGCGGTCCACAACCCAATAGACAATTTCGATGCATGACCGAGGCAGATATACAAAACAAAAGGGCGACGGGGTTGAGTTTTAGGTGTGATGAGAAGTGCACTCTGGGTGACAGCGACCGTACATCCCAGGTGTTATCAGTAGAGGACGAGAATGGAGTGGAGGAGTCGAGCGAGGAAGAGGTGGAGCAGGAGCACTCTCATTTGGACGTAGCGGAGGTGTCACTCAACTCTGTAGTGGGGTTCACTCCAAACCACACTATGAAGTTGATCGGATTGGAGCAGGATGTGGGTAGTATTGATTGATAGTGGGGCCACCCACAATTTTATATCTAGTTGGGTGGTGGAGCAGCAGTAGTTGCAGTTGGTTGACACCGGGAGCTTTGGAGTGATGATAGGGACATGGCAGGCAGAGCGGGGCAGAGGAATATGCCGAGGCGTGATTTTGACCCTCCAGGAGATACAGGTCATGGATCTGCCGCTCGACCTGGGTAGCACTGATGTGATTTTGGGTATGAGGTGGCTGCAATCCTTGGGGGAGACGAAGACCAACAGGAGGCTGCTCAGGATGGAGTTTCAACACGGGGGAGTGTAGTGACTCTTCAGGGGAACCCCAGTTTGTGCCGATCGAGGATTTCTTTGAAGACTATGACGAGGGCATTCCAGTCTGAGGGGAAGGCTTCTTGGTGGAATTACATGGGTTGGTTGTTGAGGAGTTGAAGAGTGACATTCCATCGGAGCTGTGATAAGTTCTACTTCAGTTTGAGGGAGTGTTTCAGACTCCTCGCAGACTTCCTCCCCTACAGGACCACGAGCATGTCATTGTGATCCGAGATGGTCTCTCCGATCAGTGTACGGCCATACCGTTATCCACGGGTGCAGAAGGGGGACACTGAGAAGATGGTAGCGGAGATGATTCAGGCAGTAGTGATACAACCGAGTGTGATCCCTTTCTCTAGTCAGGTGCTATTAGTGAAGGAGGATGTGAGCTGGAGATTTTGTGTTGATTACAGGGCATTGAAATAGGAGATGGTGACAAACAAATTTCCTATCCATGTGATCGACAAGTTGATACATGAGTTACATAGGGCAGTGGTTTTCTCCAAGATTGACTTGAAATCCGGTATCACTAGATCCGGATGAGAGATGAGGATGTGACGAAGACCGCTGTCAGGACACACGAGGGCCACTATGAGGTCCTGATCATGCCATTCGGCTTGACTACTGCCCCCGCTACCTTCCAAACGCTGATGAACATGGTGTTTTGTCTCTATCTGAGGAGGTTTGTGTTGGTGTTCTTTGACGACATTTTGGTGTATAGCCGGTCTATGGAGGCACATGTGGAGCATTTGATGATCGTGCTAAGGGAGCTGCAGGAGCATCAGTTATATGCCAACAGGAAGAAGTGCATGTTTGGCCAGCGGAGTGGAGTATTTGTTTCATATGTATCTTGGTTTGTAATTGTCACTAATAATTAAATTTCCATCATAATAGCATGTGATAAAAATCCGATTACTTGACATTATTATAAACCTGCACAAAAACCTTCATAAATATACATTAATTATATGTTTCTATCATCTTTATGAAAAATTCTAAATAAATTTTTTTCTTGCCAACAATTTCATTTATGTACTTTAAAGAACACATTTATATAAAAAATTTCAACTAAATATCATAATAATTTTTCTTATTTAGAGGCATGAAAAAAAACCTTACTTTGATGGAAAATAATTAAAATCGGGCTAGATCCGGTTGTCTCATGACTTCTCCGTCCCCTGATCGTGTCGGATCTGGTGATTTTTGACAGAGAGATGTTGATTCAAGCTTTTTTTCGGGTTTGTAAGGCCGGCAGTTGTGGAGTTTTTAACATATAAGAGCTTTGCGAAAGGAGGAGAAGATGGCTGCTGTTGGTAGCCATATGTATAAATTGGCCGCACTTGCCACCTGTGGCCAATTAATATGCCAGTGACTCCACATCGAGGTACATGTGCGGTAGCTCGTAACCAATTGGCTGTACTTGACAATTGCGGCTAAGTCGGAGCGAGACCCGTCAATGGTCAGCGCCTCTGGATGTTGACGTGGCCAAACTTGGTCGATTTTGCTAAATATTTTTTCGTCGATTGTGCTAATTATTTTTAATTTTTGGCTTTTTCTCCAAAATTGTCCCAATGAAAGATATGTGGCCATTAAAGCTACACATCTTTGGAGGATCCAGAACATAATGGATGCGGTAAGAGGAAATAACAAATGGACGCGGTAAGAGGAAATAACAAAAAACGACCTAAAACAACTCTTTTAAAGAAGAAACCATGTGATTACATGGTCCAAAGTGGTCTATAGTCCATTTAATTTTTTAGTTTTCTATTATCGTCTGATTGATCATATGTTATCGAGTTAGCTAGCATATTATTTTCTGGTATTGTTTTTTCTTCCATCCATCCCGTGTTCCATTTTCAAAATGAAATATCAAGTTGATGCAAAAACTCTATACATATAATGATATGCAGATCGTGCAAGCCAGGGCAATGTTGTTACAAGATTTGCATACTCGTACAAAGCCCAGCTCTGCTGGGTCTGGTAGCAGTTCGAGCGAAGCATCCCTTTCGTCAGTTCCACTGGAAAAGAAGGTCATCCCACCATCCAAAGCTTTTGCAGAGACGTCATCATGCAATACTCATACATTTGAGGAGACCTCCACTTTGGTTCCAATAGCTGAGCTCGAGACTGATAAGCACGCTGTCGAGACGACAGAGGTGAAAATAATTGACAAGTCTGTCATTGAAGAAGACCCGCCAGTCCCGGCTAAGGGTATGGATTCTAGCAGTCTTACTTCTAATGCCGTATCTATCCAAAAGTATGAAGAAGATGGTGATGACTGGTTGGAAGATGACGACGCTGGCGAAGCTAGTGGCGTCAAAGGTTCAACTATACCATTGGGAACTGATGAAGATGTATCCTTTAGCGATCTAGAGGAGGAGGAAGAGACATCAAAAAGCTCGAAAACAGTAACTTCCACGGGATACTCTCGACCAAAGGATTCAAAGGAAGACTGGATTCAGCTCCGAAGTTCATATGGTGCAGCTAAAAGTGGCAACTCAACTAGCTCAGAGAACAAGGAATCCGGCGATTGGCTAAGTATTGATGACTTAGACGAGGTGTGATTGCTTCCATCGTGCATCCACGTCTTGGTGCGTGGTCTAAACTTCTTGTATCTCATTGTATCTCAAGTTATTTCTATGGCCTTTTTTCCCGTTTGATGCTTGTACATAAAATATCACCTTGTGCACTGTCAAAATACCATTTGCCCCTTGCAATAAGGGATGCTACTGTATGTTGACAGTTATGTTCATCCAACCGTCTATGCAACCTATGGTTTGCTTCTGTGAAGGATGAGATATCTGGCGAGTTGCGAGTACATATATTTTTCTTCTTTTGATAGCCGTTGATATAGAACTGTAAGACAGCAGAACGGAATGGAACCAGATGGTCCGTTGCTGGGGAAGGCCAATGGCCCAATGGCAAGGCAGTTCGAGCACACCAACAATAACAACATACAAGTCATTTAACACGTGCACAGATGTTATGACAGCAATTAGTCTTAGCCTTGTTCTTTAGCTTTATTTCGAATGCTGTTCTATTGCACGTGGTCTGTCCTCCTCATTCTGTTCTGTGAACCAGCCCTCGGTTTTCAAGTGCAATGCATGCTGCTAACTGTTACAATCAATCTACAATCGGGCATCAATTTTAGGCTGATAGCTTGGTCGGGTGCGTGAAATCAATATTGTGCCTGCTAATCGTTCTATTGCATTAATCAATAATCAATATTGGTCGGTTAATTTTGATCTTATTTTAAATCTTTCTTATGTTCTAATTTCATGCATTAATGTTCCTCTCATTAAATAACACTAGCTAATGCCAAACATTCTTTAGGAAATCATGTAGATAAGTTTGATTGACCTTCATAACCATCATCTTTTAATTTAATTTTTATGAATTTGTTTATTTTAAAGAAGACAGTATTTTAAAAAGGATTGTATTAAAAAACCCATGAAGTTACAAGGGGAAGATGATGGCTCAAAAAGTATTGGAATCCCTTGAAATTTGGTATATTGATCATCCATGAGGTGAACAAAAACACATGAAAAAATATTTCAAAAAAAGTGAGAGATGTTGGAAAATGAGGACGCCTCCTTAGATTGCATCTAAAGAGGCACCATAGATCCCTTTTACCCATTTATCATATTGTATATCCTTTATTATCGTATCTATTGTTGAAGTGTACATCTTAAAATTCTATGAAAGGAATTATAGGTATGACTATGGATTAATCTCATCTTCTACAAACATCGTAAGGATTATTAATTTACCAAATTTATCTTATTTACACTGACAATTCAAATTTATTATTGTTGCGGGTCAAGTCCGCCTAACAATGATATTTGTAGTTAACGGGAATCACGGGTACAATGATTACAAGTTTTGGGTTGATGGCGAGGTTAGCATGACTCGAAATAAGCTTCGGAAGTAAAGAATCCAAGGTTGCCTAAAGGTCGCCGTCTCCTGGTAGCTGAGGCGAGCTTCCTGTGAAAATAGCAACTCGTCAGAAAGGCGGGGCTGGCTGTCACCCTGTAGCCTCTTCGATACTTAAGTCAGTGGGTGACTTGAAATGAGTGTATCGAACATGCTTGGCGATCTTAAGGCAGATCGGCGAAGTGTGGCGAGCTTATGAGTGAGGCACAAATATATGGGAGATATCCGACTTTAAATATTGGAAAAGAGTTAGAGAATTCGACTGAACAACCCACTCCTTGGTGGCCGGAGGGGGGTATTTATAGAGCTGAGAGTCAGTTCCTCGCCGTCCCATCAAATGTCGGGTCTGCTTAGCTGGAGGAGAAGCGATAGGTCGACGGGGCATGTCAGAGATATTTTAGGCATTAATGGGTGTCAGATGGTGTTAGACGCATTAATGAGACGCGAGGGGCGGCCATCAGTTCTCACCCTTAACCTCTGATATTAATGGAGGGTAGGTGGCACTACGTCACCCTATCAGAGATATTTATGTTAAGTCGCCCTTTAGGAGAGTCAAGCTCAGCGGTCAAGCTCGGCGCCTTCGGACCGTCTGGCCGAGCTTCCTGTTGGAAAGTGGGCGAGCTTCGTCCTGGCATGGCGAGCTTATCGATCGGGTAGGTGAGCTTCTTTGATTGACCCTGAAGGCGAGCTTGTCGCATGGCGAGGCGAGCTTCCATGGATAGAGTCGATCTTCCGTTTGGGCTAGTACCCCTTTCGGAGGGTCGGAGAGCTGTTTGCTTGGGCGTTCGTGTATGTGGGTCTCAACTACATGGGCCGACCTTAAGGTCGTAACAATTGCCCCCGTCATTCGAGCTCGAAGCGGCAAGCCCGGCTCAGCTCAGATGACGTGTCGCACTCACACCGATTGGGGGGTTGGTCGGTGGTATTCAATTCTATTTGACTACCGGATCTCAAAAGTCATGATGGCGATTCGGCGACGGGGAGAATTTGAGGTGTCCATTTGCTCAGAAAGTGACGTGTGACTGACATGATTGGGGGAGAATTCGAGGCGCCAGCCCAGTCCCGCTCAGATCTCGCCACGTGGCCCACGTCTGACGGCTGAGATCGTCCGACTCTTCATATAAATAGAGACGGATGTGCAGCTGTTGGATATGGACGACATGTATACACCCATGAGGGGATGTATGAGGGTATACTGACCTCAGATGTCGCGTGCATGAAAGCATGTGCGAAGGGACCCTTTTCATGTGTGAAAAGGACCACTCGATAAGTGGAAAAAGTCATTTTATAAGTGCAAAAAGGCACTTGATAAGTGCATAATGAAGAGGATAAGGAAATGTGCTAATATAGGTTAATAAGCATATATATGGTTATTTCCTACAATAACTACCCCTAAAGCCTATAAATAGGACCCAATGGTAAGGCTTTTAAGGCTAATTCTTCATGCCATAAGTTTTGCATAAGGCAAACTTTTTCCTCTTCTCCCTTCCATTTTGTTCTTCTTCTAAATAGAGATTTAGACGGTGGAAACTCTGCTTCGATCCTCTGTGACGAAGTACTGACCGTTGTGGCGAATCCAAGGGCAAAGTTCAGAGACTACAGCGCAGCGTACGCTAACGTAAGTTCTCTTTCGATCCTCCGTCCTCGCGCGACGAGATCCTACATTGGTATCAGAGCCATACGGGTTCGCTCCGGTCTCACCGATGAACGCGGCGTTGTCTTTTTCACGAATGAGTTTCCTACCATTATGGATATGGTATGAGCGCATCGTTACGGAGAGAATCGCAGCAGTTGTTCTTTTCACGTTAGGGTCTTCTGTCATTACGGATATGGCAGGAACTCTCCGTGACGGGAAGAACTGATCGTTCATCTCGCCAAACTCGCACTCTTCATGGATGCTGAGTCTCCATTCAATAGAGAATGTGAACTCTCTTCATGTGGAGCGTGAAGTTTGCGGTCGTGAAGGTATGTTATTTTTTTTGGCACACGGCCATTGAAACATAACTACTTTCTCGACGAACGGGTGTCTCATCGGAGAAGAAGATGGTAGTTACAAACTTTCTCATCGGAGAAGATGACCTCTTTGGTGCATGATCGCCATGGCCATATGGGCCATGGAGGCTATGCACCCCTACCCATGCGGAGGGGGTTGGCTACGACCAATGACAACCGAGAACCCCCCTCCGGGAGGGGGGGGTGTGCAAACCAGACCCTAAAGGAAGGGGAGGCCGGTCATGGCCAAGGGGCCATGACCGGCCATGCACAGAGGCCATGGCCTGGCCGGCCCTGGCAGAGGCCAGGGCGGCCCGGCCGGCCCTGACAGAGGCCAGGGCCGCGCCCTAGCCTCAGGCCAGGGCCCGGCCGGCCTGGCCGGCCCTGGTCAGCCTCTACCAGGGCAGAGACCCTAGCCGAGGGGCCAGGGCAGAGGCCCTGGCCGAGAGGCCAAAGGGCTAGGGCCCCCTGGCCGGCCCTGGCCTGCCTCAGCCAGGCAGAGGCCTTGGCCGGGGGGCATGGCCCCTGGCTGCCAGGGCAGAGGCCCTGGTCGACCAGCCTGGAACCCCTGGCCGGCCCTGGCCGAGGGGACATGGCCACGCCGAGGAGCCCTACGGTGCCGTCGGTTTCGGCCCCGGCCACCTGCATGGCCGGCGCATACGGGACCGGCGGCAGTTGCATACGGCAAAATCCCACGAAAGGGGAAATCCGGCCTTGGCGCGGCCACGGCTCGACCCCCGCGATGGCCGGTGCAGGCCAACACCTCCCGCTGCAAAATATGTTTGCAAAATACGTTTGAAAAATACGGTTTCAAAATCACCTTTCCGCTGCAAAGTACTATAAGAGTACTGTTATTTGATAAAGTGATGGGAAAATATTGAAAGTTGTTCTAGATGGTGATTGGGATCGTAATGACTTTTCCGATTCTAGAACAACATCTTCAATATTTTTCGAAAGTAACTTATCAAATATAATAATATCATTCCAAGTGGGATTTTTTCCAAGTGGGAGTGATATTAAACTAGTCTGAAATTTCCACATTCGATTGATTCAGCGTCTCAATGGATCATGATTCGGCCAGTGTTCTTTTGGACAGTTTGTGGGACACCTCGGCTCTATCTGGGGGTAGTGAACCATGGACTAGCCATTCCCCTGGTCGGTCCGCTGGCCGAGACTGCTGAATTATGAAAATGTCTAAAATAATGACTATAAATATGAAATTTATGCAATGTTTTTTGATCAAACCTTCTTTTTATATCTTTTGCAGCATTTTAAAGCTAAAATGTCTTCCGCCGCCAAGAACATCGTCGCTAAGTTAAACAAAGGTGAAAAACTCAACGGCGATAATTATAAACTATGGTCCATGAAGATACAATATGTTCTAGAGGAGCAAGACGTGCTCGAAACTCTGAAGAACATAATGATTGAACCTGAGTTGGGCACTACGGCCCAACACAGAAGAGACAAGGAAGCTTTTGATGCTTGATCTCGGAAGAACAAGATTGCTCGCATTACGTTGTGTCAAGTATGTAAGACGACATAATGCGAATCTTTCGAGAACATGACCTAGCCATGGACATATGGTCCAAGCTAGAGGAGAAGTTTAGTGGCACATCGGTGTCCAAACTTCATTCTTTAACTATAAGATTCGATTCGTACAAGAAACGTCCAGATCATTCCATGGTGAAGCATCTGCGACATATGGCGAATCTCATCTCAGAGTTAAAGGATGCAGGTCATGTGCTCACTGATGAGCAGCAAATCTAAGCAGTCATACGTTCCCTACCAAATGGGTGGGACCAAATGAAGATGCATCTCACTCATAATGAGAGCATCAAGAACTTCAGCGATGTTTCTAAGCACCTCGAGTTAGAGGAAGAGCGGCTTACGGCCGCCAAGCCAAGTGCAGAAGTGCACATGGTTGCTAGTTCCTCACACGGGGGAAAGAAACGGAAAAATCGTTCGAAGTTTACTAATAAACGTAATAAGCAACCAGAGTCTACCAAGAAACCCAAACATAAGGGTGGGAACACGAAATGGCACAAGAAGAAAGACTTGAAGAGGATCAAGTGCTTCAAGTGCAACAAGTTAGGTCACTATGCCCGTTCTTGTACGAATGAAGGTGACAAGGTAACTTGTAATGCTAGTTACATATGTGTTTCTAGTTCAATATTTCTTGTAGAAGCTAATCCATTTTGGATAATTGATTCAGGTGCCACCAACCACATAGCAAGGGACAGACGGTCCTTCGTGGAGTATCATCGGATACCCTAAGGAACAAAGTGGATATATGTAGGAAACAACACACGTGTTGAAGTGAAAGGCGTTGGGACGTGCAAGCTAGTCTTGGACAACGGCCGCACTATCTTACTACATGATGTCCTCTTCGCTCCAGATATTCGAAGGAATATTATATCTGTGGTCGTTTTAATGGGGCTTAGTTATAGTTGGTTCTTTCATAGTTGTAAAGTGGACTTGTCTTGTAATAATTCTTTAATTGGTTCTGGGTATGTTTTCAAAGGATTTGTTGTATTAAATACAATGTATGATTCCTCATTTTATAATGAAAATTTCCTTGTTGCAAATTCATCAAATTATGAGTCAGATGTAATTTGTTGGCATGCAAGGCTTGGTCACATTGGACCAACACGAATGGATAAACTTGCCAAACATGGCCTTCTATCCAATGTTTCAAAGGTCGAAATGTCGACTTGTGAACATTGCCTTGTAGGGAAATCTTGTCGCAAGCCTTTTGGAACCGGCACAAGGGCCGAGGTTCCATTACAGCTCATCCATTCAAACATATGTGGTCCGATGAATGTCAAGACAAGATGCGGGAAGTCCTATTTCATCACTTTTATTGATGACTTCACCCGATTCGGTCATATCTATTTGATATCCCACAAAAGTGAAGCATTAACATGCTTTAAAAACTATATGAGTTTGGTAGAAAATCAATTAGATCGCAAGATTAAGGTCTTGCGAACCGATACAGGCGGTGAATACCAATCAACAAGTTTTAAGGAACTTTGTGATGAAAAAGGCATAGTTCATCAGGTAACTATGCCTTATACTCCGCAACAAAATGGTGTTGCAGAAAGGAGGAATATGACTTTAATGGAAATGGTCCGTTCAATGATGGCGCAAGCCAACTTGCCAATCACCTTTTGGGGTGATGCATTATTGACGGCCGCTTTCATTTTGAATCGCGTACCCTCGAAATCAGTTAGCTCCACTCCTTATGAGTTGTGGAACCAAAGGTCTCCTGACTTAAGCATATTAAAACCTTGGGGGTGTGCATCCTACGCACATATTTCCTCCCATAAGTTTGGCAAACTTGGGCCAAGGGGGAGGAAATGTATCTTTATACGATACGCAGAAAACTCCAAAGGTTATGTTTTCATTGGTCAGGAAGACAATGGAGGACTAATTGAATTTGAGTCGAGGGATGTCACTTTCTTGGAAAACGAGTTTCCAAGACAGGGCGAGATAAGTTAGGACTTATCTCTATTTGAGATTTATGATCAAGAAGGATTACCTCATTCGAGTGGGAGAATTCTTGGTGAAGACGAAAATACGTTTCAACCTTCACCAATGGATGATACGAATGATGCGAATCCTATTCCATACGGGAATAATGATCCAAGTGGGAGCATTTCTAACGACATTCCAAGTGGGAGTGATATTAGAATTGATCTAAATTCGAGTCAATAAGGACTTGAAGAATCTCAAATACGACGTATTAGTCGTACAAGGTTATCTCCTCTAAGATTTGAGGATGAATTCCCACAAACCATTATGACTTTACTACAAGAAGATGACGAGCCTGCTACTTTCAAACAGGCCGTATCATGCCCTGCAAAAGACAAATGGATAGAAGCGATGAAGGAGGAATTAGAATCCATTAAAGTTAACCAAGTCTGGGACTTGGTTGACTTACCCAGAGGACGTAGAGCTATTGGGAACAAATGGGTTCTCAAGATCAAGCATAAGGCTGATGGCTCTATTGACAGATATAAAGCTCGCCTTGTCGCGAAAGGTTTTACGCAACAGGAAGGGATAGACTACGAAGAGACCTTCTCACCTGTTGTGCGTTTTACCTCGATTCGCTTGATTCTGGCTATGGTAGCTTGCTTAGACCTCGAATTACATCAAATGGATGTAAAGACTGCCTTTCTCAATGGGGAATTGGACGAGGAGATCTATATGGAACAACCAACATGGTTTGTAAAAGAAGGAAACGAACATAAGGTTTGTAAACTTCGTAAATCCATATATGGTCTTAAACAATCCTCGAGGCAATGGTATATACGATTTCAAGAAGTTGTCTTATCAAATGGTTTTTCCATGCTTAATGAAGATAACTGTGTATATATCAAGAGGATTAAGAGAAAGTATGTTATTATGTATATATATATGTAGATGACATTTTAATAGCCGGAAATGACAAGGGCTTTGTGATGGATATCAAGGCTTGGCTTTCATCAGTTTTTGAGATGAAAGACATGGGAGAAGCCGCATATATCCTTGGAGTTAAGATTTCAAGGAATCGTTCGAAGAAACTTCTCTCTCTTTCACAAGAGACTTATATAAAGAAGGTTCTAGAACGTTTTAATATGCAGGACTGCAAGTCCATTGATACTCCTATAAGAAAATGCGATAATTTATGTCTGAAATCGTGTCCAAAGAACCAGAAGGAAAAGGAAATTATGGAAAAAGTTCCATATTCCAGTGCAGTTGGTAGTCTTATGTACGCTATGATGTGTACAAGACCGGACATCTGTTTTGCCGTTGGAATGGTAAGTCGTTACCAATCCAATCCATGGCAAGTACACTGGAAAGCGGTTAAGAGGATAATGCGGTATCTTAAAGGAACTGCAGACTATGCTTTATGCTATCAATGAGATGCCTTGAGGCTCGAAGGCTACACTGATGCTGATTGGACGGGTGATCTCGATGAGCGACGATTGACCTCAGGATATGTTTTCCTACTCGGATTTGGTGCAATATCCTGGAGTAGCAAGAAACAATCTTGCATCACACTTTCAACTATGGAAGCCAAGTTTGTAGCATTTAGCATGGCAGTCCAAGAAGCTGTTTGGCTTAGGAAGTTCTTAGACAGGCTAATTGATGCAAGTGACTCAGGTGCTGTACCAATACACAGTGACAGTTAAGCATCTATAGCCTATGTCAAAGATCCAAAATTCCATTGTAAGACCAAACACATTGATATCCGCTACAAATTTGCAAAAGACTATGATAAGACCAAGAAGGTAGACATTAGGTACATATCTACGCATGAGATGATAGCGGATCCGCTTACGAAGGCGATCCCCAGAGATGTGTTTTACAAACACTTATCATCTCAAGGATTGCGTAAGAGCTGAGTTGTACCAATGTAAATTCCCATGTCTATGAAAGATCAAATTTAATAAAAGAATAAGTTCTTTTCAACATTGCATATGAGTTTCTTGAAAATGTTTGTGTACATTTCTATTATCTCAGCTGTATTTTCTAGTATGTCGGACAGATTGAGGTTGGCTCTCTCACATGAGCAACCACCTTTATTCTATCAGACAGATAAAATAAAGATGAGACCTGTTTAAAGTCAAAATCATCAGACGGATGATTTAGAGTCATGACTTGAACAAAACGGTCGTATGAGAGATCTACCTCATATGGATGCTTACAAAAGATCTAAGAAGATTTTTTGAAATCTTATCTGTCTTATGCGGGATGTGGGTCCAGGAGATCAATGAGTAGTAAACGGGACTCAAAGTCAGACATTATGGTGTCATGCTTCGATCCTCTGTGACGAAGTACTGACCGTTGTGGCGAATCCAAGGGCAAAGTTCAGAGACTACAGCGCAGCGTACGCTAACGTAAGTTCTCTTTCGATCCTCCATCCTCACGCGACGAGATCCTACAGCAGCGGGAGAGAACTTTCACTTGAATTTCAAAATTTCGACTTCCCTTCGTTGCAGAGAGCATCTGCCATTGACTGCCATTGTCCGTTTGTTCGCTGAAGCTCCGTTCATCTGTTCTGTTCTAGCTACTCTCTCGATCCGTCACATGCCTTCATCTGCTTCAAATTCTTACGTCGAGCCGTGGTTCGACGAGATTGGTGGGGGTGACACCACTAAATCGGATCCGATGGTGTCGGAGGCACCGTCAATGTCTTGGCCAGAGGAGCCGGGGGGAGATACAACGGTCAGGCATGCCGCTGCTTCGTCGTCGGGGATCAAGAGGGACCTTAAGAAATGTAATGTGCCCAAGTCTACCGCCAAGGTCGCAAGCGACGACGACGACATAGCCGCGGTTCTTGCTGAAATCCTGTCCCAGATGTCCCAACTGCTGCCCTTCGCTATCCCTGAAATTCGTTCCAAGTTCATCCGACCCCCTACACAGTTCGCCTCCCAGAACTCAGCGAGCAGGTTTGCTCCCCAAGGGATAACGAGGTCGGCATATACTACCCAACCTTCGCCTTGGGGCTCCGCTTCCCGCTCCATCCCTTCCTTCTCCTTATCCTCCACTTCCTCGAACTCCCGCTCTTTCAATTGATGCCGAACTCATTCAGCTCGATGGTCGGCTTCCTCGTCCTGTGCTCTGCCAGCTGCATAAGTCAGATGCTGCCGCTCTTCTAATACTTCTTTGAGGTAAAGAGGAAGTGTGCGTACTACTACGTTTGCGCGAGGAGACGTCTGTAGGGTTTTCTGGGACCCTTAGGGCACAAAAACTCTAGTCCCGTCCTAAGTCGGACGGAACATAGACAGAAATGCAGCGGAAAAATTTTATGTTAATCTAATTAACATGCAACCCTAAGGAATCAGACCCTATTAGCCAGGATCTCTGCCAACTTGGGGTGGATCTGACCACCCCAAGAGGGATCTAACTACTGCGAATAATTAAATGAAAAACTTAAACACATACCCGGAATCTCAGCCCTGGGGCAGGCGAGATGTTCCGCACCGTCTTCCGAGCTGCTCACGTCCCATGCCGAGCCGCTCCTTGAACCGCTCCCCGAACCGCTCCTCGAACCGCTCCGCATCCCGAGGCGATCAATCCCATGTCGCCGAGCCAACCACGCGCCGAAGAAAGTTTCACGCGAGTGAAACCTCCTCCTAGATTTCGGATCTGAATCCGAACTCCTTTGCGGCTTTGCCAGAGCCCTTAGGAGCAAGGCAGAAATTTATAGGGAGAGGAGAAATATTAATTTAGCTTAGATCCGAGCGTGCTCCAACATTTACGAGAGCCGCTCAGATCTAGAGCTTGGGACGAGTTTTGAGGAAGGGGGCAGACCCCCTATTTATATAGGCGGCTGACCCCTCCCCTCTACTCAATTTCCGATGTGGGACTAAAATTAGAGTCAATTAAATCAAGTTAGTTTGCACTTCACAAAGTGCAAACTTTCGTGAATTTTAACTCACTCACTGTTGAGCTTCAAGATTGATACAACCTATCAATACGACGAGCGTTCAACGGTGAACGCATAGGAAAAACCGTTCGTCAATCGGAGTTCGTTTGACCCCTCAATCGTATGTCCAAACATGAGCCCAAGAGTTGGTTTTCGGAAAAACTGATCCGCCGCCAAAAAAATTCAGCTAGGGTTCGAAACCCTATGTGTGTGGGGCCCACCGTGCGGCCCCACATGCTGCCAGACACGCGCCCCGTGCGCATCAAAATGCGCGCCCAGCAGCCACGCGTGCCCTGCACGCGCCCAGCGGGCGCGTGCAGGGCACGCGCCCATTAATTGGGGCAGGCGAATCAGGGGGCGCCATGTGGCGCCCCCTTTGCTCTTGCGTTTAACGGCTGGCGCCTTAGGCACCAGCTTCCAAAATTTTGGCCTGGCCACTTGGCCAGGCCCAAAAACGAGACAGCCCGTTTTTTTTTTCAAAAAAAATATAGCTTTAACATTTAAAGCTTATGGGCTTGTAGGCTTCCTTTTAAAACACTTTTACATAGGCTTACTGGGCTCGTTTGGACTCTGTTTCTGACGCGGTTTGAACCTGGGTTTAGACCGGGACATTCCTGTCTTACCCGTGAACTTTTCCTTGCTTTTATATAATTAAATATTGTTTTAAACTATTTAAAACACATTTAATCTCTTTTGCATCAAATGCAAAATAGTCCCTATCTAAGCTTAAATTATCATTTGCATCAAATACAAATGATCTGAGGGCATATTCCTCTACATCTCCCACTTGCACTCAGGATCATTTATCCCGAATGCTGGAGATTATTGCAAACATCTTTTGCAATACTTTATCCCTTGCATCAAATGCAAATTATTCTCCCTAACTAATTTCTACCCATTACTAGACGAAGAATCACACTCTGTGTGAGACCCTACAGCCTGACCCTTACAACAGGTTGGGCTCGAAGCCCTATACGGCAGTGACCACGAGCAGTGGCTGTCGTCCCTGCTTCAGGAATCATCATTATGTGGTTAACTCATTGACATGAGTATTGTCGGGACCACCTTGACTGTTTCCGTGATGAATTCCGCAGTTATAGTCTCTTCGTCTAAACTATGTCGTGTAGATCAAGTCTAGGGTACGGTCAAACTGTCAACCCCAATAACTTGACTCCGGTTAGTTTCTATCGATCTTTTAGTCAAAAATGTTGGACTTCTTCCAACATACTCTGGCCAGAGTTTTTACTAAAGACCGAACTAACCCTACGACACTAACTCCCATTGACCGGGAGAGACGAATCCTCTCTTGGTCATTACTCTCCTCATACGCTTCAAGTGTCACCCAATCAAAGACCTTTCGACAGGCCTTGCCTCGAAGCTAGGTCATTTGATCTAAGTGGCACCGTTCACGCACAGGTTCGTCAAAATGACCTCAAGTCAAAAGACCAACTAGCCTATCATCACTAAGAGTTATTATTGACAGATTGGTCAATGTAACCATATGATAACTCTTGTGGATCGTTCAGTGAACTCATTCTCTAATGAGCACCTGTGTCTCGTCTCCGACTTCGCCAAGTCAAGCGATCATGAGATCATCACCACTGCTGAACGGTGAAGACTAAGACACAATGGTCTATCCGATGTTTCGATATCCTTGTCTCGAAACATCTACGACCACGAACCCTTTTAGACTTATGCTACAGACGGTCAAACATTTTTCCATGATCGAGATACTCATCTCGATACCTGTTTGACCTTGCATAAAATCTCAGGACTTTACCTAAGTTAATATCTAATGTTAACTACATTATAAAATAACTTAGATAAATTATTACCAAACAGCTTACTGTTATTTCGAACAAGATGTTTGTGCTATTCACACATGAAGATAGATAGCCTCGAGGGTATCATCTCTTAACATCTCCCACTTGCACTCAGGCCCATTTATCCCGGTATCTTATACCGTTTTTACACATAAGTTTTCTCGACTTCATGTGGTAGAGCCTTCGTGAGTGGATCTGCTAAAACCGTCTACACTATAGACTCAAGGGGTTTTTATGTTCATGTTAGACCAACCATTTGAATCTCATTCAAATAATTCACTTGGTCTATCGGAATCTGTAATATTTAATATACATGGATCTTATCCAGCTCATCGTACATTACGATAATAATTTAAATTTGTTAATGGTCATTTCAAATGGCTCATATCTATTTCTGATAAAGTATCAAACTCTTTGATTTCTTAATCAAATTATATGTTCCATCTCTTTGATGCCTTGCATGTAATTTATACGCTCCCACTGACCTTGAAAACTCTCTGGCTAATTCATATAAGTTGGTCCGTCATATTTAGAAAAAACGAACTTATAAGTGAATGCTCCAATTTTCATGGTCAACATGAGCGTTTTACATCGGATTTGGTCCGAGTAGATCTGTACACATCTATTGGCGAGACGATTTCAACTAATCCGTTTTAAAGAAATTAGGGTGAAAATCGTTTTCGATCAACAAGATTGTACTTTACTATTCTCTTTCTGCACCAATCTTTCAACTTAAAGATTTACTTGCAGAAAGTGAGGAAACATTTTCCTTGGGTACGTAAACTAAATTCTCAAATTTATTTACGCACACGGACCTATTTTGATTGCATCAAGTTTTAAATCGGAGTTACTACTCCGAATTTCATCCCGGAAGTTGACTAAGTCATCATCAGTTATGATGTCTAACTCGACAATTCGTCTCACGAAATTCGAGTAATTATACAACTTCTTTAATGATCGATTTAATGAATATCTTATTTACAATGTCCTCATAGGACATTATCAAAACCTAGGCATTACGATATGGGACTTAACCCAGAGAGAGGACTTAACTCAAAGTCACTTACTATGTATCGCACCAAGTCTCACTAAGTGTGATTCATACATTTTAACACACGAATGTGTTAACAGACTTGACCTGAGAGAAAATCACATTTTCTTTTAATTACACAAGATTTTACGTAGCTGAGTATTTGACCATTCGATCTAATCGAATCAATTTAAATACTTTTGTCATTTCGTTCTTTATTTTATCAGACTTGTGTTTCATCAAGAACACGTGTCTTAATAAAATATACGAATAACTTAATTTGGTTAATCTAGACTCGGGTACATCAGTATGTACCAGACTGAGTTCGACAACTCATTCTCCCACTGTCTCACAGATGGGTTTCGGCCATTATATCTAAGAGGATAAGACTCACAAGTGTCCGTAGACTTCATAATACGAGAGGTCAGACCCCTCTTTATGTGACTTGTGAAGCTTAGTCTCTCGATACGGCCTAGTCTATTTTGCCATGTAAGTTTGCTACTATCTTGTGTATTTATATATATTAACATTTAATACATATATTATCATTATACAATTTAATCATTGCTTCAAAAGCAATGTGACGACATTCGTCAAAATGTGTTAAACTTCTGTATAACAATAATCATGAAATCGTGACATCAGAGTATGTCACATTTTTATTTCCTCCTACTGATGCCTTTACTAATGATAAATTAAACTATTTAACTCGATTGACTTTCCAGTGTGCCTTCTTCCTTTTCTAAATCACATTTAGATATTTAAATGGCCCAACATAAATGAATAGCTATGCAAGCGACTCATGTATCCAAACGCTTGAGAGTTGCAATCTTGAGTGTAGCTCAAGAAGTTGCTTGTCTCAAGATCCGGTTGGGATACATAGTCTTGCACCACTCATGCACTCGTATTCGACTCAAACGATTTGATCGAATTCTCGAACTTTGCGGATCAGAATTGTTTGTCCATACAACCTTGAGGGTAGCTCGACAAGTTGTAGGGAGAAACATACTTCGAATATCCTATATGTTCAAGCTGCCTCATATAGAGACGAGTGACATGTTGCGTGAATTTATTTGTTGGACCCAGAACTTAATGAAATCATATTTCTTAAGTCTGTTCTTTAGGGCATTTTTAATGTCAACGAGAATATAGTTTTGATTCTATCAATTAGAATTTAACTTGATATTCAATTAATCAACCTATTTGACCAATTAGCTAATTCCATTAAAATTTATATTTTGATTCCTTCGGTAAACATAGTCTTGCCCTATTTTAGCATATGTTCAATATTAAATATAGGTAGAATGGCTTTTATCTATCTATATCCTCCCACTATTTTTACGATCGTTTCAAAGCTTAATAACGAACGATTTAATCGAATTAAAATTTAGTGAAAGAGGGATCCAATCATCCTGAACCTCACAACCTTGAGGAGACTCAACAAGTTGATTGGTTCCATGATTGGTAGACTAACTCTTAGTCAATCACATCACATGTGACTCCCTATCGGTTTTTTTTACCCACAGTCACTTATGATCTTGAGGAGACTCAACAAATCATAATGATTGGTCTAGTTAGACCCTTGATTTCGTGTCCAGATTTCACTTAGATCGATGCTCGAGGAGACCCGACGTATCGATTTGGGTCAAGTCTAGACTACATCACATGTATGTTGGAGTTTGTTTCTTAAAGATAAACAAGTCATAGCTTGAGGAGACTCAACAACTATAATTGTCTTCTTTGAGTTACCAAGCTCCAAAATCAAGGAGGGATACGGATTAATCTTTAATAAGATTTATAACGCATTGACTAGATATAGTCCAGGGTGTCATACAATCATGATTCACGACATTGCGGTCCAGCGGAACACAGCCAGGGAATTGACTAAGCCAGAATCACTACCCCTTAGACTAGTAAGGGTTGATCCAGAACTCTTAGCCAAGCACATTGACTGGGTCATGGTCCATTGAATGAAGCTTGTCATTTTTGTATGTGTGCCATAGACTAAACAGCTTCTATTAACAACTAATTAATCATATCAACTAGTTGCATTCTTAAATTCAAAATTTTAGGATTTGTTTAATAACTTTTATTAAGTCCTTATCAACTATAAGGTTCACGTGCTATCCTAATCGTTATTAGGATTTTAATAAATTATTAACCAACGCTAAAAGCGAAGTCCTTTAATGATTTAATAATAACAATTAAAAAAATTCATTAAAAGGACTACCCTAATCAGGAATTAGGTCTTGAAGCATTGTTAATGTTTTATTAAAACATAGCATGTCATTAAAATTCAATTAATAAATTTTAATCATTACTTAATGGCTAACCTAAAGGGTTGTCTTGTGTTATCAAATAAGGGACAAGAAGACATATCCATTAAAAATTTACACTAATTTTATCGCATAAAAAGTGTACAACTATTTAACAATTAAATAGACTAAAGTTTATCGCATAAACAATTTTAGCATGCATACTTAAATTTAACATTTAAATTTAAAAATACGATTTTTAAAACATTTTATTTTATCTCATAAAGTAAAAGCTTGTTTAAAAAATCATAACATTTGCATGCTACTTTAAAATATTTATCGCATAAAAATTTTAAACTTTTAAAATCAGTTTTTAAAAATATCTTATAAATTTAAAACATCATTTAAAAATTCCATGTTTAAAATTTATCACATAAAATTTTAAACAACATTTTAAACTTATCGCATAAAGTTTTAAAGCTTTAAAACAATTTTAAAATTTATCACATAAATTTAAAAATTCCATTTTAAAACTTTCATGTTTAAAATTTATCACATAAAATTTTTAAACAAAAATAAAATTTAAATTTATCGCATAAATTTAAAGAAAACATTTTTCTGTAAAAGCATTCAAATAATAAATTCGCAGTCCTAGATCAGCATACAGAGATGGCTCTGATACCAATGCAGGGATTTCTGGGACCCTTAGGGCACAAAAACTCTAGTCCCGTCCTAAGTCGGACGGAACATAGACAGAAATGCAGCGGAAAAATTTTATGTTAATCTAATTAACATGCAACCCTAAGGAATCAAACCATATTAGCCAGGATCTCTGCCGACTTGGGGTGGATCTGACCACCCCAAGAGGGATCTAACTACTGCGAATAATTAAATGAAAAACTTAAACACATACCCGGAATCTCAGCCCTGGGGCAGGCGAGATGTTCCGCACCGTCTTCCGAGCTGCTCCCGTCCCACGCCGAGCCGCTCCTTGAACCGCTCCCCGAACTGCTCCTCGAACCGCTCCGCATCCCGAGGCGATCAATCCCATGTCACCGAGCCAACCACGCACCGAAGAAAGTTTCACGCGAGTGAAACCTCCTCGTAGATTTCGGATCTGAATCCGAACTCCTTTGCGGCTTTGCCAGAGCCCTCAGGAGCAAGGCAGAAATTTATAGGGAGAGGATAAATATTAATTTAGCTTAGATCCGAGCGTGCTCCAACATTTACGAGAGCCGCTCAGATCTAGAGCTTAGGACGAGTTTTGAGGAAGGGGGCAGACCCCCTATTTATATAGGCGGCTGACCCCTCCCCTCTACTCAATTTTCGATGTGGGACTAAAATTAGAGTCAATTAAATCAAGTTAGTTTGCACTTCACAAAGTGCAAACTTCCGTGAATTTTAACTCACTCACTGTTGAGCTTCAAGATTGATACAACCTATCAATACGACGAGCGTTCAACGGTGAACGCATAGGAAAAAACCGTTCGTCAATCGGAGTTCGTTTGACCCCTCAATCGTATGTCCAAACATGAGCCCAAGAGTTGGTTTTCGGAAAAACTGAGCCGCCGCCAAAAAAATTCAGCTAGGGTTCGAAACCCTATGTGTGTGGGGCCCACCGTGCGGCCCCACATGCTGCCAGACACGCGCCCCGTGCGCATCAAAATGCGCGCCCAGCAGCCGCGCGTGCCCTGCACGCGCCCATGGGCGCTGGTGCCCATTAATTGGGGCAGGCGAATCAGGGGGCGCCATGTGGCGCCCCCTTTGCTCTTGCGTTTAACGGCTGGCGCCTTAGGCGCCAGCTTCCAAAATTTTGGCCTGGCCACTTGGCCAGGCCCAAAAACGAGACAGCCCGTTTTTTTTTCAAAAAAAAATATAGCTTTAACATTTAAAGCTTATGGGCTTGTAGGCTTCCTTTTAAAACACTTTTACATAGGCTTACTGGGCTCGTTTGGACTCTGTTTCTGACGCGGTTTGAACCTGGGTTTAGACCGGGACATTCCTGTCTTACCTGTGAACTTTTCCTTGCTTTTATATAATTAAATATTGTTTTAAACTATTTAAAACACATTTAATCTCTTTTGCATCAAATGCAAAATAGTCCCTATCTAAGCTTAAATTATCATTTGCATCAAATACAAATGATCTGAGGGCATATTCCTCTACAACGTCGACCTCTCATCCTTGAGCTGTTAGGCAAAGTAAGGGACTGGAAGGAGAGGTTCATCTTTGTCTCGACGCCGGTAGGCTTGGCTTTGAGGTCAAACTGGGGGACTCTGAATCCCTCAGTGAATGCCAAAGTGGTTCTTGAGGGGAGCGACCTTGAGAGTGCCAAAATCCTAGAGGAGATCCACCGGGAGAGTAGGGTGTTGAAAGAGCTGATCAAGGACGAGCAGCTCGCCTGATATGTTTGGCTCGAAGGTACTTCGAGCTTAGTAATCCACTTCTGATATTCTCAACCTGACCTGTTTTCTTTTTGCAGGCACGAGCATGAGTCTCTCAATGGAGGAGATCATGAAGTTGGCAAGGGAGGCGTCGTCCAAGCAGCCGCCGACCAAGGACAAGGGCAATCAGCCCGCATCCAGGAGCTCGACACCGGCCAGGCAGAAGTGGAGTCAAGAGGCGGTCGCCACCGCTCGGGCCAAGAAGGAGGGGCAGAGCAAGAAATAGAGGAAAGAGCCCGTGGCAGCCACTCACACTTCCTGCACAAGCGAGGTAGCGTCTGGGGGATTCATCAACCTCGATCTGGCCGAGCCTGAGGCCGAACTCACGGCTGTTGGTTGCGGGACCCGTCGATCGTCGCCGTCCCCCTCAGTTCAGCTGCCCCCTGCGCCCTTCGATTTTGCCGGCCACAACAAGCCGGGCTCCAGCTGTGCGCTGGCCCTACGGGTGCACGCCATCTGGGCTGGGGAAGCCGGCCCCTCCTAGCTATGAAACGGCATTCGTGATCTCCAAGTCGCGGAAGGAGGAGATCCTCGCCCTCTCTTCGGAGAAATTCGTCATGCCGTGCTACCCGATGGGCACCCATGAGTCAGTCTTTGACGAGGCCGGGTAGCGGCCCGCCTGGTGGAGAACATCACTCTGCCAAGGGACCGAGAGTCGCTGGTCAACGTGGACGCCGAACGCCTTTGCAGTATGGTCATCTGGCATGGCATACAGGTTCATCGTCCCCTCGGTTCACTTTGTCGGACTTCCTTTTAGTCAGTTATGCTCACGCTTTTGGTTCCATCTGTAAGCGATGGCCGCCCTGGTGTCCCTCTAGCCACACACGTTAGCGACGGGCAAGGCCGAGTCTGCCCTTGCGAAGAAGGTGGCCGAGCTCAAGCCGACCGAGCCGAAGCTGAAGGGCATCATTGAGAAGCTGACGAAAGTTTGGTGGTATTATCAGACCTAGAAGGATGAGACCGCCAAGCTAGAGAAGGGCGCCGAGGAGCTGGAGGGGAGGGTCCACGATGAGGAGGCCTGGAGGGTCGCTATTGAGAAGCTCCTGGCCACAGAGAGGGAGGCGGCCGCAGCGGCCGCGACGAAGACCGCCGAGCTGGAGCTGCAGGTCGTAGATCTGGCGAAGGTTGACCTGAACAAGGTCAGGGCTCTAGCGGTCTGCCATTTCCAGACCGAAGAGCTCATCCCCGTCCTGACGGCCATGAGGGCCGAGGGTTTTGATGACGGTCTGGAGGCCGGCCTTGAGAGGGCCAAGGCGTGGTTGGGGAAGCTCTACCCCAACTTAGAGATCGACTTCTCCTGCCTGGCGGCGGCATCTGATGACGAAGCGAAAGCTTCCCATGCTACTGACGTCAAGGTGATGGAGACTCTGGCTAGTGGTGAGCAAGGGGGAAATTAGGCGGACTCCCAGGTCCCTGCAGGTGGAGGCCAAGAGGGCGGCGACCAAGTTTAGGTGTCGTAGGCTGGGACGTCGATGTATGGCCGACCCTGAGGCTGAGCTTGGAGTTCTTTTTTTAAACCCGTAGTGCAAATATTTAAATGAAATGAAATTGAAATTTTTGGCTTACTATCGTTGTTGTTTGTTTGCCTTGTTTGTTTTGTGCATTGTGTCTTTTTGTGTGTATGCCCCATCATTCAACACGGTCGAGCTTAAGGTCGAGGCGATGTGGAATGTTGTAAAGTTGCATTTTCGCTCCGGTTTGGGTGGCGAGCTGTCCCGGAGGTCATAGAGAAGGGGGTGCAGATGGGCCGAAGCCAACCCCACAGCCTTTGTTGGTTGGCGGGTACAGATGGGTTGAAGCCAACATCGCATCTTCTCTCCGGTTTAGGTGGCGAGCTGCCCCAGAGGTCTTTGAGAGGGCGGGTATTGGGCTGTCGCTGACCTCACATCCTCTGTAATCGAGCGGGTATTGGGCTGTCGCTTGTCCAGCATGTCCGCTTTGGTTTGAGTGCCCGGAGGTTGTAGAGAGGGGGGTACAGATGGGCCGAAGCCAATCCCGCGGCCTCTGTTGGTGACGCACTCGAAACCTACACCTAGGTTCCACCTGGCAGTGTCACGATCGCTAGGCATGGTAGGGCCCCTAGGCTTCAATTCCGGGCTCAATCCGCAAGCGGACAGTGTCAGGTTATAGTATAAATGATATCGAATCCCATAGGGACGGTGATAGTGTATATGGATTCTCAGTTTATTTCTAAATCTCGAAGTGAGATAGTTATCGGGGTGAAAGATTTGTTTGGGGTGTTGTTGTTGTTTTACTAATAAAAAGGACTAGGGCATCAGGGATCATCACTAAGATCATCGGGGGTCGATGTTAGAATATAATCCTCACGTTGCATTAGGGTTAGGGGATAAATCTCACAATTCGCACCACTCTCGTGGGTTAGAATTGTGAGGTATTTTGGTGGCTCTCGTTGATGCAATGGCAGTAGCCGTCAACGTAGCGGTATAGTTCGTCAATGGATCCCATCAAGGTACGAGCCGGGCATGGTCACGAGCCTTGGTTGGATCCACCGATTTCCCTATTCGGATCCCGTAGATACCCCCTTAAGCGCATCAATTCCACAGACTGTGGGCATGATCTCAGTACGGGTTATCTAGGGATTCGGTAGGATTGACCGAAATACTTCCCTAAATCCCTAATTCAATGCGGAGATTCAGATCTACATTTTCCCCCTAGGATCCTAGGGCTAACCCATCAACCCTAGAATAATCTAATCACACATGGCGATAATAACAGATAAAATCATCATTTTCAAAGAAGAAGACATCATAGAAATCAAAATAATCAAAGTAGAAGACTTACAGTGGGAGATAGAAAAGTTTTGCAATTTATAGATCTAGAAATAATTCCAGATTCCAAGCGCAAGACCAATCGAAAATAAAAGTAATAATCTCCCAATTTCGATCCAAAATTCTCTTACAAAAAATTAATCTCAAGACTCCTACAAAAATCGCCTAAGCTCCTTACTCACAAGCTATTCAAAAATCCTCAGAATGAGTCTTTCCTTCAGTTGCATATAGCTCCCAGCTTCAGTCGCCCAAGCGTTGCGCAATCGACGGCTTAGAAAATACTTCCCAAAAATGGCCCTGGCATTGCCGACCGAGTAGGTGACTCGATCGAGCAACGCGTTGCTCGTTCGGTCGCTCGGACCGAGCAGATGAGCTGCTCGACCGAGCACTACAGGGAATCAAGAAACTTCAAAATCGTCGCTCTGCCTGTCCGGACCGAGTCAACTCTGCTCGGTCCGAGCAGGGGTTGACTCGGTCACTATAGATTGATGCCTCGGTCCAAACAGAAGCTTCTGAAGTCTGCAGAGTCGAACTGCTTTCCGTTGTCCGTCACTAAGGAGCAAGGTATCCCGAAGCGGCATATAATTGACTTCCAGACGAAGTTCTTCATGTCCACCTAGATGATGCACGCCAGCGGCTCCGCCTCGATCCATTTGGTGAAATGGTCGATGGCGACGATGAATGCCACCGACAAGCCCCCCAATCGGTGCGAGTACGACACGCTATCCGAGCTGAGCCGGGCTTGCCATTTCGAGCTCGAATGACAGGGGAAATTGTTATGACCTTAAGGCCAACCCATGTAGTTGAGGTCCACATACACGAAAGCCCAAGCGAACAGCTCTACGACCATCCAGAAGGGGTACTGGCCCAAACTAAAGATCGTCTCTATCCATGGAAGCTCGCCTCGCCGTTCGATAAGCTCACCCTTAGGGTCAATCAAAGAAGCTCGCTTAGCCGATCGATAAGCTCGCCATGCCAGGACGAAGCTCGTCCACTCTCCAACAGGAAGCTCGGCCAGACGGTCCGAAGGTGCCGAGCTTGACCGCTGAGCTTGACTCTCCCCAAGGGTGACCTAGCATAAATATCTCTGACAGGGTGACGTAGGGCCACATACCCTCCATTAATGCCAGAGATTAAGGGCGAGAACTGATGGCCGCCTCTCGCGTCTCATTAATGTATCTGACACCATCTGACACTCATTAATGCCTAAAATACTCTGACACGCCCCGCCGACCTATCACTTCTCATCCAGCTAAGCAGACCCGACAGCTGATGGGACGAGAAGGAACCGTCTCTCAGCTCTATAAATACCCCTCTCTGGCCACCAAGGATGGGTTTGGTCAGTTGAATTCTCTAACTCTTTTCCAATATTCAAGGTCGGATATCTCCCATATATCTGTGCCTTCCTTATAAGCTCGCCATGCTTCGCTGATCTGCTTTAATATCGCCAAGCATGTCCAATACACTCATTTCAAGTCACCCACTGACTTAAGCATCGAAGAGGCTACATGCTGACAGCCAGCCCCACCTTTCCGACGAGTTGCTATTGTCGCAGGAAGCTTACCTCAGCTACCAAGAGACGACGACCTTGGGCGACCTTCAGGGGACCTTGGATTCTTCACTCCCGAAGCTTATTCCGAGTCGTGCTAACCTCGCCATCAACCTAAAACTTGTACTCATTGTACCCGTGATTCCCGTTAACTACAAATATCATTGTTAAGCAGACTTGACCTGCAACAATTATGATTCTGTTTAAATTAAAAATATTAAATGATTGATGTATAAACTTAAGCTTTTTAATTTGTGGATTGTAAAAGACAAAATGGATCCATTGACAAATAAAAGGTTGGACTAGTATACAAAGGTTTTTTTCCCCAACAAAGCTGGATTTGATTATTTTGATATTTATGCTCTATTGTTAAATCTTATCCATTCGTTTACTTATTGTATTCAAGTTGCATATTTATTAGATGGATATTAAACCAATATTTTTAAATGGTAATTTGAAATATGGGACTACATGGAAAAAGCTGATGGATATGCAGATCTTGGACAAGGAAAAAGGTATATAAGTTTGTTAAATGGCTTTATGGTTTGAAGCAAAAACCTAATGCATGATATGCCAAATTTGATAATGTAATCATATGCTTCAATTTTTCAGTGAATTCATTGGAGAAATGCATTTACAGCAAAATAAAAAAAATAATGACATAGTAACTGTATAGCTATACGTAGATGATATACTCATTTCTTGGATCATCACTTGAGCCTATTCATAAAACAAAATTGTTCTTATCACAACATCTGATATAAAGAACTTTGGTGAAGCCAAAGTAATCTTAAAAATGAAGATAGTAAAACATCTCCTGATTTTAACTTTCACAATCAACATATATTGAAAAATTATTATGAAAATTTGCCCTCACTTCTGATAAATTATATTACACACCATTGATTATACTCAATACTTGGTCAATGATAATGATAGTCCACTCTCCCAACATAGGTATGCACAAGTATTTAGAGCTTTGAGATATTTATGTAATTATTCAAGACCAATATTGCATGTGCTATAAATAAAATGAGTATATTTTATAAATATTAATCCCAATAAACAATATTATGAAGCCTTCAATAGGATTCTTGATTATTTGAAAGGCACCATTAATCTAACATTACAATTAATGGATTTCTCACTATATTCGAAGATTATTCAAGTGCTAATTAGATTAGCTATATTGACAATTGAATATATCTTTCTTCGAGGAGAAGCTTCTTCTTGGAAATTTACTAAGCAAACAATAATTTTTACGATGAATATGAAATCTAAAATAATTTCTCTTAATATTGCATGTTTGGAAGCTGAATGACTAAGATATGTTTCATTCAATTACATGTTACTACTTCAGTGTTATTACTGTTTATTATGATAATAAATCTACATTGGATAATTATGAATAGAAAAAGTGTAAGGGGCTCGACTCCTTAAGGGAGTCATCTTCCTCAATGCGGCGAGCTCCTTTCTTCCCCATGAATTTAGATCTACAAAACAAGGACAAATTCACAAGAAAAAGGAAAATAAAAGAAAACCAAGAGGAATTTCTATTTGCTTTAGCATCAATCGATAATCTCCCCATTACAATTATTTTGGGTTTTATACGCTTGGGAGGTTGTTGCTCCCACTTGCGCCAGCCAGCATCTTCCAACGTCCATCAAGCAATGGACGGTCCAGATCAACTTTCCCCCAACTCGCATCAAGGGCTCAGATCAGTACTCAAAAGGCAAATCCAGCGGGTGGGGTTTAAACTCACTAATGGTTAGATTACAGCACCCCCAAGCACCCCGCGATTGCTCCCCTCGTGCCCTTCATCAACTGTTAGCATCCTTACAATCCCTTCCCCATTTTTAGACCTTGCCTCAAGATCGAAGGTGGTAAATTTCTTCACTAAGCCCCAGTAATCTTCTCAGGTTGCATCCTCCCTGCTCCGCTGCCGCCATTTGATCAGCACATGAGGAATTAAAGTTCTACGGACCTGTAGAATTCGGCGATCCAATATCTTTTCTGGTTCATCAACAATCTGTTCCGTGTAGCTAGGTTGAGTCACTTGAAGGACGGTACCCTTACCCAATTTCTCCTTCAACTGGGAAATATGGAAGACATGGTGAATTTTTGAAGCTGTTGGCATCTTCAATCTCTATGCCACCTCCCCAATTTTCTTCTCTATCTGATATGGACCATAATACTTAGGGGATAATTTGCATGGTTTCTTCATAGCTACACTCATTTGCCTATAAGGTTGTAGCCTCAAGTATAACCATGTCCCTTTTTCCAACTGCCTCTCAGTCCTCCGTCTGTCTGTAAATTTTTTCATCCTTTCTTTAGCCTTCTTCAAGTTATCCTTGAGCAATTGCAGTGTCACATCTCTAGAGAACAAAATATCATCCACAGCTTGGACCTGGGAGGTTTGGGGAGCATACCTCAGCAAGGAGGGTGGTTTTCGCCTGTAGACAGCTTCAAAGGGTGTGAGCTAAGTTGAGACTTTCCAAGTTGTATTGGACCAGTACTCAGCCAGTGTCAACTATTTTGGCCACTCTTTGGGCTTGTGTGAACAAAAGCACCTCAGGTAACACTCCAAGTAATGGTTAGTGATCTCAGTTTGACCATATGATTGGGGACGATAGGCTGAACTGAAGGCTAGCAGGGTTCCCTGTAGGTTGAAGATTTCCCTCCAGAAATGGATGTGAATAGGGGGTCTCTATCACTTACCATTGATTTAGGCATGCCATGAAGTTTGTAGACCCCATCAAAAAACATTTGAGCCACTTGCTTTGCAGTAAAAGGGAATTTGAGTGAGAAGAAGTGTGCATACTTTGTGAGCCTGTCTACCACCACCAAAATTGCACTGGTAGCCCCACAAGTAGGCATCCCCAATATGAAATTCAAGGATATATCTTCCCAAATCTGTTCTGGGGTTGGAAGTGGTTGGAGCAACCGTGGGTATGCCACACTCTCAGCTTTGTTTCTTTGGCAAACATCACACTCCCTCACACATGACTTTACATTGGATCTCATTCCCTTCCAGTAAAAATTTTCCTTCAGCCTGCATAGTGTCCTGGTAGCATCAGAGTGTCCACTTATTGGAGAACTATGAAATTCCTTCAGCAAGATACTGATAACCTCTTCACTGGTTGGACTAACCAAGATCCTTCCCTTGTAATAGTATAAGCCATTCAACTTAGTGTAGTGCCTCATAGTCTCATCATTTGCTTGTATTTTTGCTCAATTTCAGCATAATAAGAATCAGTAGAAACCATGTCTTGGATTCCTTGTAGCCAGCTAGGTTGAACTATGGAAATTGGGTAAATGGAATAATAGTCTTCCTGGAGAGTGTCCAAATTCTCTATTTCCTTTGCTAGGGCATCTGCAACAAGATTCCCTTTGCCTGGCCTATACTCCACCTTGTAATCAAATTGTTGCAATTTAACTACTAACCACTTGCTTTGGATGCCTAGCTGCAGTTTTGTCCCAACAAATAGCTTAAACTTTGATGATCTATTTTAATGATAAACTTTCTTCCCATTAGGTAATGGATCCATTTGGATGTAGCAATGATAATGGCTAATAACTCCTTCTCATATGTGGACAATAGTAAATTCCTTCCCTTCAGCTTGGAGCTGAGATAAGCTATTGGGTACCCTCTTGCATCAAGACTGCCCCAATACCCAATCCTGAAGCATCACACTCCAAGATAAAATTCTTCTCAAAATCTGGCATGGCTAATACATGAGCAGTGACTAGTGCAGCTTTTAATTTCTAAAAAGCAGTTTGAGCCTCCTCATTCCAACTGAACTCCCCTTTCTTCAATAGTTCTGTCAAGGGAGCTGCTATGCTTCCAAAGCCTTTCACAAACTTGCGGTAGTACCCAGCTAGGCCAAGGAATCCCCTCAATGCCTTCACATTCTTTGGCACACTCCATTGCATCAAAGCTTCTATCTTGCTGGGGTCCATTGCTACTCCTTGTCCTGATATCACATGACCCAGGTAGTCCACAGTTTCCTTGCCAAAGTGACACTTGGAAAGTTTCACATATAACTAATTGTCATTGAGGATTTGGAAGACCTTTGTAAGATGATCTCTGTGTGAGCTGGAGCTTGAACTGTATACAAGGATATCATCAAAAAAAACTAACACATATTTTCTTTGTATAGGTTTGAAGATTTGATTCATCAATGATTGAAAGGTTGAGGGAGCATTAGTAAGCCCAAAGGGCATGACAACAAATTCATAGTGCCCTTCATGGGTTCTAAATGTTGTTTTATAGATGTCCTCAGATTTAACTCTAATTTGGTGATAACCTGACCTGAGGTCAAGCTTGGAGAATATAACAGCTCCATGAAGATCATCCAAGAGCTCATCTATAATGGATATGGGAAACTAATCTTTTACTGTTTGTCAAAGCTCTGTAGGCAACACACATCCTCCAAGTTACATCAGATTTCTTCACCATTACAACTGGGGAACCATATGAACTGGAGCTATTACGTATGGCCCCTATTTTAAGCATTTCAACAACTTGTTTTTCAATTTCTCCCTTTAAAAAATGTGCATGCCTATAGGGACGTACACACACTGGTTTGGAGCCTGGCTCTAGGGGTATATTGTGATCACAACTCCTGGGGGAGGAAGCCCTTTTGGTTCCTCAAAAATACTGGAGTGCCTACTCAACAACTCTTGCAACTCCAATGGATGATCTTGGAAGTTCATAGAAGAGCACTGCACCTCAATGGATGACAAGGCAATTGATTTCAATTGAATTATATACCCCTCTCCCTCCTGCCTCAGCATCTTCTTTAGCTGCTTCTCATTTACCCATTGAGACTCACCCCTAGCCCCTTGCCATACACAATCTTGTCCCTGATACTTAAATTTCATCTACAGTTTTTTAAAGTTCATGATAATGTCATCCAACTGCCCCAGCTAATAAGCCCCTAACACAATTTGATTGCCCCCATTGGAAGTAGTAGAAGATCTACTCACTGTGACCCCTTGACATCTGAGCTGGACTTCCTTGCACATACCTGATCCCACTAATTTCTCTCCATTAGCTACCCATACATCAAAATTCTTGGAATCTTCTACCTGTAGCCCTAGTGAATGAACCAACCTTGGGTGGATGAAACTATGTATAGAGCCAGAGTCAACCAAGATTTGAACACTATGCCCTTTAATACTCCCCTCCATTTTCAGTGTGTTGGCAGCTGGTAGCCCACACATGGTTTGTTGTGATATAGCAGCATGATCATCTATAGTATTCTCAACTAAATTGCTTGACAACTCCTTATCCAATGCTTGACCCATTTCTCCTACAATCTCTCCAGGATCCACATCATCACCATTCCAAATACCCTCCATTAAAAAGACTCTCTTACACTTATGGTCAGGGCACTTTTCATCACATCCAAAACAAAATCTATTCTTCCTTTTGTGCAAAATCTCCTCCTGTGTCAACCTCCTAGCTATAGCTGGAAGTTCTGAAGCTCCCATCACCTTGCCCTGAGCTGTATTCACCACAGTTTTCCCTTGGGTATGGCTGGACTAAGGAAAGTCTTGTTTCCCTTCCTTGTTTGCATGAACTTTTCTACAAAGTTCTTTGCCAAAAATATGCAGAGCTAAGGTCAGATGGCCTTGCAGCCATCACTTCATATCTAATCTCATCCTTCAACCCACCAATGAATTTATCCCGTATGTACTCCATTGGTAATTTCTCCAAAAACCCCATAATCTGTTCCATTTTCTTGAGGTACTCTCGAACAGAACTTGTTTGTTTAAGGTTTGAAAAAGATTGGAAAGGTCTCTCCATCTCAGGTAACCCAAAACGAGCTAACAACTCCTTTTTATGAACTTCCCATACAAAGAAATTCTCCACATAGATTTTTGCCCATTCAAACCACTGAAGAGCTTCTTCCTTCATATAAAACCCACAAATCTTAACCCAGCTGTTCTTCTATGTATTGTAGTAAGCAAAAATTTGCTGGGCTTGGCTCAGCCATGGTATTACATCCTCAGCCCCCTTAAACAAGGAAAACTCTGGTCGCAACCCCTTAGGTTGAAAATCCCTCCTACCATTAAATCTCCTATTACTAGAACCATCTTCTGAGTAAGAGTTGAGTGGATTACCATCCTTGTAACCAGCATTTAGGTTGTTCTCCAAGAAAATGTTCTTTTCTGAATTTCCCCTCCAGCCTGCTCATAATACCCACCAACTGCGCATTGATGTTGCAAAATTGAGTGGAGAGTTGCCCCTTCAGATCAGCAATGTCGGCTCTCATATCTGCTTGTTCAGCTATCGCACGATCCATCTGATGCTGCATCCGAAAGCTGAGTTCCCGTTGATAGCAGCTACTAACTCCAGCTTCATGAATCGATCCTCCCATAGACACGCCTCGAAGACCTCCTCCCGATCTCCCGATCCCTCACCATGGCCAGGAGGCTGCTCTGGTACCAATTATGAGGGGCTCGACTCCTTAAGGAAGTCATCTTCCTCAATGCGGCGAGCTCCTTTCTTCCCCATGAATTCAGATCTATAAAACAAGGGCAAATTCACGAGAAAAAGGAAAATAAAAGAAACCCAAGAGGAATTTCTATTTGCTTTAGCATCAATCGATAATCTCCCTGTTACAATTATTTTGGGTTTTATACGCTAGGGAGGTTGTTGCTCCCACTTGCGCCAGCCAACATCTTCCAACGGCCATCAATCAATGGACGATCCAGATCAACTTTCCCCCAACTCGCATCAACAGCTTAGATCAATACTCAAAAGGCAAATCCAACGAGTGGGGTTTAAACTCACTTACGGCTAGATTAAAGCACCCCAAGCACCCCAAGATTGCTCCCTTCGCGCCTTTCATCAGCTGTTAGCATCCTCACGATTTATTATGATAATAAATCTACATTGGATAATTATGAATATAAAAAGGCAAATGGTAGAATGAACCGACATTAGGTACGTCTTCAATCAATTAAACAACAGAAAAGTTTAAGTATTACCTCTTTAGAATGGACGTATACTAAACACAAATTAGTAGATCCACTAACTAAGAATTTATCCAAGGATAAATTTCATGACTTATCGAGGGGATATGTTTAAGCCATATGAATACCACCTATTTAGGAGCATCCTTGAGGATTTTCCGAAACAAGAAAGGTTCAATGGGGAAAACACACCGCAATGTGTGACATATAAGAGTACTCACTTGGAGTTGTACTCCGACCCTTCCAAACGACAAAGAGTGCTCAAAGAGAAAGAGAACATGTTAAATTTTAAATATTCTTAACAAATCAAAGTCCCAAGTGGAAGGGTACTTCCTTACCGGTACCCTTGAGGATTTGCCTATAAGAGTGGTATTGTTTTGCCATTGTTACGAGAATTAGCTTATCCCAAATAGCTGTATCAAGTCAAACTATATGTGCATTTTATATATATTGGGTAAATGTGCCAGTTCAAGGTGAATTGCAATGAATCACATCAGACATATGCAAAGTTGCGATGTGTGGGTTCAAGTCTGATCGACACCTTCACCTTCTACAAATTGCTTTTTACACCTATCTCCTTAATATAGGATCTACCTAAACACCTGCAGTACTAAGTAACACACACTATAAAGGGGGATGGGTGATAGTGTAATAGCAAATTTAAAGCTAGTTAATAAATTCTTGCAAATGTGGAAATATAAAGCAAGACAAATAGCAAATCCACGAGAAACAAACACAATCACAAACAACACGATATATACTGGTTCAACAATTGCATATTCCAATCCCACACTCTTTCTAGAGTCTTGAGGATTTTCCACTATCAAAGCCTTTTCCAAGGCAACCTACTACAACTCACACTTTTCCAAGTTCCACACTTTTTTCCAAGAGCATATCTTTTCCAAGATAGCACACAATCTTTTACAAGATTGCAAACCCTAGTCTAAGGGTATCACCTCTCTTTCCAGAGAGAACACTTCCAGGACCTAAAAGCTAGGTTTCAAAATGAAACAAATAAGAAATACAATCTTCTGATTGCCTTGATGAAATATACTTACTGTCGTGAAGGGCAGAAGCAATGAAGATTGGTTGTCCAAGTACTAGATTCCGCTTTGTGCACTTGTGGACTTCTCTTGAGCTTTGGAGTTCAATCCAACATTCAATGAAGCTTCAATGGAGAAAGAGAGAGGTGGAGAGATGAAGCTTTTCTCTTTGTTTTGGCTAGAAAATTAATTCTCTTTTTGTGTGCATTGGTGCCAAAAAATCCCTTACATTTATGCTTAAATATCCTCTCAAAACAACACAGAATCCAAGAAAACAGCCCAGCAAAAACACAGTCTAACGGCTATAGACAGTCAGATTTTCCTAGTCATCAGATGTCTAGAGAAGGGTTATCAGACGGATGATTAACTGTTCAGATGTCTGTTAACTCTACTACAAACAGCTGAAAAATGAGTTGGTTCAGGAACAAACTGGAGAACAAACTCCGAGCAATCAGACGTCTGAAGAACACTGACAGACGGTTGATGAACCGTTCAATCATTTGACAAGCCTACTTCAGATGGCAGAACACAGTGTGTGAGGAGACTGGCTGAGTATACACACTGATCAAACATCTGGAGTTCACCAATCAGACGTCTGATACAATGTCCAGACCTTTTTGTAATGAGCTTCAGACGGCTGACACATGGTTGTATCTGAAGGAATAAAATCAGATACACCAGACGTCTGGCGACTCTATACCAGACGTCTAATCGTGGTCCAAATACACTATCTTGAATTTTTTGGCCAAGAAACGTATTGAGATGGATTCTAGAATATTCATATGGTTCTTTAAGATGGAAAATGACATGAATGAGTGTGTGTCCCAATCTAATCAAGGCATACAAGTATTCTACTCATTAAAGAACAAAATACATAAAGAATCAAAAGAATCACAATAAACTTCTTGATTCTTCATGGCATCAATGCACATATGCTCCATGCCTTGAGTCCATCATCCCATCACCAATTGTTTTGTCTCCCTCAAGATATAATCAATGCAAATTATCTAAGACTAAACACTTAGGGATATTAGTAACACACAATGTGGTGATTATCATCAAAACTATATTGTGCTTAATGGCCAATATCCAACAGTTTTTTTCCTTTTTTGACGATGACACCCATTATGTAAAAATACACAATTAAATCATACTAATGCTCCTCCTACTTATATGCATGTCAATTATAACCAATTGAAATACCAAATGTAAATCAAATAAGAAACATAATGCATATAATAGGCCAAATGTTAAAAACAATGCTCAAAAATACCGATTGCAATAATACAATTAGGAATACCAATTGTAAAAATTGCAATGATGCAATAAAGAAATACCAATTGTATTAATTGAAAATTCAAGTTTACATTTTTACATAATCACTTCTCTCTCTCCCTTATCATTGTCAAAAAGGTGGACATTAAAGTCTCTACCCTTGATAACAATTAATGCATGACAATAGTCATGCGATAGAGATGTATGATACCAAATGATAAATTTAAAAATGGGTATCAATTCACTATGCTATGCTCTCCCAAGATCATAGAAAAGGTCAAAATTTTACTCTATGAATCAATACAAATATAGAGACATGTGCCAAAAATTGTATCAATGCATTGATATAAAAAATCAAGCATGTACATTGATACATGACATTGTTGTATAAAAGATAATCATTCCAAAAACAAACAAGATGAAATTGAAACAATATTCAACATTTTTTGGAAATATACCAAAATCATCAAAGAGATGAAATTATGCTTCAAAATATCTATTTTACATTTGACAACTGTTTTTGAATCATATGGCTGACTAGAGCAAGATAAAAAGTGGTTGTGATTTGATCTTGGGAAATGGAACGTTGAGATGAGTTTTGAGAAAATAGGGAATATATTAATTCTGGGGACTTGAATTTCTGTTGGGAAAATCGAGAAGTTAATGTCACATACATTCAAAAATGAACGAAGTTATAACCTGTACAAATTTGGCTGTGAACACGTGAGATATTAACTTCGTTTAAATGTTTTTGAATGAACGCGAGGGCACATGATTATTTGAATTTGCAATTGCCCAATCCCTAGAATTTGCACGGGACATTAACTTCATTTAAATTGCACATATTATTTGATTGGCCCTCCTTCAAATTTCACTCAGAGTCCCCCATTCTTGAGTCACGTGACCCACCGTCAATCAACAGCCAATCCCACACGTGTGGCATCACCCTAACAAACCTGTTCAAAAACACTCAATATTTGATATTAATATTGAAATTTCTAAAATTACCTTTAAAATTCTAACTTACCCTTTATTAGTCAATCAATCTATGTGTCTAAGTGTTAGCATCAAATATTGAGATCGATTAGTTACATGTACCACATATAACATGTATTTAAACAGTTTTCGAATTTTTTAATAAATAAATTTCGGATGCAAAATGCATTATCTAAATTTAATTTAGATTAGGGATGCCGAATTTTTTAATAAAAAAATTTGATCTAGATAATAATTTTAGATCGGTTTAATATATTGTTACAGCTTTCGATGCTCGCTAAATTTTTTACGCTAATTTGTTGTTCCACGTCGAAGGCGTCTGCGTCGAAATTGTTGTTCTACGCCAAAATTGTTGTTCTATGTCGATGGTGCTTGCGCTGAATTTGTTGTTCCGCACCGAAGGCGCCCACGTGCCGCTAAATATTTTTACGCTAATTTATTGTTCTTTTAAATTTTGGATATGGAAATAATTTTTTGGGGAACAAAGATTTCGCGAGGGTAAATCTTAAATGAACTGTGCCCGCGGGCACGGGTTATAACTAGTATATATATCCTCAAATGTCATATATATGGAAAAAAATAGTTTGACTTCCTAATGTAATCATATGATGTGATCACATACTTAACCAAGGTGCTGATGTAAGCATCCCTTTCTTGCAGACAAACATTAGTAGGAATCCAAAGACTCAAGGATTTCCTAGGCAAGAGTTTTGCCTTAGCAAGAGTGTAACGACCCGCTCCCAGGGGCCCGTTACTTATTTGATATTTGCGCAGGTCCTGCAGGTTACCAGTGAAACCAAAATAGCCACGATGCAGAGATGTACAAAAATAACCAAATGGTGTCCAATTATTACAATCCATACTGTAGAAAATGTTCCAACCAATGTACATGAAAGAAAGAAAGTACACAACTGAAAATAGCTCTGAAAGCTGCGGCCTCATGGTCGAACTCTGGCGCTATTAGCTCAAGAGCATCTACCTCCATATGTACATCCTCTGCGGTACCACGGAGATGGAACCGTAGGTAAGTCACAACAATTCTAAATATAGAAAAGAAGCAGTGCACAAGTATGACAAAAAGTAACTACGTACAAGCAAACCAGAGTGAAAAGTAAAGTACTGAACAACAACTGTACATAACTGAAAGGTAAACAGAATTGAAAAGATAGAACAAACTGTACTGTGGTAGTGCAAGTGTAAAGCATGCTAAGCAAGTGAAGTATGCTACTGTGGTAGCTAAAAGCATGACAAGTAAAGTATGAGTGTCCGCAAAATTATGGTAAGTAACGTGCATGTAATGTGTAAAGTAAAGGTGACCGTGCAAGTACGAAAAATAACGTGTAAGAGCAAACATGGTGATAGCAATGGTAAGAATAGCAGCCATGAACTGTAAGCAATTAAACATGCAAAGTACTGAATAAGACGCACTAAACTAAAGTATGATATGCAACTATGTGTCACCTCCATTGCCATGGGGAGCAAATCCCGGGCGTCAACCACAACATACTTTTAAAACGAGACGAGACGAGACGAGACGAGAGAGTGACTCCGGTCATAGCTCCCACACTTTCTCTACAATGAGTTACCCCAAACCCCAGTGTTATGTGTATCGATTACATGTTTCATACGAGATATTCCTTTAGACATTTCATGAGATATTCCACGAGATATTCCACAAGTTGTTCCACAAATCATTCTACGAGATGTTCCACGAGGTATTCCACGAGATATTCCACGAGATGTATCACTAGATGTTCCATACGATCATTAATTGGTCAATAGTTGTTCTTAGACTATATATGAGGTTTTAAGTTCACACGAGCACACTATCTAATTTTCCAAATCTAGAATTTACTGTGACTTACTATCTTCGAGGTTGACGTAACAAGCCGGGACTAGGTCTATGGCTTCCACGGATGTTGGTGCACAAGAATTGGTACCTGTAATACAAGAATACTTGGTTAAAGAACGCTACATTTTTTATTTAAATAATTTGATCGTTCTGATTTTCTAAACTGGTTGAAATGTTGTCGAAAACCGTTCTAAATTTTTATATAGGCTAGGTATGATGAAAATAATTTTACTGAAGGAGGAAATATTTTTTAAAAGATTATAGTAATTTTTATAATTTTTAAAAGCTCAGAAATCAATTTAAAAACTATTTTTCAATTAGTTAACGTATTTATTCAATAATTTCTTCTGGGTGCAATCCATATCGAAATGGTTCAAGTGAGCTGTCAAAACGACCGTTTCGAAGAGTACTATAACATATATTTTTATCACATATCAGTGTATGTGAAAATAAGGAGTTAAGGATGTTTAATTGAAAAAAGACGTATTTAAGTTTTTGACTTAAAAATTTATTCTGGAGAATCTAAGCGTCCGATTGAGATGAAACCATCGCCATTTGGTCCAGAATGTTATTTCTGATTTTCTAGAGCTAGCCTTGTATTTTTCTTACACTTAAATAATTAGTTATCAATTATTTATTAAAATACCATATTATCAAATATTTAAAATACTCAAATATGCGTATTTATACTAAATACGTTTTATTAAAACATATTAAAATTACGTTTTAAAACTTACCACTCTTCGTTTTCTTTTACGTGCGCAGGGGAGCTGCCCTTCGACGTCGACGGTCGGGGCAGACAGCGGCGGCTGCTCGGCGGAGGGCCGGTCGACGGCGGCGAGGGTGACATCGATGGGATCTTCGGGAGCGGAGAGCGAAGGAGCACGCTGAGGGCATGGGTTTGCTGCGGGTTGGAGGAGCTTCGACCAGCGGCGACGAGCGGCAAGAGCTCTGGCGGCAAGCGGCGTCGGAGAAGCTTGGAGTGGAGGCAGTGAGGGCGCTGCTAGACGGTGGCAGGGGATGAGGGGTGAGCTGTGCGCGTCTTCGGGGGTTTTGGTGGCGGTGGGGCGGTCGGCGTGCGCGGCTCTCATCGGAGAACGACGAACGAGGGGGAGCGGGGCTCGTCGGCGGTAGGGGTAATTAGGATAAGGTAAAATGATAGTTAGAAATAGTAATCCGTAATTAAGTAAAAACAGTATTACACATGAAATTACGATTTTGCCCCTGAGACCAAACCTATCCGAAAAATTACGAAAACATATCCACTGGTTTGTATCGTCATGAGGATCGCGAATACGAGATCCATTTCAGGGTTTGAGATACGGAGATAAGAGTTTTAGGCCAAAATGTTTAGGATGCGGGTTTGCGGGTTATCTATTGATTTGACTTCAGAAAATTACGAAATTAATATATGAAGCCCTAAATGATTATAGAATGATACGGTAGAAGTTGGGAAATGTTTTGATGATGTTTGTATAGAAAATTAATTCATTAAGCCAAAACAGTAATATCTGAAAATGAATTTTTATCAGATTATTTAGAGTTATTTGATGAAACCCCGAACTTACTAAAATACTTCATAACTAGTCTGATACTTCAAAATATTTTTTAAGAACAATTTGTAAAACTCCCGACGAACCATTATAAAATATTTTTTAAAAAATTTAAGAATAGGTTAAATACGTAAATAGTCGTGTTGATGAAAACAGGCCGTTACAAAGAGGGATGGATGGTGCATGCATATGTGTAGAAAAATTTTCTTGGCATGCAAAATATGAAGGGTGCCTCTTGGAATAAAATGAAGCATTTTCATTTTCCCTCACCATCTTGTGTTCAACATGCTTTTTATGAATGTTATTGTTGTATAAGAAAACATGGTGATTCTTCTTTGGTGTTTGGACAATTGGTCTTGATTTTACACCAAAAGAAGATGAAGGGCTTGGTTTAGATACCACATTAGGCACAAATCCCAAACCCTTTCTATGATTTACCGGATGTTGTTTACCAAGCAAATCATGGAGTGAGTCATAGAACTAACGAAGCTTTTAAGCTTACAGGATTCCTCTTTGCATTTCAATAAAAGTTGTTGATTGCGAAATTCTAAGTTAAGGTTTTGAAATTTCATATCTTCATTGTTCAAATCTTTAACTTGAGAGAGTAGTGTCTTTCTCTTACTAGTGTCACAAACATGCTTAGATGTAGAAGCATTTACACTAATAGGCTCATTGTCACGGTCTTTTTTCGATCGTACGTTTTTCGTGCACGTACTCTTGTTCGTACACATATTTGTTTTGGGCCTTTCTTGTATCCGAACACTTTGGTGTGATATGCCGTCGTGACCCTCTCGAAGAGTATTAGATTGTGGAATTATTTTGGGATGTAGGCTGGACTGCTATCTGAGCACGTAGGTAGTTTGGACTCTGGTTGATCGTGACTCCAGCTTGATTGTGCAGGCAAGTGATACTTGCTAGTTTTCTGTTTAGGCCATGTCTTAGGCCATTTTGTTCAGTAGTGTAAAAGAGACTAGGCGGTGAAATGATAGTCGCCTAGACGCCCCTATTTGATCTAGTTTGACAACGAAACTAGATCCGACACCCTACTTGATCTAGCTTGACAACGAAGCTAGATCCGACACCTTCATCATGCTTGCATTCATGCTACCATGCCATGTTTAATTTCAATTAACGGTACGCAAATTATCTGCTCATTGCCATGTCATTGCATGCATCTAATGTTTCATCGTGATTGCGTAGCACACACTACACTTATTGTAATGATTGAGGCTAGGCACCTGCTTTTGCGGGCACAACCCTATGCCATATTGAAAAACACTTCCTGGCTCGTGATCCAGAAGCGAGCTCATGTACAGGGGAAGCCCTGGCTCGATACACGTGGATGGGTAGGGTTAAGCGACCACTCAGCGTAGAAGTGTGCCCGTACAGCCACTTCAGCTGTAAGGTGTAAACCCTGGGATTGGGGTAGGGTTAAGCGACCACTCAGTGTAGAAGTATGCCAGATCAGCAAATTCTGCTGTAAGGCGTAAACCCTGTGCACATCGTGAATGCACGTTAATCGTGAAAATCGTGAATATTGTTTAGTAGCTTTTGCTACAACGTGACATGCCAATGTTACTTTTCATGTTCATCATTAAATTGTTAAATTCATGCTCATGTTTAAACTGCTGCAATCATGTCATGTCATCTTCTTTACTTTAGAACTGCTAGTTGTACATTTTTACACTTATGTTTACTTGCACAAAAGTTTCCCGTTTTCCTCTTGGGAGACTTTTGCTTACATGTGCCCTTTTCTCTTTGGGTGTCACATGTCAGGTTTGAGCCTGAGTAGGTTGCATCGGTCGACAGGTTACTGATGTCCAGTTCGAGGATACCGGCTCTACTTTTAGTCTCAGCGGGTGACTCTCTTTTAGTTGTTGTTTACTTTCTTAGTAGCTGCTGTTAGGTTGTTCGGTGCGTTGCACCACTTCTTGTTGTAGTTTCGGCCATGCTTAGTCCTTTTTTTGGACTCTGTACTTCATTTGATGACTATCTCTGTAATGTTGGAATAATATATGTGGATCACTACTACAAAATGGACCTTTAACAGCGCTTAAATAAGGTCTTTAATAGCGCTTTACAAGCGCTGTCTATCTCGCCGCTGCTAAATGGGGGCTGGTTTTAATAGCGCTTTACAAGCGCTGTTAAAGGGGGCCTTTAACAGCGCTTGTTTGTGCAAGCGCTGTTAAAGGGGGGCCTTTAGCAGCGCTTGTTTGTGCAAGCGCTGTTAAAGGCCCCCCTTTAGCAGCGCTTGTTTGTGCAAGCGCTATTAAAGGGGGCCTTTAACAGCGCTTGTACTAAAGAAGCGCTGTTAAAGGTGGACCTTTAACAGCGCTTGTACTAAACAAGCGCTGTCTATTGGGACCTTAGACAGTGCTTCTTTAGTACAAGCGCTGTTAAAGGTCCACCATAGACAGCGCTTGTACTAAACAAGCGCTGTTAAAGGTCCCAGATAGACAGCGCTTATTTCAATTCATTTTATTGTTTCTCCCTACGTTTTATATTTAAATAGATCCATTTAATATTCAAAATGCTTAAATAAACCACCAATAACATTAAATTACAAGAAACAATCATTACAAGAAACAATCAAATTAAATTGCTTTTATTCAACAATCACAAAAATTAAGACAATATGCATTGATATTGGAAGATGATTCGTAATACAAATAAGAAACATTATCACATATAAAACTTATCAGTCATTATCCATTAAATCACTCCTTGAACAATACATTTCCCTACAACAGTATATACATTCCAGAGCGTTCAACCTACACATGACCAAAATTGTAGAAGATAAAAAAATGGAAAAAAAACACCACTGAGCCCCATCCCACAGGTTGTTGCATCCTGCCTCTTTGCTTGATTGCATTCTACAGATTCAGTAGAACACAAACATATTCTTGTCCGAGGACACCATCCTCTTTGCAGCAGCGGTTCCTACGATCCTCTCCAGCTGCAAGTATTTCCATATGTTAGCATGGTTTCTCCGAAACAACAAACATGGATCAGGTTCAAACATGAAGAAAACTCATCATTACAAGGCAAAAAAACAGACCAATGTTAACACAATTAGGTGCCCGATAGGATTGAAAGGACCCATTTATGGGATTAGCTTGCCCTTGAAAAACCATACACGCGCACGAGATATATCACTTGGCTCTGCATAACTACAAGGAAGAAAAGGGGAATAATGCGATAAAGAAGGGGAGTAACACGGTGAGAAGATAGCTGACGCCCTTATCCAATGATTGGCCAACAATTTTAAAATATGCAAACTTTTAAGTTATTCAACTATTGATTTGTGACTTACTCTCCAAACAAGCAGAAGGAAGCATCTTGAGACGTTAAGAAATTTCGAAGTCAACAAAAATGCAGCATTATATCCTTGTAAACTCCTAATAGAGCATAATTAATTTATGTACAACAACAATTTATCCTTTTCCAAATGATAAATTAGAAAAGGATGAGAATATAAACATTTTGCAGTAATAACAAATAGCGCATGATCTGAGTCAGAGATATACTTGCTCCAAGTTCCAGTGGCTGAGATAACCTGGAGACATGATGCTATTATCCACCAGAACGATAGCTCCTTATGCATGAGCGAGCTCAGTGATTTTCTGAAAAGAACACAGAGAGTGAGGTATCCATTTTAATCTGTAAAAATATACTTGTCACTGAGATAGGAAATTTACAGCAACAAAGCAATCATACAAGATGTGCATGCACAATATCCCCAAGATATAGCATATATATCAAAAACAGATAAAAAACATAAATTTAGAAAATACCCATGCCAGAGAACATGTACCATACAAAGGTGTATGATCAAGCAAAACTGCAGCCTAATAATCTAAAATTATTGTCGGTTGTATAAGAAATCTTCACAGATGTGGTTCAGCTGCCCTTGCATATTGATATAACAATAACCAATAGCATGTGCACTGTTTCAGTTAGATAAACGGAAAATTTTAAACATGTGTGCTCTTATATTAATAACTTCACATAACTGACAAGCAAAACGGATGACATAAATAATACATGAAAAAAGCAAGAACAAAATAATTTTTGAAAGAAAATTTTTAGTTGCGCATACATAGGACCTTTAAAGGCATTTAAAGCCACTGAGATAATTCATGTTTCACCATGATGTCCCGCAACAAACTTGCAGACATAATGCATCCATGCAAGCAAAAATAGTTGGTTGTATATCCGACACCCTCAAGTTGAACAAATTCCATAAGGAGTAATGTAGATGGTCTCTAGCAATCCACAAATAAACGCTTTAACCAAAATGAATAGCAAACTCTTCAGTTTAAAGTCGTTCATTAAATTTGGAGCAGCTCAAGGTTCAACGTGGAGGGACCAGAAGAGGAGAAGAAATTAGCATGAAGGGTTGCCACTTTTTACAGATCAGATTAGAGGAAACAATATTTTATGCTTAGATGAAGCACTTGAATTCCGATATAACAAAAGGCCATCACCGCAAGGCTGAACGTTTAAAGTTGTATATTCGATGTGCTAGTTGAAGACATGACTGCCTTGAGGATTTGTCTGATGTGCAAATCAATCATGATGTCTGTAGGGTCTGGAAGCTAGAAAGACAAAATTGTGGCTTCATCCCTACGAAAGATCAAAATATTTGACACAGCAATTATTTGGAATGCATCTCTAACGCTCATTTTAGTTGCGTAATTTGATTCCTAAAATGGTTACAGCATAAACCCTCTATGAACTGCAGAGGTCCTTACTTACCCGTATGTCAGTAATTTGCAGCCGAGGATTGGTTGGGCTTTCCAGCCACACAAGCCTAGTTCTTGAGCCAATTGCAGATGCAACCTTACTCACATCACAAGTATTGACGTGTCTGCCATTTCAATAATATCATCAATTATTATACTTAGATCCAATAATTTTTATAACAGATAATTATGTGCAACAAGAACAGGTGCTAGACTAACTTACTGTGATTCCTCTTTGTCTAACCAGTTGGAGCAATCTATCAGAACCACCATATATATCATCACCAGAGAGAATTTCCTGGCCTAAAAAGGTCACAACGAGCGGTCATTAATCAAGGCAGTCATTTGCAATTAAATTACAGAATTATGACAAGCCAATACTAACCAGGTTCAACAAGCTTTGTTATAGTAGTCAAGGCAGCCATTCCACTAGTGAAGCAAAATGCCGAGTCAGCCTTCTCAAGTTTCGCCATAAGACTGTTTGTTGATAAACATACAATTGTCATTGGTTAATGTAAAATTTGACAGTAAGATACCTGCATTGTACTGAATCCAGTATGCACCACAAAATCAGCTTAGATTGTTAATGACCCATCATCAAGAAAAAGGATCAATTTTTTTACATGAATACACATTGCATTAGGTTCAATGTTGAAGAAATTATGCATGCTCAAAACTTACATTCTTTCTTCTTTCCTGAAGCTTTGATAGCCGCTGCACGCTCTTCGGCTGCCTTCTTTTCCTCTTCTGTCTCTTCACCAAAAAGATCAACATCATCGTCATCATCTTCCTCAGAAGGTGCATCATGATGTTCCATAATTAGAGCACAAATATATCAATGTCTGAAAAAAATTTGAGCACAAAGCAACTAAATAAAGGTTGCTCACCCACAATAAAATTTATAGACTGCAATTTTGTGAATATTCCTTTAACAACTAACCAGAACACATACCTAAACTTACTAAAGAGGAACAATTTATAGCACATTTCACAATCGCATCTTTTTTTCCAGTGATAAGGCCATAGCCTTGATTCAGTTGTTGCATAGCCCAACAGTAATTAAAAATCTAGAAAGATATGCTGGCATGGAGAATACCAATTTTAGGTTTTAAACCTATCTACTAGTAACTTTAACATAGAGCATCCTCTATTTCTCAATGCCAGCATGTCAAACACACAATCCTACAGAGCAGCGCTTTGCTTTATTGTGTACTTTGATGAATGGCCACACCACATATTTAATGAATTCTGGAACATATTTTTAAGTATAGATGTCTAGGGACCCAAATGAAATCCATAAATCTTAGCAAGGAACAGAAAATAAAGAGAAGTTTTGTGTATGTACTTTTGCAGGTTTTCGCTGTTGTAACCCTTGTGCCATGTATCAGTTCCCACAGACCGATAGTCATTATCCCATTTTACGGACAATATAGACAAATACAATACTAAAAATGGGATCATCAATGCAATTTCAGGTCCCACCACCATGTGTGCATCAGAAATGACTAACCCATATTTTTATTGAAAGATATGAGAAGAGAACATACCCTCATTATTAGATGTAACCAGGTTCATTCTCAATCAATGAAAGGAGATCATGAAATGGCAGCTGACGTGAAAGAATTCATGCAGATATATGATGGATGTGCCATTCGATGAGTTCATGTGCGCTGCCTCACCCACTATAAGATTGGATATGGAGGCCGATCTGTCCGCGTAACCATCTCATCTGGCCGTTCATGCGGGGCGTTTAGCCCCAAAAAAGAAAACGAATTTCTGACGGGGAGCGAGCCGAGGAAGTCGCTCAGCGCAGCGTTGGAGGTCCCATTTCACCCAACCGTTTTCTTTTCCAAGTGAAATCCCCTAGTATATGAAAGAATGAAAAAGTGCTTTCGTTGTTGTGGAATAAGAAGCCTTTGTATCTTAATACATGTATTTAATTTATTCGGAGCTATTAGAGCAGGATCCACTTTTTGGGGAATATGAGTCGAAGCAATAACAAGAATATTTCTAGTGTAACATCTTTCACAATCCCCGGAGAGATAGTTCTCTAATAGACCGAGGGATATTCTTATTTGGTTTAACGGAAAAACGGAAACAGTTTTCAATTTTTTGTTCTATCAATGGACAGAACGGCAAGATAAATAAGGGTCTATTTATTATTTTTCGTCCACAAATATCCAAATTTTTAGGCCTAATACTCCATGGATAGTTCGAATTGTATAGGCACAATGATCTATTTTAGCGCGAATTAAGTAAGGGGCCCGCGGAGCGGCTTGATTGTGGTAGTCATTGCGAACATCTCCCCTCTTCTCTTAGCGTGCACAGTTAGCTTGCATGCCGCCTTAGGTACATCTCTCTTTCATTTTCTCACGCTTGCCTAAGAAAGTCGGTCTTTTAGTAAGCGTATATAAGCAGCTGTTTAGTGTATAAGCAATTCTTTAGCGGCCGCACCGAAAGGCAGGCCCCTCTGTGTAAATGGCGGTGGAGGTTGGTTGAAGAAGATGATCTTGGAGGACCGGCCAGATTTCTTGGTAACCACCCATTCATAGGCGCTGTCGAGCTGGAATAAGCCAGAGATCATGGCGTTGAACTTGGTGACGGACATGGTGTTCTCGAAAAGCATGTAGGGGACAATGAACGGGAAGGATCTTGGGGAGCAGAGGATGTTGAGAAAGGACATTGTGGCCGGGATGTAACAGTCCACCCATGCAGGGAGCTCGGCTTCTGGGACAAACATCGTCATAGGAAGAATGATGCAGAAAAGGGTGAAGGAATAGAATGGCAAAATTAGCTTGCGGAGGAGGAAGAACAGGCATATCGAGTTCGCCTTCTTCCAAAATCCAATCTGCAGCGGAACAAAGTATGCTTTGGTTAACAAAGTCTGAATGATCGACCATTAAGAGGTATAGTTACAAGCAATGCAAACAAACAATGTCACATTTTTCAGTGTTTGACGAAAAAAAACGACTATGTATACATCGACAATATTAGAGTAGACATAGCAAAAAATCCTAGTTGAATTGCCACACTATATTGAAAACTGGAGTCTATGCAGGAGATCAAACAAGAAATAGCATAATGCGTTACACTTTAGAAGTTAATTAAAGGTTATATGCATGATTAATAGAAATATCGACAAAATGGATGAAAGCATAAGAAGCAAGTGTGCCACCTATGCTGGTTGGCTCAAATCATTAGTGTTTGCCAGGTACCAACCGTTCACAAATAATTGCATTACTAAAGAAAGTAGAAGGGGAATCCATCTATCATATTTTACATAAATAATTGCATTACTAAAGAAAGTAGAAGGGGAATCCATCTATCATATTTTACATAAATAATTGCATTACTAAAGAAAGTAGAAGGGGAATCCATCTATCATATTTTACATAAATAATATAAGTTACCACAATAAGCAGGGAGCCTCAGAAGGACCAAGCATAGAAATATCAGCTAACACATTAACATTATCAATTCCATTGCAATTCAAGCATCAAATTGAGCATTCAATATCAAAAAATTTGGAAAGTTATGGTAACTGGTATTTCACAGGAAGTTGCATATAACTAAAACACATACCAATTTGAAAGTTGGACAAACTAAATATAGAAGTGATCCATTCATACACACAAAAGGAGATTGAAGTTTTGTATAAATGTACCTTCGATTTGATGATATCAGTCAAGCAGAGGCGAAACAACTGCATGGGTCCTGAGTGCCAGCGATGTTGCTGCTTCCTATAAGCCTCGTATGATTCGGGCAACTCACATTGGCACTGAATTGTGCAAACAAATCGATTCAAACATACATTTTCGATGCAAACAAACGAATCAACATCCAAGATGAGATACTTTTAGTACCTCGACATCTTTGAGGAAGATGAACTTCCAGCCTTTGGGATGGGCTCGGACCGCAATGTCCATGTCTCCCACCATGGTCCTCTCTAGCCAGCCACCCGAATACTCCAACACCTTAATTCTCCAGACTCCGGCGATCCCATTGAATCCGAAGAAGTTGATGAACACACCATTAACCTGCTGCTCCACCTCAAAGTGGAAGCAAAGGTTGACTTTCTGAAGCAAAGGTTATTTGAGCGCCTATGAATGGGTGGTTATTTATGCATCAACTTAACCATCTAATTACATCTGCTTCTCAGAAGAGAAATAATTCAGCTGAGCTCTTCTCGGTTCCTGGCCCAAATTAAGATAGTTAAGTTTTGACAACCGAATTGGTGTGCTTCTTATTTTTAAAGTGATGCTCATTAGCAACAATTTATGCCAGCTGAGAATGAGGGACAGGAGCACCATCCAGTCGGCATCTTGAAGTACATGATCATTATTTGTTGCTTGTACAATGGAATGAAAAGTAATCATCCTGCTCTTGTTCATAAAGTTGTAAGTGGGAACATGAATTATACAATAACACAACATTTGTTAGAAAAACTGATAAATGTTAACATGGAATCATTTTAACATAAAGTAGAAGAATTCAGAGTTTACCTGACCATGAGATCCTTCACCAATGAATGTTGATGAATCAAAATTGTTTGTTGCAGCTTCGAGCTCCTCCAAAGAAAATGATCTGTAGGAAGGAACACCTAGTGCTCCCAATCTTTGATCTGGGTCTTCGCTCGGGTTGAAAGGCAGCAGCTTTCTCTTCTTCTTCGCTACCACGAGGCCCCCTCCTTGCCTCTTCTTCCTCTTCTTGCTCATCGGCTCGGAAGAGGAATGAGACCTCTGGATTCTGAAGAAATCAACGATTTTGGTTTGGATCAGCGGGAACTCTGCAAAAAAGGGGGGAATCAATTAGATAAGCAATAAAGAAATTGAGATGACGAGAGTACATGAGGAGACGGCGAGCACCGAGGAAGAAAGAGGTGTCGTGAAGCGGATGTTCGTGTGGCAGATCGCTAGGGTTATGGCGAACCGCTGGGCGAGTAAATTTTCTGTTAGAAATTAAGCGCGATTACAAAAGGGCTTCGGAGCGAAATTACGAACCGCTGAGCGTAAATGTATAATACCTTTCACAGCGCTTGTTTCAAACAAGCGCTGTTAAAGGGAGGCCTTTAACAGCGCTTGTAGAAAGAAGCGCTGTTAAAGGCCCCCCTTTAACAGCGCTTGTCTGTGCAAGCGCTGTTAAAGGCCCCCCTTTAACAGCGCTTGCACAGACAAGCGCTGTTAAAGGAAAGCGCTGTTAAAGGCCCCCTTTAACAGCGCTTGTCTGTGCAAGCGCTGTTAAAGGGGGGCCTTTAACAGCGCTTGCACAGACAAGCGCTGTTAAAGTGGGGCCTTTAACAGCGCTTCTTTCTACAAGCGCTGTGTATTATCTGTGCCTCTAATACACAGCGCTTGCAGAAAGAAGCGCTGTCTATTATCCGACCTTTAACAGCGCTTGTAGAAAGAAGCGATGTCTATTCTCCGACCTTTAACAGCGCTTGCAAAAAGAAGCGCTGTCTATTATATGTGCCTCTAATTAACAGCGCTTATAATTGGCAAGCGCTATTAAAGGTGTGCTATTAAAGGTCCTTTTTGTAGTAGTGGATGTTGATTGTTGGATAATTCTTTTGTCTATCCCTCATTATTATTATTGTTGTTTCGTCGCAATACAAAGGACCTGCTATCATTTGAAATTTTTACAGACGCTTATTAGACTGCAGCTTCACAGCTCCAACTCTGAGCGGACCTCCGCACGTCTCACCTTCCATTTTAGGGAACCAGGGCGTGACAGGTTTTGTTGGTGGCTCATGCAGGTCCTCATTGCATCTGCAAAATATCGGAACAACAATAATGATAACAACATCCATTAAATTATTCGGAACATTCAAGTCATGAATTGAGTCTAACCTGAAGGTTTTCCTTGACTTAGATGGTAAGAAGACTTAGATAGACGTCTAGGTTTGATAGTCGGGTGCCTTCATCAGGATTAAGTCGCACTCGTCTTAGGTTGCCTTAGCAGTCTCTCACCCAGCCCTGACCATATTGGACTACTAGAATTCCGTTAGTCGTTCGCTTAGATTCATCGATTTCGGGCCCAACAGAACATGATCTTGATTCTCTTAGGACCTTCCCTGAGGTCTCTAATATATTCTAGCTCATTAGAAAGCCTTAGTGTTAAGTTTCTCTTGACCTTTAGTCAACCCGATAATTAGAACCCCCTGATTCTATCATTTCCTGATCATTACACTTCGGTGTTACTGACCGTAGAATTCCATCGTAGTTTTCTTGGATAGTAATTTAGGCGCATTCATCATACTACCACATTCCTTTGCCTCGATTCACATGATCACCACATTACGATAATCGTTGATCTTTCGAATGTCCTCCGTTGCAAAGCTTGACTCTTTCAAAGTTGTTTTCGGTTTCCCTTGATTAAAAGTTTTGCTCAGTATAAATTTTGTTTTAAAACCCTCTTCTTATATATTTAATTCCTCACTTTACGATTGAGTTAAAAAAATTTCGTAGATTTTGAAGTCTATTGGTTGTAATTTTTAATTACTATCTCGTATTCATTCACTGACCTAGATCTTTCGTATTTCGGTTTTAAAACTTTATTACCGTTTTGAAAAAAAAGAAGAAAATATTTCAATATATATTTCCTCTCATTTCTATACTACTAAGTTTATTATTAAAGTTTTCACTTATCGTATTTACTTTTAGAATGTTTTCTAAGCTAAATAGAACTTCAATATATCTTTATACACAAGATATATATTCATCGTGCTTATACTTCAGAAATTTTTGGTATAAACCTATTTCCATTTACAACACGATCACTGCCTCACCCTACTCATTATTTCTTTGCCTAAAAAGAAGAAAAAAAAACAAAAAAAACTTTTCCGTGTTTTCAAATTTTACAGTCTACTCGCTATTTCTACGTATCTTCATAAGAATAGATATATTGGATATCATAGTTTACACATGACTCTCTTTCGCCTATTTAATTATTTAGAGCAATAATTTTGTCCCACTCAACCAGCTATCTCCTTATCCTCACCTTATCCGAACTCGCTCTTTTCGATCTTGCTCGTTACGTCTTTGGTTTCGGTTGTTTAGATGTTAGTGCTTGTAGTTGCCTGTGCCAACCTTAGTAGTAGTGAGCCCACTGATTTTATTGCGATGTCATTGTGGTGCATGTGTAAGTAAAGTGTGTGGACCCGTGTGTGTGTGTATGAACCCCGGCGTATCACTCACGTATGAGTGTACTCCCCTGTAGTATATTAATGTTTGCCTATTGTGCGATATATACATACTCAGTGTTATTCATGATGTATATGAAGTTGTATGGATGATATTAGTTATATATGTGTGGGTAGCTATAACACTTTAGGAATGTCTGAATATATATATTGGAAAATGTATTGGAGTATAGACTAGTAGTGTATGTAATTTGAAGATACTTGTGAATGCTTGATATGCATATATACATACATATATATATATATACACATACATATATATATATACACATACATATATATATATACACATACATATATATATATACACATACATATATATATATATATATATATATATATATATATATATATATATATATATATATATATATATATTAGTAAGTCGGGTGTATGTTAGGTGTAATGATAATAGGTGTACTTATAGTTAAGTGAGTAGGCCTATTATATGACCTATATATTAGTACATGTGAGTGTGTGCTCGTACGTAGATATGTATTGTGCTTAGATGTAAGTAGTTATGTATTTGCTGCATGAGTATATATGTGATATACGTATGGTAGTAGGATTATAATTTTGATTGGTATTACTTGCTTTTACGGGATGTTGGGTGCGTGTATACCATGAGGTATACACGATTATTGCATATCTTAATTATGTATGGATAAGTAGATGTATTGGTATACTAATTATAGGTAGATGGATATGGTGTGAATATATATGTTACATGCGTGTGACTATACGATTTATTCATGTATTAGGGAGGGTATTATAATTATACATGTGCTGATGTCTGTAATATTATTATGGTAAATAAAGTGATTGAACTATGTGGTGTTACCTGACTAAATATTAAGTGTGATTGACATTATGTTATGTATGTGGTCATGTTGGTAGATGTGTATACATTAGAGTGGTATTGGTATAGGTATAGATACCGTGTTACGTATATATAGTATTCTGATATGTGATTTGAGTCTCACTCAAGCTTGAGTGGGTATACTCTAAGTGTATTGTTACATATGTCTGTGGTTTGCGTGTAGTACCATGAATATAGCGATGGATGATGTATGTATAGTGATAGGATTGTTTGTGTCTGGTTGTGTTACGCATATGATTGTGGGTCGTTATACCAGTATATAGTTATAGGTGTTGCTCTTGTGGTATAGTTATTTACTAAGGACTTGCCTGTGTGAACGTATGTGTGCTAGCTAAACTAAGTGTGTAGATGTGCTGAGTATATAGTGGTATGATCGGAATATATGAATGAAATGTTAGCGTGTGTGGGTGTGCACCATGCACGGGTAAGTATGTGCTTAGTTATAGGTATTTGTGATTATAGTACGTGTGATGAGTCATGATTACAGTTATATGACTGTATGTGATGTGATTATATGGTGAAGTATCTGCGTGTATTTGAATAACTATTTATTTGTGAAATTATAGTAATGGTGAATGTATGTTAGATATAGTAAACCTGAGTTAATAATGGTACGGTGTGATTATATGTGTTGATGTGTTTGGTGTTGGATGTATACTTGGAGATATAGGGAGTAGTATATCCATGTTTGTTCGTTCATAGGTAGTTTATATGTACATGAGTGCTATGATTGTATTTGCTAGTGTGAAATTATTTTCATGTAAGTATGAGAGACTTGGTTATGGGATAGTGTGTGAGAGCTACATAGGGATGTACGTGACTACATGAATGATTGAAGTATGTGTATGAATTTGACTGTCTATGATCGGTATAAGTATAGAGAGTGCATGTGTATACATGTATGTTGTATTAATGTTTGACTACCTAATGCATATATAAGCACTTGTAGTGACTATATCTGGTTGAATTATAATGTGGTATAATTGGGGTATTTACTAGGGTGGCTAGATATATTTATAGTTAGAAAGTCCGAGGACGGACTTTATTCTAAGGTGTGTAGGATGTCACGGTCTGTTTTCGATCGTATGCTTTTCGTGCACGTACTCTTGTTCGTACACGTATTTGTTTTGGACCTTCCTTGTATCCGAACACTTTGGTGTGATATGCCGTCGTGACCCTCTCGAAGAGTATTAGATTGTGGAATTATTTTTGGAACGTCATTTCCCGGGTCGTTTCCCCACAATTTGACTTTGTTTGATGAGGCGCCGTGATTTTTACTTTTGTCGTGAGACCTTTCTATTTTTAGTTTCGTATATTATCGCCCGACTTGTGACCAACCTTCTTAGTTTCGCTTCTCTCGTCGGCACGGTCGCCCCAGTATTTATCTCATAATTTTAGGGCTCTGCTTGACCCACCTTCACTTTTTCCACTTAAAACTAGGGCTGTTGACGAACGAGCTTGAACGAGCTTGAACAGTGTACTTGGTTTTGTTCATGAACAAAATCCATGTTCAAGCTCTGTTCGTTTACTAACCGAGCTCTAAAAACATGTTCAAGCTTGTTTGTTAAGCTTACCGAACGAACGTAAATGAACATAAACGAACGTTAACCGAGCTTACCGAACGAACGTTCTGTTCATTAACAAGACTTATCGAGCTTGTTCGTGAACATGTTCGGGAACGTGTTAACGAACACACAATCAATCTTGTTCATGAACAGATTTGCAAACAAACAAACGAACAATGGCAATGGACCAAAAGAGAGCTGGGAGCCTGGGAGTTTAGGAGTGGGAAGCTGGGAAGTTGAAGAGGTGGATGTGTTTAATTCAATTTGAGGAGGTGAGTGTTTAATTTTAATTTTAATTCACTCAAGCACTTGTTCACAAACACTTAACGAGCTTATTCACGAACATCACTTAACGAGATTATTCACGAACACTTAACGAGCTTGTTCACGAACATCACTTAACGAGCTTGTTCACGAACACTTAGCGAGCTTGTTCACGAGCTTGTTCACGAGCTTGTTCATGAACACGTAACGAGCTTGTTCATGAACATAAATGAACGAACATAGTTATGTTCAAGCTCTGTTCGTTTACTAACCGAGCTCTAAAAACCTGTTCAAGCTTGTTTATTAAGTTTCCCGAACGAACGTAAACGAACATGTACCGAGCTTGTTCACGAGTAGTTCGTCGAACGTTCTGTTCGTCAACAGCCCTACTTAAAACCATAGTAATCCTAAGCCTCATCAGATTTTTAAACCCTCTACTTATAATTTATTAGTTATAATCACATCTTATTTAAACCCTAGTCTCTGCACCTTAGGGCCGAACCCAGTTGAGCACTCACGCACGCAGCCTAGCCCACTTGTTGTCATGGCCGAATCAATGGGACTATCGCACACACAACACTAATAAATTGGGATTTTAAATCTTAAAAAAAAGAGGGGAAACATCAACCCTAGACTCCCTCACGTGTCAGCCTTACTCTCCCTTTTAAATAATACCCTAAGGCCCCTCTTTGAGACATAGGTTACACTTTTTTTCTCCCTGAAACAAAACGAGCCGCCGCCTGTTGTTTTTCACGCAACTCATCTTTCCCCCTCGCGAACTTCTCTCTGGTGTTACCCTATTCCTCCCTCCGACGTACACCCCAGGCCATCGCCAGACCTCCCCCGTCGACGTACGGCGGCTGCCCCGACGGAAACCCAGTCGTCGGCGCTTCAGCACTGCTGACAGCTGCTCTCCGCGGCTGTTCAGTCACCCAGACGCACGGCAACGCCGCGCCATGGCGCCACCCTGCATCAGCCGTCCCCCTCCGACGTCCCCGGTGCTACCATCCTCCCAGGCGCCGCAGCCCGTGCTGTAACTCGCACAGCAGGCCGCAGCAGCGCCGCCTGCTGTTGCCACCGCCGCCAGCCACCGCCTCACACAGCAGCACCCTCTAGTCGCTCTCTGACGCTGTCAAGACACGGGGAGTGACTTCCTCCACCTACAGCGACGCTCGCCCATCCCTAGCCACTGTTCTCGCGCGGCAAGCACCCTGAAGCATTGTGGGAATTTCTCTCCATAACGGTTAGTTAACGAACGATTGTTATACTTTAACATCAGTTAAATCAGTAACTTTTATGGCTAGTTGTTTAGTACCCCTAATGTCATAATAATGAACAATATAGTAACTTATAAAATGATGTTTTCATGCAACTCTATAGGGTTGATTCATGGTTGTGCTACCCTTGACAATTGGTAACCTAGGTAGCTATGAAAATGTTGTAAACTTATTTGAACCAGTAAGTTAACTTGGTTGCTTCAGTAATGTTTTAAACCCCGTTACGATTGGAGAACCTAATTAAAACTATTCTATTAGACGTTTTAGGTTGCCTAATTGCTTTTGGTTCCGTCAACGAACTTATTGAACCCGTGTCTTATCAGCAGAGAGCCGTTTGTCCCAAAACGTTCGTGATACCGGATCCAACCCCTGACGTCGCTACCCGACGTCAGAGTAGCTCTCGTGTCGTGTTGATGTAAGATCTGCCCCGTAGGAATCACCACTTGCCTGTTAAACAACTAAAATTGGTAATTTCTGATGGTTGTGATTCACTAATAAAGATTAATAAATTGGGATGTAGGCTGGACTGCTATCTGAGCACGTAGGTAGTTTGGACTCTGGTTGATCGTGACTCCAGCTTGGTTGTGCTGGCAAGTGATACTTGCCAGTAAATGTTTTAGGCCACGTTTTTAGGCCAGTTTGCTTGTTAGCGTAAAAGAGACTATGCAGTGAAATGATAGCTGCCTAGATGACACTTTAGATCGAGCTTGACAACGAAGCTAGATCTGTCACCTTTATCATGCTTGCATTCATGCTACCATGCCATGTTTAATTTCAAATAACGGTACGCAAATTATCTGCTCATTGCCATGTCATTGCATGCATGTAATGTTTCATCGTGATTGCGTAGCACACGCTACACTTATTGTAATGGTTGAGGTTAGGCACCTACTTTTGTGGGTACAACCCTATGCCATATTGAAAAACACTTCCTGGCTCGTGATCCAGAAGCGAGCACCATGTTATTGGGAAACCAACGCTCGAGACACGTGGAGGGGTAGGGTTAAGCGACCACTCAGCTTAGAAGTATGTCCGATCAGCAACTTCAGCTGTAAGGCGTAAACTCTGGGATTGGGGTAGGGTTAAGCGACCACTCAGTGTAGAAGTATGCCAGATCAGCAACTTCTGCTGTAAGGCGTAAACCCTGTGCACATCGTGAATGCACGTTAATCGTGAAAATCGTGAATATTGTTTAGTAGCTTTTGCTACAATGTGACGTGCCAATGTTACTTTTCATGTTCATCATTAAATTGTTAAATTCATGCTCATGTTTAAACTGCTGCAATCATGTCATGTCATCTTCTTTACTTTAGAACTGCTAGTTGTACATTTTTACACTTATGTTTACTTGCACAAAAGTTTCCCGTTTTCCTCTTGGGAGACTTTTGCTGACATGTGCCCTTTTCTCTTTGGGTGTCACATGTCAGGTTTGAGCCTGAGTAGGTTGCATTGGTCGACAGGTTACTGATGTCCAGTTCGAGGATACCGGCTCTACTTTTAGTCTCAGCTGGTGACTCTCTTTTAGTTGTTGTTTACTTTCTTAGTAGCTGCTGTTAGGTTGTTCGGTGCGTTGCACCACTTCTTGTTGTAGTTTCGGCCATGCTTAGTCCTTTTTTTGGACTATGTACTTCATTTGATGACTATCTCTGTAATGTTGGAATAATATATGTGGATGTTGATTGTTGGATAATTCTTTTGTCTATCCCTCATTATTATTATTTTTGTTTCGTCGCAATGCAAATGACCTGCTATCATTTGAAATTTTTACCGACGCTTATTAGACTGCAGCTTCACAGCTCCAAGTCTGATCGGACCTCCTCACGTCTCGCCTTCCATTTTAGAGAACCGGAGCGTGCCACTCATACTCATGCAATTTAATAATATCATTAACAAATTTAGATTACAATGAGGAGTAAGCTTGCATAAGTTTATTAATACCTCTGGCTAGCTCATCATTACGAAAGTTAAGCTCATCGTAGGATAGTGTGGGCTCTGCCTCATCTTCATCTTTGCTTGTGCTTAAGCTTCAGTATACTTCATTGTCCTCAACACATGCTCGGTGGGTGCTTCGAAGTTCACCCATTCATTCATGCACCGTCATCGATCTTAGAAGGGATGACATCTTTCGTGTTGACCCATTCTTATACTTCCTCATCGGTTGAGCTAGAAGATATTGCTTCATCCATTGCCATGAAACACATGTGAACCTCCTCATTCTTGGTTCCACACTCATCTTCTTCATCGCTTAAGGAGTCAGATGAAGAAGAATCATCCCAAGTTTCAACTAAGGTCGGGTTCTTCTTCTTCTTGTACTTGGCCTTGTAACATTTCTTGCCTTCCTTTTATATTAGGTCTCTCTTTTGTTAGGGCATTCGGTAGAAATATGACCTATTCCATAACACTTACAGCAAGTAATAGATTTGTTAGTATTTTTCGTAAACTTTGACAAATCTTTATCTTAATCTTTTTTTGAAATTGTTGTGCAAGCTCCTCTATATCTCCTTTGACCTCGCTCTTCTCATTGTCTCCTTCATCCTCACTTAAAACGCATTTGAACTTCTTTCTCCACTCAATCGTGTCCTCTGTGGCCTTGAATGCAATCCCCTTTGGTTTTGGCTTCTTATTGAACATAGGGCTTTGAGGTTGCATGCATTCCTTCTTGTGTTGAAGCCACATTTCATACGACATTAAATTCTCCATGCAATCCTCAATGGTAAATTTGCTCAAATCATTTGATTCCTCGATACCGTTGGCCTTAGACTCCCATTCTTGTGCAAGAGATGACAAGATCTTTTTGTTACTCTATCTTCCATCGATATGACTTTTTCTAGAGCCTCAAGTGCATTCACAATCTCCATGAACAGGGTGAACATCCCTTTGATGTCTTCTCCTTCCTGCAACTTGAAGAGCTCATATTTAGATCGAAAAACACTAATTTTTGATTGTTTTACCTTTGAAGTTCCTTTATGGATGACTTGAAGAATGTGCCAAATTTCATTCACCGATTTGCACGTTGAGATGCGATTGAAGTCATTGGCATCCACGATGCAATAAAAACCCGTCATCGTCTTGGCATTGTACTTGATCGCATCCTTCTCCAGCTTCGTTGTCTCCTTCGCAGGTTTTGTGGCCTCCTCATACCGCTCCTCGAAAATATCCCAAAGATCTTCGTCTCAACCAAATCATCATCTTTTGTTTCCAATAGGGATAATTTGTCACGTTGAAGAAAGGACGTCTAGCGGTAGATTGTCATTCTTCATGAACCTAGATGTAGGAGCCGATGCCATTATTGCTAGAGTGCTTCACCCAAGCTCTGATACCAATTGAAGGATCTACATAAACACCTACACTACTAAGCAACACACACTAGAGGAAGGCGTGAATAGTCTAATAGCAAATTTAAATCTAATTAATAAATTCTTGCAAATGCAGAAATATAAAGCAAGACAAATAGGAAATCCACAAGAGACAAACACAATCACAAATAACATCATGTATCCTGATTCGGTAATCGCCAACTCCAGTCTCACACTCTTTCCAGAGTCTTGTGGATTTCCCATTATCAAAGCCTTTCCCAAGGCAACCTAATACAACTCACACTTTTCCAAGTGCATATCTTTTCCAAGATAACACGCACAATCTTTTGTAATATTGCAAACCATATTCCAAAGGTATCACCTCTCTTTCTAGAGAGAACACTTCCACAACCCGAAAGCTATGTTTCGAAATGAAACAAATAAGAAATACAATATTCTTATTGCCTTGATTAAATGTACTTACTATCGTGAGGTGCAAAGGCAATGAAGCTTGTGTCAAATCCTATGGATGTCATACAACACAAGAAGCGGGGTTAAATAGTGTTGTATAAAAGATATAAACCTTTTTGCGTAAATTAAAATCGATTCTACTTCATTGCCTACTTCTCCAAGAAGAGTTAGCTCTCTTGGTACTTAATCAACACATAATAATTGCTTGTAATAATTTACAATGATATGTAGCGAAAAATTAAATCACAAGCAAGATAAATAATAAGAGTAAGCACATCGCAGACAAAGAAATTTTTATCCTGATTCCCCACCACCTAGGTACATCTAGTTCCCAACCTCCCTCGGGCTTTAATCCTCTATTGCCAAACGCAATTACAATTACCTAGCTCCACTTGATAGGATTTCCTACATACATAGTTACACCGAAACTAGGCTTCAATCTAATACAACAATACACCTTTCATAAGGGAATACAAATCTACCTTACCAATCAACTTACCAACCGCCTTCCTTAAGGCTTCCAAACCTCGTTGATAATAGCTTGTTACACCCTTTGTACATATAGCCAAATAACATAGCATTTGTGTTTATGTGGCTATAAGAAAAAAACAAGACTTTTGATCTTAAAAATTATAAGTGAAGTACAATAGATAAAAAGAAAAGAACTTGAATTTGAAATCTCTAACGAATAGAATTTAAAATAAGAGATCAAACCAAGTTTTGGGCTACACCACATCTATGTGTTGGATATTGAGTCCCCACACCGTGGTTATTTTGATGATGAGCAACATATAATGGTACTAATATTTTCATTGAGTTTGTGTATATGAAATGCATTTTAAATATAGGTGATAAAGTATGGATGATCATACAACGTTAGTGATAAAGCATATGAAGTCAAGTCAAGGAAGGCACATAAGCATGAAGCATCAATACAAGAGATGAAAGCTAGGAGCAAGGTGGTAAACCATTCGCATGGGCATTGAATAAAAAAGCTCAATAATGCCAACACAAATGACCAAGACATTGAAGAATTGCGTCGCAAGGATCAAATGTCAATAATTAGAATGTTGGCTTGGTGTAAGACTTTAGAATGTCAAAGTTCTTGATAAAGCCCATACATAGGATATTCCAAAAATGATTTAAAAAGGTTTTTAAAATGTGTTAAAATATTTTAAATTAGTATATAATTAATTATAAATATGTTCAAAGTATCTTTATGTAGAAAAACTCAAGTTTCAGAAAATAGCCGACTATCTGAAACAGGTAGCCGACTATCTGAAACAATAGCCGACTATCTGCAATCAGAATCTTACCAAGAACTCTTGGGTTTTTAAATAGTCACATATTTTGCCAAATAGCTACCTATCTGGACAGATAGCCCACTATCTGGGCAAATAACCTCCTATCCGAGTCAACTTTCAGTTTTTAAGGAAAGTTTGATTTTAAATAAACTAGCCGTTACTAGCCGTTTGAAATGAGATTTTTAAGTCTGATTTGAATGGGTTTTGTGCTCTATAAATGCTAGAGACCTCAGATCTTTTCATATCAATTATTAATCATTTTCTTATATTTTTCAAAGCAAAATTTCAAAAGTTCTCTTTTTCAAAAGCTCTCAATTTTTGGCCAAAGTTTCTAAAATTCTTGTGCTTATTTTCTCAAATCTTTTGAGCAATTTTATTGGCCTAAATACTTGTTTTAATCTCTATTTTAAATTCATATCTGTAAGAGATTTAAATCAAGTTTGATTTTTGATCTCACAAGTTTTTAAAGTTCTACATTTTTTATATTAATCCACCTTATAGCAATCACAAACACATGGGCTTCATCAAGCGGCTATGGTATTTGAAAAAGCTTCAAAGGTTATAAGTATCTCTTACTTGGGTTATTAGTAAGATGGCTTTTCCAATTGTAAGTGATGGTCTGTAAATCCTAGTTGGAGGCGGTGGTGAGTGAACTCTCGTTGTAGGCAAGGTGTTTGTTAAAGACATCGATTTGTGAGGCAATGAAAAATCCTCATTGGAGGTGTTGTGGTTTGAACTATTTACTGAAAATAGTGGATTAAAGCCCGAGAGAGTTCGGGGACTGGACGTAGTCCTGGAGGGGTGAACCAGGATAAAATATGTGAGTTTGCAAATTGTGTTATTTTTCTATTACTTACATTTATTTTCCTTACGCATTTTTTATTGCAAGTATTGTTGGTTGATTAAGATAAAATTAGATAACACTAATTTTGATCTTCGGGAGATTTCTAGAGGTAAAATGTTAATTTCTGAAAACACTATTCACCCCATCTAGTGTTCACTTTGCCATCTCAGATCCCAACACTTGGAATCAGAGCGAGGTTACAAGATGTCGTCAACAAGAAGACAACTTCCACATATTTTCGATGGCTAAAATTATGTCGATTGGAAAAGAAAGATAAAAGTCTACATTCAATTCAAAGATATCAACTTGTGGAGATTTATGGATAGACACTATCACCCACCTACCACACCCGAGTCACAATGGACAAAAGACGAAGAAGAGGTGGAAATCAAAGATGGAGAGGTAATGGGATATATTTAAAGTTTTTTGAGCAACAAAATTATTAGTCTTGTGTCAGGAGCTACTACGACACATCAACTATAGCAAATGGTAGAGGAGCTTAAGGATTCCATCTCTTAAAGTTCATCCTCCAATAAAGAAAGATTAGGTTTTTACGCTTGCTACATGGCACAATTAAACGATGAGGTAAACTCTACCTCTAGTGATGACGATGAAAATAATAATTTACTTCATTCTTACAATGATTTAGTTAAAGATTATAAATCATTGAAAAGTAAATTTAATTTTTAGAAGCATGATAATAGAAATTGAAAGAAAGATCATAGTTCACTGCTTGTTGATCTTGATAAGTTGAAAAGTGAGCATAATGCTTTATTGAATGATTATGAAGGTTTAAAGCTTGTGCACGATGGGTCTCTTGATATATTGAATAATGCTAAGTCTATTATTGAACAATCGAGGATTGATAAAGATAGACTAGTAGTAGAAAATTCTTTGTTTATGAATGAATGCAAGAGCATTAATGGTAGAATTAATTTGTTGTCTAATGAGTCGTCTTTGAGCAAAAGTATGCATGAAGAGCTTGTTTCTAAATTTGATAATTTCTAGCGCAATGCTAGCTTGAATACTTTTCCTTCATGCAAACATGATTACATGCCTAAGAATGTTGTTAGAGACAAAAAGAATCACGTTAAAAAGAATATGCATGCTAAAGTTGTTAGAAAGAAATATGATTTCATGTATGGAAAAATTGCATGTAATAAATTGGTGAAATCCAATGTTTCTAATGGTTCCATTCATAAGTTGGATCCTACTAATCATGTGACTATGCATCCATATGCTAAGAATAATTCTATGACCATGCGTAGATTACATGATAATATGTGTTGGGTTTCAAAGAATATGAGTTTGAATGATAGAAATGCATATATCCACAATATTGTGATGAATATGCATAATTCTAGAAATTCTTCGCATGCTAGGAAAACAAATCCTAAATGCTTTTGGGTTCCTATTGGATGATCTTGTATGAATCCAACAATGTTGAGTATCTATGCTTATTGTATCTTTGAGGATACTCAAGTCTAAATCATATTGAATATCATTTAATTGATTTCATTGATTAACAATATCTTTAACCCCATGGACTCGAAAGAAAAGAGTACCAAAATCTTGATTTTTGTAGGTACTCACATTTTTGAAGGAATTAGTAGAGGAGCTCTAAATGAATCTCAAGTTACATGCATGGGTTAAGGGGGAGACCAACTTTAATGATGCAAATTTTCGGTGGGAGCCTATGTAAGAAAATTTTCTTTTATAAAAAATATATTTTCTAACACTTGGTGTTAGAGCTTTGTTGCATAATATGTATTTTTTAGCATTTGATATATTTCTCTTGGCATCATACCCATGTTGATATTAAGTACCAAAGGGGGAGAGAAAATGTAATATGGACACATATACATACATTGCATTCATTGCTTAGTTTTATAGTTTTAATGTTTTTATCCGATATGTTGTTATCATCAAAAAGGTAGAGAATGTTGGATATTAAGTCACCACATGTGGTTATTTTGATGATAAACAACATATTATGGTACTAATATTTTTATTGAGTTTGTGTGTAGGAAATGCATTTTTAATTTAGGTGATAAAGTATGGATGATCATACAACGATGGTGATAAAGCATATGAAGTCAAATCAAAGAAGGCACATAAGAATGAAGCATGGATTCAAGAGATGAAACCTAGGAGCAAGTGTGGTAAACCATTCTCGAGGGCACTGAAGAACGAAAGCTCAATGAAGCCAAGACAAATGACCAAGACATTGAAGAATTGCATCAGAAAGATCAAATGTCAAGAATTAGAACGTTGGCTTGGTGTAAGTTTTTAGAATGTCAAAGTTCTTGATAAAGCACACACACACTTAGGAGATTCCAAAAAAGATTTTAAATGTTTTTAAAATCTGTTAAAATGTTTTAAATTAGTATATAATTAATTATAAATATGTTCAAAGTATTTTTATGTAGATAAACACAAGTGTCAGGAAATAGCTGACTATCTGAAACAGATCGCCGACTATCTACAGTCAGATTTTTACATAGAACTCTTGGGGTTTTAAATAGCTGACTATTTTGGCAGATAGCTGACTATCTGAGCAAATAGCCGACTATCTGTGTCAACTTTTAGCTTTTAAAGAAAGTTTGATTTTAAATAAAGTAGCCGTCACTAGTCGTTTGGAATGAGATTTTTAAGCACGATTTGAATTGTTTTTGTGCTCTATAAATGCTAGAGACCTCAGATCTTTTCATATCAATTATTAATCATTTTCTTATATTTTTCAAAGAAAAATTTCAAAAGTTCTCTTTTCCAAAAGCTTTCAATTTTTGGCCATGTTTCTAAAATTCTTGTGCTTATTTTTAGAAATATTTTGAGCAATTTTATTGGCCTTTGTAGTTGTTTTAATATCTATTTTAAAGTTATATTAAGAGATTTAAATCAAGTTTGATTTTTGATCTCCCAAGTTTTTAACGTTCTTATTTTTCAGATCAGTCCACTCCTATAGCAATCATATACACTTGGGCTTCATTAAGCGGCTATAGGTATTTGTAAACGCTTCAAAGGTTGTAAGTATCTCTTAATTGGGTTATAAGTAAGAGGAATTTTCTCATTGTAGGTGAGGGTTTGTAAATCCTAGATGGAGGCTAGGTGGTAAGTGAATTTTTGTTGTAGGCAAGGTGTTTGTAAAAGACATCGGTTTGTGAGGCAAGGAAAAATCCTCATTGGATGTGAGGTGGTTTGTACCATTTACAAAAAATAGTGAATTAAAGCCCGAGAGAGTTCGGGGATTGGACGTAGCCCTGGAGGGGTGAACCGGGATAAAATCTGTGTGTTTGTGAATTGTGTTATTTTTCTCTTACTTGCATTTATTTCTGCTACACATTTTTGTGTGCTAGTATTGTTGGTTGATTAAGATAAAATTAAGTAACACTAATTTTGATCTTAGGGAGATTTCTAGATGTAAAATTTTAATTTCTGAAAACACTATTTTCCCCCTTAGTATTCTCTTTGCCATCTCAGGTGTCAACACTATGGTCTTCATGGCTTAATATCACATTTTCCATCTCATTGTTTATATATCATACACACTTGAATAAAATCATTAGTACCATATCATTTGTGAATATAATCAAAACTCCTTTGGGGTCTTTCAATATCCCAACACTCTCATCTTTTTTGATGATGACAACAAATGATATAAAATAGAAATATAATATGGGAAATTAAAAAATAACTTATGCTCCTACAACAGAGTTGCATGATTGCTATGGAGAAATTACTCCCCCTGTATCAAAGCTGGTTAGAGATATGCAGAAATATGCACATCATTTCATATTATATGCCAAGTGTGTTACAATGTCACAATATCCATTATATGCCATGAACAACATCTCATCAATAATAACATCATCTCATAACATTTTCATTAGTCCTATTTTATATGCATTACCTATTTTCTACCCATTTGTCTCATCAAAAAGGATAATGAAAATTTATACCATGTGTCAAAATAATAATTGACATCACGTGTTGAATATTAAAGGGAGAGATCATAATCACCTAACCTAAAGTACTCAATAAACATATGTTCACCATAAGCATATTCAACTAAGTTCTTTCTCACTGACAATTCTTAGATCTCTGCAGCGTCTATGGATATCTTGACATCATACTTTAATCCATTATAAAACGTCTGTACCAAAAGCCACTCTAGTACACGTAATGTGGGCACTTCGCTACAGATCCTTGAAGTGTTCCTAAGCTTCATAGAGGCTCTCCTGGTCAAACTGGCTAAATGACATGATCTCATTCCTTAGATTGACGGTCTTCCCAGAAGGGAAAAACTTAGTCAGAAAAGCTTTGGCAAGCGCATCTAGTGTGGTGAAATCGTTGGTATCATTGCTTTCAACCACTCCTTAGCCTTGTCCTGAAGAGAGAATGGGAACAACCTTAATCTTATGGCATCTTCATTAACGTCTTTCAACTTAATAGTATCGCACTTTTCCAAGAAGTTGTTCAAGTGCTCGTTAGGATTCTCAGAATGAAGATCGCTAAATTGGTCTTGCTGTATGAATTGAATCAACCCTATTTTCAACTCAAACTTCGCCGCCTGGACTACGGGGTGTACTATGCTTGATGTGAGGTTGTTCATGGGCATTACAAATTCCAAGAGAGACTTCGATGACTCAGGCTATCTTTCTTCCACCATGTTCTTTCATTCTCGCCTACAGAATCTCTTCGTGTTCAATCTCCTCAAAGTGGCCTCAATCTCCGGATCAAAAGGTACAACACACTGCAAAATCCGGGTTCTCCTGGGCATATAAGAAAACAGACTAGAAGAGAACCGTAAGTAGAACAAGGGAAATAGCAAAAGAAATATGAAATACGACAAAGAAAAACACGTAGTCTATTAAACCCTAAACAAATAAGATGTCAAGCCGATTGCCTCTCCTGCAACAACACCAAAAACTTGTTCGATATGTATGAGTTATAATTATGTGTGATCGCAAGTGTACGTGTGTTGTAGCATACGGGTGTTGAACACATGGAGGCAGTGTACTGATCATGGATCAGCGTAGGTTTTGTATAGCTACGTGGGTGATATTAAAGGTAAGATGGTGATTGTGCTAATAGAATATCAATAAAGAGAAACACTAGAGCTAATGTATCCTCACTATCGTGGATTACGTGCAGGATAGATTTAGCTTCCCAACCTAAGGGGATAATGCTACCGATGAGGGTTTAGTCTCAATCATTGTTCTCCCCTAGTCTAGCCATAAGAGGGAACTCGGAATATGGGTTGAATCCCTATCAAGGCTCTGATGTCTTGTTGGTAGCCCCAATCTAGAATGTTCTAATAATGAAGACCCGATGTTTCGTTAGTGCCTAATATTATATCATCAATCCACTATTAGGGGCATCAACCCAAAACCCAGATTTCTCGTTGGTGATTAAGGGTGTGTAGCCTCTAATGGAATTGATTGATGTGAAAACTCATTCAAACACATACCCAAACATTAACCTATTTTAGATTGATATTAGGGCAATCCATCCATACAAGTAATCATACAATAAGGTTCTACATTGCCCTAGACAAGTATTCTACTCACACATCATTGAATCAACAATAGCAATCATTAAACAATAATGCATCATAGAACAATGAAGAGGGAAGGGAAACAAACAATAGCAATTAAAGGAAAGCAAACAGAGTTTGCATTCAAAATAAGAGAATAAAAGAATCTTATGAACTCCAGCACCAATCCAAAAAGAGAAAGCTGAAAAAGTGGAAGAAAATATCCAGATGCCCCAAAAAATAAAATGAAAATTGACTACTGGATGATCCCCCATCAGTGACAAAACATACTATTTATAGATGGTAGAAAAATAACAAGCACATGGTCGTGCCGCTGCCAGGCAAGCTAAATCATCTCAAAATCTCGATAAGTGCACGGCCGTGCCGCCTACGAACACGACCGTGCCACTTCATTCAGCTCCAGACTTCAAATTTTGCAAGATGATGGACACGACGGTGCAATGTTTGTGCACGGCCGTTCCGCTACCTTCAGCTCCAGGTAGCTTTAGCTCACACGGCAGTATGGGCACACCACACGGCCATGTGGCTACAGTCAGGTAGAATGTCTTTCTATCTTTTTATGGATACATCTGTGTTGCTTAAGCACATGGCTGTGCTGTTGCCTTGGCTCCAGCATTCTTCATCTTGCAATGTTGTTACCGGATGGTGGATTTCCTCAATGATTTTCTTAAACAACAACATTCGATAAATCATCGTGGGGGTTTGGATTATATCTCAAAGATTGGTTTTCAATCCACCACCTCTTCTGTTGGAGCTAAATAAAAATCTTATCAAGCTTCTAAGAATATGCACCAAGCTTTCTTGTATAGTGACACCAATCCCAACAAGAAGCATGTAAGATACGTCGTTGTAAATGAGAATCAAAATGACATTTTATGCCAAGAGGTAAGCCATTCACAATAGACATGCTAAGAAAATATTTTCTACACACAAGCATGCATATCCCTATTCTTTTCATGCCATGTCTCATTATAGGGTCACTTGTTTTAAATGCCAAGAGTTAGGACATTATGCTAATGTTTGTCCAAAAAGGAGGCCGGGCAAGAGAACTAGGAATGCCATGAGACTATGGATTCCTACTAATGTAGGGTTGCATGAGAGGGATGCCTACATTAAATCACTAGTAAACAATGTGATATCCTCTAGTGATTTTGTTAGGAAATCAAACACACCTTGGGTTTGGTGGCCGAATGCTTAGATCCACACACATTTGATTTGTTGGTTGGATTGTTTGATATTTGCATATTCTTTTGCATCCAACATATGTTTGTGCGTTTCCCTTTGTTTTGAAAATATTTTCAAATTTTTTTGCGATTGGGATCTATGGATTTACTATGTCATATATGCATTTTTATCCATGTATATGACATAAGAGGAGTTTTTATATGCTACGTATTTTCCAAAACTTATTTTGAACATTATTTTCTTCCTTTGATAATTTTGGGATATTTCCAAACCTTGTTGGATATTGTTTCAATTTCATCATTTTGATATTGTTTATTTTTGGTATGTTTATTTCTATAACAGTGTCATTTATCAATGCCTTTGCTTGATTTCATCATCTTGCATTGATTTCTTTTGTTCCATGTCTCCATTTGTGTTTAGTTCATTGAGTCAAATTTTTGACCTATTCAATGATGTAGAGGGAGCATGGTATAATGAATGATACCCACCTCATATGCTTTGTTTTGGTATCATACACTTCTTTTCTATTATGTCCATTGTCATTTTGGGGAGAATGTCTTTCATGATTATGAGGAATGTCATATTCATGTCCACCATTTTGACAATGATAATGGGGAGAGTGATATGGATTATGTAAAAATAAATGATTGCATTAATATTTTTATCTCATTTAGCACTGCTTTTTTATATATGTTCTCTTATATGCTACTTATATGCTTTATGTATTTATATCATCTCAATTGGAGTGCATATAAGTAGGGGAGCCATTATCATGTCTTTATTGTTTATTTTTACACAATGGGTGTAATTATCAAAAAAGGGCGAAAATGTTGGATATTAGCAATTAAGCCCAATATAATTTTGATGATGATAACCCCATTATGTTGTTGCTAATGACTTTATTTGTTTTAGTCTTAACTTAAATTTTAGTTTATATTTTGATGGAGACAAAGTAATGGGATGCTTGGGATGACGAGTCAAAGGGGAAAATGTTAGCTCAAGGCAATTTCATATCATGCGCAAGCTTGAAGAAGCATTTTTATACTTTTCTTTATGTAATTTTCATTTTATTCTTAGATGCTTTGTATGACTTATAGATGCATTCATTCATACCTTAAAACACTTTTCAAAACTCACAAAAATATTTTAGAAATGTTTAGAAATGAGTTGAAATGATTTCCCAAACAATTTCAAGTTATTCATCTATATTTTAGGACGATAGTCGACTATTTTATCATAAGAGTCGACTATTTTCTAAAGCGAAAACAAGCTTTCCTCTGTTGCTGTTGGGAGTCAATTGCAGCTCTTCTGAGAATCGACCGCAGCTTTGCCAGGAGTCGACTACCTACAATACAACGATCGACTACCGCTGGAAAAAACACAGCTCCGACTTTTACAGAAAGCGTCGATTTTTCCGTTATAAGGGATTTTTAGTCCAAGATTTTCAAAAGTTTTTTTAGAGCTATTTAAACTTGGTTTTCTGAGATTTTTGGCATCAATTATTGAGTATTTTTCTAACATTTCCCAGCTTTCTAAAGTTCTCTCTTTCTCTTTTTTTCTTTAAAAAATTTCCATTCAAAGAGAGTTTTTCCAAGTCTCAAGCTCTTTAAAGCACTTGGTTTTTCACTCATCCTAGCATTCATTTCATGTGGTAAGATCATCTACAAGGCTTAGGTTAAAGTGTGTAATTTGTTTAATTTCATTTTAACATAGCACTCGGGTTGTGAGAGCATTTTGGAGGGTTAATCCAAATTAGAGGGGTTACTCCATCATTATGAGGGTTTACTCCTTTATCGGTTTAGAGATTGTAACTCTTGTGTGTGTCTTTAGTGAAAATCCACATCTCGGGTTTACGAGTGTGGGACTAGAGTAGGTGTAGCCGAACTAGGATACATCGTGTATTTGCGATTGTTATTGTGTGTTTATTGTTTGTGTTGCACTTATATTTCTGCATTTGCTTGGTTAATTTTAATTTGAATTTTTAACTGCCACTACACTATTCACATCCCTCTAGTATGTTGCTTAGTATATATGATCCTAACATATACCTCTTCTTTAATTTAGCATAATCACTTAAAAAAAATTTCATGCTTCTAATACAACAATTGAAAAGCCTTTTCTAATTTATTATCATCCATATCAGAATTTGACACAAAATCACAGAGTTTACCTTGTGATCCATGAGACATAGGTATAGGCATTCATCCACTTCTTCTTCTTCTTCTTCTTCTTTATCGGAGTCATCTGAGTTTGAATCGCTCTCTTGTTCATTTGTATGAACAGTATAGCACTTGTCATTAAATATTGACTCCTTATCGATTGACTCCCATTCATACTTGTCTTTAAGGAGGCTCCAAATTTGATATGCAGTTGTAACTTCTAAAACATACTAAAAAACAAACACATCAATATTACACAATAAAACACCCCTTACATTGGCGTGTAGTATGGCCAAGTCAATTTCTTGACTCGTCTATTGAGATGTAAGTGTCAGTGGCTTGTGGTGGGGAAACTCCAAAAAAACTCCATGCGTTGATGTTGAGGGAATCAATGTAACTCAACATCTCTATTTTCCAACAAAGAGTAGTTGGATCCATCAAAACTCGTAAATGAGCTCATATCACATGTTGATGCGATCTTAATAACCAAGCTCTGATACCATATGCTGGGGATACCGAGTTGACAAATAAATAATAGAGGGGTGAAAGTGTTATGCAATAATAATCAATAATTAAACATTTACCCTCTAAGTTTACCTAAGTTTCAACGAGTGTTACCTCTCTTGAAACTTAATCAGCAAATCTCAGTACTTGCAAATAGAATAAGCACATCTGAATTAAGCACAAGATGCAAATAAGAGATAAAGTATAGAGATAATAGAGACAATCGCAAACACAAGAGATTTATCATGGTTTACACAAGCCTTAGGCTACATACAGTCCCAAGCACCACTTGGATTCCCACGAATCAAACTCTCGTAGATTAAATTACAATTGTATCACAAACCAAGGACTTCCCAATGCCTGTCTCAACTAGAGGACTTCTCAACCAAAACTCTTCAATAAGAGGGCATCAACAATTGAGGCCTTTGCTACGTACACTAAACAATTATAAAAGCACCTACCACTAAACCCTTGTGTGGATTTCACTTACACTTTTGGAGAAGAGTTACAATCACATATCGCCACCAAATTACAGCTTGATGTGTGTATAGTGTGGCTAAGGAAATATATCTATGATCTCAAAACAATAAAGATGAAAAATTTAGAAGATCAATAGAGGTTTGACTTAATCTCAATAACATAGAGATGAAAGCTCGTAAGAGATTAAATTAAATAGGCCAAGAGAAAAGAATGCTTAAAAGCTTGAAAACACTTTGAGAAACTTTTGGCCAAGAAGAGGTTTTGCTTTAAAACTTTGGAACACAAGAGAGCTTAGAAAAATTGCTTTTGCTTTTTAAATTCTCTCTCTAAAATAATGTAGCAAATCCTTAGATCAAACCCCCTTATATGGGCCACAAATTTGCTCAAACAAATTGACCAAAAACATCCTCCAATGGCTAGAAAAAGAGGCTAGAAATTTGACCGTTTTAGGCTGCCAGCTAGGTACTAGTCGTCCAGTGTTCAACCACTAGTCGATTAGTAGGCAACTAATCGGCTAGATGGAGAGCATTGGTCGACTAGCTTGGTATTACCAGAATTCCTGAGAAAACTTGTCGATCCCAGTACAAGAACTAGTCAAATATAGTGTAACTAATAGTTGACTAGGTCCATAACATTGGTCGATTAGTTTTCTGACATTGTACTAGCCTACTTCAGACATATCAACTAGTCGACTGGTGTGTAAGTGTAGTCGACTAGTTTGTCTAATACAACCAGGGTTTGACTTAGAATCTAGGAAATTGAGTTTTGAAAATATTTAAATCATTTTAAAATAATTTAAAACCATTTTCCTAAGTGTTGTGCAAGCTTCAGTTCATGAATTTAACATTCTAAGACAAGTACATAAAAAATAATACATCAGTCACACTAAACTTGGAGTCTTGAGTATGCTTTGGCTCTTCTACTTGTCTTTGAAGATTTGCACTTGCATGAGTCCTTGGATGAGCTTCTAATCTTTATGTTGAGCTCCAAATCCACTTACTCTTCATCTTCAAGCTTTATTCTCCATACCTCTAATTTAGTGAGCTTGAAGATTGTTGAATTTGTTGACTTGATTTTCATGAAATGAAGCTTGCGTATATATATTCACAAATCTTCATTAGCAATACTAATTGTTTACTTATTATCAAAATATACCTAGGGGTGGCTCAATATCTAAACCAATTTACCTATAGCCTTTGTTGAAGCTTATGTAGTAGCTAGTGATGATGCTATAAGTGTGTTGATCTCTAAAAGATAGACATCTTAGGCTTGAGAGACCAGAGAAATTGGCCAAGAAAGTGATTGAAAACTTAGAACAAAAATGGCCAAGAGAGAGGATTTGTGAAGAGAAGACTTTTGAGCACAAACCAAATATTTTCGACAAAAATATAATTTTTCTTGTTGTTAAACTTCTGAGAATTCATCTCTATTTATAGGGTGAAAAACGTGTTGAGTAAAATCCTAAAATCATCCCTAAATGGTAACAAACGGCTAGTTTACGTTAATTCTGTTTTGGCCAACAGCATTATTCTAGTTTACTAGAGTAACCTGATTAGTCGAATAATGGGCCACCTAATAGAGTAATCAAAGTCCCTAGTTGCTAGCCAACAATCAGTAACCTATAGAAAATTTGCTAGCTCCATGTTTGCCTATTAGTCGACCAATGTTCTTGAATTAGTTAACTAGGCCATGGGTGAGTCAACTAATTCTGACATGCTAATACCTATCGGTTTCCAGGAATTCTAGTAGATTGTGGAGTCTTCTTGTTGACTAGTTAGCTTTAAAAAACATAATTTTTGCCAAGGATACTTAGGAAAACTTTTCAGACCATTTTAAAACCTTTCAAACTTATTTTATGATTTCATAAGTGTGTGTATGACCATCAACCAATGCTTTAACATTCTAGTCAAGACAAAATAAAATTACATCAAAAATAATTTTCTTTCGATGATTCCTGCTTGATGTTGACTTGAATTCTCCTTGTATTGATTCCTTTGAATGATATACCCCTTAGGTCTTGATTGAGTTTACTTAGCTTTTATTTCCTTTATTCTTTATACCTGGACTCATAGATCATTAGGACACATGGCCGGTTCAAGCATATATGAGGCCTAAAGCGAAGCAAAATATGCGACCTAAAAATTAAATCCAATTTTTAGGTGCCTTAATATAACTTCTAGTTTTCAACAAACACCTAACTGGGTAATAGAATAAACTATGAAAAGTAATAAATTAATTAAAAAAATTAAAAAGAAAACTCTAAGAGACATTTCTTCAAACACCTACAACACGTGTAATATAAAATATTAACAAAAACAAAAACCAATTTAACCAATCAAAGAGAGAGATCTCTTAGACCCATTTCATCAAACGTCTACAAAGACCACCAAAAAAGCCTCACCGATGTGAGCATAGGTCCCTTCGAGGATGGCAATGCTGAGATCAGTTTGGACTAGGGCTTTGCCTCGAGCACGAACATGGTATTTACAGCGCTGAAAAAAAGATGCAGAGGCCAAGAATTAGAAACAAAATAGAATCAAGATGAACTTTTATCAAATAAGGATGATCATAGCCGGAATTTTATCTGCTGGATCGCTGTGCCCGGGAAGAAAACAAAATATGAGGCCACTCAAAAATGGAGGCCTAAAGCGGCTGCTTAAGAGCAACTCCAATCCAAATCTCTAAAAACCACCCTTCAAAATGGAATATCTCTAAAAGATGCCATTTTGGAGGATGGGCAACTCCAACCCACCATCTTTAAATCCTATTTTCTCTTTGTTTAAGTTTTACTAATGAAAAGTATTTATCATTAAAATGGGTTAATCTAATACATTATTTCTGCATGAAAGAAAATTATAAATAATATTATTCTTCAATGTTCATTTTTTTAATTTTTAAATATTTAGTATTTCTTGTTATATTGTAAATATTTTAAATTTGCTCGAAAAATATCCAATATTGGTCTCATTTTGTAGGGATAATTCAGATATTTCCAACGGTACTAAAATTATTAAATTTGGTCATGTGATTTGTAAAATACATTACTTATAAATAATCATAAGTATTTTAATTAAGGGCTAAGTTGTCATTAGTGAGAGGTTTAGATATTTGGAGGGGTGAATAGTGCCCCTCCAAATATGGAGGGGCACTATTGCAAATCTCTATCACTATCTCCATTTTGGAGATGGGTTGGAGTCAGCATGGCCACCGGGCCGGCCTGGCCCGGCCTGGCCCGGCCCGGCCCGAAACCCGCCGGGCTTGGCCGGGCCATGGGCCGGCCCGGGGGGGGGGGGGGGGGGGGAGGAAACCCCCCCAGGCCTGGCCCGCGGCCCGCGGCCCCGCGGGCTGCGGGCCAAGCGGGCCGGCCCCGGGCCGGCCCGGTTTTTAGTAAAAAAAATAAAAAAATTTAAAAAAATTTTAAAAATCTGTAAAAATTATATTAACTCAATCTAAATTTTTTTAAGAGTAGTAAAATATTTTATATGTCTTATATATTTTTTTAAAAATTTAAATACTTGTTATCTAATGATTTCTTATTTGGAACAGATTTTTTATTACTTATAATTTGTTCTAAAGAAGTAAAAATAAGTATAGAATAATATTAAAATTTTAAAAAATTTGGAGTGACCTATATAAAATATTTTACAAAGTTTAAAAAAATTTAAATTTACTTATATTATTTATAAAACTAAGTTAAAAATTTTAGCCTGAAATTCACGAAGGTCCCGGGTTGAACCTTTAAATTTCATTAATGAAAATTTTTTTGAGGGGGGACTTACATTGGCCAGCCTTACCCCCCGTACAATGGCCAACACATAGGACTTCTACAAGCTAATACAAGATAGAAAATAACAATACATGAAAAAAAAAGAAAAGAAAATCATTCATCGTCAGTCGCTTCGTCCTCAGAATCTTCTGAAAGGTCCTTTTTATCTTGCGTGCGGTCTTCATCATGAAACCAGTGCTTTGCACATACCGCCGCTTCAACTACATCTTCTTTAAGCCTTGATCTACTGTCACTCAGAACCCTGTCACTTGCACTAAAAGCAGACTCGGACGCAACAGTAGAAATAGGGATTGATAACAGATCACGAGCCATAATGGTAAGAATTGGAAACCTAGGTTCATACATTTTCCACCAGCCCAGAATGTCAAAATTTGGATCATCCAATTCTTCCTCAGTGAAAGGATAACTAATTTCTAAATACTTGGATAATTCATTAGACGAACCTTCTGAAGCTACGGTTTTTTGTTTTTTCTTCCCCAAAATCTGCCTCAGTTTGCATGTAATATTAGAACTAGCAGGAACAGAAGAAGTGCTTGATGAAGTTCCATATCTAGCCTCATAAGTCGCATACAGAGCTCTTAAGCTAGTTTTAAAATGCATTATATGATCTTCAACTTCAAATTGCATGTTTTCATAAAAGGTTTCTAATAATCCAGCTACTAAATCCTCTTTAAATCTTGGATCAAAAACCTTAGCTATTGAATAAAGCAAAGGAACAGGCTTCCAATATTTTGCTAGCTTAGTATCCATTTCTTCGATCATTGGTTGAAGAATAAGTGTAGTGTCCGTAGTGCCTCTATACCTAGCTAAAGTGTCTGAAATTATAACCAATTGACCAAGGCCTAAAATGGATGTTGAGTAATACATACCCGAAAATTTGTTTGTAGCATAATAAAAACCCTCAAAAAAATCGCATAGCTGCTCAATTGTTTTCCACTCTAAATCAGTAAGGTTGAAATCCGTCTCATACGGAATGTGTGTACTAGCAAAATAACTAAGCGGCATCTTGTTTTTAAGCAAGCAACGCATCATAAGATACGTTGAGTTCCACCTATGTGGAACGCTATATGTAAACTTCTGGTAAGGAAGTTGGCAATTTCTACATACTGCTCTGTATAAACTTCTCTTACTGGTAGAAGACTGTATGTATAACATAAGGTTCCTACCCTTTTCTACCCAATCAACAGCAAATTTAAGCCCATCCTGTACTATCAAGTTCAAGATGTGACAAGCACATCGCTGATGAAATAAAAGACCGTCCAGATCAGGGTTCAGGTGTCTTTTTAAAAAGGATATCGCAGTTGTATTGTTAGATGCATTATCAAGTGTAAATGAAATGATTTTATCAGAAATGCCATACTCACGAATAACATGCATAATCGCATTAGCAATAACAACACCAGTATGACCAAAAGCTAACAATTTAAAACCGATAATCTTATGAATAGTCTAGTCGTTGTCTACATAATGTGCCGTAACACATATGGGATAACCCCCATTTTGTTGTCCATATGTCAGACGTTAAAGCTATCCTAGATGTTAAGGCCGCAAAAGTTTGAATCATTTTAGCTTTGCCAGCTTCAAAAGCTGCCATAACATCTCTTCTAAGTGTGTTTCTAGGCACCTTTTTAAATGCGGGGTTCAGTGCTACTTGGTTAAAACGTTCTACTGAGGAGCTTTCCCTATAACTTAAAGGTAATTCTTGGCATAGAACTAGTCTAGCCATCTCCTTTCGCATTGTTTCAGAAGAATAAGAAAAAGTAGACAGAGCTAGAATTAGCTGTTAAGTTTAACGTTGTTTGTCTAGCCTCTCTTTTTTATGTGCTTCTGTGTGTCTTTTCAGATGTGTTGTGTCATCTTTGGCTGCGCAATTGAAATCTGATCTACAGATTTTGCAAAAAGCCCTATGTCCTTTTCCAGGCACTGTTTCTAGTGAATAGTTATCCCAAACAACAGATTTCTGTTTTCTGCTTTGGGTTGCTTGTGAAGCAGTGTGGCCAGCAGTAGTAGAAGGGGTGGAAGTGTGTGCAGAAGCAGAAAATCCTTGTGTACCCACTATGAGGATATTACTATCGTTCCATTCTTGTTGTTCATTTGGAGTCATTTCCGGAAAGTCCGGTGTTTCAATAGGGTTGTTCAGCAAATTTTGAAAAAAAACCATATTCTTCAGTGTTAAAATTAGCGGTAACAGATCTACGTGGGTTGTTTGATCCGGCCATTATGCTAATTTAATAATAAACGGAACCTGATTGCAGATAGAGCCGCAGTGAGGTCGCAGTCTAGCAGCTGATCGGATCCCTGAGTCGGTTGTAGGAGACGGAGCTTGAAAGTTGAGATGCAGAAGTTTAGATGTAGCAGCCGTATCTTGAGAGCGCCGTAAGATGAGAGCAATAGCTTGAGAATATAGAGAAATTTGAGAGTAGAGAATTTTAGATTTGTGAAGATATTGGTATGAATGGGTGTGGTATTTATAGGATTTCTTAAGCCCAAAAAGACCAAAATAACCCTCCAATATGACCGTTTTATAGCTGTTGGGGCTGTTTTTTTGGTCATTTTGGTCAAAATTGACCAAAATACCCCCCCCCCAATTTAGCTGTTTATAGCTGGGGGGGGGGGGGGTATTTTGGTCAAAATGACCAAAAACCCCCCCAACAGCCATATTATGGCTGTTGGGCATGGGGGCGGGCTGGGCGGGCCGGCCCGGCCCGGCGGCCCCGCCGGCATGGAAAATGCCCGGCCCGCCGGGCGGGCCGGGCCTGGTCAACGGCCCGGCCCGCGTTGACCGGGCCGGGCCGGCCCGAAACCCGGGCCGGGCGGGCCGGGCTTCGGGCCGGCGGGCCATTTGGCCACCTTGAGGTTGGAGCAACTTCAATCTCCATTTTGGAGTTTTAGAGAAGGGTTGGAGTTGCTCTAAGTGGCTTTACTGTAGATCTGGGTATGTTAGCACATAATATGTTTGATTATCATTAAAACATACTTGGGGTGAATCAATATTCAACTCTTGTTTGGCAACACATGTTAATTTTCTAAACTATAGTTTGGTAGAGATTGTGGTACAAACTTCAGTTTTTGAGGACGAACCTTGTTTAGATGCCAAAATGATGTCTGATAAACGAGAGTTGGATGCCTCCAAACTCCATCAAACTATCATTTGGGCAAGTCCATTGTAACTAGATTTTTACAAACAACGAAAGACATATATATAATAGGCTTTATTTTCAAACACTCACTCAATTAGAACCCGGTTTTACAAATTGAGGTTGATTTCCTTTTAACTGGAATGAAATCATAGTTTCAAGAAATCTATTGACAAACTGTGCCTTAAAAATGTGAAAGTGATTCACTTTCAAAACAAAATATAGAATTGTTTTATATATGGACACACTCATCAATTAGTTTTTAAATTACCAAAACACTTTGCCTTGAGTGTTTTTTAATTTGCCTTTAAAAGCATGCACAATTTTTGCTATTTCCTTTTTTATGCATGTATTAAAATGCCCATATTATTTAAAAATAGGAGAAAAGTATCATGACTATAATAACATGACTATATTCGCACCTTCTAAGTTTGTAGATTATTTCCTTAAGTATTCAATTTTAAAAGGAAACCAGCATGTAATTGAATTATTCTGATAAGCTCGTGGCATATTTCTTTAAATGCTCCTTGATTTAAGGGAACCAATATGTAATTTATTTTCCGACTCAAATGTTGATTCTATGATTATTTTCTTCCAATTTTTTCGCTAATCTTTCTTCAGTAGTTCATTTTGCTCGAAATTAAAACCATACGTTACTGTGGTTAATAGACAATCACCTCAAAAATTACTAGATTTCTCATTAAAAAATTTCAAATGAGAACAAAAACCAACCAAATATCATCAATTAATGTGCTCATTAATGCAAAGATCAATTCACGCATGCGCTCACTGGCCTTTTCCCAAATCGAAAGCAATCAAAACAGGAAATGACAAATGAAAATACACTACAAACAATGAAAAAAAAAAGGAATTAGAGATACTAATTAACAACTGATAATCATTTCCATTATGTTTTTGATCCATGCACACAAAAGGGAAGAAGAAAGAGGCAAACAAAGGGACGCAATTAAGGAGGAGGATTAAGCGATGGAGGCCTTGCCGGGGCGGTCGGCGGCCTTGAGGGTGTCGTCGATGAGCCGCCGGGTCTTTCGCTTCATGATGTCGGCCTTCACGCTGGAGCTCTTCTCCATCTTCACGTACGGCTTCATCGTCTTCTTCTTCTTGCCGCTGCTCCTCGTCGATCCTTTTTCCTTCAAAGATCTCACCTTCGACTTTATTCTGTCCACCAAATCACCCAAGTTCTCTCTCCCCAACAGCCCCATCTCTCTCTCTCTCTCTCTCTCTCTGGCTTTCGTTCTTCTCGCTCTCGAGCTCTTTTTTAACAAGGGGAGTGCAATTGTAGCCATCTCTGCTCTTTATAGCGCTTTTAAATTCATATTTTACGAGGGCGCGTTTTTTTATGCGGGTGGGTTGGTCTGATTGTTGTGGATGGAAGCGAACGGTGGATGCGATGTTCGTATAGGGAGTATTTCCATGCGGGCATTCGTAGAAGAACATTTTGAAAAAGGATTGGGTTTAGTTTAGATTGTTTTCCTGTTAGGATTGGTTAATGTATATTATATATATTGTTAGATCGTAATTCCCTTTTTTTTTGAATAGTTATTTATTAGATCTGTATTATATATGATTAAGCACTGGTTGTATATACTTCTACACAAGTTATCATGAGTTGTCATTGGTTGTACATGAGGTATATATTACATAATACAGACCATTGATGAGTATATGCATGTACATATCTTATTGCAATTATTCTCGCTTAAACTTAACATAGTTACATTGCTGTGTTATTAATCTAGATCTAATCCTAACCATCCATCTAAAAATTAAAATAAAAAGTAAAAAAAAAATAGAAAAAAAGGAAAAGAAAAAAATTGTCATGAATAGTCCTTGTGAACTTTGGTATCCACCATGATTGTAAATGACTCTTGGTATCCATCTTTATATATATATATACTAGTCATTACCCGTGCCCGCGGGCACGGTTCATTTAAGAGTTTCCCCAGCAAAATCTTTATTCTCCAAAAAATTATTTCCACACCCAAATTTAAAAGAACAACAAATTAGTGTAAAAATATTTAGCGACATGAGCGCTCGGTGTGGAACAACAGATTCGACGCGGGCGCCTTCGGTACGGAACAACAAATTAGCTTAAAAATATTTCGTGGGCGCCTTTGGCGCGAACAATAAATTAGCGTAAAAAAATCGGCGCGGGTGCCTTCGGCCTTAAACGAACAAAAATTTTAACGAACAAAATTATTTCGCCCTCCAAAATTTAAACGAACAAAAACTTAGCGTATGCGCTTAAAATCTTTTTTCTACCTAAAAATTATTTTCCTCTCCAAATTTAAACGAACAAAAATTTAGCTTTAACGTGGACCCTCAAAATTTTTGTTTCCTAACAAAAGTTCAAGTCAACTTCCATTTTTCTTTGAATTGCTTTTAATATTTGAATTCATTGTTCCGTCGAAACTCGGAATCTTTATGCGTATTAGATCGTAACTTCAGTTTCATAGAGAAACATTGATTTTGGTATTTTCACAATGGATTTATTTGATTTGAGCAGTGATTTTTGGGGGTATCCCTTATTGGAATCATTGCATTGCTTGATGATTGTGTGAAATGATGTATTTTAAGTAGGAATAATATTATCAATTGGGATTTCTTCGAATTCAAGCAGAAACAGGTGATGTAGGGCTTCTTGGCATGTTTTTCTATAGGCGCCAATCTGTTGATTTGTTAGTAGATTCTTGATTGATGGGCTTCTCGATTTTCTCAACACAAAAAACACGTAACAATATTCCTAAACTTGGCTTAACATTCATTCCTAGATGTGGTACAATACATATATTAATTAGAGTTAGAAGAAGAGAAATGAGAGGGAGTTGATATACATACGCCAGTGATGCTTAGACTGAAAGAGGAGCAAGCTGAATTTCACATTGTAAGTAGAAGAGCCCATGCGCTTGAGTTTGAGATCGATGGATATCGATTTCTTCTTCTTATTTTTTTGGGATATATGTTTCTTCTCCATTTTGGGTCTGTTCATTTCTGGGACAACGGAGGGAGAGCCAAGATGAAGGGGCTCTATAAACTGCTGTTGCACGTGGCTTTTCCGTTAATTTTTGGTGATTATAGAGAGTTGGCCCTTTTGTTTTTGATATGTCCCGCATCTGTAAATTTTAAAAAAATATTAGGCTTGAATTTGTAAATATTAAAAAATATTAGTTTTCAATCTGTCCTGCATCAGAAGTGTTAAAATTATGGACATGAAATAAACGATTAATAAGACATGGAGAACTGTGGTTTAACACTGATAAAGCACACACATATCATTCAATGGATCCAATATCTTAAAGCAAGCCCCAATAGATTAACCAACAGAAATATTGGTGAAATATGTATTTGCTTCTTGCCTATGGTTTTCTAGTCCATATTATTTTCCCTGCTTTAGTCCATAGTATTTATTAATTATATGCACTTTTTTGCAGGCAAGGCGGATGCAACCATATAAAATTCTGGAGATCCAGAAGCTAATCATAAATTCCAAGTATGCATGATGAATTTACTTTACATTATGACATAGTTGTTTAAGAAAGATTATTAAAATTTACATCCACAAAACACTCTAAACTATTTGCAGATTAGTTATCAGTTATTTGGTTTAATTCATTGGCTTAATTATTAAACTAAACTCCAAGTGAAGCAAACAAATTTCCAACCGATAAACGAAAAGGCTATGCGCTTCCTCAAATAACTACCATATTATTAGACAAACTGTTTGTACAATAACATGCTAATGCTAATAAATTTAAAAAGTACTTCAAAGATGAATTTAATATTTTGAGAAAAAATCTAGAAATATCAATTAGTTGATACCTATAAACTCATATATAATCAGCAACAAAAACACAAAAGAAGATAAGGTGGTTCTGATAATTTTCCTGGAGTTTCTCCTAGGTAAACCGCATCAATTGAGATTCCATCTGGTTGTAGTTCTTGAAACGGCACCATCACTTTAATTTAAAACAAATCAATCTTAATAATCCCCAAAATGTGAGGGTGCAATCATCAATGTTCAAACATGTACCATTTATAATGCCCATCAACGCTTATATCTCGTTGTAACAACTGGAAGATAGTGCAAAAAATGCAGCATATATATATGATAGGACCCACATTCAGTAATACTATATTCTAGATAATGGTAGCTGATACGTCTATTTTACGGAGGCCCAACAGCATGGGCCCAAAGGCGCAGCCTACAACGCAAAATCGTGGGGGGTCCAAGCCCACCCAACGAAGCCCATGAGAGGACCCCGAACATCAATCCGACCCGACCCCGGAAACGCGCGAGTCACTCGCCCACTCCAGCGATAACCGTACCCCCAGGCCCGCTGCCACTTAATGGCCGTTATTGGGAGGTGCTGGCATGGCGCGGGGAGCGGTGATGGGGAGGCGGATTGAGGGGGCACGATTGGGGGCGGACGAAGGACGTGAGTCATAGGGGGTCGCGACGATGGGCCTATAAAAGGACTAGGAGGACGACTGAACAAAGGACGGCATCTCATGTAACAAAACCTAAGGTACTCCATCAACGACCTAGTTCCCCCACTTCATCTCCTTCCCCCCACTCGCGCCGGAGGACGTCGTTCCGATCTCCTCTCGAGTCGAACTGTCCCCGCCGAGCCACCTCTTTCAGACTGTCATCTTACTTAGGCATCAGAGGGGATTTGGTCGGAACCAAGGTCCGGCCTCCCTGACGAGTGTTCTCGTCTGTTCAGGAAGACGTTAGATCCAAGTGCCGAAGCTTCCCTTCGACACCAGGAGAACGCCATCAAGCATCAGCCAAGGCATCGAGGCCACCCCTCGACGCCAGGAGAGACCGAGGCCGAGCGCACCCATCCGAGCCGAGGCTTCCCCTCAGCTCCACGCCGGCCGCGCATCAAGCGAGACGACCGAGGCTACCCCTCGTCGTCTGACCGACCGAGGCCGAGTGCACCCATCCGAGCCGAGGCTTCCCCTCAGCTCCGCGTCGGTCGCACGTCAAGCCAAGGCGCCGATGCTTCCCCTCGTCGTCCGACCGTCCGAGGCCGAGCACCTCACACCGGGCCGAGGCTTCCCCTCAGCCCCCCAAGAGGCCGAGGATCCAGACCCGGCCCAGCTGACGTGCTCTGCGTCGACTACATCTCCGATTCGCGTCGCGTCTACACGCGCTCGACGCACCCAAGGGACCATAATCGGCCCCTTGACCACGTTGACCGGACAGTCCACGGTCAACGATACTGTAGTGAGAAAACACTCTGAAACAGTAGCAATGGTAATTGATCAAAATGTCAAAATATGTAATAGCTTTTCTTATTCACAGTGTGTATATGTGTATGCCTACACAACACGACGCTAGGCAGACCATTGAGTATATACATACTGGCAGGTAGGGAATATGCAAATTGGGTAGTGACTGCCATCAAATGTCAGTATAAACAAACAAATGTAAATTTGGGTGGATTTCCTTTTGATCAAAATATTTTAACTCCCATACAACAAAATCTAATATTCCTGCTTGCTTCTTGCTCTTCTGAAATGTTTGATCGCGAAGAGTGATTGCATCAACTCAAAAGTAGGCATGGCTTCACCTTGCCATAAATCTAACCAAAAAATATAGATTTCGAGACTAATATTTGCATATTGTTGTATGATAATGAACTCAAGAGAGAGAGAGAGAGAGAGAGAATTTCATTGCTAAGAATAAGTCACCATGGCTAAGAGCCATGGTGCTCTATTTATATATCTCATAGTGGGGAGGCCAAAAGCCTCTAGGAGACCAAGGGTCCCCATTACTCTAAGTAATGGGGGCCTAATGAATGGGTAATGAAGGAGGGGAGGCCAAAGGCCTCCCTCATTCATAACACTCCCCCTTACACATTCATCACTTCGGTCTCAGCTACTGAGGCAAGGGGTGGATACTTCTGGATCCAGAGTAAGTGTGTTTGCCTCGTTAAAACCTTAGCTGTGGAAAACCCAGTGGGAAAACCCAACAGCTTAAGGAAAAAGAGTGCAACTCACATGTTACTCCCCCTGATCCGTACAAGCTTCAGGCTTGCAGGTCTTTCAACTGTCGCATACCAATGTTCTTTACAAGCTTTACAAAAGTACATTTAGGCAATGCCTTAGTAAAAAGATCAGCTAAGTTGTTGCATGACTGGATCTGTCGAACTTCAATCTGCTTGTCGTTCTTCTGCTCGTGCGTCCAGAAAAACTTGGGAGAAATGTGTTTTGTCCTGTCGCCTTTGATGTAGCCCTTCTGAAGCTGAGCAATGCATGCGGCGTTGTCTTCGAATAGGGCAGTAGGCTCCAGATCACTGGTCTTCAGGCCAGTGGATTGGAGGATGTGTTGGACGACGGAGCGTAGCCAAAAACATTCTCTGCTCGCCTCATGGATCGCGATGAGCTCTGCATGGTTGGAAGATGTAGCATTAGTGGTTTGTTTTACCGATCTCCAAGAGATAGCAGTACCTCCGTAGGTAAATACACAACCTGTTTGAGATTTTGCCGTGTGCGGATCAGAGAGATGACCTGCATCAGCATAACCAAACAATTTGGGGGAGGCACCTCTCTGGTAGTAAAGTCCAAGATCAATGGAACCCTGAAGGTATCGCAGAAGATGCTTTACTCCGTTCCAGTGGCGCTTTATGGGCGCAGCACTGTGTCTGGCTAGTAGATTAACTGTAAACGCTATATCGGGACGCGTACAGTTAGCCAGATATAGAAGTGCTCCAATGGCACTGAGGTAGGGTACTTCAGGACCCAGTATCTCCTCCCCCTCTTCCAGTAGCCGGAAGGGGTCCTTATGTACATCTAGTGATCTTACGACCATAGGAGTACCTAAAGGATGACATTTATCCATATGAAACTTGCGTAGAAGTTTCTTTGTATAATTAGATTGGTGTAATAGGATTCCACCTCTTAGGTGTTCTATCTGTAAGCCAAGACAATACTTTGTTTTGCCTAGGTCTTTCATTTCAAAAGTATGTTTAATGCTTTCAGATATCTCTTTGATCTCTGCAGGAGATCCTATGAGATTTAAGTCATCTACATATACAGCTATGATGACAAATCATGTTCCCGTTCTTTTGATAAAGATACACGGGCAGACTTCGTTATTCGTGAATCCTTGCTGTGCAAGAAAATCACTTAGTCTGTTATACCACATCTTGCCCGATTGTTTTAGACCATATAATGATCTATGTAGCCTTACAGAGAATACGTCCCGAGGTATCTCTTTCATCTCTGGGGGTAGATTAAACCCATCAGGAAGTCTCATATAGATATTTTTATCTATATCGCCATATAGATATGCAGTCACAACGTCCATGAGCTGCATTTCTAGGCTTTCCAGAGAAGTTAGGCTGATTAAAAATCGGAAGGTGATCGAATCCATGACCGGGGAATACGTATCTTCGTAATCAATCCCCGGTCTTTGGGAAAATCCCTGGGCTACAAGGCGTGCCTTATAGCGAACGATCACATTATTTTCATCTCTTTTTCTTATGAAAACCCACTTATATCCCACAGGTTTTACACCTACTGGTGTTTGGACTACTGGTCCAAAGACTTTGCGTTTCAAGAGTGAGTCCAGCTCTACTCTTATTGCCTCGTCCCACTTTGGCCAATCATCTCTGCGTTTACATTCCGCTAGAGATCGTGGTTCGACGTCATAGTCATATTCAGTGACGTGAACGGTAATATCGAACGCAAAATCGTCGTCGACGACTATGCTATTTCTGTCCAGTACTTCTCCAGTACGTACAAAATTTAATGATGTTTCTCCTATTGTTTCCTCTGCTGGGGAAATCAGGAGGGGAGAAGTAGCTGGTCTGAGCTTAGCATCCTGTGGAGGGATAATCTTAGTATTGCCAGGAGTCTTCCTCTTTCGAGGAACTTTATCTTTTGAACCTGGTGGGCGTCCTCTTTTCATTTGAGGTACAACCAATTCTGCTGCCGGTGGGCTTCATCCATCTATGGGGATGTCAATCCTAGCTGGCGTATTGGCAGCAGGGACGTGTGAACGGACAATCTTCTGGTTGTCCGTGAATTTATCCGGTAAAAGATGTACTGTATTCTGGATGTGAAGGATCTTCAGGATATCATCTTCACACAGATTAGTACGCGGATCATATAGGGACAAAGACTTCTGGTCCCAACTAATGGTCTCAGAAGCTTCTGGCTTCTTAGACTGTGTGCCCAGTTTTGGAAAAAATTTCTCATTAAATTCACAGTCTGCAAAACGTGCCTTGAATGCGTCACCCGTCAGGGGTTCAAGGTATCTGATAATAGAGGGCGAATCAAACCCAATATATATACCTAGACGACGCTGAGGACCCATTTTGGTCCTCTGCGGTGGTGCTATTGGGACATATACCGCACAACCAAACACTCTCAAATGAGAGATATCCGGAGGTGCGCCGTATGCTAGTTGCATCGGGGATAAAGTGTGACCTCCAGAGGGTCTTATCCTAATAAGTGATGCGGCATGTAAAATAGCATGCCCCCAAGCATCCACATGCAACTGGGATTGCATAAGCAATGGACGTGCAATCCATTGGAGTCTCTTTATAAGAGCCTCAGCTAATCCGTTTTGGGTGTGAACATGTGCTACCGGATGTTCAACTTCAATACCCGTTGCCCGGCAATAGTCTTCGAAGACTTGTGAAGTAAATTCTCCCGCATTATCAAGACGTAGTTTCTTGATATGGTTATCGGGGAAATGAGCACGCAACCTTATTATTTGTGCCAATAGCTTTGGAAAAGCTAGGTTGCGGGTGGACAAGAGGCACACATAATACCATTTGGTTGATGCATCAATCAGTACCATGAAGTACCGAAATGGGCCACTTGCGGGGTGAATAGGCCCGCAAATGTCACCATGAATTCTCTCAAGGAAGCCAGGAGACTCTAATCCCACTTTCAGGAGGGATGGTCTCGTTATTAGTTTTCCCTTAAAACAAGGGAGACATGGAAATTCACCCTTTTGAAGAATCTTCAGGTTCTTCAATTTGTGTCCACGGGATTCAGTGATGATGCGACGCATCATTGCTGTTCCAGGGTGACCAAGTTTATTGTGCCAGAGTTGGAATTCTGGTAGTGATTGGCACGTCTGGTGTTCAATCATATTGTCTTCTACTTGTTGAATGTATGTTTGGTATAGACCCGACGGGAGTCCCTTGAATCGCTCGCAGATGATCTTCCGGTCATCTTTTTGACGAATTACAATTAGATATTCAACCTTATTTTTATCCCTGGTCTCTAAGTGATATCCGTTTAAACGGAAATCCTTGAAACTTACGAGATTTCTGTTTGATATAGGAGAGAATAATGCATTATTAATTTGAAGTCTTGTGTTATTTGGGAGCAATATAATTGCTTCACCAGTTCCTTCGATTATTTGGGACAGTCCTGAAATTGTGATAACAGGACCGTCATATTTGTTTAAGCTATTAAAATAGCAATGATCGCGAAGGATTGTGTCCATCGAGGCACTGTCCACTAGGCACTCAGACATCATCTATATAAGCCAAAAAAAAAGAAATTTTATTTGAGGGAAAATGTAGACAACATTCATAAATAAAAGTCCGCACTAAAGCAAATAACAGATGAAGATACATCGAATTCTAAATGCATAGATAAATGATGATGCTCAATCTAGCAGATCATCGTTCTCGAAGTCTTTAGCAGTAAAGACTGTTGGCGGCTGTACACATGCCAAGTTTGTTTCAGGTCGAGACTTCTGGCTCGCCTGATATAGATCCTGTAGGTGGCGAGGAGTACGGCAGTTTCTGGACCAATGGCCAGTCATGCCGCATCTATGGCATTTGTCCTCCCAGGTCTTCTTTGGAAGTGACACATGATTGGTGTCCTTTCGCTTCCAAGTGAAGTTTCTTTTCTCTTTATTGTTTTTGTTTGTCTGGGGAGCTGCACCTCTTGGTTGCTTCATTACCGCTTTCCCTTTAGTATTTTTAGTCTTCCTCTTGTTTTTCCACTTCTGGGGAGAAACGTGGTGGGCTTCAGGGATAGGGACAGTGCCAGCTGGACGTAAGTTATGAGTTGCTAGCAGTAAATCTCGATTCTGCTCTGCTCTAAGTAGGCATGAGATCAGATCGGAGAATCTCGTGAAGTTGCGTTCACGATACCGCTGCATGAGGATTGCATCTTTCTCGTGAAACGAGGTAAATGTTTTTTCCAACATGCGCTGTTCTGTCACTTCTTCACCGCACAACTTCAGGCGTGAGGTGATGTTATGAAGTGCAGAATTATACTCAGCGACGGACTTATAGTCCTGAAGTCTGAGGTTTTCCCACTCATAACTGGCAAGGGGTAATATAACATCAATTTGATGTTTATACCGTGCTTCCAGTACTGTCCACAGGTCCTTCGGGTCCTCAACCGTTAAGTATTCGGCCTTTAAGGTCCGATCTATATGCTTCCTAATGTAGATTATGGCTTTCGCCTTATCTAAATCGGATACAGTGGTTGTGGGGCTGCTGCTAGCTGTAGCAGAAGCTTCGGCCGCTGCTGGGGCCGAGGAAGGAGCCAAAATGGACCCAAGTAGGGCCATTGAACGCAAGTGGAACTTCAGGTCCACTCGCCAACTCAGGTAATTTGTCCCTGCAGAATCGAGGACCTCGAAATCGACGCTTGCCAATTTTGCCATTTATCTACGTATTTTAAAATGAGCATGAATTAATTAAAATTCAAAAATTCATGCATAAAGAAAAAAAACAAGTAAAAATGCGGGGATCGGCCAGATACCCAAAATAGTACACAGTCCAAAGTTCGTTTAAAGTCCATAATAGAAAAAAAAATAATACAACTTTGGAAACCCAAACTGAACTGGGTCCCTATATCTCCGTCTTCATATGCTGTTGCATCGAGCTTTGGCTTACACAGTCATGAATCGACTCCTTGCGGTCCAGCGGACGCGGCCAGGGAATTGACTAAGCCAGGACCACTTGTTACCCAGTCAAGCTAGGTTGGTCCAGCAAACTTAGCCAAGCACATTGACCGACATCATGATCCATTGAAGGAGTTTTCATCAATTCTATGTGCTGTTGCATCGAGCTTTGGCTTTAAAATACAAATTTCCTCACTTACAAATTCTCTCAAAAGAAAATAAAAGTGCAAGGAAAGTAAATAGGTATACAATGGCCGATCCCGAAAAACACATTTTTACGTATTTAAACATCCACGCAGTTCTAAATATGCTACATGCATAAAAATAAACAACCACGCATATATCTCAAGCATAACATATGGTAAAGGAAACTAGAAAATATGATTATCTCTTAGACCACGTGGAAACGTCATACACCGTTAGGTTAGTTGACTAACGGCAGAGCGGTCTCAGGATCTTTAAGATAGTTATATTTTGAAAAATCTTAATATTCCATAAATAATTAATAATGCAAGAGTGATGTTTAACATAATTTTAGCAATATGACAAATTGGGCGTCAGGCCCATAACAAGAAATTAAAATAAATTAATATTTTCATTGGAGCTGCATGCCCATAAGTAAAATATTAATCATTTTAATAAGCAATTTTATTAACTTGGCTTCTAGCCCAATAAGCCAAATTAATTTAGTATTAATCTTTGGGCTTCAGGCCCAGTTGCAAAATTTTAATTGACATATAAAATTTGCAATTGGATTAACTGGGCTTCTGGCCCAATTTGGAAAACCAAAATAATAATTAATCGGAATGGGATTGCAGGCCCATAAAACATACAGATAGTATGATTTATTAAATATAATAGCATATAGCTCATTGCATTTTTCATTGTCAGTTTTATCTCCTTCTTCAATTATTATTATTATTATTATTTTTCAAATTTGACGTTGCTGCCTTGATTTTGCACACAGTAAGTAAGATGCTTATGCAAGGTCATGCTTAATTGCTAGTGTTAATGCACTGTATGCAAACTGACACATATTGCTAGAATTTTAGGTCCAACAAGACAAAAGCTTTGAATTTAGCATGCCATTTCGAGGGGTTCGATGAATTTGGCTAGGCCCCACGCCATTCAAAATGGTGACAAGTGATAACATCTTAGGCATTTGCATCTTCAGATTTCCCGGCCACAAATTTCTTTTTTTAAAAAAAAAATTTTGTTATTAATCAGATTTATACAAGACTTTAAGATAAGCTTTGTAAAATCATGTTTATCAATATATTGTAATTTTCTACGGGATCAAAAAGTATTACCTCTAGATTAAAAAATCTAGGGACGATCGTAAAAACAGAAAATCCGTAGAAAGATAAATCCACGCTCCTAATACGCCAAAACGGATCGCCGCAATGGAGAGCCGCAAAGGTACGCCGCAACAATAGATTCCTTCGCGCGTAGGGGATGGATTTTTGAGGGGAGACGGGATGAAAAGCTCAAAGAATTTTAGAGCAAACGTGCTGATAACGTGTTGTATGATAATGAACTCAAGAGAGAGAGAGAGAGAGAGAGAGAGAGAGAGAGAGAGAGAGAGAGAGAGAGAGAGAGAGAGAGAGAATTTCATTGCTAAGAATAAGTCACCATGGCTAAGAGCCATGGTGCTCTATTTATATATCTCATAGTGGGGAGGCCAAAAGCCTCTAGGAGACCAAGGGTCCCCATTACTCTAAGTAATGGGGGCCTAATGAATGGGTAATGAAGGAGGGGAGGCCAAAGGCCTCCCTCATTCATAACACATATGCCACTTTGGAAGGAATACAAAAAATAACACCACGAATTCATGAGAAGCCAATTGACTCCAAATTTAAGAACCCACAAAAAATTACCAAACTAAGATTGCAATTAGATGATCTAAACACAGTTTTCCCAGAAAGAAAACAATATAAGAATGAAACATAACCCTAGTACCCAAATGCAAAGGCCCAATGGGACAGTAAGAAAGATGAAATTGAAAACCAAATTGATGATTAAACTCCAAAAGACCTGAACTGAAGTTGGCCTAAACTGAAGTTGAAACTTGGCCTAAACTTCAAACTTTAAACTACAAAAGACCTAAATTGAAGTTGGCCTAAATGGCCTAAACTGAAGTTTAATAATGTAACTTTGAAGTTTGAAGTTTTAGAGATACATTAGTTTCAGTTTAGGATAATGTTAAGATAGATAACTTTGAGATACAAAACAGGATTAAACTGCAAAGGTAATGTTATGTGAAGAGGATAAAACTGAAATGTTAAGTTTTAGAGATAATGTTATGTATCTTCAAAACTTAACATAATATTTAACTGAACATTATCTCTAAAACTCCAAACTTATGTGTCTCAGAGTTATGTATCTCTAAACTGAAACTTGGCCTAAACTGAATTTAGAGATAAAGTTAAGCTTGCAGAGAGTTTGAAGTTTAATAATGTTAAACTGAATTGAAATATCCTAAACTACAAATTTACCTAAATTGAAATATCCTAAACCTAAATTGTATCAGCTTCACATAGTAATTGCACAATTGCAAAAGGATGAAACTTCAAACTCCAAAAGACCACCTAAATGTTTGCACCAAGCCCAATCCGACAAAAAAATAAAACAAAACAGGATTTTTTTGTGAAGAACCTAATTGAAGGCAAGAGGTTGATGTAGAAATACAAACAACTGAGAAATCCAAGAACTTGAGAAATCCAAACAGAAATCTAAGAACATGAGAAAGCAGCAAGAAAACCCCGAATCAGAACATAAATACAAATAAATGAGAGGGTTGCAACAGAATAATAAACTGAAAATAAACCCCCGGCTTTGAATCAACAGGAAATTCTGCATTAAATTCATCTATCCATGCATAAATAATTTCATTAGATTTCCTGAATCAACAGGAAATTCATCTATCCATGCATAAATAGAGGTGTTTTGAATCAACTGGAAATTCATCTATTCGTGCATAAATAATTTCTTATCATAATCTTCTGAATCAAATTATTTATCCTTCCGTGCATAAATAATTTCTTATCACAATCTTCTGCATCAAATATATGAATTTCCTGTTGAATGGATAAATAAATAGATGTGCGTTGAATCAACAGGAAATTCATCTATCCGTGCATAAATAATTTCTTAAACTGGAAATTCAGGAAGAATCAGTTTATCCTGATTATCATCTATCCATCTATTCATTCAATAGAATAATTCAGTTCAGGAATAATTCAGCAGAATAATCAGTTTAAATTCGTCTATCCAATATGTTCAATATGTTTCTAGTTTGATAGTTATGTATCCATTCAAATAGGATAGATAAACTGATTATTATGTTCTGTTTGAATTTCAGTTTGATAGTTTGTTAGTTTGATAAACAAATATGTTTATCTATCCTATCAAACTGTTTATTATCAAATATGTTTGATAAACTGATTATCCAGGTGAATGGATACATAAACTGATTATTATGCTCAATATTATCCTAATTCAAACTATCAACTGGAAATTCATTTATCCATTCAACAGAATAATCAGTTTATGTTCTTTAAACTGAATAGCTGAAATAATTTAGCAGAATAATCAGTTTATGTTCTTTAAACTGTTGATTCAAATTATTTATCCATTCAACAGGAAATTCATCTATCCATTGCATTAAATTCATCTATCCATTACATTAAATTCATCTATGCAGGAAATTCGAGAGTAAACATGAAATTCAATTAAGTAAGCAACCTGTGATTGTCTAGTAAATCCATCAAACCCCATCACCTCGGATTCATTAAGCAAGCAACCATTGAATAGAGATTTAGGTACTGAATGACCTTAGATTAGTGATGCCTTAGCAATGGACAAAAATATAACTTGAATGTAGAAGATCCAAGGAGGTTAACCTTGTAAAAACTGGGACTTTAATCCACTTACACCTTACAAAATTTTGAAACCAAATTGAATAATGAAATAAAATCAAATGCAAAATTTCAACGTCATGGCACTAATCACAAATGATTAAGGCTCAGTTTAATATCATCTTTCTCAAGCACGAATTCTCTGAAGCAGAACTGGTGTTTAAAGCTGTTATTTTTCACATTATGACCAATTTTTTAGCAAAAGAAGAAGAAATTAAACATCCACAAAAAAGAAAAAACTCCAACTGATGTGAGATGAGTGAAAATTAGAACTTTTAATTAAAAAGAGTGATCCTGGGCCACTCACCTTAGTTTCAGTTTTTTTCTAAAATTCCACCAAAAGAGTCCAAATGAGATCTAAAGGGCTCACCAAAGTTCCAAAATTCCAGCGCCAAATGAGAATCCCAAAATGGTTGACTCTGGGTGATTAATATAAATTATAGAAAACCATTGAGTGATCAGAAATCACAATTTGAACTGCTAAATTAACAGCAAGTGTATCATACAATACGTCATCATTAACCTAGTCATGATAGATAAGAGAAATACAATATCTAACCTGGCAAATTTTTTTATAACTTTGAGTGCAGATACTAATAAACACCAGTTCAAGGACAGCCTTCAACAAAACCAAGTTCAACACAGAATTGACGTGGAACAGGGCAGTATGTGGTGTAAGCACGATAATAACAACAATAATAAAATATTATTCTATAATTCTATTTGTAATTGTCAGAGGGGCACATAAAAGTCTATGCAACACTCAACTTTATCTTAAATTATCACTAAATAACAGTTTGCTCCAATATCGATAACATGGAGAAATTTTTTGAAATTTTACTTAACATGCCGATGTTATGCCAAACTGAACATTAGAAGCAAGCATCAAGTGAAAAACAAATTCTTCCCGTACCCATATTATACAAATATTTCAACGATCCATACTCACAAGTTACATAATATCTGATTATCTCATAGGTTGTCATTAATAACAAATGATTGATCTAATGATAGTGCAAAGAAACTTATTCAAGCCATTCCATGACATGCAAACCCAATTCTACAATTTACAAACTTTTCCTTAAAAGTGTGTGTGATAAATATAAAACACCAATCTGAAATATTTCTTAAAAATTTTTCTTTCAAATCATGGACAAATCTGAACAAATATCATATGTGACAGATCTGAACACCAAACATCATAATATGTTCTGACACCAAACTTATTTCAGATTTTTTTTAACATATCATAGTCCTTACAAATCATATTTCAGATTTGTTTAACAAATATCATAGTCCAAGTGAAATATTTCCTTAAAACTTTTCCTTACAAAAATCATATTTCAGATTGGTGTTTTATATTTATCACATATTTCACAACAAACATCATAATATGTTCTGACACCAAACTTTTCCTTAAACAAATCTGAACTATGATATGTTAAACAAATCTGAACTATGATATGTCAAACATACCGTGTTCATTGTTGAGACTGGTCGCCATCCTCCATGCTGTTGTTGAGCAAGATCTAGTAGAGGAATAACGAAAGACTGTTTGTAGTTGGAAGGATAGTGAGAAATTATTTCCTTCACCTGAAGATTAGCAGACATAAGCATCAGTCATTCCATTAATTGAGTTGATGCAAGCATAACTGCCTGGAATCTCTTTATATACAGCTAACACAGGACATGCATTCAACGTGCATATCACACCACATTGCATCAATGCATCATTCTAATTCTTATGTATGTCTCAAACAAACAAAAAAATCATAGACATGTCGGTAAAAGGATGCTGATGGATACAATCTTACCGGAGGAAATCCAAATTTAGAAGTAAACCAGTACTATTTTATCACCAATTGCCTTATGCATTAGTTCCATTTTTTCATCATCATAAAGGAGTTTACAACAGAAGATTCCAACCAACTGCTCAGTTAATACAGACTCTGTGATGCAATGTAAAACGATAGAGGAGAAACTTATCAAAAACATGTATCATGGTATAGGAAACAATATCCTCTAACCTTCATTGTACCATGCATCAGACTTAAGAAAATAACAAAATATTCATTGATTATTCTAATTAGATATGCCAAAACCCAAAAGTCAACTGAAAGGATATTCAGAAGAAAGAAACACTATTTATCAATAGTGGCTAGCACAATGCAATTGGCCTTCTGAAAGGATTTTATTATGTTGCCGACCATTTATCAATAGTGGCTAGCACAATACAATGCAATTGACCTGTTAAAGCTATAATTATCTTCGGAAGATATCATGAACTGACCATTTATTTTTTTATGTTGCCGAACACTCATTTGGGTTAGTGTGGGAAATGGAAGCTGACCGGCGCCCCGTTTACGGTTTGGGCGCGGTGTCGTTTTACCGCAAGTGCACGGTTAGTGTAGGGTGCGGGTTTATCGAACACAGGGAGGTGGATGGCTTGAGTGGCTACTAGCCTCGCCTAGGTCGTTTGCTAGCTACGCGGATAATGTGGGTGAAGTGCAGAAATAAAAGAAAGAAATGAAAAAGACACGAAATGAATCCCCGCTAACACGGGCTAGAGCATTCATGACACTTGGCATTTGACTTGATCCAGGGTGAGACATTGCCCCAAAAGGAGGTACCTAGCGTCCATGGCCCGATATTCCGGTCGGTACCAAGCACGCTAGGCCTACCCGGTTCCGGACGGTGGGCATTCCCATGTCCATTAACACCTTCCGCAACCGGGAGCATTAAGGCCACAATGATAACTCCCAACACTTCGTCCAAGCCGCTCCCGCGCGCTAGGACTCGATGTCAACGCTAGGGGTGTGAGCTGTGGCTAGGGGGTCAACCGCCAAGTTTATTCCCCCTTGGCCCGACGGTCAGAGGCGGTCTTTCTCCCGCCAATGACAATGAAACACCCCCGCGTAACCCTAATGGCCAAAAAGGTCGAATGTGATTTCTAGCAATACATCGAAGCGGATCTTGACAGGACAAGCACCGGACCCCAATCCCCAACACATCTAGTGTGTTGTCGTACGAATTGGACCCAGATTGCTAGAAATCCCCATTGACGCATTTCATCGAACACGTGCCATGCAACCAAGTCTAATGTAAATTTCCAAGCATCAATCCTACCCTAACCCGTATTAGGGTTCATCAAAACTACTCAACGGTGAATAACATAAAAACAAACAACACAAAAGACATATAAACTTTCACCATCAAGCAAAATAAACACAATACAAACAATGGAGAAAAAGAGAGGAAAATACTTATCTTGAGTGAATCGTCAATCCAATACAAGACTTATTGAACAAAAGACCTAATCTAAAACTAACCTAGAACTCCCAAGAGAAGGGGGGCAGCAAGCCCTAAAAACTCCAGGAGATCCCCTTTCAGTCGGCCAACTTCGAGTATTTATAACCCCACTTCGAAACCCTAATGGTTCGGGTCCAAACCCGCAGAAAAAACGTCACCCGATCGGTTGACAAGTCAACCGATCGGTTGATCCGTTACAAAATAATAACAGAAAACGTCGAGCTTTCACCCGATCACATGAACCGGTCGGGTGAGTTCTTGAGCGACCGGTTGGATCTTGGAGCCGTCGGGTGAAGCGATCGGTTTGGCGCCCGTGTCTTCAGCTCTTCATCTTCGGCTACAGATGAACCGATCGGGTGAGAGTCACCCGATCGGTTGGCATTTTGCTCGAGAAAACAGAGAACAGCCCCCGCTGAACCGGTCTGCGAACCGGTCGGGTGACTTCTTTGCGAGCTGCGGCAGAGACCGGGTGGTGCATGCGTGCATCACCCGATCGGTTGGAGATGACCAACCGACCGGGTGAGGGGCTGAAAGATGAATTCTTCGACGTTTGACCCCCTGGATCACGCGTGACTTCTCCCGTTGCTCCGGGGACTTGGGATATCATCGTTAAACGTCCCCTACGTGGTCAATCTCCTGCAAACATGGAGAAACAAAGAAAAGTGAAAGAAAACGAGAAAATACGAGAAAACGAATAAAAGACGGCGGAAAATACGGAGAAACACAAAAGAAAACGTGCGTGAATATATGAAATATAAACGCACGTCAAAATCCCCCAAGCTGAACTCTTCCTCGTCCTCGAGGAAGACGAGTGAGAGTAGGAGCTCGGAAGGGAAAAATAGAGAGGAAGAAAGAAAAAGAAAACTCTATATCCTAGATCACCCGTTAGGGCCAACAAAATCAAAAATGACACACCAAGCAAGCGAACGCCAAATCACATCACTAAACCAAGGAATACGAGTCCAGACGAGTGCCGTGGGCCCACACGGTGAAGCGCGAGTGAGCGTGGTCGTGTGCTAGCAAACGGTGTCACTATCTACATTGTGCAATAAAGCTCGATATACACAAATCCAAGATATGACCCAAATATCGATTCGAATTGAATCAAGCGGTGAATATATGGTTCAAGCATGCATGAGAATAGAGAGAGAATCGAAACATATCATGCGTCAGGGACTCCACAACTAGGGTTAAGGTAATCACCACACTGTAGCCTAGATAATAGCCAAAAAGTTCCTAAGCCAAGTGTTTTCGAAAACGATGGGGGTTGAGATGATGTGGAGTAGAACACTCGGTGCAAATTCTCGCCTTCCCTTTATTCTCGGCAAGTAGGAAAAATATTCACACTGGAATTTTTTTGGGTTTTGGGTATTTGTATTTTTTTTTGGATTTTTGGCTATACAATTTTTTTATTCATTTCTTTCTTTTTGGGTTTTTCTTTTCTTTTCTCCTTTTTTGGATTTTTGGATATTGGGGTATATACATGTGTACTCTCCCAAGTGGGAGAACGGTACACGACGAGGGGGTTTACACCAAGTAAAACAAAAAAGAAATCGGAATCTAAACACTTGGGCAAAGGAAACTATTCTCGCTAATTAGAGCATGGGCTAAGTGGGTTATCCTAGTCCTTAATTGTGGAATCCCGACACATGCGAATTGAAATATACGATATAAATATAGCATGCATATAGAAGCAGACAGTAGAAGCAGATACCGCACATTCAAATCGAAGCATGATAATCTAGGGGTCAACCAAGGATAGGTATATAAATCAAAATCACAAAATAGAAGTACACCCCTAGCTAGTCACGACAAACAACTCACACAAAAGCAAGGTGAACCCACGAAGCATGAAATGCAATGGACTCGGCTTCCTAGGGTTAGTGAATGTGATTATCGAAGCTATGCTAAGTGTGCGTGTGATTTTCGTGGCAATTCATCATAGGGTTCATCTCTAGGAGAAAGAGATAAAAAGAAGAAAAGAAAAAGAAAAAGAAAAACACGGAGAAAAACGACTCAAATAACGAAGAAAAAGAGACAAAAGACGCACGAAGTGCGACTCCCCCAAGCTAAAACTTGCATTGTCCTCAATGCAATAGTAGTGAATACGGGAGGGCAATGACAATGGGGGGGAGTTACACACCGACACAAAAAAATGAAAAACACGAAAAACACATGAGCAAAACTAAAAAATAAAGAAAAAGAAACACTCAAATAAAAGGTATAAAACACGACAAAAGAACACCTAGACACAAACACACAACAACGACACACGAAAACATGCACACAAATCGATTTCCCCCAAGCTGAACATGACAATGCCAGCGAAACGATATGATCAATGTGATGCAGAAATATGCAAGGGGAAGATCGGAAAAGAAAAGAAAGAAATCAAAATGCAGGAGAGACGGTGTGCTCATTCTCCTCGGAAGAGGATGAGGGTGAAATGATAGAAGGGCACGACATGAAGGGTTATTAAGATGCAAAAGCAAATCCTAGATACGCTCCCCTTGCTAATGAGAGGAGACGAGATTATTCAAATCTAAACTAGAAAGCGGTAAATTTTTACACTACTGGATTAGGATACACCTGAGCATAGGCGGATCCAAGATCTGAAGTGGGGCAGGTAGCTGCTCTAACTGCTCCTTCTGTGGCTCCGCCAGAAGCGCTGTGCCACGTGTGCCAATGGACCCAAGCAATGCACCTCCAAGCATCCTTAGTAGGTAACCACCTGTGACCTGCAAAGGATGAGGTGCATTAGTCCATGGCAAGAAATTATTTCCCAAAATAAATGTATCCCAGAGATAGTCGCCGGTAAATGATGGTAAAATATATGAAATGTGGCGAACACTCCCTGGAAATGGTATGCTATCCTCTGTGCTAGCGACGATCAAATCCCCGCTCTCCATGTGAAGTTGCTCTCCAGGCGGTGACACACCGCAGCATACCTCAAGGGAAGTCGATCCTGTGTCCTGCGAGAGATATGGCGTGTCAAAAATATATGAGTCTAAAGAAATAGGACGTGAAAAGCGAGACTCAAATGTGGAGTGAGAGTGAGTATGAAAATCTCCCTGAATAGGGGCAATATGCTCAAGTAGATGCTCAGCCGCAGAAGAAGTGGAGCGTGACGGTAGAGGTAGATGTGGCTCGGGCTCCATGAAGTGGACGATCGTATCCAAGCCCTCATGCACATCCTCCTCGACGATATGCTCATGCTTCTCCATCTGCTCGATGTCCTGAATGACATCCTCATGGTTGACCACCGACCAAGGAGGAAGCTGTGACAGAGATGGCTGTGGAGGTGGATGTGGAGCGGACCCCTCGTATGTGGTCGTGGTGTCGTCGTCCTCACGCACATCCTCCTCGCCGGTATGCATAAGCTCTGTGGTCTCCTCGGTGCTCTCATAGGACTCATATGGGGTATCCAAATAAAGATGACAAGTCTCTCCCATAGATCCTAGAGAAATCTCCCCATCCTCACTATCATCATCAAAAAATGCTTCGTCATCCAAGTGGTAGTGTGGGAAAATTGGGGCATCGGTATGAGATGTGTCTATGGTGGCCGATGAGATGGTGGTCTCAACCATGAAAGTGGGTATATCCTCTCCTTCATCCTCTCTCCTCGGTGTAGGCTCGGTGATTGGTACCATCAAGTTTTGTAACATTTGGCCTTGGTTAAACATGGCACTTTCAAGGAGAGACACGAGGCTTGATTCTTCTTGTGTTGGTGGAGGGATATAAGGTTGAGGAAATGGATGGGAGGTGTTTGGGCAATGGTTGTGGGAAAATGTATGGCCTTGGTGTAGGGGGAGGCTCTCAAGCGTATATGGGCAATCATAATACACGTGCCCCGCCATCCCACAAGTCTCACAAACCACAACTGGATAAGGATCGTATCCTCCCATCTGAGCATCGAAATTTGATCTCCACATGGTAATATCAAAGATACCTGGACAACAAAAATAAGAAAACTAGAGAGGAGCGTCAATAGCACAAGAAAATAACAAAAAGATAATATAATGGTGGGGGAAAAATTTCTTGATTATTGAATATTTTTTTTTTCAAATTTTTTTTTGTTTTTTGTTTTTATGCGTAGTCTAACGAACCCAAGCTAAGCTAATATCAAACCGAACGCCTCCCCGGCAACGGCGCCAAAAACTTGACCGGCGCCCCGTTTACGGTTTGGGCGCGGTGTCGTTTTACCGCAAGTGCACGGTTAGTGTAGGGTGCGGGTTTATCGAACACAGGGAGGTGGATGGCTTGAGTGGCTACTAGCCTCGCCTAGGTCGTTTGCTAGCTACGCGGATAATGTGGGTGAAGTGCAGAAATAAAAGAAAGAAATGAAAAAGACACGAAATGAATCCCCGCTAACACGGGCTAGAGCATTCATGACACTTGGCATTTGACTTGATCCAGGGTGAGACATTGCCCCAAAAGGAGGTACCTAGCGTCCATGGCCCGATATTCCGGTCGGTACCAAGCACGCTAGGCCTACCCGGTTCCGGACGGTGGGCATTCCCATGTCCATTAACACCTTCCGCAACCGGGAGCATTAAGGCCACAATGATAACTCCCAACACTTCGTCCAAGCCGCTCCCGCGCGCTAGGACTCAATGTCAACGCTAGGGGTGTGAGCTGTGGCTAGGGGGTCAACCGCCAAGTTTATTCCCCCTTGGCCCGACGGTCAGAGGCGGTCTTTCTCCCGCCAATGACAATGAAACACCCCCGCGTAACCCTAATGGCCAAAAAGGTCGAATGTGATTTCTAGCAATACATCGAAGCGGATCTTGACAGGACAAGCACCGGACCCCAATCCCCAACACATCTAGTGTGTTGTCGTACGAATTGGACCCAGATTGCTAGAAATCCCCATTGACGCATTTCATCGAACACGTGCCATGCAACCAAGTCTAATGTAAATTTCCAAGCATCAATCCTACCCTAACCCGTATTAGGGTTCATCAAAACTACTCAACGGTGAATAACATAAAAACAAACAACACAAAAGACATATAAACTTTCACCATCAAGCAAAATAAACACAATACAAACAATGGAGAAAAAGAGAGGAAAATACTTATCTTGAGTGAATCGTCAATCCAATACAAGACTTATTGAACAAAAGACCTAATCTAAAACTAACCTAGAACTCCCAAGAGAAGGGGGGCAGCAAGCCCTAAAAACTCCAGGAGATCCCCTTTCAGTCGGCCAACTTCGAGTATTTATAACCCCACTTCGAAACCCTAATGGTTCGGGTCCAAACCCGCAGAAAAAACGTCACCCGATCGGTTGACAAGTCAACCGATCGGTTGATCCGTTACAAAATAATAACAGAAAACGTCGAGCTTTCACCCGATCACATGAACCGGTCGGGTGAGTTCTTGAGCGACCGGTTGGATCTTGGAGCCGTCGGGTGAAGCGATCGGTTTGGCGCCCGTGTCTTCAGCTCTTCATCTTCGGCTACAGATGAACCGATCGGGTGAGAGTCACCCGATCGGTTGGCATTTTGCTCGAGAAAACAGAGAACAGCCCCCGCTGAACCGGTCTGCGAACCGGTCGGGTGACTTCTTTGCGAGCTGCGGCAGAGACCGGGTGGTGCACGCGTGCATCACCCGATCGGTTGGAGATGACCAACCGACCGGGTGAGGGGCTGAAAGATGAATTCTTCGACGTTTGACCCCCTGGATCACGCGTGACTTCTCCCGTTGCTCCGGGGACTTGGGATATCATCGTTAAACGTCCCCTACGTGGTCAATCTCCTGCAAACATGGAGAAACAAAGAAAAGTGAAAGAAAACGAGAAAATACGAGAAAACGTATAAAAGACTGCGGAAAATACGGAGAAACACAAAAGAAAACGTGCGTGAATATATGAAATATAAACGCACGTCAGAAGCAAAGTTTAATGCGATTATCATCCTGTGTTGATAAAATTCCAAAACAAAAATTTGTTTCTGCTAATTATTGACCCAAAGGTCCCTCAATTAAAGTTTTATGGTTCACGATGTCGAGAGGACTGACACTGTAGTAACATCCTCGGAGTAGGCCGTGTTATTCCTTTTCCCCCATTTTTTCTCTTTTTCTTTTTTTCTATTTTCGAAAGAATGTTGACCCACAAAATTGATTAGAAGACTTAGAACTGATACGAAGAACTTAACGAAAATAGCAAGAACTAAAAGTCCTGTGAAAGTATCGTCAGTATAGCCAATATGGACATTTCCTCACAAAATTAAAAAGAACCAAAATGTCAACACTTGATTGTTTATAGAGAAACCAGAAAAAAGCAAATGCATATAATGGCATCAAATTATTTCTTCTGTAAATATTTACAATATTGAAGAATTTACAAAATGATGATCTACATACCAAAATAGCCTCGATTTCCTTTTCCGAGACCGGACTAAATATCCGACATGGATTCGACCAGAGCCCTAGCTTGCCTGCTAGAGATTTGAGGAGGAGAAGGCTCAGATCTGCTGCCGAGATCGACATATGAGAGAGAGATAGCCATGTTTTGTGCCTGCTGACGATTTGAGGAGAAGGCTCGGATCTGCTGCCGATCTGATGAGGAGATGGACCAAATCCGATAGGGTTTTTGAATTTTGAAAAGGGGAGGACAATTGCTAGCTTGAACTTTGATGGATGTATGAATTTTGAAACCTGATAAAAATGACGACTTTTTTGAATTTTCAAAAGTGGAGGCCAGTTGCTCGGCACAGAGAGCAAGGGATGTTTTAATTTTCCCCCTCATAACACAAATTTTCCCCCTTAAATTTGAGCTTCCCTCCCAATTTACAATGCCACATAGGATAAAACTTTCCACGTAGGATAAAACCTCTACCACATAGGACAAACCCCTGCCACGTTGGACAAAATTCAAATTATGCTCTCCTTTATAGAATAGATAGATATATATATATATAGGAAAATTTTCAAATGAGAACATTTCGCACCGTGCGAAAATGTTTTTATCTTTTTTTTGAAATTTTTTTTTCAAAAATTCTTTTTTCCACCCTCATTATATGTTGTTATACCCCCCTCAAAAAATAATGGTTGAGAAATAATGTCATTTGGCCTTCGATCAAGCCATTTCATCAAATTCGCACGTTTTGAGACCGTTAAATTTGTAACGGGTGGATGGGTGCTCTAATGCCCAACGGGTTCACCCATTATTTTCCCTGGGGTATATAATTGTATGGATTAAACATCAAAAAAAGAATTTTTGAAAAAAAAAATTTCAAAAAAATAAAAAAAAGTTTTCGCACGGGATTTTTCGCAACCGAAGATCACTATATATATATATATATATATATATATATATATATATATATATATATATATATATATATATATATATATATTGACAACCCAGAAAAATCCCCAACCCCCTCCCCCCGCCTTCGGCTTAGGAGGGTAAGGCGAGAGCCCGGCCGAGACTATGCAAACTGGGGGGAAACCGTCGTGCCCCCAACGGCCCCCGGGTAAGTTCGAGAGGGGAGATGTAGCCCCAGGGTAAATAATTCCACAACAAATTCCACAATAATTACCAAGTCACGACGGTCATAGGCCTCGAACCCCGCACCCCTTGGCTTTGGAGCGAAATGACTTACCACTGGGACACCCTCTCGTGGGCATCTTTATATATATACTAGTCATAACCCGTGCCCGCGGGCACGGTTCATTAAAGATTTTCCCCCGTGAAATTTTTGTTCCTCAAAAAATTATTTTCACAGCCAAAATTGAGCGGCACAACAAATTAGAATAAAAATATTTAGCGGCACTTGCGCCTTCGGCATGTGCACGGGCCCCTTCGACGGGGGCGCATTCGACGCGGACATGTGCCCTCAGGCACGGTTCATTTAAGATTTCCCCTCAAAATCTTTGTTCTCCCCAAAAATTATTTTCCCCTCCAAAATTTAAGCGAACAAAAATTTTGCGAGCGCCTTCTGTCACTAAAGGGAAGTTGTATTCCAAGCTCTCATTCGGACTACAAAGATGCACAAAATCCCATTTATGACATTTTTGATATTTGGGGTGCAACAACAACATTGGCAACATGATTTTGAGAAATAAAAATGGATTACAATAGTCAAAGCATGTGTTTGCAGGTAAAGCTAAAAAAATCCAAGCAAATATCTATGTCCAGACTCCAGATGCTCCATCCCTTGACTGGCCAAGGTCTGAGACTACTTCAAATTTGTTCTCGCTAGAAGATGAAAAAAGCACAGATGATGTGATAGAAAATATGAACAGAGAAAAGGTTAAGCAATGGTAGTTATGCAAAATAACAGGAAGCCGCATGAACATAAAATCACAGTAGTTGTAGCAAGAGTGAAGATTCTTCAAGAGTCGTGAACACCACCACAAAGTCACATTTCCATTACTGGATGTGGAAAGAGAAAGCACGATGCCATTATCACATAGCACAAAAATTTATCACAACGTCACATTTCCATTACAGATTTTTAAGCATGATGCCATTATCACATAGCACAAAAAGTTATCATGGATTATATCACAAAAAAATTATGGCATGTAAAACATGGGATCGGTTCAACAACAATTTCCCTACAAAGTTTTAAAATGGAAAACCAAAAATAATTAATTACAAAGAAATCTATCAATGTTGTCTTAGGTCTGGACACATCAATACTTCTTGTGCATGCTGCTGTTGATATAACCTTCCGGGGCATGATTGATTGGAGAAATCTTTACAGCTTGAAGTAACCTGCCGGGGCCCGAGTTATACAACCTGCCTGGGCTGTCGATATAACCTGCCTGTTGGTATCTTTACAACTCGAAGAAATATTTACAATGTCACATCTTTACAACTATAAGAAAACTGCAAGTGCAAAGAGCGGCTGGCTCATAAGTGATTGGCATATGCCCTTATCAAGATCACCCTCTGCCTCTTTGCTGTAGTACATGCTGCTGCTGTATAAGCGCAGACACATTGCTTCACCCTTACTGTTACTGTACTGATGGCTTGGAGGACCACACCCTAAGAAATCCATGTTAATCACAGAGTGATCTAAAAATTTCTTAATGAAACACAAAAATATCTTGACTCGGATATATTATCTTGAGTTAAGTTAAAAAATAAGAAATCAAGTAAAACTACAATGAACAGTAGTCCTATGTTCAGGATATGTTAAACAACACCGGACTTCAATTTATAGTAAACATGCATATATACAGCTTGTTCTGGCAGGTGCACCAATGTTACATGATAACAAAGATATGAAAATAGCCTTGCATTTGATATTAATCATGCATAAGAACTCTGCTAAAGTTTAACACATGGATTTGACTTGCATTTCTATATGTACCAAGGATTTGATAATCACATGGATTTACAGAACAAAAAATTTGTTAACAAATTTAAACACAAAGATAACACATGGATTTGGTAACACATGTACACATGGATTTGATAACACATGTACACATGGATTTACAGAATAAACAATTTGATAACAATTTTAAACACAAAGATAACACTTGGATTTACAGAAATGTGAACAAAAATTTGATAACACATGGATTTACAGAACACATCTATTGAAAGTTCATTATAAACACAAATAACCAAAAAATTTGCACATACTTTTTTGCATTTGTTATCAAATTTTTTGTTTAACTTTCAATATAAATATAAAAATTGGCACGGTTTTGAACTTCTACTCCTGTTATTAAAAAAATTTCTATATGTACCTAATTATAAGAAATTGGCACGGGTGTTTCACAGTTTTTTGTTTAACTATAATTTTTTTGTTTAACTCTATTTTATTATGGAGTGTGTTCTTGCAACTGAAACTGAAATACCTGTTATAAGCAATTTGATAACAATGTTTATATTGAAAGTTAAACAAAAAATAAAATTGTCACAGGTAAACAACACACGGGTTATGAGCATTAGGGATGAGCAATAGAAGTTCAACTTACCGTTAAAATTAAAAAGAAGTGGGTAGTTATTTTGGATATCAACTCCTAGTTGGATAGAAGGATCCATGTTTTGTATACTGGAGTTAGTCTAATTCAATACCAAGCAACCTATGTATGCATCTAATCTCGTTGCCATCGTTGTTGCTGTTATTTTCTTTGCTACATGATATTTTTGAGCATATGTTTTTTTAACTACATGCATGCTAATATGATCATTCACCCTGGTTATCAGTTTGCGAGGTCCATAGGGTGAAAATACTGTCCGCATATCATTATTAAAGGACACCTCGAACGCATATGTACTATTATAACTCCAATTCCACTTCTCGGGCAACATGATTGAATGGAGATATCATGAACTCACAATTTGTTGTTTAAAAAATTTAAAATTTTTATTAACTCAATTTAATGGTATTTTCCCAATTGAATACACAACCTAATCCTCAATTCACAATGACATGCCTCCATTAAATAATTAATTAATGGTAAATTTTGTAAGATCATTTGCGGAATCAAAATGATCAACAACAAATTGTGAGTTCATGATATCTCCATTCAATCGAGATGTTGCTCAAGAAAGGGGAATTGGAGTTATAATAGTAAATAACAAAAAATTACAATTTGTTTAAGATATCCATTTTATCACATGTGAATCTGCATGTGCGCAGAAATCTAGTAAGTTATCACATGTCAATTTTATCAGGAATAGTCTCAGGAATGGCCAATGCCTATACATCTATGGCTCTGGCACAATACCAGCGGCTGATGTTCTGTTTGATACAAAAATGAATTTGAGGTGAAATCTTGCTAGAACTTCCAAAATTAGTTTTTTAAAGAAAATTGTCATTACAATAACTTTGAATAGTGAAACATGCCCAACAACTTACAGAAATTACCTGAGAAATCAACAGAGAAGTCATGAGTCTGTAAGTCGCATGGACAGGCAACTCACCTGCCCTGAGTAAGCTGCACATTTGACATTATGTATCTTGTAAGGGGTAGTAATAGATATGGAATTAGATGTGTTTCTTTGTCTATTAGTTATTGTGTGATAAGAATATTACCTCAATCAGATTCAATTGTATGGTCCCGATTAGAGACATGGTATCCATGCCATACACTGAAGCATCTATGTTTACTTTGTGTCCATAACAAACACATGTGATGTGTTGGCATCAAAAGATATCAAACGATAATACTAAGTTTGTCTGCAACATAACAAACATATATGAGAATGTGAATTTTAATTGAAAAAAAAAATCATGTGTCAAAATTTGTGCCGAAGATGTTCTAGAAATTACCTGAGCCATGTCCCAATTGAGCAAGCACAAAAAAAGAAGCCTCTGACATATGTTGGATGCTATAACACAACATAAATAACTCCAAATACATGAAGAGGTTATTGACTTGTATTCGGTTGGGTATATGACTGGAATTCCATATAGCTTTATTTGGTTTAACATTAGAACCTAAAGTTGTTAATGATGAAGGTCATAATTTGCTCATCTTCATATTTCTCTATAAAGCATTGCCTATTTCACAACAAATCATTGGGTTTTCAGTGAGTCTCCTTTACACACCTTCACAATAAACATTTTAATTTTTTGCATTGTCATTGTTTGTACTTTATTGGATGTGTATCCAGTGTATATGTTGTTCTTATGTCCATGCACTATAGATTGGCGTAAGTTGGTAAAGAAAACAATGTACTCCTAGAGACATCACCTTTCATATGGAATAACTACATTGCCAGCAAGAACTTCATTTGTGCCATCTAAGATAAAGGATACTTTGAAGGGAGGACCTAAAGCATGTGTGGTCATTACATGAAACTGGAATAAAGCGGCATGTGTCAAGTCCAATAACAATACAAATGGTAAGATCTCCAATAAAATTGCAAGGTGGGGAATAAAAATTAATAAGCCTAAGCTAAAATGATATGAAAGCACTCCACCCTTAACTAACATTGGCTAATTATTTGAGAGGAAACAATTGATCTTAACCAACTTTACAGTTGAGTTTGGATGAAATATTTGAGTCAATATCTTTTGTCATAGAAGCTGACTATGACCATAATGGATTTATTTGATCAAGTGCAACCTATAATGTAAGGACATTCCTATTATGAAGCTATGTCCTGTCAATAACATAGTGCACAGACATTTGGTACACTGTAATTTTTACATGTAAATTTTAGAATTTTTTTGTTATTGTGGCAACTTGTACTTCCAGTGTTTACATCAACGTTTCTACATCTGTGATAGTTGCAAGTTGTAGCAAAATCAATAACAATGGTTGATTCAAATCATGCGAAAGCAATTTCTCTTAAACTTGCCTATATTTATCAACACAATCATAACCTCTGATACCAATGACTTAAAAATGTAACAGTAGGGGTTCCGTCTCCAAAAATAATGTCAGATAGTGTTTTTAAAAAAAATGCCATATATGAATGCACAATATGGTGACAGAGAAACCTCAGAACTCTATTTCTACTTGTAAACACACAGTCACCAATGCCAAGATCTCTTTAGATTATCTATTAATAGTTGGCTTTGACCTGAATTTCATATCATTGTTTATAGGGAGCACGAACCCCAAAAGCTAGGGATGAAGGCTTCATTGTTTGAATAATAAGGGTAAAAAGGCTTCATCCTGCAAATGTTAACGGCTCTAGATTGCAAATCTACACAAAAGAATAGGGAATTTGGCAGGGTTTTCTCCAAAAAATGCAAGCAATAATGATAGAATGGTAGGCCAAACCAGAAGAATAGTCCTAACTAAATCTATTATGTATGCGCTTCGATCATTCCCATTCAAAAACTGCATTGTATTTATCTCAGTTGTATCTATATTTGAGAGAAATTTTACAAAACAAAAATGAATTAACATAGATGAAATTCATCAATAATTCCAGAGTTACATGCATTGCAGCAACAGTGTCAATCCCATAACTATGCATCAACAAACATCTCATCAAACAAACTTCAGATCACTAACGATTCATTTTCATGGTGAACTTTCAAGAATTTCATGGCAAATGAAATAAAAATTTCAAATTTCAATTCAAAATACGACAGGAGATCGTAATTTCACACATCATCAAAAATTCAACTCCCAAAACATCCAATTACATAGTAAGCAGCAACATAATATCATAGAGAGAGAGAGAGAGAACTTAAAACGAAAAACTGAGTATCAAGCTTCTTCATCCTGTCTTCTTCTTCTTCAAATGGCCATAAGCAAATAGAGCCATCGCCCAAATCATGAATCCAAAAAAAGTGTCAAAAGATTAATTTAAAAATTAACAAAAAGTTGACAAAGTTAAGATTTTGAAAACATGGAGTATCCATGAGACTCAAAGATCATCAAATTGTCTAAAGTGCTCAAGACTCAAGAGCTTAACTCAATTTGTCTAAAGGTTGCCAGTCTTTCTCTCAAACAACCCCTCTAATAAAGGTAAAAACAGCACAAAAACCCAAAATCATATGAATCTTTAGTCTAATTACACCTGCATTTGCACATACCAAAAATCCAGTGAATCATTAGAGACAATGATTTGAGAACCAAAAAAAATTAACTATGAGTTGAGAACCAGTATATGCATATTTAGATGGATATGCATATTCTCAATATCAAGGAGATGCCATTTAAAATTAAGTATGAGTTGAGAACCAGAAAATTAGATATTGATGAAACACGTAGCATGAAAGAGAGAGACAGACATGGACAAAGAACGAAGCAAATACTCGAAATACATATTACACAAATGTCTAAGACAGGTCTAACATAGTATGGCTTCAAATAAAAGGACCAATAATTGACTTGACATGTACGGGTCCAGAACATCCAGTGTCATCCGTAGTGCATTCAAAATACCCATGCTTTCAAAGTTGGAGGTTACACTGCCATGCTTTCAAAATACCATGCTTTCAAATTTTCAGACAAATACCATGCTTTCAAAATGGAAGATGGCAACTTTCAAAAACAATAAAGTTCTTTTATCCAAACTGTTGACTGAAGTTCCAGCATGAAGTTTCAAAAAAAAATACCATGCTTGCAAAATAAAAATAAAAACAATGCTTCCAAAATACTTACAAAATAAAGTAATAATCACATATTAAAGAATGCATGAAATAACCTTGATTCTAACGAATAAGCTTTTTAAAAATTGAACCCCGGTAGAAAATTAAGATGGCATTCACAAATGACTATTTTGGAGGAAAACAAAATGGATCTTTTAAAAGAAAACCGAGATCGGATTCAAATATCCTACCTTTTTCTGAGCCCAATCATTCACCATCTCCAAAAAACACTTGGCGGCTACATTTTCCCAAGATGAGTTTTGGCAGCTGAGTGAGTGTTGGCAATACTTTAATATGCTTTTGGTGGAGAGAATTTTGCCCAGAAGTTTTCTCGGCTGATAGAAAATCAATGAAAAAGCATCAAAATTTGAGGATGAGCTTTTTTGGGGAAAGATGGAGAAAATACAATGGTATAAGAGTACCGATTGCATAAGTGTATATTTGGTAGGTAAGCGAAGCAAAGCCCATTTTCTCCTATAGCTTCTCTCCATGTCCTGTGCTTTTCTTATGAGTTTTTATTAGAAAAAGAAAGAGAAGCCATGAAAGAACGGGGATTTGTTGGGGATTTGTTGGGGAGTTGAAAAAGAAAGTGAAGAAATCAACATCAAAAGCATGTGAAGTAGATCACAGAGCAGAACTAATCCAATGGGTTTTGTACCTGTTTAACGCCCTTTGAGGAAGAAGAAGAAGATCACAAAGCAGGTTTGTCGGGGACGCTTGCGAATACGCCATTGAAATCTGAAGCTATTCCTTGCTCATCTCGATCAAAGAGGACATAAATAATGATGAGGTGTTTTTGTGAAATGAGGTTAGCTCCAGATTCCAGAAATAAAAGAAGAATGCTACTTTAAATTCCTGAAATTCATCATAAGGAAACTCAAGCTGCTTTATCATAAGGAAGCTGAAATTTATTAACCAAAATTAGTCAATGCCCTAACCAAAATCACTGATTATAGAGCTACCATTATGAAGATAATAGACTTTTGAAGCAATTATGTAGCTGAAACTATATCGAATGTGCTAACTGTGGCTATGTGGCAAAAAAGGAGTCGGATTACTTTAAAATGATCATTTGGGCTAATACATGCATCAAATATTATAGGCCCCATCAGTTAACTACATATTAAATGAGTATAAGAATTCAACATAATATCCAAAAAAACAAAAGAATTCTATACATAAAATGTTATTACTCTTATAGCATATCATTATTAGTGTTACGCCTATTTGGCCGAAGCCCGAAAGACACGAGCCCAGAAACTCGACTGCCGATCGGAAGCCCATCTGCGCGACCAGGCCCGCCCGACAAGGCCCCCTAGAGGACCCCCGAACATCGATCCGACCCGGCCCCGATAACGCGCAAGTCACTCGCCCACTCCAGCGATAACCGTTCCCCCAGGCCCGCTACCACTTAATGGCCGTTATGGGGAGGTGCTGGGATGGCGCAGGGAGCAGCGAGGGGGAGGCGGATTGAGGGGGCACGATTGGGGGTGGACGAGGGACGTGAGTCGTGGGTAATCACGACGGGAGGTCTATAAAAGGGCTAGAAGGATGACTGGGCGGGGGACCGCATCTCAGGTAACAAAACCTAAGGTACTCCATCAACGACCGAGATCCCCCATTTCATCTCCTTCCCCCCGCTCGCACCGGAGGACGTCGTTTCGATCTCCTCTCGAGTCGAACCGTCTCCGCCGAGCCTCCTCTTTCAGGTCATCATCTGACTTAGGCATCGGAGGGGATTTGGCCGGAACCAATGTCCGGCCCCCCTGACGAGTGTTCTCGTCTGTTCAGGAGGACGTCAGATCTACGGGCCAAGGCTTCCCCTCCGCTCCACGCCGGTCGCGCATCAAGCAAGACGACCGAGGCTACCCCTCGTCGTCTGACCGACCGAGGCCGAGCGCATCCATCCGAGCCGAGGCTTCTCCTCAGCTCACGAGGCGCCGAGGCTACCCCTCGTCGTCCGACCGTCCGAGGCCGAGCACATCCATCCGAGCCGAGCCTTCCCCTCAGCTCACGAGGTGCCGAGGCTACCCCTCGTCGTCCGATCGTCCGAGGCTGAGCATCTCACACCGGGCCGAGGCTTCCCCTCAGCCCCCTTGAGGCCAAGGATCCAGACCCGGACCAGCTGACGTGCTCCGCGTCATCTGCAACTCCGATTCACGTCGCGTCTGCACGTGCTCGACGCACCCAAGGGACCCAAGTCGGCCCCTTGACCACGTTGACCGGGTAGTCCACGGTCAACGCTTTTGTAGTGAGAAAACACTCTGAAACATCTGGCGCCGTCTGTGGGAACGAACTATCCCACGAAAAACAAACCACACCTGCAATGACACGGCTTCACCCATCACGGCGAAGGGAGGGCAAGGCCCAGGCGCGAGGCGACAGGGCCCGCCGTGGTTGGCAAGAGAGGGCCCGGGCCCGGCGCGAGGAGGACCGTGAGGAGAAGACCAAGAAACCCTCACCGGCCCTACCGGTCGGGAGGACGGGCACGACAGTAGCAGCGCGTAGATCGGACGCAGCTTTGGTGGTGTCGGTGATCATCGACACAACAATGGTACGACGGTTGCTCATCGACACCGACAGCTCCTGCGACGTCCTCTTCATGTCAACCCTGGAGAAGATGGGGCGGCGGAAGGAAGACTTGCAACCCCGCTCGGGTCCCGTGGTAGGGTTCACGGGTCATTCCACCCCCATCATCGGCACGATCCACCTCCCAGTAACACTCGGAGGCCCACCGGACTCGGTGACCCTGGCGGTAGAATTCGTCGTATTGGGGATCGGGTCGGAGTACAACGGAATCATCGGCCGACCCCTTCTCAACGCCATCAGCGCAGTTGTCTCGACCCTTCATCAGACTATCAAGTTCCGAACGCCCAGGGGGATGGGGCAGGTCGAAGGCGACGCGGCGAGACCGAATACCTGCTACCAACTGGAGGAGGAAGGGCCCGAAGATCGTCTGGTCGACCGGATGGCCGCGCTCGACTTGAGGGGTGGGCCGAGACCCACCCCTGCGGAGGAACAAGAGCAGATCTCGGTCACGGACGTCGAGGGCATGTTCGTCTCAATCGGGAGAGGACTAAGCCACGACCTGAGGAGCCAACTGGTCGAGTGCCTGGAGGCGAACCTTGACGTCTTTGCTTGGTCACCAGAGGACATGCCCGGCGTAGATCCCCAGGTGATCGTCCACCAGATCAACACCGACCCCAACTTCAAGCCGGTCAGGCAGAAGAAGCGGAACCTGGGTGGCGAAAAGATGAAGGCGGCATCCGAGGAGGTAGAGCGTCTCCTCGATGCCGGCTTCATACAAGAGGTCTGGTACCCGGAGTGGCTATCGAACGTAGTGATGGTCAGAAAACCCAACGGAAAGTGGCGAATGTGCATGGACTTCAGTGACCTCAACAAAGCCTGTCCCAAGGACAGCTACCCCCTGCCGTGCATTGACCACCTTGTGGACAATGCCTCGGGGTATGAGATGCTTAGCTTCATGGACGCCTACTCAGGGTACAATCAAGTCCAGATGGATCCCCGGGACGAAGAGATGACAGCCTTCACGACGGACCGGGGAACATACTGCTACAAGAAGATGCCCTTCGGCTTGAAGAACGCAGGGGCCACCTACCAGAGAATGGTCAACAAGGTTTTTTACTCCCAGATTGGGAGGAACCTGGAGGTCTACATCGACGACATGCTTGTCAAGTCGAGAAAGCCGGAGGACCATATCGCCGACCTCCGTGAAACCTTCGAGCGGTTGCGGCGACACCACATCCGACTCAACCCCACAAAATGCACGTTCGGGGTAAGATCTGGCAAATTCTTGGGATTTATGATAACTAACCGTGGCATTGAAGCTAATCCTGACAAGATCGAGGCATTGATCAATATGCGGGAGCCAACGACGATCAAAGAACTGCAAAGGCTGAATGGGCGCATCGCGGCCTTAGGGCGATTTCTATCCAAGTCGGTAGAGGGATCGCTCCCCTTCTTCAAAGTTCTGAGGAAAGCGATCGCGGAACCGTCAAACAACAAGAAGGCGATACCATGGGACGAAGACTGCTCCAGGGCGTTCGCGGACCTCAAGGAGTACCTTCGCAGCCCGCCTCTCCTATCCAAGCCACGAGAAGGGGAATCACTAAGCCTTTACCTGGCGTGCGCGGAGGAAGCGGTGAGCTCGGTGCTATTCAGGGAAGACGGTGGGGTGCAATGGCCGGTGTACTACACGAGCCGGATCTTGAAGGGAGCAGAGGTGCGATACTCGCCCATGGAGAAACTGGCATACGCCCTCGTTCTTTCAGCACGAAGGCTCAGACCATACTTCCAAGCCCACACCATATTGGTCTTGACCGACTCGCAATTGGAGCAGAATCTCAAGAGATTCGATCGAATGGGAAGGATGCTGAACTGGGGAGTGGAATTGAGCGAGTTCAACCTCTGATTCAAGCCACGCACGGCCATCAAGGGGTAGGCCTTGGCCGACTTCATCGCTGAATGCACAACGGAAGGAGAACATCCCCAGGAGGAAGAAGGCCCAGCAACGGTAATCACCCAGCCCTTATCTTTCCTTTCGGCTGACCACCTCCACCCTGTCCAGTCAGGAGTCCCAGGAGCATGGATAGTCCACGTGGACGGATCAACAACACAGTCAGGAGGCGGGGCTGGGATCGTGATCCGATCTCTGGAAGGGAACGTCGTGGAATACGCGTTGCAGTTCGAGTTCCCGGCCACTAACAACTGTTGGGAATTGGTCGGTCCCTTAGGGCACAAAAACTCTAGTCCCATCCTAAGTCGGACAGAACATAGACACAAACATCATTTGCAGCGGAAGAAAAACTAGTTAATCTAAATTAACATGCAGTTAAAACAATTTTAACTTAGCCCTAAGGTCCAAGACCCTATGCCAAGATCTATGCCGACTTGGGATGGATCTGACCATCCCAAGAAGGATCTAGCCTACTGCGATTAAACTAAACTAATGCTAATAAAATACTTTAACCACACACCCAGAATCTCAGCCCTGGAGCAGGCGAGATGTTCCGCGCCATCTTCCGAGCTGCTCCCGCCCCACGTCGAGCCGCTCCTTGAACCGCTCCCCGAACCGCTCCTCGAACAGCTCCGCATCCCGAGGCGATCAATCCCCGTGCCGCCGAGCCAACCACGTGCCGAAGAAAGTTTCACGCGAGTGAAACCTCCGCCTAGATTTTGGATCCAGAATCCGAACTCCTTTGTGGCTTTGCTAGAGCCCGCAGGAGTAAGGCAGAAATTTAGGGAGAAGAGAAATATTAATTTAAGCTTAGATCCGAGCGTGCTCCAACATTTACGAGAGCCGCTCAGATCTAGAGCTTGGGACGAGTTTTGAGAAAGGGGGGAGACCCCTATTTATATAGGCGGTGGACTCTCCCCTTTTCTCAAAATTCGATGTGGGACTAAACAATGAGTTAATTAAAATCAAGTTAGTTTGCACTTCACAAAGTGTAAACTTTCGTGAATTTTAACTCACTCACCGTTAAGCTTCAGGATTGATACAACCGATCAATACGACAAGCGTTCAACGGTGAACGCATAGGAAAAAACCGTTCGTCAATCGGAGTTCGTTTGACCCTCCAATTGAGTGTCCAAAGATCAGCCTACGGCTTGTTTTTCGCAAAAACCAGCCGTCAAATCTGCCATCAAACCTAGGGTTCAGCACCCTAAGGTGGGACCCAACCTGTGGGTCCCACAGCCTCAAAAAACTGACTGGGCGCCCAAACCCAGACCTGGGCACGGGCGCCCAAGTCTGGGCGCGGGCGCCCAGGCGCCAGGCGCCTGGCGCGGGCGCCCAGGCGCCCAGGCGGGCGCCTGGGCCGGGCCAGGCGCCTGGCCCAGAATGCCTGGGCGCCCAGCGCCCAGGCGTCCTGGGCCGCCTGGGCCCAGGCCCAGGTGCACAGCGCCTGGGCCTGCGCCCAGGCGCCCGGGGCCAGCGCCTGGGCCGGTCGCCCAGGCCCAGGCGGGTCTGGGCACCCAGGCCCAGGCCGGCTTGGGCTTGACTGGGTCTGGCCAGCAGGCCAGACCAGATCCAGACTAAGCTGGTCTGCCTGGTCTGGCCTGATCTGATACTTTGGGCTGTTTTGAGCATAACTTGATCATCTGGTGTCCGATTTGGACGCCGTTCGAACCTGGGTCTAGATCGGGACATTCCCGTCTTACCCGTGAACTTTTCCTTGTGTTTATTTTATTAAATATTGTATTAAACAATTTAATACACATTTAATCGCTTTTGCATCAAATGCAAAATAGTCCCTATCTAAGCTTAAATTACCATATTGCATCAAATGCAATTATCTCTTCTTTTGCATCAAATGCAAATATTCTCCCTAACTATTTTCTACCTATTACTAGACGAAGAATCCACTCTGTGTGAGACCCTACAGCCTGACCCTTACAACAGGTTGGGCTCGAAGCCCTATACGGCAGTGACCACTAGCAGTGGTTGCCGTCCCTGCTTCAGGAATCATCATTATGTGGTTAACTCATTGACATGAGTATTGTCGGGACCACCCGGACTGTTTCCGTGATGAATTCCGCAGTTATAGTCTCTTCGTCTTAAATATGTCGTGTAGATCAAGTCTAGGGTACGGTCAAACTGTCAACCCCAATAACTTGACTCCGGTTAGTTTCTATCGATCTTTAGTCAATTAATGTTAGACTTCTTCCAACATACTCTGCGCAGAGTTTTTACTAAAGACCGAATTAACTCTACGACACTAACTCCCATTGACCGGGAGAGACGAATCCTCTCCTGGTCATTACTCGCCTCGTACGTTTCAAGTGACACCCAATCAAAAAGACCTTTCGACAGGCCTTGCCTCGAAGCTAGGTCAGTTGATCTAAGTGGCACCGTTCACGCACAGGTCCGTTAAAATGACCTCAAGTCAAAAGACCAACTAGCCTATCATCACTCTGAGTTATCACTGACAGATTGGTCAATATAACCATATGACAACTCCAGTGGATCGTTCAGTGAACTCATTCTAATGAGCACCTGTGTCTCGTCTTCGATTTCGCCAAGTCAAGCGATCATGAGATCATCGCCACCGCTAAACGGTGAAGACTAAGACACAATGGTCTATCCGATGTTTCGATATCCTTGTCTCGAAACATCTACGACCATGAACCATTTTAGACTTATGCTACAGACGGTCAAACGTTTCTCCATGATCAAGATACTCATCTTGATACCCGTTTGACCTTGCATAAAGTCTCAGGACTTTACCTAAGTCGATATCTAATTATAAAATAACTTCGATAAATTATTACCAAACAGCTTACTGTTATTTCGAACAAGATGTTTGTGCTATTCACATAGGAATAAATGGCCTTGAGGGCATAATATTCCTACATCTCCCACTTACACTCAGGCCCATTTATCTCGGTATCTTATACCGTTTTTACACATAAGTTTTCCCGACTTCATGTGGTAGAGCCTTCATGAGTGGATCTGCTAAAACCGTCTACACTATAGACTTAAGGGGTTTCTATGTTCATGTCAGACCAACCATTTGAATCTCTTTCAAAAAATTCATTTGGTCTATCGGAATCTATAATATTTTGTTTCCCTGGATCTTATCCAGTTCATCGTACCTTATGATGATCAATTAAATTTGTTAATGGTCATTTTAAATGGCTCATATCTATTCTTGATAAAGTATCAAACCTTTTGATTACTTTGTCAAAATGTATGTTCCATCCCTTTGATGATTCGCATGTAATTTATACGCTCCCACTGACCTTGAAAACTATCTGGCTAATTCATATAAGTCAGTCAGTCTAAATCATATTTAGAAAAACGAACTTATAAGTGAATGCTCCAATTTTCATGGTCAACTTAAGCGTTTTACATCGGCTTTGGTCCGAGTAGATCTGTACACATCTGTTGGCGAAACCGGTTTCAGCATAATCCGTTTTAAAGAAATTAGGATGAAAACCGTTCCCGTCCAACATTATCGTACTTCACTATTTTCTTTTCTGCACCAATCTTTCAACTTAAAGATTTACTTGCAGAAAGTGAGGAAACATTTTCCTTGGGCACGTAAACTAAATTCTCAAATTTATTTACGCACACGGACCTGCATCAAGTTTTAAATCGGAGTTACTACTCCGAATTTCATCCTAGAAGTTGACTAAGTCATCATCAGTTATGATGTCTAACTCGACAATTTGTCTTACGAAATTCGAGTAAATAATACAACTTCCTTACGATTGATTTATTGAATATATAATTGATAATGTCCTTATAGAACATTATCAAAACCTAGGCATTACTATCTGGGACTTAACCCAGAGGGAGGAGTTAACTCAGAGTCACTTATTTATGGATCGCACCAAGTCTAACTAAGTGTGATTCATACCTTTTAACACACTGATGTGTTAACAGACTTGACCTGAGAGAAAATCACATTTTCTTTTGATCACTCAAGATTTTATGTAGCTAAGTATTTGACCATTCGATCTAATCGAATCAGTTTAAATACTTTAGTCATTTCGTTCTTTATTTTTTCAGACTTGCGTTTCATCAAGAACGCGTGTCTTAATAAAATATACGAATAACTTATTTTGTTAAAAGATAGACTCGGGTACATCAGTATGTACGAGACTGAGTTCGACAACTCATTCTCCCACTGTCTCACAGATGGGTTTCGGCCATTGTATCTAAGAGGCTAAGACTCACAAGTGTCCGTAGACTTCATAATACGAGAGGTCAGACCCCTCTTTATGTGACTTGTGAAGCTTAATCTCTTGATACGGCCTAGTCTAATTTTACCATATAAGTTTGCTACTATCTTGTGTATTTATATATATTAACATTTAATATATATATAGATATTACAAATTACTTAACACAAAACATTACTTCAGAAGCAATGTGACGACATTCGTCAAAATGTGTTAAACGTCTTTTGTATAACAACTTATTCTGAAATGTGACATCAAAATATGTCACGTTTTCATTTCCTCCTACTTATGCCTCTACTAATGATAAATTAAACTAGCTTTCTCAATTGACTTTCTGAAGTGCCTTCTTCCTTTTCTAAATCACATTTAGATGTCAACATAAATAAATAGCTATGCAAGCAACTTATGTATCCAAATGCTTGAGCTTTGCAATCTTGAGCGTAGCTCAAGAAGTTGCTTGTCTCAAGATCCGGTTGGGATACATAGTCTTGCACCGCTCATGCACTCGTATTCGACTCAAACGGTTTGATCGAATTGTCGAACTTTGCGGATCAAAATTGTTTGTCCATACAACCTTGAGGGTAGCTCGACAAGTTGTAGGGAGAAACATACTTTGAATGTCCTATATGTTCAAGCTGCCTCAAATAGAGACGAGTGACATGTAGCTTTAATTTATTTGTTGGACCCAGAACTTAATGAAATCATATTTCTTAAGTCTGTTCTTTAGAAGGTCATTTAATGTCAACGAGAATATAGTTTTAATTTTATCAATTAGAATTTAGCTTGATATTCAATTAATCAACTTATTGACCAGTTAACTAATTCCAATATTATCAATTGATTCTTTCGGTAAACATAGTCTTGCCCTAGTTTTAGCATATGTTCAATATTAAATATAGGTAGATTGGCTTTTATCTATCTATATCCTCCCACTATTTTTACGAACGTTTTTAAAGCTTAATAACGAACGATTTAATCGAATTAAAAATAATGGGTAAGAGTTCCAATCACCTTGAGTCTAAACAACCTTGAGTGTAGCTCAACAAGTTGATTGACTCTGCGATCGGAAGATGACTCTTCATCGATCATATCGGATATGACTCTCTTAATCGGTTTTTGCCCCTAGCCATTCGTGATCATGAGTGTGCTCATCCAAATCACAATGTCTAGTCTAGTCGGACCCTTGTTTTCGTGTCTAGCCTGACTTGCCCCTCAGCTCGGTGTATGCACGACACGTTGGTTAGGGTCAGGTCTTAGACTACATCTTATGTATTTAAGAAGTTGGTTTCTACAAGGTTGCCATGTCACAGCTTGAGTGTATCTCAACAACTGTAACACGGGCCCTATAGTTGCTAACCCCTAAAACAAGGAGGGCTACGGCTAATCTTGAAAAAGATCACTAACGTATTTGACTTAGATATAGTCCAGGGTGTCATACAATCATGATTCGCGACATTGCGGTCCAGCGGAACTCAGCCAGGGAATTGACTAAGCCAGGATCACTACCCCTTGGACTAGCAAGGGTTGGCCCAGAACTCTTAGCCAAGCACATTGACTGGATCATGGTCCATTGAATGAAGCTTGTCATTTTTGTATGTATGCCATAGACTAAACAGCTTTTATTAACAACTAATTAATCCTATCAACTAGTTGAATCCCTAAATTCAAAATTTTAGGATTTGTTTAACAACTTTTATTAAGTCCTTATCAACTATAAGGTTCACGTGCTACCCTAATCATTATTAGGATTTTAATAAATTTTATTAACAACGCTAGAAGCGAAGTCCTTTAATGAAAATTAATTATAACAATTAGAATTGAAAATTCATTTAAAGGACTACCCTAATCAGGAATTAGGTCTTAATATTGTTGTTAATGATTTATTAAAACATAGCATGTCATTAAAATTCAAGTAATAAATTTTAATCATTTTTAATGGCTAACCTAAAAGGTTGTCTTGTGTTATCAAATAAGGGACAAGATTAATAAGCCATTAAAATAAAGCTACACTAATTTATCGCATAAAGATAGTGCACAACTATTTAACATTTAAATATACTAAGTTTATCGCATAAACAATTTTTAGACTTTTAAAATCAGTTTTAAAAATATCTTATAAATTTAAAACATTACTTTAAAAATTTTCCATGTTCAAAAATTTATCATATACAATTTTTAAACATCTAAAATATTTTAAACTTATCGCATAAATTTAAAGCTTTAAAATCAATTTTAAAAATTTATCACATAAATTTAAAAACACCATTTTAAAATTTCCATGCTTAAAAAAATTTATCATATAAAACTTTTTAGGCATCCAAAATAAATTTAAACTTTTAAATATTTAAAATCAGTTATAAAATTATCACATAAATTTTAAAACGTCATTTTAAAAATTTTCATGTTCAAAAAATTTATCACATAGAATTTTGAACTTCAAAAACATTTTTAAAATTATCTAATAACTTTTAAAAAATTTAAAAGTATTTAAAAAGCATTAACAAGTTTAATGTAATCGCAGTACCTAGATCGACTACGCAAACCTAGGCTCTGATACCACTGTTGGGAATTGGGCGGTCCCTTAGGGCACAAAAACTCTAGTCCCGTCTTAAGTCGGATAGAACATAGACACAAAAATCATTTGCAGCGGAAGAAAAACTAGTTAATCTAAATTAACATGCAGTTAAAACAATTTTAACTTAGCCCTAAGGTCCAAGACCCTATGCCAAGATCTATGCCGACTTGGGATGGATCTGACCATCCCAAGAAGGATCTAGCCTACTGCGATTAAACTAAACTAATGCTAATAAAATACTTTAACCACATACCCGGAATCTCAGCCCTGGAGCAGGCGAGATGTTTCGCGCCGTCTTCCGAGCTGCTCCCGCCCCACGTCGAGCCGCTCCTTGAACCGCTCCCCGAACCGCTCCTCGAACCGCTCCGCATCCCGAGGCGATCAATCCCCGTGCCGCCGAGCCAACCACACGCCGAAGAAAGTTTCACGCGAGTGAAACCTCCGCCCAGATTTCGGATCCAGAATCCGAACTCCTTTGTGGCTTTGCTAGAGCCCGCAGGAGTAAGGCAGAAATTTAGGGAGAAGAGAAATATTAATTTAAGCTTAGATCCGAGCGTGCTCCAACATTTACGAGAGCCGCTCAGATCTAGAGCTTGGGACGAGTTTTGAGAAAGGGGGTAGACCCCTAGTTATATAGGCGGCGAACTCTCCCCTTTTCTCAAAATCCGATGTGGGACTAAACAATGAGTTAATTAAAATCAAGTTAGTTTGCACTTCACAAAGTGCAAACTTCCGTGAATTTTAACTCACTCACCGTTGAGCTTCAGGATTGATACAACCTATCAATACGACAAGCGTTCAACGGTGAACGCATAGGAAAAAACCGTTCGTCAATCGGAGTTTGTTGACCCTCCAATTGAGTGTCCAAAGATCAGCCTACGGCTAGTTTTTCGCAAAAACCAGCCGTCAAATCTGCCATCAAACCTAGGGTTCAGCACCCTAAGGTGGGACCCAACCTGTGGGTCCCACAGCCTCAAAAAACTGACTGGGCGCCCAAACCCAGACCTGGGCACGGGCGCTCAGGCGCCAGCCTGGCGCCTGGCGCCCAGGCGGGCGCCTGGGCCGGGCCAGGCGCCCGGCCCAGAACGCCTGGGCGCCCAGCGCCCAGGCGTCCTGGGTCACCTGGGCCTGCACCCAGGCGCCCGGGGCCAGGGCCTGGGCCGGGCGCCCAGGCCCAGGCGGGTCTGGGCGCCCAGGCCCAGGCCGGCTTAGGCTTGACTGGGTCTGGCCAGCAGGCCAGACCAGATCCAGACTAAGCTGGTCTGCCTGGTCTGGCCTGATCTGATCCTTTGGGCTGTTTTGAGCATAACTTGATCATCTGGTGTCCGATTTGGACGCCGTTCGAACCTGGGTCTAGACCGGGACATTCCCGTCTTACCCGTGAACTTTTCCTTGCGTTTATTTTATTAAATATTGTATTAAACAATTCAATACACATTTAATCGCTTTTGCATCAAATGCAAAATAGTCCCTATCTAAGCTTAAATTACCATATTGCATCAAATGCAATTATCTCTTCTTTTGCATCAAATGCAAATATTCTCCCTTACTATTTTCTACCTATTACTAGACGAAGAATCGCACTCTGTGTGAGACCCTACAGCCTGACCCTTACAACAGGTTGGGCTCGAAGCCCTATACGGCAGTGACCACTAGCAGTGGTTGCCGTCCCTGCTTCAGGAATCATCATTATGTGGTTAACTCATTGACATGAGTATTGTCGGGACCACCCTGACTGTTTCCGTGATGAATTCCGCAGTTATAGTCTCTTCGTCTTAAATATGTCGCGTAGATCAAGTCTAGGGTACGGTCAAACTGTCAACCCCAATAACTTGACTCCGGTTAGTTTCTATCGATCTTTAGTCAACTAATGTTGGACTTCTTCCAACATACTCTGCGCAGAGTTTTTACTAAAGACCGAACTAACTCTACGACACTAACTCCCATTGACCGGGAGAGACGAATCCTCTCTTGGTCATTACTCGCCTCGTACGTTTCAAGTGACACCCAATCAAAAAGACCTTTCGACAGGCCTTGCCTCGAAGCTAGGTCAGTTGATCTAAGTGGCACCGTTCACGCACAGGTCCGTTAAAATGACCTCAAGTCAAAAGACCAACTAGCCTATCATCACTCTGAGTTATCACTGACAGATTGGTCAATATAACCATATGACAACTCCAGTGGATCGTTCAGTGAACTCATTCTAATGAGCACCTGTGTCTCGTCTTCGATTTCGCCAAGTCAAGCGATCATGAGATCATCGCCATCGCTAAACGGTGAAGACTAAGACACAATGGTCTATCCGATGTTTCGATATCCTTGTCTCGAAACATCTACGACCACGAACCATTTTAGACTTATGCTACAGACGGTCAAACGTTTCTCCATGATCAAGATACTCATCTTGATACCCGTTTGACCTTGCATAAAGTCTCAGGACTTTACCTAAGTCGATATCTAATTATAAAATAACTTAGATAAATTATTACCAAACAGCTTACTGTTATTTCGAACAAGATGTTTGTGCTATTCACACAGGAATAAATGGCCTTGAGGGCATAATATTCCTACAACAACATGGTGGAATACGAAGCGGTAATCAACGGCCTGAGTCTGGCCCAGGAGCTCAGAGCTGAGTCCGTGCGCCTCCTCAGCGACTCGAAGCTCATTGTCAACCAGCTTCTGGGAAGTTACGAGGCGCGGGAGGAATCAATGCAGAGGTATCTCGCCGTCGCCAAAGCGACGCTGTCCAGGTTCAAGAGCGCGGAAGTTTTACATCTCCCACGGTCGGAGAACGCAAGGGCAGACGCGTTGTCGAAGCTAGCCTCGTCCTCGACCAAGGAGCTGGGCCGCACCATTTACGTGGAGAACCTGCAGTCCCCCAGCACGGAAGAGCAGGAGGTGATGGCGATCGACCAAGATCCCACCTGGATGGACCCGATCATACGGTACCTCACTCATGGGGAGGTGCCGACGGACTGGGATGAGCGTCAGACCCTGGAAAGGAAAGTGCTCCGATACGTGATCCATGAGGGGACGCTCTACCAAAGACGCTGGACGAAGGCGGATGTCCTCCCATACCTGAAATGTATCGGACCGCAGGAAGCCGACTACGTCCTACGGGAGGTTCACGAAGGGATCTGCGGAAATCACCACGGGGGCAAGATGGTCGCACAGAAGATCTTGAGGCAGGGATATTACTGGCCGACCCTAGTCCAGGACGCAACGAACTACGTCCAAAAGTGCCAAGAATGTCAGAGGTTTGCCCACCACACCTCAACTCCCCCGTCGGAGCTCATCCCTATCGTGAGCCCCATCCCTTTTGCGAAATGGGGGCTGGACATCCTCGGACCATTTAAGCCGGGTCGGGGGAAGCGGAAGTATCTGATTGTGGCGGTGGACTACTTTACCAAGTGGATCGAGGCCGAACCATTGGCCACCATCACGTGGAAGAAAGCGAAAAGCTTCGTATGGAACTCCGTCATCTCCAGATTCGGAGTTCCACGGGCCATCGTCACCGACAACGGGAAACAGTTCGACTCTGCGGGCTTCAAAGACTTTTGCGTGGAATGGGGGATCAAGCTCCTCTTCGCCTCTGTAGCGCACCCCCAGACCAACGGGATGGCGGAAGCAGCCAACAAATGCATCATAGAGCCCATCCAAAAGAAAGTGAAGGACGCCGAAGGAAACTGGCCGGAAGAGCTCCCCGGGATACTCTGGTCATACCGGATGACCCACAAGGAGGCCACCGGTGAAACCCCCTTCATGCTTGCCTACGGAGCCGATGCAGTGGTACCGGTCGAACTGCGCGAAGAGTCTCTCCGCCTCAAATGCTTCGACGAAGACAGGAATTCGCAAGGCCTAGAGCTGGGTCTGGAGCTCCTCGGCGAGCGACGGGAGCAAGCCCTAGCCACCATTATCCGCCAGAAGCAGAAGGTGGCCCGGTACTACAATTCTCGGGTCAGGGGAAGGAGTTTCCACCTTGGGGACCTGGTCCTCAGGAAAGCAAGCTTCAACCCGGATATTACCTGCAAAGGGAAGCTCGCGGCTAAATGGGAGGGACCCTATAAAGTCATCGAGGTCCTCGGGCCCGCGACCTACCGCCTAGCCGATATGGAGGGGAGGATCCTCACTCACGCCTGGAATACGGAACACTTACGCAAGTACTTTCAATAAATGTATTGTTTTCTACGAAATAAATTTATTTAAGTTTGTTCCTTTCAGATAAATGTGTTAACAAGAAACCCACTCGGGACAAGGGAAGCCTCGCCCGATGAGACGCCTGCAAGGCGTACGCCTAACAAAAAGATGTACAGAGAGACGCACGAAGAGGCCGAGGGGCATTCCCCTCCCTCAATCATCTCCAGGGGCACCCGTGGAGCCACAGGCTGGCTGTTCACTTGGGCCGCCCCCCGCGCTCCGTTCGCCGTTAGAGTGCGCCCGGAGATCTTTGAAGTTGTCTCCCGAGAGCGGGAACTTCTTTCGGATCTCGGATTGACACCGGGCGAAACCCTTCTCGAACACCTCAGCCAAGGCAGACTCAACGAAGGAGGTGGCATACTCCTCCACGGCTTCTCGGGCGATCCGGGGTGGATCCACCTCCTCAAGCCCATGCACCCGAGCCTCCAAGGTCTCAATCTGGCGTTGGTGCTCCGCCCTCTCCACCTCGATCTCCCGGGATCTCTCACCGAGTTGAGCAAGGAGAGCCCTCACCTGCTCCTCCGCCACCTCCAGACGATCGGAGAGCTCCAGGGCCTCGGGGGCAGCAACGGAGACGTGGATCTTGTCGGCTCCCCCAGACGTGTCGGCGTCTCCTAAAAGCTTGGTGACCCGTGCCTCGGCCTCTGACTTTGCAGTCAAAGCCAAGGCTCTCTCCCGGTCCGCCTCTTCCAGGGCAGAGGACAACTCAGTTATGCGGGTCTTCAAGGACCTGACCCACGCCTCATCTAACTGACCTGCCTCCCCCTCGTCACTGTGGACCTCAAGATCTCGCCCGGCGTCGGACCTGGCCTTAAGAAGCGCCGCAAACTGGCGCCTCATCGAAAGACCCACCGAGTACAACTGCACCAATGCAACAAAGGTAAGACTGCGAAAGCAGTTGGAGGGAGGACAAGCAGAGACACTCTACCTGTTGGCCGGCCTGAATCACGAAGGTGGCCAAACAGTCACCCCTAACTCCATCCAACGCAGCCTGGTCAGGAGGGAGGCAACTGTTCTCGGCCACTCGTGCAGCAGCTCCGCGGCTCAAAAAAACCGATTCCTTCTCCCCCACCAAGAAGCGTGGACGAAGAAGGCCTTCCCCTGACGAAGGAAACTCGCCTGGGTCGGAGCGGAACGCGCCTAGATACCGATCGTAGGCATCAGGGAGAGAACCGCCCGGGAGAGGCGAGGGGCCAACCCACAGCCAGGCAACCTCAACGGGGGCAGGTCGGTGCTGATCGGCGGGCGGCGGGACGTCAACTTCCTCGACCCCCACACGGACCCTCTTAGAAGACTCCAACAAAGGGATGGAGGGAGATGGCCCCTTCTTCCTTTTGGAGCCAACAGCCAGGTCACGGCCCGCTGCTTCTTCCGGACCTCCAACACATGATCCCTCTTACGCGGGTCCGGATCTGGGGCCTGCACGTGAGGGCTGGCGGGAGAAGAACCGAGAGGGAATCCACCTGCACCCAAAGAAGAAGTAAGAGGCCGAGAGGAGCCCGAGCAACCTCGGATGGCGAATATTCGGAGAGCTTACCCAAGGGCCACATCGTCTTGTGCAAGTTATGGTTACTAAAGAGGACGTCGACCATCCGCTCCCTCGAAGGAATCACCAGCAGGGCCTTCGCCGTCTGCAGTTCGGCGGCAGTCGGCTCACCCAGATCGAGGATGACCGCGCCGGCCACTCCCCACCGAACCGGGAAAGGTACACTCGACGGGAACGTGACAAATACATACTCCCCCTTCCAACGTTTCAGGGAGCTCGGCAACCCCAACACGAGGCTCATCTTCGGGCGGGCGCTGATGTAAATCCACGCCCCCGATTGGTGATGACTCAAGCGGTAGAACTGGGTGAAGAGACGGAGGGAGGGCTCCACTCCCCTCAGCATGCAGATGACGACGAACCCGACGAGGAGCCCGATGGCGTTGGGGCAGAATTGGCACAAGCCCACGTTGTGGGCTTGAAGGAACTCGACGATAAAGGGGTGGAGCAGGAAACGGAGTCCGAAGCGGAAGCACTTCTCGTATATTCCAACCTCGTTGGGACCGGGAAGGCAGATCCGCTCGTCGGACCCGGGAGCACGAGCCGAGTAAGGCGGAAGCAGGTAGGCGGAGCGCATACTCCCGATGGCGGTGGCACAGACCGACGAAGGCTACGCTAAGACCTCTGGGGGCACCTCCTGAAAGTTCACCCCCGTGCCGACGAATCGCCGAAGGAGGACTACCCACCAGGCCAGGAGTGACGTCACGCTCCGGCCGACCCGAACCAGTGGCAGAGGAAGACGACATGGGGCAGAGCTCGGGCAGGATCAAGATCAACACAAAGAAGAAAATGACGGGATGGCGGCTCACAACCCACCCAGCTTCTCTACCTAAGACGACCCCACGAGCGGTGGGGATAAACCCGCAGTTACACGTGGCAGCATCAGGGGACCGACGGCGCTTCAGAACCCGCGCCTTAAAAGTATCGAACGGACCAACTCATGATGACGACCAATTAATGAGTCGGCATCGACTGACGAGCCTGTCGAAATCGGCAGAAGTCACATCGACCGAGCCGAACTGGCCGAGGCCGATCGACCCGACCAATGGGGGCAATTGTTACGCCTATTTGACCGAAGCCCGAAAGACACGAGCCCAGAAACTCGACTGCCGATCGGAAGCCCATCTGCGCGACCAGGCCCGCCCGACAAGGCCCCCTAGAGGACCCCCGAACATCGATCCGACCCGGCCCCGATAATGCGCAAGTCACTCGCCCACTCCAGCGATAACCGTTCCCCCAGGCCCGCTACCACTTAATGGCCGTTATGGGGAGGTGCTGGGATGGCGCAGGGAGCGGCGAGGGGGAGGCGGATAGAGGGGGCACGATTGGGGACGGACGAGGGACGTGAGTCGTGGGTAATCACGTCGGGAGGTCTATAAAAGGGCTAGAAGGATGACTGGGCGGGGGACCGCTTCTCAGGTAACAAAACCTAAGGTACTCCATCAATGACCGAGATCCCCCATTTCATCTCCTTCCCCCCGCTCGCGCCGGAGGACGTCGTTCCGATCTCCTCTCGAGTCGAACCGTCTCCGCCGAGCCTCCTCTTTCAGGTCATCATCTGACTTAGGCATCGGAGGGGATTTGGCCGGAACCAAGGTCCGGCCCCCCTGACGAGTGTTCTCGTCTGTTCAGGAGGACGTCAGATCTACGGGCCGAGGCTTCCCCTCCGCTCCATACCGGCCGCGCATCAAGCAAGACGACCGAGGCTACCCCTCGTCATCCGACCGACCGAGGCCGAGCGCATCCATCCGAGTCGAGGCTTCCTCTCAGCTCACGAGGCGCCGAGGCTACCCCTTGTCGTCCGACCGTCCGAGGCCGAGCGCATCCATCCGAGCCGAGGCTTCCCCTCAGCTCACGAGGCACCGAGGCTACCCCTCGTCGTCCGACCGTCCGAGGCCGAGCATCTCACACCGGGCCGAGGCTTCCCCTCAGCCCCCTTGAGGCCAAGGATCCAGACCCGGCCCAGCTGACGTGCTCTGTGTCGTCTGCAACTCCGATTCACGTCGTGTCTGCACGTGCTCGACGCACCCAAGGGACCCAAGTCAGCCCCTTGACCACGTTGACCGGGTAGTCCACGGTCAACGCTTTTGTAGTGAGAAAACACTCTGAAACAATTAGTGAAATCTGAGAAAGGATTAGCACAGAAAAGAAAATTTTAGAATGTGATTGAATGCATTTCTTAACAGAGTACATTTTAGATAGCCCAATGCCAAATAATGCTGATGAGATAGCTCATAATATGCTAAATTCAGAAAAAAGATTCAAGTAGGTACGACAAAAGACTTGACATCATGACAAAATTTAATTTTTATTTTAGCATGTACACTAATTAGTTTACGTCAATTTGTTAATGTATTGTTTGTGTTGAGATTGGTATAATTATCAAGAAATACTTTTTTCATCTAAAGACTGGACTTTGCCTGCACAAAAATGTGTTGGAAGTGTATATATTTTATTTCGTTGTATACAAAAAAATTGAGACATCCTTACAAATAGTTTCGTGAATTACTCCAAAATTCCTAAAGCATTCTGCCAACGAAGTCACCAAAAAGGCATAAAAAATAATTCTTATTATTATGTATACATCAATAATTATGTAAAAAATATCATGATTAGAATTCTAGATATATCATGATTAGAATTTTAAATATATATGTAGTGAAATCCTTATCAAATGAAAATTGGAGTCTAATAAAATTACCAAATAACCAAAGAATTTTATACACAATGTTATATTACTCTTACAGAAAAATCATAATCCTGCCAATGATTTCATCATCAGAATTCTAAATATATCATTAGTGAAATCCTTACCGTGAAACGTTTGTCTGGGCTCAAAAGAAAGAGGCAGCGGCGGCTGGCTGGCTGGCTGAGTCATACGGCGAGAGGGAGTAGTGGATGATCGAGGTGAAGGCCTCTAAAATTGATCGCCGAGAGGGAGCGGTGGATGATCGAGGCCACCAAAAATGAGAATGAAAAACAAATAACAAATTTAACAATATTCAAATTGAATAATATTGAAACTTTAGTGCAAAAGGGGGAGCTGGGGTTTATGGAACACCTACATCTGGCAAGCAACACTCGTCACGAAGACGAAGACGAAGTTATGATCATGTCCATAGTCCACTCGATGTACATTTTTCCTTCTGAATTTGGAGACTCATGCTCTTTATCTTTGCCATCTGGCATGCTGATCATATCCTTGTTTGGAGATCCCTGAAAATTTATAAGCCAGTCCTATATCAGAAAACAATATATTTTCATTATAATCTGAATGATATCATATCAGACTGTTCATATTATTTTAGTTAAAATGTGTAGTCCAAAAATTAACTTTCACCTGATCAATTCAACATTAGAAGCTTCTAGCACAACAATATCAACAAACTGCTCAAATATCTAACCGTTCAAACACAAATATATGGTACTAATTAAATTCCCAAGAAATCTCTGGAATGTTCAATTTTAATTACTATGAAATAATTCCAGAAAAACACTACTTGGATACCAAAAAGGAAAAAAAGCTTATGTCTGTTTTGTGCTGCTCTTTTAACAAAACCATAGATTAGAAACAAACCCATCTCTTTTAAAAAAGGTCAAAATAATAAAATTACTATTGAAACCCCTCAAATGGTCCATGTACAATCAACTATAATCCTATCATAAAAAGCTGCCAAAAGCTACCAAGTACTCAAAGCTAATATTAAGTGTCCTAAATCTTCAAATTGCTTCAACGTGGGGTATGTCAGTCTATTTTCTTCGTTATCTTACATAATATTTATGTATTAATACCAAAAGAATGCGGAATTCAAATAACAATTTCAACATGAAAATCTCAGAATTCAACTGGTTATGAACCAAAAAAATTAATATTGGAATTGTACTATATTTAGCAATGGGCAATGTTGAGACTGCAATTGTGAGTTCTCCAAAAATTATATTGATGGCCAACATTGAGTAATCCCACTCTGATCAGGCTATAAAAGCCAAATTCAAACAAAATAATGTTGCGCTGCCTCGCCTAACGGCAAATCTCTGTCGGATCCACGGGAGCATAATCTCTACCACATAGTTCTCGTGGGCACCATCCTCTACCTCTGGCCCATAAAAATCTACATTCATATGTACAGTTCAAGTTTTAATGTAATTTTCTCTCTAACGTTTATACCACTTCACATAAATTTGCAAAATTATTATCACTTCAAAATTTAGAATCACCAACCTAGTCCACTAGCTGTGCTTCCCTTGATTCCAAGCTCTGCGTTTCAAAAAATATAATATGCTATACAAAAATAAAATTTTCAATTTGGCATGCATATATTCACAGACTAATCTCAAACCTATATTCACAGACTAATAGAAGCGAACATGTCACAGGCCTAAATGAACAGATTCCATGCCTATATGAATAGATCTCAAACCCAAGAGAACAAATTCCAAATCCCTTACTTGCAAGTACAATCCCTTACTTGGAGATCAGGCCGTTCCCCATCGTGGAGTAGCCCGGTGATCCGCCGAATTCAACGTCGGCCATGGCACCCTCCACATCCGAGAGAACGAAAACCCCTCTCATCCGCTTCTGAATGACGGCGATCAGAGCTCTGGGGGATCTTCTGAAGGACGGGGAGATTTTCGACCAAAACCCCTCTCATCCGCGAGATTTTCGCAGGGGGTGGGGTTGCCAGCGTGAAAGGAGGAGAGGGGCGAGAGGCTGGGGCCTGTTCTTTTTTATTTCCCCAAAATGAGGGACACGTGAAACAGTGTTCCCCCTTAAATTTCGAAAGATTTCAGTTTCTCTCATTGGTTTCACACTTAAATTCAAAATTTTCCCCCCAAATTTCAAAATTACAACTTAAACTCTTATCCAATTTCTCCTATCCGATATCTCTTATCCAATAACTCATATAACATCCCTCATTTTTATACCCTAAATACAACTCGACCCTTTATCCAATTTCTCTTATCCCTCTATATACCCCTAAATACAATTCAAACCCTTATCCAATTTCTCTTATACAAAAACTCTTATCCAATTTCTCTTGATAAGATCCCAGTTTTATTATATATATATATATATATATATATATATATATATATATATATTCTATAAAGGAGAGCATTTTTTGAATCTTTGTCCCAGTCATCAAGAGTTTGTCCCAGTCACCAAAAGTTTGTCCCAGTCACCAAGTGAGTGGATCCAGCATGCAAGAGAGAGATAAAAATAATATTGGGGGGAAGTACTACGTTTGGGATTTGAAACGTTTGGGGGGAACATACTGGGGGAAATATTTTGAATTTTGAATGAAAACTTTTGAATTTGGGATTTGAAATCAAAATTTTAGGTACCCTCTCAGAATCGCACTCTCAGAATCGCAGACCCAGAAAAAGGAGATCACGCTCTCGGAATCACATTCTCAGCTCCCCAAAATCTTGCTTCTGGCTCTCTTTGCTCTCCTCAGCATCTGCTCCTCTGCCTCAACAGCCTCATCGCCACTGGCTACGACCTCGACCGACGTCTACACAATGTCTCAACCTCAATGTCATCACAGTCTACAATTTCCCACCTGGGCTCCTCCACCGGTGACTTCGTCGTCTTCTTCGATGTGGATCTGAAAGGGGTCAGCGTCCAGGTCCTCATCATGAATTGGTTAATGATGGAGGGGCGACTGGAGTTTTGCTTCAATGGAAATCTTAGGATGCGTTGAATTGGTTAATGATGTGGGTAGAGATGGAAGCAGGTAGAGATGAAGCCTATGTCCAACTGTCCTCTAAGTGTTTGTTGAAATTCATCAAAGAAGAAAAGTTAATTTTTGTGATCCATTTTTTTGTTTTTATGTAGTTTTGATGGTTTTTTTATTATTGGGTATCTGTTTTGTGTTCTTTCTCACACTTCTATTCAATCAATTAAGAACTTTCTTTTCTTTCTTGCAGGTGACAGCTTCAACTAGGAAAATTTCACACTCACATATTCCCAATTATCCAACTCTCTGCTCTCAAATGCTATGTCAGGTTCACAATGTCACTCTATATGTGAGTGAAACTGGAGGGAAGGCCTGTTGCATGTTATGCTCCTTTTAGCATATATGAAATTTTTGCACTTTGTTTCCAATGATGTATTTACATGCTGATAGGGACACCCGATGAAATCTATGATCAAATGACACTCTTGAGATTTTCTATTATTGAGATTTTTGAGAAGAACACCTGATCCCTCTTTTGGCTCCACTCTATACCCTACAGATTTCTCCTGCTCTAACACCCCTCCATCATCTCCTCAGCTTTGCCGAGCATGTGCAACAAACAACCGCTTGCTTGCAGTGATAATAGCATAATGGCATAGTTTTAAACTTTAGTCTTTCTTATTATCAATGTCTTTCCTGTAATTTTCTGAATTTTTTTCTTCCGTCTATTCTGGCAAAGTTTGCAACGCAAGGTCTTTTGATGCATGCCATTAAGTTTCTTTTTGGAATTTTCAAGCATTAATGCAATACAGCATTTCCTAAATAATTTGGGGTCCACTATGTGAATCCTCTTTTTCCATTCAGCCATCTTAAGGGGCAAACTAAACCCAATTTTAAGTGGTGCACACATCATGATCTGTTGCATATGTACGAACCATCTCAGATTATTTTCAGACATATTTTCCTTAATTGAATCTACAGCTAAACTTTCACTGTGGTGCATCCATTAGCATGTATTGCACATGTGGTAACCATCTAAGCAACTTTCGCTCATCCTATCATCAATTATAGGCTTTATAGCTAGCCTAAAAATTTCACTCATTTTGATCCTATTATATTGAGTACCTTCACTCAAGATTTAATGATTGTTTCATCTATCTGAGATTTTTTTGTAAGCGTGTCTGTACCTTTTAGTAGGACACTTTTCCTAACTAGAAATTACCGGTCTGGTACACACTCGCATTAATATTTGATTACATTTTCGTATTAATTGATTTTGTATTAATGGATTTTGACCATATAAGTCTCGGCCGTTATTCACAAACTCTCTATAAAAAATCAAGAGATCATTGAAGTTTAATCTGTTTGTTTCTTTCATACTGAATGGTTTGTTACTGAGAGGTTTGTCACCATTTTTGTTACTGAAAGGTTCGGCACTGCAGATTGCACATTGCACATTTCACCAATTTTGGTACTGAAAGGTCCGTCGCCTTTCCTTTTATCAACTGAATTGGGGTTTTTATTTTATTTACTGTTTGATTTGTATTTCTAATTATGTTGTCTGCTGGAACTGATATTATCTGAATTTTAGCGGTGAAATATCACATTAGTCATTGCTAACTGCATTGTTGGAAATTTTGTTTTTCATTCGCCTTAAATTGACTACTTCCATTTGGAAGGCAGAATGAATAATAATATAATGTCTTACATTGTTTCAGATTTGTGCAAATTATGGCTCCAGTCTTTTGTAGGAATGCCTGACATTGTGAGTGGCATCTGATACAAGTATCTCAATTATCTCTGGACGCATTTGTTTGGATTATACGCTCATTGCAGCATTTACTTTACTGATTACAGATTTTTTGTCCTGGTCTTGCAGAATGATTTGGTTCATGGATTTGGACTGGACTTTGATTTGTCAAAATGTGTGGAGGTAATTAATTTTTATTTGGTTCTTTGTAACGGTTATATTTTAACTTACTTTTATAGGATGGGAGAATTTTGTCAATCTTTTAACCAACTATTTTTATCGGTCATGTCTCCAGCCTGCTCATGAGAATATTCGTGTAGTCGACTCAGAATGGATTGTTCATTAAGCTTTGCCTTCTCATGGAAACCAAGTGTTATATTAGCAGTTATTACTGTATGATTTTCTTTGTAATGTTCAAGACAGAAATCACTTAATTGGCTAGGATATTTTATATAAACTCCTAATCATGAAAAAAGAGCTGCTGCCAGAGCTGGAAGGCAAAAAATCTTCAAACCCTATATAAGAGATGCGTGATATTTTCATACAATGAACTTGCAGCATGATTAAAATCAAGAGACTCTTCAGAGTGGGGAAGAAGGGGAAAATGTTATATTATAGTAGGGGGAAGATAAGTCCTTAAAAGTCTGATGATCTGAAAGTTAAGATGCACTAATAGAATGGATCACATTGGTGGTTGCTCTTGAATATATAGCCTTTGAAGTTATGAAGTATAGACATCTTGCTAGATGATTGCAAACCAACATGTTCCAAACATCAATTAAACCTGAAGTAATCCCGTCTATTTCACATCAGAATTTAGTTTTTGCCTAATCTGTAGCCTGCGTATCTGTCCCATGTTCTTGATAATCTAAGCTGTCGGGGAACATGCAACGTCCTTTTTTTGTCCTGCTGCAATGCATCTATTTTGTAATTTTTTGGTATATGAGTTGATCATTTATATTTTTTATCCATGGATCCATATTAATCAGCTGTCAGTTTTGAAATCTGAAAACGTTGCACTCTTTGCTTCTTCTGTTTGTAGGGAGAAGCGGGGAATGGGAAAGCACCCTGGCAAATGGTATTTATCATCTTAAAACTTTCTTCTAGAAATAAAAGAGAGCTAGCCTCCACTTGCTCACTGTTAACATCGATAAAAGCTACTACTTTCTACCCTTAGGCCTCAATTTGCAAACACTCTTTTATCACAAGAAGATATCGAGTCCCTCATTTTTTAACATATTGATTTCATTTTGTTCTCGGTGTTTATCTCTGGCTAATTTTCTTTGACAAACAAGTGAGGGAGAGGTGCGCGTATGAGTGGAAGCTGTTCAGAATTCGCATAGATAATGCCAAGGCGAAGTACTTTGCATCATAATTATTCATTGCTAACTGCATTGTTGGAAATTTTATTTTCCATTCGCCTCTTAGATTCTGTGTTTTCCATCATAATTCATAGACTCTAGCATTTTTTACAGGTTATGGATTCATTTTTCTGCTGTGTATCTTATCAGAGGAGTTGTATGATATCCACTATACGTTGTAAGCCAAACGTACTCTTTATCAACTTAGTTACCAATGTATAAATTTTTTAATAATGCAAGAGGTAAATTCTACGAGATATGTCATGGCGAAGGCTCTTGGTAGCGTATGTTAGATTGCAGGATTTAAAAAAAGTCAAATTGGTGGACGCAACGACGGGAAGCTACATGTGGTTTCTCATGTGGATCTTATTTTTCATTGATGATATATTAACTACCTCTTGATTATTTATTGGGGTATTAAGGAATTATTCTTAAATTTTGTGTTATTTTATTCTAAACATGCCAAACAAATGTGCCCTTATCCCTTAGCTATGCCATTAATGTGATATTTTGTTGCTTTTAAGCTGGTGATTTGCTTAATCATAGTTGGAACTTGAGAGACTATCAGAAGGAAAAAAGGCATCCTATGGTAATATGGATAAATTCATTATTGAATCTCTTACTACTTAGCGTTTAGGGTGAAGAGACACATTTCCAATATTGACCTCCTCCTAAATCATATGTCAATTACTAAGATTTCTAATTGAACCGAATAGTATTTTATCAGTATTTTGATGCTTTGAGATGTTCTTCTAAGTACTACACATTTTTCATGTACTTGAACATGAATCATTCTGTCTTCTTGACTGCTCTTTTCATGTTATTCATCCATTTTTACATTCAATGTTTATGAAGAAAGTAGAGAAGTGGTCAAGTTGAGAAGAAAATGAAGCATTTTAGGCTAATTATTGTTTGTTCCCAAAATCTTTTTCTGTTTATTTTAGTTTTGTACCGAATCAAGATTGTATCTTTGTCATCATGCTAATTGATGCGTAAGTCATATCGAGGTTTTGTTGACTACTAAGGAGGTGTATGTTTATTTGAGAATGTGATCTTCTTCTTGATATTACTATTTAAAATCACTTATGGTTTCAGCCATGTCTGCTATTCTCACCTTCTTTTGACGATGTTATCAAGATGCTTTGCAATAGAAGGCATCATTCCTTTGACTGCATGCATCTCTTCTCTTAGCAACACTTGGTACTCATTGGTTACCTTAGTTTATGTTTTATGTTAATATCTCTACCATGTTGTTTCCCAAATATCAGAGTTTCTGGTAACCAACATTACATAGATGAAATTGCCCAGAAGATTAATGCAAGGGATGCTTCTCAACTTTTGGTTTCAAGGTTGGTATGAATCACTGAATTTAATGTGCTTTGTGTTTACTTTAAAATTGTTTTGTTACATTATTTGTTCACAACATGCTAAAGCAATGTCTGTTTTCCCAGGACAGTTAGCAATGCTTCTTCTGAGATGAAGCTATACTTCAAAGGATGAATGAAACTCAAACACTGCTGATAGCACCAACTTTAAAGGGCTTCATACATGCTTTTTCTTACCCCCCAACAAAAAAAATTTGAGTTATTCTCTGAAATTTTACTGAGCTTGGAATATCCTTAAGTTGGTGGTGTTCTGGATTTATAAGCTTTTTTTTCTAACTGAACTGATGAAAGATTTTGGCTGGTCTGGATTTTAACACATGAGGTAACTAAAAGCTCATAAATTCCCTTACCCTTGTGGAATATGAGAAACAATGGAGATTCCAATGTAGTTATCTAACTTCTGAAATTTGGAGTGCAACTTATTTAGAGTGTTGCATGATGGTAATGAGTCTGGGTATTTGAAGGCTGAATAAGGAGATAGATGATATCTTCAAATATGGAATTGAAAAATAGATGAATGATCCGACAAATTCATTATGGCCTTTTGACCTTCATGAGAATGTTGGATGTTGATTCCTTGCATATTTAATCCATGATTCTTCATTAGAACATAAAACTGGACTGATACAGCTAAACAAGGAGTCAACCCTTACAAATACAAAGACACCAGATGCCACACTTCAAGTAACCTCACGGTAGTGTTCACTAGGAAACAAATACAGATTGTATAGCGCCTTCATTGTAAGCTATTAATTTATTTAACTTCTATATGTCATGATTTAAAACTTTGCTAATATTCTGTAAATTATTGCTAAAAGATTTGTTAGTGATAGCAAATGCCGTATACATTCACAAAAATGTTTTAGTCCACTTTTTTAAAGATTGATGATCCCATATCTTTTTGGATTTCACTAAGATAGTCAATACATTAGTCTTAGTTTTATATTGTGACTATTAACTATTTAGTGATCTAAGTAGATTTTTTTTATTTATCAGGACAGTTAGCACAGTAGAACAGGGTGCATAAGGCTTTGTAGGAGCTTCTGTTTGAATACCGTTCGTTGTAGGAATGAATTTTGTAGAATTTGAATAATATTCTTTGCAAGAGCTTTTGTTTTCAAAGCTTCTATTTTCAAAACATTCTCTGTAGGAATAAAATTGTAGTCAGGTGAAATTTGCCTAACGTTGGATGTGGCATGTTGTACGAAAATCAGATGATAGACATCGGGTATATTTTCTGTTTTTAGCCTTAAGGTAGTTTGTACTAAAGTTAAGCAGTTAATTCAGATGTTACCCAGAATGAGATGGGCTTCTGCTGAATTGTTACTAGAAATGGCTTTCTTTGCTTCCCTCAGTTTTGCAGCTCCTTCCCTCAATGGATTCTGAGCAAAGCCAACATAAAATCCAGTTCATTGTGTTTTCCATTTAGTTAGAATTGCTCTACTGTCTTGATATGATATGTTTCTAATTTTTCGATTTTTTGCAGCTTCTCTCAGCGATGGATTCTGAGCAAAGCCAACAAAAAAGACAACAAAAAAACCAAGGCAATCCCAACAAGAGCCGAAGAATGATGCCTCATAAGGGCAACAATGGTGCTAAGCATTACGAGATCTGCTCGGCGTGCGGCTCAACTAGGCCACCGTCGCCACCTCTTTCATTGGCATGATTCTGATCATGAATTCATTGGCAGGATTATGATTTTCTGTATGAGTAATATAACATTGTGTACAAAATTCTTTGGTTATTTGGTAATTTTATTTGATTCTAATATTCATTTGATAAGGATTTCATTACATATATATATAACATTTTGATCATGATATATCTATAATTCTAATCATGATGTATTATTTCTTAATAATTGATGTATACATAATAATAAGAATTATTTTCTATGCCTTTTCTTGACTTCGTTGGCAGAATTTTTTAGGAATTTTGGAATAGTTCAGGAAACTATTTGTAAGGATGTCTCAATCTTTTTTGTATGCTGCGAGACAAAATATATACACTTTCAACACATTTTTTGTGCATGCAAAGTCATGTCTTTTTGATCAAAAAAGGGTTTCTTGATAACTCTAATGATCTAAACGCATACATAACCTTTACAAATTGACATTTGTAAACTAAGTCGTGTACAAGCTAAAATAAAAATTAAATTTTGTCATGATGTCAAGTCTTCGGTGTTACATACATAAACCTTTTTCCTGAATTTAGCATATCTTGAGCTATCTCATCAGCATTCTCTGGCATTGGGCTATCTGAAATATCTGAAATGTACTTTGTTAACAAATGCAGACAATAGCATTCTAAAATTTTCTTTTTGGTGCTAATCCTTTCTCAGATTTCATGCATGATGATATGTTGAATGCTTATACTCATTTGATATGTAGTTAACTGATGGAGACTGTACTATTCAATGCATGTATTATCCCAAATGATCATTTTAAGTAATCTGACTCCTTTTTTGCCACATTCCCACAGTTAGCACATTCGATATGGTTAGCTGCTCCATAATTGCTTCAAAAGTCTATTAGCTTCATACTGCTAGCTCTATAATCAGAAGGATGTTGAATGTTGGATAAATGTTGAAGAACCATATACTATTTTTTTTGTTTTTTGTAATGCAAGCTATGAAAATTATTATTTCAGTTGAAAGCAAAACTTTATAAATGTAATATGAATTCATTAGATGGAAAACTCCAAGTCAATCCCAACAAGAGCCAAAGAATGCCTCAAAGGGCCATAATGGTGCCAAGCATTACGAGATCCGCTCGGTGTACGTCTCAGCCAGGATGCAGCCACCTCTTTCATTGGCAGGATTCTGATCATGAATTCATTGGCAGGATTATCTAAGTGTCACATACTGGCATTTGCAGTACATACAATCACAACTGTCATTGCGTAAGATTCATTGTAGTACATAATAATTTGCAGCCTAAATTTTAGTCCCCCCCCACAGGAGACCCAAGGCACAGGGCATCAGCTGCTCAAAAAATTGTAGGAATGAACTAGCTATATAAATGCATTCATTGTAATAACATTCTTCATAAGCAACACCATTGTTTTGTAAAGATCCAATGTATCTCATATGCTCATCTTGGTCATAAAAAGATTTGGCCGTAACATGGTTTGTTGTTTGAGCAGTCTGTAATCTGACTTAAATTCCTTGCCTATTTGTGATACTGTTCTCTTTTTGTAAAACTGGATATATATGTTGTGTGATATTTTCTGCTATCAAGATTAGTGTTGTTATCATTGTATGTTGAGCATCAAATTTGATGGAAGCAAAGGAGGCTTTAATTAGAATTTGGATGTTTCAAAGAGCCATGGATAGAACTTTGCTCTGTTTTTCTAGCAATACATATATCCAATACTCAACCCAGAACCAAATGTATCCACCCAATTAGAAATGGTCAACATTCATTCGTTCAGGTGAAGAAATATGACCATAATGTTGTGTGTAATATCATCATACAATGGTAGAATTTGTTTCAAGTTTCCATTCTAAAATGATTCCATCTTTGCATTTTTTAAAGAATTTCTTTCTACCAATACACTAATTAAACGATTTATGATACATCGTGTTTTGATGTTTTCTAACATATTTTGTTCTGTGCTATAAGATTTCTCACCTCAAAAGAACATTTGACTTGACTACTATTGCACGAATAAAACAATTTATGATACATTTATTCAAATGCTTATCTTGAATACTGTTATATGAGCTTCACTATTTTTGCCTCACATGAGTCAGGTTAATTTTCACTAGGTTTCAAGATTTTTGCCTCAAATGAGAGTCATGTTCAACTTCACTAGAACACTTGGCACAAATAGGTGAAAGATATTTAAACACTGAACCATATAATGTAGGCGTGCCTCTTTTTGAATTGCTTGAAGATTCTGATGGGGTTGAAGAGTTAGAAATAAAAATTATTGTCCTTTACTTTTGGGGTGAACTAGGATTTTGGGGGAAATATCTTAAATGAACCGTGCCATATGGGCACTGGTTATGACTAGTATATATATATAAGATCACATGGGTACAGAAAGCATGCACATCACCATGTGCATCAAACCGAACAAATTACTTCATCTATTATACATTTGACAGCGATTTTTGAATTCTAGGGCTGACTAGGACAAGCTGACTAGGATAAAGGGGTTGATAGAAAGACGGTTCAGATTTGATATTGATGAAGCAACGGTTGAGATAAGATTTTGAAAAAAAAATTTAGGTTGAAACTTTTGAATTTGGTAGTAAACGTGTATAGGGAAAAACAACTCATTTAATATTGTTTATGAAAAAGTGCTGCACACTCCGGTTCTCTCTTCACGCGAAGGGACATGCGCTGGGGAAATGAACGGCCTCATCGATATGCGAGCCACCGCACATCACGATTCTTATGTTAAAAAATATTTTTATGTTTTTGAAAACGCTCAGCTCACGAGTTGGGTCTCTCTCTTTTCCCTACTCCTCTTTCCTTCTGTGTGTGTCTCACTCCTCTGGTCTGTCCCACTCTCCTCCCAGCTTAAGGTCATCGCCCTCATAGACAGCAAGTGAGTGATGATCGAAATCGCCATCGAAACATCAAGATCTGCTCCTAAAGGTGATAGTTTGCTGCTTTTTTGCTTCCCCCCCTTTCCATCTCGATTTGAGCTTCCATCAGCTTGAAAAAAAACTAAACAAATCTCGATCTGAGCTTCCATCAGCTTGAAAAAAACAAAACAAATCTCCCAACAGAGAGAGCAGTGACCTCGACGATCTGGTGGAGAGCTTCGTCCCACGTGGTGGAGAGCTTCGTCCCACCTCAAGAGCATCAACCCTTGGCGATCTTGATCCCTCTGGCATATCCAATCTCGCCTTAACGACGGAACCCTAAGCAACCGTGCTATTACCCAAGGGCCCTGGTGCTCGAGCGTGAGGAGATCTAGGCTGAGCTCAAGGTTCGATTCATGTAATAATTTGCAGAATCTTGATGGATCTTGCATTATTTATTGTAATTAAATGTGGGTTTGTGATGATGCAGATGGGTTTTCGTAATTTTGTAGCTTTTTGATTCATGTAATAATTTGCTGATGGTGTTTTCACTTGCTGATGGGCTATGTATTTTTTATTTTTGATTGCTCCTACAATTTCGATTGCTCCTACATTTTTGTGAGTTGCGTCTCTTCTTAATTTCGATTGATCCTACAAATTTCCCAATCAGATCTAGGACCAAAGCAAAAAAACATCGTCAGCTCTAGGACCAAATCAAGAAACCCAAGTTGAGTTTCTGAGACAGCATCGTGAGTTGCGTCTCTTCAGTATCAAGGCTTGATGTGTTGAGCTGTGAATCAGACTCATTGATCTCATTGCGTTTTTGAGTCAGCATCACTTCAACAGTTGCCGGAGGGAAAAGAGTGCCTAAAAACTACCATCCCTCACAAATTACACTCACTTTTTCTCACTGTACACTCTGAGTTATTGACAACTGCTTTAAAGATTCCCCTCATTGATCTCATTTTTATAAATTAATTCATATTTTTTATTTGAGCATTTTCGTAGAATAAAACACAATTTTTTTCTTAAATGCAGGGTTCCTCTGGAAGTACTGAGAATAATCATGGAGATGAATTCATCAGACGAGGAGAAGGATTTCTCTGAAAACTAGGTACATAGTGGAAATTATTAACAGCACAAATACATTCTGTTTGGCTTTTATTTGTTTATGTCATTCTTTTATTTGCCTCTCACATTTGTTGGTATTTATTCAGATCGTATCAAAAAGGAGAAGCAACCACTCAAGAATCCACCAAAGTCCAATTCTTGAGTAGAGACCCTGACATCGATGAGGAGTCTATTTGGAGTGACGAAGGGAATTCGTCGGATATCAATGATATATGTTGAGATCTTTTGTTGAATCCATCACTTTATTTATACATTTTTTTCTTTCTAATTTTTAGCAATTTCGTAATCGATTTGTTACTTTAGGGATCATTTGAACACACCAGGGATGAGGCATGCTTCAAAAATATGATTTTCTTATTAAAATAAATTAATTCATAGTTTCTATTTGCGTATTTGTTAAAATAAAGCAATAAATTAATTTTTTGGGAAAACTTATTCTTTGGTGGGACTTCAATTTTGAGCAGACCAAATTTTTTAAGAAAAACTAAATAACAGTTATAACGATTTACGTACTGTTGTTTGTTTACAATTATATATGTTCTGGTGATGCTAAAAGGGATATATGCGTTCTGGTGACATCAAAAGGTATGTAAGTTCTGCAAACCAAATTTTTTGTAAAACCAAACTCTCTAATCAAAACCAAGTTTGCAGAATCACCAAAAAAATTATATCACGTTTTTGGTGTCATGATGATTCGGCCATATCCCTTTTATGGCATGACACTTTGGTTTTGATTATGGAAGGACATATTTAATTAGGGATTTTCTGCATTTAACCAAACTTTATATGTGGACTGTCAAATTAACAGAAAAATATTTAGCTTCTTAGTAAGAAAAGGGTTTTATGCAAAATGTGGGTGTTGGGCATTGACATCACCAAAAAATTTAAGCAAAAAATTTATTTATGGCAGGAAACTTGGTGTTTAGATTATAGCTTCATGTTTTGGTTTACTCTTTGAGTTATATATGGCAGGACACTTTTGGCAGTCCTTGAGTGCTACTACTTTTGGTGATACTTATAGCTTCCAGTTTTTTAGGTGGTCAAGTTCAATAGCTTCAAGTTTTTTGGTGATACATATAGTAACTACACTGGGTTTCACATTGAGAACTTGATATAGAATCTGACAGGTTTCCCAAATTCACTAGAAAATATGCATGCATAATTAATTTGTCGAATGAATGATATGAATGATTGAATAATGTTCCTTATGTAGCTATGTATTTCTCTTCGAGTATTCTTATCTGTGCATATAGAGGCACCACGGGGACACGGAAATGACCATGTAATTGGATGAAGAATTAATGTCATAATAGAAAATATTAGGAAATATGCATGAATTTCAATGTCATATTAGGAAATTTCAAGGTCTAAAGCTAAATTTCTATGTCATATTAGGAAATATGCATCAAGAATTAATTTGTCGAATGAATGATAGGAATGATTGACTAATGTTCATTATGTACCTATGTATTTCTCTTCGAGTATTCTTATCTGTTCACATAGAGGCACCGCGAGGACATGGGCGGAATAACCATGTAATTGGATGAAGAATTAATGTCATATTAGGCCATGTATTTCTCTTCGAGTATTCTTATCTGTCCATTTTTGTCTGAAATTCTTAGCTCAACCAACATGTTGGGGATGGCGTCGGGGTTCGATTTCTACCGTTCAAAAGGCTTCAGCCTCCTCAGTCGGCAGCAAGTACGTCGATAACCGAAGGTTTTGGGAGATGTTGTTTTTCTTTTTTAAGAAGCATTTGAAGTGGGATGAAGAAAAACTCCATCTTTTTTAAAAAAATTTAATTTTTGTCTGAAATTCTTAGCTCCACCAGCGTGTTGGGGATGTCATCGGCGTTCGATTTCTAGGGTTCAAAAGGCTTCAGCTCATCGGGCAGCAGCAATTACGTCTACAACCGCAAGTTTTGAGGGTTTTTTGTTTTACTTTTTAAAGAAGCATTTGAAGTCGGCTAAAGAAAAAATTTATCATGCATTGTACTGTATATAATTTGCAAATAAATTGACTGCAGATATGATTTCCCTGATTTCCGTTCTTCATTTGCAACATCTTCCCATTTTCATGTGCAGTGATTTGTCGTGGGCTCCTGATGCTTCCGCTATTTGGTTGCATAGTTGCACTTCCCAGATTGTTACAGTTTGCATATGCACGGTCAATATCGTAATTTAACATATATTTAACAGTCATGTAAAGTTTGCATTATGCATATTACAAATTGTTAAACAAAGAACATCCATCATTTGGATATTTAACAATCTGAAAGTTGCTACTTATGTAACCGGTTCCCTTTGGGCATTTATGATCCGGTTTACAATTTGCAAAGGTATTGTAAACTATACGAATAAATTTTGGGTTTTCTTCTAATTTTCCCCTTCTGTTAATATGTTGGTTGCATAGTTTGTAGATTGGCATGTAAAAGTGGATTAGATGAAGAAGCACATTACATAATTTAGAGGAATCTTACATTTTTATGGACATACTATAATACAAACAATTTAACGATAGTCTGCATAAGTCCAATTAGTCCCCTCATTCTTGCCTAAGAATAAATCTTTTCAATGTTCAATAGGAAAGACCTATCAAGATTTCTGACAATGAAGAATCATTTAATGAAGCAATGAAGTAAGGTACTATGAGATGATGCTCAACTTCACCTGAATGATCCTGTTCAATCATTTTCAAAATCGAGTTTCAAGCCTATACCAAATTGATGATATCTCAGTTGGGCACCAACAAAATGAATTGATTTGGTCTTCATATTGTGATGCATATAGCTATAGGGGAACTTCAGAAGCTTACTGCTTACAAATAAAGAAAGTTTTGTACTTTTAGCAGGTTTTTGTAAAATATTCTCTACACTTCATATGGGAATTGTGTTCAGTCTATGGAGCTTTAGGTAAATTATATTTTCAGTATAAAAGTATATGAATATGAATGTATTATTTAAAAAACATGTTGGTTGCTAAATCTCCTTGCCCAAATACAAAATCTCTGCTATTTAATAGAAAAGCTAAAATGCATGTTTCGATTTGATACAAATTTGCAGTGTCACGAATGTTCTCACCCTTCTGAGTCATTTCAACTTTTTTATGGCTAATTCTTATTGTTTATCCTTTTTCTCCAAAAAAATTATACGCTTTGTTCTGCTATCAAAAATTATATGCTTTGTTCGTGACACTATAAGAATGAGTCATGGATTTTGATTATACTGTTGTGTAATTCAAATACTTCTGAGATTTTGAATTCTTAATTCATGGAGTCAGAGAGGGATTTACAATTCTTTTAATTCGTTACAAATGCACAGGTGTCTTATGACAGTATAATCAAAGGATTCACAATTCAATTAAAAATACATGGATTCAATTTGATTTACTGTTTATTTACTGTTTCATTTTGAATTCATTTGTCTCCCCTTACAAATACACCAGTTTAATCAAATAATTTTGATTTTTTAATTCAAACGTAGTAAGCTTAAGGTTCATGTGGTTTATGTTTGCAGCATTTGAGGAAGCTGAGAAAAAGAGTGAACCTGAGGTACACTCTTTCTTCCAACCAATAAATTAGTTTTTTTGCTTCAATATTTTTGGGGAGAATGATTTTTATATGCAGAATGATTTTTGTTTATGTATAAAGACTAAGCAAAGGGGAAGGAATGTATCTATCCCTAGAAGTTACATGAAAAAATCTTATATGTCTTTAACTGATATAGAATTTTTGTTTAGTGTATGCATACAAAATAGTGTAATCATAGTTGTGACATGTTTGGTAGCATATATGCTCAAGTCCAGGATTCTATGAAGGATTTTGTGCTGATTGGAGATTTTTGTAAGGAAGCATTTGTGTAGGGGATTATTTGTTCTAGAAATCTTATGTTGGGATTATTTTTTCAGCCATGACATCAAAAGCTAACATCTTTTATTTTTTAGTTGTTTGTTTAGCTTGGCATTTTGGCAGGTGCTTCTTTGTTGCTTGTTGAGCATTTAATTTTTACGTGTTTCTGTGTGTTTCAGAGTGTTTTCTCACTACAAAAGCGTTGACCGTGGACTACCCGGTCAACGTGGTCAAGGGGCCGACTTGGGTCCCTCAGGAGCGTCGGGTCCGTGTAGACGCGGCGCGAATCGGGGTTGTGGATGACGTGGAGCGCGTCGGCTGGGCTGGGTCTGGATCCTCGGCCACAAGGGGGGTGAGGGGAAGCCTCGACCCGGTGTGAGACGCTCGGCCTCGGACGGACGGATGACGAGGGATAGCCTCGGCGCCTCGTGAGCAGAGGGGAAGCCTCGACTCAGACGGACGTGCTCGGCCTCGGTCGGTCGGACGACAAGGAGGAGCCTCGGTCGTCTTGCTTGATGCGTGGCCGGCGTGGGGCGGAGGGGAAGCCTCGGCCCGTGGATCTGACGTCCTCCTGCACAGACGAGAACACTCGTCGGGGGGGCCGGACCTTGGTTCCGGCCAAATCCCCTCCGATGCCTAAGTCAGACGATGATCTGAAAGAGGAGGCTCGGCGGAGACGGTTTGACTCGAGAGGAGATCGGAACGACGTCTACCGGTGCGAGTGGGGGAGGAAGGAGATGAAATGGGGGAACTAGGTCGTTGATGGAGTACCTTAGGTTTTAGTTACCTGAGATGCGGTCTTTTGTCTAGTCGTCCTTCTAGCCCTTTTAAAGGCCTCCCGTCGTGATTGCCCACGACTCACGTCCCTTGTCCGCCCCCGATCGTGCCCCCTCAATCCGCCTCCCCATCGCCGTTCCCTGCGCCATGCCAGCACCTCCCCATTACGGCCATTAAGTGGTAGCGGGCCTGGGGGAACGGTTATCGCTGGAGTGGGCGAGTGACTTGCGCGTTTCCGGGGCCGGGTTGGATCACCGTTCGGGGGCCCTCTAAGGGGCTTTGTCGGGCGGGCCTGATCTCGCAGACGGGCTTCTGACCGGTAGTTGGGTTTCTAGCTCCATGTTCTTTCGGGCTTCGTTTGGTGGGCTTGGACCTCCCGTGACTTCGTGTAGTGGGCTGTGCCTTTGGGCCCATGCTGTTGGGCTTCTGTAAAATAGACGTATCAATTGCCCCCATCGGTGGGGCCGATCGGCCTTGGCCGGCTCGGTTCGACCGATGTGACTCCTGGGGTTCCGAGTCGCGCATCAGTCGAGGCGTGGTCATAAATGAAGGTTATGATGAGGCGGATCGATTGGACTTCCCTTGGCGCCGATTACAAAATGCCGCCGGCTCTTTTAGGCCTGCCACGCGTTCCTGTCAGGCGTTTCGAATTCGCCCCTAGGTCTGGTATATAAGATCCCCGGCTGCGTTGATCCCAACTTCTTCCTCGCTCTTCCCTCTGTTTTAGGCTTTCCACAACTCGGAGTCTCCTGCCGCCTTCGTTTCCTTGTCTTCTCCAGATTAACAAAAAGTTAACTCCTTTCCCATTTTCATATTATGGCTGCTCTTAGGATAGGTGGTTCTGGCCAAGGGGCGAGGGATCCTCCTGAGTCCAGGCGGGGCGGGCCCCGATCTGGTTCCTCCTCTGGAAGCCGTTTCCTCCGAGATAAAGGGAAGGGGAAGCTCTTCCCGGACTATGCCGGTGATGATGTGGCATCGGCTGCCGTGCGGCTTAATGTACCTCCGGTTATCCTCCGAACACCGTCGAGGACTCCTCTTCTAGCGGCCGCAGAGATCCGGGAAAGGTATCTCTGCTACCCGTACGATGTTCGAGTCCCCTTCATCGACGAGCGGATCTGCCTTCCGAGGAGCAATGAAGTCGGCGTCTATGTCGAGATGTTCCGCCTGGGTCTTCGTTTCCCGCTCAATCCCCTCTTCATCCAGGTCATGGAGTATCTCATGGTGCCCCTTTGCCAGTTCACCCCCTGTTCGATTGCGGTACTGACGGGCCTCGTGATGCTCTGCTGTACTCGTGGTCTGGAGCCATCTCTCCCCCTTCTCTTCTACTTTTATCAGATCCAGACGGTCGGTCCAGGGTCATGGTTGCACCTCCGAGCCCGCTCGGGGAGGGAATGCCTGATCGGGCTACCCCGCTGGTCAGGGGATTGAAGCTCGGATTATGTCTTCGTGGTCTTCCTGGAGGATGCCCAGATTTTGACAGGTTGGGGCGGGTCGGTCCGGCCTTGCCCAACGCTAGCCCTCTCTGAGGCTGATCAGGCGGCCGTCGCGCTGCTGTCGACCCTCCCCTTGGAGGCGAAGTCCATCTGGTCTTTGTTGGACGACCTACTCCTGAAGGCCGTCCTGTGGTCTCCGGGTAGGTCGCTTTTTCAGTCCTGGATTGCCCCGTGGCTTACCCTGATTTCAGTTTCCCTTGCAGGAATGGCTGGTCACGAGTTCACCCACGATGTCGATGAGCTGATCCGTCGTGGAGCCGCTCGGAGCCGAGGTAGTACCTCTGGAAGGGCACCCCGGCGGACCGTTGAGGAGGAGGTGCGTCGAGCCGAGCCCTCCGTGGGCAAGGTGGTGGCCGTGCCTCCCGCCTCTTCTTCTGGCGATCTCCTCCCCGGGGGGGTCGCAAGGGCCAGATCTGCCCCGCCAGCCCAAGAGGCGGGGGGCAACGACGGGTCTGGTGCAGCTTCCCTTGCGCTTGGCGTGCCCCCTCTTGTCCCCGAGGGTGGAGGTGGCACGAGGCGGAAGCGCTCCCCATCGGCAACTGCCGAGCCTCATGAGGGGAAGAGGAGGAGGGAATGCGAGGCTCCCTCCTGTCCGGTGTGCTCCGTGCCCCCGGCGATGCTCGTCGGGGATCTTCCGGTGGCCCTGACAACCACCCCCGTCACAGCGTCTCCGCCTCCAATATCGGGAATAAGTGCCCTGTTGGCGGGCAGCTCGGCCTCCCTCGAGTTCACCCCCGGGGGTTCGGTGTTTGTCGACCGAGCCCTGGCTCGGCAGTTCACCTAGGGCTCCGTCCTCCCCCGGGACCGTAGTCTCCTCGAGAGGATCCCCGCCGACAAGGTGTCAGACTCCTTGGTCTGGATCCTTCAACAGGTTTGGCTATTCTGCTGTCCTTTTCTTTCCTTCGCTCTCTTCTTAGCTCATGTCTTGCCGTTTCAGGGTTCCACACTCGCTGTCGAGTCGCAGCGTCGAGCTGTCCATTTGAGGGAGCTAGAGGTGTCCTCTGCGAGGGCCCAAGAGCGGCCCGGGGCAGTGGAGGTAGCTATGGTGGAGGCCCAGATGGAGTCTCGGCAACTCAAGCTCTGGGTGGCCGAGCTAGAGGGACGAGTGGGTGACCTCCAGGGAAAGTTGGAGGATGCTCGGCAATCGACTGAGGAAGCGGCGGAGTCGTTCCGCCTGGAGAGGGAGGAGCTTCAGAAGGAACTGTCGGATCGGCGTCAGGTGGCACGGTTTGCAGAGGAGGTGGAGAGGGGCGTCGTCGGGACTCTGGGGGAGAGGATCTTCGAGGTCCTCAGGAAAGCCTTCGCTACATATGAAGGCCTTATCGGCCCCCGGATCGTCGAAGTCGTCCAGTCCTCCTTCCGGGATTGTGCGGAGCGAGTCCGACAGGCTCCTCCACCTGTCGATCCCCCCTGCTCCGAGCAGGGCGAGGCGCCCGAGGATGCGTCCTCTCGAGCCCGGGCCCCCTAGGTCGTCCTTCCCGGCCTGTCGTCCTTGTTTTTATCCTCAAATTTTTTAGCATCCGCTTCGCTTTGGGCCGGTCTACTTGAAGTGGATCCCCGGCCCCGCAATCTCCATTGGCCTCTTTACCGGTTCTCTGCTTCGGAGCGAACAATTACCGATTGCAAGGATGATCGCCTACGCCCACAACTTTGTGTTCTTGGTCGACAAGTTTTGCTCCGCCGGCGTTACCCCTAGTTTCCGTAGGTGACGAATTTTGCTATCCGCCGAGAGCGGATTACTTGTAAGGATATTTCTCCACTTCGATTTCCTGTAAATAAGACACACTTTTGTACCTTGGTTAATTGTTGGAAATGAAATTGACTTACTTGAATCTTCCGCGCATCTTGTTCTGTTGTCGCGACCTCGGCTCCTCTGCTGACAGTGGTCGCTCGCCTCCTTTCCCCGGGAGGTTGCCTCTCGAGTGGACGAGCCGGTTGGTGTCCTTGAGGGCTGGGGGAGGCTGCCCCCAGTCTTATGAGCAACGGAGCTGGTCAGCAGGGGTGTAGCCCCTCGGCTTAGGACCGGTCGGCGTCTGCGCTGGCTGGGGGGATTGCCCCCAGACTTATGAGCAGTGGGGTCGGTCAGCGAGGGCAAAGCTCCTCGGCTTAGGACCGGTCGGTGTCTGCGCTGGCTGGGGGAATTTCCCCCAGACTTACGAGCGATGGAGTCGGTCAGCGAGGGCGAAGCTCCTCGAATTAGGACCGGTCGGCGTCTGTGCTGGCTGGGGGAATTGCCCCCAGACTTATGAGCGGTGGAGTCGGTCAGCGAGGGCGAAGCTCCTCGGCTTAGGACCAGTTGGCGTCTACGCTGGCTGGTGGAATTGCCCCCAGACTTACGAGCGGTGGAGTCGGTCAGCGAGGGCGAAGCTCCTCGGCTTAGGACCGGTTGGCATCTGCGCTGGTTGGGGGAATTGCCCCCAGACTTACGAGCGATGGAGTCGGTCAGCGAGGGCGAAGCTCCTCGGCTTAGGACCGGTTGGCGTCTGCGCTGGCTGGGGGAATTGCCCCCAGACTTACGAGCGGTGGAGTCGGTCAGCGAGGGCGAAGCTCCTCGGCTCAGGACCGGTTTTGATTGACCCCTCGCCCGGTGAGGTGGTGGTCTTCACTCTTATACACCCTTAGCGAAACCTTGATTCCGTCGGAGATGAAGAAAAGGTAAAAGGAATGCATTTGTACTCTTACAGGTCCTACTGGACTAGTACATTTGGAGGAAAAAAGGAAATAAGGCTAGTTGGAGGGACGTGAACTTAGATAATCTCCTCCTGACTAGGCGGCGACCGGGGGGAGGGGCCTCGCCTGCTCACTCTATGATGCGGAGGGGTCCCTGTATGGTGTTGACCTTCTTCCCCTTGTCCGGCTGCATGGATGTTCCTTCTCCGTGGGCCGGGTCATCGGCGAAGTTCCTTGCGTGCCCTCGGCTCATCAGCTTCTCAATGTCCTTCTTTAGGTGCCAACAGTCTTCGGTGTCGTGATCGTTGTCCTTGTGGTATTTGCAATACTTTTCCCCATTTTTCCCGCCTTTTTTTGCCTTCGGCGGGGGGCGATCAGCACGCTCTTCCTTCTGCACTTGGGTGAGGACGGCGTCCGGGGTGTTGTCCCTTGTGTCCTCTCTCCGCTGCTTGTTTCTCGCTCTCTTCTCTGTCCGGTACCCTTCGGGGCTACGATGCTCGCTATCGCCGCGCTTGGTCCCTCGTCTGGCCTTTCCTGCCTCGATGGACAAGGTCTCCTCGGTCAGCATGAAGCGCTCGGCCCTCGCCATGATCCCAGGGAGGTCTTTCGGGGGATCATTATGCAGAGATTTCTTCAGGCCTCTATGACGCAGCCCTTTCTTTAAGGCCGTCTGGACTACAAGGTCGGGAGGGCTGTTTACGTTCAGCCGTTTAGCGTTGAAGCGACGCATAAATTGTCGGAGCGGCTCGGTCGGGCCCTGCACTATGTTAAACAGATGTTCAGCATCAGGCATTACCTGTTGCCCTGCCATGAACTGTTTGCAGAACAGTTGGGTGAGCTCCTCGAAGCTGTCAATGGAGCGGCTGGGTAGGCTGCGGTACCAAGTTCTCGCCGCTCCCCTGAGAGTCGAATAAAAGCCCCTGCAGAGTAGGTCATCATCGGCTCCCTGGAAAGACATGTCCCCCTCATACTCCATCACGTGGTTCCCTGGATCTCCTATCCCATCGTACTTCCCCAGCGTTGGGATCTTGAATCGAGAGGGGACCCGCGCGTCGGTTATTCTCCGCAACAGGGGGCACCGGTCTCCGTGAATGCCTCCGGGGGTCCGACACCCACCTACCTCAGGCTCGTTCGGTTGTGGTGGTGGCACAGGCGCTGGCTGGGCTGGCTCCACGGCCCTCGCCACACTGGGGGCGGGGCTGACCCGGCGTTCCCGGCTTCTCCGGCGGGAGCTCTCGCTTCGCCGTGATCGGTCCCTCGAGTGGTGCCGATCACTCATTCTGCAGTGGGGTGACCGTGGCCGACGAGACGATGCGGTCACCGATTCGTCCCCCATGTATTCGGTACCCCTCCTGCTCCTTTCGCGATGAGAGGAGGAGACGCGCGATCTCGCCTGGCGGGAGCCGGGTAGTGTGAACCGACGCTCTGTGTTCGGTCTTCGGTTCCCGTGGTCATCGACCACCGTCGTAAGAGCAGGGGCCCCCCCGCCCAACGATGGCCGTCGCCCAACACGTCTCTGCTGGCTGGCGCAGCGCCGACGAGCTGCTTTACCGTCGCGACCAACGTCTGGAGGCTCGCGTTGGTCTCTTGGGCCAGGGCGCGGAGCTGCCCCTGCGTGGCTAGTTCCGACCCACCAGTCTCTTCGGTTGAGGGGGCAGGGTGATTGCCGTCAGGCGTGCCCTCGAGGTTGTTGTTGGGTGCGCCACTCCCCTCCTCTGGGATGGGGTGCATGCGTCTCTTCCCGTTGCAAGCGCGTGCCATTGCAAGTGCGGTTTGCTTCTTCGTGGGACAGTTCGTTCCCACAGACGGCGCCAGATGTTTCAGAGTGTTTTCTCACTACAAAAGCGTTGACCGTGGACTACCCGGTCAACGTGGTCAAGGGGCCGACTTGGGTCCCTCGGGAGCATCGGGTCCGTGCAGACGCGGCATGAATCGGGGTTGTGGATGACGTGGAGCGCGTCGGCTGGGCCGGGTCTGGATCCTCGGCCACAAGGGGGGTGAGGGGAAGCCTCGACCCGGTGTGAGACTCTCGGCCTCGGACGGACGGATGACGAGGGATAGCCTCGGCGCCTCGTGAGCGGAGGGGAAGCATCGGCTCGGACGGACGTGCTCGGCCTCGGTCAGTCGGCCGACGAGGAGTAGCCTCGGTCGTCTTGCTTGATGTGTGGCCGGCGTGGGGCGGAGGGGAAGCCTCGGCCCATGGATCTGACGTCCTCCTGCGCAGACGAGAACACTCGTCAGGGGGGCCGGACCTTGGTTCCGGCCAAATCCCCTCCGATGCCTAAGTCAGACGATGATCTGAAAGAGGAGGCTCAGCGGAGACGGTTCGACTCTAGAGGAGATCGGAACGACGTCTACCGGTGCGAGCGGGGGAGGAAGGAGATGAAATGGGGGAACTAGGTCGTTGATGGAGTACCTTAGGTTTTAGTTACCTGAGATGCGGTCTTTTGTCTAGTCGTCCTTCTAGCCCTTTTATAGGCCTCCTGTCGTGATTGCCCACGACTCACGTCCCTCGTCCGCCCCCGATCGTGCCCCCTCAATCCGCCTTCCCATCGCCATTCCCTGCACCATGCCAGCACCTCCCCATTACGGCCATTAAGTGGTAGCGGGCCTGGGGGAACGGTTATCGCTGGAGTGGGGAGTGACTTGCGCGTTTCCGGGGCCGGGTTGGATCGCCGTTCGGGGGCCCTCTAAGGGGCTTTGTCGGGCGGGCCTGATCTCGTAGACGGGCTTCTGACCGGTAGTTGGGTTTCTAGCTCCATGTTCTTTCGGGCTTCGTTTGGTGGGCTTGGACCTCCCGTGACTTCGCGTAGTGGGCTGCGCCTTTGGGCCCATGCTGTTGGGCTTCCGTAAAATAGACGTATCACTGGGAAATTTATTTTTATGTAAAGATTGCCAGTAAACAATGTTTTTGAGCGCACATAAAGATTGCCTGCAAATAAAGATTGCCTTTGTTTTATATAAACATTCACTTTGACTTTGACCTGCAAACAAAGATTGACTGCAAACAAATTTTTTGAGAGCACTTGAGAGCACATAAACATTCACAAAACCTTCATTATTTTTAGTGAATTGTTTTTGATTGGATGATTTGTTTTTGTTCATTATTATATAGAAACTGATGTGCATTGTTTAATCATCAGTTAAAAAATCGTCATATAAGATTCCATTAGTTTGCAGGGAGTTGAATGTTATTAGTAGCATGTTATCTCTTCTAGGCGTGTAAATTGGATCCATGTATTGATTATGCAATAAGAATATGTCTACTTACACAGAAAGTATCATGTCATATGCAATACATACATACATAATTGCACTTAGACCCCTTGCAGACCAAAAATAAAATTGTATGACAGGTTCAAATACTGTATATTGATCAACCCACCAAGCGAATCAGGAATCTGACCTTCGAATGAGTTATTAGAAAGATCATGGCATGCAAGCATTTGGAGTTCCCCAAAAGAAGTTGAAATATTATCTGATAAGTGATTCATGCGCAAGACCAATGTGCTTATTTTTGTATTTTGAAGGTTGTATACATCCTATGTATGCCCATATGCCCAAAGAACCTGGATTGCTAGAAATAAGATAGAGAAGTTCATGTTATTAAGGTACCTAAATTTGATACAATATAGAAATTTACAAGATATATGAGATGTGGGTAATATGTGGTTGATAAGTCAAGATCTCTTACGTCTAGATATTGCGGGTATCATTATGAATGGAGAAGATGCTAAGGATGGTCTGCTTCGAAGGCCACTCTGCCTGGTAGTAATTCATGACAAACTCATTGTGCTTTAAGAACTCAGGTAACGAATTATACTCCCTATTGGTAACATGAAATATGGAAATATGTTGATAAGTTATTTTAAACACACTAGGCAAAATCGCTGAGAGTGTACGATGGGATGTATGTTGGTGTTTGATGCATTATTGGGAAGACATGGTTTTTAGACTTCGAAATATATTTTATTCTGGTACATCTTTTCATACAAGAAAACAACATATTAGCAAATTGGATACTGCAATTTGACATAGTTTTCTCTATTGCATCAAAATTATGAGTAGTTGATTTACAATATTCTTAAAACCAATCAACCTTTGTGAATGCCAAGATCTTGCAACCTGAGCCAACGAATGAGGAACATGTTCATATTTGTTAAGCCATCTAGAGTCACTTCATATTTGTTAAGCCATCCAGACTTACTGATACACTCCTCAGGTGAGAAGCATGAGTCTTTTTTCTCTGTTTCATGGTGAAATCTCTCTAAAATGACCAATGAGTTTTGTTTTGATAAGGTTAGCTGAGAACATACCAATCCAATATGGCGGCCTTCAGAGACACGATGAAACTGATTTCACTGAAAATGATAAGATGGCTTCATAGCTGTTGTGAAAGGGGGAGCTATACAACGGTAGAGTTTCCTGTCAATGAGGTAACTTGCATTGAGTCATACAGCAAGACTTCAAACTTGGGTTGAATTTTGTTTTCCGTTACATTTTGTTGAACAGTTGGGTTTGATTGACCTGGGACATAGCTATCGTGTGTTAGGATGTTCACTACATGGAGGAATTCATACCAGATGACGAGGGATCCTGCAAAGTTTTGATCTGAGCAGAGAAGAAGCTCGAGGAGACTACGAGGAATTCCTTCTACATTAGCGAATCGGGGAAGGTGGTCTTGATAGTAACCAACCGAACGCTCAAGAAGAAGATCATTTACAGATGGAAGAGCAAGCCCAGCATTCCGTTATACCAACTTGATTAGCACTAAGATCATGAATTCTGACACATAAGCTACATCTTTCTTCACTATATGCTTTATAACATTCAACTGATAAATTGGTAGAAAATTTAATGTATACCAATGTGATTCTATTTTGACTTCATTGATTCAATCTTACCTGAAATCAAGTTATGAGATATTACGTGTGTTAAAAACATCTCCCTGGACTAAAGATGTATATGGTGAAATAAATCAACATATAAGAGGCGGCTGAGATGATAAGTTGAAGTTGATATCTGCATATATTCTCGATCAGCATGTTATTGCATTGCCTATGGTAGCTGACTATTTCTGTTGGTTTCATGATAGTGAAAATGATGGGAAGATATTTTAAGAGTTTGTATGTCTTGATTCTGCATCATTTAGTTTGAGTTTGCTTTGACAACTGACATATTTAGTGTTCCAGACAAAATTATTGGCATCCAACATCCCCAAATATCTTGGTAATTAATCTGAGACTACCATTATTAAATCTGATTTTTTTGTCCAGCATGCATTTCTATCATCAATACTTGCTTGCCAATTAACTAGGGGTGATCAAATCGAAACCATGCAAATGCAACTTTCTACTTCTCAGCAAGTAGGATAAAGACATCGATGTGCCACTTGCATACCAGGTTGTGAAATCCCACTCCATGCGCCGAATGATACTTCCCCATTCATGACCTGCCATTTAGCTCTTGATGACAAATTCAGACTCACACCGTTGTTACTTCATGTATTTCATAATCATCCATCTGCAAAAGGCAAAATGTGGCCTATCCAGTTCAATATATCTATATATTAAAACACCATTGTTTTTGAATTCTAGGGTTGATTAGGACAAGATAAAGAGTGGCTATGATTTTTTCTTGAGGAATGTAAGGTTGAGATGAGTTTTCAGAAATTTTTGCGGGAAATCAATTTGTTTGGAAAACTTAAAATTTTGAAAGCGCTCCGCATTCCAACAAACAATCGACGCCCGCAACGTGCCTGCAACGCGCCCGCGCCGCACCCGCGCTTGCATCGAATGCGCCCGCGCCATTTTTTACGATAATTTGTTGTTCCGCGCCGAAGGCACCCACGCCAAATTTGTTGTTCAACGTCGAATTTGTTGTTTCGCGCCGAAGGTGCTTACGCCAAATTTGTTGCCGCTAAATTTTTTTCCGATAATTTGTTGTTTCGTGTCGAATGTGCCCGTGCCGAATATATTGTTCCGTGTCGAAAGCGCATGCACCGAATTTGTTATTCTATGCGACAGCATGCCGAAAGCGCCCGTGTCGAGGGAGCCCGCACCGAATTTGTTGTTTCGCGTTGAAGGCACACTCGCTGTATTTGTCAAAGGCACCCACGTCGCTAAATAAGTTTACGCTACTTTGTTGTTCTTTGAATTTTGGCTGTGGAAATAATTTATTGGGTAACAAATATTTCGCGGGAGAAAATCTTAAATAAACCTTGCTCACGGGCATGAGTTTCGGTACGTGTGCCCGAAGGTGCCTAAATTTTTTCACGATAATTTGTTGTTCCGCGTCGAAGGTGCCCGTGCCGAATTTGTTGTTCTACGCTGAAGGCGCCCGCACGTTGTTCCGTGCCGAATTTGTTGTTCCGTGCCTTAGGCGAAATTTTTTACGCTAATTTGTTGTTCTGTGCCGAAGGCACCCGTGCTGAATTTATTGTTCTACACCGAATTTGCCTAAGGGGCTTGCGTTGAATTTTTTGTTCAGCTCCTAATTTGATGTTCTGTTTCAAATTTGTTGTTCCACGTCGAAGGTGCCCACGTTATATTTGTTGTTCCGCACCGAAGGCACCCACACCGAAGGTGTCCATGCTGCTAAATATTTTTACGTTAATTTGTTGTTCTTTTAAATTTTTGCTGTGGAAATAATTTATTGGGGAACAAAGATTTTACGGGGGAAAATCTTAAATGAACCGTGCTCGCGGGCACGGGTTATGACTAGTTCATCCATATACCATCACTAATAAACATGATACCCTGTCAATAGAGAGGATTACTGCCGTAAAGGTAGAGCCCGAGGTAAAAGATCGGGTGCCAAGCCACATAAGGCTGGAAAGAACGGGCACCTAATGGGCATTTACATTCTATGTGGGTTACACACCGCTTGTGCCTTACACTGGATCCATTATATCAGTTTCCGCCTGATAAACATGATACACTGTCAATAGAAAGGATTACTGCCGTAAAGGTGGAGCCCGAGGTAAAAGATCGGGTGCCAAGCCACGTAAGGCTGGAAAGTGTAAGGATCATGTCTATGGAGAAAACACTAGAAGGGGGTTGAATAGTGTTTAAGCAATTTAAAACGATAGTTACACCAAATTAAAATGCTAACCAACAATATAGTGCGGAATTAAAATTAAACCCAAATAAGAAACAAAATGCAAACGCAATTATGTTTCAATGGTTCGGATTACCCAAGCAACTTCCCGACTTGTTCTTGGTAATCATACGTCCCTTCCACCCGGATACCTCCGGATACTCAAGTTAGAACCCTAACTTGAGGTTTCCTTCAAACCCACTTGTAGCAACCCTACAAGTGAAATCGAATACAATCGATGTCCTTGACTCCCACAACTTGGGAGCAAGCAAGCCGCTCTCACAAACCAAGAGCAAAACCAAATAACGAAAGTTATGAAATTATGAAAGCAACACTTACAATCACCTATGCCTTGAAGTTAAACTTGAAGGAGAAGTGTATTGTGTGTTGAAGACTCTCTTGGAAGAGAGGAGAAAGCCCTTTCTCTTGACTGCACCAATTGCCTTGAAGATCACTCTTTGGTTCTAGGTTGGAGAGCAAGAGATCAAAGATTAGGAATTCTTAGGGCTTTGGATTTGAGAGCTTTAAACTTAGAATGAAAGCTTGAGAGAAAACTTGGAAGAATTGGTCACCCCTTAATGGAACAGTAGAAGCCACATTTATAGGTTTCTCAAATCCACAAAACAGTTTAGGCAAAAACCCCTTTGGAATTCGTGAGAAAAATCTCAACGGATAGAATCTGAACTCGCGACAGTCGATTGTTGCACAGTCAGCATGGGTAGGTGAGAATTCATAACGGTAACTTACCACGTGGACAGTCGACTGATGAAGCAAAGACAGTCTACTGTTAAACCAACAGGCGACTATAAATCCTTTTACAGGCGACTGGCCGAAAGGATGGTAAGTTGATGAAATCTGGAAATCTTGTAAGATAACAGGACAGACGACTGATGAGGATAGCACAGTTGACTGTTAATCAGAACAGGCGACTGTAAATCCTTATACAGACGACTGTCAAATACCCTGAGAATTTCCAGAGAGCAGAGTCAATAAATTGGCTTACAGACAGACGACTGTTGCAGCATAGACAGTCGACTGATCCAAGAGACAGTCGACTGTATATACAACATTAGTCGACTGGCCGTAAAAGTCAGATCAACAAAGTTTGGGAAAAAGATAGACATGCGACTGATTTACGAAACACAGTTGACTATCACTTGGACCGGCGCCTGTGAATCGTTCATCAGTTGCCTGTGCGTAATAAACAGAGAAGCCCAAAACTAGATTGTAAAAGTTTGTGCATAATAGGAGACTGTAGAACAAAACACAGTCGACCGTTTTTGGGACAGACGACTGTAAAACGTTCAGCAGTCGACTGTTATAAACAATCCAATCACAATCACTAAAGAAATGAATTGGGGTCTAAGGACAATTGATCCAATGATGTCCTAAGACAGAATGTAGATGTGTGTGAGTGCTCCAACCATGTTCTACTTCTAAGCTACATACTAGAAGAGATAAAAGAAAATTACATTGACGAATTCTCTCTTATATCCATCGTATGAGCTTGAAGTCTTCATGGAGCTTCAATCATCATCAACGATCATCCAATCCATGTCATTTGCCTTCAATGAACTTTGTGAGTCATCCATTGCTAGAAGATCTTCATGATTAGCTTACACAATGGATTAACTGCAAAATAGGGGATTAGTCACAAGTATTATGTTTGCTCATCATTAAGACCAAGTAAGGAGAAGTCCAATACTCAACAGAAAGAACGGGCACTGCATGGGCATTTACGTTCCATGTGGGCTACACACTGCTTGTGCCTTGCACTGGATCCATTATATCAGTTGCCGCCTGATAAACATGATACCCTATCAATAGAGAGGATTACTACCGTAAAGGTGGAGCCCGAGGTAAAAGATCGGGTGCCAAGCCACGTAAGGCTGGAAAGAAAGGGCACCGCATGGGCATTTACGTTCCAAGTGGTTTACACACCGCGTGTGTCTTGCACCGGCTCCATTATATCAATTCCCGCCTGATAAACATGAATTACTGTCAATAGAGAGGATTACTGCCGTATATGTGGAGCCCGAGGTAAAAGATCGGGTGCCAAGCCACGTAAGGCTGGACAGAATGGGCACCTCATGGGCATTTACTTTCCGTTTGAATACACATCGCTTGTTCCTTGCACCGGATCTATTATATTAGTTGTCGACTGATAAACATGAATCCATGTCAATAGAGAGGATTACTGCCGTAAAGGTGGAGCCCGATGTAATAGATCAGGTGCCAAACCACGTAAGGTTGGACAGAATGGGCACCTCATGGGCATTTACTTTCCATGTGGTTTACACACCACTTGTGCCTTGCACCGGCTCTATTATATCAGTTACCGACTGATAAACATAAATCCATGGCAATAGAGAGGATTACTGCCGTAAAGGTGGAGCCCGATGTAATAGATTGGGTGCCAAGCCACGTAAGGCTGGACAGAACGGGCAGCTCATGGGAATTTAACTTTCATGTGGTTTACACACCTCTTGTGCCTTGCACCGGCTCCATTATATCAGTTGCCGACTGATAAACAGGAATCCCTGTCAATAGAGAGGATTACTACCGTAAAGGTGGAGCCCGATGTAATAGATCGGGTGCCAAGCCACGTAAGGTTGGACAGGACGTGCACCTCATGGGCATTTACTTTCCATGTGGTTTACACACCGCGTGTGTCTTGCACCGGCTCCATTATATCAGTTCCCGCCTGATAAACATGAATCCCTGTCAATAGAGAGGATTACTGCTGTAAAGGTGGAGCCCGATGTAATAGATCGGGTGCCAAGCCACGTAAGGCTGGAAAGAACGGGCACCTCATAGGAATTTACTTTCCATGTGGTTTACACACCGCGTATGTCTTGCACTGGCTCCATTATATCAGTTCCCGCCTGATAAACATGAATCCATGTAAATAGAGAGAATTACTGCCGTAAAGGTGGACCCCGATGTAATAGATCGGGTGCCAAGCCACGTAAGGCTAGAAAGAACGTGCAGTGGCCACTAAACAATATATATTTATAGATCGGTTGCAAGACGCAATCGGTATGCCACGTAATGATGAAAGTACAACCGCCACATCGTACAATCTCATTTTGGAGGTACGAAATATAGGACATTTTAAATGCTTTCTGAGTCTCTACAATGTTCACGTGTGGAGACTGGAGAATGAGTCAAGTAGAACCTCGGTTTCCGTGTAAGCCCTTCATTACGATTTTTTGGCCATCCGAACGGATGCTTTACCCCAGCCGTCTGATGAGATCGTTTTAGTCAGTTCCACTTCCCTAGTAATCCAGCGACTGAGATTAAAATAACCACTCGTTATATATATGTGGAATTAGTAGACCAGGGGTTTTGCGGAAAATTTCCTTCCTCTGCCCTTTGGTCCGTCGTTCCGTTTTCTTCTTCATCTCAACACTCTCACATTTCGTACTAGGGTTTCTTCATGCCGCCAAAACGATCTCGTGAGTCGCGTTCTTCTGACTCTTGGAGAATAAGTGATGATGATTCAACGTCACCTGAACACGATGATCCCCTTCCCTCATCGTTCCCAGCCAATAGACCCATTCTTCGTGATGCGCTTTCGCTTGGTCCAACGCAAGGTGAACACAATGTGTTGTTGCCTCCTACTGGGTTTCCTCCTTTACATGCAGGTTCATCAGTTCCATCTCCGGCAGAAAAAGCTCCACTTGAGGACATCAATAACAGCCTCCGCTCTATGGTTGGGATGTCTCGCCGTCAGGACTCTGTTCTACACAACCTCCGTAGTAACCTCGCGGTGCTTACTACGTCTGTCTCTGTACTTACAGATGAACAACATCAGCTTAAGGATATACTCATAGGCAATGTAAGCCCCGCATCTACTCCTTCATCCACCTCCCCTCAGCCGGTGAACTTTACTCATAGATTAGGAGAAATTGAAACAAATCTTTCCAACACCAATCTGGCGATCTCACTTCTGCGTAGCGACTTCGACACTCTGATGCGCATAATGTCGAACATACAAGAGAAGATGGAGACTCTGGTGCCCTCTCCTAGAGACATCTGTACTGTTATCCCACCATCACCACCACCACCTCCTCCTCCGACCACCACCTCCAGGTTTTTGAGGTGGACGGGCCTTTGGCGCACAAGCCTTTCTCTTGTCTTATAATGTATTTTTGATCATTGACGGAGAAGAGTGATTGTGGGTAGATATTCTTTGGTGTTTTATATCATAATGTACGAAATGTAGTTTCAAATTTGTTGTGGTATGTACATTATAACGTATAAATGTTGTAGTATGATAGAATTCAGAACTTAATACAATGTCATTTAATTTGATACAATTGCTTGACATTACGAATTGATATATGTGATATATACATTGATGCTTACTTGAATCAATGTCCGAAATTGAAATTACCTAGTAAACAACTTTTTACCGATATATGAATTAACCAGCGCGCACAACAGACATAAGTTGTGACCGTCATGATATACGTTGTGATAAAACATTTGTGTTTGCACACAATTACTCAGCGCGTACAACGGTCACATAATTTGTTTGACCGATGTGCGGGCTATGAGCATAACTGTATCGGGTTATCCATAATTACTCAGATCACACAACTGCACGTAATTGTGACCTTTTTATGCGCGGAGCCAAACTATATGCAATTAAAACGACAATAATTCATCGCAACCAAACTTCAGATGAGATGACCATTGTGCGCGCTGAGCAAAACTGTATTACATAATCCATTACCCACAATTAATCATCCCGTCCTGTGCGATGTGCAAAGAGGTACACCTTTTGAAAATATAATTCAGCTCGCACAACTGCTAAAATTTCACCCATCTATGCGCGTTTAGTAAAACTGTCGTAACTAATAATTTCTCAGCGCGCACCATGTTCAATAAAAAAATCACAATAATTAAGAAAAAACACAAAATCGGGGGAGAATTAATGTTCAGACTGACATGCAAAATAAATATATCCACATTGAAGCAAATATAATGCGCAGACGGTCAGTTGATTGATGGGTGTAGATACATACTCCTTTCCCTTTTGTATTTAGGTCCTTTTGGCATCCGTATTTACGTGTTTGGTCCCTTTTAACCCCCCCCGACGCTGACGACATGCCGTGACGCACACCCACACTTTCCGCTCCTTCCCAGTTTCGCGTGTAAACCGCTATCGTGTTCATTGGGAATTATTTTTGCTCCGTGCACAATGTGCACGGGAAATTTCTAGTATACATATAAGTGAAAAGACAACACATATCTTACTGTTTACAGAATAAGACAGCATATATCTTTGTGAATGATACTCATGTGTCACGCTGTTGGATTTGATGGTGTCCCATTGACGTGTGCCCCGGCTTGCTATCCACAAATGGCCTGGGGACCCGCGTGGGGGTTTAGAAATTTGTAACCGCAAGCGCACGGTGGTGTAGTGTGGCTTGGGGGTCGAACACAGGGAGGCTAGGATGTGCTTGAGTCAAGGAGGACCAAAATCACCCCGTAGGCGAGCTAGCCCGAATCGGTAAATGGTTGTCACGGAAAGGAATGAAGGGTATGAACAATAAGAAAATAAACCCGGGACTTTGGTTTCCACTCCGACGAGCGACTCTCGCCGATACGGCCTACGGGTATGGATAGCGATCGGAATTAGGGTCTAATGGTGGGACGTTGCCTCTGAAAGTGGTACCGGCATCCCATGGGCCCGATATTCCGGTCGGTGCCCAGGATGATACACCGGACTTCCCGGATTCGATCAGTGGGCACTCCCATGTCCATTAACATTGATCGATTCCGGGAGCACTAAGCTCGCAACGATAACTCCCAACGTCTCATCCTGCCGCTCCCGCGTGCTAGGATTCGGCGTCTACGCTAAGGGCGTGAGCTATGGCTAGGGAGTCAACCGCCAAGTTTATTCCCCCTTGGCCCAACGGTCAAAGGCGGTCTTTTTCCCGCCGATGACAATGAAACACCCCGCGTAACCGTTAGATTCCTAATCCCTATCGATTTCCTAACCCTATGGACGCATCGGGAAGAGCCCCCGAAGGGGTTTCCACCAAAATCCCAGATTTGGGAACTACTCACAAAAATCCATTAAAAAGCGATCTAAATGAAAATTAACCGTTGGAATCATACTCAGACGATTGGAATGCGGAAGTAATAGAGTAGTTAAGACAATACTAAAATTTTAGAAAGATCCGAAAACTTACAAAAGAGCAGTAATTACAGCCGTCACAATGGGAGAAAAAAGTAAAAACTAGCAGCTCCCCGTTTCTGGAACCCTAGGGGTTCTATTTATAGACTCTCGTATCACCCGATCGGTTAACAAGTCAACCGATCGGGTGATCCGTTACAGATAATGAACAGAAAACAGCGAGCTTTCACCCGGTCATATGAACCGGTCGGGTGAGTTCTTGGAGTGACCGGTTGGATCATGGCGCCATCGGGTGAAAGGATCGGTTGGGTGCCCGTGTCTTCAGCTCCTCAGCATCAGCTACAGGTGAACCGATCGGGTGAGAGTCACCCGATCGGTTGGAATTCTGCTCGAAAAGTCAGAGAACAGGCCCCCGCTGAACCGGCCTGCGAACCGGTCGGGTGACTTTCACTTGAGCTCTGGCTGAGACCGGGTGGTGCACGCGTGCATCACCCGATCGGTTGGAGATGACCAACCGACCGGGTGAGGGGCTGAAAGATGTATTCTTTGATGTTTGACCCCCTTGATCACGCGTGACTCCTCCCGTTGCTCCGGGGACTTGAGATATCATCGTTAAACGTCCCCTACGCGGTCGATCTCCTGCAAACATGGAAAAACAAAGAAAAGTGAAAGAAAACGAGAAAATACGAGAAAACGAATAAAAGACGGCGGAAAAACACGGAGAAACACAAAAGAAAACGTGCGTGAATATATAAAATATAAACGCACGTCACCCATTTTGTAACATCCCAATATATGGAAATATGAGTAATATTGTATAAACATAAATAATTTGCTCAACTCGCACAACTGCCATAATTTTTCCCGTTGTGCGCGTTGAGAAATTTTGTTATAGGCCATCAAGTTTGCTCAACGCGCACCATAAAGGTCAAACATTCTTGGGTACAACATCTGGCTGGTGACAGCTGGTAACAATCTGTTGTAGATTCACTCGTCTCTATATTCAATATAATATCACTCCTCACGGGTTCTTTTAGGTAGACGCACAGTGACTCTACTGTAGTCTATCGTTCTCATCAATGGGCCAGTCCAATTCGTCTATAAAATGGCCTCCCTTCCCACTAGACCTTATCAACCACTGCACTTCTTGATGATAGTATTCTATCTGATTCTATCTGTTTCTACTTTATACAATATTTTTTCTTCACAATGCTAAATTTATCACGTTGTTCATCACTGCTTCGTCTTCAACACACAAAGATGACCAATATACTACCGGCAATTGACATGATGAAGAAATTGAAGCCATCTCATGTATATGTACTGGAAGATGTTATTTGCTCCTTCATATGTTCTACAGCAGCGGATTCTTCTGAGAAGAAGTAACAGTGATATATATTTATATCAGTGCCTAAACGTAAAGTTGCATGTCTTTATACCCTATTTTTTACTTAAATATGTTTTTTAGCGTTCATAACTGATGCTTCTTCAACGCATACAGGGGCATGCGCTGAAGAATTCAGATCAGCCAACTTCGTTAAAGTAGTGGTTACTTATACCGTTATGGACGATCTGGATGCTAGTGATGATGGTGCACGCTATTGGAGCTAATCATAAATTCCATCTTGCTTGAGCTGTTCAGCATGACTCTGAACAGTTTTGCGTAGTGGGATTCAATGTACCATTAGGATATTCCCGTGATTGAATTTCATACCAGTTCCAAAATGTGAAGTTGCAAAAATGTTTAGGTGTAGTTTCAACTTTGTTGTGTAATGTACATTATAATGCATAAATGTTGTAGTATTTTGAAATTCAGACCCTAATACAATGTCATTTTATTTGATACAATTGCAGGACAATTCAAAAATGATATAGGTGATATATTGTCCGACATTGACATTACTGAGCAAAAATGTTTACCGAACTATTATATTTATGCATTATGTACATTATAATGCATAATGGTGTAGTATGTTAGAATTCAGACCTTAATACTATTTCATTTAATTTGATACAATTACAGGACAATACGAAATTGATATAGGTGATAAATACATTGATGCTTACTTGAATCAATGTCCGACATTGATATTACTGAGCAAACACTGTTCACCGAACTATAAATTATCCAGGGCGTACAACAGGCTCATGCTATATGTTGTGATAAACTATTTACATGTGCACACAGTTACTAGCATGCACACCTGTCACATCGATTTGTTTGACCGCTGTGCGTGCTGAGCAAAATCGTATCTGGTTATCCACAATTACTCAAATCACACAACTAGACGTAGGTGTGACCCTTTTGCGCGCAGAGCCAAACTGTATGCAATTAAACACATTAGACCATCGCACACAACATTCAAATGCCATGACCGTTGTGCGTGTTGAGCAAAACTGTATTACATGCTCCATTACCCACAGTTAATCATCTCGTCCTATGGGCAACATAAGGTAACGTTGCAAGCACTGATCAAATTACACCCAGCTATGCGCAATGAGCAAAACGGTCGTAACGAATAATTACTTAGCGCACACAACGTTCAATAAAAAATCCCAATAATGAAGAAGAAACAAAAAATCGGGGGAGAATTAAATAATGTTCAGGCTGACATGCCAAATAAAAAAATCAACATTGAAGCAAATATAATGCGCAGACGGTCAATTGATTGATGGGTGTAAATACATTTAATTAATAAGACAGCACATATCTTACTGTTTGCAGAATAAGACAGCAAAAATATCTACATTTCTTTGATTTGTTAAAATTTGACCCGTAGTGCGCGGTATGTAAAAAGGTATACTTTTTGGATATATAATATAGCACGCACAACGGATCAAATTACACCCAGCTGTGAGCGTTGAACAAAACGTTCGTAACGAATAATTACTCAGCGCGTACAACATTCAATAAAAAATCCCAATAATAAAGAAGAAACACAAAATCGTGGGAGAATTAAATAATGTTCAGACTGACATGCCAAATAAAAAAATCAACATTGAAGCAAATATAATCCGCAGACGGTCAGTTGATTGATGGGTGTAAATACATTTAAGTGATAAGACAACACATATCTTACTATTTACAGAGTAAGACAGCAAAAATATCTACATTTCTTTGATTTGTTAAAATTTGACTCGTAGTGCGCGGTATGTAAAAAGGTATACATTTTGGATATATAATACAGCGTGCACAACGGATCAAATTACACCCAGCTGTGCGCGTTAAGCAAAACGGTCGAAACGAATAATTACTCTGCGTGCACAAAGTTCAATACAAAATCACCATAATTAATAACTCCAGCGTGCACAACGTTCAATAAAAAATCCCAATAATAAAGAAGAAACACAAAATCAGGGGAGAATTAAATAATGTCAGACTGACATGCCAAATAAAAAAATCAACATTGAAGCAAATATAATGCGCAGACGGTCAGTGGATTGATGGGTGTAAAGACATTTAAGTGATAAGACAACACATATCTTACTGTTTACAGAATAAGACAACTTATATCTATGTGTATGATACTCATGTGTCACGCTGTTTGATTTGATGGTGTCCCATTTTGTAACATCGCTATAAATGGAATTATGAGTAATATTGTATAAACATAAATAATTTGCTCAACTCGCACAACTGCCATATTTTTACATGTTTTGCGCGTTGAGCAATTTTATTAGAGGCAATCAATTTTGTTAGAGGCAATCTCTGTAGCCCACAGTAACCATACTATAGTCTCAGCCTCATCCATGCGGACCATACCCAGTCCAATTCGTCTATATAAAGTGATTCCCTTCCCTCTAGACATCGTTAACCAGTACACCTCTCGATGGTAGTGTTCTATATGATTCTACATATACAATATTTTTTCTTTTAATGAATGCTTCGTCTACGACACACAAAGATGGCCAGCCAATATACTTCCGGCAATTGACGTGATGCTGAAATTGAATTCGTCACATTTATATGGCATCACAAAGATGGTGTTTGCTCCTTCAGATGTCATCAAAGATGGTGTTGGCTCCTTTAGAAGAAGCACCCGATGTTCTCGAATGCTTCACATTGCCATCAGCCTAAAGGTGCCAACAATGTATCGTCTCTCAAACTGAGCAATCTGCTCCGAATCTGTGCATCCTCATTTCTCTCTATGCTCAGAAGAATTTCGTATGAGTGCCATTATTGAATTTCATACCAGTGCAAAAATGTGAAGAATCTCTATTGGAGCTGCTCATAACTGCAATGTTTGTGGAGAAAAGATCACTGCATGAGAACTTGTCGTATGAGCAAAACTGTATTCCATTGCTCAAAGTTAATAAGCCCACCCTACGTGCAAAAGTAGTGACCTTTGTGTGCACTAAGCAAAAATATTTACAATACTGTGATTTGTTACAGTTATTGTCTTCTGATGTGATGTTGCATGCTTTTTTTGGAAAAATTTGGATAAGCACCACAAGAGTATCGGTGTATTTAGATTTTGCTCTTTGCTAATCGAAACCAGATGTTTTTTTGCCGTTGTGCGCGTTGAGTAAAAAAGGTATACCTTCAAGCAATTTTTCTCATTACGCACCACTGCAGTCAAATACTATTTGGAACAACATCTAGCTGGTATCCATCTGCTATATATACACAAGCACGAACAGTTACTCTACGGTGTTTCCATCCTCGTACATGGTCAGTCCAACTCATCTGTAAATGGATTCCATACCCACAATACCTCATCAAACACCACCCCATGTGATGATAGTTCCTTTATCTGATTTTCTCTGATTCTTCTTATACAATGTTTTTTCTTCAAACTTGTAATTTTTTTGTTGTTCATGAGTGCGTCTTCTACAACACACAAAGATGGCCAATATACTAGCGGCAAGTGCCATGATGCATAAATTTAATACATCACATTTATCTGGAGGCGAAGATGTTCTTTTGCTCCTCTTTGCCTGATCTGTTCATCTTCATTGCAAACATCACATGAAGGTAAAGATTTTCTTGCAACCATAACAGCTTCATTCTCGTCCATCCCAACTTGCAGATATTCTTTGACCATTCGTATGTTCTGTTCAGATTCATTGCATACATAATTGCATGATGATAACAACGGTTCTATCTTATATCTATCTAAGTCTAATTATACAAAAAAATTACTTTTTTATTCTATTTTTTCCTAGGGGTGTTTGTACTTGATGGTATCCCTCCTGCTCCCAAGGGTGTTCGAAGTGTCATTGTTTGCCTTGAGATAGATGTCGATGGTATCTTGAATGCCTCTGCAGAGGAAAAGACAGGTGTGCAGAAAAATAAGATCACAATCACCAACGATAAGTGCAGGTTGACCCAGGAGGAGATTGAAAGGATGTTCCTTGAGGCAAAGAAGTATAAAGCAGAAGATGAAGCGAACAAGAGAAGGGATGAGGCTAAGAATGCATTGACTATTGAGGGATGGAGATGGTGTGTTATGTACATTGGAATGCATAAATGTTGTAGTATATTGAAATTCAGACCTTAATACAATGTCAATTAATGTGATACAATTGCAACCCATTACAAAATTGTGATTGGTGATATATACATTGATGCTAACTTAAATCAAATTCCAACATTGAAATTTCTTGGGAAAAATTAGTGAAAGTAATATACATTACATTTACACAGCGCGCACAAAATGCAAAGGCGTGAACGTTGTGCGCGTTTAGAAATTTTGATCGAGGCCAACAATTTTGCTCATCGCTCACCACGTCAGTGGATCATTATTGGGAACAGCATCTGTGTAATATATACAATAAATACCCGAGGTACAAGATTACTCTTCTGTATATTCCCGAGACCTCGTCTGTTGACTTTTATTTAGTAGAAGTGCTACTTTTGTTTATACCAGCTTCCATTTACCCCCGAACACTAATTAATCACCCCACAAAATTGCTCAGCGTGCACAACTTGCAACAGAAAGGAACGTTGTTCGCACTAAGCAACGCTTTCTACAATTACCGAGTTTTGCTCATCGCACACAACGGTGTTATTTAACAATCCGTTGTGCGCTCGGAGCGAAACTGTATAAAATTACACAGTACACACAATTACTCATCTCTGTAATGCCCTACAAGCTACTGCACGAGTACTAGAGGGGGGTGAATAGTACTTTAAAAATAACAAGGAGTATAATTACAAATTATAGTGCAAACAACTACCAAATCAATTTACGGAAGCTTAAATTGAATGACAACAACAAAATTAACAATGCTAACAAATGATGTTACTGGGTTCGGATCCACCCAAGTCTCCCCGACTTGTTCCCGGTGATCCTACGTCCCAACCACCCGGATCCCCTCCGGATACTTAGGTTAGAAACCCTAACCCAAGATTTCCACTATGATATCTTGTGAAAAACCTTCACAAGATCAAATCATACATGCAATGGCAATAGTGAATTGTAACGGCCACTTCTAGGTCGTGCGTATTTTAGTGCGAATGTTGTTTCGTATGAGTAATTTCGTATTTGGTTTTATCATTGTTGTTCCGTAGCTCAGGCGCGTAGCCGGACCCCGTATTCACGATCCTCTCGGAGGCGCGATCGTCCGGGTATCTTCCTTTTATTTTTGGGCGTCGAGGGGCCAAACTGCTATAACCTCATTAATGATTATTAAGTTATTATTATTATTATTATTTTAATTTTCGAATTCTAATGAACTGGTGGCTTACGTATTAATCTTATAAACTTTAGTTATTGAAGTCCTAGCCTAATAATTATCTCTTGATGTCTCTTTCGTATGGAGTAGCTGATTCATTTGAGAACATATTCCTTTTTGGGTTTGGCATCAAAATTTTTAGACAAACCTAATCACATTTCACAGGCCGTTGTTTTCAATAGGAATCAAACCCTTTTAATTAAAAAAAAACGAGGAGACCAAATCAATTGTTTTAAATCTTAACCCATATTATTTTACCCAACAGACCCCCACGTTGCCCACTCTCCCCCTCTCTCCCACGTGATAACCCCTCACCCTGTTATTTTTCTTTAATATAAAACAAATCCTATCTAACCTTGGACTCAACCCCATGTGACCCTAGCTCCTCCCCTCTATTTAATGACCTAGGTTACATTTGTTTTCTCCCAGCACCAAATCGCCGCCGTTCTTTTCTTCTCCCCACGCGAAGAGGACCCCGCACACAATCACCTTCTCCGAGCGGCGCCTCCCCTCTCCGATCGCGGCTTTCCCCTCGCCTCCCCCTTCAATCCCCTTTCTCTGGCCTTTTTCCCGTCGAACACCTCCCGACCAACCCCTGCACCGCCCTGTACTCCGCCAGTCCCCAGGCGTGCGAGCGACGGCAGCGCCACCGTATCTACGACCCCCCCGCTCACCATAGAGCCTTCCCCGACCATCCTCGGTGATCGCCGCAGCCTCAGGCAACCACCGCACTGCCTCTCCAGCGAGCCTGAGCCCACACCAGTTTCCCCTGTCTCCCTCCCATTCCTCTGTTTGAAACAGAGTATTCAATCCTTCCATCGCACAGCCACCCAGGCCCCGTAAATCGCCGCTATCTCCGTGTTTGCCGCTGCAGCCATTGCTGCGCCACCGTTCCGACGTCTCCGCCACCGTAGTCACCCATTGCGCCGCCTCTGTCAAGCCTCATCAGGCCGCACACCACCGGATATCCCCAATGCCGCAAGTTCCTTCTCCTCCATGAACCGAAGTGCTCCCTCTCTGATTCCTTTGCAAGCACAGCCTTATGCAACCGCCGGCCGCTCCTCATCCACCGCTCTCCGGCGTGTCCTCGCCCCTCGTCGTCCCCCTCGCCTTGACCTACAACCGCATCAAGGAAGAAATAGGTGAGGTTAGCTCGTTTTATCTTCTGATTAGTGTTAGCCTTCGATGGTGAGGGTTACATTCATAATTGTTAAATAATCAGTGATTAGAGGTTGCGAACCATGATAGTTGCTGTGAGTACTGCTAATCATTTGTTGGGATTTAGAAACCATATGTTAATAAGGGATTAGCTTATTGATGCCAGTTGTATTTCATACCGTGCTTTGCTTTATGCCATGAAGATTTGAATTAGCAGCTAATCATTTTGAGTCAGTTATTAGTTGAGTAATTTTAAGACTATCTGTGCATCACTTTAGTTGTTGGTGTTATAAGTATTAAGGTTAGTGGTGATGAGTTTTATGAAGACTGTGTTCTTTTCCATCTTGATAGATATATTAAGTAAGAGCTGGATGCCGTTAACAAAAAAAAGATTTATTGGACTCTACTTGTTATCACCTTAGTTGCAGAATGTTTTGTTTGTTGGCTGATTCAGTTAAGTAATATATATATGAAGCTGTGGTCCTCTTATGTTACAGTTAGTATAATAGTATCTAATATTTTCTGTAACTAAGTATAACCTACAGATGTGTTAATGATAGGTAGAAACACAATTTAAATAGGTTAGTTAATTGAATAAGTTATTTTCATTTAAACTGATATCCAGATCCGTTAACGCAGAAACATCCGCGCCTTCTGTGCGGACTCGTCGACACCAAGAACTCCGGGATCAGGCAAGTGAAACTTGCCAACTTTTCCTTAGGCCATGTCTTTAGGCCAATTCCTCGTACTAGCGTGAAAGAGACTAGATCGTGAAATGATAGCGATCTAGGCGCAACTTTGTGATCTAGCTTGACAACGAAGCTAGATCCGACACCTTGCCATATCATTTATGCATTGATATCTGTCATGTTTAAATTCCTTAACTGTACGCATTTGAATAGTTAACTGCCATGTATTGCATCATACATGTCATCCTAGTTAAACTTGCATCGTAGCACACGCTACACTACTTGTACAATCCATGTTTCCGTGTTACCGGCTAGGCACCCGTTATGCGGGCATAACCCTACGCCATCCGTGTTAAAAACACTTCCTGGCTCGTGATCCAGAAGCGAGCATTCCGTGTTCGGGGGTAATGCCCTGGCTCGACACACGTGGAGGGGTAGGGATAAACGGTCACTTAAGCGTAAGAGTTGGCCCGATCAGCCACTCTAGCCAAAGGGCGGAATCTCTGTGCACGACGTGATTACAATTCCAGTACTTGTCCTTTACTTGTTTACTTGCCATGCCATGTTATTTGCCATGCTATACCATGCCATACTTTATTTTAGAACTGCTAGGTTGCTTTACTTTCAAAGTTGTCATACTTTACTTTAGAACTGTTAGGTTGCTTCCTTTTATAGTTTCCTTGCACAAGTCTCTTAGACTTGCTGACATGTGCCCCTTCTCTTTGGGTGACGCATGTTAGTTGCTGAGCCAGGGACTGCAGTCGAGGGTGACGTGTTCGTGGAGTACGTGCCCGATCCGTTGTTGACGTTGAGTACGATGCTTCCGATGACTATTCTTAGTGTCCCCCTGCTGAGCTTCCGTTTGTTTAGTTTTGTTAAGTTGTCGGTGCGCGGCACCTGTAATATGTTTTTATGTACCTTGTACTTTTGTGTGGCCATGCTGGGGCCCTTGGTTTTTTTTTCTGTAAGCTTTGTGGCTTTTCTGTGATGTTGTAATTTAATTTAATGGATATTCTGAGATTTCTTTTTGGTCTCATTTCCTTGTTTATTATCTTTGTTTCGTATCGCAATTGCAAGGACCTGCCAATTAATGTTTATTGACGCTTATCGGACTTACGGCTTTGCAGCTTCAAGTCTGAGCGGACCTTCTCACGCTTCGCCTCCACATTTTTGGGAAGCGGGGCGTGACAGGTTTTGTTGGTGGCCCATGCAGGTCCAATCTTGCAATTGCGAATTAACGGAACAACGATAATAACAGAATGTCCATTTAATAAATTGCAACATCCGAGTCTGAAGCCCTGAGTCTAGTCGTTTTCTTATGACACTAGGTGGTAAGAAGACTTAGTTAGACGTCCGTGATTGCTAGTTAGAGGCCTCTGATTGATAGTTAGACTCCCTTCTAGCAATTGATTTAATCGTCGTAGGAGTTACTTTATTGGTTCATGTCTACCCCTGACCATAATAGACTTCTAGAATTTCCTTTAGTCGTTCGCTTGGGTTCATCGATTTCGGACCAAGCTGAACGCATTTCTTTACCGTCTAACCTTTAGAAGTCTTAGCGCTTAGTTTTAACCTTTAGTTGGTCGACCGTAGGAGTTTCCGTAGACTTTCCTGATTCATATCCTAGGCGTATGTATGTTCTGATCATCCGACTAATTTCCTTGCCTCGATTCACGAGATCGCCTCATGACGATCGTCGTTAATTTTCGACCCTCTCCATTACAAACCTGAACCTTCTGAAAGTATTCTTTTTTATTTCCTCTTTCCCTAAGTTTAAATTGTTCAAAATTTTTATATACTCCTCATTGATTTAATTTTTTTAAATTTTTTTCGTAATTTTTGAATAAAAGCTTATAATACTTTTCAGCCTACACTTGTGTACCTATGAAAATACATATTTCCTTTCGTATATTAATTTTATTCTGAACCGTACCTTTGCTTTGCCCAACCCGATTTATAATTTTCCTTCTTATTTGCGAATGATACGTCGTGTTTACTTTAGTATACTTTCAAGACACATGGAATTTCAGCTTTCAGCAAGTTGGTTTTGCTCGTCGTTTTCGCTACTTCAGATTTTTGCAAAATTACTATTTTCATAACCACTTCCTGATTTAGACCCTCCATGATTTGATTTAAAAGGATTTGCTATTCGATCTTGATAATTCTCATACTAAGTCATTATTATTTTCTTTCCGCTCACCACACACGCTTTTAGAAAAAAATTTCTAAACCAAATTGAATTTCAACTATTTTTATAACCGTGCCAGACTTGTTGTGCTCGTATATTAAGAACCTTGTGTAAATCAGTTTTACTTTTTGGCAAACACTGGTTCTCTAAAAGAAGTTTCAGAAATTGATTATTTTAAATTTTCCATAGCCTAAAAGTTTTGAAAACATTTACCACAAGTTTAAATTCTTCCGTTACTCAATTTCATTCTTTGACTTTCAAAAACTTTTGACAGCATTGTATTAAATTACTAACGTATAAGATTTTCTAAACTACGTCCTTCATATTCGTGTAAATGACTTTACTTCCTTTTAAAAAATTTAAAACCAATAGACCATTTTCCTTTATTATGAAGGTTCGACTCAAATTTATTTTGAACAACTCGTTTTATCGACCTCCAAATATTTCTTTTCAGACTGGGATTTCAACTTTGGAAGAACGACAGTATTCAAAATCCACGTATTTTAGCTTATGCTACTTATACTATTTCCTTTCTCCATCCTATATGAGCATCACTACATCTTCCTTTTCCCTCAACCTAAACATCACCTTTGAGTCAACGTTTCGTCTAATCAAGTTGCCCCTCGTATTCGTCCTATCTGAACTCGTGCTTATCGATCCTTCCCTCGTCACGCTTTTGACCTCGACCTCTCTCTAAATTGTTTAGGCTTTAGTGCTCGTCAATGTCTGTGTCAACTCTAAGTTGTTAGTAGACCCTTGGACCTCGTGAGGTAGTCGTAGTGCACGTACCCAAGTTATGTACGTGAGCTTGAATGAGTGTACCCCCATAGTATATTGATGTTTGCCTATTGTGTGATATATACGTACTCGGAGTTAATTGTGATCGTATTAAGTTGTTTATGTGTTAGTATTTATAGATTTGGGTGTGGTTAGCTATACCATACTAGGGATGCTTGTGTATATAAGAGTTAGCGTTGGAATGTCTATTGGAGTGTATGCAATTAGAGAATACTTATAATGGTTGAAATAATTTGATTTGGTGAAGCTATGTGTATGATAGGTGTGATAATAATTATGTACGTATAGATAAGTGAGTAGGCCTATTGAGTGACCCATATATTTTTACGTATGAGTATGTGCTCGTAGGTAGATATGCATGGTGCTTAGACGTAAATAGTTATGTTTTGTTTCAGGAGTATATAAGTGATATATATATGGTAGTAGGGTTAAAATTTTGATTGGTATTGTTTGCTTTCGCGGGATGTTGCATGCGTGCATACCGTGAGGTATACACGACTATTGCACATCTTAATTATGTATGTATATAGGTGTTGGTGTACCAATTATAGGTAGTAGGCTATGGTGTGAATATATACATTACTTATGTGTGACTATACGGTGAATGTTTGTAATAGGGAGCGTATTATAATTATACGAGTGCTGATGTCTGTATTATTATTTTGTATATAGAATGATTGAACTATGTGAGTACTATCTGACTAAATATTAAGTATGATTGACTTATGGTATGCATATGGTTGTATTGGTAGACATATATATAAATATTGGAGTGATATTGGTATAGGTATAAATGCCGTGTTACGTATATAGAATATCCTGATGTGTGTATTGAGTCTCACTCAAGCTTGAGTGGGTATACTCTAAGTGTATTATTACGTATGGTTGTAGCTTGCATAAAGCGATGGATGATGTATGTACAGTAATAGAGATTGTTGTGCCTGGTTGTGCTACGCACATGATTGTGGGTCGCTATACCAGTATATAGTTATAGGTGTTGGTCTTGTGGTATAGTTAATTACTAAAGACTTGGCTGTGTGAGCGTATGCGTGCTAGCTAAACTAGGGGTGTAGATATGCTGATTATATAATGGTATGAATGGTATATATGAATGTTATATTAGCGTGTGTGAGTGTGCACCATGCACGGGTAAGTATGTGCATAGTTATAAGTTTGGTGACTATGGTATGTGTGGCGTGTCGTGAATATAGTTATAGGACCGTATGTAATGTGAATGAACGGTGAAATTATTGCATGCATTCGAATGACTATATAATTGTGAAATTATAGTAGTGGTGAATGTATATTAGATATAGTGAAACTTGATTTAATAATGGTAAGGTGTGACTACATGTGTTGATGTGTTTGGTATTGGATGTCTACTATGAAATATTAGGGAGTAGGATACCCATGATTGTTTTGTACATAGGTAGTTATTTATACGTAGAGCAATGATTGTATGTGCTAGTGTGAGACTAATCTTATGTGAATATCTGAACTATTGTTTTGTGCTAAAGTGAGTAGTAGTTATATAAGGGATGTATATATATAAATATATGATTGAAATATGTGCATGAATGAATATATACATGTTAGCAGAGTTATTGTTTGACTACCTAGTGCATGTATAAGCATTTGTAATGACTAAACCTGGTTGAATTATAATGTGATGTGATTGGGATAGCTACTAGTCTGGATAGAGTTATAATTATAGTTAGAAAGTCCGAGGACGGACTTTATTCTAAGGTGGGGAGGATGTAACGGCCACTTCTAGGTCGTGCGTATTTTAGTGCGAATGTTGTTTCGTATGAGTAATTTCGTATTTGGTTTTATCATTGTTGTTCCGTAGCTCAGGCGCGTAGCCGGACCCCGTATTCACGATCCTCTCGGAGGCGCGATCGTCCGGGTATCTTCCTTTTATTTTTGGGCGTCGAGGGGCCAAACTGCTATAACCTCATTAATGATTATTAAGTTATTATTATTATTATTATTTTAATTTTCGAATTCTAATGAACTGGTGGCTTACGTATTAATCTTATAAACTTTAGTTATTGAAGTCCTAGCCTAATAATTATCTCTTGATGTCTCTTTCGTATGGAGTAGCTGATTCATTTGAGAACATATTCCTTTTTGGGTTTGGCATCAAAATTTTTAGACAAACCTAATCACATTTCACATGCCGTTGTTTTCAATAGGAATCAAACCCTTTTAATTAAAAAAAACGAGGAGACCAAATCAATTGTTTTAAATCTTAACCCATATTATTTTACCCAACAGACCCCCACGTTGCCCACTCTCCCCCTCTCTCCCACGTGATAACCCCTCACCCTGTTATTTTTCTTTAATATAAAACAAATCCTATCTAACCTTGGACTCAACCCCACGTGACCCTAGCTCCTCCCCTCTATTTAATGACCTAGGTTACATTTGTTTTCTCCCAGCACCAAATCGCCGCCGTTCTTTTCTTCTCCCCACGCGAAGATGACCCCGCACACAATCACCTTCTCCGAGCGGCGCCTCCCCTCTCCGATCGCGGCTTTCCCCTCGCCTCCCCCTTCAATCCCCTTTCTCCGGCCTTTTTCCCGTCGAACACCTCCCGACCAACCCCTGCGCCGCCCTGTACTCCGCCAGTCCCCAGGCGTGCGAGCGACGGCAGCGCCACCGTATCTACGACCCCCCCGCTCACCATAGAGCCTTCCCCGACCATCCTCGGTGATCGCCGCAGCCTCAGGCAACCACCGCACTGCCTCTCCAGCGAGCCTGAGCCCACACCAGTTTCCCCTGTCTCCCTCCCATTCCTCTGTTTGAAACAGAGTATTCAATCCTTCCATCGCACAGCCACCCAGGCCCCGTAAATCGCCGCTATCTCCGTGTTTGCCGCTGCAGCCATTGCTGCGCCACCGTTCCGACGTCTCCGCCACCGTAGTCACCCATTGCGCCGCCTCTGTCAAGCCTCATCAGGCCGCACACCACCGGATATCCCCAATGCCGCAAGTTCCTTCTCCTCCATGAACCGAAGTGCTCCCTCTCTGATTCCTTTGCAAGCACAGCCCTATGCAACCGCCGGCCGCTCCTCATCCACCGCTCTCCGGCGTGTCTTCGCCCCTCGTCGTCCCCCTCGCCTTGACCTACAACCGCATCAAGGAAGAAATAGGTGAGGTTAGCTCGTTTTATCTTCTGATTAGTGTTAGCCTTCGATGGTGAGGGTTACATTCATAATTGTTAAATAATCAGTGATTAGAGGTTGCGAACCATGATAGCTGCTGTGAGTACTGCTAATCATTTGTTGGGATTTAGAAACCATATGTTAATAAGGGATTAGCTTATTGATGCCAGTTGTATTTCATACCATGCTTTGCTTTATGCCATGAAGATTTGAATTAGCAGCTAATCATTTTGAGTCAGTTATTAGTTGAGTAATTTTAAGACTATCTGTGCATCACTTTAGTTGTTGGTGTTATAAGTATTAAGGTTAGTGGTGATGAGTTTTATGAAGACTGTGTTCTTTTCCATCTTGATAGATATATTAAGTAAGAGCTGGATGCCGTTAACAAAAAAAAGATTTATTGGACTCTACTTGTTATCACCTTAGTTGCAGAATGTTTTGTTTGTTGGCTGATTCAGTTAAGTAATATATATATGAAGCTGTGGTCCTCTTATGTTACAGTTAGTATAATAGTATCTAATATTTTCTGTAACTAAGTATAACCTACAGATGTGTTAATGATAGGTAGAAACACAATTTAAATAGGTTAGTTAATTGAATAAGTTATTTTCATTTAAACTGATATCCAGATCCGTTAACGCAGAAACATCCGCGCCTTCTGTGCGGACTCGTCGACACCAAGAACTCCGGGATCAGGCAAGTGAAACTTGCCAACTTTTCCTTAGGCCATGTCTTTAGGCCAATTCCTCGTACTAGCGTGAAAGAGACTAGATCGTGAAATGATAGCGATCTAGGCGCAACTTTGTGATCTAGCTTGACAACGAAGCTAGATCCGACACCTTGCCATATCATTTATGCATTGATATCTGTCATGTTTAAATTCCTTAACTGTACGCATTTGAATAGTTAACTGCCATGTATTGCATCATACATGTCATCCTAGTTAAACTTGCATCGTAGCACACGCTACACTACTTGTACAATCCATGTTTCCGTGTTACCGGCTAGGCACCCGTTATGCGGGCATAACCCTACGCCATCCGTGTTAAAAACACTTCCTGGCTCGTGATCCAGAAGCGAGCATTCCGTGTTCGGGGGTAATGCCCTGGCTCGACACACGTGGAGGGGTAGGGATAAACGGTCACTTGAGCGTAAGAGTTGGCCCGATCAGCCACTCTAGCCAAAGGGCGGAATCTCTGTGCACGACGTGATTACAATTCCAGTACTTGTCCTTTACTTGTTTACTTGCCATGCCATGTTATTTGCCATGCTATACCATGCCATACTTTATTTTAGAACTGCTAGGTTGCTTTACTTTCAAAGTTGTCATACTTTACTTTAGAACTGTTAGGTTGCTTCCTTTTATAGTTTCCTTGCACAAGTCTCTTAGACTTGCTGACATGTGCCCCTTCTCTTTGGGTGACGCATGTTAGTTGCTGAGCCAGGGACTGCAGTCGAGGGTGACGTGTTCGTGGAGTACGTGCCCGATCCGTTGTTGACGTTGAGTACGATGCTTCCGATGACTATTCTTAGTGTCCCCCTGCTGAGCTTCCGTTTGTTTAGTTTTGTTAAGTTGTCGGTGCGCGGCACCTGTAATATGTTTTTATGTACCTTGTACTTTTGTGTGGCCATGCTGGGGCCCTTGGTTTTTTTTCTGTAAGCCTTGTGGCTTTTCTGTGATGTTGTAATTTAATTTAATGGATATTCTGAGATTTCTTTTTGGTCTCATTTCCTTGTTTATTATCTTTGTTTCGTATCGCAATTGCAAGGACCTGCCAATTAATGTTTATTGACGCTTATCGGACTTACGGCTTTGCAGCTTCAAGTCTGAGCGGACCTTCTCACGCTTCGCCTCCACATTTTTGGGAAGCGGGGCGTGACATGAATCCCACAACCCGGGATCACAACCTTCTCTCACAACCGAGAGAATCAACAAGCAATATAAACAAGTTTATAATGAAATAAACAATCTTACCACAAATTCCTATACCTTGAGTTTTCTTACCAAATAGGTGCAAGGAGGGATTTGAGGAAGATGAAGTCACCAAGACCTAGCACCAAGGAAATTACCAGCAATAGGTGCCTAGGAGTGATTTGGAGACTTGATTCAAGCTATAGCTTGAAGGGCTCACCAAGAACAAGCTTCTCTCAAGATGGATTCTAGATCTAGAAAGTGAGAGAATGGATTTCTTGTGAGGAAGAGAGCTTTAGAAATGAGTGAGAATGGCTATCTCTTTCTATCTCAATGAATCTCTTAATGGCAGCTCTAACCTAGAGAGAAATGACCTAGGTTCGTATATATAGGGTCCCATAAAAACAAGTTAGGTCAATTTCCAACGGATAGAAATCTGAGGCAACTAGTCGGTCAAAGAACAACCACTGACCGACTAGTTCATCAACTAGTCGGTCAGTCAAACAACATGGACCGACTAAGTGAAGAACTGAGAAAAGATAGAAATTCAGACCTAGAAATCTAGTCGGTCCAAGAAGACTTTCTGACCGACTAGTTTCACAACTAGTCGGTCAGTCAGTGAACGTAGACCGACTAAGAGGCAAAAACAAATAGTCTGAATACAAATTGACTTAGTCGGTCCAAGAACAAAAGTTGACCGACTAGATTATCAACTAGTCGGTCACCAAACGTTCTTAGACCGACTAACGATAAACAGTAGCTAAGGAGAAATTTGGCATGAACAGTAAATCTCAACTAGTCGGTCAAAGAAGCATCACTGACCGACTAGTTCACAAACTAGTCGGTCGGTGAGTCAACGTAGACCGACTAACTGTAAACAGTACTGAACAAGAAAAGATTAACTCACACTAGTCGGTCCAAGAAGCTCTGCTGACCGACTAGATCACCATCTAGTCGGTCAGTACTTCTTCTTGTACCAACTAACATGCACAAACAAGTCCGAATCGAAGCGCGATGCTTCGAGGAAGTTAGAATGAACTTGTACTAAGATCCTAGAGCTACGATATGAGCGATATGAAGATAGAATCGTAAGATATACTCAAGTCTTAACATTCTATAGATCGAAGCGAAAAGACTATAAATAAAACCTTAAAGAACGGTCTTCGAGAGCTTCGATTAATTCTCCATGACTTCCAAAACGGCGCAAGAGCTTCAACGAAGCTTTAGGCATGAATACGAGCTTTGAGAAGTGTTGAGATGTCGCTTTGATTGCTCTCGTGAATTTGGCGACGATCTCCAATACTGCGCTCACAAATTGTTAGTTCATGAATTATTTATGTTTGCTCATCATCCAAAACCAAATCCGGGGAGTCCAATATTCAACATTCTCCCCCTTTTTGGTGATGACAAACCAACATAAATAATAATCAAAAATAATGATTCAAATGTAAAATACTTACTCCCCCTGCATTGATGACACGTTAATTCCAAAATGAATATATATAAATTGCATCAATCAGACGAGTTAGATATATAATGAGAATCGATTTTTGAAATATCGGATTTTGAAAATCCTTATATATATCTTAACTCCCCCTGAATCTAACACATCAAATTAGATTCTTGGAAATTGAGTTAAATTTTCATTTGACCTATTTATTATATCATTATCTCTCCCCCTTTGGCATTATCCCAAAAATGGGGGGCATACAACGACAACAACTAGGAAATGAAAAATCCAACATCGGGAGTCGTAGAAAATGACGATGGAACTAATTGACACCAAGGGAAAAGTGATGAAATCAAATCAAGGTGTGTCAAATTGTCCATTATCGAAAAATGATAATTAAAATCATCAAAAATACCAAAAATTTATTCATGTATTGAATAAGAAACATACTCTCCAATATTCAATATTCTTGGTTAAATTTGTGCATGGAAAACAATTCTATACAATCATAGAAGTATAATCTATTTAACCAAGTTTTTCAATCGTCGAGCGACGATTTCACATATCATAGACATTGAATGAGAATTAAAATGTGCACGACGAAGTAAAAAAAAAAGAGAACATCGATGTATATATATATAAAAACATCAAGAGTACATCCAAAAAGATATTGACTACATCAAATGCAACATACCATGCATGTCAACATCAAAAAGAAATACATCATACATCATCGATACACCATCATCAATCATCCAAAGTACATCAAAATACAACACCGACATCCATAAAACCAAAATACATCAAATCCAACACTCAAACTCCATCCCATCCTAACCCAAAACACTCTCAAAAGGTGTATCATCCAAAGAGCAGTGGAGAGTCCTCGAAATAGACGATCACGAGGAAGTGGCAGGATCTGCAGTCTCCGGAGGTCCAGTCGAGGGAGTAGACTCAGGGTCTGCAGGGAGGAGAGGCATGTGAACAGAAGGGATCGTCAGGGCAGGGGTGGAGACATCGACGACAGGCTCAACGGCTGGGGTCTCAACAGGAACAACAGCAGGCACAACATGAGCAGCGTCGTCAGCAGGAGCAGCAGCAGACTCAGAAGGCTGATCCACTGGTGCAGAAGTCTCAGGAGCACCGGAAGAGGTGCCAGCATCAGGAGCAGAGGTGGTAGCAGCAGCAGCAGTGGCCTCATCGCCACGAGCCAAGGAGGTGACAAGATCATCAATATCCTCATCGTCCATCTCCTCATCCTCAGAAACGGAAGGAGGAAGCTCAATTCCCATCAAACGAGCCATACGGCAGACGACCTCCTCGGTACGAGCCAAACGCGACTCGTGCCGATGAAGCAACCATACGACATCATCAAGTGAGGCGGAGGGAGGAGGGACAGAAGCAGCTGAGGGAGGAGGAACTGAAGCAGCTGAAGGAGTGGCCTGAGATGCAGAAGGTGTCGACCGCTGCACGTGACGGAGTGCCGCAAGAGATTTCTTAACGGCCGTCGCGTTCAGAGGAGGACTAAGGGGACGCTCATCATCAGGGGGCAAGGGAACACCGAATCGACGAATACCATGGTCAGGAGACATGGATATGGGATATGTATAGATTTAGTGGTCTTGCGAATACACTCGAAAGAATCCATCTTATCGAGTATAATGCGAGCCCAATTAATCTCGCTACCCATAAACAGAGCGTAAATCAGTTTCAAAAACGGCTGAGATGGTAGAGAAGAGGATCCATACTTGGGAAGAAGGCAGGATTTCAAGATCAGGTTAATCACCCAAGCATTCGGCTTGAATGATTTCGAAGGTACTCCTATGAATGCAGGGGGGATAACCTGGAAGATTTTGCCTAGGGTCCGCTGATCGAGGGAGGAGATGTCATCGACAGAGATGTCAGAAGGGAGGAGGCCACACGACGAGCAACCTATCAACTCCCCCAAGATTTCTACCGTGAGGACTATAGGAGTCCCCAAAACAGAAGTCTCGATGGAGTAAGACTCATCGTACTGGCCCCGGATACGATTGGCATAGAATAATTTGACCAGGCGAGGATATGGTCTGGGGTTCGCCTTGGAGTCATATCTAAGATAGTCCAATAGGCCACTATAGGAGAGAAGATCCGCAAGGCCAAGAAAATCAGAAAACTGAACGTAATGCTCTAACAGCAGTGGGCAGTGCTCTATACGGTTGTACGCTGCGAGACACTGAGGGTCGTCGCGACACAACGATATATCTACACCGCCGACTGGCATAGGAGCTTTACCCTTAGCCTTACGGGGCATAGGAGGAGGTGGAGGAGGGGGTGGAGTAGGAGCTTTCTCGGGATGTTCAGGAGTGTATTCGTCATCGGAATCATCCTCTGAATCACTATCTGAACGCTCACCGGGAGGAGTGGGAGCACGAAACTTTTTAGGTTTAGGTTTGGGCTTGGACGTTTGGCCGGCAGGTTTAGGCTTGGACGTCCTCTCCCTCTTCAACGGAGTTGAAGACGAAGAGGGGGGTCGAGTGGTCTTGGCCCTACGCTTAGGAGGGGTCGAAGCGGTAGCACCCTCTACGGTCATAGGGGATGCCCCAGAAGATGTAATCGGGATTCTCGTTCGTGCCATGATCGCGGCACAACGAGTTCAATCACGCGACGGGATAAGAACAAGCACCCTAAGCACAAACACTAGATCCTAACACACAAGCCCTAAGAATGAAAAATCTGAAACCCTAGAACACCTAGAAGTTGAAATGAAGCCTAGAACAAACCCTAGGGAAGCAAAACAAGATCTAGGAAGGGGGGGATATACCTAGGGGAGTGGTCGATGGCGACGGACGGCAGAGATGGCCGGAAAGATGGCCGGAAATCGATGGGAAGCTGAAGGGTCTCGAGCGGATTTAGGGGTTTTTCGGGCTGGAGTTTTGAAAACAACCGACTGGAATGGGAAATAACCGGTTAGAATAGGATTAAGTCGGTCTGGAATGTGAAAAGACGCGTTTGCCCTAACGCACTTAGTCGGTCACAGTTCAAGCACTGACCGACTAGATTACGATCTAGTCGGTCGGTCAATGAGCTTGAACCGACTAAGTCGAAACAGAGGCAAACAGAAATTTCTAGGGCTAGAGTTAGTCGGTCACAGTATAATCACTGACCGACTAGTTTTCAATCTAGTCGGTCGGTAAGAGAACTATGACCGACTAAAAGAAGTAAATGACAATAGAAAGAATAAAGCTTGAACTAGTCGGTCTGAGTTCACTAGCTGACCGACTAGATGAGCATCTAGTCGGTTGACTAATGAACTGAAACCGACTAGAAGAGTCCAAAAGTTGATAAATGAGTTCTCTTCAAAAAACACTTGGATGAAACATCTTAACCCTCTCATTAGTCATCTAAACTACCCCATAAAATATCGAAATCTTAAGTACGACATTCAAATAAGAATTCGAGCAACAATTCAATCATATCACATAAAATCCCCAAAAATCAAATAAATCTAGCATGAACGTAATATCACGAAATATAATAGCATGCAAGATAATTGAATGAGATATGAATCCTATATCTCGGATTCACCCATAATCCCCAATTCTCGACGCAACCGCACAAAGGAGTCCTCCTTTAGGGGTTTCGTGAAAATATCGGCGATTTGCTTTTGGGTTTCAACGTACACTAAAATGATGTCCTTTTTAGCAACATGATCATCTAAAAAGTGGTGTCGGACATCTATGTGTTTTGATCGGGAATGGTGCACCGGATTCTTTGAAAGACATATAGCACTTTGGTTATCCACCATGGTAGGGCTAGTATCACAATGAATACCAAAATCCTTCAGTGTGTGTCTCATCCAAAGAACCTGGGCACAAGCGGCACCGGTGGCAATATATTCCGCCTCGGTGGTTGAAAGTGATACCGAATTTTGCTTCTTGGAAAACCAAGAGACAAGGGAATTTCCTAGAAAATGGCAAGTGCCACTAGTACTTTTCCTGTCGGATTTGCATCCCGCATAATCAGCATCACTATATGAGACTAACTCATACGTGCTAGATTTTGGATAAAATAATCCAAAATCAAGTGTATAACTTAGATAACGGAAAATACGTTTTACCGCTACTAAGTGAGACTCCTTAGGCTGAGACTGATAACGAGCACATATGCATACGGCAAACATAATATCGGGCCTACTTGCGGTAAGATAAAGTAAACTACCTATCATACCTCGATATAGACGAATGTCTACATCCTTACCGCCCGTATCCTTGTCAAGATGCGTAGTCGTGCTCATTGGAGTCTTTTTCCCGGAAGCACTCTCCATTCCAAATCGCTTAAGCAACTCCACCGTATACTTCGTTTGGTGGATGAAGATTGCATCGTTCAATTGGCGAATTTGGAGACCTAAGAAATATTTGAGTTCGCCCATGTGGCTCATCTCAAATTGTTCCTTCATAACATTAGAAAACTCTTCGCAAAGAGTGAAGTTAGTAGCACCGAAAATGATATCATCAACATAAATTTGAACTAATAAAATATCATTATTCACATGCTTAACAAAAAGTGTAGAATCGGCTTCGCCCATTTTAAAATTCAAATCCAAAAGAAAATTCTTTAGGCGATCATACTAAGCTTGAGGAGCTTGTCTCAAACCATAAAGAGCTTTCTTTAGTTTAAAAACATGATTTGGAAATTTTTCATTTATGAAGCCCGGAGGTTGAGAAACGTAAACTTCCTCAACGACATCTCCGTTTAAAAATGCACTTTTAACATCCATTTGAAATAATTTAAAATTTTTATGGCATGCAAAAGACAATAATAGTCTAATTGATTCTAATCTAGCTACCGGAGCGAAGGATTCTTCAAAATAGATACCTTCCTCTTGGCGATAGCCTTGAGCAACTAACCGTTTAGTAGAAATGCTTTTCTTAGGTTTAAATGAAGATTTAGGAAGCTTGCCACGTTGACAAGAATCGCAAAAAATTTTCTTTTCAAAAACGAGCTTCGGAAAACCTTTAATGGCATTTAATTTTGAAAGCTTATAAAGTGTTCCAAAGTTCACATGTCCAAAGCGTCGATGCCATAAGTGTTGTTCACTTGTGTTGGCAACGAGACATTGTTCATATGACTTAGGAAGATCCAAAATATAAATATCTTTATGGCGTGCGCCGGAAAATAATAACTTATTATTATCATTTGAAATATGACACAATCCTTTCGCAAAGCTAACTTTGTAACCTTTGTCACAAAGTTGGCTTATTGAAATAAGATTATGATTCAAACCATTAACTAGATACACATCACTAATTAAGGGTTTAGATGGGTTACCCACTTTACCAACACCGACGATTGTTCCGCTCTCGTTGCCTCCAAATACGACGTGATTTCCATTTGCAATGGGAACCACTCCGGAGAGCAATTGAGCGTCACCCGTCATGTGTTTTGAACACCCGCTATCGAGTATCCAATTCCCTTTGGAGCTAAATTTAAATTTGTTGCTCCTTTTCTTTTTCTTTTCCTTGAGTACCTAAAGATAGAGAATTTCATATCATGGTACCCAAGGTCATTGGGTCCTCAAAGGTTAGACCTTTGGAAGCCAAGTCCAATTGGACTTAGACTTCCCCACATAATTTCTACTATGCACAACATCTGAAAAATAAGCATTCATATACACTTGTTTTTCATCCATGCTTGTGTCCTTTGGACTCCAAATAGTGAAAATCTTGGGAGCCCTCATCCTATTGGGTGCATGCATGCGTTGTTGGTTTCTACGTGATGCATGTTGTGGATAGGCATACGGAACATGATGGAATGGTGCACGACGAGAATTATTCATATGATGAGGTGGGTGAACATATGCATGTGTGGGAACATGTGCGTGAGGGTGTCTCACATGGTGTGCACGTGCCCGAGAATGTGTTGCATAAAAATCATCATATGTGTGAGACGGTGGAGTAGGACGTGTGTTCCTACGTGGTATGGTATTGGTGTACATATAAGCATGCCCCTTCTTTGGAGGTCCACCCAAGGTGGGTTTATTTCCAAAAGAGGGTGTGGACGAGGTGGAAGCACCATTAGTAGATGAACTACCAATAGAGTGTTTGCTACCACTCGTAGAGTCACCGGAAGTTGGCCTAACAAAAGTAGTGGCTGCTTTGGATGGACATCCCATCGTATACCCCAAACCAATGTGGTGATTGGCCGGAAGTAAGTCACTTAGGATTTTATCCAAATGGTCCTTACCCTTATTGAATTTATTAATTCGGCCTAATGTGTTATCATATTTCTCTTTGAGAGAACGCATAGAAGTATCCAAGTTGGATACTTGCGATGTGAGCACATAAACACGAGATTTGAGATTCTCGTTCTCAATACTCAAAGTCGAGTTTTGAGAAGTTAAATCCGCTATCCTATGTTCTTCCGGATCATCAATGCTAACATGTTCAAGTTTATATTTGAGATTAACAATCTCATTTCTTAACTCTTCAACAACGGTGTTGTTGTTGGTGATGATAGTCTTAGGCGAGGTTTGAATGCTAGCTAGGTCATCTTTTACTTTAGTATATCTATTTACTAATTTAGTGTATTTAGACCATAAATGAGAGTTAGCATCCCTAAGATCATCCATAGTTACCTCATCGCCTTCGTCGTCGCTATCATCGGAGGAGGAAGATCCTTGATCATGCTCCTCTCTTGCCATGAAGCACATGTGCGCTTGCTCCACTTTCTCATCGTCTGACTCTCCGCTTGAGGAATCCTCGGAGTCGGTGAATGTTGCTCCGACAAGTCCCTTTTTGTACCCCTTTTTGTACTTCTTGGACTTGTCGAACTTCGGCGCCTTCCACTTCTCCTTTTGCTTGTTTTGAGGACAATCCGCTTTGATGTGTCCTGGCTTATTGCATTTAAAGCACAATGGCGAAGAGGCGTTAGTAGAAGTAAATTTAGATTTTTGTTTGAAGTTACCCTTTCGGAAGAAGCGATTGAACTTCTTTGCCATGAGTGCAATGGATTCCATGTCCATTTCTTCTTCCGAGTCCTCATCATCGGTAGAGGTGGATGAAGCCGCCTTGAATGCAATTGCCTTTTTCTTAGGCACGTCTTGGTTCAAATAGGACTTCATCTTTTCTTGTAACTTCACCTTGCTATATTTGCATACCTCGTATGACATCAAAGTACCCATCAATTGAACTACGGTATACTTATTAATGTCATTACCTTCCTCGATGGCGAAGGTACGTTTCTCCCAAGAAGAAGGAAGTCCTTCGAAAAGCTTCGAGCACTTCTCCTTTTGGGTGTAAGATTTGCCGAGGGCCTCTAACTTGTTTATTATGTCAACGAAGCGAGCGTAATATTCCTTCATCTTCTCGCCCAGTTGCATATGAAACATTTCGTAATCTTTGTTTACAACTACGAGTTTAGAGTCTCTTACCCTACTCGTCCCTTCATGTAGAATGAGGAGGGAGTTCCAAATTTGATATGCACTCTTACATGTGCATATCTTATTGAAGTCCTCGGGCTCCAATGCGCATTGCAAGGCGTTCATTGCCTTGGCATTGCTTACCTCCACGGTGATCTCCGCGGAGTCCATTTCTCAAAGTCTTCTTCTTCGGGCTCGATGTATTCCTTCATTGTGGTCCTCCATAGAGATGCACTCCGGAGGAAGGTTTCCATCCGGCATTTCTAGTACCCGTAGTTGGTACCGTTGAAGAATGAAGGCCTTGTAGAGGAATGTCCTTCCATCACCGAAGATGCTCCTTCACGGTTCCTGAAGGTGTCATAGTTGGAAGGTGGACGCACGGTCTTGTTGTCGTTGGCAGACATAGCTAAGTATCTGGCTCCGATACCAAATGTAATGCCCTACAAGCTACTGCACGAGTACTAGAGGGGGGGTGAATAGTACTTTAAAAATAACAAGGAGTATAATTCCAAATTATAGTGCAAACAACTACCAAATCAATTTGCGGAAGCTTAAATTGAATGACAACAACAAAATTAACAATGCTAACAAATGATGTTACTGGGTTCGGATCCACCCAAGTCTCCCCGACTTGTTCCCGGTGATCCTACGTCCCAACCACCCGGATCCCCTCCGGATACTTAGGTTAGAAACCCTAACCCAAGATTTCCACTATGATATCTTGTGAAAAACCTTCACAAGATCAAATCATACATGCAATGGCAATAGTGAATCCCATAACCCGGGATCACAACCTTCTCTCACAACCGAGAGAATCAACAAGCAATATAAACAAGTTTATAATGAAATAAACAATCTTACCACAAATTCCTATACCTTGAGTTTTCTTACCAAATAGGTGCAAGGAGGGATTTGAGGAAGATGAAGTCACCAAGACCTAGCACCAAGGAAATTACCAGCAATAGGTGCCTAGGAGTGATTTGGAGACTTGATTCAAGCTAGAGCTTGAAGGGCTCACCAAGAACAAGCTTCTATCAAGATGGATTCTAGATCTAGAAAGTGAGAGAATGGATTTCTTGTGAGGAAGAGAGCTTTAGAAATGAGTGAGAATGGCTATCTCTTTCTATCTCAATGAATCTCTTAATGGCAGCTCTAACCTAGAGAGAAATGACCTAGGCTCGTATTTATAGGGTCCCATAAAAACAAGTTAGGTCAATTTCCAACAGATAGAAATCTGAGGCAACTAGTCGGTCAAAGAACAACCACTGACCGACTAGTTCATCAACTAGTCGGTCAGTCAAACAACATGGACCGACTAAGTGAAGAACTGAGAAAAGATAGAAATTCAGACCTAGAAATCTAGTCGGTCCAAGAAGACTTTCTGACCGACTAGTTTCACAACTAGTCGGTCAGTCAGTGAACGTAGACCGACTAAGAGGCAAAAACAAATAGTCTGAATACAAATTGACTTAGTCGGTCCAAGAACAAAAGTTGACCGACTAGATTATCAACTAGTCGGTCACCAAACGTTCTTAGACCGACTAACGATAAACAATAGCTAAGGAGAAATTTGGCATGAACAGTAAATCTCAACTAGTCGGTCAAAGAAGCATCACTGACCGACTAGTTCACAAACTAGTCGGTCGGTGAGTCAACGTAGACCGACTAACTGTAAACAGTACTGAACAAGAAAAGATTAACTCACACTAGTCGGTCCAAGAAGCTCTGCTGACCGACTAGATCACCATCTAGTCAGTCAGTACTTCTTCTTGTACCAACTAACATGCACAAACAAGTCCGAATCGAAGCGCGATGCTTCGAGGAAGTTAGAATGAACTTGTACTAAGATCCTAGAGCTACGATATGAGTGATATGAAGATAGAATCGTAAGATATACTCAAGTCTTAACATTCTATAGATCGAAGCGAAAAGACTATAAATAAAACCTTAAAGAACGGTCTTCGAGAGCTTCGATTAATTCTCCATGACTTCCAAAACGACGCAAGAGCTTCAACGAAGCTTTAGGCATGAATACGAGCTTTGAGAAGTGTTGAGATGTCGCTTTGATTGTTCTCGTGAATTTGGCGACGATCTCCAATACTGCGCTCACAAATTATTAGTTCATGAATTATTTATGTTTGCTCATCATCCAAAAAAAATCCAGGGAGTCCAATATTCAACAATCTCGATCATATACGGAAGGTCATTCTCCCGCCAGTCTCGTCCTCGGTGACAGGGTCGTGTCGGCCGTCCAGCAGGGTTCCCGGGTGTCGACCTGGAATCAGGAGGAGAGGAAGTAAATGCTCTCACTCAGCGTCTGTTGCAAAAATTTCCTTCATTAAACTCTGGAAAATTACATATAAATCGTTCGAGATCATACAAAAGTAACGACTCGCAATATTTAGGAAGGCGACGCATCGTCGGCTGTAAACAGGTCCTTTATCGCTCTCGCCACCCTATCCATCTTGGCGGTGGCCCGAGCTTTGAAAGCATCGATCTCTTGCTCCTTATTGAGAAGCTTGGTCTGAAGGTCAGCAACCTCCTTCCTCGATGCCTCAAGATCAGCTCGGAGTTGAGATCACTCTCTACCCCCACTGAGCTTCCGAATATTTCTTGGCGCTTGACACGGCGGCGAGGCTGGATTTCGCCTCCGAGGCCGCCCAATCTGACTTGCCATTGGTGGCCATGATCTTCCCCAATTCTTCCTCCAGCTTTGTCACCTGAGCTCTGAGCTCAGAAGCCTTGTTCTCTGCATCCACCTCCTGGCGCTACCCCTCGATCAGTTTGCGGGCCCTGCGACACAGACCTACCTCGAAAATGGTCACCTGCAGATGGTGACAATCAGCAAAACCAGAAGGGGAAGAAAAATTCAGAAGGCCCAGTGGCAACGAACCTGAAGGCCACTGGGAACGAAGTAGTTGGCCATCGTCTCAAGGTCGACCCCATTCAGGAAATCGACATCCCTTGGCAGAGTGATATTCTCCGCCAGACGAGCCGCCGTCCCAAAGTCCAGGAGGGCCGACTCGGCCGTCCCCACGACGTACGGTGGCCGATAGGTCTCCCCCTGAATCTCCCCATGATGGCCAGACCCAATGCGGTTCGACTGCAGAAGGTGGCCGAACTCTGGAGATATGGGGCCATCGGAAGGGACCGGAGGAACAATGTCCTCGTATGGCCACCCGTCGTGTGGCGTGTTGGAGGACGATTCGGCTCTAACTTGAGGATCATAAGGAGCAGCCTTCAAAGACCTAGCTGCTTGACTTGAGGAGCATCCAGCCTCCCCCAACTCCAGAATGAGGTTCCCGGATTCCTCCGATGCCTCCGCTTCCACCTCTTCCTCCTCATCCCTCTTCCTCTTATGGCCTTCTTCATTGACCCGCTCCATCGCTGAAGTAAACTCTCTCTATACTCCTCCTGCCAATTTTTTCTGGAAGAAATAAGATGATGAGATTTCCTCGCGTTAACCAGAGACCGGAGCGCAAAATCCATTGGCTTCAAATCCAATTTCTTTTATTACGCGCCTGAATAGTACAAGATGATCGACACGTGTCGGAAATTTGCCAAAACAACGGTTGAGATCTACTGAATGCAAGAGGTTTTGACGGCCTGAATCAAATCAGATGCTTCGAATGTCGTGCCCCATTAAATGAAAGTACTCATCATTCAGCCTCGATCCACGTTATTACTCGAGAACGAATCACGGGGGCCAATGTTGATACCCGTGTACGGCGCCAGAAAAGGCATTGGGTAATTGCTCAGCGCATACAACGACTCAAACCCTAGAATTGCTCACCGCACACACCCACTCAAAACTCACAATTGCTCACCGCACACAACCATTTTTCCCCATCCACGTTCACATGTGCACGGGTAAATTTATTATCCGTTGTGCGCGTTGCGTAATTGTTAAGGAATTCCATGTCTCAACTAGTCCTTACATGAAGTTTGGAAAGGGTGCATGTGAGCAGGCAGAGTGTATGTCATGGCATAAATATCTACTGTAGTCAAGGAAGTAACAACTATACTTATGAACATGTGAAAGCATGCACGTGCAACAGGCAAGGTGTACAACAATGGATCCGCACATGCAATAGGCAGAGTGTATGTCAAGACTGAGGTGCATTCAATCATTGAGATATAAAAATAGAAAAAAATCAATTCAAAGTGTCAAATAATACAAGTAAACATGTACCTTATCCCTTTTTGAGTAAATAATAATTGCTTGCACCACAATTTTGCGCTGCATATAGTCATCATCTAAGAGTATTAGTGTTATGAGTTGATGTATTATGAGTTGTGAATAATGAATATGAAGATGTTAGTGTATGTATAAGACGTATCAATGTATCAATAAAATGGAATATTGCACTTTTGTTATTTTCTCAGTGTTTTTATCTGTGATGGAGTTTTGCTTGTACTTCCCAGCACGTGGGTAGTACCCACAGTGTTCTTCCTACTCTCTTCTTTTCTTTCTTTATACGTAACACTCGTCTCTTCGGGAATACCTGATATGGTTTCGTACTTATCGGGTATCCCGGGGACCGGGTCGCATTGAATGAAGGCCAGTCGCACGATTTCTTCCGCCCATAGGGAGCGGGATTCGAAGTGCCGCTTCTGTGAGACTTTGACACGTGTCCCCTACTTACGGCTTGGATTCGAAGTGACCTTCAGTATAAATCCTTTCTCCTTTTAAATTCTGCTTTACCCATTGCTCGTTACCCTGATTTTCATCTTTTTTGCTCAGATGGCGTGTAGGGATTTCAGTCAAGACGTTCAGCAACTCAACCCGCGGCGACGAGGATATTCAGGTGGTCAGGGGGAGTTCCTCTGGCCATGGGCCTGGTGGCACTGTGGGGGAGGACATCCTTACGGGCGACCCACCGATTGGGGTTTCAAGGCAGGTGGGTGTTCCTCACCATCCGCCCTTGGGCACGGCCGAACCTTCGCCCTTCGTGACGGATCAAATTGATACGCCCTCCGGGCTCGACCTCGGAGAGGGGGACGTGGCAACCATCGAGCAGGGTTCCCGTGTGTTAACCGGGAATGAGGAGGAGAGGAAGAGACGCTCTCACTCGTGGTCTGAAGGTCCCGAGGGGAAGAAGAAGAGGAGTGAGAGTGGTCTAGCTGGCGTGGCCGTCCAGCTGGCGCATGGAACTGTCCTTCCGAGTGACCGCTCCTTGTTAGAGGTGGTTCCTTATTGGGAGAAACTGGCTGACAATCTGGTATGGCATATCTAGCATGTCGGTCCCTTTTTTCTTCTACGACTGTGTTGTTGACATTCACCCATTCGGCCTCGTAGGTTCCCACGGTTGCTCTAGAGGCGCATCGCTTCTCAGAGAAGGTAGATGGTCTTAAGACGGCCTTGGCGCAGGAGGGCCTGAGGGCTGAGGCGGCTGAGCAATCAGCCAAGGAGGCCCATGATTCGGGTTGAATATTTCTTATTTAATCCCTCATCTAGCAATATTTTGTGTGTAAATGATGTTTAATGGGTCTCTAATACGTTCGTATATTGTATACCATCACTTATTAGAGATATCACTTGATTTGTACAAAAAGTATGAATTTTATTGGGTATTTCTGCCTTTTTATATTTTTCATGGCTTGCTCTCGATCTCACGATTCCAACGACTATTTATTTGTATTTTTCTGAGATCTGTGCTAATTACTGTGTATTTTGAATGCAGAATACCAATTAAAGGGGGAAATACGCACGAAATACGGCCGAAAATACGAAATACGGCCGCTTATACGCGTATCAGCTCAAATGCAGGACACGTGGCTCAATCGTGGCCATGTAATCTTCATCCAACGGCCGAAATCGTTGCACACACGAGCGGTCGACGCGGACATATCTCGTCTGTTGGATCTCAATCCAACGGCCCGCACGCGACGAGAGCAAAGTGAAGAGCACAGAATTACAAGGGCCATGTGGCGTAATCCTATGAGTTTGCCGCCCGAGCGAATGGCCCGTGTTCCACCCGCATTTAAACTCGAAGAGCGCAGCGGCTTAAGGCGACGTGGACGCGCGTCGATCGTTCGATTGTGATCAAACGGACCAAATTAATCCCGAAGCGAAGTCGGAGCAGAGACCGGGACTCAAATCAAGCAGGTGGCATGGATTATTTGTGAGCGTTGGATTTCGATCTAACAGATGTTACTTTCCCCGCAAACTGAAAGCGAAGATGAGCAGCGAGTATGTGATGTGGCTGATTATACACCCTCTGATTTGAGATCCAACGGTCCAGATGTAACCCGATGCGAAATGGATGTGGGCGCACGATTTTTGGAGGCCACGTGGCGGCACGAAGGCGGATCCCGCTTTGATCAACGGCTCACAAATGCGCCGCTCACTGATCGGGTTTGAGAGCGATTTGGGTGCGGTTTTGGGATCCGTTAAGCACTTAAACCCGCAATGCTTAGTATTTAATGTATTCTTAGGGTTTTTGCTTCATATTTTTGGCCTATTTGGGCGATTTTGGAGCCGATTTTTGTAGCAAATCCCTGACATTACAGAGAGCAACCTGAGGGAATTTTCAGAGAGCTTTTAGAGGAAGAAGAAGAGGTTTCTTAGGCTAAAAGAGGGTGTATTTGGTGATATCTCTTGAACTCTATTGCGTCTTTTCAATTCTATTTACTTCTATTGCTTAGAACCATGTTTATTGTGATGAAATCCTTGATTATTTTCAGTATGTGTGGCTAAATTCTCAATGTGCATGGTATGGTGTAGTTAGGGGATATGATTTGTATTTATTTGGTTGAATTGTCACGCTAAAATTGTTAACGTTGATAAAGTTGTAGTCTATAGTTTAAAATCTCCTCTTCATTTTCCAAAAGAACGTGATTGAGTTGATGATCACCCCACAAGGGTGAGTTTTGATCTTTCCAAAAGGGAGTTTCATATCTTATATTTAAAAGATTATAACTTTAGCAACGATCGTATTCAATATTGCGCTTTAATCCCCACGAGGGTATTTTCCGATGAATTGCTCTCAAAAAGAGAATTCATTGAGTTATATTTAATCAACCAAGTTAATACAAGTTATGGACCCTAATGAACCCATATCATGTACATATTTCTCGTAGATATCTTCATACACGAAACTTTCTTTGCTCGTATTGTTCACGTATTAAAAACCACGATCAAACTCGTTCAAACCATCATAATCTAAAGTGGTTGGTCTCTTTACGTTAAATCTCTATTTGATTTAAGCTTTATGGTTGCAACAGATTTTCTCCCGAGGATTCGACATCTGGACTCCCAGATCTATATTACTTGCACGGACTCTTTCGCTTGAGAGAAGCACATTTTTGGGCTGAGCAAGTTTTTGCCCACCAGTTCAAACTGAGAGTTGCAGAGCTCACCTCGGAGGAGGGATGTTTGACGGAGGCTCTGGCTATCGCCGAGAGTTTGGCCAAGTATGCTGAGGATGCACTGTCCCTCGCTCAGGAGGAGCATAGAAAGGTGAAAGGTGCTCTTTGGGCCGATATAGGCGACCTGCGGGAAGTGGCACATGGTCAGATCATAGCTGAGGTCCAGAGGGGTTAGGGGGATGTGCTGGCTTCGATAATCGCAGAGTCTATCCGTGAGGGATTCCGGGCGTTCTCGGACATTTTAGATGCAAAGATCGATCGGTCCTTCTGGGATGGTTTCATAGCGTTCGAGGAGCGGGTCCGAAGAATGCTTCCCCGACCTCCGGTTGTCCCCGGTCACCCTACTAGTTTGGGAGAAGACGAATCTCCTGGGGATGCCTCTTCGCGAGCTCCTGCATCATAGGTGGATCGAAAACACACAAAGATGGCCCGCGCACATCTCACATGCTTCATTTCTCTTTATGCTCAGAAGAATTTCTTACGAGTGCTATTATTGAATTTCATTTCCCTGCCAAACTGTGATGTTGCAATATTCTTTATGATACTACATGATCTAATATATTTACTTAATTATGAATTTTTTTTCATCAATGCTTATTCTTCAACGCATACAGGGGACAGAAGGCCAAGATACTTATGGGCTTCATTACATCAATGCTTTTCATACCCCTGCCATTTTTTCTTTGGTGATGAGCTTGATGACTGAGCCCACATGCATGGCCAAAAGGCTGAAGAGGAAATCGACAAAATCTTTGCCAGCTTCAGCGAACAACACTCTCTTCATCCTCTTGTCTATGAAAAGCTTCAACCTCAGTTGGGTGGCCATCATCACTGCTGCAGTAAACCGGTGATGGTTTGTTTAAGCTATGGTCTCTGGTTGGGGGGTTGCTTAAATATGGTCAGAGTAATATTTGAGCAAGGTTACTTCTTCCTCATGCCTTTCACAGTACTCGAAGTGTAGTGGTTGAATAGTTCTTGTGGGTAGGGAAGCCATTTATAGATGAATTGGACTGCCCTTGGATGAGGATGAGCCTACAGTCGAGTGTAGCATTACTTCTTCCTCATGACTGATAAACATCACTCGAAGTGTAGAGGTTGAAGAGGGCTTGTGCGTAGGGAAGCCATTTTATAGACGAATTAGACTGCCCTTGGATGAGGATGAGTCTACAGTAGAGTGACCGTGAGTCTACAGAAGAGACCCCATGAGTCTACAAAGCAGTGATCGTGAATGTACTTAAGATTTTATTCATCGCGCACATCTTCCTAAATTATTTGCTCTCCGCACACAACGGTCATATTCTTGTCGGTTGTGCGTGTTGAGCTATTTTGTTTGAGGCTATCAATTTTGCTCAATGTGCACCACCATGGTCATACATTATTGGGAACAACACTGGCTGCTATCAATCTACTGTAGATTCACGGGCATTCTTCTGTATAATAACAAGCAATTTACTGTAGACTCATGGGGTCTATTGTGTTGCCTCCTAGTAACTCTATTGTAGTCTCATCCTCATCCAATGGCATCCAACTTCATCTATAAATGGCTTCCCTTCCCACAAGCCCTCGTCAACCACTACACTTCTTGACGATATTATTCTATCTTATTCTATCTGATTCTAATTATATGATATTTTCTCTACAACATTCTATTTTTTCTTCATCACTGCTGCATCCTCAACACTCAAAGATGGACAATATACTAGCGTCTAGTGACGTGATGCAGAAACTGAATACATCACATATATATTGATTCGAAGATGTTCTTTGCTCCTTCATATGTTCTGTTCGTCGTCATTGAAGCTATCACCTTCCATGCACACCCGCTTCTTCACTGCTTGTATATGTTCTTTGATACTTAGTTGCAGACATCACTGCTTGATGATAATAAATGTTCTATCTTATTCTAAGTCTACCCGTACAATATTTTTACTTAATTGTGCTTTGTTATGTGTTCATCACTGATTCTTCTTCAACGCGGACGGGGGGAACGGATGGCCAATATACAAAGAAGCAAGTGACGTTGATGCAGCTGATGGAGCAGCTCATAAATGGCAACAAAGTTTAAATTTTTTTCATGGTGGAAATCCATGCATCCCTAGTATAGTCCAGTGCTTTAATTTCTTAGTCGGGCAAAATCTGTGATGCTGCAAAATGTTTAGATGTAGTTTCTACTTTGTTGTGTTATGTACATTTGAATGCATAAATGTTATAGAATGTTGGAATACAGATCTTAATACAATGTCATTAAATTTGGGGCAATTGCATCACATTACAAAATTGCGTGATGCAAACTTGAAGTACCCACAATTACTCAGCTCGCACCAACGGCAACAGCATTGAACGTTGTGCGAGCTGAGCATAACTGTCTACGATTACCAACATTTACTCAATGAGCATAACCGTCAAAGTTAGTAACCATTGTGCGCGTGGAGCTTAATTGTTTACAATTACCCATATTACTCAGCGCACACATCCGCAACATTATTGAACGTTGTGTGCGCTTATTAGGAAGCCTGTAAAATTACCAAGTTTTGCTCAGCATGCACAACGGGTAAAAGTTGTAAACGTTGTGTGCGCGGAGCTAAACAGTATACAATTACCCACCATTACTCATCGCGGATAGTTACATGCCTCATTCTCTTCATTCTCTTCAGTTCTTCTGCTTCTTCTTCTTACTCCTTAATCCCATTAATTTTCTTGACAATTGTCAGGTTCTGCAGCAACAGAGAAATTATAAGATATGAGATCTGCAGCATCAGATATAGGTCTTGAATGATAAGCACATCCTCATAGGCTTATAATCAAGACTTTGTGTTTTAATGTTCAATTTAGACCCCCAGCCCCATTAATTCAACTCCACGATGGATGCATTTTGGACTAAAATATAGGAGGCTGACGTTTTCAGATGACCATTTTTAAAGAGAACCAGTTTACTTACAACCCATTTACACTGATATGTCCGTGACAGATGCATGTAGTATTTTTCTTCCAATCTAATACAAAATTGTTGCCTATAGGATTTTAAAATGTCAGCCTTCATATCACAGCCTTGTTAAGTCATCGGGCGAAGATTTTTCCTACAGAGAATATGGAGCAATGATGTTAAAATAATTTATACTTGTATATAAAATAGTAACCAGCTGTGCTCATATATACCTTCTTTCTACCAGCTGTGCTCATACGACAAGTTCTCATGTCTTGACCCTTTTCTGCATAAACACTACAAGTCATTGTTCTTGTTTGACTTTGTTCTTGTGAGACTTGTATTCCAGACGGAATCCTCGACTCCACTCGTGGTCGGCCTTTAGTTCTTGCTTTTGCAGGATCATGCATAATGACATCATTACTCCCAGTTCTTGTCTGATAGGTGCACTGGACCCCACCTGTGATCTTGGCTCTTTAGAAGCAGTTTGCGCTTTATTAGTCATATTATGCTGGTCCAAAAAACTGTTTACCCACCCGAAGATGTCATCAAACAGAAGGGGATCTCTTGTAACCGCCTCCACGACTTTATCGAATGATGAACGAATTCTTCAGACTTGAAGTGGAGTAATTTGAGTTGGACGCACTCCGTGTATTGTGCTAGTCGAAGAGGCCCCAAGACTCATGATGCTATGTCTTGCATTTAGAGTCCACCTTGGTAAAATATATCTCTCAGGGATGGCTTGCATATCATACTTTTGCTTCATGATATATAAAATTTGCGTGCATAGCCAACCTTCAGTCACAGCCCTTGCACACGTACACCTGAATATTCCCTTAGATATATTACATTGAACATTATGCACGTAGCTCTTTCCATCAATCCGCATTGTTACTCTATACGTCGTCGTATCCCCATCCGTGCTCACCCTTTCATGCCGACAGTATAAAGTATTTTTGAAACGATTTTGAAAAATGGAAAATATGTTTAAAGTATATACCTTTGCGGCATGAACCTCTAAATCATGCATGCCACTAAATTCTGGTTTGTTCCTCATACAAAAAGTATCTTCTCTCTCCTCTTTGTCTCGCTGAAATTTTACGGCTTTATCATATTGATCAATGAACTCGTATAATGGAGTCATACAGTTTACGTATCCATCAAAATACGCGTTCATGCTTTCACTCCTTTGGCTGGACGCCATGCCTACACACAAAACAAGAAATGAATACCATGTGCTGAGTTTATTTTGATCATACATTTTTACAATAATCTCTATCGTATTAACATTTTCATACCCGCAAAGAAAGTATCCAATAGGTACGCCTTAATCCAATGGTGTGCTTTCTCATGCATCGTATGCAACCACTTCCAAGCTTTCATTTCATTTTTTTGTTTTTCTGTCAATGGCTCCTGAAATTCCGTTTGGTACTTCTCCATTAAGATGCGCCAACAATTCTCAGCTTCTTCAACATTTTGACTGTTATTACACCAGTTTGCATAGTCTTCATCAAATTCAGGGTTATAAGAAGACCGCAATGAACGTAGATGCTCATCTGCGTGCAGACTGATATGCCATAAGCAATACATGTGCTTTGTATTTGGAAAAATTCTTTTGATTGCATTGCATATTGTCGGGTCTTGATCAGTGATGATAGCTCCTGGTGCTTTATCCCACATACATGTTAAGCACTGTCCAAATAACCACACAAAGGATTCTTCCTTCTCATCAGCTAGAAGAGCACATCCAAATAAAATAGACTGTTTATAATGATTGACACCTGTAAAAGGTGCAAAAGGCAACATGAATCTATTTGTCTTATAAGTGACATCAAATACAACAACATCTCCAAACTGGTTGTATGATGTCCTCGCCCTTCCATCAGCCCAAAATATACTCCTACATGCATTCTCTTCATCATGCTCAATAGCATAATAGAACTGAGAGTCTGTAGCTTGCCTTTTAATAAATTGTTCTATTACTCTAATGCATTCCTTCCCAATGTTGTTCTTTCTTGCTACTCTCCCATGATCAATGCATTGTTGCATAGTGATATTGACATTACTACTACTCATGGCATTTAGAATCCTTGCAATCTTTGCAGGTCCTACTCCACAGCCACGCATCTGATCAACTAAATTCCAACATGTTCCGTCCATATGCGATCTTTTATGTGATCGTAACATCTGGATCTTCGCCGGGCTTTTTATCAACGCATGATTATGATCATCATTAAAGGAGTTTATGCGCCATACTCCATCGACGATTTTATGAACTGTCATTCGAGCCATACAGCCTTCTCTCTCATTTTTCCGTCGATTAACGTCCCTCCCTATATCCCTCTTATCTTTTAAGGTTTTATACCCTTCTTTGTTGCACGTATACTTCCTCCTCGTGGTATTGCCATCTTTTCCCTTTCCCGTAGATCCCTTTCGGGTTGCAAAACCATTCATTGTTGCATATGTATTATAAAATTGATATGCATCTTCTTCTGTTTGAAATGTCATTTCAATATGTGGGCTGTGTTTTTCATTATCACTATGCCTATCCTCTTGATATACGCTGTTTGCACTGTCATTTTCAGCTTCAATCTCATTTGGCATCTCCTGATCATGCACAAAGGGTTCACTCTCTTCGATTTTCATTTTCTACATTAGAAACAAGTAAAAATATCAGTAATATTGACGCAGCATGACTATTATACATGTCTATCCAAGTAGCAGTAGATTATCATCATCTTGTTAGTTGAAACCACACTACTATTACTAATCATGTTAAAACCTTGTGTATTTATATCTATTCTTTTTCAATCTGATCTAATTGTTACCATCATATTTGTTGACCGGATCAAATACATCAAAAAATCAAACATATCACCCGTTTTGCGCGGTGAGCAATATTATGTACGCCATTCGCTCTATGTTGTTGTGATATATGAGAGGCTTCGGTAAGTTTTGATGGACATCTTATATTGCTCAACGCGCACAACGGGTGATATGTTTGAAGGGGTTTGCGCGGAGAGTAATTTCCATTGCAACACTTCGCTAGTCTGAAAATTACTCACCGCGCAAAACGGTACAAAATTTAGCCCGTTGTGCGCGGAGAGGAATTTCCAGCGCTACTCGTCCATCGGTTGGCAATTCGTCACCGCGTAAAACCCTTCAAAAATTTATCCTGTTGTGCGCGTTGAGCAATATGAGATGTCCAACAAATTAAGGATGACGATCCTTACCTCGCTGGAGGAGAGTAGGAGGGGAATCAACGAGCGTGTGATGGCCTGGATTTGGGGGTGATCTTAGGCGTGGGCTGTTGAAATCGAAGACCTTGTGCAAAACTGGGGATCTACTCCAGCTTCTGCGTTTTGCGAGGGAGTGAGCAAAAGAATTGGTGGCAATTGTATTTTAGTACAAAAGGGCTTAAAGGTAATTTAGTACAGAGGCGCGTTGAAAAGAGCCTAAAGGGCGTTTTGGTAATTGCACCAAAAGGTCAGATATTACCATGATCGCTGATCGAATCAGACGGTAGGGAGGGGCCAAGCGCAGGAATCCCATCTGAGCACGAGCGCAGGCGTATTGATAAAGATAAGGCCCCTGGGCCTGATGGGTTCAATGGACATTTTTTCCAGCATAATTGGGATATCATAGGAAAAGAGGTTTGTTCCGCAGTTTCTAGCTTCTTTAAAACTGGGAATATGTTGTATCAGATAAATCATACTTTCCTCTCTCTGGTTCCTAAGAATACCAATGCTACAGGCCTTGGCGACTACAGGCCTATTGCATGCTGTAACGTCATCTATAAGATCATCAGTAAAATATTATGTAGTAGACTGAAGATTGTAATTAACGAGCTGATTTCATCGAATCAATCTGCTTTTCTTAAAGGTCGTCTTTTTTCTGACTGTTCCCTCCTGGCTCATGAACAGATTCGTGACTTTAGTAACCCCATGGGATCCAGAGCTTGCTTGAAGTTGGACCTCAGAAAGGCTTTTGACAGTGTCAACAGGGAACTTATTCTTTATATGTGGCACCAAATGGGGTTTCATGTCAAGTTCATTAACTGGATATCAAAATGCATCTCTACCCCTTCTTTTTCTGTCCTGGTTGATGGGTCCCCAGCAGGGTACTTCACTTCTAATAGAGGGCTACGACAGGGTGACCCGCTATCCCCCTACCTCTTCGTGCTTGTGATGGAAACTTTTTCTCTATTAATGGCAGATGCAGAATCTATTGGCACAATTCAACCTATGAGGAGATCGGGGTCTATTTCCTACTTATTATTCGCTGATGATCTACTGGTATTCTGCCGTGCTAATAATCACTCTTTTTTGGGCCTGAAAAGTTTATTACAACGTCTCAATCTTCTAACCGGGCTTAATGTTAACTGGGATAAGAGTTCGGTCATTTTCAGCAAAGGTACTTGAGATCCTTCTTCTATTGCATCTATACTTGGTATTAGGAAGGTTTCCTCCTTCTCTGTTTATCTTGGTTTACCTTTATCGTCTGTTTATCCAAAATCATCTATGTATGCCCGATTGGTTGATAAATGCAAAATGAGGCTCCAGGGCTGGTCTTCCTCTCTACTTTCCATTTCAGGACGAATTGAATTGGTTCGTACTGTTATCTATGGAATGGTGGCTTTTTGGATGTATGCATTCAGGATTCCCCCTTCTGTTCTGCGCACTATTTCTTCAGCTTGTAGGAAGTTCATTTGGGGAAACCAGCATTTTTGGGCCTGGAGGGATCTATGCACCCCTAAGAAGGAAGGAGGAGTGGGGCTTAGATTGCTTTCTGATCTTAATGGTGCATCTGGTATAAGGCTTACTTGGAGGCTCCTCTCTTCTGATGGACCTTGGGCAAAATACATGAGGAAGCACTACCTTTCTGGGACTACTGCTTTTTACAATGCTAAGGCCTCCCCATACTGCTCTGGTACTTGGAAATTTATCCTGCGGAATCGTGGTACTTCGCAGAAATTAATCAAGCGTGTTGTTAGAGACGGTTCCACTAGTTCCTTCTGGTATGATAATTGGTTGCCTTGCGTTCCTCTCGCTCTACTTCAGGAGGTTCCCCTGGGTGATGAGAATGCTTTGGTTAGTGACTACTGGTCCCCGACTGGTTGGAAGGTTGCGCTCTTGCCTCAATCTGTTATCTCTAATATACAGTCATTTCGGTTATCCACTGGTCCTGACACTTGGGCTTGGATCCCTGGATCTACCTGCTCTTTTCGTGATGCTTGGGAGGTTACCCGTTCGAGAGGCTCCCCTTTTGCCTACTATGATGTTGTCTGGCATAGATTTCATACCCCCAAGTGGGCTATTACTCTTCTGCATGCATTCCATGGGAAACTGTTGACTAGGGACATTCTTCTTAAGTGGGCCATTCCTACTAGTCACAATTGCGTCTTATGTGATGGAGGAGTTTTGGAGAGTTCGAAACACTTATTCTTTGAATGTCCTTACAGCCGTTATATTATTTGTAGGAGTCTCCTTAAGCTGAACATTCCTCTCCCCAATACTTTGGACATTCCTGGGTTGGGAGACATCATTCTCTCTCGTTACAATAAGAAAGACTGTGTCGGCACCTTAGCTAAAACGGCCTTAGCATGCATTGTGTGGCTTATTTGGAAACAGCGCAACAGCAGAATTTTTGAGGGTAGAGGAGTGGGCAAGGAAAGGCTTTTTGAAGCTATTTCTTCGGATATTATTATATCTTTGCGTGATTTGGATCATTCTGAACAAGGGGATTCCACCATCTTTGCAAATTGGGGTTTCTTGTAGGACTGATTCCATGTACAGTTATTGTGGTTTTTGTACATACTTTTCACATGAGTTGTTCTGGTTTGGGTGACGGATAGTTTTGGGTGACGGCGCTTGTGCCCTATCCCCAATCTTCCTAATTCCAACCGGTACCTCATGGTGAATGTTATGTTTTGTTCTTGTTTTGTTTTTCTTTATACTCAATAAAGATGATTATTACTCGTCAAATATATATATATATATATATATATATATATATATATATATATATATATATATATATATATATATATATATATATATATATATATATATATGATAAACAGATAGATGAAATGAGGGGGGACCGAAAATTCCGGAGGCGATCAGGAGGCTGGTGGCGGCGGTTCTGTCAAAATCATCGACTCACGGTGGATCCTAGGTGGAAATGCTAAGGGTGATGTCGGGGCAGGTTCCTCTCGTGAGGATTCTCGAGGCTTCATAGGCGCTGCGCTGGGGGATTCTCGGGGAGTTGCGGTGGGGGGCGACCTTGGTGGTGGTTCTAAGGGCGATCTTGGCGGTGGTTCTAAGGGTGATCTTGGCTGTGGTTCTAAGGGCGGATCTCTTCCGCCAGGGAGGGCTCCGAATGGGGGATCAAATGACGGTTGGCAGGAGGTCCGGCGAGGCCGGGTCAGATCTGTTCAAGGTGGTCGGGCGAGGTTCGATAATGGAGGCCGCGGCGTTTTTAGAGATGTGCCTTCGTTTAGAGGGCGTCCTATGGCCAACCTGAGGGCTCATCGTAGGTCCCAGTCGGAGAAGACAACTACTCCTGCCCCTAAGGTATTCGACTCTTTGCCTCCAAGGCCTAAGGTTCCTATTACAATTAATACTAGTATGGAGAAAAGAACGTGGCTGGACGTTTGTGCTGAGAGAAGGACTTATGGGTCAGATCTGGCAATGACATTGGTTCCTCCACTAGTTGCTGCGGATGGTATTCCTCGTGCGAGGGTCCCTGGTAGGTTGGTAGAACGGGGGCGGAGAGATGGCGTGATACTCTTGTGGGCTATGTTCTGGGTGATGTCCCGTTCTATGGACAAATTGTAGCTTGGATGGAGAGGCTATGTAGTTTGAAGAAGAAGGTGAAGGTTTACAGCAAAGATAACAGATTCTTTTATTTCAGATTTGAGTCTGCGGAGGAATGTGAAAGGGTCTTGAAAGGGGGTCCTTGGCTATTTGATGGTCGGTTGGTAGTATTGAAGAAATGGAGTCTGAATCTTCGTCACGATAGAGATATTCTGACTTCAGTACCTGTTTGGGTGCAACTGCATGGGCTTCCCCTATATATGTGGAATCTGGAGACACTGAATATTATTCCCTCTGTCGTCGGAACACCGATGTGCCTTGACCGGTCCACTACAAACCTAGAGAGGATCACTTACGCTCGTTGTCTTGTAGAGGTGGAAGCACTCTCCCCTTTACGAAAATCTATTGAGGTGGAGTTGGATGGTGGAGAAATAATAACCATTGCGGCAAAATTCGAAGGAGAGCCTCCGAGATGAAGTAAGTGTGTCTGCTTTGGCCACACTAACGCCCAGTGCCCGGTAACGGCAGAGCACCCTTCAATCCAATCAAATGACACTATGGTTGGTTTGAAACCTGGGTTAATGAATACTGGCACTTCAAATACAGCGAATCTTGAGAGCACAGGGATTGCTAATTCGGAGGCCGTAGTGGATGGACATGCGATGGCTGGATCTGTGATAACGGGTGGAGGAGATAAGCAGGATTCTCATATGTCTAATTTGCCTCAACCCTTGATTGCCACTGTGGTGTATAATTTGCCTGAAGGTGAAGGCATGCCATGCGAAAGCTCGCAGGAAGTTGGAGAACCGGTACATTCCAAATTGGTGACTGAGGCTCCAGCTCGGGAAAGCATTGGGGACAGTGTCTCGGATGCAGGCGTTGTGAACCCGGTTGTCGAAACAGGGAAAGTAGACCTTACAGCTGGGTTGGATTTGAGAGGGCCGAATGTCCCCAATCCCTTGCCTTCACTGCTCGAGGGATCCATGGATTTGGATATTGACCGTATCCCACAGGAGATAGCTGTAGATAACCCAATCTGGGTGGCTGAGGAGATCAATTTTTTGCAACAAGCAGAGGAAGTGAAGAAGGCGAGGAAGAAGTCTGAGTGCCCTGCTGAAGTCGGAGCTGGGAGGAGTTCTAGAATTCAGGGGTGTACTCCCAAACAAACGGTTGCTCAATGACAGTATTCATATGGAATACTAGGGGTTTAAATAACCCGGTACGTCGTAGAGACCTTCGAGACAGATTATCTACAGTTAAGCCATCTGCCATCATTCTCCTTGAAACAAAACTCAAATCCTTTGTGGGTAAAAACTCTTCCATAATTCCGAAAAATTGGCAATCTATCAATAACTTGGACAGTGCGACTGGGGGTCGGATTGTGATGGCCTGGGACCCTTCTATATGGTGTATTACTCTCATCTCTTCTTCAGATCAGCATATCACTGTCTCTTGCGCTAACTCAGGTGGGTTGTCTTGTTGCTTTACTGGAGTGTATGCCCGTAACACTGAGGGGGAGAGGAAAAGTTTATGGGAGTCGCTTAAGAGAGATGCGGACAAGCTTAGTATGGGACCTTGGTTGGTCGCTGGGGATTTTAACTGTGTGCTCTCTATTGCTGATAAGGCTGGTGGACATCGACTGGATCAAAAGTCTCTATTTAACTTCAATGATTGTATCGTTGCTTGGCAACTTCATGAACTCAAGAGTATTGGGCGGAAGTACAGTTGGTGCAATAATAGAGGGGGGCTGGGGAGGATCTCTGCCCGTCTTGATAGAGTTTTTGTCAGTGGGGATTGGTTGGATTTGCTTACTGATTCATTTTCGGAGTACTTAGATCCGCTTACAAGTGATCACTCTCCTATGATTGTCAGACTTCACCCCCAGGTACTTTCCGAACCAAAGCATTTCAAGTTTTTTAATTACTGGACGAAATGCGCTGGGATTTCTGATATTATCGAGGAGAGCTGGGGAGGCTATTCTTCAGGCACTCCGATGTATTGTTTGGCCCAGAAGTTAAGAAGGCTTAAACCTTTACTACGCAGTTGGTCCTCCAATTATAATGCTAGCAAGCTAATGGCCAAATCATGTTCCCAGCTTAAGTTGATTAGGAATCATCCTCACTTGCACATGGATGCTTCTCTCCAGGCCCTGGAACAAGTGGCGATGAAGGAGTTGGCAAATGCTATGGGTCTGGAAGAGGAGATGTTACGCCAAAAAAGCCGCCAAGAATGGATCACACTGGGAGATCGCAATTCTAAATTTTTCTATAATGCAATGAAATCCAGGGAAAGCCACAACAATCTGAGTTATCTTGTGGATTCTCTTGGTAGGCAATTCACCTCTTATGATGCTCTTAAAAAGGATGCTCTTGATTTTTATATGGATCTATATAATCAATCTCACACTGAAGACTCATTCTCCACTCTTACTCCGAAGCGCATCCTTACGAATGAGGCATCCACCTGGCTAATTAGAAGAATCTCTGACGAGGAAATTAAAAGTGTTGTTTTTCAGCTGGGACCAGACAAGGCGCCAGGTCCTGATGGGTTCAATGCGCATTTTTTTCAGCATTACTGGTATCTGGTGGGGGAGGATGTATCTTTGGCGGTCAAATCTTTCTTCACTTCGGGTTCTCTCTTGAGGCAGGTAAACCATACCCATCTCACCCTTGTGCCTAAGAATTCTAATGCCTCCTCATTGGGTGACTACTTGCCCATCGCATGCTGCAATGTTATATATAAAATTGTCAGTAAAATTATATGCAATCGTCTAAAGGTGGTTATTCATGATCTGATCTCACCTAACCAAGTGGCCTTCCTTAAGGGAAGATTATTATCTGACTGCACCCTTATCGCCCACGAATAGATAAGAGACTTCAGCAATCCTATGGGGGCCAGGGCTTGCCTGAAGCTTGATCTAAGGAAAGCTTTTGATTCTGTTAATCGGGATTTTACACTTTACTTCTTGGGCCAGATGGGCTTCCCGTATGTATTTATAAGGTGGATTGGTGAGTGTAGTTCCACTCCCACATTTTCAGTTATGATTCGTGGTGCACCTGTGGGGTATTTTGATGGCAACAGGGGTATTAGGCAAGGAGACCCTCTTTCCCCGTTTCTATTTGTTATTGCTATGGAAGCCTTCTCCCTTTTGATGTCTAAAGCTCTTGGCAGTGGTTCCCTTCAACCTATGAGACGTGGATGCTCCATCTCCCATCTTCTATTCGCTGATGATATGCTTGTGTTCTGCAGAGCTAATCTCAAATCTTTCAGGTGCATCAAATCTCTACTTCTAGAATTTAAAAGTTTTACTGGCCTTGATGTAAATTGGAATAAGAGTTCTGCACTATTTAGTAAGGGGACTAAGAACAAGTCTGCTCTTGCGGATTCTCTGGGCATTAAAATTTCCACTACCATTTCCACCTATCTGGGCTTGCCCTTATCCTCCAAGTATCCCAAAGGCCCTATGTACAGTAGACTGGTGGATAAGTGCAAGAAGAGATTATTGGGTTGGTCTTCGTCCTTATTATCTATTTCGGGGAGGATCGAGCTGGTTAAATCAGTTATATATGGTATGGTGGCGTTCTGGATGCAGGCCTTTCGTATGCCCATTTCCATTGTAAGGGAAATTTCTGCACTTTGCAGGCGATTCATTATGGGTTCTTCTCGAGCTTGGGGATGGGATGATATGTGTACCCCTAAGGCTGAGGGGGGAGTTGGTTTAAGGCTACTGGAGGATCTAAATGTTGCTGCAGGGGTCAGGCTAACGTGGAGATTTCTTACCTCCAATAACTTATGGGCAAGGCATATGAGAGGAAGATATGGTGGGGCTCATGGGTTCTTTGCGGTAAAGGGTTTAGTTACGCACTCAGGTACTTGGAAGCACATGTTGTACTGCAGAAATATTTCCAGCAAGCTTATCAGGAGAGTGGTGAAAGATGGGCGATCTACATTTTTTTGGCACGATAATTGGCTGGATTGTGGACCCCTTGTAAATTTGGTAGCGGTTCCCCATGACTCCTCAATGAAGAGGGTTTGTGAGTATTGGATCCAAGGGGCGTGGGCAAATCACCCTGACCTTGCGGATGTCCGCACTTACTTGGCGAAGGCGTCTGTGACATGTGGGTCGGATCAATGGGCCTGGGCGCCCTCGATGCTTTGCCGCAGTAGGGGCCCTGCCTATGGGAATGTTGATCACTTCAAGTTCAGTGAAGCTTGGGAAGGGGCCTGGACTCGAAGAATTCCTTTCCGGTTTCAGAAATTGGTTTGGTTCTCTGGCCATATTCCGAAATGGGCAATCACCTTGCTTCGTGCTTTCAGGGGTAAGCTGCTAACCAGGGACATTATCAGTACATGGGGTCTCAATTTGCCTCTCAATTGTGTTCTGTGCGGCGAGGACAACATTGAGGATATAAATCACCTATTTTTCTCTTGCCCATACTCCAGTTACCTTCTTAAAAGGTCTCTCCTAAAACTGAATGTTACCTCTCAGGTTGGCCCTACCATTGGAGAGGTTGGGAGCTATTACTTGTCGCATTTTGGGGGGAAGTGTGTTGTGAGAAAATTGGCAAAAATTGCTCTCTCTGCAATTGTATGGCATATTTGGCGGGAACGTAATAGGAGGATCTTTGATGGGGAAAGTAGGGGGAAAACTTACATCTTTGATGACATTGCAGCGGACATCCGAATTGCTATGAGAGGCCATGATCCTTCCAATGATGCTGAATCAGCTATCTTTTCAAATTGGGAGTTTCGTGATTTGGGCTAGCTATGTAATATATCATTCTTGTATAGATTGCTCTAGGTTGGGGAAGCTTTATTAAAGAGTGACGGCGCTTGTGCCATATCCTCTTTATAATGCTTCCTCATGCCTACCCATTTGTATTGTATATTTCACTCTCAATAAAGATCTACTAACTTTCCATATATATATATATATATAGAATAATGGCTATCATACGCCATATGAGAGCCTCTCTCATACGCCCTCTCACATAAAGCACCCAAGTACAACCAAGTACAAGCCCATGTGGGCTTGTACTTGGGTGCTTTATGTGAGAGGGCGTATGAGAGAGGCTCTCATATGGCGTATGATAGCCATTATTCTCATATATATATATACTAGTCATAACCCGTGCCCGCGGACACGGTTCATTTAAGATTCCCCCCCCCCGCGAAATCTGTGTTCCCCAAAAAAATATTTTCACGGTCAAAATTTAAAAGAAAAACAAATTCGGCGGAACAACAAATTCGGCGGCACGGTTCATTTAGCGATACGGGTGCCTTTGACGCGGAACAACAAATTCAGCGTAGGCGCCTTCCGCGCGGAACAACAAATTCGGCGCCGACGCCTTTGGCACTAGCAAAAATACGCCTTCGGCACAGACGCCTTCTGTTAGTTCAAAAATATATATTGCATGTGGATACACATACATGTAAATGTGTGCGTATTTATGATGAAACAATTCTTTTAAACAATTATTTTAGGAGCATGTTGTGGTGTTACGATGGAACGTTTAGGTGGCTGCGGGCTCCACTGTATGCACCATTACTCCACAGATATTACGAAAATAGCCTTGGCTTTAGCCATGAATGATCAAAGGATAATGGATGTTCAGTGTGATGTGAGCACAGTGACGATGGAGTGGTTTTATAAAGGGTGGAAAGTGCATCAAAATGTCTCTTGGTTTTCCAGCTGGCTTTCAATCTCAGCCCGCACAAAACAATGGGACCTGCAATGTGCCTCTGCACATTCCGCCTCTTTGAGAAACGTGTGGGTATTAAAGCACAGCCTGCCTCTTTGATGAATGTGTGGGTATTAAAGGCTGATGCATTCAATTTCAAAAAAGCAATTTGTTCTCCCAACAAATTTTCCCCCAACCCAAAAATTTTCCCTCCAAAACTTGATGTGACATTGCCACATAGGATAAGTTCAAAAACAGCTCTCAATTGTTATATATATATATATATATATATATATATATATATATATATATATATATATATATATATATCGGTATATAACAAGTTGACTTCATACCTTGGTATGAAAATTCAGTTTGCCTAAATTTAGATTTAAATTAAAACACAAAATTCAAGTGTTTTCTTCGGAAGCAAATAAAAGGCTTTAACAAAGATAAGTTTAAAAGGCCTTAAGGAATTTTGTGCACTAACCATCAAGTAAATGGCCTTAAGGAAATTTGACACATTTTAAAGTTATATATAAAATGGGATAGGGTGTATATTTATATATATCACTTTCTATGTTTGTTCATATACACATTAGTACACCTATATACCCCATTTTAAAGAAGAAAATTTGTGTTGAATCTATGGATTTTATTTAACTCAAAATAATAGTTTAAAAGGTAGAATAAAAGGTTCTTATATATATTCCCACTAAAAGAAATCATTTTTGTAATAAATTCAGTTTAGATTTAGATTCAAATTTTTGGCACAATTAATTATATATATTTCGAATAGAGATTAGTTGGATCATCAACTCACCAAAGTGGGTTTTCTTGTGAAGATTGTTTTTAATCTCGAAATATAACAGGTTAAATACACACTTTTGTATGAAAATTTTGGTTGCCTTAAATTTGATTTTGAATAAAAGTGGACTTGAATATTTCCACTTAAAGTATAAATTCATGTATTAAATTGCGACATAGATTCAAATTTTGCAAAGGTATATATTTTTTGAAATGACTTCGTGCAATCATCATCTCACAAAGTGGGCTCTATTGTTTTTGCATTATTTCATTTCATAAATATAAAACTGTATAAACGGGCTTTTGGAGGCCCAACTATCTATTGGGTATCCACCCATTATGTAACCCTATTACCATAAATACAGGGCTACGGGTTCCGTAGCCACGGAGTTTACAACACGTTATCAGCACGCTCGAGTCTGAGCTGAACCTCTGTCGATGGATGAACGCGACGCGAACGAGCTTTCTTCACCGAACGTCGCTAGATCCGCGGATAGGATCTAGAGGTAATTTTATCCCCCTAGATCTAAATTCGTATGCGCATATGTTTAGATCCAAATACTTGGATCGATGTCTTGATTAGTATAGATCTGATTTTTCTATTAAGATCTGCAAGCTTAATCAACCATTTTTAATGTAAAATCGTCGTTTTTATTGTTAAAATCAACTTTTTACGATAAAAACGCCGTTTTGAAGACTAAAAATAGATTTTTTTTCCAATAAAAATCAGATTTTTATCATCTTCTTTCCCAAAAATCTCGAAACCCTAGGGGGAATTCTTCATCGCCATGCGGCCGGAAGCCCGCACGCGATCCCCCCGATCGCGCGCCGTTGCCGCCGTCGCTCGCAGCAGCATGCGGTAACCACCACCGCCTGCAGAGCGGCAGGCACATCCCATCGCCTGCAGCGACGGCCTCCGCCGCCGCTTGCAGCGACGGGCGGACCGGCCGCCTGCGACGCGGCGGGCGGCCCTGCTGCCTGCAGCACGGCACAACCCGCCGCCTGCAGACGGTGGGCGGCCTCATCGCCTGCAGCGGTGGGCACCCCTGCCTCCACCTGCAGCGGTGGACGGGCCCATCGCCTGCAGCAGCACCACCCCCCATGCGCGCGCGTGTCCAAAAACCCTAGCCGCCAGAAGCGACAATTCACGCGACGAAAAACCCTAACTAGGGTTTGGCCACAAAAATTTCATTTCCGAATTATTTTCAGATTTAATTACGATTTTCTTTCTTTCGTTAAAATCTGGATAAATTACACGTTTTTAATTCATCACATTTTACTTGGACTATCTGATTATCATGCGTTTAATAATTAGGAAGATCCTGCGACCGCTCTGCCATTAGTCATCTAACCTAACGGTGTATGACGTTGTCCAGTGGTCCAATAATTATTAAAAAAATTCATTTCCATTATAAAATGCATGTGATGATTAATTTCCTGTAATGATTAAACTGCCTGTGATGATTAATTGTCTGCAATGTAATAAAATGCTTGCTGCATTTTTCTGCCTGCGACGTATGTGTATATTTGTTGTGGTTTTGGATCGGCTAGCTATCACCATTATTTTCCTCGCATTCTTTTCTTTTTTTGAGAGAAAAATGTAGTGATGATACTATTGTAAAAATTTCAAGACGGGCGGACGTCCCACGAAGATGAAGATCCATTCCAGAAGAATAGGGGCCACACGTGGGTTCCTGAGTTGTATTTTTTATTTTTATGGGACTGTAAGGACTTTATTTAAAATGGTGATTAGCCGATCCACACAGCAAATATCTGTGTCTAAAATGCTTAATTATTTATTTTCCTTTAAAAATATCTAATTATTGCTCATCTTTAACATGCTAGAGAGATAATGGCTAAAATTGCAAGCATCGACTTTGACGTATTGGATGCTACATGTAAAAATTATCTGAGCTGGCAGTTGGATATAAAATTCCATCTGTGTGCACTGGGACTGAACCATGCCATCGCTGCAGGTGATAAGGTTTCTGACATAGATAAAGCGAAATCAATTATCTATATCAGACGCCATATCGATCGGACCCTGAAGGCCGAGTATCTCACGGTGGAAAACTCTTATGAGTTATGGACCGCCCTCGAAGATAGGTATAAACATCAAAGAGATGTTATACTTTCCCAAGCGCGATATGAATGGGAGAACCTCCGTCTCCAAGACTTTAAGTCTATCGCCGAGTACAACTCGGCACTTTTTAGTATCACCTCACGCCTGAAGTTGTGTGGTGAGAAAGTACGGAGGAATGCATGTTAGAGAAGATGTATACATCCTTCCACGAGAAGGATGTTATACTAATGCAGCAGTATCGTGAACGAAAGTTCACGAAATACTCAGGGCTTCTCCCATGCCTTTTGATGGCAAAGCAGAATAGAGACCTCCTTCTGGCCACCCATAACTCACGCCCTACCGGCACTGCTCCTGTGCCTGAAGCGCATCACAGCTCCTCCCAGAAGAAGAGTACTAACTTCAAAGGCAAACCCCAGAAGGGTAAGGCAATGAAGAAGCAGGCCAGAGGACCCCTCCAAGAACCAACAATGAGGGAAAGAAGAAAAATGTGTGGAAGAGAAAATACGACGACCAGACATCTACCCACAGAAAAGACAAGGAAGATAAGTGCCACAGGTGTGGCATGACTGGACACTGGTCCAGGAATTGTCGGACTCCATGCCACCTACAGGACTTGTACAAAGCTAGCCAGAAGCAAGCTGAGACAAACCTGGCGGAACATGAAGACATGGCACCAATCAGGTTCATCGCTGAGGACTTTTCAAATGATGACCTGCTCGAATGAAGCTTTATCTACTTTCTACTACGCATAGTAATTGTCACGCCCCGCTTCCCATTATACTTGGGAGCGAGGACGCGAGCTGGCCCGCTTGGGCTGGAGCTGTGAAACTCGAGCCCAATAAGCGTCTGTAGTGATACACCATTCGAAGTACAGGTTCTTGCTTGCGATCTCAGAGCAACACAGAATATCATCATTATACTTGACATCCAGATTACATGTACACAAAGAATTAAGGCCAAGCATGGCCATTACAACAGTTACATGGAATTTAAAATACACCTGAAAGAATACAACAACAAGTATTAAACTTTTAATGCAGCGCTGTGAAAGAATGTTGTCCTCAGCAGTGGGTCTCGTGCTCCTGGTTCTCTTGGTCCTCCTGCTCAATCTCCAAAAGAACTCTTCGGTGAACTCTGTTCAAAACCTAACGTATATTTCACAGACAAGGAAATATACGTCAGCGAGGGTCGCTCGGCAAGATTTAAAAACGTTAGTAATAAAATGACCCTCGACAAGATAATAATATAGTTTACAAAGTTTAAGGGAAGAATGACGCAATATGGTTTCGATAAGATGAAACATGGCAGCACGGAACATAACATCGTGTAGTGTGTAAAGTAGTGAGCAGGCGAAGCGTGGTGCGCAAAGTAACGAACACAACAAGGTGTAGTGTGTAAAGTAACCATCGTGGAAAGTGTAGTGTGTACAGCAATAGTCGTGGAAAGTGTAGTGTGTACAGTAATAGTCGTGGAAAGTGTAGTGTGTACAGCAATAGTCGTGGCAAGTGTAGTGTGTACAGCAATAGTCGTGGCAATAAGTTTAGCAGGTTACACCGTAGCATCAGCAGAGGTAAAAAGGGTGCATCAATCAATCTCCTATCTAGTGACAAGCACAGTGTCCGAGGGGGAGGTGACTCGCATTGCACCCAAGCCAACAGGAGCTACCCGTGACTCTCTACTCACCGACCCAGCCAGGTGTCGATCAAGTTCACCAATAGAGTGTAATCGAGCTTTCCAGCCACTACTACACTAGACTACCCCACCCAAAGTGTCCATAAGCCAATCCGTAGTTCAATGTTTGTCGTATGGCAAACATTCCGTAAATGCCCACGCGGGCCCAATATCTGTAATGCCCGAAGGTCCAATAGCCCGTAATTGCCCAAAGGCACAATAGTCCGTAAATGCCCAAAGGCCCAATGTTCCGTAAAATGCCCGAAGGCTCATTATCACATCCCATTAGAGTGCACATCACTTGATAAATAGAATAACAAGGAAAGATAGCATTTCATGTACATTTCGTGCATAAGTTGATATAAGTAAACATGTAAAACTACCCAGCAATTTTACGACACAAGAGACCCCATAACAACCATAGTATCCATTGCTTTTCTCACTGCCGACAATTACTACCATAATGTCCTCCCCTATGAAGTACCAAGCTTGAGCATCGAAGTAGGGTTGCTAGCAGTCCCACCACAACTAGCTGATATGTTAATCTATTCATTTAGACCATAGGAAAGGTCTCTTTTAAAATCTGAAACCTACGAGAAGAGGTTTGAACAAAGTAATATGCATAACTTTTAATGTTTGTAATCAGATCTGCAAGATCTGTGTCACACAACAAGTAGTAAGATTTGATGACTAGCACATAGTTGAATGCTAAGCCCTCTGCTTATCAAATTCACATTAAAGTTCTAATAATATATTGGTAAGGGGTAAGTACTTGCGTCTATGAAAAATTTGTAGGAAACAATATACTTGTAAGGGGTAAATACTTGCCTGGAACGATGCAATGGGTGTCCACACGATCGTACGAGGGGCGAGGATATCTGGCTCAACGGTTTATACAATATAAACGTAAAAGATATTAATAATATTAAAATCCAATATGTATACACTGTTTATATGTAATCTAGCTTCTAATGTAACAGTTTTGATTAATAAATAACAGTGTATAAACTTATCTACATCTATTTATACTATACTAACTTACATTTATAGCCTGTTATTATACCCTACCGTATTAACATTCATAAGTGTACTGACACAAGTAACTTTAATACATATAATATAATATGTGAAGCATGCAGAACTGAAATAAAGTGTACATTTCGCAAGTACAATGATTACAAAACTGTTAACATAACAACCTACGTTAAACCAATATACTTGGTTTCAATTTAAACAACAAACCTAATATTAATTTAAGAACCATCCCATCTTTAATTGTTTTTGCATGCGGTTATCAAACTACTTACGTGGTTTCGTGAGCTCGTGCGCTTGCAGGTGAGCACGTTCAGACGTCGGGGCGTACGGAGCGCCAGAGGAGTCCGCACGGCTTCAGTCGGGGAGGGAGGTGGTCTGCGGCAAGGGAGGTCCTCAGGTGGTGTCGTCGGGGAGTTGCAGCATCGGAGTCGTCGAAGGGTGCTGCGAGTTCGGATAGAGGAGGGTACTTGGCGACGTTTCTGTAGGCGGCATCGGACTGAGGATCGGAGAGCGGGGGTCACGGGTGGAAGGCCGCGAGGGAGAGTTAGCGCTTGGGCAACGGGGTTGGCGAGGCTGGGGAGCAGTGGGGCGGTGTGAGGAGCTACAGTCGGAGAGGCTGAGGGGGCGAGGCGACAACATGGGCGTCCGGGCGTGCGGCAGGGCCCGTCGACGTTGGAGGCTGCAAGGCGGAGGCCCGGAGTGGAAGGCGGTGAAGGGGAGGCAACGACAAGGTCGGGCTGAGCGGGCAGGGTGAGGAGCGGCGATGGGCTGTGGGGCGAGGGCGTAGCGGCTGTTGATGTGAGGATTGCTGGCCGTGCGGAGGCAGTGGCGTAACCAGGATTTTTTTTTGCCATGGGCGAAAATAAAGATGATACAATGAATAATATTTAAAAATACTATTGACTTTTTACCACGTGCTTCATTTCCAACAGAGATCACGATGTTGCAATTTCAGTGATGGAAGTTTATCACGTCTAAGAATATGCATGTAGGTAATTTGTAACTAATCAAAAAATAATCATACTTATTTATGATGTAGCTTTGCAATTTTTTAAGGGAAATAATAAGCATACTCATAAGGTCACACTAAAAATGATAATATTAGCAAATGGTAATATTAAGAAATGAAAATGAAAAATTTACTCCTAATAAATGTTTTATTAAGATCAAAATATAAATAAAGACATGAAATCTATACTAAAAATCAAAGCAAAATATCAAAAAATATTCTATATTATGATAAATACCAAATTGTGTATGAAAAAAATAAATACCAAATTCAATGCAAAACCCGGTTTTGCTACTTACAAACTAAAATACTAAATTTACACAGAATGATAATGCATCCCAATTTAAATCGAGTTAAATACGAGATCGAATAAATCAAGAAAGGCAGTTCTTGAAAAATCAATGCTTTAACAAAAAAAATACACCCAAAAGAGAAATCAAATTAATCATAACTTGAAGCATGTTGCATATATAGTTAGTCATGGCGTCAATTGGACGTAGAACTAGTAGGTGGAAACCCTAAAAAGATTATCAAATTCAAAAAATTACAACATCAAAACTTATCCAGATTTAACGGGGAAAATTTGAAAAAAAAAACATAAAAAACAAAAACCCTAAAGAAAAGATACCTTGAAATCACCAAGTGTGATGTCGCAGAATTTCAGGAAGATTAGAAGGCAATGGTTACGCTAACAATGGCGAGATTTGATGGAGTCAGAGAGAGATAAGGATGCAGACCGTTTGAAATTACTGTATTGAGCAGCAACAGTAAGAGAAAAGAGAGCCATAGAGGGGATGAGTGATATGAAATATAATATATAAAATAATTTATTTTTTCTTGACTAGGCAAGCCAAGGGTAGTTATGCACCGAATGAGAAGCATACGTTTATATGATGTCTAAAGGATTCGATATATGAGAAGCATATTTTTACATGATGTCTAAAGGATTCAATATCTCAAAATTGTTAATATCACACAACCAACTGCATGTTAATATCAAATTTAGCACGTGATAATCCATACGCATGGATTTATATAGGAAAACAATCCAAACATTATGAGGAGTCTAATCCCTACGCATGGATTTTTACTAAATGCATCTTTTTAGGAGTCTTCGCGCATCTTTATAGGAGGAGAAAAAATTATGAATTTCAATGCCCAACGCGTGACTCGAACCAGCGACAGTTGGTTTATTAAGAAAACCCTTTAACCAACTAAGCTATAGTGCAACTATGATCATTGTATACTAAATATTTTATCTTTTTGCTACCCTGGGCAACTGCCCAGGGCAACCATAGGCTGGTTACGCCCCTGTGCGGAGGTGAAGGGGCGACGTCGGCGTCGGGGTTCGACAAAGAAGATGAGTAGGAGAAATAGAGGATGAAGCTGCTGATGGGTTTGTGAGGAAGGGGCTCTCAGAATTTAGTTTTGTATTGGTTATAAAAACGGGGCACAAGTTGAAGATGGCCTGAGGGTTTTAAAATAGTAGGCTATTGCTATAGTCTTTGTAGGGAAAAGATAGAGGGGAGTTCACGTGGGAGAAATAATGGGGATAGAGGGGTGACGTGGGGGATTGGACGTGAGAACTGGGGAGCAGTTAGGATATAAAAAATAATATAAAGTTTGTTTTAAAAGATTTGTTAGTTAAAATTAGGATGTTAATAATAATAATCAGTTATAAGTTTCGTTTTTAATGCTTAAAAAACGAACAGCTAAAGTTAAAATTTTGAATTGAAAGAAATAATAATAATAATAATAACCATAATAACCATAATCAGATATACATCTGTGCCCCCAGACATCCAAAAATTATAAAGGAAAAATACCGGAGTGATCGCACCGCCGAGAAGGTCGTGAAGACGGGCTTCAGTCACACATCCGAGCTACGAAAAACAATAATTAAAGTCAAACACGAGAAATACACATACGATAACGAAATGCGTACTAAAAATGTACGACCGGAAAGTGGCCGTTACAGTAATTTTGAAAAATAATTTACTCTCTGGTTGTTTAATTTCTAGCATGTTGGATGAATTTTCAGACACTGAATAATTATTAGTAGTAAAACTTTTGTTATGCCTTATACTGCTATATATGTTTTTCTCTTAAAATTAGATGGATAATAAATGCCTAGTGGACAGTGCCTCAACGCACACGATCCACCAAGACATTTGCTTTTTACAAAGCAAAGATAAATACGATGGAACCGTGAATACAATCTCCGGTCCATCAGGAATTATTGAAGGATCAGGGGAAGCACATTTTATGCTCCCCAATAAACACTACTACTAATAAAAGATGTGCTTTTCTCCCCTAGCTCTCATAGGAATCTGTTAAGTTTTAAAGATATCCGTTTAAACGGATACCACCTAGTGACAGTGAACAAACAAAACAGAGAATTCTTGTATGTAATGACTCATAAAAACGGTACTAAAACCACCGTCGATTGTTTTGAGGGACTCCCGTCAAGTCTCTACCATACAAGAATAAAAGCAATGGAAGCAAACACACTTGAGCACCAAAAGTGCGATAATCAACCAGAATTCCAACTCTGGCACAACAGACTCAGACACCCTGGAAGGAACATGATGCGTCGCATTGACGCACCCGTAACCTACACCTAGGTTCCACCTGGCGGTGTCACGATCGCCAGGCGTAATATGGCCCCTAGGCTACGATTTCGGGCTCAATCCGCAAGAGGACGGTGTTGAGTAATAGTATATAAGATGTCAGATCCCACAGGGATGGTGATAGTGTATATAAATTCTCAGTCTATTTCTATACGTGGAAATAAGATAGCTGTCGGGGTAACAGATTTGGGTTGGTTGTCGTTTGTTGTAATATCAATAAAAAGAACTAGGGCTTTAGAGATCGCCACTAGGATTATTGGGGTTTGATGTTGGATAGGATCCTCACATTGCATTAGGGCTAGGGGATTAATCCCACAATTCATACCACTCTCGTGGGTTAGAATTGCGGGGTATTTCGGTGGCTCTCGTTGACATAATGGCGGTAGCCGTCAACGTAGCGGTATAGTTCGTCGATGGATCCCCTCAAGGCACGAGCCTGGCATGGTCACGTGCCTTGGTTGGATCTATCGATTTCCCTATTCGAATCCCTATATACCCCTTAAGCACATCAATTCCACAGACCGTGGGCATGATCTCAGTACGGGTTATCTACGGATTCGGTAGGATCTACCGAAATACAACCCTAAATCCCCAATTCAACGTAGGAATCCAGATCTACATTTTTCCCCTAGAATCCTAGGGCTAACCCATCAACCCTAGAATGAATCTACTCAGACATTGCAATAGAAACGCACAAAAGCATCAATTTCACAGAAGGAAACATTATATCAATCCAAAGATTAGTGCTAAAAGAACTTACAGCGAGAATAGATGAATAATATATCCAGACAAGAACAAAAGCAATAATCTTCAATAATTGATCCAAAATTCGCTACAAAAATAAGTCTTCAAAAATCCTACAAAGAATCGCCAGAGCTCCTCTAAAAATTCCTCACAAAAAGCTAAATTCAATTCCCCTTTTCGTCGCTCCCAGATCGAGAGCCTTCAGCGCTGCCAAAATCACGCGCATCGCACTCATTCAAATCTTTCCAAAAATGCCCATAGAATAGCCGACCGAGTAGGCTACTCGGTCCGAGCAGATTCTGCTCGGTCAGTGGCTCGGCCCGAGTAAGTGAGCTGCTTGGCTGCTTGGAGAATTTGAAATCGTCCTACCCGGACCGAGCAGATCTCTGCTCGGTCCGAGTAGGCTCGACTCGGTCTGATACTCGGGCTCTACTCGGGTGCTGCTCGGGTTGTGTAATCTGAGGCGAATCGACCGAGCAGATGAGCTGCTCGGTCCGAGTCAGCCCGTACCCGTCGTTGCTGTAATTGATATGGCTCGGACTGAGCATTTTCTGGGAAATGCTGCAGCAAGGCTCCTGGGCTTCTCTCTCTGCTCTCTCTCTCTCTCTTTTCTCTCCTCCAATGACTCCGAAAAACACGGCGCACTCCTCCAGAGCCCCACTAACAGGCTCACGGGCATGTCGAATGTGTCCATACCCGGATAGGGGTCCAAATCACTCCAAAATCCCTGAAAATTCACGGAACACTACGAAACTCGAAGATATCGTTAGAAATGCAAAATCGTAGTAAATAGTGGGATTTGGACGCGAAAATGATATGCGATGCGATGGGATAATGATATGAAAATTATGGAAAATATGGACACATCAAAATCCCCCAAGCTTACCTCTTACTCATCCTCTGGGAAGACGAATAATCGGTACGTCGGGAGGAAAACAAAATGAAAATAAGAAAATGAAAATAGAAAGTACTGAAAAACAAAAAGAGAGAAGTAAGAGGAAAGTGCTAAGGATGATCGGTCAGATCTCGGGCCTAAAAAGTCTATCACGATGCTCTGAGTGCTAAACATACATGTTATTGGCAATTTCTAGCTTTATAAATCATATGACATGCATTGCAGGAAAAGAAAAGGGATCTACTGAAATAACACCGTCAAATCATATCAATCTCATGAAATCCCTAGAGTCTAGTATAAAGAAGTTGGCAACGCCCTTTTCAATCACAAATACACAAGGAGCACAAAAGATTCACACAACATGCAATAAAGAATAGGAAAATTCATGACATTCAGATATTCAATTCGATACATGAAAAATCTCCAAAACTAAAGTAATTCGTAAAGTTTGGGTTTTATAACATCTCCCTGGTGTGCACCGTCTCCACTCTAATGGCATGCTCACTCATGTAATCAGTTAGTTTACCCCCCCCCCCCAGATTAGTTTGAGGCGTCGCATCAAGGAAAATGATATGGAAATTTTATTTTTCTTCCCAGAATAAATGATAGCTTCTAATGAATTGATATAAAACCGTATTTATTCATTTTCTTTCTTTTTTTTCTTTTCTTTTCTTTTTCAGATATGAATATATACACAATTTTTTTCTTTTCTTTTTTTTCAATAGAAGCTATACTTTTCTTTTTGGGTTTTGGGAAGTGAGATGCGGTAAAGGTAGCTACGGGGGTGCAACCAACTGATATGTAGAGATATAAAATAGATATGTGGAGAAGGAAAATAATGGGACTCTCACGTCACTCATAAGAGGGTGCACATCAGTTTGATAAAATAAAACCCTAACTAAACTCATATATATCATGAATATTTTCACTTCTCTAAATGAATACTGAAAATGGCATGCTGTAATAATCACAATATCAGCAGGCATGCAAACAGAAGTGAATAAGATAAGAAAGCAGGTGATCCAAGTGTTCAAGTGATGCGTGAACCTGGGTGCGTTTCCTAACATAAATCATACTAGATACTAATTCATGCAATCGATTTTCAATTCATTTTAGGTATTACATCAGATAGATCATCAATAGAAACGCATGCATATTGATAATAAAACTGAAATTAACTCTAATAGCATGTCAAAGAGATGAGCATCGCAAAACTAATTAAGCTTAGAGAGATATCATCATGTGGACCATCCTTAGCAAAAATAAAAAGAGGCAGAGAAAAAGGGAAAAGAGATAAAAGAGATGCATGCATGGAGAAAAACATAAAATATGATTCAAAATGAGAAAAAGTAAAATGATGCGGGAAAGTGGTGAAAAAGTAAACTAAAAACTGAAAATAAGGGAAGAAAATGTAAAAAAATGAAAATAAAGCGGTAGCGCTCATCCCCCAAGCTAAACCTAACAGTGTCCTCACTGCTAAAAAATGCTCGTGAGCTGGAGATGATGCTAAAGGGGTGGTGTTGGTGGGGAAATAAAATAAAAACTATGTAATAAAAGAAAAAGTGAATAAAAATAAAAATATGATATGATGCAATGCAATGTATGAAGTGGTGCATGGGTGTATCCTCCCCCAAGCTATGTGAAAGTAGGGCCCCAAAAAGACAGATGGGCACAAAATATATGGGGGAGGCAAAAGATGGGACGGACTACATCAAGCAGAGGCACCACCCTCTGGGGGTGGTGATGGGTCCCTATGCTGTGGACCCGGGGTGGAGGGAGGAAGGTCTGGCTACAAGTCATGGGGAGGGCTAGTGGTGAGATCGATGGTGGGAGTGGAAGGAGCAGCAATATATAAGACCAAGGCAGAGAGTGGATCAATTGTGACGGAAGACTCAGATGTAATAGAAACAGGCTCTGCAGAAGCCTGTGGAAGTGAAGCACTGAGTGTTGCTGAGTGGGTCACAGTGGCCGGCCTGGGAGGGGGAGCATGTGCAAGTATGACAGTAGGTGGGCCACGTTGACGAAGAAGGTCTATATAGATAAAAGATCCGACTCGACCCTCGATCAGTGTGTCCTAGTCTTGACTAGAAAGCATCGAAATCCCGCTGTAAGCGGGAAGTCAACTGCTCTAAAGCAGTCAGGCGAGAGTCGGAAGTGCGGGAGTCGGGTGGGGCACGGGGAAAATGTCGGTGAGTCACCACTCGCGTGAAACGGCCCGGTGCAGCTGAGGCACCGTGTCGAGCGTGGAAGGTGGGCGAGGGTGAGCTCGAGAGTGCCTCAGAGACGGCAGAAGGGAGAGCTGTAGTCGATACAGAAGTGTGGACAGTCGTCGACACGCTCTCGGTGTAAATGGGAGCTGAAGTGGAGGAGGTGGGGAAAGAATGAGGAACTGAAGCTATAAGCTCCGAAAGAGGGGGGAGGGTGGGGACAGGGTCGTGCGATGGAGCATCAATATCTATAAGGTCGTCAGAAAAAGGTAAATCGGTGCCCTCCGGCACCGATACACTGGTGGAAGAGATCTGAGTCTCGGGGCAAGAAGTGAGGACAGTCCCTGAAGACTCGAAGACGGTAGAAACAGAGGATACAGCAGTGGAAGAGGTGGCTCCGGAAGATGGGTGAACTGGAGGAACAGGGAGGCCGGCAACAAGAGCAGCTATGTCAAGCACCTCGAACACCTGGGGGCGAGGTCATCGGCAGGTGCCTCGACCGGTGCTCTAGGTGGCTCAATAACGTGGATGGGTGGGAGCGACTCTACCCTAGGAAGCATCCAGTCGAGCTGGACTGCTGGAATATGTGTGAGATGAGGGGCGGGAGCACCATGTGGGGGTCATGGCCGGTGCCTACGTGGTAAAGCCAGTGACGATCACTGTGTGGACGGAGAATGTGCATATGCTCGAGCACGCCTATGGTCAAGCGTGACGGGCCAGGGGGACGGTGAAGGTCAGCTGGAATGGGGATACCTAGCATCATGGCAAAAATGGTGAAGAAGACACCACATCAAATGTCTGCGGAATGGAGGTTGGTGGATGTCTGGTAAAGGCACTGACACAGCCAGTGGGCTGCGTCAGAGAGCATCAATGGTCTCAAAGAGCCATCCGGGTGGAATCTAAGAGGCCGGGTCATACCCCAAAGATGGGTAAGCTCAGGGAGGGACATAGTCCCGACCTCTGGTCTGTAGAAGAGTGTGCATGCTAGGTGCCTCTGGGCATAGCGAAGGCACGGGTGCACTATGCACGATGCCTTCCCCCGGCTAGGGCGGTACTCAGGTAGTCCAGAAATGCGCTCCCAAAAGGTGCGCGCAGCAAAATCATCAAGGTCAAAGCTCAAGGAAAAAAGCTACCCTAGGATCTGGGACGGCGGGGAAGTGAAAATAATCCCGGATCATAGCAAAAGTGACAGTGTAGTCGTGATCCAGGATGCGAAAGGTGATGCTGTCACCTGTTGCGGTGAAGGCAAGGGAGCTAAGACCCTCTAGGGCTAGGCGTGTGTAAGTAGGGGCGTGGACCCCGAGGAATCGGTCGAAACCGATCGCTCGGTACAGGCGGTGCACTCCCTGGAGGATGCCCAGTGAGCTAAGAGTAGGCACGTCTATGAAAACAATAGGAACTAGACGGCGCTGATGGAGCCTATAGTAGCGCGATCTCTGTGCGATATCTCAGAAAGTAATCCCGTGTGTAGGGATATGTGCAGTGGGGTCCTCAATGGATGGTGTGGGGTGTGGAGGCGAAGAGGTGGCGACGGTAGATGGTGCTGTGGTGACAGGTGTGGTGGTGGTGGGAATGGTGGTGGTGACAGCCAGTGCTGTGGTGGAGGGTGTGGTGGTGGTAGTGGAGGACGTGGTAGTGAGGCGTGCGCGACGCTGTAGACGGGAAGAGGAGGCACCAGAAGACGGCCTCTTCCCACGTATGGGTGATCACTCCATATTTTATACATTTTGTCTGCATGTTTGCATGCTATTTTGATCGCCCATATCGCATTTTTCACCATTATTCGACAATATTGCGATGATTTTCACTATTTCTTGTTTTTGTCGTATTTCAGGAAATATGGAGCGATTTGTAGCATCAAGGGATTTGCACGCGCTTAGGAGTGTCACCCACAGCTCATTCGAGGGCATATCAGTGATAGAGGATCAGCGGAAGAAGAAGGGAATCAATAGGAGCGACGAGGAGGAGAAAAGAAGAAGAATAAGCTCAGCAGCACATCACTCGGCCGAGTAGACCACCCACTCGGCCGAGCAAGAAGTCCAACTCGGTCGACCAGAACGGATACACACACGAAGTTTTCAGCGTATACTCGGCCAAACAAAGAAAGCCCACTCGGCCGAGTGAGAAACTTCACTCGCCCGAGTGGTGCAGGGAATTCGTACAGAGAAAGGCCAGAGATACTGGAATTTTCAGAGATCCATTGGAGGCCCACTCGGCCGAGTATGAATGCTCACTCGGCCGAATGAAGAAAGCCACTCGGCCGAGCCACTCCCCGATGACAGAACCTGAAACCCCGAAGTTACTGTTTTTGTACATGGTTTGTCACTCGGCCGAGTGATAAGGGTCACTCGGCCGAGTGACCCTCTCCGCCTGCTGTTAGGGTTGCGATTTCTGGGCTGCACAGGGGCAGTTTGGGCACGATTTTTTGGACAATTTTAGAGGGTATTTAAGCCATGTTTTTACCCTAGTTTAGAGAGCTTTTTGAACAATTAATTTTTAAACTTTCTTTTAGGATTTTGACGGCTACTCTTTGAGAAATCTCAGCTGGAGATCGTCCGCAATTACATTGGTTTGTCTATTTCTATTAAAACTTGATTTTTATGCATTATTTCTCTTTTGCAATGAATTGTGTTGTAATTATTATCGATTTTTCTGAGATTTGCATGATGCTTAGTGAGTAGTGCCGTCGTCCTAGGGCATAGGGATGAACCTTATGGACCCTATTTCTAAACTGTGATGAATTTGTAGAATTGTTGCTAGAATTGATTAAGGTTAGGTTGTGATCAATTGATTACGGATAGCTAGGAATTCATATCGATTGGGATTTGCAAGAGATTGGATCCCAATTGATAGGAAGGCCTAGATATTCGATTTAGATTGACAATTGGATTTCTCTAGATTTGGTTTGCAAGAGATTGGACCAAAGCTAGGATTTTTAATTGTGATTCTATACTAATATCCATTTGCAAGAGATTGGACGGATAGGAACTATCATAACCTAGGTCGTAGCTCGAGTTTGCACGAGAGTGGGCTCGAGATACGATTGGACAATGATGTCGTTCTTCATGCTAGCGGCTTAGGCTAGGGTTTGCACGAGAGTGGGCCCTATCCTAGGTTTGCTATAGACCGACAATAGCGCGAGAGCGTGAGCTTGGTTCTACATTAAGTTGTGACTAGTTCACCTATATTCAAGCTTAGCAACAATGAAGCTTATGGATCACAAGGATGAGAGAAGGTCCGCGGTGGGGATTTCCTATCCCTAGACGTTTTATTATATTGATATTTCTCTTGATATTTGAACGATTGTGACGGTTATACCCAAAACTATTCTTGATTCTCTTGATAGCTAGGTGATCGAAAAAAAACACAGTCATTTGTCCTCCCTGAGTTCGATACCCGCTCGCCGCTACACCGTGCGCTTGCGATAAGACTACAAGTCGTTTTTCGGGTGTACACTCGGACGCGATCAAGTTTTCGGCGTCGTTGCTGTGGAGGCGACAGTGTTTTAATTTCCCTACCTAGTTATTTCTTTTTTTGTTTTATTTTTTATTTTTATTTTACACCTCTATCGTGCTAACAATTCCATCGAAGCTCTGTTTTTCTTTGCATGTACACAAGATCGACGGTGGACCCAGAGGATATAATATTTGATCCGGAGATCGAACGTACTGAGTGGAGGATCAGAGCTGAGAAGAGACTCAATATAGAGGATAATTGTATGAACCGCCCGGAGACACCGGAAGAATTAGCGGCACGTATGACAAGGATTATATCTATCAGAGATAGGCTTCGGCCTAAAACTTCTTTCACCACTTCCTCCATCGCAATGTCGAAGTTGGCGGCGGATAAGAATTTTGAGCTCAATACGGGATTAGTGGTCTTAATGCAACAAGACCCCTTCCATGGGAACTCCCATGAGAATCCACATTATCACCTGCAGCTATTCTTGTCCAAGTGTGCCACCTTTCAAATGACGGGTGTTTCCGTTGATGCTATTAGATTGCGACTCTTCCCCTTCACCCTCAGAGACAAAGCTCTATATTGGTTGAGAACGCAAGCGGAAGGTATATTCACTACCTGGGATGAGTTGGCTAGTGCTTTTGGTGATAAATTCTACCCACCATCTAAGACAGTGAAGATTAAAAGCGCACTCATGTCCTTTAAGCAAGGACCGCAGGAGACCCTATACGAGGCATGGGAGCGCTTTAAGGATCTAGAGCATCAGTGCCCCCATCACAGCATAGAAGCATGGGAGCTAGTCCACAGTTTTTATAATGGACTCCAACCGGGCACTAAGCAAATCATAGATGCAACCGCCAACGGAGCCATTCTTTCCAAAACACCGGATGAAGCTACGGCCCTATTAGATGAAATGGCCTCTAATAATCAACAATGGGGCGATGAGCGAGGACAATCTTCTACCTCCTTGAAGCCAACGAGCATATACGAGGCCAAGGCCATAACAGAGCTTTCCAATAAGTTCGATTCTCTCCACAAGGTAGTGAAGAGATAGGAGAAATATATCACCGAGCCGCATGGAGCTCCCTCCATATCTACGCCGGGGAGCAATATGAGTGATTGGCAAGACCAATCTCAAGCTATGTTCGTAGGAGGAGAGCATGGAGAGGGAGCATTGGAACAAGTGCAATATGTTGCAGGGAACTCCGGTTATTGGGCCAACCCGGTCGCAAGGAATCATCCGGGATTTTCGTATATGAATAATGAAGGAGCTCTAAACCCACCGCCGCCGCAACAAACTCAAGCTATGCCTCCACCTCCACAACCTCAATACCAACCGAGGGGGCCACCGCAACAAAGTTACCCGCCTAGGCAACAAGCGGGACCGTATAGGCCACCCGATTATAACCAAAGTTGAAGAGCTCCAAACCCACCACAAGCTCAACCACGATCGGATCATGAAGCTAGGGTGCAGGAATTCATGGTGGAGCAAAGAAAAATCAATGCTAGGTTGACGACGCAACAAGATTCGCTAAATATCGTCGTTGCGCAACTTGGAGAGCAACTTGCGTTGCTAAACAAGAACACTCAACAATTGCCGGCTCAACCGGAGCCCAATCCACGGAGCAATACCGGCCACATAAATGCGGCGGTGACGATCACAACTATGGGCGGAAAGGATACCACTCCCGCCATGGTCCAAACCAAGGAGCCCGTGGAAGATATTTTGAACGACAAAGAGCCGGCTATTGAAGAGGAGAGCACAAAAGAGCCGCAAGAAGTTGGAAATTCTGAAATGATGAAGCCTAGTGAGGAGCGCACCTACATGCCGCCGGTGCCCTTTCCACAACGGTTGCCAAGAGCCAAAATATAGAAGAGGCTCGCCAAGTTCCTTGAATATTTTAGGGGAGTAAGCCTCAACATACCTTTCTTGGATGCTATAGTGGAGATCCCGTCGTATGCAAAGTTCTTGAAGAACTTAATATCGGGAAAGAAAAGGAAGGAGAAAATAATGCTTGCCGAACGAGGAACTTGGTTCACCCGGAGGGAAAAGGAGCCTGCGAAATTCAAGGATCCCGAAAGCATTCGCATCCCATGCACACTTGGAGGAGTCCCATTGCAAAAGGCCTTAGTTGACTTGGGAGCAAGTGTGAGCCTAATGCTCCTTAGCATGTTCCGAAAATTGAATACGGGGACCGACTTGAAACCAACCAACATGAGAATACAACTAGCAGATCGTCGGGTTACTAGGCCGGTATGGATTGTGGAGAACATTCCGCTACAAGTTCCGGGAGGTATATGCTTGCCTTGCGACTTCGTCATTATGGACATTAAGGAGGAGGGCGACACTTCACTTATACTTGGACGCCCGTTTCTAGCCACCCGGTGTTATAGTCGACGTGCGGGAAGGCACTTAATCCTTGAATGTCGGAAACATCGAGGTTGAGTTCCACATACCAAAGGCCATGAAGCATATGCCCTACCAAGAGGAGTTGGATTATGTGGACCTCCTTGATGAGGTAATCGACGAAGCCATTCCGCATTCCATTGGCGCTCTCCATGATGATGGCCTTGAAGAAGGCCAAACTCCTAGTATTGAAGAAAAGTTGGAGGACCCTCCAGATAGCTCTACGGCCGATGACAAAGACGACGCTGATGTCGTGAGGATAAGTGAGCTTTGCAAGCTCTCAACGACCAACAAATCGAGGAAAGCTCCAACGAATAGAAGATCGGTGTCACCGGTGAGGAAGAAGATTGGCACTAGCTCAAGCTTGGGGGACTTATCTCCCAACTCTACCCGTGATGAGGGGACGCCGAGGAAGGCCGACGAGCATCAACAACCAAATCCAAGTGGCCTTCCCAGCAAGTTTGACGGGCGTATCTCGCATGCGCCCAACATCACGTGTTAAACGAAAATCATGAGGGGTCGAGCTCATGACCTTAAACGAGCGCTTGTCGGGAGGCAACCCGATGGTTTTATATTATTTTCAGGTGATTTTTATTTTTATCTTAGATTTTTCTTAGTGTTTAGAGTCTAGTGTCTATAAAAATCATGACAACGTGCTTGGTTTTTAATGACAGGATATGGAGAAAGAGAGATCATTCATATGGAGGATGACTAAGACAAGGGAGAGCGCTCCAGGAACGCACTCAAGCCCCAGGAGAAGAAAGAGACTGACTAGAGGAAGAAAAATAGAGAATAGAGTGAAAACAGAGAGCCGTTACAGAAAACAGGAGGCCATTCGGCCGAGTAACATATGTCACTTGGCCGAGCGAAGACTCCACTCGACCGAGTGAGCACAGATCAGGGAAGATCCTTCTGACCAACTCTCTGTTATTTTCTGTGAATTACATTACAATTTGCCACTCGGGCGAGTAACTTGACACTCGACCAAGTGAATCAGATACCCTCCACGTTCAAAAAAATCGCTAAGTGGCCATGCCACTCAGCCGAGTGGAACTTGTCCATCCGGCCGAGTGGGAAAGACCACTCGACCGAGTAGTAAGTTACAAAGATATTTTCGAAACCTCCTTCACTCGGTCGATTGAACTCTTCACTCGGCCGAGTCGCAACTTCCCAATATAAGCGCTGCGGATGCAGCGCGAATTTCAAAACTCAAATTCCCCCAATTCTTCGCCTGAGCCCGCTGCCGCTTCACCTCCCTTTGCCCGAATCGTTGCCTCCCTCGCCCGATCCCTCGTCGCCCCCAGCCGACGATCACCACCAACTGACGTCGACGCCGGACCGCCGCCGACGCCGCCCTCCCAGCCATCGGTCACCCCCGTTTCACCCCAAAATTCGTATTTCTCATCAATTCTCCCATTTCGTACGCCCATTGCACCCCAAACTCAAATCAATTCCTATATATATCTATTGTACCCCCATCTCCCCCCTTATTTGTTGATGTACACCGCTAATTTTATTGTTTGTTTATCAGGATAGCTTGGGGGAGCTTTGGGGAGCTTCTGGACGCATTCGGAGCTTCGTGGAGGAGGCGTCTCTTTGCACACTTCAGATTTTGCTCTCGCATCGTGCTCAGGTATACTCGTTCCATCATCTAGCACTTCGCAATTTTTATTTGGGTAGTAGGCACGTCTCGTGGCACATATGCCGCCTCACCTTAGGCCACGCACTCAGGAGCCCGCTTCCAAGCGGAAGAAGTCAGGTGATCCTGGCTCCTCTTCTGCTAGGGCAGACTCCCTGCCACCTATCCCACCTCCACCTACACAGCCGCCTCCGCCCGATCCCATTCCACCACCTGCACAGCCAGACCCCGCTATTAACGCGATGGGGATTACGTTCAGAGATGACGCACACCGCGCCAGATTTGAGCGTATCTCCCACCGCTCGATTGTACCCTCCAGGTTCGCGCACCTAGCTGACTTAGATCGCCTAGGGGTACTTGAGGGGATGCTCACGTTATACGACAACGTGGGTTGGCGTGACTTTCTGTCTGTGTCGGCGGACACCTACATCCGCCCGACACTTGAGGTCCTGAGCTCTATTTCCCGGACTGTCGGAGGATGCTCATTTCGATTGATGGATCGAGAGTGCAAGGTCACTCTCAACATGCTTAGAGCATTCTTCCAGTGGCCCGATGTACCCGTCGCAGACCGCGCTTACGCTCCCACGCACATCCCAACCCCGTCGTTCGACACGCACGCCTTCTGTATACGGATCACGGGTTCACCACTCGCCTTTGACCCTAGTAGGGCCAAGGCATCTGTGATTCTCCACCCCTGCCTCTGCATTGCACAGCGCCTTATGGCGACCACATTTCTTGCGAGGTACGAGCCCGGGACGCTGTCTACGCCAGAGCTCTACATGCTCTATGCGATGACACGGCCTAAGGTCTTCGATAGGGGTAGTGACATCCTGGTCCCTGCCGTCGAGATTGATATTGCCAGTTGGTACATTGACCGTATAGTTATTTCTGTCGGCACTCGGACGCCCATTTGTTGCGGCGGTCTGATTACCCTCTTGGCACTTATGACCGACGTCGACCTACCTGCTGACTTGCTTCAACCACTGGGCCCCATTTCACTATCGATAGACGTTATGGCCCAGATGAGGATGTTGTGTGCTCATGGTCGTCAGCACAGGGCGTGGCTCCACGGTCCTTTCGCTGCTGATTACATGATCCTTCCGAGCCCTGCTCGTACACATATAGGACCTGTAGGTGGAGATTGGATTCCAGCGATGGATCTCCTTATCCCCGTCGCTTACGTGCTAGAGCCCGAGGATGCTCCGCATGAGCCCCTCATTCCACCCCAGGACCCCGTGATCCCTCAGCCTGCACCTGACCTGTCTGCACCTCCCGACACCTCTGTCCACACTTCTGTTAGTGTCGGGAGCACTTTTGCTGAGTCCTCGTCCACCACCACCACCACTGTGCCCATTTCTGTCGATCCCATTTCCGATGTGAGCCCCGAGCGCCCCATCACCATTTTAGAGAGCGGTGAGACCTCCTTCACCACCGCAGTCGAGACCCTATCCTCACCTTTGTTCTCGGCTTCTGGGGAGTCATTTTCTATACCGTTCACGTCCTCCCCAGTCGTCGACCTCACTGTCTCCACTGCCGCAGTCTTCTCAGAGAGCGTCGTGACCTCTATCCCCACTTGTGTCACTGACCTCTCTGCCTGCCTCGTTGTATGTTTTCACTTCAGCTTCTGTTGCTGCTCCTTCCTCGTCTACCTTGCATGCGTCTCAGCCTCACACAGAAGCTGCGCGACACTTAGCGAGCACAACACCCGAGCGCCACCCCATAGCTGCACCTATCCTTTACGGCGGTCGTGTGAGACAGCCCCGTTCTTCACCTGTTCGACCCTCTGCTCCACCTCCCCCCGACACCCTAGTTCAGAGCATTCGTGCTCTTGAGGGGGCAGTTAGCGGACTCAGAGGAAATTTTAGGGCTCTCTCCGCCACCGTCAGTGCAGTCCAGACCCGCTTCGCCATACTTCCTAGTATTCAGGCTTGCCTGAATCAGATTCTTGCGCGTCTTCCTCTGCCACCCACATCCACCCAGCGGCCACCTCGCCCGCCACCACCTCCGCCACAGGACGGTGCTGGTCCACCCCCGCCCGCTTAAGCATACACTTGATGCCTTCCATATTTTGGTTGTCGACATGCTGGATACTTTTTGTGAGCCTGCTGATTTTGCACCCCTCCTCCACGCACTGTATTGTTCACATTTTGGTCATACCTGTATATATCTGTTTGGGAGAGAGGGAGTACTTTTTGGGGACACTCTTATTTGCACCATTTTGATCTCTGCATGCATCACTTGCATACCCATCATATTCTTATTTTGTTTTTCTTCTTTCTTTTCATCATGCATGCATCCTCACCCACCCCACCCATATCTCGTCTCTCGGTGCGCCACACTTTGCACATTGAGGACACTGTGCACTTTAGCTTGGGGGAGTGAGTTCTCACACTTTTCATGTTTTGTCGCCTTTTATTTTTATTTTTGTCACATTTCTTCGTTTTTACACCCATTTTCACCCACTTTTTCCTTTATTATTATGCATCACGTTTTTTCTATTTCTTGAGTGTGCTGCATTGTACAGTAGTAGTTTTCATTTTCTTTTTATCCTTATTTCTTTCATCTTTTTGCTAGAGATGAATTTTCTGTGATGATGATGACGTGGTGTTAGCTTATCTCGATATGCATATTACTTTGTCATGCCATAGTTTTTATTTCAGATATCATATGTTATGTCTTGCTATGCATTTGAGATAGTAACCTGCACTTTCATGTATGAATATGGATGAAATTCTTTTATTAGCTGAGTCTGATGATTTTCACTGTATACTCTTTGTAGAAAACACACCAAGCTTCACGCATTGATTGCTTATATCTGGAGTACTGCTTTCCTTTTGTCACGCCCCGCTTCCCAAAAATATGGAGACGAAGCGTGAGAAGGTCCGCTCAGACTTGAAGCTGCAAAGCTGCAAGTCCGATAAGCGTCAATCAAATTTAAACTGCAGGTCCTTGCAACGCGAAACGAAACAAAGATAATAATAACGAAAGAGACAAAAGAAACATCTCAGAATATGCATAATAATAAATCTCAACATCACAGAAAAAGCCACCAGGCTAAAAATAAAAGAGTCTAAAAGAGGCCCAGCATGGCTAACAAAAGTACAAAGTGCAAAAACAAAGCAATGGTGCAAGCACCGACAACTAAAAGCAACGTAAAACAAAAGCAACTCAACAGTCACTAAGACTGGTCTCCGGTGTCCTCGAACTCCTCAACGGACGTAGGCTCGGGATCAGCGTCAGCAAACACTTCGTCCTCAGCAACTGTCTCTGGCTCAGGGTCTAACATGTGACACCCAAAAGAGCAAGGGGCACATGTCAGCAAGTCTGGAAGACTTGTGCAAGGAAACTGAAAGTAGGTAAAAGTAAAGCAACCTAGCAGTTCTAGCATGATGCGATGACATGGCAGTTAAAGTAATGAGTGCAACAGGTATAGTAAAAGTAAAGTAAAGTAAAGTAAAGTACGAGCATGGCATGGCATTCACAAGACAAGTACAAGACAAGTAAAGTAAGCACCTCGTGCACAGAGATTCCGTCTTTTGGCTAGAGTGGCTGCGCGGGCCAACTCCTAAGATCAAGTGACTGTTTATCCCTACCCCTCCACGTGTATCGGGCATTGGTTTTCAGCCAACACATGAGGCCCGCTTCTGGACCACGAGCCAGGAAGTGTTTTAAACAAGTATGGCGTAGGGGTGCACCTAGCCGGACAAGGAAGTACAAGTAGTGTAGCGTGTGCTACGAATGCGACATTCAATGCATGGATGACATGACATGGCAAGTAGTAAAGCGTACAGGTAAGGAAAGTAAACGTGACAGTTTAGTATGCATGAACAACAAGTTTAAAAGGGTTGGATCTAGCTTCGTTGTCAAGCTAGATCAATTTGGTGACGGATCTAGTTTCGTTGTCAAACTAGATCAAGTAGGAGTCTAGCCAGCTATCATTTCACTGACTAGTCTCTTTTACGCTAAAAACAAGGAAGTGGCCTAAAAACATGGCCCTACACAAGAATTGGCAAGTTTCACTTGCCTGCAATTATCACGTCAGGGAAACACCGTCCAACGAGTCCAAAGTCACAATTCCTACGTGCACAAGTCCACCGGCCTATATCCGTTTTATTAATCTTGATTAGGGAATTCTAAAACATTTAAAATACTTTAAAATACTGATTTTTAGTCTTGATTAGCATGCAATTGGGTTGGGGGTCCTAGGGGTGCAAAGCGTTACCTCAACACGACGCGAAAGCTACACCGGCGTCGGGTAGCGACGCCGGGGGTTGGAATAAAAGATCGCGCTCCAAGTCCAGATTCCAATTAGATTCCTCGCTGGAAATTTCAGAGCAATCAACCGGGGCGACGATTCCAGATTCCAAAGCTCGCACGTGCGACGACGGGCTACGACGTGCGACGACGTCGTACGCGACAAGTCGTCGAAGAGAACGCACCTAGGTGGGGCCCACAGTAGTCCTAGGGACCTTTGGGGGACCCACAATACCTCTGGAGAACTTGGGGGGCCCACGGTGGCAAGTGGTGCGACGGGTGCGGGGTTGCGACGAGTGGCTCTCGGTCGTACAGCCTCGGTGCGGGGAGATCCGTCGGTCGTGCACAGAGGATGCGGGGGTTGCAGCGTTTGGGGTCGGTGCGGGCCTTGGTGCGGAGAGATCTGTCGGTCGGGCGCTTGGGGCGGCTCGGTCACAGCGCTGTGCGGGCGTTGCAACGTTGCAACGTTGCAACGAAGCGGCGATGCAGCGTGAGCGGGGGAGCGCTTCGGTCAGGCACGGAGGAAGGCGGGGTGCGGAGCGGGCTTTGGTGCGGGGCTTGCAGCGATGCGGGGAGCGGCGATAGCGGGCAACAGCTCTCGGTCTGACCGAGAGAATCCATCGGTCGGACACGGCTGAAGCGGGGCGATGGCTGTGCGGAGCGGGCAGGGGCTGGGTGCGGAGCAGCTGCCGGTCAGAGCGGGGGAATGGAGCTGATTCCGTCGGTCAGTGCGGGAGATCTTCGTCGCAACGTTGCGACGATTCGTCGCAACGTTGCGACGATTCGTCGCAACGTCCAATTTGGGTTTTGGAAGAGGCTAGGGTTAATTTCTTGCGAAAATGGGTCTTCCTAGGGGTTGTTTATATAGTGTAGATGGGTTGACTTGGTCTAGGGCTAAATCTAATAGGATTAGAAGTTTAAAATAATTTAAAATTTGAAATTCAACTTCTCCAACTCACCCAAGGATTTGACTTGGTCCAAATGAGCTGGAAATTGGCTCAAAAATTCTTTAATACGTTTAAAACTCAAATAAATTTTATTTGGCCGAAAATAATTTAAAAATTAATTATTAAAAATAATATAAAACCTGTTAAAAATATAAAAGTGGTCAAATAAACTCCAAAAATTATAAAATAAATATCAGGGTGATCGTGTCGACGAAAGTGAGCTAACTAAGAAGACGGATCTCAATTTCGACGTCGGACGGCGAAACTAAAAATAGAAACGCCTCCCGTCAAGAGTGAGAATCGTCACGTCTCATCGAGTGAGATTAAATTGTGGAAAAACGACTCGAGAAGTGTCGTTCCAAGATAGTGCCACTATTTAATACTCTCAGAGACGTTCACAACGGCATATCACACAAAAGTGTTCACAACCAAATAAAGTCTAAAATAAACACGTGCACGGCCAAAAGCACGTGCACGAAAAACGTACAACGAAAAGTGGTCGTTACATCCTCCCCACCTTAGAATAAAGTCCGTCATCGGACTTTCTAATATATCTAGTCGCTCTAATAACTACCCCAATCAAGTCACATTATATTTCAAACCAGATATAGCTATTACAAATGCTTATATATGCACTAGGTAGTCAAACGTAGCACTACCAACACGTATATACACACGTACGTCATACACTTATACTTATTATAGTCAGTCAATTTCATACATGTATTTCAATCATATATATAAGCATACATCCCTTATATAACTACTACTTACCTAAACACAAAACAATATTTCAGATACTCATATAAGGATAGTCTCACACTTAGCAAATACGATCATTACTCTACATATGGTTAGCTACCTATGCACAAACAATATGGGTATACAACTCCCTAATATTTATCCAATACCAAACATCTCAACACATGTAGTCACTCCATACCATTTTAAATCAAGCTTCACTATATTTAATATATATATATATTCACCACTACTATAGTTTCACAATACATAGTCATTCAAATACATGCAATTAGTTCACCATATATTCACATCACGTACGGTCCTATAACTATATTTACGATACGCCACATATATCATAGTCACCAATAACTATAACTAAGCACATACTTACCCGTGCATGGTGCACACCCATGCACGCTAATATTTCATTTACGCATACCAATCATACCATCATATATACTTAGCACAACTACTCATCTAGTCTAGCTAGTACACATATGTTCACACGGGCAAGTCCTTAGTAATTAACTATACCACAAGACCAACACCTATAACTATATACTGGCGTAGCGACCCACAATCATATGTGTAACACAACCAGGCACAACACTCCTATCACTATACATACATCAAACATCGCTATATTCAACTACAAACATACCTTCAATATACTTCGAGTATACCCACTCAAGCCTGAGTGAGACTCAGTACACATATCAGAATATTCTATATACGTAACACGACATTCATACCTACACCCATACCACTCCCATATATAAACATCTACCAATACAACCATATACATTCCATAAATCAATCACACTTAATATTTAGTCAGGTAATACTTACATAGTTCAATCACTCTATATACCATAATAATAATAATACAGACATCAGCACACGTATAATTATAATACACTCCTTAATACATGCATACGTATTCATCGTATAGTCACACACATGTAACATATATATTCACACCGTAGCCTACTACCTATAATTAGTATACTAACACATCTATACGTACATAATTAAGATGTGCAATAGTCGTGTATACCTCACGGTATGCACGCATGCAACATCCCGAGAAACAAGCGATACCAATCAAAATGATAATCCTACTACCATATGCATAACACTTATATACTCAGGCAACAAAACATAACTACTTACGTCTGAACACTAAATATATCTACTTACGAGCACATACTCACTCGTACTAGTATATAGGTCACTCAATAGGCCTACTCACTTAACCATATGTACACTTATTATTATCACACCTAACATACACATAGCTTTACCAATCATTTTATTTCAACCATTACAAGTATCTCTAACTACATACACTCCATTAGACATTCCAACACTAACTCTTATATACACAGGCATCCTTAGTATAGTATAGCTAACTACACCCAAATCTATAACTACTAACACACAACAACTTCATACTATCACGAATAACTCCGAGTATATATATATCACACAATAGGCAAGCACCAATATACTTATGGGGATAAACTCATTCAAGCCCACGTACACAACTTGGGTACGTGCACTACGACTACGTCGCAAGGTCCAAGGGCCTACTAACAACTTAGAGTTGACACATACATTGACGGACCCTAAGGCCTAAGCAATAGAGGGAGGTCGGAAGCGTGACGAGGGAAGGATCGATAAGCACGAGTTCAGATAAGACGAATACAAGGAGACAGCTTGGTTAGGGAAAACTGTGATTCACTGGTGGATGTTTAGGTAGAGGAAAGGGAGATGTAGTGATGCTTAAGTAGGATACAGAAAAGAAAATAGGGTGAATAGCATAAGCTAAAGTACGTGGATTTTGAAAACTGTCGTTCTTCAAAAGTTGAAATCCCAGTCTGAAAAGAAATATTTGGAGATCGATAAAACGAGTTGTTCAAAATAAATTTGAGTCGAACATTCATAATAAGAGAAAATGGTCTATTGGTTTTAAAAATCATTATAAAAGGAAGTAAAATCATTTACACGAATATTAAGGACGTGGTTTAGAAAATTTATACGTTAGTAATTTAATATAATGTTGTCAAAAAGTTTTGGAAAGTCAAGAATGAAATCAAGTAACGGAAGAATTTAAACTCATATTAAATGCTTTCAAAACTTTTAGGCTATGGAAAATTTAAAATAACCAACATTGGAACTACTTTTTAGAGAACCAGGGTTTGCCAGAAATGAGAAACTGATTTACATAAGGTTCTTAATACACGAGCACAACAAGTCTGGCACGGATATAAAAATAGTTGAAAGTATGTATGGTGCACGGAAAAATAATATTACTTAGTAGTAGAATTATCGAAATCGAATAGCAAGTCTTTAAAATCAAATCATGGAGTGTCTAAATCAGGAAGTGGTTATGAAAATAGTAATTTTGCAAAAATCTAAAATAGCGAGAACGACGAGCAAAAACCAACTTGCTGAAAGATGAAATTCCATGTGTCTTGAAAAGTATATGAATGGCATGTATCAGGAGGAAAAATCACAAGTTGAATAAAGGTACGGTTCAGAATCAAATTAATATATGAAGGGACGACGCATTTACATAAGTACGAAAAACATAGGCTGGGAAAATACTATAAACTAATATTCAAAAATTCCGACAAACGTTTTAAAAATTTAAATCAATGAAGAAGTATGAAGTATAAGTATATTAAAATTTTGAACAAAGTTAAACTTGGTGGAAGAGAAGATTGAAAAATACTTTCAGAAGGTTCAAGATTTGCAATGGAGATGTTTGAAAATTGACGACGATCGTCATGAGGCGATCTCGTGAGTCGAGGCAAGGAAATTGGTCGGATGATCAAAACATTCATACGCCTAGGATATGAATCAAGGGAATCTACGGGGAAACTCCTACGGTCGACCAACTAAGGATTAAGAAACGAAGCGCTAAGACCTTCTAAGGAGCTAGACGGAAACGAAATGCGTTCAGCTTGGCCCGAAATCGATGAACCCAAGCGAACGACTGAAGGAAATTCTAGAAGTCTAATATGGTCAGAGGTAGACAAGGACCACTAAGGTAACTCCTACGACGATTAAATCAATTGCTGACAGGGGTCTAACTATCAATCAGAGGCCTCTAACTAGCAAACATAGACGTATAACTAAGTTTTCTTACCCCTAGTGACATAGGAAAACGACTAGACTCAGGGCTTCTGACTCGGATGTTGCAATTTATTTAATGGACATTCCGTTATTATCGTTGTTCCGTTAATTCGCAATTGCAAGACTGGACCTGCATGGGCCACCAACAAAACCTGTCACGCCCCGCTTCCCAAAAATATGGAGACGAAGCGTGAGAATGTCCGCTCAGACTTGAAGCTGCAAAGCTGCAAGTCCGATAAGCGTCAATCAAATTTAAACTGCAGGTCCTTGCAACGCGAAACGAAACAAAGATAATAATAACGAAAGAGACAAAAGAAACATCTCAGAATATCCATAATAATAAATCTCAACATCACAGAAAAAGCCACCAGGCTAAAAATAAAAGAGTCTAAAAGAGGCCCAGCATGGCCAACAAAAGTACAAAGTGCAAAAACAAAGCAATGGTGCAAGCACCGACAACTAAAAGCAACCTAAAACAAAAGCAACTCAACAGTCACTAAGACTGGTCTCCGGTGTCCTCGAACTCCTCGACGGACGTAGGCTCGGGCTCAGCGTCAGCAAACACTTCGTCCTCAGCAACTGTCTCTGGCTCAGGGTCTAACATGTGACACCCAAAAGAGCAAGGGGCACATGTCAGCAAGTCTGGAAGACTTGTGCAAGGAAACTGAAAGTAGGTAAAAGTAAAGCAACCTAGCAGTTCTAGCATGATGCGATGACATGGCAGTTAAAGTAATGAGTGCAACAGGTATAGTAAAAGTAAAGTAAAGTAAAGTAAAGTACGAGCATGGCATGGCATTCACAAGACAAGTACAAGACAAGTAAAGTAAGCACCTCGTGCACAGAGATTCCGTCTTTTGGCTAGAGTGGCTGCGCGGGCCAACTCCTAAGCTCAAGTGACCGTTTATCCCTACCCCTCCACGTGTATCGGGCATTGGTTTTCAGCCAACACATGAGGCCCGCTTCTGGACCACGAGCCAGGAAGTGTTTTAAACAAGTATGGCGTAGGGGTGCACCTAGCCGGACAAGGAAGTACAAGTAGTGTAGCGTGTGCTACGAATGCGACATTCAATGCATGGATGACATGACATGGCAAGTAGTAAAGCGTACAGGTAAGGAAAGTAAATGTGACAGTTTAGTATGCATGAACAACAAGTTTAAAAGGGTTGGATCTAGCTTCGTTGTCAAGCTAGATCAATTTGGTGACGGATCTAGTTTCATTGTCAAACTAGATCAAGTAGGCATCTAGCCAGCTATCATTTCACTGACTAGTCTCTTTTACGCTAAAAACAAGGAAGTGGCCTAAAAACATGGCCCTACACAAGAATTGGCAAGTTTCACTTGCCTGCAATTATCACGTCAGGGAAACACCGTCCAACGAGTCCAAAGTCACAATTCCTACGTGCACAAGTCCACCGGCCTACATCCGTTTTATTAATCTTGATTAGTGAATTCTAAAACATTTAAAATACTTTAAAATACTGATTTTTAGTCTTGATTAGCATGCAATTGGGTTGGGGGTCCTAGGGGTGCAAAGCGTTACCTCAACACGACGCGAAAGCTACACCGGCGTCGGGTAGCGACGCCGGGGGTTGGAATAAAAGATCGCGCTCCAAGTCCAGATTCCAATTAGATTCCTCGCTGGAAATTTCAGAGCAATCAACCGGGGCGACGATTCCAGATTCCAAAGCTCGCACGTGCGACGACGGGCTACGACGTGCGACGACGTCGTACGCGACAAGTCGTCGAAGAGAACGCACCTAGGTGGGGCCCACAGTAGTCCTAGGGACCTTTGGGGGACCCACAATACCTCTGGAGAACTTGGGGGGCCCACGGTGGCAAGTGGTGCGACGGGTGCGGGGTTGCGACGAGTGGCTCTCGGTCGTACAGCCTCGGTGCGGGGAGATCCGTCGGTCGTGCACAGAGGATGCGGGGGTTGCAGCGTTTGGGGTCGGTGCGGGCCTTGGTGCGGAGAGATCTGTCGGTCAGGGTGCTTGGGGCGGCTCGGTCACAGCGCTGTGCGGGCGTTGCAACGTTGCAACGTTGCAACGAAGCGGCGATGCAGCGTGAGCGAGGGAGCGCTTCGGTCAGGCACGGAGGAAGGCGGGGTGCGGAGCGGGCTTTGGTGCGGGGCTTGCAGCGATGCGGGGAGCGGCGATAGCGGGCGACAGCTCTCGGTCTGACCGAGAGAATCCATCGGTCGGACACGGCTGAAGCGGGGCGATGGCTGTGCGGAGCGGGCAGGGGCTGGGTGCAGAGCAGCTGCCGGTCAGAGCGGGGGAACGGAGCTGATTCCGTCGGTCAGTGCGGGAGATCTTCGTCGCAACGTTGCGTTGATTCGTCGCAACGTCCAATTTGGGTTTTGGAAGAGGCTAGGGTTAATTTCTTGCGAAAATGGGTCTTCCTAGGGGTTGTTTATATAGTGTAGATGGGTTGACTTGGTCTAGGGCTAAATCTAATAGGATTAGAAGTTTAAAATAATTTAAAATTTGAAATTCAACTTCTCCAACTCACCCAAGGATTTGACTTGGTCCAAATGAGCTGGAAATTGGCTCAAAAATTATTTAATACGTTTAAAACTCAAATAAATTTTATTTGGCCGAAAATAATTTAAAAATTAATTATTAAAAATAATATAAAACCTGTTAAAAATATAAAAGTGGTCAAATAAACTCCAAAAATTATAAAATAAATATCGGGGTGATCGTGTCGACGAAAGTGAGCTAACTAAGAAGACGGATCTCAATTTCGACGTCAGACGGCGAAACTAAAAATAGAAACGCCTCCCGTCAAGAGTGAGAATCGTCACGTCTCATCGAGTGAGATTAACTTGTGGAAAAACGACTCGAGAAGTGTCGTTCCAAGATAGTGCCACTATTTAATACTCTCAGAGACGTTCACAACGGCATATCACACAAAAGTGTTCACAACCAAATAAAGTCTAAAATAAACACGTGCACGGCCAAAAGCACGTGCACGAAAAACGTACAACGAAAAGTGGTCGTTACACCTTTCTTACATCACTTCTTATTGTATGAAAATTGTACGCTTCACTTTCAGGTTGAATGGATGTATGTCAGTTGATATAACTGGACTTGTTTACGTTCTGAGATTAAACTGAGTAGATTACATTACTCTGATAAAAGTTGTCGTGCACGTCATTTAGAGTGAACCGAGTGTTACATATATTTCTTTCGCCACATATCTTGAGCATTATTTCTATACTTATATTCATTGGTGAATCTCCCTTTAGCAATTCTATTATTGGCATTTCCCCCGCTATTGAAATTCCATGCTCCAATACCCCAAAATCAAAAAAAAGAAAAAAATATGTGAATATCTTTCTATCTTTTGATTTGGGATCTTAGATGTATATATGCTTATACATGATCCCGTCTCATAATCTTTCTCTCTTTCTTCCCTCTTTTGTTTTTATTCTTATTGGAGCTCCAAAAATGGGGAATGTACTTATTGATTTACTTATACCACCATGCTTATAGATAAGCTTGGGGGAGAGGATCCAATGATGTGTGAGAGAGTGACTACTTGAATGTGCATGACAACCTAAGCTAGGTAATTTTCTATACTCGGTAAGATTACTAAAAGTTTCACGAAATCCAGGAATTGAGACTTAGCAAGCATTTCATGAAAACCATACCTTTCTATTCTTATTGATCCATAATGTGTGATATCTCTTATACTCCAAATAGAAAGCATTCAATTGAAAAGTGTGTGGTCTATGATTATGTATACCGTTTTAGATGCTTCAGACGATGTTAATCCTAGAATGATTCCATATTTCATATTGCTTTGATATTCTCGGGATTTCTATTTTGAATGCATCCATATGATTAGATATCGAGATGAAAATCTTTGGCATGTGTTATTTATATTCACCGTATGCTATATGAGTAAGCAAGGCCCACGTCCTGAGAAAATGATCTAGCACCTCTCTCTTTGCTTTCTTTCCTTACTTACTTTCTATTTTCTCCCATTTTTCATTTTTACTATTTTTCCCGTCGGGTTCGCCTTTTACTTATCTTCCTCGAGGACGAGTAAGAGGTAAGCTTGTGGGATTTTGATCACTCCATATTTTATACCTTTTTTCTGCATGTTTGCATGCCGTGTTGATCGCCCATATCGCGTTTTTCACGATTATTCGACAATATTGCGATGCATTTCACTATTTCTTGTTTTTTTTCGTATTTCAGGAAATATGGAGCGATTTGGAGCGAATTTGAGATCAAAGGATTTGCACGCGCTTAGGAGTGTCACCCACAGCTCATTCGAGGGCTTATCAGCGATAGAGGATGAGCGAAAGAAGAAGAGAATCAATAGGAGCGACGAGGAGGAGAAAAGAAGAAGAATAAGCTCAGCAGCACATCACTCGACCGAGTAGACCACCCACTCAGCAGAGCAAGAAGTCCCACTCGACCGACCAGAACTGATACGCACACGAAGTTTTCAGCGTATACTCGGCCGAACAAAGAAAGCCCACTCGGCCGAGTGAGAAACTTCACTCGTCCGAGTGGTACAGGGAATTCGTCCAGAGAAAGGCCAGAGATACTGGAATTTTCAGAGATCCATTGGAGGCCCACTCGGCCGAGTATGAATGCTCACTCGGCCGAATGAAGAAAGCCACTCGGCCGAGCCACTCGGCCGAATGAAGAAAGCCACTCGGCCGAGCCACTCGGCCGAGCCACCCCCCGATGACAGACCCTGAAACCCCGAAGTTACTGTTTTGTACAGGGTTTGTCACTCGGCCGAGTGACAAGTGACAAGGGTCATTCGGCCGAGTGACCCTCTCCGCCTGCTGTTAGGGTTGCGATTTCTGGGCTGCGCAGGGGCAGTTTGGGCACGATTTTTTGGACGATTTTAGAGGGTATTTAAGCCCTGTTTTTACCCTAGTTTAGAGAGTTTTTTGAACAATTAATTTTTAGACTTTCTTTTAGGATTTTGACGGCTACTCTTTGTGAAATCTCAGCTGGAGATCGTCGGCAATTACATTGGTTTGTCTATTTCTATTAAAAACTTGATTTTTATGCATTATTTCTCTTTTGCAATGAATTGTGCTGTAATTATTATCGATTTTTCTGAGATTTGTATGATGCTTAGTGAGTAGTGTCATCGTCCTAAGGTGTAGGGATGAACCCTATGGACCCTATTTCTAAATTGTGATGAATTTGTAGAATTGTTGCTAGAATTGATTAAGGTTAGGTTATGATCAATTGATTACAGATAGCTAGGAATTCATATCGATTGGGATTTGCAAGAGATTGGATCCCAATTGATAGGAAGGCCTAGATATTCGATGTAGATTGACAATTGGATTTCTCTAGATTTGGTTTGCAAGAGATTGGACCAAAGCTAGGATTTTTAATTGTGATTCTATACTAACATCCATTTGCAAGAGATTGGACGGATAGGAACTATCATAACCTAGGTCATAGCTCAAGTTTGCACAAGAGTGGGCTCGATATACGATTGGACAATGATGTCGTTCTTCACGCTAGTAGCTTAGGCTAGGGTTTGCACGAGAGTGGGCCCTATCCTAGGTTTTCTATAGACCGGCAATAGCACGAGAGCATGAGCTTGGTTCTATATTAAGTTGCGACTAGTTCACCTGTATTCAAGCTTAGCAACAATGAAACTTATGGATCACAAGGATGAGAGAAGGTCCGTAGTGTGGATTTCCTATCCCTAGACGTTTTATTATATTGATATTTCTCTTGATATTTGAACGATTGTGACTGTTATACCCAAAACTATTCTTGATTCTCTTGATAGCTATGTGATCGGAAAAAACACAGTCATTTGTCCTCCCTGAGTTCGATACCCGCTCGCCGCTACACCGTGCACTTGCGGTAAGACTACAAGTCGTTTTTCGGGTGTACACTGGGACACGATCAATGGGAGGGGTCGTCGATCCGAGTGTGCGAATCATGGTGTATGTGGTATATGAACTACAGTATGAAAAGAGATCATGGAATGAGCGTACCGTAGGTGCGAATGATGCGGAAGCACGAAAGATCTCCCAAGCTAGTCCATGCTGCTGCTGCTGACGTCAGCGGAGAGGACCTGCAATTTGAAATGGGCAAAACGTCAGATAATCGATCAAAAATACGTGAAAAGCAGATATACTGTGACTCGGACCGATCAGAGAGCTACTCGGTCTGAGTTGTGCAAATCGGGTTGTGAGGTGACTCGGTGTGAGTCGTGAACGAGCTGTGCGACTCGGTGGAGACGTGACCGAGCACCGAGGTGCTCGGTCTGTGCCCTAGGGCACAGATCAGGGGGAGGCGAATCGTTGTATGCCATGGAGAGGGAGGCAGGGGGTTTCGGCGGCGGCGAGGGTTTTGGGGATGTGGGGTGGGGGTTTTGGGGGGTTTTGGGGGTGTGGGTCGGAGGCGGCGACGGCATTGGGGGCTCCGGCGACGGTGCCGTCGTCGAAGTGGGGAAAGAGGGGGAGCGGGGAGCGGGAGATGAAGGGAGAGGGAGATGGGGGGTGTGTGAGGGTGGCGGCGCTGTCGGCGGCGGTGGGACCGTCGACGGCGGGGGCCGATGTGTAGGGCGAAAGCGATGGGGGGAAAAGAGCGGAAGATCGGGGGAGATAGAGAGAGAAAAGGGGAGAGAGGGGAGGGGCAGCTGACCGGAGAGCGGCGGAGACGACGGAGCCGGCGGTGGTGACGGTGGGAAAGACGGTGAAGGCCGGCGGGTTGAATGAGTACGTAGGAGGGAGAGGTTAGGAGCTCGGGGGGGAAATGAGGGATTAGAAAAAAATTTTAACAGCGGGGTTAGAAGAGGGAAACGGGTTGCGGGTAAAAACACGACCCGACTCAGTCCGAGTAGCTAGGCTGCTCGACCGAGTCAATGTAAAAATTTTAATGAAAATACTCCCTCCGAGTCGTTTGCTGCTCGGGCTAAGCCAATAATGCTCTGTCCGGGTTGACAGAGTGACGTTTTCTCTCTAAATTTCAAGCATGTACGACTCGACCGAGCAGTAAGTTGCTTGGGCCGAGTCCATCCCTACTCAGGCCGAGTCAATAATATGCTGTCCAGGTTGACAGAGTGACGTTTTTCGCTCAAATCTCAGCCCTGTACGACTCGATCGAGCAGTAGATTGCTCGGGCCGGGCCCATTTTTACTCGGACCGAGCAGCTAGCTGCTCTGGCCGAGCAAAATGGCCGGGCTTGTTCGTATCTATGCTGCTTGACCGAGCAGATGAGCTGCTCGGTCTGAGCTTCCTGTGTCTCTTTTTCCTCTTCTTTTCCCTTGGTTTTCTTCTCAAATATTCGATTCCGTTGCTTTCCTTCGACTTCCTTCCGTTTATAATGTTCATATGCATACCCCCAATTGTCTGTCCAACACAGAACACAAATTCGTCAAATTTTTATGATTTTTACAATTTTACCTAAAATCACGAAATAAAAATAATAATAAGAAAATAAAAGTCAAAAATCTACGAAATTGGGTTGCCTCCCAATAAGCGCTTGTTTTTAGTCATGAGCTCGACTCCCTCTGATATATCAATGCTCATTTGGCGTGCACGGTGGTCGCGCGTCAATCTTCGGGGTGGTGCATACCAGCGGCGTTTGATTTCCGCCTACTCCAACATTGTTCTCAACATAAGATATGGTCTCCAGTGCCTGACGATTTGACGATTGACGTAGAAACTCCTCATCCAATACTTGGATGTACGCGGCGACTGCTTTGTTGTAAGTTGGGTCGCCGTCGTCGTCGATGCTTGCCATCATTAGGTCCTTCATGACCCCTTCAGCAGTGAACTCTTCAATTTCTTCCTCTTCAAGAAGCTCCAGATAACTGGCCCCTTCTTCATAAGCTCTCTCCTTCATCGGCCTTTGTAGCCGGAACTCAGCTTTAATATTCCCCACATTGAGGGAAAGGATCCCTTCTCGGACGTCTATCAGAACTCCGACCGTCGCCATGAAGGGGCGGCCGAGTATGAGTTGAGAGCTCCCTCCTTCCGGCATGTCCATAATAATAAAGTCGACTGGGATGCATAGCCCTGGAGGTATCTGGAGGATGACGTCCCTCGCTATTCTGACCGGGTAAGTGATAGAATGATCAGCGAGCTGGATGGACATGCTCGTCGGTTCCAGCTCACTTCCTGTCTGGAATCTTTTGAAGATGGAGAGGGGCATCAAACTGATGCTGGCCCCCAAGTCAATTAACGCTCTGATGATTGGCATGCCACCGATGGAACATGGCACGGTGAAGCTCCTCAGATCCGGCAGCTTCCGGGGGAGGAGATTTTTGATAATGGAGGTAGAATCCTCCAACAGCTTGATCTCTTCCAGCTTCCTCTTTCCCGTGATGAGATCATTCAGAAATTTGGCGTATGTCAGGATCTCGGTGATGGCATCAATAAACGGGATATTCAGCTGAATCCCCTTCAGTAACTCCATAAACTTGGAGTACTTCTTCTCCACTTTGGCTAGGGCTAGCCTCTGTAGGTATGGAGGAGGGAGTCTGGAGGCTTTGCCCTTAGATGCATCAACGGGTGGCGGTGTCATGGTAGGTAAGACTGGAGGTGTATCCGCTCTCTCCTTAGTAGTGACAGGCCTTTCAGTGGCCTCAACTCTATCACTGTCATCAACAGCTTCTTCAATGGTAATCTTCTCCTTATTAAACACCGGAACAATAACGGGGTCAGTAACCTGTCCTCCTCATGTGGTCACAGAAACCATGGCGTTGGCTTGAGCTCTAGGGTTGGTCTCCGGCTGGGAGGGTAATCTCCCCTGATTCTTCAGCAACTGCGACATCTGCCCCCTCAGTTCAACGAGCGAAGAATTGATATTCTTAAATTGGTTCGATGTATCCTGATTGAAGCGGATCTGGCCCCTCATGAAGGTCTCCAGTGTGGCTTCCAGGTTAGACTTGGGTGGAGCCGGCGCATAATTCTGCTGAGGCGGCCGGTTGAACTGATATCCTGGCGGCCTGTAGGGCCCAGCTAGCCTAAAGCCGCCTTGCTGCTGGCTCTGCTGCTGCTGAGGAGGAGGTGGTGGTCTTTGAAACTATGGAGGTTACAGCCCTCCACTTGGGTTTCCATAGGAAAACCCCGGGTGATTTCTAGAAGCAGGATGCGGCCACTGGTTCCGTCCCTCTCCCTGGACGTACTGCACGGTCTCAGATGTCTCAGCCCCCTCTTAGTGACCCTCAATAGGGATATATCTGGGATCTACATACTCCTCCCCTGGATGATAGGAGGTGCTGGGTGCCGCTGGGATAGAGTCCAGGCGCTGCTCGATGCGGGCCACTTGCTTGCACAGGGCCTCAATCTGAGAATCCAAGTGAGTGGCGACCTTGACCTCGGGAGTCTGGGTCACAACAGTCCGCTCATCACTCCACTACTGGATGTTGGCCGCCATGTGCTCCAACAGATCTATGGCTTCCTCGGGAGACTTATCCAATAGGGCGCCTTGCGCCGCAGCATCAATAATCATCTTGGTGCTAGGCTGGAGCCGGTTGTTGAAGCTCTGCACCAAATCGCAGGGCTGGATTCCGTGGTGTGGACACTGGTGTTGGAGGTCTTTAAACCTCTCCCAAGCCTCGTAAAGCGACTCCTACGGGAGCTGCTTGAAATTAGAGATGGCCCCACGGATCCGAACCGTCTTTGAGGGTGGATAAAACTTATCCATGAAAGCAAGCGCGAGCTTCTCCCATGTGGTGAAGTGGTTGGGAGGATGGGCCCGGAGCCAATAGGAGGCTTTGTCCCTCAAGGTGAAAGGGAAGAGCCGCAGCTTCACCGCATCATCACTGAAGTCCTTCGCCTTGAAAGTATCGCACTTAGCCAAGAAGGAGTCGATGTGATGGTTGGGATTCTCATGAGGATGCCCGTGGCAGGGATCTTGCTGCATCAGATTTATCAACCCCGTCTTAAGCTCGAAGGTTTCCGCCGTCAGTTGCGGTCTCAGAATTGAGGAGTTGTTCCCAAAAGTCGGTTTCATGTGGTCCCTGATGGACCCAGTGCGAGGAGGAGGAGGAGGAGGATTCTCTCCCATCTGAGCAGATGGAGATGAACTTCTGCTAGAGGCTCTCAAAGCACTGGCTATCTTTTCGATCTTAGGATCGAACAATAACCTCTAATAGTCCCCTTGTGGCGGGTGTTCATGCACCAACAAAACTCAGAAGAACACCGTCAGTAGCACCGCAATAAAAAAAGAATAAAAAATGATGGTAGGGTGAGAAATGGTAAGAATGCTAGCAAACTTCACAAAGATAAAAACAAACTGAGATAAGAACATTATTGCCGTCCCCGACAACGGCGCCAAAAACTTGACGCACCCGTAACCTACACCTAGGTTCCACCTGGCGGTGTCACGATCGCCAGGCGTAATATGGCCCCTAGGCTATGATTTCGGGCTCAATCCACAAGCGAAGGGTGTCGAGTAATAGTATATAAGATGTAGGATCCCACAGGGACGGTGATAGTGTCTATAAATTCTCAGTCTATTTCTAAACGTGGAAGCAAGATAGCTGTCGGGGTAACAGATTTGGGTTGGTTGTCGTTTGTTGTAATATCAATAAAAAGAACTAGGGCTTTAGGGATCGCCACTAGAATCATTGGGGGTTGATGTTGGATAGAATCCTCACATTGCATTAGGGCTAGGGGATTAATCCCCCAATTCATACCACTCTCGTGGGTTAGAATTGCGGGGTATTTCGGTGGCTCTCATTGACGCAATGGCGGTAGCCGTCAACGTAGCGGTATAGTTCGTCGATGGATCCTCTCAAGGCGCGAGCCGGGCATGGTCACGTGCCTTGGTTGGATCCATCGATTTCCCTATTCGAATCCCTAGATACCCCTTAAGCACATCAATTCCACAGACCGTGGGCCTGATCTCAGTACGGGTTATCTACGGATTCGGTGGGATCTACCGAAATACAACCCTAAATCCCCAATTCAACGTAGGGATCCAGATCTACATTTTCCCCTAGAATCCTAGGGCTAACCCATCAACCCTAGAATGAATCTACTCAGACATCGCAATAGAAACGCACAAAAGCATCAATTTCAAAGAAGAAAACATTATATCAATCCAAAGATTAGGGCTAAAAGAACTTACAGCAAGAATAGACGAATAATAGATCCAGACAAGAAAAAAAGCAATAATCTTCAATAATTGATCCAAAATTCGCTACAAAATAAGTCTTCAAAAATCCTACAAAGAATCGCCAGAGCTCCTCTAAAAATTCCTCACAAAAAGCTAAATTCAACTCCCTTTTCGTCGTTCCCAGATCGCGAGCCTTCAGCGCTGCCAAAATCGCGCGCATCGCGCTCGTTCAAATCTTTCTAGAAATGCCCCTAGAATAGCCGACTGAGTAGGCTACTCGGTCCGAGTAGTTTCTGCTCGGTCAGTGGCTCCCGAGTAAGTGAGCTGCTCGGCTGCTTGGAGAATTTGAAATCGTCCTACCCAGACCGAGTAGATCTCTGCTCATTCCGAGTAGGCTCGACTCGGTCTGATATTCGGGCTCTACTCGAGCGCTGCTCGGGCTGTGTAATCTGAGGCGACTCGACCGAGCAGATGAGCTGCTCGGTCCGAGTCAGCCCGTATCCGTCGCTGCTATAATTGATATGGCTCGGTCCGAGCAGTTGTCAGCCCGTATCTGTCGCAACTGAGCTGCTCGGACCGAGAATTTTCTGGGAAATGCTGTAGCAAGGCTCATGGGCTTCTCTCTCTGCTCTCTCTCTCTCTCTCTTCTCTTCTCCAATGACTCCGAAAACGCAGCGAACTCCTCCAGAGCCCCACCAACGGGCTCACGGGCATGTCGGATGTGTCTATACCTGGATAGGGGTCCAAATCGCTCCAAAATCCTTGAAAATTCACGGAACACTACAAAACTCGAAGATATCATCAGAAATGCAAAATCGTAGTAAAAAGTGGGATTTGGATGCGAAAATGATATGTGATGCGATGAGATAATGATATGAAAATGATGGAAAATATGGACACATCACGCATCATATCCCAATCCCGTGGAATTAACTCGAAAAGCCTGAAGCTACTTCGAAAGGGTGCATCTCCTTGTCCCCCTTGTCACAAAGGGAAATTGATTACGAGACCATCCCCCCTGAAGGTGGACTCAGAGTCTCCAAGCTTCCTAGAGAGAATACATGAAGACATTTGCGGGCCTATTCACCCCGCAAGTGGCCCATTTCAGTACTACATGGTACTGATTGACGCATCTTCCAAATGGTCATATGTGTGCCTCCTGTCCACCCGCAACGTAGCCTTTGCAAAGCTACTGGCACAAATCATAAAGTTACGGGCACATTTCCCAAACAACCAGATCAAGAAATTGCGTCTGGACAACGCTGGGGAATTCACATCACAAGTCTTCCTAGACTACTGCCAAGCAACTGGCATAGAAGTTGAACATCCTGTAGCTCATGTTCACACCCAGAACGGGTTAGCCGAATCTCTTATAAAGAGACTACAATGGATTGCTCGTACATTGTTGATGCAATGTCAGTTGCCGGTGAACGCATGGGGACATGCCATCTTGCATGCTGCATCACTGATAAAATTACGACCGTCAGGAAATCAATCTTATTCTCCGATGAAACTTGCATATGGGAACCCACCGGATATCTCTCACTTGAGGATATTCGGATGTGCTGTCTATGTCCCCAGCGCACCACCGCAGAGGACCAAGATGGGTCCTCAACGTCGACTGGGTATCTACATAGGATTCGATTCACCATCGATCATTAGATACCTAGAACCCCTAACGGGGGACGCTTTTAAGGCACGTCAAGCAGATTGTGAGTTTGATGAAAGCACTGTTTCCAAACTGGGCATTAACATAGAGAAGCCAGAAGCTTCAAAGACCATTTCATGGGATACCAAAACTTTATCCCATTTTGATCCGGGTACAAACCAATGTGAAGACGAGATCCTGAAGATCCTTCAAATACAAAATACAGTTCACATTTTACCGGACAAATTTACTGACAACCAGAAGATTGTCAGATCACATGTCCATGCTACAAATACGCCAGATAGTATTGACATACCCAAAGATGGATGCAATCCACCTGTAGCAGAAACGGTCGTACCTCAACAAAATAGAGGACGACCCCAGGCTCCAAAGATAAAAACCCTCGAAAGAGGAAAAATCCTGGAGCAATGATAACGATACCACCACAGGATGCTGAGCTCAGCTCAGATACCTCTTCCCTCCTAAAACCCCCTGAAGAGGAAAATGTAGGAGAAATATCATTAAACTATGTACGTACTGGGAGGTACTAGATAGAAAAAGCACAATCATCAATGATAACTTCGCGCTCATTATTGCCACTCACGTCACTGAATATGACGATGAGACCGATCCACGCTCTCTAGCAGTATCTAAACGCAAAAAGGATTGGCCAAAGTGGAACGAGGCAATAGGAGTAGAGCTGGACTCACTCTCGAAGCGCAACGTTTTTGGACCTGTAGTCCTAACACCAAAGGGTGTTAAACATGTGGGATATAAATGGGTATTCGTGAGAAAAAAACGAGAATAATGAGATCGTGCGGTACAAAGCGCGTCTTGTTGCACAAGGTTTTTCCCAACGACCAGGAATAGACTATGATGATACATATTCCCCGGTCATGGATGCGATCACTTTTCGTTTCATTATTGGCATATCTACTAAGGAAGGCCTCGATATGCAGCTCATGGATGTTGTGACTGCATACCTATATGGAAATATAGATAAGGATATCTATATGAGAATCCCAGATGTATATAAACTACCGAAAAAAATGACAGAAAGACCTCGGGACGTCTATTCCGTCAAACTCGAAAGATCAATGTATGGTCTAAAACAGTCGGGAAGAATGTGGTATAACAGACTCGGTGAGTTCCTACTGCAATAAGGATTCACAACAAAAGAAGTCTGCCCTTGCATCTTTATAAGAGCAAAGGGAACAGGATTCGTAATCATTGTTGTCTGCGTAGACGAACTAAACATCATCGGATCTCCTGAAGAGATAACTGAGATATCCAAGAGTCTCACACAGACTTTTAAGATGAAAGACCTTGGCAAAACAAAGTTCTGCCTAGGCTTACAAATTGAACACCTAAGCGGAGGAATCCTGTTACACTAATCCACATAAACAAAGAAGTTGCTGAAAAACTTCCTTATGGACAAATGTCATTCACTTAGTACACCAATGGTCGTCAGATCACTGGATGTTGATACAGACCCCTTCCAACCGCTGGAAGAGGGGGAGTAAGCACTGGGTCCTGAAGTACCCTACCTGAGTGCAATTGGAGCACTCTTATACCTGACAAACTGTACGTGTCCCGATATAGCATTCGCAGTTAACCTACTAGCGAGATACAGTTCAGCGCCCTCAAAGCGCCACTGGAATGGAGTGAAGCACCTTCTGCGCTACCTCCAAGGGTTTGTGGACCTGAGACTATACTTCAAGAAAGGCGTATCCTCTGACTTAGTCGATTATACAGATGCAGGATACATGTCTGACACACACACTGCAAAGTCCCAGACCGGTTTCGTATTTACATACGGTGGGACAGCCATCTCATGGAGATCTGTGAAGCAGACTTCAACAGCGACCTCATCCAACCACTCCAAGCTCATCGCGATCCACGAAGCTAGTAGAGAATGCTTTTGGATTTGATCAGTCATCCACCACATCCTCGTGACTACCGGCCTGAAGATGGGAGATCTTGGACCAACCACCATGTACGAAGACAATGCTGCTTGCATCGCTCAACTACGAGGTGGCTACATCAAAAGTGATAGGACGAAGCACATTTTCCCCAAGCTCTTCTGGATGCATGAACAACAAGTAGACAACCAGATCGACACCAGCATATCCAGTCTTGCAACAACCAGGCAGATCTATTTACTAAAGCTTTACCTCGCAGTACCTTTAGAAAACGTGTACTAGGAATTGGGATGAGACAATTGAGAGATCTACAAGCCTGAAGTTTGTACACTTCAGGGGGAGTTAATGTTGGGTTGTACTCTTTTTTCCTTGGATATTGGTTTTTTCCACTGGGTTTTTCATAGCCAAAGGTTTTAACGAGGCAACCACATCACCTCAGGATCCAGAAGTATCCACCTCTGATGATATCCATCGATCAGGGCAAGTTATAAAGACTTGTACTCTTTTCTCTTAGCCACTGGTTTTTCTCATTGGGTTTTCCATGGCAAAGGTTTTAACGTGGCAAGAACTATTAACTTGGAATCCAGAAGTATCCATAGACCCATGGTAAGATAAGCTCGACGAACCCTGAAGTGTTCATTACGGCTTACAATAATGGATGGATAAGGGGAAGTGTTATAAACGGGCTTTTGGAGGCCCAACTAGCTATTGGGTATCCACCCATTATGTAACCCTATTACTATAAATACAGTGCTACGGGTTCCGTAGCCACGAAGTTTACAACAAAAACGAATTTTATGTGCCCATGATTTCGTAAGAATGTTAAATCAGCCCAAAGGAAGATTACCATTCTATATCATTTTATGCGCACCTGTGGCAATAGACAATGTGATGATTAGTGAGTTCAATGCATACAAATTTAATTCGGCCCAAAGGAAGTTTATTTTTAGCATGTTATTATTGGCATTGTCTGATTGCTACAACAAGATGTCAATGACTACTCAATAGATTATCCAAATATAAATGTTGGGCTAGTGGGGGATGTCTTGATATGGGAAAATAGCATTAATTTGAATTTGGTGTTGTTTTGTATAATACTTATATGAACATGTTACAATTGTTTTTCATGTTCTCTTTTTAGCTATTATTCCTGAAAATTTTTCTGCCCACCTCAAATCTATTCCAGTACTTAATGGTTCTAACTTCAAGGCATGGAAGGAAAATCTTTGATAATACTCGGAGTAATGGATCTTGATCTGGCATTGAGGACTCATAGTGCCCCACCACTCACTGATGAGAGTACCTCTGATGAACAGAGGAAGATGAAAGAGTGGAAGAGATCAAATCGCATGTGCCTAATGCTTGTGAAAAATGTCATTCCAGAATATCTCAGGGGCTCTATTTCAGAGAAAATTGCCACGGCTAAATGGTTCCTTATTGAGCTTGAAAAGAGGTTTGTCAAGAATGAAAAGAGTGAGATTAGTACACTCTTGACAAACCTAACTTCAATGAAATATGAAGATAAAGGGAACATCAGGGAGCACATATTGAAGATGTCTACTATTGCTTCAAGGTTGAAAGCACTTGAGCTAGACCTCTCTGAGGATCTGCTAGTGCATTTTGTTTTAATATATCTTCCATCACAGTTTAGCCAGTTTAAGATGAGCTACAATCTGAAGGATGAGACTTGGTCTCTGTATGAGCTCATCTCATATTGTGTCAAGAAAGAGGGAAGGCTTAAGCAAGAGATGACAGAAAGCACTCACCTGACCTCCACCTTCAAGAAAAGAAAGAAGAATACTGAAGCTGCAGATACAGCTTCTCAAAAGAAACAACAAAGGGAACTGAAAAGTTCAGAAGTTAATGGTTGTTTCTTCTGTGGAGCTGAAGGGCATGTAAAGAAGAACTGCACAAATTATCACGCTTGGCGTGCTAAAAAGGGTATGATTCTTTAATTTGGTTCAATTCTAAGTTAATTTCTTTTCCTGCAAACTTTGGTACTTATAGACACGTGATGGAAAGATCCTGGTATAACCATTCACATCATTGTGTCTATGCGGGATTGCCTAAGATGCCAAGAGCCAAATGATGGTGAAATATACATCGATATGGGCAATTGCAAGATGGTTCAAGTAGAAGCAAATTAAATTTAGATTATTTCTTTTAAAGGCTAGATTGTATTTGAATTTTATGAGACTATTATGTACCGTTTTTAACGGAATTTGGATTTCTATTTCTATTTTGAACAAATTCGGTTATCATTGTTCAATTATGAATGGAAAATTTGGTTATCTCATGATTCAAAATTTGTTTATTCTGGTTCTTCAAAAGTTCATTATAATCTTCATTTATATGGAAATGTTGCTTCATTTATTGAATTCCTGCATTTAAGTACATGTGTTATAAAGAAAGAATTAACCATTTAGAATTCAGCTATTTATTGATTGCATTATATCATTACTAAATTTTCAACAAATGAACTTAAATCGCTTGCATGTTTGGAGTTGTTCAACTAAGGTAAGGCCTTATAAGCCTAATAAAGAAATTGGACATAATGCTAATGATTTTTTAGTTTTGTTGAATAATTTAAAAGCTGATATTTTGTATGATTTTACATAATCCCACTATTAAGTTAATTTACGAATTAGGAAATGCACACCTATTTGAAGATGCTGAGTTTGAAAGTGGAAATTTAGTTAGTGACATTATTCTTAAAGAGGATTATATCCCAACAGGTGTTGTTGGCATTATTCAGGATGGTATTTCTGACATTGTTCAAGACACAATAAATTCAAGATAATGTTGCAGTTCCTCTCATTCGGGAAATTGTTCATAAGGACAAACTCTAGCACCTCAAAGCACCAATTGCCATTCAGGAAATCCATTAAAGAGATGACAAGTTCATTGTTGACATTAGGATGATGAAAGTTCGACTTACATCAAGTGACAAAATTTCTACATCTCTAAAATGGATTAATGCATTAATTAAGGTTTTTGAATGATACTTAAAATCTTTTCTCATTGCCATAAGGTTTGAAACCTATTGATGGTAAATAGTTTTTTATAATCAAAAGGAATTCAAAAGGGTATTAAGAAAAGATTTAAAGCGTATCACTCAAAGACTTTATACAGAAAAGAATGCATTAATTGTAAAGAGACTTTCTATTCAGTTTTCGTGAAAGACTCTGTAAGGTTTATAATTGCATTAGTAGAGCATTTCAATATCGCTAATGATATATTAAATTTCATTAAGTGATCACCTCGTTCGGTTTTGAGATGATGTTTAATGATGTTATATATCTTAAGTTCTGTGGGAGCATGTAATTTCTATAATATCTATGTGGTAATGAACGTTAAGTTCTGTGGGAGACAAGTTTAGTCTCATTGATTGCCCCGAGAATCTACTTCAGAAGATTCCCTATATCTCACCAATAGGAAGTCTAAAGTATGCTCAGTTTTAAATGCATTTGGTTATTGCATATATTACAGGTGTGTTGGGCAGATTGTTAAGTTCAGGAGTATACCATTTGACAGTAGCCAAATGGGTCTTACGGTATTTATGGAGAACAAAAGGGTTACATGTTCAAGGATCAGTAGTCAAAAAGGTTTGAGATCATTTTGGTATACTGACTCTGATCATTTATTGGATGCAAAGAATGTATGAAAATCTATGTTAGGCGCCATGTACTAGAAGAGATCTAAATAGTCCCTTTTATATAGTCTCTTCTGAGATGGCTTTAGATTTCATATTATATTATGTGACATCCAAATCATGAAATATATCTGCATATTTTGTCACTATGCTGCAAATTAGGGATGGTATTGAAACACCACACAGTTTATTTAGTGACAGTGAAGTCTGCAGTTTTATATTCTAGCAACGACAGGAACACGACAAAGTTTAAATATTCAGAGATCAAGTTCCTAGATTTTTGATTAATAATTCGGAGTGTACAATTGTCTAATGAGCACATCGGAACAAACCATGTAATTACGGATCCGTTGTACTAAGGAAATGATCCAAAAGGTTTTGTGAGCTCGCTACTCATATGGATGTCATTTCATTAAGAATATTCAGTTTTGTGGGAGTTTGTTCTTTTGGGTGCTCATATGATAGACAAAATTAAGTCTCCAGCTTAAACTTGAGGTTATTTTCTGATCAGAAATAAATTTTTTTCGGTTCAGTTCAGCTTCACTCCGATTTTGGTTTGTTTATGATCTCACTAAGGTTAAGGAGGATCAGTTGGAAATAGACATGTTAGATCACATTACACGTAATTTCCATGCTACACATCCACTTCATAATCCATGTCATTCTTTTGTGTTAGCACGGTGACCACTGATGGGTCGAGCTACAATTGCTGCGGCGAAGATCTCCTTGATCCTTTGCTAATATAATTGATGGACCGGATTGTTTTGACTCATTAAAAAAATGACAGTAAGTTAAGATCGTATTTGTTTATATGCACAACGAAATATAATTATAAAGTTTAGCATATAGCCCAAGTAGGAGATTGTTGGAACTTATCCAACTAAGTTGGATCTTAATCCAACATTGGGCTTATATGCGATAAATAATTATATGGTGCTAACTGTCATATTAGAGCCCAACGTATAAGCGATCTCATTTATTAAGTTAAGTGGGCTTAAATGAGACATATAGGTTGTGGGCCTTTATGTGTGGTGACTATTGGGCTTCAATTTGTTGATAGGCCGAATTGGAAACCCTAGGGATATGGAGGCTAGCATATATATATGCGGTCATGATCCCCGGACCACACGAACAAGTTAGCTGTCTTATCTACGTCCCATCGCTAAAAGAGAAACCGGGAGAAAGCCAAAGGATTCTCCAACGGTTGAGTCGTGATGTTCTGGAAGATCATCCGCTACGTTATCGTCAGGATCTCTTTCAGACTATTAGCAATGGATTCAGGTACGCTGCCGCAAATCAGAGAAGGTAAGGTTTTAAGATTCAGCATGTATTTTATCTAAATTTGTGTTATTTGGTTTGTACGCACATCTAGATCTTTAGTTCTCACGGTAAAAGGCAAGGATTGGAGCAAGATTGATTACTCAAGCGTCCAGATAATTGCGAGTATCAAACTTCTGTTTCGATTGCCTTTTACCGCATGTTTTTTGCCTTTCTCCGCTGTTGTTTGCCTTTTTAGCTCCATACATCAGTCATCATCATCATCTAGTTTCAAGCTTTTCCCAAGAACTTTAAAACTATTCCTTTTCTCTGAAGCTTTTAGCTTGTGTTTTAGTTTTGTATGTTACCTTATACGTAGCATTGTGAGATTGGGCGTAGACTTATGCAGTTTGGCCCGATGGAACGCGAAGATACGAAAGAAGGAAGAATCATCTGTAATTTGCTGGTATGCTTTCCTCCAGACAATTCACAAGCACTCGCCGAATCATCAAACCACTGAACGATGTTGTGGCGGAGTGATGCATATCGGAAGCTCAATGGGTAGCGATTGTTAACTATATGATACATGAAAAATTTGTTGTGTGGTCTTTATTGACTATTATTGAAGCTCGAAGGGCATCTTGTGATTATTACCACTCTAGCATTAGTCTTCTGGTTTGGTTTCCTCTACTGAGCACCGGCTGCTGACATCAACATATCATAGGGAACTAGGAGTTCGATGAGGTTGTAAATTCATCAGTCAGATTGAGGTGTTGCTACCATCTTGAGTTTATGAGCAGTGAAATCAAGTCTCTATGTGGCACAGAACGGAAGGGGGGAGGGATTATGGTGGAGAAATTGCGGGAATAAAGATGTAGAGATTTGATAAAATTTTGGGTATCACATCGTTTATATTTAATGACCATGGCTCCCATATTCCTGTAAGCGGAGATTTTTTTAGAACTTACGTCCATGCAACTAAGCTCAACTCTTGCACTCTAATGCAAAAAACTTAATTGGCAAATAAAGTTTATAGAAATTTTATATTCGTTAAAATAAAACAAGCTCAAGGGACTTCATATAGGCTTACAATCTAAGCAAAATATTGCCGCACTTGATGTGGAACTTAAACAAGGAATTGGTAAAAATAAAAAGAAATAACTAACTCAAATTCCTGAAACTTTGAAATGGAGTAAAATGTAGACTTGTCGATGAGCATCTTCTGAAAATTGTTTCACGTTTACAAAATAGAACAGCTTGCTGGCAGGATGTGGAGGTTCTGGGATAACAAACTTGATTTGCTCAAGATTAAGGCTGTGTTTGGTTGCAAGGAAAAGAAAAGCAAAGGAAAGAAAAATGATGGGAAAGTTAATTTCAATTGTTTGGTTGTAAAGAAAAGTAAAAGGAAAGAAAATGAGGGAGAAAATGAAAGAAAAAATATATAGAATTTTTCTCTCAACTTTTCTCTCCCGAATCGGAAGGAACCCGTTTTCTTTCCCAAAAAATTTTCTTCCCAAAAAATATATACCTGTTGTGAACGTCGTGGCTATGGAGTCCATAGCCATGTATTTATAGTAGTAGGGTTACATAATGGGTGGATACCCACTAACGGGTAGGCCCACCAAAAGCCCGTTTATAACACTTCCCCTTATCCATCCATTGTTGTAAGTCGTGATGAACGCTTCAGGGTTCATAGAGCTTATCTGATCATGGGTCTATGGATACTTCTGGATCCCCAAGTTTAAGCGTACTTGCCTCGTTAAAACCTTTGCCAAGGAAAACCCAGTGGGAAAAAACCAGTGGCTAAGGGAAAAGAGTACAAGTCTCTGTAACTTTCCCTGATTGATGGATAACATCAAGGGTGGATACATCTGGATCCAGAGTTGATGTGGCTGCCTCGTTAAAACCTTTGGCTATGAAAACCCCAGTGGGAAAAACCAGTAGCCAAGGAAAAAGAGTACAGCACTACATTAACTCCTCCTGATAAGTACAAGCTTCAGGCTTGTAAATCTCTCAACTGTCTCATCCCAATTCCTAGTACAAGTTTTCTAAAGGTACTGCGAGGCAAAGCTTTAGTGAATAGGTCTGCCAGGTTGTTGCAAGACTGGATCTGCTGGATGTCGATCTGGTTGTCCACTTGCTGTTCATGCGTCCAGAAGAGCTTGGGGAAATGTGCTTCTTCTTGTCACCTTTGATGTAGCCACCTCGTAGTTGAGCGATGCAGGCAGCATTGTCTTCATACATGATGGTAGGTCCAAGATCTCCCGTCTTCAGGCTGGTGGTCTTGAGGATATGGTTGATGACTGATCGAAGCCAAAAGCATTCTCTGCTAGCTTCGCGGATCGCAATGAGCTCGGAGTGGTTGGATGAGGTTGATGTCGATGTCTGCTTCACGGATCTCCATGAGATGGCCGTCCCACCGTACGTGAACACGAAACCGGTCTGGGACTTTGCGGTATGTGGGTCGGACCTGTATCCTGCATCTGCATAACCGACCAAGTCGGAGGATACACCTTTCTTGAAGTATAGTCCCATGTCCACAGACCCTTGGAGGTAGCGCAGAAGTGCTTAACTCTGTTCCAGTGGTGCTTTGAGGGCGCAGAACTGTATCTGGCTAGTAAGTTAACTGCAAACGCTATATCGGGACGCGTGCAGTTTACCAGGTATAGGAGTGCTCCAATTGCACTTAAGTAGGGTACTTCAGGACCCAGTGTTTCCTCCCCCTCTTCCAGCGGTCGGAAGGGGTCTGTGTCAACATCCAATGATCTAACGACCATTGGTGTGCTAAGCGGATGACATTTGTCCATAAGGAAGTTTTTCAGCACTTTCTTTGTGTATGTCGATTGGTGTAACAGGATTCCTCCGCTTAAGTGTTCAATTTGTAATCCTAGGCAGAACTTCGTTTTGCCAAGGTCTTTCATCTCAAAAGTCTATGTGAGACTTTTGGATATCTCACCTATATCTTCAGGAGATCCGATGACATTCAGGTCGTCTGCGTAGACGGCAATAATTACGAATCTTGTTCCCTTTGCTTTTATAAAGATGCAAGTGCAGACTTCATTTGTTGTGAATCCTTGTTGCACTAGGAATTCACTGAGTCTGTTGTACCACATTCTACCTGACTGTTTTAGACCATACAATGATCTCTGGAGTTTGACAAAGTAGACGTCCCGAGGTCTTTCTGTCATTTTTGTCGGTAGTTTGTATCCATCTGGGATTTTCATATAGATTTCCTTATCTATATTTCTATATATGTATGCAGTCACAACGTCCTTGAGCGGCATATCCAAGCCTTCCTTCGTGGATAGGCCAATAATGAAACGGAAAGTGATCGCATCCATGACCGGGGAATAGGTATCGTCGTAGTCTATTCCCGGTCGTTGGGAAAAGCCTTGTGCAACAAGGCGCGCTTTATAACGCACGATCTCATTATTCTCGTTTCTTTTTCTCACGAATACCCATTTATATCCCACAAGTTTAACACCCTTTGGTGTTAGGACTACAGGTCCAAAGACTTTGCGCTTCGAGAGTGAGTCCAGCTCTAATCCTATTGCCTCGTTCCACTTTGGCCAATCCTCTCTACGTTTACATTCTGCTAGAGATCGTGGATCGGTCTCATCGTCGTATTCAGTGACGTGAGTGGCAATAATGAGCGCGAAGTTATCATCGATGATTGTACTTTTTCTGTCTAGTACCTCCCCAGTACGTACGTAATTTAATGATATTTCTCCTATATTTTCCTCTTCAGGGGTTGTTAGGAGGGGAGAGGTAGCTAGGCTGAGCTCAGCATCCTGTGGTGGTATCGTTATTATTGCTCCAGGATTTTTCCTCTTTCGAGGGTTCTTATCTTTGGAGCCTGTGGGTCGTCCTCTTTTTTGTTGAGGTACGGCCGCTTCTGCTGCAGGTGGATTGCATCCATCTTTGGGTATGTCAATCCTAGCTGGCGTATTTGCAGCAGGGACGTGTGATCTGACAATCTTCTGGTTGTCAGTGAATTTGTCCGGTAAAATGTTAACTGTGTTTTGAATTTGAAGGATCTTCAGGGTCTCGTCTTCACATTGATTTGTACGTGGATCAAAATGGGATAAAGTCTTTGTGTCCCATGAAATGGTCTTTGAAGCTTCTGGCTTCTGTGTGTTAATGCCTAGTTTGGGAAAAGTGCTTTCATCAAACTCACAATCTACTAGACGTGCTTTGAAGGCGTCCCCCGTAAGGGGTTCTAGGTATCTAATGATCGATAGTGAGTCAAAACCAATATAGATACCAAGACGCCGTTGAGGACCCATCTTGGTTCTCTGCGGTGGTGCTATGGGGACATAGACAGCACATCCGAATATCCTCAAGTGAGAGATATCGGGCGGGTTCCCATATGTAAGTTACATCGGAGAATAAGATTGACTACCTGACGGTCGTAATCTTATTAGCGATGTAGCGTGCAAGATGGCATGTCCCCATGCGCTCACAGGCAACTGGCATTGCATCAACAATGGTCGGACGATCCATTGTAGTCTCTTTATAAGAGATACGGCTAACCCGTTCTGGGTGTGAACATGAGCTACAGGATGTTCAACTTCTATACCGGTTGCTTGGCAGTAGTCTAGGAAGACTTGTGATGTGAATTCCCCAGCAATGTCCAGACGCAATTTCTTGATCTGGTTGTCTGGGAAATGTGCCCGCAACTTTATAATTTGTGCCAGTAGCTTTGCAAAGGCTACGTTGCGAGTGGACGGGAGGCACACATACGACCATTTCGAAGATGCGTCAATCAGTACCATGTAGTACCGAAATGGTCCACTTGCGAGGTGAATAGGCCCGCAAATGTCTCCATGTATTCTCTCTAGGAAGCTTGGAGACTCAGAGTCCACCTTCAGGGTGGATGGTCTCGTAATCAATTTCCCTTTGTGACAAGGGGGACAAGTAGGTGCACCCTTCCGAAGTAGCTTCAGGCTTTTCGGGTTAATTCCACGGGATTGGGATATGATGTGACGCATCATATTCCTTCCAGGGCGTCCTAGTCTATCGTGCCAGATTTTGAATTCTGGTTGATTATGGCACTTCTGGTGCTCGAGTGTGTTTGCTTCCATTGCTCTGATCCTTGTGTGGTAGAGACCTGACGGGAGTCCCTCAAAACGCTCGACGGTATTTTTAGCACCGTTTTTATGAGTCGTTACATATAGGAATTCTCTGTTTTGTTTGCTCACCGTCTCAAAGTGGTATCCGTTTATGCAGATATCTTTAAAGCTTAACAGGTTTCTATGCGAGCTAGGGGAGAAAAGCGCATCTTTTATAAGTAGTTGTGTTTTGTTGGGGAGCATAAATTGTGCTTCCCCTGATCCTTCAATGATACCTGATGGACCGAAAATTGTATTTACGGTTCCATCGTATTTATTAATGCTTTGAAAAAAGCAGATGTCTTGTAGGATCGTGTGCGTAGAGGCACTGTCCACTAGGCATTTAAAGTCCATCTATTTTTAAGAGAAAATATCGCAGTATAAGGCACAAGAAAAGATATACTACTGATAATCAATTAATGTCTGAAAAAGTACTCCAACATGCTAGAAATAAAACAAGCAGATAAATAGTTTCTCAAAAGGAAAGCTACAATGCATAGAAAATAGATAATGCCCTCAGTCGAGCAGGTCATCGTTTGAGAAGTCCTCAGCGATGAACCTGATTGGTGCCAAGTCTTCTTGAACCACCAGGTTTGTCTCAGCTTGCTTCTGGCTCGCTTTGTACAAGTCCTGTAGGTGGCGTGGAGTCCGACAATTCCTGGACCAGTGTCCAGTCATGCCACACCTGTGGCACTTATCTTCCCAGTCCTTTCTGGGGGCAGAAGTCTGGCCGTCGTCCTTTCTCTTCCACACATTTTTCTTCTTTCCCTCAAGGTTGGTTCTTGGAGGGGGTCCTCTAGCCTGCTTCTTCATTGCCTTACCCTTATGGGGTTTGCCTTTGAAGTTTCCCCTCTTCTTATGGGAGGAACTGTGATGCGCTTCAGGCGCAGGAGCAGTGCCGGTAGGGCGTGAGTTATGGGTGGCCAGAAGGAGGTCACGATTCTGCTCTACCATCAGAAGGCATGAGAGAAGCTCTGAGTATTTCGTGAACTTTCGTTCACGATACTGTTGCATTAGTATGACATCCTTCTCATGGAAGGATGTATACGTCTTCTCTAACATGCGCTCCTCCGTCACCTTTTCACCACACAACTTCAGGCGTGAGGTGATGCTAAAGAGTGCCGAGTTGTACTCGACAATAGACTTAAAGTCTTGGAGACGGAGGTTCTCCCATTCATATCGCACTCGGGGAAGTATAACATCTCTTTGATGTTTATACCTATCCTCGAGGGCGGTCCATAACTCATACGAGTCTTCCACCGTGAGGTACTCGGCCTTCAGGGTCCGATCGATATGGCGTCTGATATAGATAATTGCTTTCGCTTTATCTATATCAGAAACCTTATCGCCTGCAGCGATGGCGTGGCTCAATCCTTGTGCTCGCAGATGGAATTTTATGTCCAGCTGCCAGCTTAAGTAGTTCTTGCCTGAAGCATCCAAAACGTCGAAATCGGCGCTCGCAATTTTGGCCATTTATCACTCTAGCATGTTAAAAGATAGGCAATAATTAGATATTTTCACAGAAAAATAAATAATTAAGCACTTCAGACACAGATATTTGCTGTGTGGATCGGCTAATCACCAAATTAATTGCAGTCCATACAGTCCCAAAAAGAAATGAAAGTACAACTCGGGAACCCCCGTGGGGCCCCTATTCTTCTGGAATGGTCCTTCATCTTCTTGAGGCGTCCGCCTGTCTTGTAATATTACAAAATTATCATCACTACATTTTTCTCTCAAAAAAGAAATAATGCATGAAAAAAAATGGTGATACCTAGCCGATCCAAAACCACAGCAAATATTAACATTCGTCGCAGGCAGATAAAATGCAGCAGGCATTTAATCATCACATGCAGTTTATAATGGAAAATGAAGATCTTTCGTTTAAAAATTATTGGACCACTAGGCAACGTCATACACCGTTAGGTTAGTTGACTAACGGCAGAGCGGTCGCAGGATCTTCCTAATTTTTAAACGTTTAAAAATCATATAATCCGAATAAAAGGCGTTGAATGAAATCACAAGTAATTTATCCAGATTTGAACGAAAAGAAAATCGTAATTAAATCTGAAAATATTTGAAAATAGGAAATTTTTGGGTTGAAACCTTAGTTAGGGTTTTGGGACATGCGCGTCCAAGGGGGGACCGCTGCAGGCAGTGGGGCCCATCCGCCGCTACTGGCGGTGGTGGGCCGGGGGGGCCGCCGCTGCGGGCGGCGGGTGTAGCCCGCCATCGCAGCGGCGGGGTAGGGGTCCCCACCGCTGCTAGCGACAGGATTGGCCCGCCGTCGCAGCGACGGGTTTTGCCCGCCGCTGCTGGCGGCAGGGCGAACCCGCCGTCGCAGCGGCGGGGGCTCCCACCGCTGCAGGCGGCGGGTTTTGCCCGCCGCTGCTGGTGGCCCCGCCGCTGCTGGCGGCGGAGGGCTCCCGCCGCTGCATGCGGCGGGGCGAACCCGCCGTCGCTGGCGGCGGGGGGCGCCCGCCGCAGCAGGCGACGGGGTCGAGCGGCGGGGGGGTGCTCCCGCCGCTGCAGGCGGGGGGGGTTTGCCGCAAGCCGCTAAGGGGCGGTGGCGGCGACGCAGGTTTGGGGGGTTCGCACTCTGGCGAATAGATCCCCTAGGGTTTAATGATTTTGGGGATAAAAATCCAATTTTTTAGTTGAAAAAATCATTTTTTTAAATCTCCAAAAATTCGTTTTTTGTTGAAAAAGACAGATTTTTATCAATAAAAACGATGAAAACTTCATTAAACAATTGATCCAAAAGATTGGATCTAAACATATGTGCACATTAAATTTTAGATCTAGGGGAGATAGGTACCTCTAGATCCTACCCGCCGGATCTAGCGACGTTCGATGAAGGAAGCCCGTTCGCGTCGCGTCCGTCCGTCGGTAGAAATTCGGCTCAGCCTTGAGCGTGCTGATAACGTGTTGTGAACGTCGTGGCTATGGAGTCCATAGCTCTGTATTTATAGTAGTATGGTTACATAATGGATGGATACCCACTAACGGGTAGGCCCACCAAAAGCCCGTTTATAACAATACCATTTTCCTTTTAATTTTCTTTATAATTTTTCTCACTAATCAAACATAAAAAAGAAACCGGTTTCCTTTTCCTTTTCTTTTTCTTTCCTTTTCTTTTTCATTTCACTCTTCTTTCTCTCAATTTCCCACCAACCAAACACAGCCTAAGTGAAACATCCAAGCTAAGGTCTACGCTCCTCATGTAGCTCAGGCTCTATATCGGGCTCGGTCACACGCCAAGGCTTGATCACATGCTCTGGCATCGCTTCAGTTTTATATGTGGCTTCACTTTAAGACCATCATATGCGTGTTGCTTTGCTAGCTGTCCTATAGATAACTTTAATGCAGACCTAAAATATGGCACCTGTTTTCAATCTTTATATAAAAACTATTAGATTGATTTCTTAGTAGAGGTCTAGGGGTGTAATAATGGTGAATCTTAGGTTTCATTTGTATCAATTGGTCATATCCTTTGCCATACACTTTCCACACAACAACAGGACCCTTATCTCAGTTTATATCAAGCATAAAAGTACTATTCCTCCTCATTAGGATGCAATAAGTGAAGAGAGACTCTTAATCTTCATACATTATATAACTCTTGAATCCGTAGAAAACAGGGACATTAAAGTATATGTCGAACTTTTCTTTAGATGGGTAATGCTGGGTAAACATGGGAAAATATGCTATACAATAATAGGCGAGCTGCTCAAAACCAGCCACAAGATAGTTATAAACCTAATTTTGGGTCACGGCGGTCAAACCCCTCGAAAATCAGGCTTAAACGGCTTCAAAATCACCACAATACCCTCAAAAATATGATTTAACGTAATGTAGCAGCCCAGAAAATTTAAAGAAGAGCCGGACTAACTGCACCGCAAATATGCGGTGCAGCTCATCATTTTTTTCCTAATTTTGGAATAAAATATCATTTCATTTGTCAATTCAACTCATCCTCTCACCTGTTTTTTCTGTTTTCGGAAACAAAATGATGTTATGCACCTCAAACATGCGGTGCTAATAGTCCCCTTGTTTAAAGAAATATGATGAGGGATGGCAGCGACTCCAGATGATGACGGTAACAGCAACGGGAAAGGGTGATCACGACGATGATGATGAGGACAACAAACGAGTATGATGATGAGAACGATGGTGATGATAAATATGGGACAAGTCCCCAGAAATATGGGATGTTACATCAATTATCAACTAGATTCAAGATGATGAAAATTCCTATTGTCTATTCCCCATAATCACCCTGAAAATTTATTGAACGAATGCAACCAGATGAAATCTTCTAGGTACCATTGCTACTGAATCATGCCTCAAATTGTAATGGAAGGACAAGGTACTCACAAAGTGAGCATTTCAAGAGCCTGGAGTACATCTTTGAACTCAAACTCATGAGTCTCTTTGTTGAACCGCTCAACAAGCTTGTAGCGCGTGTCATTCAGATAAAAGGACTGAGCTGTCTGCAGAAGCCACCGTGCCTCTGCGTCGCTGAGCTTGCTCGTGAACACAATGTCCCCGCGGATGAGCACCAAATCCTTGCTCTCGGCAAATTCTGTGTAATGGCTCACCGTAAAATAGGGGCTGGCTTGGGTTCCTCTTGCCTTGTAATCCTCAAGACCGGTGAAGAGGATGTGTGGCATCTGTACTGGGAAATCAGAGAACACAGAACTCAAACGTTTAACATTCTACAGGAAATTCAATCTGCAAAAATACTATGTAATGTTTATAGTTTGTACCGCATGGACAATAAACTAGTGAAAACATCATAACGTAAACAAAAAAGAAAAAAAGAAATCAGAAAAGAAATATTCACTGCTTACTGGTATGAGAAGGAAACATTACAGTAAATGGCACATATGAATCTGGTAATGGAAGCAAACACACTAAGAACGCTGCTTGTCAGTTTTGTACTGTTTTTGATTAGCTGCAGCCTACATGGTAAGAAATTTATTATCAAAGTTTATTACCTAAGATTTTATGTTATTGGGGTGGATACATGCCAAGATATGGGGAGATATTCATGCTTGTTACAAGCAACGCAAACAAAGATATTATTTCCCAATATGTTGGATACATAGATTAATATATCAACATAAACCTAAGGTAAAAGATGTAGAAGATGCAATATTTTCAGCAGCAGTTATTCCCTTTCTGCACTGCATTGACCTAGGTGAGAAATAGGAAATAAAACATTCAATTCAACTTCTCACTAGATTTTGGCACTTAGGCTGAAAGATACTGGAGCAATAATACTATCTAGACTGTAGCAAAGCGTCTAAGGGTGAGGCCTAGATACACTAGTTGAGCATAAGGACTCCGATGCGAAATGCATGTGCAAAAAGAGCCGAAGAGGCGTGTCAAGCAGAGATGTTAATGCCAACAGATCAGAATGGAAGAGGGAAGTTGCAAAATTGATGACAAATGAATGCAAGATGCAAATAAAACAGTCGACGGTACTGAATGAAGCCATCCTGTTAGAAAATATTGATAAGTGGATTAATAAGTCGAGCAAAGAATTGGAATAGGGCTCGATGCTTCTTTATTGTTTACAAGGAATGAACTGAAGAACTTGCTATGTATTCTTGATGATCAATCGATTCACTTGGTTCAATAATGTAGAATACTCTTTCTTGCAACCCTTGTGCACCTCCATCTGTATTGTCATGACTATTGAGTACATATTTTGTAGAGTTTTAGTATTATTTTGCTAGGAATTTTTCATATTTAGTTTTGATTCCTCGTGCATTTTTTAATGTTTTGTTGCATTTCACTCTCGGTGTGTATTTTGTGCATTTTAGGTCAAATCAAGCTATTTGGAGCCAAAGACGTGAAGGCGAAGCGAGAAGCAAGGAGAGCAAAAAAGAAGCCAATCAGAGCCAACCTGCATTTGGCACGGACATGCCAAAAAGACTTACAAATCCGCACGACCGTGCAACAACTACAGGAAGACCCAGCAGATTGGTACGACCATGCCAAACTACAAAGGACTTGGCTTGGATGTGCTAAGTCAACAGGGAGTTGTTCAGGAAATGTCATGATTGTGCTATTTCAACACAAAATCTGACACGGTCATGCCAGATCGACAGAGGCTGCTAAAGGGAACTGGCGTGACAGTGCCAAATTGCATTGGAAATTGGCACGAACGTGCCAATGCACAGATTGGGCTACAACTTGCTTATGAACCCGTTTTGTTGGGGATTTTGTGGGACCTATAAATAGGAGTTTTGAAGAGGATTTTAAGACGGGGTTTTCATAGGGTTTTTGGATTATAATTTTGATGGCTAATTGCTTTTCTTTTGGAGACTTTTGTTGAATTTGCTTGGGATCAAAGATTGGAGACTTGGAATTTGATTTCCTCCATTAATTTTGTAACTATTTCATTAACTTCTCTCTTTAATTACATGCTCTTATATGAATTGCATTGTGATTATCGCTATGATTTGTTAGTACTTCTTGCCTAGGGTAGGGTTGAACTCTATCATGGTTACCTATATGAATTGATCTATTTATTGTCGAATTATTGAACCATTGATTAGGATTTCGTTTAAGAAGTGCTTAGTATTAATTTTTCACTTGATTTGCTATCAATTTATTAATCATCAACGAGAGTTGGGGTTTTGATTTGATGTACTTCGAGGGTCAAATTTATATCTCCTCAATTAAGATTATCAACGAGAGTTGGATCTAGTTGGATCTTGAATTAGAGATCATATGTAGTGATCCGAGTTCTCCCACAAGAGTAGGTCAGGACAAAGGTTGGGAATTATTTATTGTTGGCTATTAATGCATTTGTCAAAATTTGGGAACCACGAGAGTAGGTGTCATCTCACGATAGGTAGGCATATTACTCTTCGAGAGACGGTATTAGATAGCGATATAGGAAACGTAATCTCACACGAGGCATGAGTTCAATGAATTGATTATTTATGATTAATTCTATAATTAATTCATGATAGTGAGGATACTTAGCCCTAAATCTCTTATTGATAATCCTTTAGTTAAATTCTCATAATCCGTTCAGAGATCGCGTGGCTAACTATAGTATGAGATTAGCTGGTACTTAGTCCATAGCTTCCTTGGGATCGACACATTCGTGCTACGACTACCCGTGCACTTGCGGTAAATATATAACTCGAACAATGACAAACTCTTGTCCAGCAAAGTCCAGCTCTAACACCGCAACACTAGTAGGAACAGATGTTATAACTTGTCTTCTCAGACCTAAAGATGTACATTAACTAAAAAGCATAACTGTTAATGAAAAATATTAGTAACTTTATTTTTTTACTTTTACTTCATGCTTCAAATAAAATATAACTACACAAAAAAAATTGGCAAATAGTTTTTGCCAAATGCAATGGAGACAAAAACATAGCAATATTGTTGCATGCGATGGACACAGTGCCAAGAAAAAAATGATTCATCTAGACAAATGGATGTAAAAACATATGGGTACTGCAAACACAAGGATAGTATGTTTTTTATAGTGTGCCCCGAAAATGACTCAAACTACCTGAGAAATCACACTCTGTGAAAATTGTGTTATCCAAGAAGACAAAACAGTAATTATTACTCGAAAACATGAAGTGGTTACCACTAAACAAAAGAGCCATTCAAAAGGGAAAGCGGGTGGATTTAGTTATGATCATATTTATTTTGGTTTTTGTTACGGTAACCAAAATATTGAAGCAGTTCCACAAAGAAATAGCATACGAAATCTTGCTCAGCTCGCTAGGTAAAGTGTGCATGAATCTAGCAGCACATATGAAGTAAATGAGCACTAATACAGCACCACCATCAATCAAGAGAGGATGCATATCAGGCCAGCTCAAAATACATCTATGAAGATTTGGCTGCTTATCTGTAGGGCATGGTGTAGTCAATTCTAGATCCCTCCAACTATTCTGGTGAAGAATCTGCTCAGTATTGAAACTCTTCAAAAGAACCAGTATCTGGAGTTAGTCAAACTCAAAATGGAAAGGGAGTGTTGATTACAAGTAGGTCTTTAAGAAGTCGGGAACCCCACGGGTTGAAGACACAAGATAACATGGCTTGTTGTTAAAAGCTACAGAAGTGTGGACTTTAATAAAGTATTTTTTTCATTACAAATCATACCTCTATCCGTACTACTCATCAAGGTTGCCTGCTATGATTTAGAGCTTAAGAAGCTTGACGAATAGATTGCTTTTTAGCTTGATATGCTAAAGGAAGACATCTTGAGGAGTCAGCCAGAGTGACATGACAGAACAGAGGCGGGAAGGGAGTTGGTGGGAATTCGGAGAAGAAAAATACTCAGAAATTGATAACTTTTCGGATCTTGCACCTTGAAAATCGTACGATCACTGACTCGCACACCTCGCATGTGACGATTCTTCAGACCACTCGCTCAGGCAACCAAGCACACTCACACACACCAATGCAAGACTTAATTTTGTGGAGAAACTAAAAGTTTACACCAAATACTATTTTTCATTGGTTTCTTCATGAAAAACTGTAAGTTTATGACCTTTAAATAGGCTTACAACTTGACTCTTACCATCTAATAAGACTGACTTCTAGAATAACTAAAACACTCTAATAACAAAAGGACTCAAATTATTAAACTTCAAAATAACAAAAAGAATCAACAAATTAGAATCCTTCAAGGACTCGAACTCTTTCTCTATCATATATATAAATAAAAGATTCCTTCTCAAATTGGACTCCTTGAATTCGATCTCTATCACAGATGCATCTCTCGTAGAAACCCACTTAATTAGTTAGAATTTAATTTAATTAATTAATTAAATTAATTTAATCAATGAATGGATCATAATTGAGAGGTTTTTGCCTAAAAATAAAAATAAAAACTGATTGTTATGAATGAGGGAGGCCTTTGGCCTCCCCTACTTCATTATCCATTCATTAGGCCCCCATTACTTAGAGTAATGAGGACCCTTAGTCTCCTAGAGGCTTTTGACCTCCCCACTATGAGATATATAAATAGAGCACCATGGCTCTTAGCTATGGTGACTTATTCTTAGCAATGAAATTCTCTCTCTCTCTCTCTCTCTCTCTCTCTCTCTCTCTCTCTCTCTTGAGTTCATTATCATATAACACGTTATCAGCTCGTTTGCTCTAAAATTCTTTGAGTTTTTCATCCCATCTCCCCTCAAAAATTAAACCCGTACGCGCAAAGGAATCTATTGTTGCGGCGAAGCTTTGCGGAAATTTTTCTTTGGAGCGTATCGGGAGCGGAACTAACTACGGATCTTTTAGTCTTTGGCTCTTCCCTAGATTTTCAATCTAGAGGTAATATCCGTCGATCCCGTAGATAAACAAATTTTTTATTTTAGCCATGATTTTTTACAACCTCTTTTTGGCTTGTTTAAAATCTGCTAAATACAACACCATGCTTTGATAAAATACAATAAATAATAATTAAAAAATAAAAATAAAAATTAAACAGCCCTAATGTTTGTCGATCACAAGGAACGTTCTACTGAATTTACTCAATATGGTATGTTTGTTTCTTATCAAAATGGAAATCATGAGATCACTTGCTTCGTTAACGGCTTATACTTCAAAATTTTGGTTTCTCATTCAACAATGTAAATCAGGCTCAGTAAACAGTATTATTGTTATTACATGAGTGAAATTGGTAAGTATACAAAATCTCTGAGGTGTGAAGAGAGTGGAACCGTCCAAATTTAGGGCAAGCCTTTTATTTACAATAAATTTATATGTTCATGGATGGATAGCTATGTTCATGAACCAAACTCAAGCATATTATCATGTTAACTGTGGGGCATCTGTAATGAATCTCTGATAGCTATTTATCCTGTTAATAGCTTACAATTTAGCTAAATATAAATAAACATAGATGTTAGTACTGTAGCGGCATAAATTTCTATGTTCATGGATGAATAGTGGTTTTCGCAACCTGACTACGAGGGCATCATATACTCAACTTATGATGCCTTGAGTACGGTTCGAATATAAATAAAATAAGCGACTAAAATTTCTGATAGCCATATTGTTGGGCCTGCAGCCCATTTGTGCCTACCAATAGTAGACTTAATTTAATTAAAATTGAGAGTTGGGCCTGCAGCCCATTTGTGACTATCAAATATTTTAATTAGGCCTGCAGCCCCTATTACCTAACGGTATATATTTTAGCATACTATATAATGGCCTTATGCCAATTCCTTAACGGGACTCTCCCCTAAGTAAAATCAAAAATAATTTATATATTCCATGTTGACAAATTGTTTTAAACATCCCTCTTGCATATTATAATCTATGGTTTACTAGGACTCTATTTTTCAAAATATAATTATCTTAAAGATCCTGAGACCGCTCTGCCGTTAGTCAACTAACCTAACGGTGTATGACGTTTCCACGTGGTCTACAAGATATTTATATTTTCTAGTTTCCCTTACCATATGTTTTGCTTGAGATATATGCGTGGTTGTTTACTTTTATGCCCGTAGCATATTTAGAACTGTGTGGATGTTTAAATCAGTAAAAATGTGTTTTTCGGGATCGGCCATTGTATACCTATTTACTTTCCTTGCACTTTTATTTTCTTTTGAGAGAATTTGTAAGTGAGGAAATTTGTATTTTAAAGCCAAAGCTCGATGCAACAGCACATAGAATTGATGAAAACTCCTTCAATGGATCATGATGTCGGTCAATGTGATTGGCTAAGTTTGCTGGACCAACCTAGCTTGACTGGGTAACAAGTGGTCCTGCTTAGTCAATTCCCTGGCTGCGTCCGCTGGACCGCAAGGAGTCGATTCATGACTGTGTAAGCCAAAGCTCGATGCAACAGCATATGAAGACGGAGATATAGGGACCCAGTTCAGTTTGGGTTTCCAAAGTTGTATTATTTTTTTCTATTATGGACTTTAAACGAACTTTGGACTGTGTACTATTTTGGGTATCTGGCCGATCCCCGCATTTTTACTTGTTTATTTCTTTATGCATGAATTTTTGAATTTTAATTAATTCATGCTCATTTTAAAATACGTAGATAAATGGCAAAATTGGCAAGCGTCGATTTCGAGGTCCTCGATTCTGCAGGGACAAATTACCTGAGTTGGCGAGTGGACCTGAAGTTCCACTTGCGTTCAATGGCCCTCCTTGGGTCCATTTTGGCTCCTTCCTCGGCCCCAGCAGCGGCCGAAGCTTCTGCTACAGCTAGCAGCAGCCCCACAACCACTGTATCCGATGTAGATAAGGCGAAAGCCATAATCTACATTAGGAAGCATATAGATCGGACCTTAAAGGCCGAATACTTAACGGTTGAGGACCCGAAGGACCTGTGGACAGCACTGGAAGCACGGTATAAACATCAAAATGATGTTATATTACCCCGTGCCAGTTATGAGTGGGAAAACCTCAGACTTCAGGACTATAAGTCCGTCGCTGAGTATAATTCTGCACTTCATAACATCACCTCACGCCTGAAGTTGTGCGGTGAAGAAGTGACAGAACAGCGCATGTTGGAAAAAACATTTACCTCGTTTCACGAGAAAGATGCAATCCTCATGCAGCAGTATCGTGAATGCAACTTCACGAGATTCTCCGATCTGATCTCATGCCTACTTAGAGCAGAGCAGAATCGAGATTTACTGCTAGCAACTCATAACTTACGTCCAGCTGGCACTGCCCCTATCCCTGAAGCCCACCACGTTTCTCCCCAGAAGTGGAAAAACAAGAGGAAGACTAAAAATACTAAAGGGAAAGCGGTAATGAAGCAACCAAGAGGTGCAGCTCCCCAGACAAACAAAAACAATAAAGGGAAAAGAAACTTCACTTGGAAGCGAAAGGACACCAAGCACGTGTCACTTCCAAAGAAGACCTGGGAGGACAAATGCCATAGATGCGGCATGACTGGCCATTGGTCCAGAAACTGCCGCACTCCTCGCCACCTACAGGATCTATACCAGGCGAGCCAGAAGTCTCGACCTGAAACAAACTTGGCAGGTGTACAGCCGCCAACAGTCTTTACTGCTAAAGACTTCGAGAACGACGATCTGCTAGATTGAGCATCATCATTTATCTATGCATTTAGAATTCGATGTATCTTCATCTGTTATTTGCTTTAGTGCGGACTTTTATTTATGAATGTTGTCTACATTTTCCCTCAAATAAAATTTCTTTTTTTGGCTTATATAGATGATGTCTGAGTGCCTAGTGGACAGTGCCTCGACGCACACAATCTTTCGAGATCATTGCTATTTTAATAGCTTAAACAAATATGACGGTCCTGTTATCACAATTTCAGGACTGTCCCAAATAATCGAAGGAACTGGTGAAGCAATTATATTGCTCCCAAATAACACAAGACTTCAAATTAATAATGCATTATTCTCTCCTATATCAAACAGAAATCTCGTAAGTTTCAAGGATTTCCGTTTAAACGGATATCACTTAGAGACCAGGGATAAAAATAAGGTTGAATATCTAATTGTAACTCGTCAAAAAGATGACCAGAAGATCATCTGCGAGCGATTCAAGGGACTCCCATCGGGTCTATACCAAACATACATTCAACCCGTAGAAACCAATATGATTCAACACCAGACGTGCCAATCACTACCAGAATTCCAACTCTGGCACAATAGACTTGGTCACCCTGAAACAGCAATGATGCGCCGCATCATCACTGAATCCCGTGGACACAAATTGAAGAACCTGAAGATTCTTCAAAAGGGTGAATTTCCATGTCTCCCTTGTTTTAAGGGAAAACTAATAACGAGACCATCCCTCCTGAAAGTGGGATTAGAGTCTCCTGGCTTCCTTGAGAGAATTCATGGTGACATTTGCGGGCCTATTCACCCCGCAAGTGGCCCATTTCGGTACTTCATGGTACTGATTGATGCATCAACCAAATGGTCTTATGTGTGCCTCTTGTCCACCCGCAACCTAGCTTTTCCAAAGCTATTGGCACAAATAATAAGGTTGCGTGCTCATTTCCCCGATAACCATATCAAGAAACTACGTCTTGATAATGCGGGAGAATTTACTTCACAAGTCTTCGAAGACTATTGCCGGGCAACGGGTATTGAAGTTGAACATCCGGTAGCACATGTTCACACCCAAAACGGATTAGCTGAGGCTCTTATAAAGAGACTCCAATGGATTGCACGTCCATTGCTTATGCAATCCCAGTTGCCTGTGGATGCTTGGGGGCATGCTATTTTACTTGCCGCATCACTTATTAGGATAAGACCCTCTGGAGGTCACACTTTATCCCCGATGCAACTAGCATACGGCGCACCTCCGGATATCTCTCATTTGAGAGTGTTTGGTTGTGCGGTATATGTCCCAATAGCACCATCGCAGAGGACCAAAATGGGTCCTCAGCGTCGTCTAGGTATATATATTGGGTTTGATTCGCCCTCTATTATCAGATACCTTGAACCCCTAACGGGTGACGCATTCAAGGAACGTTTTGCAGACTGTGAATTTAATGAGAAATTTTTTCCAAAACTAGGCACACAGTCTAAGAAGCCAGAAGCTTCTGAGACCATTAGTTGGGACCAGAAGTCTTTGTCCCTATATGATCCGCGTACTAATCTGTGTGAAGATGAGATCCTGAAGATCCTTCACATCCAGAATACAGTACATCTTTTACCGGATAAATTCACGGACAACCAGAAGATTGTCCGTTCACACGTCCCTGCTGCCAATACGCCAGCTAGGATTGACATCCCCATAGATGGATGCAGCCCACCGGCAGCAGAATTGGTTGTACCTCAAATGAAAAGTGGACGCCCACCAGGTTCAAAAGATAAAGTTCCTCGAAAGAGGAAGACTCCTGGCGATACTAAGATTATCCCTCCACAGGATGCTGAGCTCAGACCAGCTACTTCTCCCCTCCTGATTTCCCCAGCAGAGGAAACAATAGGAGAAACATCATTAAATTTTGTACGTACTGAAGAAGTACTGGACAGAAATAGCATAGTCGTCGACGACGATTTTGCGTTCGATATTGCCGTTCACGTCACTGAATATGACGATGACGTCGAACCACGATCTCTAGCGGAATGTAAACACAGAGATGATTGGCCAAAGTGGGACGAGGCAATAAGAGTAGAGCTGGACTCACTCTTGAAACGCAAAGTCTTTGGACCAGTAGTCCAAACACCAGTAAGTGTAAAACCTGTGGGATATAAGTGGGTTTTCATAAGAAAAAGAGATGAAAATATTGTGATCGTTCGCTATAAGGCACGCCTTGTAGCCCAGGGATTTTCCCAAAGACCGGGGATTGATTACGAAGATACGTATTCCCCGGTCATGGATTCGATCACCTTCCGATTTTTAATCAGCCTAACTTCTCTGGAAAGCCTAGAAATGCAGCTCATGGACGTTGTGACTGCATATCTATATGGCGATATAGATAAAAATATCTATATGAGACTTCCCGATGGGTTTAATCTACCCCCAGAGATGAAAGAGATACCTCGGGACGTATTCTCTGTAAGGCTACATAGATCATTATATGGTCTAAAACAATCGGGCAAGATGTGGTATAACAGACTAAGTGATTTTCTTGCACAGCAAGGATTCACGAATAACGAAGTCTGCCCGTGTATCTTTATCAAAAGAACGGGAACAGGATTTGTCATCATAGCTGTATATGTAGATGACTTAAATCTCATAGGATCTCCTGCAGAGATCAAAGAGATATCTGAAAGCCTTAAACATACTTTTGAAATGAAAGACCTAGGCAAAACAAAGTATTTTCTTGGCTTACAGATAGAACACCTAAGAGGTGAAATCCTATTACACCAATCTAATTATACAAAGAAACTTCTACGCAAGTTTCATATGGATAAATGTCATTCTTTAGGTACTCCTATGGTCGTAAGCTCACTAGATGTACATAAGGACCCCTTCCGGCCACTGGAAGAGGGGGAGGAGATACTGGGTCCTGATGTACCCTACCTCAGTGCCATTGGAGCACTTCTATATCTGGCTAACTGTACGCGTCCCGATATAGCGTTTACAGTTAATCTACTAGCCAGACACAGTGCTGCGCCCACAAAGCGCCACTGGAACGGAGTAAAGCATCTTCTGCGATACCTTCAGGGTTCCATTGATCTTGGACTTTACTACCAGAGAGGTGCCTCCCCCAAATTGTTTGGTTATGCTGATGCAGGTTATCTCTCTGATCCGCACACGGCAAAATCTCAAACAGGTTTTGTATTTACCTACGGAGGTACTGCTATCTCTTGGAGATCGGTAAAACAAACCACTATTGCTACATCTTCCAACCATGCAGAGCTCATCGCGATCCATGAGGCGAGCAGAGAATGTTTTTGGCTACGCTCCGTCGTCCAACACATCCTCCAATCCACTGGCCTGAAGACCAGTGATCTGGAGCCTACTGCCCTATTCGAAGACAACGACACATGCATTGCTCAGCTTCAGAAGGGCTACATCAAAGGCGACAGGACAAAACACATTTCTCCCAAGTTTTTCTGGACGCACGAGCAGAAGAACGACAAGCAGATTGAAGTTCGACAGATCCAGTCATGCAACAACTTAGCTGATCTTTTTACTAAGGCATTGCCTAAATGTACTTTTGTAAAGCTTGTAAAGAACATTGGTATGCGACAGTTGAAAGACCTGCAAGCCTGAAGCTTGTACGGATCAGGGGGAGTAACATGTGTGTTGCACTCTTTTTCCTTAAGCTGTTGGGTTTTCCCACTGGGTTTTCCACAGCTAAGGTTTTAACGAGACAAACACACTTACTCTGGATCCAGAAGTATCCACCCCTTGCCTCAGTAGCTGAGACCGAAGTGATGAATGTGTAAGGGGGAGTGTTATGAATGAGGGAGGCCTTTGGCCTCCCCTACTTCATTACCCATTCATTAGGCCCCCATTACTTAGAGTAATGGGGACCCTTGGTCTCCTAGAGGCTTTTGGCCTCCCCACTATGAGATATATAAATAGAGCACCATGGCTCTTAGCGATGGTGACTTATTCTTAGCAATGAAATTCTCTCTCTCTCTCTCTCTCTTGAGTTCATTATCATATAACACTGATGATGAATTTACAACTAAAAAATTGTAAAGAGTGATTCTTGCCAAAATAGAGTAAATAAAAATAATAATAATAATAATAAATGTACATAAATAAACTAATTACATCATGAAAAGAAGAGAACCCATAAAAGAGGTTTCTCTCCCTCTCTATCTCTCTTCCTTCTACCATCGATAACCCTAAATTTCAGACCTAAATATAAAAAAGTGTAGAAGAAAGGAAAAGAAGAGGAAGCTTGAGTGGGAGGAGTAACCATCACTATCATTCAAAGCATAAGACCTTTCATATTCTTCAATTGAGTAAGGATTATCTCCATATAATTGTCTATAACAAGGAATCTAAACACATTCAATATAAAGATTTAATTAGGATTCAAATTTTAAAAAATATTGTGGCGGCTATCACTGCCAACGGCCACATGGCCAGTAGGCAACCCAGTGCCCATGACTGGCACCCAAGCCGCCAATGGCAAGCCCGAACATATCCAACGAAGATGGATCGGTTCTACTCTAGCAACTGTCCACAATAACAAGAAAAAAAAGGGTGGAAATAGATTTTGCATTGTTAACTCTTTATTTTTGCATTTTCAGTCTAAATAATTTCACATTTGCCATTGCATGTAAATTTCAGAAAGTCCTTGCAAAAATTAATTGCAAACAAACCCACTCTAAAAGGAGATTGCAAACTGAGTTTGCAGCAGTAGCCCAACTATGTAGTTTTGCAGAAAACCCATAGACTTTACAGAATTTGCAAAAAGGCCCATTTTCAAGAAAAATGTTATAAATTTTGTAAAAATGTGCAAAAATATTAGAAAATTTGATGGAGAATATGAGAAGATTAAGGGATCGAATGACATTGATTGTCATATGTTAACATGAAATTATTATTATTCTAATTTCCATTATTTTAGGAATTTCATATGTTATGGGTCCAAATAGCAGGTAATAGTCGATCGTCGCAAGGTGTGTGCAATCTTTCTTACTGGAATAATTTTGTAAAATCATATGATTTAAAATGTGAATGCTATATTTTTCATTGGATTATTTGGCTTAAAAAAGATTATTTGACCGAAAATAAATTCTATTTGGTTTATTTACAAAAAGAAAGTATTCAAATATTTATTGAGCAAATATTTGACTTATTGTAAATAAAAATGATGAATCAGTCATGTTAGTTTGCAACTTGAATGCATGTGGTTATTTCTTACTTATTATGATAAATAAGAAAATGTGCATGAATATGGATTTTGTTATCATCGTTTATATATATATATATATATATATATATATATATATATATATATATATATATATATATATATATATATATATATATATATATATATATATATATATATATATATATATATAATATGGATTAATGGGTATCATACGCCATATGAGAGGATGTCTCATATGCCCTCTCACATAAAGGGGGTCAAGTACAACAAGTACAAGCCCATGTGTGTTTGTACTTGCCCCTTTTATGTGAAAGGGCATATAAGACACCCTGTCGTATGGCGCATGATACCCATTATTCTCATATATATATATAATATTTAAAAATTTAATTTGCAGGCGAATCAAAAAAATTATTGCTTCATTTCGATAAGTTGAAAAATGTTATTTGACATGAAATTCAACTTGAACGTGTTTTATCCGAAGAGTTATGCAAAACAAATAGCTTGAAAAGTTTGACTATCAATATCATGTTAGTTCCCATTTGATAATATTGTAAATTTTTAAGAATTTTTGCATTTCATCTGCTCACATGAAAATTTTAAATTGTATGCTCATTGAATGGTCGTATATCCTACGTGACGTGATATGAAAAGTGTTGATATAGTGTAAATGACCTAATTTTTGGAAAGTGACGAGAAATGGTTTGTGTTTTCGAATCCTCAAAAGTTTGCTATGAAACGAACTGATTGATATGAGCATGTCATATTGTATTAAGTGCATCCATAAATGCGACTTTCGGGTGGGTACTCGGGGGCTAAGTGCCACACTTCTCAAGTGGAGTCACCTCTAGAGTCATATATTTATATATCATTGGTCTTCGGGAATAAGTGATTGGTCTTCAATCGAGTGTTAGGAACTAAGTGCCGTATATAGCTAAAAGCTACACAGAACAAAGTGCCACGTCATACAAGTGGTGGGAACCACCTTGCAAATCTGTGGAAGCCACTCAAGAGTTCACGAAAATCACCACTCGAATCGCGCTCTCATATATATAATTGACCTTCGTATAACCTACGGCAAGGTCATATACATTGTCTTCGGTAACTTATTGATTGATTGATGCGCTTGCACATTCCCATGCTACGGTGTAATAAACTGTAACTTAGTTGGACGTATGTGACGTGATCTTTTGCATTTTAAATGAATACAATAATTTTTGCTGAAGTAAATCTTTTATAAGTTCAAAGCTGATTTTGAAGGGGATATATTTTATGTCCTTTTGGATACAATGTTAACAATATATATTTTGATGCAGTAATGTATTTTACATATTTTTATTCCTTATTGTATAATTGATACTTTCTAACAAGTCTTGTCACTTAAATGATATATTTCTTCTATCTGTAAAATATGTATGACCCGTTATTAAGAAATTTTGTACTTATTGAACCATGAAGCTAATCTCGTGATTTTTCAACCCGTTTCTGCTACTGCATAGCTTGCAGTTCGACACTTTAGAGGAGCTTATAAGATGTGATGATCGATGAAATCTTAATATTTTTTTCATCAACTGCCTATTTATTAGTTGACACGTTTTGTAATAAGAACTCCTTGTTATATTGTATTTTGGTTAAATATATGTGATGTAGTAAACTCTGTTTTGAACCTTCTTAATTAGCAAGTTAAGTTATCATGTGATTTGCTATGTAAGAGTGACCACTTGGGTATGGTATGTGTACGGGTTCATTCTTGTATGCGCATCTTCACTGTCACGTACTCTTGAACCCTTATTTCTACATAAATCTTCTATTGCGGGTCCGGAGATGTAACATCCATGATTCAAGAAAAAGAAGATAGTATTTGCAAGCTAAACATTTTTGTATGGTTTGAGTCTCTAGCACAGTATTTCCACCAACAGACCAACCGTACAAAAGGTTTAATACTTTTGTGATAGGTTTATGGATATACAAGAAGCTTGTACATCAATTGGGCCTATCATAGAAAGCTCAATAATGACATGTATATCAATGTGTCACTATATGTTGGTGATGTCATCGTCGCAGCGTAGATATGCAGCATATGGCATATCTGAATCAATAAACAGAAACAACTTTTAAGAGAATTTGTAATGAACCTCGATCCAAATAGCTAGATTCTTGACAATCAGCATAAGAATTCACAAGGATCGGAAAGAAGGTACTCTCTCAAAAGAGTAACATTGAAAAGGCTATATATTAGCTTGGCATAAAGAATGCAAAGCCCAAGTCTACTTCACTTGCTGCACACTTTCATATTTCAATCAAGCTCTTCAGTTAGTGCAAAGAATAAAGATACATATCCTATGTAACTTACGCCAGTGTCATTGGTAGCATTATGCAAACATTAGTGTTCACCTGTTTGAATATTTAATATGACATCGGTTACATCAACATGTGGGAGGGAAGATTCGCTATGAGGCTATGAGGTAGATACTAGTTATCTCGTAAGGGTTGCATATGTCAGTTTGGTGTATGGCATATGGCTTGATGAAGGTTTGCATAGTTGTAATCTAATTAGATGTTCGAATTTAGATTTTGCAATGCTTTAGATGGAAGGTCCTTAAAAGGCTATGCATTCATGCTAGTAGATTGTCATTGGTTGAAAAGAGACCGTATAATCGACAATTGTTGTGTCTATTGCTGAGGTAGAGCGTAGTAGTAGTCATGAAGCGATAAAAGAAACCATCTAGTTTCAAGATTTGATCAATGATATTAGTTTACACCAGCTAATACTTCTTTCTATTATGATAATCAAAGTGCTACTCGCTCGATTAAAGATAGTATATATCACAAGAGGACCAAACGCATTGATGTCAGATATTACTTCGTTTGAAAATTGAGAGAATCCCGCTGATATGATGACCAAGCCCATACTTGGGTTCATGGACTGCATGAGCTTGCTATATATTTCTCATGGTAAAAGCTAAGCCTTGCAAGTCATTGGTGATGGCAGAGACGACAATTTATTATTTACTCAAAGTTTGCACTAATGTGGAGTCTTTAACTATCTGATTCAAGATGTAGATTTGGTGTATGTGACTCAAATAGAAGACCCAAAAACCAGACCTGTTTTCATTTTTTGATGATGACATGAAGATTGAAGAAGACACGGAAAAGAAATCAAGCCACTGGGCAATGTTAACATGAGAAGAATAACATGCATTATGTTAACATGAAATCAGTTTGTCAACATCATGCTTGGTTTCACATAGAAAGAAAACACATGTTGCATGTGTTACATGGTCCACAAAGAATTCTCTTCTTTGATTAGGATATGTACAGAAAATTAAATCAAGAGAACCTGTATATATAGAGGTTAACCAGTCTCTTCTCTTGAGAGTAAGAGCGTGGTTTTTCCCCTCCAGCATAAGAAAACTTTATGTTTATTTTAAGACCTCCACTTGTGGGTTTTAAGTTCTAAGAATAGCGAATTAGTGCTATGTACTTAAAATTCTCCTTTTTTTTATTCATAAATTGTCCTGTTTTAATATAGTGAAACATCAGTCCACTACTACATGTGGACAGTTCAGTGTGCCAAACCATATAAATTTGTGTACGTGGTTGGTTTCATGTTTTCTTCCTTAAGTAAGTTTGACATGCTGCTGTTTCCATATTTTATCTGTAACAAATCTCACTCAAATGAAGAGAACAATTAACCTCTATTAATAGATATTCTCTTGATTCAATTCTACACACATGTACTGCCCACAATAGAAAATTTTAAATGAAATTCTCCGTACACCATGTTACATGCATCACATTTTTCATTTCCATGAGAAACGAAGCGGGTGCTGACAAACTTTCTTTATTTCAACATCACCTATGTTGTTTCTTCGTCTGATATCAACACCACACATTGGCTTGATTTGTCTCTCCTGTCTCTTCTAAACATCATTAACAAAAAAAGAAACGGATCAGATTTGAGGTTTTCAATTCTTGTCACATCAAACATTTTTCTACTAGGGGGTACAATTTTCTAATATAAATGTTCTTTAGACACCAAATTTTGTGCCAATAAAGGGTAAAGTTGGAACTTAAATTTGCATATCATGCAGATAATAGCTACATCTTCCTCAAATATTATTGAATACAATAAGAAAACTCAAGAGAAATATGCTAGACTCTTATTTACGTCTTTCATTATATCAGAATAAGAAAATGTGCAAGGCCAGATTAGTTTCATTTGTTTTTATCCAAATGTTGCATGATGTACTATTGGATATGCATCATACATGTACAATTGGATTTACTTGTTATTTAAAAAATATGCAGATTACTAGTATTACTCTATTACATTTTTTTTTTGTTGAAAAGATACTTTATTACACTCTTGCCCACAGTTCACTCCGACGGACATCAGATTTCTACTTTTGTCGCAGAATATAAACAAAATCGGATAAAGATCATATCAATGGGCTATTCATATTTGTTTTGCATCACTACTATTATTCTAATTCATAACAATCCCACATAACTTGCTATCAGTACATCTACAGTTAAAAGAAGACAGGTTTGGCGTAGGAAGAGATGGTTCACTATCTTCTTTGGAGAAAAAAATTAATACAAACTACTGAACTATGATCAATACATCCCCAACTCAGTGGTCTCGGTATTAACTGTCATCTGACATGCTATGGCATCACCGATACTAGACATAGCATTACGGGAAAAAAAATGAAATATGTCCTTTGAACTACATGCTGCTGTAACTTTCCATCAATGTTATTCCAAAAATGAAAAGATGATCTATTACATTACTAGATGCATGCACTGCAGTTGTGTCTGAAGGCCTGCCATATCTATATGATCTATCAATAAAGTTCCATAATGAAGTATTCAAAAATTGCTCGGCACTTGCATGTTTCCAATTGGAACATATGTTGGCTGAGGAAAGTAACTAAAGGAAATCAAGATGATGCGATTTGCTAGGGATTTGAAGATAAAAATGGGATTTTTATTGGAATTTCAGATCTCACAATTAAAAAGGAACACTAATACAATAATCTACTCGCTAACTAATAACTAGAAGACGATTCTTAACCTAGGGGGAAAAGCCGAAATCCTAATACAATTAATCTAAGGGATAAAATAAAATACTCTCTCAAATTTCGCATAAGAATTAGGGCCGGCTCAACCCCCTTAAATAGCCAAAACATCCCTTAAATGTTATTTTACCCAATTGCCCCTCCACTCAATTACCGACCGCAACACTACTCCGCCCCCAAACAACCACCTTGTCCTTAAGGTGGTGCGTGACGTGTATGGTCAGCTACTCCACGTGCAGGTGCTCCTGCTCATCGTCCACGCCGGCTTCCAGCATTATCACACTCTCTTCTCCCTCTTCTTCGTCATCCACCATCAGGATCTGAAGAGTACGATTCCCGCACCGGTGCCCAGGAGTAAACTTCTCGTCGCATTTAAAACACAGGCCTTGGTCCGTTTGTCACGAATCTCTGCCTCTGTCATTCGTCGTGTATGTCCTCCGGGTCGGGGTTCCATTCCCTTCTCCTTGGTAGCCACTGTGCTGTCAGTGGATGTTGCCCCTCCTGCGGCCCCCCTTTGTCCCCCTCCAGGGTCCGGCACTCGAAACGTAGAGCCACCCCACGTCCCCCGGGCTCTTCGCTCTGTCTCCTGATGATCCTCTACTTTCCTGGCCAGTGTCATCATCCCCCGCAAACCAACGGGCTCAAACTGTCTCAGCCCCGACCGCACCGTGGGCTTCAGCCCCTTCATGAAACAGCCCTCCAGGGACTCCTCAGAGACTCCCCGAACTCGGTGGCAGAGCGACTCGAACTTCTTGATGTAATCACACACGCTCCCCTCCTGCTTCAGCGAGTACAGTCTCTCGAACACGCCGCCAGCCGGACCTCCTCCAAACCGCTCTGTCAAGAGCGTCGTAAACTCAGCCCAGGTCTGAAAAGGCCGTTGCTGATCGGTCCAACGGAACCAGCCCAAAGCCTCTCCCTCCAGACAGACCCCTATCGCCCGTAGCCAATCCTCCCCTGGGACAGCGGACACCTCCAAGTACCTCTCCACCCGGTACAGCCAGTCGTCTGGGTCGCCTCCCTCAAAAACAGGCACCTCCAGCTTCCTCAGACGTCTCTCGCCAGCGAATCCACCTCTCTCCTGCGGCTGGAATCCTCCCCTGTGCTGGTATCCCTGTCGCCTGTCTGGAACATAAGCCTCAGTCCGATCACGGTAGCCTCCCTCTGCTCCGTGCCCTTGCCAGTCTCCCTGATGATGCCCAAACTCCACCTGGTGGCCTCCTGGAGGATCCTGGTACGCTCTCCAATCTCCCGTCACTCCCCCAAAGGGTGGGGGCTGAGTCGACGGGCCTCCTGTGATTTGGTGGGGCCCTCCGCCCTGCTGCAATCCTCCGCTGGGTCCCCCAAAAGTCTGAAAACCCCCAAATTGCGCTCCACGAACCTCGGGTGGGGCCCCCGGGGGTCGGGGACCCTGCGAAATCATCTGTCGAACGTCCTGGGGGGCCAGTGGGCCCCCCCAGGGGTCGGGCGGGCCTCGGATCCCCCCTCTGGGGTCGGCCGAGGCCCCCCAGGCCGCCGCCTGGGCCGGTCGGCCCTGGAAGTGGGCCGGCGGGCCCCAGGCGGCGGCGGCAGAGTCTGCCGAGGCCGCCAGGGGGGCGGCAGGTGCGGCCGCCCCTCCCAAGGCCCTGGCGGCCTGCCGCCCCCCCAGGGGGTTCGCCGGCCCCCCCAGATGTACCTGGGGGGCCGGCGGCCACCCTGGGGTGTTCTGGTTGGCCGGAACCCCCCCCCCCCTCCTTGGTTTGTGTCGTCGCGGCGCGACGGCGCGGGGTCTTGGTGGGTCCCCCACGCGTTGTCTCCTTGGTCAAACCCTCCATCGTCGTCTAGATCCGGTTCATCTTCAAAAACAATTGCCTTTTTACCTTTGTCCTTCGCCAAAGGTGGCTCCTTTTTGCTTGGATCCGCCTTTGGGATGAGATGAGCGGTCAACGCCGCTATGGCCTCCGTCAATTCCGATAATTTTCCCTCCGTCATCTCCTTCATCTCTTTCATCTTGGCCTCCGTCTTCTCTTGATTTTTCTTCATCTCCTTCCGGATCTCCGCGGCCATCTCCGCATCTTCTTTCCTTAGATCGATGAAACCCTTACTGATTTGGGCTTCAATCCGCTCAACCTTCCCTTCCAAGACTTCAATCCGCTCCGTTGCTCGCGTGTTCGCCATGGATCAACCGCTCTGATACCAATTTGATGCGATTTGCTAGGGATTTGAAGATAAAAATGGGATTTTTATTGGAATTTCAGATCTCACAATTAAAAAGGAACACTAATACAATAATCTACTCGCTAACTAATAACTAGAAGACGATTCTTAACCTAGGGGGAAAAGCCGAAATCCTAATACAATTAATCTAAGGGATAAAATAAAATACTCTCTCAAATTTCGCATAAGAATTAGGGCCGACTCAACCCCCTTAAATAGCCAAAACATCCCTTAAATGTTATTTTACCCAATTGCCCCTCCACTCAATTACCGGCCGCAACACAAGACAAACCTTGAATGAACATATTGGTATAGCCGCTCCCCCTCCATAAAGGAAGAACAAAATGCCGGCTGCAAGTAACATTAATAACAATGGAAATAAATAAAAAGTTGTATAAAGTACTGTATATGATCAAAACCGAATTGAGAGTAAAAGGGTACCAGGATATTGATCTTTGCACCAAGAGGTTGTACAACTGTGCTTTCATTGAAGTACCTATGTGGCCTCTTCCCAAATGATACTGCAGTTTCACTCGAAATATATAAAAGGGAAAAAAGAAAGAAAAAAATCAGTTCTTCCACAGTGTGAACTGTTTGACTTCAACTTCAAAAAACCAGAAAGTTCTCATACTTGACAAGATTGCACCATAATATGAAACAAAAGAAACTAGTTTCATTTGTATAAAAGCTTACGCAAAGAAACTCGAACCAAATTTTTCTAAAGAAATGTCAGAAAATATCGACAGAAGCTCCAAATGCAATATTTAAACTTTTTATTGAGTCTGACACAACGCTCACAAGGTTAATGTCTCATGATATAACTAACCCATACATCAACTTTAATTTCAAAGAAGTGCCATGCCTAGATATCCATCATTTTAAATAGAATTTGTCAAGGATTCCTTTATAAAATCGGGGTCAGGAATTTTCGTACGTGCATAGATGTATCCGTGGAAAGATCAAAACATAAGAAGTAGCCCCCAGGTTACCAAAAATCCAAAATCCTTAGTATACAGCTAATGGTATTCTTAATATCAGAAATGGTAGCAATGCACACAAATAACTTTTGTAATTTTCTCGTGATTTATATTTTATCTTTATGAAAAGGTGGTCTGTGGTTGCACCAAGATTGCTTCTCCTGAACTTAATCAAATTCCCCAACAGATTGATAGGTTCCAAAGCAAATCTGAAATTAAATTGCTAAAAACAGCGAATAAAAAGATAGTTTGGCTACAATAAAGGGGCAACGACCCACCCAAGACGCCGATAAGCGAGGACGTCCGAACTCTCCTAAGATCCTCCGAAGAACTCTCGAAGAACTCTCTCAATTTATCAAAATAAGCATAAGAGATTCGCGACGGCTAGCCCTCGCCTAAGAATAAACCCCCCATCACAATTACCATCATACCCTTAAAATAATAATAACAAGGTCATAGGAGTGCAGGTGCACACACGGCTAAGGCTCCTCGGCATGGACTCGGGTGTGCCTCCGGGTGTAGACCCGAGTTCCATCAAAACTCCCCTCCCCAAAGAGCCACCTTGTCATGAAGGTGGAAGTCTGGAAACTGCTGTGCCATCACGTCCATAGACTCCCACGTGCTCTCGTGCTCTGGCAAATCCTTCCACTGCAGCAAGACCTCGCGCTCTCCCGTGCTCCCTCTACGTACCCCCTTCAGCGCCTCTGACTCCAACCTCACCTCCATATCAAATGTCAACGTCTTCGGAGCAGTGGGTGAAGGGTGTGGTCTCCAACAACCTGGTGAAGCTGTGAAACATGGAACACCGGGTGAATAACCGATTCTGGGGGCAATCTTATCTTGTAAACAACCGGTCCTACTCTCGTCTCAACCTCGAAAAAGTCCAAAATAACGTGGTGCTAGCTTCTCATTTCGCATGTGAGCCAAGGATCGCTATCTGTAGGGCCTCAGCTTCAGGTATACCATATCTCTGATTACGAATTGCACATCTCTGCGGTGTAGATCTGCCCTCGCCTTCATAACCTGCTGAGCCCAAACCAGATGGAGCTTCAACTCCTCCAAAATTTGATCCCTCTTCGCCAGATACTGCTCCACATCGAATACTGGTGTCGAATCTTGCCCATAATGCAGTAAATGGGGAGGGTCCGTGCCGTACAGAATCATAAACGGGGTCGTCTGAGCTGCAGTGTGATAAGATGTGGTGTACTAGTACTCCACACATGCTAGCCAACGAGCCCACTCTTTGGGATTTTCTGAAATAAAGCATCGCAGATAAGTCTCCACACTCCTGTTTACCACCTCCGTATGTCCATCGGTCTGAGGATGGTAGGTCGTGCTCCGTCTCAACACTGTCTCATGTAGCCTGAAAAGCTCCTGCCAAAATCTACTCAAGAACACCTTGTCTCTATCAGAGACAATGGACTTTGGAGGTCCGTGCAAGCGAATGACCTCCCTCACAAATACTTCCACCACCGACACTGCGCTATAAGGAAGCCGAAGTGGGACAAAGTGCGCATACTTGCTGAGGCGGTCAACCACAACAAATATGACTGTATATCCACCCAATTTCGACAGTCCATCTATGAAATCCATGGAGAGGTCCTCCCACACTTGATCGTGCAATGACAGTGGCTGTAGTAATCCCCCTGGGGACATCGCTTGGTACTTGTGACACTGTCACACGTCACACTCTGCAACCCTCTTCGCCGCCACCTCCTTCATCCCCTTCCAGTAGACCTCCTTTGCCAGTCTCTGGTAGATCTTTAGGACCCCAGAATGTCCTCCTACGGCGCTGCTGTGAAACTCCTGGAATATGACCGGTATGTATGCCGAAGTCCTCGGCAGAACCAGTCTCCCCCAATATAGTAGCCGTCCATCCTGAAGAGAATACCCCGGACACTCAGTTGATCCCTGCAATAAAGCCTCACGTATGCCTGCCAACTCCTGATCCTGCTCAACCTCCTGCTGTAGTGGCTCCCAGTCCTGGAGCACGGAAACTGCTAGCATGACCAACTCTGCCTCCTCCTCTCGCCGCAAAACTGCATCAGCCGCCTTGTTTTCCAGCCCCGGGCGATACTCAATCTCAAACCTGTACCCATCAGCTTTCGCAGCAGCCACTTCTGATGCTTCTCTGCTACCATCCGCTGCTCTAATAGGTACTTGAGGCTCCGCTGATCTGTGCACACCAGAAAACTCCGCCCCAACAAGTACGGTCTCCACTTTTGAATCGACAAGACTATGACCATTAGCTCTCTCTCTCGTAGACAGACCGCAATCGGGCTCTAGCGGTCAACACCTGACTGAAATACGCAATGGGCCGCTGCTCCTGCATCAATGCTGCTCCCAGCCCATGTCCCGATGCATCTGCCTCTACCACAAAGGGCCTGGAAAAATCTGGCAACGCCAAAACTGGCACGGTGGTCATGGCCCTCTTCAGGGCCTCAAATGTTGTCGTCGCCTCTTCCCCCCAATGGAATTGGTCCTTCTTCAATAGCTCGGTCAGTGGCCAGACGATCGTCACATACCCCTCCGCAAAACTGCGGTAGTAACCTGTCAAACCCAGGAAATCACATAGCCCCTGAGTGTGGTGAGGCGCGGCCAGTCTAGCATCACCGCAATCTTCGCTTTATCTGATGTCACCCCTTCTGCTGACACCACATGTCCCAGATACTCCACATGTGTCTGTCCGAATAAACACTTCTTCATGTTCGTAAACAGCTGAGATACTGCAGCTCCTGAAACACGGCCTGCAGGTGGTCCAAGTGCTCCTCCAAGGTACGACTGTGCACCAATATGTTATCGAAGAAAACGAGTACGAATCGCCTCAGGTAAGGACGAAATACCTTATTCATAAGAGCCTGAAATGTAGCCGGTGCGTTCGTCAAGCCGAAAGGCATGACTAGAAACTCCTAGTGTCCCTCATGCGTCCTGAACGTCGTCTTGGGCACATCCTCCCGTCGTATCCTGATTTAATGGTAGCCCGACTTGAAATCTATCTTGCTGAATAGGGTTGCCACATATAACTCATCCAGGAGCTCATCTATCACCGGTATAGGAAATTTGTCTGGCACTGTCTCCTTGCTCAACGCCCTGTAGTCTAAACAGAAGCGACAACTCCCATCCTTCTTCACTAACAGCACTGGACTGGAGAAGGGGCTCACACTAGGCTGAATCACTCCCGCATGCACCATCTCTGCCACCATCCTCTCAATCTCATCCTTCTGATGCTAGGGGTATCGATAGGGCCTGACACTAATGAGAGACACGTCCTCTCGCAGTACTATGCCGTGCTCATGGTTCCTCGGTGGTAGGAGACCCCGAGGCTCCTGAAAGATCTCCTCAAACTGCTCCATCAGCTACTACACCTCTCCTGTAATGGGCTGCTCAACACTGGCCTCGGAGCCTCCCTCCCCCGTCAACGAGTACAGCTCCACTAGGTATCCTCCTCCCTCAGTCCGTATGGTCCTCATCATGATCTTCAACGAGACCAAAACTCTGCATAGGCTGGGGTCCCCCTGTAGTGTAACTGCTCTTCCATCTTCCTGAAACTCCATCCGAAGCAGCTTCCAATTCACTGCATCTCCCCCAACGTCTGCAACCACGTCAAGCCCAAGATGACGTCAGTGCTCCCCAGGTCTCAAGGCAAAAAATCTGTGATCACCTGTATCCTCTATATGGTCAGTACCAGCCCTCTGCAAACTTCCCGACTGCTCTCCTTCCTCGTCCCCATCATAACACTAAAACTGCCACAGTCGGTCAGCTGGAGCCCCTGCTGGGCCACCACTCTCCTGGAAATGAAGTTGTGGGTCGTCCCACTGTTAATCAGCACGGTCACCTCCTGGTCGCCAATCTCTCCCCTCAACTTCAAGGTATGGTTCAGTGTGAACCCTACCACGGAGTTAAGGGACACCTCTGCCACGTCTAACTGATGGCCCTCAGGCTCCTCCTCCTCTGCCTCGGCTGTCTCATCCTCGATGTCCGCCTCGTCATCATCGTCCTCAAGTAGCAGCACCTGAAGCTTGCGCCCCGCACATCTGTGACCCGACGTGAATTGCTCATCACATCTGAAACACTAGCCCTTCTGCCATTTCTCCCTCATCTTCGCATCCGTCATCCGCCTGAACTGCCCCCATCCTGCGGTGCACTACTCCTCTCCCCAGTCTTCTCCTTGGCCGCTGAATCCACTCCCGTAGTGGCTCTCTGTTGTCCACCTGTCACTGGCTGGCTGCGACTTGCCGGTCCACTCCATCCACTCCTGGCCTTCCTATCCTCCAACTGATAGTCCTCTGCCATCTGAGCGTACTCCATGGCCTCCATCAGACTCTGAGGTTTCTGCATGCGCACCGCTACTCGTATAGTGGCCCTCAACCCCTTCATGAAGATGTTCTCCATCGTCTCGTCGGTCACCCTGTGCACCTGTCCTGAAAGGGCCTCGAACCTCTCTAGGTAGTCTCTCACCATGTCCTCCTGTCTGAGTGATAGCAGCTGCTCCCGCACGTTCCCTACGTGGGGGTCTCTGAACCTCTCTACCATCTGATCCCTGATCTCCTCCCATGAACGGAAGGGGCGCCTCGCGTCCTTCCACTGAAACCACGCGAGGGCCTTTCCATCAAGGCAGATGCTTGCTGCCTCCAACTTCTGCTCCTCAGTCATGCGGGAGACTCTGAAAAATCTCTCCGCTCTGTAGATCCGCGAGACCGGGTCCACCCCATCGAATATAGTCATCTTCAACTTTCATAGTCAGTCCATATTGAATCCCCCTAGTCCCTGCGTCCTCCAACGTGTCTAGGTTGGTGGTAGTGCTGCCACCTCTCCTGGTGTCGCTCATAACCCCCATGGGGGCTCCTCCGCGGTCCACATATCCACCCCCTTCGTCGCCTCCAACCCTGCCCTCTGGCCTCTCCTGGAAGTCTATGTATCCTCCTCCGTAGTCCCCGGGGTGCCCCTCGTAGGTGTGGAGTGGTGGTCGTCCCATATCGTCGACGTGACTGGGGTCGGGAGGATCCCGAAAACGCCCTCCGCCTTCATAGTGCCCCTGCCCTTCACTGGGATCAAATCCACCCTCAAAACCACGAGCCATGCCCTCCAAATAGGGCGGAAGCCCCCCTACTGCTGATGCTGCTGTGTCACTTCCCCGCCGTCATAGGAGAACCGTCTGAGTTCGGCGGGGTCCCGCGGCCCTGCTGAGGCCCCGCGGGACCTGGGCGAGCGTACTGGGGCCCCAGCGGCCCTATACAATGGCCATAGGGCCCTGACGTGGCATTCCGGGCCCCCACGGCCCTGTAGGGTGGCCCCTCGGTGGCCGAGGGGCCTGCCGGGGGCCGAGGAGGCTTTGCCGGCCCCTGCAAGTGTTGGGGGTGCCCCCCCATGTCCTCCTGGGGTCCCATGGCCCCACTGCTATCCGCCAATCTTTGGAAGCGGCGGCTAGTTTCACCCCTTGCTTCCTTCGCCTTTTACAGTATCGTCTCGCGATAATCCTCCATCCAAAGCTCTCCATCCTCCTCTTCGTTAAATTCCTCCTCTTCGTAGGCCTGATCCGCATCAAAAATCTCTTCTTTTTCCTTCTCCTTATTCAAAGGTGGCGCCTTTGTTGTCGATTTAGGGTTCCCATCCTCTTTGTTGTTCGTCGCCAATTGGAAGATCAATTGTGCAAATTGCTCTTCGTGCTTCGCCTGATTCGCCGTTAATTGGTCGATGGAGACCGTCAATTTCTTTATTGCTTCCTCGTTTCCCATCAACGATCTCTTTACCCCTTCGATCTCGCCGTTAAATTTCTCCTCCAAAGTATCGATCTTGTCCTTCGATCTTGTTGAAGCCACCATGAATCGTCACGTACTCTGATACCAAATTGATAGGTTCCAAAGCAAATCTGAAATTAAATTGTTAAAAACAGCGAATAAAACGATAGTTTGGCTACAATAAAAAGGCAACCACCCTCCCAAGACGCTGATAAGCGAGGACATCCACACTCTACTAAGATCCTCCGAAGAACTCTCGAAGAACTCTCTCAATTTATCAAAATAAGCATAAGAGATTCCCGACGGCTAGCCCTCGCCTAAGAATAAACCCCCCATCACAATTACCATCATACCCTTAAAATAATAATAACAAGGTCATAGGGGTGCGGGTGCGCGCGCGGCTAAGGCTCCTCGGCCTGGACTTAGGTGCGCCTCCAGGTGTAGACCCGAGTTCCATCACAGACCTCCCAAGATTTTACAGAAAACCATTTTTCATAACCACCTCCGCTTGGATTGGGCACCCACACATAAAGAGTTGATGTCAGGTTAGTAGCCATTAAAGAGGGGGGAAATCAGTTCGCTCTCCTCTGGTGGTTTTTTTTCCTTAACTCGAGATGCACCCCCAGCTAACTGCTATTCGAAGGGAAACTGCTAGGATTATAATGATCGTAGAAATGTGCAATGCAGAATTTCCATACACGACTTTCTTTTTTCTCTTTCTTTTTGCTCATTGAAATTAGCAAAAAATATCTATTAGCTGATCTGAATCTGATACAGGAGAGACTATATTACATGTGATACTATCTTGTCTCCGAATAGTAGTTAATATTATATGGTATTTATAACATGTCTATAATGTATAATATTTTATTAAAATGATATAATATCATATACTATAAGTCTATAACCAAAATTATTAGATAAAAACTATGTGATATAAGGGTATATGTAAAGCATCTAAATTTCTCCGATTTTTTGTACTTTTTATTAAATGACCTGGAATTATACCAAGTAGTGAGTCAAGTTAAACTCAACCTTTATTTTACAGGAAAATGTCAAACGATAATCCTCTAATAATGTTATACATCACCCTTGTATCCATATCCATATCCATATCCATATCCATATCCATATATTTACTACTTTCAAAGGAGTAAGTTTAGCTCTTTTGTTGGTCTTTTTTGTGTCTAGAGTGCATCCTGGTTGATTTATATTAGACAATTATTGACCATCTTACTTATGGTTTTAACTAAAATTAGTTCTACCCATCATCCATGAGGGGTTGACTAATAATAACAAGAATTAGTAGTGTCTCTCTCAGCATTCCACATCTTCCTCTTCCCTTCTCTCATTCCATTACTCTCACCCATCACAGAAACAACATGACACGCACATCAGGACATGGCAAATTTTAAAAAACAGTGTATATGGGCATAGATATATACATATCTATTATACAAATCAAACCCCCATAATGATTAGAATGTGTTCTATTAAAAATAAAAAGAAAAACCAATATTAAATTTCAATGACAAAATCCATACATTCTAATCAAGTATAAAATCAAACAAAAAGATCTAAAAAGATCTCATTGATATCTAATCTATGAGATGTTTAGACTTTTATGAGATGGTACCACTTAGTTGAGAATATCATTATCATATATTTTTAAAGGGCACAAGTCTTTGAAACTGTCTGACACGAGACATTTAGGTTTTAATTTAAGTGACATGGCTCAAACCATAATTTTTCACGAATAATAAAACTGGACACTGCATATTCATTATGTATAGGAATGTCTGATACGTGTCAAGCAGGTGTCATTATCTGGTACAAACACAACGTTTATCAAGAATTCACCAAAACATCCGCCCTTACATTATTCGAACTAGCTTTCTTTGAATCCCTTTCTCTCCTTTGCTGCTAAAACCCTAATTTTCCCAATATTTTAGCCCGAAATCTCTAATTGTGAGATATAACGAACACATTTTGCAAATTTTAAAAAGTCCATTTGGATATTTATGTCAAATCTTGAAATTATATATATATATATATATAGAGGAAAATTTTCAAATGAGAACATTTCGCACGGTGCGAAAATGTTTTTATCTTTTTTTTGAAATTTTTTTTTTCAAAAATTCTTTTTTCCACCCTCATCATATGTTGTTATACCCCCTCAAAAAATAATCGTTGAGAAATAATGTCATTTGGCCTTCGATCAAGGCATTTCATCAAATTCGCACGTTTTGAGACCGTTAAATTTGTAACGGGTGGATGGGTGCTCTAATGCCCAACGGGTTCACCCATTATTTTCCCTGGGGTATATATTTGTATGGATTAAACATCAAAAAAAGAAATTTTGAAAAAAAAAATTTCAAAAAAATAAAAAAAATGTTTTCGCACGGGCTTTCGCACCATTTTTTCGCAATAGAAGATTGCTATATATATATATATATATATATATATATATATATATATATATATATATATATATATGGGTAAAGGGATCCTAAGGTGCCTCCTTAGATTCAATCTAAGGAGGCGCCCCCATTTCCACCCATCTCGCACATTTTTTTTGAAATTTTTTTTCATGGGTTTGTTGTTCACCTCATGGATGATCAACATACCAAATTTCAAGGGATTCCAATACTTTATGAGTCTCCATCTACCCCTTGCAACATCGTGGGGTTTTCAGCACGTTTTTAGACCGTTGAAGTTGTAAGGGGTAGATGGTGGCCCCAAAAGTATTGGAATCCCTTGAAATTTGGTATGTTGATCATCCATGATGTGAACAACAACCACATGAAAAAATATTTCCAAAAAAATTGTAGGAGATGTGGGGAAATGGGGGCGCCTCCTTAGATTTTCATCTAAGGAGGCACCTTAGATCCCCTTTTTCCTATATATATATATATATATATATATATATATATATATATATATATATATATATATATATATATATATATATATATGTTGACTAGGATCCATTCGGATGGATCAAACATGCGGATCCATCCAAGTGGAATTTAAAGGTAGACAATGTAAATAGAAAATCCGACCATTGGATGTCTTCTACATGTCTAAACTAGCTCCAAACAAAATTTCAACTAATTTGGACATGTTTTGCCCATGCATCAAGTGGTTGCAAAATCGATGTTTTTGAATAGTGGATATGTTTAATCATAAACATATGTTCGAAAAAACGAATCTATATTTAATCATAAACGAATTAGTTTGCATCAAGTTGAGATAAAGATGATGGATATGTTTGAAAAGTATAAAAATTCTAATAGAGAAAAAATGACTTATTGGAAAACTGTTCACATTATACATAATGTGCACCTCCTATTCTCAAATGCAAATAGCTCCATTACAGGTTCATTTGTTTAATATATGGATGATATGGGGTTGTTGTACTTGTCGCAATGAAAATGGGCAAAAGTTATGTATGACAACTTAATTAAGCATTTGAAGAAGGCATCATTGAGTGTAAAGGGTCATGAAGTATGAACTGCCTCGATATCTTCATAGTTGCACCATCACGATGACTGTGAATTTTGAACAATATGACAATTTTGTTTTCATATGAGTGGTATAATTATTGCTTCTGATTTATTATTCTTTCGCTTCTTATGTTTGGCATTTTTAAGCATAATAGTATATATTTCATGGTCGTTCCTAATAATTTTCATAGACTCTTTAAATGGAAGAAAAAATATTATGGGTAAAGATGTATATATTTAAAAGAAATGACATCGAAGAAAGAGAGGAGATGACATAATTTTATGATTTTTGTGCTAGTAATCTATACGTATTGTTTATTAATATATGGAAATACACATTGTAATTTTTTATTTGCATTTGTAGATCAAGCTATCATCACATGTACTCTCAGCTGACGAGTAATAATTGCTTTATTCAACTAGTTATAGAAAAATAGGATTTGATATTAATATTGGATGTGTAATTATTCAAGCATATTTAAATATCAATCACTTATTCGGTGTTATATCTTTATTATTTGTTACGACTAATTTGGACCAGCCCGAGTTACAACGGCCCACGACCCAGCCTCAAAGGGGACGCCAACTAGAGAAGACGGGCCCACCCGGAAAGGCCCTCGGACGGGGCTGAAGGCCCTGCCACATCACCCTCGGGGGCACCCGACTAGCCCCCATTCGACCAGATTAACCGCCCCTCGGAATCCGCGATCCCATAATGGCCATTAACGGACCCGTTAATGGGCCAGCCCTCCACTACGCACGAGTGGGAGGAGGCGGAGGCGGATCGTGGGGACGTGAGAGGAGGCGGGACATGGGGCAATCACGAGGGACCCTATAAGGGGAAGGCCAGGACGACGGAGAAAAGGGATGGAGACTCAGGTAATCAACAGAGAGGTACTCCATCAACGACCTAGGCATTCGCCACTACATTTTCCTCCCTCCCCCAAACTCGCGCCGCCTGGGTTGACGTTCTGGCTTCCTTACAAGTCGGATCTCCCCTGCCGAGTATCCTTTCAGACCTTGATCTGACTTAAGCATCGGAGGGGATTTGGCCGGAACCTAGGTCCGGCCTCCCTGACGAGTTTCCTCATCTGTCCAGGAAGAAGATACCAGAAGCGCCGAGACTACTCCTCAGCGTCGGTCGGCTACCCCCATCGCAGTCGTCAAGTGGACGGCTGCTCAAGCACCAACCTACTTGCAAGGCGCCGAGGCTACCCCTCGACGCGGATCCGACCGAGGCCGAGCCCGACCCGGCCGAGGCCGAGCCCGACCCGGCCGAGCTGAGGCTTCTCCTCAGCTCCCCGAAGGCAGAGGATCGACGCTACCCGGGGACACCCCCGTCTGCGCCCGACCCTCCTTCCTCTCAAGCCGAGAACAAGCAGGCTCGGCGATCCCAAGGGACCCCCAAGTCGGCCCCTTGACCATGTTGACCACACAGCCGACGGTCAACGAACTGTGGTGAGAAAACACCCGTAAACATCTGGTGCCGTCTGTGGGAAACGAACTAACACCCACGTCAAACCACCAAAATGGAACCCATCGGCAACGGCCTGGGGCGCATGCCACCCATCCTGGAGGAGGGCGCATACCACGCCCCCGTCGAGAACCCAAACGGCCACGCCGCCAGAGAGACCGACGACACCCGGCTGGCCACGCAGGGGCAACTCCGAGCCTACGCACAGGAGACCAACACCAACATCCAAACTTTAGTCGCGACGATTCAACAGCTCGTCAGCAGCACCCCCGAGGGTGCGGAGGGACCGGCCTACCGCCAGGAAGAGGGTCGCCAACCTCTTCGCTCCGCCGTGGTTACCGACCAAGGGAAAGGAGTACACAACATGGAGAGGAGGTTCACCATGCCCGGTTTTTCCCCGGCGCGGTCTCCCACTCCCACCTCGTTCAGAGAGGGAAATGGGGGGGGGACTCGGAGCGGACGGACGACGTCTCGAGGACGGCCTCGTCCGCACGTCCAGGATCGTACAAACGTAGGCGGGATGATCGCCGATCAGCGAGCGTCCGATCTTACCAGAGCGGAGGCAGCCGACGAGCAAGGACCCACCACCAGAAGAGCCGGAAAGAATGTTCGCGCTGATCGAGTCCAGCACCCAAGATGGCGAAGACCCAAGAGGAGGTCAAGCTTCCGTCGCCCCCCCCCCCCTGTTGCGGCCGAACGGCACGGAGGCGGGCGAAGAAGAGCGACCCGGGTGCATCAGCGGAGAACGATGCCCCCTGACTCGGAGGATAACCGAGGCGCGGATACCCTCGAACTTCAAGGTACCGACACTGGAGAAATACAACGGCGTCAGCAACCCCGCGGATCATGTGATGGACTACGAGGGGGTCATGGCGTTCCAGGGGGCCGATGACACCCTGCTCTGCGGGGGCTTCTACTCCACCCTACGGGGGGCCGCGCGGACCTGGTACCTCAGCCTGCCCGGTCGGTCGATAGACAGCTTCGAGGAGCTCACCCAGTTGTTCTGCAAGCAATTTATGGCCGGGCGGCAGGTAAAACCTGACTCGGAACACTTGTTCAATGTGGTACAGGGACCGGCCGAATCTCTGAGACACTTCATGCAACGCTTCAACGTGGAGCGATTGAGTGTGGATAGCTGCCCTGAGCTGGTTGTGAAGGCGGCCCTGAAAAAGGGCCTGCGACATAGGGGCATCAGCACAGGCACGTTGTGGCATATGCGTCTCGTCAGCTCAAGGTTCATGAGAAGAATTACCCGACGCATGATTTGGAGTTGGCTGCCGTTGTGTTTGCTCTTAAGATTTGGAGGCAGTTCCTGCTGAGTGAGAAAGTGAAAATCTTCACCGATCACAAAAGCTTGAAGTATATTTTTACTCAGAAGGAGCTAAACATGCGATAGCGTCGATGGTTGGAGCTTATGGCGGATTATGAGATTGATTTGCAGTATCACCCTGGCAAGGTGAATGTGGTTCCAGATGCTTTGAGTAGGCTTCCCGCGGTGATGATGTTGACCTCGCAGTGGAGATTGCAGCAGGATTTTTGCGAGTCCGGAGTGGAGATTGTCCTTCCTGGGAAGGATTCGTCGTTGATGTACATGCAGGTACAGTCGACGATCGTGGATCGGATTAAGGCAAGTCAGGCCGGCGATCCGAAGTTGGTAAGGATTTGAGGGCAGGTGGAAGCCGGTCTGCGGACTGACTTTTTGATTCATGAGGACGGCTCGCTGAGGTTTGGAGCCAGGTTGTGTGTGTCAGCTGGGGATATTAGAGAGGAGTTGATGGTGGAGGCACACAGTTCGCCGTATTCTGTGCATCCTGGTGGCACCAAGATGTACCAGGATCTTCGTCTGAATTATTGGTGGCATGGTATGAAGAGGAGTGTGGCTCGGAGTGTAGCCAAGTGCTTGGTTTGCCAGCAAGTGAAGGCGGAGCATCAGCGTACGGCCGGGTTGCTGCAACCGCTTCCGATTCCGGAGTGAAAGTGGCAACACATCACTATGGATTTCGTGACTGGACTGCCTCGGAGTCCGAAGCAGAATGACGCGATTTGGGTGATCGTAGATCGATTGACCAAATCCGCACACTTTATTTCGTTCCGAGTGGGATAGTCCACTGAGGCGCTAGCAAGGAGATATATGGAGGTAAAATTCTTTTACTCCCCGTTTTATGTCCTTTTCCTAGTTTGGATAGTGATGTAACGTGAACGTGCAGGAGGTCGTGCGACTTCATGGAGTCCCCGTGAGTATCGTGTCGGACAGAGACACGAGGTTCACATCTCAGTTCTGGCAGAGTTTGCAGAAGAGCTTGGGTACGCGTCTGAGTTTCAACACGGCGTACCATCCGCAGATGGATGGCCAGTCCGAGAGGACGATTCAGATTTTGGAGGACATGCTGAGAGCGTGCATGTTGGATTTCAAGGGTTCGTGGGAGGACCATCTACATCTGGTAGAGTTATCTTACAACAACAGCTTCCAGCGAGTATTGGCATGGCGCCTTTCGCCGCTTTGTATGGGAGGAAATGTCGATCGCCATTGAGTTGGGATGACGTTGGTGATCGGGAGCTGTTGGGACCTGAGATGATCGTGGAGGCCGTGGATATCATCAGGAATATTCGGGAGAGGTTGAGGATTGCTCAGGACCGTTTTAAGCATTAGGCGGATGCTAAACGTCGTCCTTTGGAGTTTCAGCCGGGCGACCATGTGTTTCTGAGGATTTCCCTGAATCGTGGAGTGATTCGTTTTGGGAAGCGAGGGAAGTTGAGCCCGCGATACATTGGACCATTTGATGTTTTGGAGAGGGTCGGCGAAGTAGCTTATCGCTTAGCCTTGCCGCCATCTTTGGAAGGGGTCCATGATGTTTTCCATGTGTCGCAGCTTTGTCGATACATCAGCGATCCGTCTCATGCCGTGGATTTCTCAGAGATCGTCGTTCGCTCAGATTTGATGTATGACCAGCATCCAGTGCAGATTCTGGACAGGCGTCAGAAGTCACTTCGAAACAAGGTCGTCGATCTTGTTAGATTGATGTGGCGGCACGGTTCGCCGGGAGAGTCCACTTGGGAGAGAGAAGATGAGATGCGAGAGCGTTTCCCACTTTTGTTTCCGGACACGTGAGTGTTTGGAAATTCCGAGGACGGAATTTTTCTTAAGTTGGGGAGGATGTAACGACTGGTTTTCATGAATCTGGATTTATTATATTATAATATATGTTTTGGTGGATTTTCTCCTCATGTGTGGTTTTCGTCTCCGTAACTTTCATTTTCGATCGTTTCGTCGTGTTTTCTCGTTTCTTCCTTAGGATCGTCGATTTCGGAGTAAGTCATTCGTGACGGGCTTCATAACGGTCGTATCTTACTATTAGATCAAGCCTAGGAGTCTTAGGAATCGATCCCAGAGCTCCGCGCTCCGTATCAGAACTTTTGGTGCTTATTAGCCGGTGTAAGAAGGGGCACTGATCGACTAGATGACGATCCAGTCGGTCGGCAATCCTTCTTGAACCGACTAGTTGGCTTTCTAAATTATTCAGAAGTTACTGTTTATCGTTAGTCGGTCTAAGAACGTTGGTTGACCGACTAGGTTGCAAACTAGTCGGTCAGCAATGCTTCTTTAACCGACTAACTCTTCAACTAATTTTTGGTATCAATACTGTTCACTCTTAGTCGGTCTAAGAACGTTCATCGACCGACTAGATGTCAAACTAGTCGGTCAGTATTTGTTCTTCGACCGACTAAATCTAAATCCTATTTTCGTTCAGAAGTTACTGTTTACACTTAGTCGGTCTGCGTTGGTCGACCGACCGACTAGATGTCAAACTAGTCGGTCAGTGGTTGCTCTTTGACCGACTAATCTGTGTTAAAACCCTAATTTCTGGGCAGCCGCCAGCCCATCCTATTTAAACCCCCCCAAACGTTTTCTTCTTCCTCCACTCGACCAAAAACCCTAATTTCTCCCCCATTGAGCCCCCATCTCCCTCAAACCATTAATCCTTCATCCCAAGCTTATCCTCCATCATCCAAACCCTCCCTCCACTCATTCTACCTCTCATCTTCCCCAAACCCTCATTAAACCCCCAAAATCCACCTCCAAACCCATTTCTCCAGATTTTTCCCTCATTTCCAGATCTGAGCCGGATCGTTCTTCCGTTGCCGTGGTTGCTCGGCATCGATCCTCCGCCTCTTCACGGTAATACTCGATTCCTTTAGTTTTAGCATAACCCCCATTGACATGTGTGAAACCCTAATAAAATGGATTATTAGAAAGTTAGGATTCTAATAAGAAATCGATTTAGAATCATTGTTCTAATGATTGTTTTGCCATAACAGCGATCTATTCCGTAGTTAGCTTGTGACGATCTTCATTGCTCGTCAACCCCGGTATCAGGCAAGTGAAACTTGCAACTCTTGAATTGGGCCATGTCTTAAGCCATTTCCCTTGCTTTAGCATAAAAGAGACTAGACGGTGAAAGGATATCCGTCTAGACGCCTTTGACCTAGCTTGACAACGAAGCTTGGTCCGTCACCCTCATCATGCTTGTATGTCACATTTACTTTAAATTAACGGTACGCGAATATGTTCATGTCATTGCATCTTGCCTGTCACGTTTAAATTCAATTACGGTAAGCAATTATCTGTTCCTGGCGTTGCATATTGATTTGTCATCGTGATTGCGTAGCACACGCTACAATACTACTATTTTCCTGGCTCGTGTTCCAGAAGCGAGCCCTGTAGTTGGAAACTCCAACGCTCGACACATATGGGTGGGGTAAGAGATAAGCGGCCACCTGAGCCCCGAGTTGGCCTGATCTGCCACTCCGGCCAGCAGGCAAAATCTCTAGTGTTCAAGTGATTAATAGTGATACGAGATAAGCGGACTGAGCCACGAGCTGGCCAGCAGGTGGACTCTCTATGCACTAAGTGATAAACAGTGATAAGTGATTAATAGTGATACGAGATAAGCGGACTGAGCCACGAGCTGGCCAGCAGGTGGACTCTCTATGCACTAAGTGATTAACAGTGATAATCGTTATAAGTGATTCGTGAATTAGTGATTTGGTAGCTTTAGCTACATCATGAGTGCTTGTATCTACCTTTAAACTATTGCATCTTACTTAACTGTCATGTCATTGCTTAATATTGTAAATGCTAGGTTGTTAGTTACTTTCCGTTTCCTTGCTCAAGTCTTTTAGACTTGCTGACATGTGCCCCTTTCTCTTTTGGGTGACGCATGTTAGACCTTGAGCCCGAGTTACTTGCTGAGGGTGAGGTGTTTGCGGACGCCGAGCTTGCGCCTGTGTTGGACGAGGACTTTGTAGACACTGGAGATCAGTCTTAGTGTCTACGTCTAGTTTTGTTGGGTCTTTTGGGTTGTCGGTGCATGGCACCTAGTTTGATACTCTGTTATATTCGTCTTTTGTTTGGCCTTGTTCTGGGCCTCTAGACTCTTTCTTTTAGCCTGGTGGCTTTTCTGTGATGTTGAATATTTTGTGGACAAACTGTGGGATTGGTATTTCATATCCGTCTCATATTATTATTATTATTGTTGTTGTTGTTTCGTTTGCAATTACAGGGACCTGCTTATACTAAATTTACGCTTATCAGGCGTGCAGCTTCACAGCTCCACGTTTGAGCGGACCTTCTCACGTCTCGCCTCCATTTAAGGGAAGCGGGTCGTGACACTGTGAATGAATCTCCGCCAACATGACATCTACACCTCACAACCATCTTCACCTCCCAGCATGTTGTACCACTAGTCCAAATCCAACCCCGCTACTATCTCTTCAATCATCATTTTCTACAAGGCGTGCCTTGTAGCGTACGATCACATTTTCTTCATATCTTTTTCGAAGACCCAATTATATCCCACAGGTTTAACACCTACAGGTGTTTGGACTACTGGTCCAAAGACTTTGCGTTTCAAGAGTGAGTCCAGCTCTACACTTATTGCCTCGTCCCACTTTGGCCAATCATCTCTGCGGTTACATTCCTCTAGAGATCGTGGTTTGACGTCATCGTCGTATTCAGCGACGTGAACAGCAATAGCGAACGTAAAATCGTCGTCGTCAACTGTGCTATGTCTGTCCAGTACCTCTCCAGTACGTACGTAATTTAATGATGTTTCTCCTATTGTTGCCTCTGCAGGGGAAATAAGGAGAGGAGAGGTCGCTGGTCTTAGCTCAGCATCTTGTGGAGAGATCATCTTATTATCTCCAGAATCTTCCTCTTTCGAGGAACTTTATCTTTGAACCTAGCGGGCGTCCTCTTTCCAATTGAGGTACAACCAATTCTGCTGCCGGTGGATTGCATCCATCTTTAAGGATGTCAATCCTAGCTGGCGTGTTGACAGCAGGGACGTATGAACGAACAATCTTTTGGTTGTCCTTAAATTTATCCGGTAGTAGGTGTACTGTGTTCTGAATGTGAAGGATCTTTAGGATCTCATCTTCACACAGATTAGTATGTGGATCATAAAGGGACAAAACCCTCTTGTCCCAAGAAATGGTCTCAGAAGCGTCAGGCTTCTTAGATTGTGTGCCTAGTTTTGGAAATGATTTCTCATCGAATTCACATTCATCAAGACGTGCCTTAAATCCGTCCCCCGTTAGAGGTTCTAGGTATCTAATAATAGAGGGTGAATCAAACCCAATATAGATACCTAGACGACGCTGAGGACCCATTTTGGTCCTCTGAAGTGGTGCTATTGGGACATACACCGCACAACCAAATACTCTCAAATGGGAGATATCTGGTGGTGCGCCATATACTAGCTGCATCGGGGATAGTGTATGGCCACCAGAGGGCCTTATCCTAATGAGCGATGCGGCATGCAATATAGCATGCCCCAAGCATCCACATGAAACTGGGATTACATGGGCAATGGACGTGTAATCCATTGGAGTCTCTTTATAAGAGAATCTGCTAATCCATTCTGGGTGTGAACATGAGCTACAGGATGTTCAACTTCGATACTCGTTGCCGGGCAATAGTCATCGAAGACTTGTGAAGTGAATTCACCCGCATTATCAAGACATAGTTTCTTGATATGGCTATCGGGGAAATGAGCCCGCAATCTAATTATTTGTGCCAATAGCTTTGGGAAAGCTAGGTTGCGGGTGGACAATAGGCACACATAAGACCATTTTGTGGATGCATCAATCAGTACCATGAAGTATCGAATTGGGCCACTTGCAGGGTGAATATGCCCACAAATGTCGCCATGAATTCTCTCTAGGAAGACAGGAGACTCTAATCCCACTTTCAGAAGGGATGGTCTCGTTATTAGTTTTCCCTGAAAACAAGGGGACAAGGAAATTCACCCTTTTGAAGAATCCTCTGGTTCTTCAAATTATGTCAACGGGATTGAGAGATGATGCGACGCATCATAGCTGATCCAGGGTGACCAAGTCTATTGTGCCAGAGTTGAAACTCTGGCAATGAAAGGCACTTCTGGTGCTCAATCATATTGGCTTCTATTGGTTGAATATACGTGTGGTAGAGACCCGACGGGAGTCCCTTAAATCGTTCGTAGATGGTCTTCTGCCCATCTTCTTGACGAGTCACATACATATATTCAATGTTTTCTTCATCTCTAGTTTCTAAGTAATATCCGTTAAAACGAATATCTTTGAAACTTATGAGATTTCTATTGGATTTTGGAGAGAATATGGCATTTTGTATTTTAAGTCTTGTGGTATTCGAGAGCAATATGATTGCTTCCCCAGATCCTTCGATTATGTTGGACATTCCCGAAATTGTGATAACAGGACCGTCATATTTGTTAAAGCTATAAAAATAGTATGGATCGCAAAGGATAGTGTGCGTTGAGGCACTGTCCACTAGGCACTCATACTTATCTATATATAAGCAAAATAAAAGTTTATTTAAGTAAATGAAAAACTGCCATACAAATAAAAGTGCTTTCAAAGCAAACTACAGAGAAGCTACATAGCTTTAAATGCATAGGTATAAAGATAGGGCTCAATCGAGCAGATCGTCATTCTCGAAGTCTTTTGCAGTGAACTTGGTTGGCGGTTGAATAGCCGCCAAGTTTGTTTCAGGTGGAGGCTTCTGGCTCGCCTTATACAGAACCTAGTGGTGGCGAGGAGTGCGATAGTTTCTGGATCAATGTCCAGTCATGCCACATCTATGGCATTTATCCTCCCAATTCTTCTTAGGAATTGACACTGGACCAGTGTTCTCACGCTTCCATGTGAAGTGTTTCTTCCTCGGGTTGTTGTTGTTCTAGGGTCGTACTCTTGCTGGCTTCATTGCAACTTTCCCTTTGTTCTTTCTAGCCTTCTTCTTGTTTTTCCACTTCTGGGGAGAAACATGGTGGGCTTCAGGGAGAGGGTCAGCACCACCAGGGCGCAGATTATGAGTGGCTAGTAGTAAGTCTCTATTCTGCTCTGCCCTAAGAAGGCAAGAGAGCAAATCAGAGAACTTCGTGAAGTTGCCTTCACGGTACTGTTGCATGAGGATTGCATCTTTCTTGTGGAACGAGGTAAATGTCTTTTCCAACATGCGATGCTCCAAGACTTCTTCACCATACAACTTCAGGCGTGAGGTGATATTATGAAGTGCTGAGTTGTACTCAGCAACGGACTTATAGTCCTGAAGATGGAGGTTTTCCCACTCATAACTGGCACGTGGTAGTATGACATCTATCTGATGTCTATAACGTGCCTCAAGTGTTGTCCATAGCTCAAGAGGGACTTCTACCATTAAGTATTCGGCCTTTAAGGTCCGATCTATGTGTCTCCTGATATAGATAATGGCTTTCGCCTTATCCATGTCGAAGACTACGATAGTAGAACTGCTAGATGGCTGTGCCGCTTCAGGGGCATTGCTAGCAGTTGTCACGGCCGCTGCAGGGGCCATGATTGAGTGGAGAAGTGCCATAGAACGCAAGTGGAACTTCAGGTCCACTCACCAGCTAAGATAATCTTTCCTGCTGCGTCAAGAACCTCGAAATCGACGCTAGCCAATTTTGCCATTTTTATCTATGCAATTAAAATATAAATGAATTATTATTTGTGCAAAAAATAAATTCACGAAAAAATTTAAATAAATAAGCAGTCATGTAGGGATCGACCAGATACCCTTTAAAATGTCCAAAAGTATCCGAATACAGTCCATAAAAATAAAATACAAAAGAAATGAAAAATACAAATTGGAAACCCATTTTCGGTCCCAACATATTGCAAATTTCATCTTCGTCTTCAATTTGGCTGAGCTCCGGTCTTTTAGCATTTTACATTATAACCTCGCTACAATTCCTCCCAAAACAGAAAAAGAAAGCAAGGAAAATAAAAAGGTGTATCAAAATGGCCGATCCCAAACCACAAGACTGAATTATTTATAACATCCACGTAGTTTTATATATGCTACAGGCAAATAATAATTTTGCAACATCACAGACATGTCAAAATTCATCAAACGAAATTTAATGGATAAAAATATTAAATTTACGTTAAAAAGATTACTTGAACCACAGGGAAACGTCATTACCCGTTAGGTTAGATCACTAACCTAACGACAGAGCAGTCTCAGGATCCTTGTAATCATTTAAACGTAAAATAATGTTTTATCCAATATTAAATAAAGAGATAAATAATTGAAATTAAACAGATCAAATAACATTACCCAAGTATTAAGATAAAAGCCCGTAGGCTCGATGCGATCTTCAGGACCAACAACGAAAATTTATTTATTTTTATTTATGGGTTATAAGGGCTTATAACCCATATGATATAGTAATGCAAATTAATTATTTAGCTTCCAAAATGAAATTGACAACAATTTCATCATCTCCCCCAATTTACAATTTTGTCATCTCTTCTAAATTTGCTTCGCAGGTTTAAATCCCCAAATTCTGTCAATAAACCCTCAATTCTAATGAAGATCCCCCGACAGGGGAGGAAGATGTTCAGATTGCCGTCGCGAGGAGCCCCCCGACTGGGAGGGGCATCGATAGTAGAGGCCGCCGCGAGGAGCCCCCAACATGGTGAGGGCGGCGGTGAAATCCGAGGGCCCCCCGAAAACAGGGGGGCGGTGATGGATTGCCCCCCCAGTCAGAGGGGGGCGGCGACAAAAGATTCCCCCCTGTCAGGGGGATGACGACAGCGAGCCCCCCCGTCGGGGGGGGGGGGGGGGGCGACGAGGAGCCCCCCCCGTCGGGGGGGGGGGGGGGGGCGACGAGGAGCCCCCCGATCGGGGGGGACAGAGAGCCCCCCGTCAGTGGGGTGGCCGTGACAAGGAGCCCCTGGGGGGCGGCGATTTCGAAAAAGGGGCTGGCCCCCCCCTCAGACAAGAAGGGGGGAGGCGAATTCGAAAGGGGCTGGCCGGAGGGAGTGTAACGGCCGCTTTCCGACCGTTTGTATTTTCTGCGTGCACGTGCTTTGTCGTGCACGTGCTTTATTTGATTATTTCTGGATTCCGAATTTAACGATGTGACGTGCCGTTGCGATCGTTTTGGGGCATTGGATTTTATTGTAATTTCTGGGAACGACGTTTCACTGCTTGTTTTCGCGTGAAACGACTTTGAAAGATAGGGGCGTTTTAATCATCTGACTCGAAACGCCGTTTCCAATTTTACGTAAATTCTTGGTAGGCGTTATGCACGATCGGGCTCCGTAGATCTGTGCGTCTCGTCTCCACGATCACCCCGGTATTTTCGGATTATTTTTCCGACGCCCGGTTTGAGAGTTATCGTCCGGATAAATCTGGACCGTTGATTTGCCCTGGTCAATTTCGAAATTTGTTAGCCAAATCTGGCTAAATCTCTCTCCTAAATCGTTTTAAACCCTTCCTAATCGTCCTCTCTAGTCTCCCCTAGATTCACCCATACTTGTACACCCTTCACCTCCTTGTCAATCCCCTTCTAGCTATAAATCTCATAGATATATATCAAATTATTCTTATTATATAACCCCAAATAATAAACCCTAACCCTTTCCAATTCCCGCAGCAGCCCTAGGGCTGTCCCAGCCGTCGCCATCTCAACCCCTCCTAATCCCTATCTCTCTCCCTCTCCTATCTCTCTCCACGTCCGCCGATCCCCATCCGCGCCACCGGAGCCCTGCGCCCCTCGCCTATCACAGCGCTGCCCTCTTCACAATGCGCGCACCGCCGCGCGCGCTACTCTCGGCCGCCGCAGCTTCCTCGGCTCCGCCGCCGTACAGATCTCCCCGCCGCCATTTTTTCCGCCTCCCCTCGCTGCTCGCCCGCCGCGATCCGCTCGCCCGCCGCGATCCTCGCCACCGCAACAATCTCTGCCGTGGCCGCCTGAGCACATCCCGCGCCGCTCCCCTCCCCTCTCAGTCGCATGATCCCGCCGCCACTCCGCAGAGCACCGCCGCTGCGATCCGAGGCCGCTCCGGCGTCTCCGAGCCCGAGGCCGCCGCCGTGATCCACGGCCACCTCACGACCCCATCGCCACCCTCTGCCCTCGAGTTGCCCGCGCCGCCGGCGCTCCGATGAGCCCAGTCGACATAGTCGTCGCCCCCCCTCCGTTCAAAGCGCTGAACCCCGACTCTGAGCCGAGCGACCGGCACCTCCCATCTCTCAAGCTTTCCGGCGAGCGAAGTCGTCGCCGCCGCAGACCCGTCTCCGATCCACACTTGCCCTTGCACCACCTGGCACCCCACGCTCAGCCGCTGCCCCGATCCCCGTACAGCGACCCCGAGCGTCGCTCTCGCGGTTCCCCTGTCGCCATGACCCCGCTGGTCACGCAACGCCCTCCCGGCGCTCTCCCGTCACCACTGTGCCGCCTATGGCCACCGCATAGAGCCCTGACCGCTGGTGGCCGCTCCACGTGAAGATCAGCGAGAGCAACAGCCCGAGGTCTGCTGTTGTTCCTTCGAGCCGTCGCGACTACCTTGTTCCGACGTCTTCCCAAGGCACGGTTGTTCTGTTGACCCCGGCTCTTGCCGACAGACTGACCGTACCCGCTTGCGGACCACTATCGGGCCCGCCTTCACTGTTCGCCATCACCGCTTATTACCGCCCTTCCAATTCGGTACCAGAACGCTCCCGGCTACGCTACCCGTACCCGTAGCCGAGATGCCACGCGACGACGTCCCGTAGCCGTGACATCTCGGCTGTGCTACCCGCAGCCGTTATGATCCCGAGACGACCTCCACTGCGCTACCCGCAGTCGGGGACACGAGCGCCGCCACCGTTTTCAGACCCGACGCCAGATTATATGCGCGTTTTCTCACACCAGGTTGGTCCCCCTTAACTCGTAGCGAAACCCACACTGTAGCGAACTGAACCTTAACTAAAAATTGGACAACTGTAACTAAATTTATTTTCTGCGCCAGTAAAACGCTGCTCACTGTAGAAATCGACCATCAGACAAACTTTCTGTGCATATAGGGTAGTGGTCGATCTAGGCTGATAAAACATCAAATTGTGACTTTGACAATTAGTGTAGCCCCGACAACCTAGAAATGAACCTAAATAGGATTATTGAAAAACGCGTCCTGACATCGTCACCGTGACACTATTTCAGACGGACTACCGCGGACGCGACGACTGGACGGGACGCTCCGGACGGACGACGCACTCGCCATTCCAGGCAAGTGTACCCACTTGCGATTTGACTGTGCTTAGTTCTAGTTTGTAGAACTGTTAGATTGTGTGTGTTGAGAACCGGGCGTGAAATGATAGCGTCCGGGACGACCGTGACGGCTCCGACTTGACGACGAAGTCTGAGCCTGACAACAATGAACTGCTGACAACATAGGACTCTCTTGTGTGTGCGTGCGTGTGGACACCCTAGAATAACTTTCCCTACACTTGTCATGTCGTGTCCTGTTACACAAAAAGCCTTCGGGCGTTTCGGATGCTTTCCTCCGCGGAAGTGATCCCCGTGATACAAAAAGCCTTCGGGCGTTTCGGATGCTTCCCTCCGCGGAAGTGATCCCCGTGATACAAAAAGCCTTCGGGCGTTTCGGATGCTTTCCTAGCGGAAGTGATCCCCGTGATACAAAAAGCCTTCGGGCGTTTCGGATGCTTCCCTCCGCGGAAGTGATCCCTGTTACCAAAAAGCCCTCGGGCGTTTCGGATGCTTTCCTTGCAGAAGTGATCCCTGTTACACAAAAAGCCTTCGGGCGTTTCGGATGTTTCCCTAGCGGAAATGATCCCTGTACTTCTTGTCCTGAGTTCCTGGGTTGGGGTAGGGTTGAGCGTGCGCACGGCAAGAGGGTCTGATCCCCCTCGAACCGTAAGGCGTGAACCCTTCGTGTCACACTTGTCTTGTCTTGTCCCGTCCTGTTTGTCCTGTCTTGTCCCGCCACGTCCTGACTTGTCTTGACACCTGTAGGTTAGTCCCCGTAGTCGGTAGCACACGCTACGACTACTGCCTGCTACGTTTTACTTTCCTGCTACGTTACTTCTCTTGTACTTGTTGTAACCCCAGCATGCTAATCAACCAGTAAAACGCTGTGTAAAAGAACCAAAAGTTGATACACTTGCAGTAAAGTCTAACCCTTCTTGTAGACTTTACCTGACGTACAGTTCCTTTTTCTTGGGTGCTGTACGTCAGGTGCTCAGCCAGAGTTCGTGGACGAGGCAGACTCACTGGAGTACGAGGAGCCGAGGACGTTGATCCAGAGTTCGTGCCTGACGAAGACCGGACCTTGAGGTCTTTTAGTCGCCACTTCCCGAGGGTACTACCTTTCGGTTTGTCTTTAAACTTGTGTTGCCATGCTTAGGCTTCTTTTAGACTTTGTACCAGTTGGATATTATTTCTCCGTGTAAATGAATGCAAATTTCCTTTCCGTACTTTTGTTGTTCCTAACCTTTATAAATGCAAGAACCTGAAAAATTTTTATAATGGTACCTCTACAGACGCTTATTGGGTCCGAGCTTCTAAAGCTCTAGCCTAAGCGGGCCTCGTCACGTTTCGCTTCCGTCCATTTTGGGAAGCGGGGTGTGACAGGTTTTAGTGGTGGCCCATGCAGGTCATGCAAAAGTTCGGAACAATAAGAGTACTGCATTCATTTAATATCCATGTACAAGTCTAAATTAGGTTTCCCAGACCTAGATAGTAGGGAGACTTAGATAGACGTCCCGGTTTGATAGTCTGACGCCTTGGTTAAGATTTAGTCATCCCCGTCCTAGAATACCTTAGTAGCCCACTTGACTCTGACCGTGTTAGATTTCCAGAGCCCTTCTTTTAGTCGTTCGCTCGGGTCCATCGACTTCGAACCCAGTAGAACTAACCTGGATTCTCTTAGGAACATTCCCATTGGAATCCTAGTTACAGTCTAGCTCATTAGGAAATTTCGGTGCCGAGCTCTCCTGAGCTTAGGCAACCGGAAAAAAAAAATAGAATCCCTGACTTCTAGCGTCTTCCTGATCATTACCATTTTCGTGTTATCGACCGTAATGTTCCATCGTAGCTCTTCACGGTTCGTAACATACACATATTCTTCAAGCGATCATTTTCCTGTCTCTCGATTCACGTGATCGTTCCCTGATGATTATCGTCGATCCTCCGAATCCCTTCCTTGACCAATTCTGTTTCCTCTAAAAGTATTTTCGAAATTTATTATTAAGTCTTTCGCTCAGCTTAACTTCTTTGAAAACCCCTATATTATCTAATAAAAAAAAATTTCTTGTTTTTTCAGTTGGGTTAAATTCTTTCACTAATCTTGAAACCTCCCTGGTCGTAAAATTATGTTACTATCTCGTACCTATTTTCAAATCGGCATCTTTCGTGTTTCAGTTTTAAACCTTGTTATCAAATTCTATAATCCAATATATATATATCACTTTTCTAAACTATCAAAATTTCTAACCACTTATGTACGTACTCTAGAATACTTTCTAAACCAAAGGGGACTTTAAATTTCTTTTCGTAAATATATCTATGACTCATACTTCAAGAATTCTTGTTTAAAAAAAATGGTTTTCATTTACAAAACAACCGCTACCTCACCCTGCTTTTATTTCCTTCACCTGACTTTTTTTAAAATCGTAAAAAAAAAAATTTTACCAGCTGCTCACATTTTTCCTACACATTTTTATAAGTATAGAAGTTTGTGACACCATATTTTGCACGTAATTCCACGTTCATCCCTCTAATTATTCTGAGGGATATTTTTGTTCCATCCAACCAGCCATCTCCTTACCTCGCCTTGTTTGAACTCGTTCTTTCTGACCTTGTTTCGTTTCGCTTTTGATCTAGTTTTCTTTTCTTTCTATTATCTAGACATTAGTCCTTGTAGTTGTCCATGCTATCTCCAGTTTAGGAGTAGGCCCTTTGGTAGGTGATGACGTTGCAGTGCCTGAGTATAGGTAGAGTGTGTAGACCTGTAGGAGTGTGTCATCTTTAGGATCCTGATGTTTGTCTCCTGTGTCATGAATGTGTACTCAGTGTCAACCATGGTATGATGGGAGTTGTCTGAATGACGGTATTCATACTTATATGAATGGCGTCATTGCAGGCAGATACTTAGACTTAGTCTTAGTTTTAATGAATGGTTTATCTTGGCTGTATGTGACTGTACCAAAGCTTGTTTTCTTTAAACAAAATCTTTAAAGTTTTAAAACTAGCTCACGAGATCACAAATCACTTAACCTCCCTCATCCATTACCTCAACGTCACACGTTTTTTTTCTCAAATATTTTAAAATATTTCTTTGACCTTAAGTCTCTCTTTCTCTTCTCTTCCTTCTTCCTTAAACAAAAATTTTCGTGTTTATGATTGTTATATTAATTGGGCCTGACTATTATTGTTATAGGATTTTGTTTGCTGGTAGGCTTGGAGTGAAATGAGTTTTACTATGGCAATGATTAATCGATTTTGGGAACACAAGGATGATGGATTAGAATATCTTTTGGATGAAAAGAATGGACTGTCCAAGACTTATTTATAAAACCGGAGTGTGACGGACTCAATGGGAAACTTTGGTCGGATGAAATTATATGTGCGAGGAGATGATAACTTATCAGATTTGAGGCTTAGACGAATGGTAGATAGGGATGGCTATAGAGTATGGTAGGAGTTAGAGTGATCATAAGATTGAGTAGAGTTTTTATTAGCATCGAGACTTGATTGTTGAGTTGACGTGAGAAGACATTGGGAGTAACACGACGTGTTGAGAAAAAATAATAGATGGTTAGGTTGACGGATTTAATATTGGCTGAAAATAATTATAATAACTAGGAGGAGATGTGATCTTGATAGTCCAAATTAATTGGTGGATAAATTTATGGGAAGATATGACAAGAATGTAATGAAGACACGACGATTGTTGATTGGTGAAGGTATTAAAGGATTGGACAAAGTTTTTTTTTTGTTTTTAGATTGGCGGTTGACTAGAATCTAATTTCGGAGATTGATTTATATTGGGAAGATATCGAGGAATTTAGAAGATATTATTGAGCGGTGATGTTTGCCAGAGTAGGTATGGTATGAGAAGATAATTATTATTCTTTTGTGAGGACTTGGAGTTGAAAATTTGATCAGCAGTGATGGGTCTAGAGTTAAGTGTTAGAATGTGAGATTAGTCGTGGCATTATCCAGTGAAAAGAAGGATTATGACGGATTATTTGAGGAACGATGTTAAAAGTATAGGACTAGAGACCATTGTGTGGAGGATGTGAATTATAGGCTTAGGTATTTATAGATTTTATGATTAGTCTTAGCGTGAGTGATTCCGAGGACGGAATCATTTCTAAGGTGGGTAGAATGTAACGGCCGCTTTCCGACCGTTTGTATTTTCTGCGTGCACGTGCTTTGTCGTGCACGTGCTTTATTTGATTATTTCTGGATTCCGAATTTAACGATGTGACGTGCCGTTGCGATCGTTTTGGGGCATTGGATTTTATTGTAATTTCTGGGAACGACGTTTCACTGCTTGTTTTCGCGTGAAACGACTTTGAAAGATAGGGGCGTTTTAATCATCTGACTCGAAACGCCGTTTCCAATTTTACGTAAATTCTTGGTAGGCGTTATGCATGATCGGGCTCCGTAGATCTGTGCGTCTCGTCTCCACGATCACCCCGGTATTTTCGGATTATTTTTTCTGACGCCCGGTTTGAGAGTTATCGTCCAGATAAATCTGGACCGTTGATTTGCCCTGGTCAATTTCGAAATTTGTTAGCCAAATCTGGCTAAATCTCTCTCCTAAATCGTTTTAAACCCTTCCTAATCTTCCTCTCTAGTCTCCCCTAGATTCACCCATACTTGTACACCCTTCACCTCCTTGTCAATCCCCTTCTAGCTATAAATCTCATAGATATATATCAAATTATTCTTATTATATAACCCCAAATAATAAACCCTAACCCTTTCCAATTCCCGCAGCAGCCCTAGGGCTCTCCCAGCCGTCGCCATCTCAACCCCTCCTAATCCCTATCTCTCTCCCTCTCCTATCTCTCTCCACGGCCGCCGATCCCCATCCGCGCCACCGGAGCCCTTCGCCCCTCGCCTATCACAGCGCCGCCCTCTTCACAATGCGCGCACCGCCGCGCGCGCTACTCTCGGCCGCCGCAGCTTCCCCGGCTCCGCCGCCGTACAGATCTCCCCGCCGCCATTTTTTCTGCCTCCCCTCGCTGCTCGCCCCGCCGCGATCCTCGCCACCGCAGCAATCTCTGCCGTGGCCGCCTGAGCATCCCGCGCCGCTCCCCTCCCCTCTCAGTCGCATGATCCCGCCGCCACTCCGCAGAGCACCGCCGCTGCGATCCGAGGCCGCTCCGGCGTCTCCGAGCCCGAGGCCGCTGCCGTGATCCACGGCCACCTCACGACCCCATCGCCACCCTCTGCCCTCGAGTTGCCCGTGCCGCCGGCGCTCTGACGAGCCCAGTCGACACAGTCGTCGCCCCCCCTCCGTTCAAAGCGCTGAACCCCGACTCTGAGCCGAGCGACCGGCACCTCCCATCTCTCAAGCTTTCCGGCGAGCGAAGTCGTCGCCGCCGCAGACCCGTCTCCGATCCACACTTGCCCTTGCACCACCTGGCACCCCGCGCTCAGCCGCTGCCCCGATCCTCGTACAGCGACCCCGAGCGCCGCTCTCGCGGTTCCCTTGTCGCCATGACCCCGCTGGTCACGCAACGCCCTCCCGGCGCTCTCCCGTCACCACTGTGCCGCCTATGGCCACCGCATAGAGCCCTGACCGCTGGTGGCCGCTCCACGTGAAGATCAGCGAGAGCAACAGCCCGAGGTCTGCTGTTGTTCCTTCGAGCCGTCGCGACTACCTTGTTCCGACGTCTTCCCGAGGCACGGTTGTTCTGTTGATCCCGGCTCTTGCCGACAGACTGACCGTACCCGCTTGCGGACCACTATCGGGCCCGCCTTCACTGTTCGCCATCACCGCTTATTACCGCCCTTCCAATTCGGTACCAGAACGCTCCCGGCTACGCTACCCATAGCCGAGATGCCACGCGACGACGTCCCGTAGCCGTGACATCTCGGCTGTGCTACCCGCAGCCGTTATGATCCCGAGACGACCTCCACTGCGCTACCCGCAGTCGGGGACACGAGCGCCGCCACCGTTTTCAGACCCGACGCCAGATTATATGCGCGTTTCCTCACACCAGGTTGGTCCCCCTTAACTCGTAGCGAAACCCACACTGTAGCGAACTGAACCTTAACTAAAAATCGGACAACTGTAACTAAATTTATTTTCTGCGCCAGTAAAACGCTGCTCACTGTAGAAATAGACCATCGGACAAACTTTCTGTGCATATAGGGTAGTGGTCGATCTAGGCTGATAAAACATCAAATTGTGACTTTGACAATTAGGGTAGCCCCGACAACCTAGAAATGAACCTAAATAGGATTATTGAAAAACGCGTCCTGACATCGTCACCGTGACACTATTTCAGACGGACTACCGCGGACGTGACGACTGGACGGGACGCTCCGGACGGACGACGCACTCGCCATTCCAGGCAAGTGTACCCACTTGCGATTTGACTGTGCTTAGTTCTAGTTTGTAGAACTGTTAGATTGTGTGTGTTGAGAACCGGGCGTGAAATGATAGCGTCCGGGACGACCGTGACGGCTCCGACTTGACGACGAAGTCTGAGCCTGACAACAATGAACTGCTGACAACATAGGACTCTCTTGTGTGTGCGTGCGTGTGGACACCCTAGAATAACTTTCCCTACACTTGTCATGTCGTGTCCTGTTACACAAAAAGCCTTCGGGCGTTTCGGATGCTTCCCTCCGCGGAAGTGATCCCCGTGATACAAAAAGCCTTCGGGCGTTTCGGATGCTTTCCTAGCGGAAGTGATCCCCGTGATACAAAAAGCCTTCGGGCGTTTCGGATGCTTCCCTCCGCGGAAGTGATCCCTGTTACCAAAAAGCCCTCGGGCGTTTCGGATGCTTTCCTTGCGGAAGTGATCCCTGTTACACAAAAAGCCTTCGGGCGTTTCGGATGTTTCCCTAGCGGAAATGATCCCTGTACTTCTTGTCCTGAGTTCCTGGGTTGGGGTAGGGTTGAGCGTGTGCACGGCAAGAGGGTCTGATCCCCCTCGAACCGTAAGGTGTGAACCCTTCGTGTCACACTTGTCTTGTCTTGTCCCGTCCTGTTTGTCCTGTCTTGTCCCGCCACGTCCTGACTTGTCTTGACACCTGTAGGTTAGTCCCCGTAGTCGGTAGCACACGCTACGACTACTGCCTGCTACGTTTTACTTTCCTGCTACGTTACTTCTCTTGTACTTGTTGTAACCCCATCATGCTAATCAACCAGTAAAACGTTGTCCAAAAGTTGATACACTTGCAGTAAAGTCTAACCCTTCTTGTAGACTTTACCTGACGTACAGTTCCTTTTTCTTGGGTGCTGTACGTCAGGTGCTCAGCCAGAGTTCGTGGACGAGGCAGACTCACTGGAGTATGAGGAGCCGAGGACGTTGATCCAGAGTTCGTGCCTGACGAAGACCGGACCTTGAGGTCTTTTATTCGCCACTTCCCGAGGGTACTACCTTTCGGTTTGTCTTTAAACTTGTGTTGCCATGCTTAGGCTTCTTTTAGACTTTGTACCAGTTGGATATTATTTCTCCGTGTAAATGAATGCAAATTTCCTTTCCGTACTTTTGTTGTTCCTAAACTTTATAAATGCAAGAAACTGAAAAATTTTTATAATGGTACCTCTACAGACGCTTATTGGGTCCGAGCTTCTAAAGCTCTGGCCTAAGCGGGCCTCGTCACGTTTCGCTTCCGTCCATTTTGGGAAGCGGGGTGTGACAGGGAGGAACAACAACATCGACCCTCCTTTCACATTTTCCGATCGTGGATAGGCCCCCCTTCAGGCGAATGGAATTTCTCCTTCGATTTCAATTTTGATTCGTCCAATACAAATTCAATTTCAATTTGCAGTGATTTTCCCCAATTCGAATGTGAATTTTGCATATGTTAATTTATGCCCAAATTTTGAGCAATTTATTCGATGATTATTGCCCAAAATATTGTTAGTCAGCGGGGAGAGGAAGCAATCGAATCAATTTTAAAAATCCCCTAGATCAAATTCAAATTCGTATTTAGCATGCTAAAATGATGATCTTGGGGAAAAATAATTTTACCTTTAGATCCGATAAATCTAGCGACGATCGTCGAAAAATATTAGAATGAATCCACTGCTTCCGATGCCCCGTGGAAAACGCCACAACGATTCACTGCAACAAAAGATTCCAACGCACGGCGAGGATAATTTGAGGGGATTATTAGGAGAAGCTCAAGAAAATTGAGAGCTAAAGTGCTGATAACGTGTTGGAAATCAAGAGAATGAGTAACCATAGCACAAAGCCATGGTTCTCTATTTATTCATAATAGTAGAATGCCAAGGGACATGAGATACCAAAGGTCCCATTAGTGAGATTGATGGGGAGTAATGGGGGAATAAAGATGAGGGGAGGCCAAAGGCCTCCCTCATTCATAACATCCTATCGTTTCTCTTCTCTTTTTCTTTTCTTTCGTTATATATATATATATATATATATATATATATATATATATATATATATATATATATATATATATATATCTCTCTCTCTCTCTCTCTCTCTCTCTCTCTCTCTCTCTCTCTTCTCTTCCTCTCTCCTCAAGAAAAATACCCGTGTGGGCATGTGGTGTGTGTACTTGGGATGGGTGTGTGTATGTGCGCGTGCGCGCATGGGTGGGGGGTGTGTGCACGTGTGGGGTTGTTGTGTGCATGAGGTGTGTATGCTTGGGTGGGTGGGTGTGTTTATGGGTGGGGTGTGCACACGTGGGGTGGGTGTGTGCGCATGGGGTGGTGGGTTGTGTGTGCATGGGTGTGTGCACGCGCCCGCGTGCATGTGTGTGCGTGTACGCATGGGTGGGGTGTGTGGTGGGGGTTGTGTGCATGTGGATGGGTGTGTGTGCGTGGGGTTGGTGGGGTGTGTGCATGGGTGTGTTTGTGCATGTGATGTATGTGCTTAAGGGGTGTATGTGTGTGTGCGCGTGCATGTGTGTGTGCATGGATGGGTGGGTGTGGGCATTGGGGGTGTGTGTGCCTGCGGGGGATGGGTCGGTGTTCGTGGGTGGGTGGGTTGTGTGCATGGGGGTGTGTGTGTATGGTGTGTGTGTGTGCTGATGTGTCATTATATTCCACATTTTATCTATATGATTACAAGTCAAAATGATTGCTCAATTACATATTTCATACGCTTTTACGCTCATAATTGGAACTATTGTACTTTAAGAGTGTTTGATTGCATTTCAGGGAATATCGAGCGATTTAGAGTATATTGGAGGAGAAAGCACGTGCTTCGACACAGGGACACCTGAGGCACCACGTTCGGTGACTTAAAGCTTCCGGGGAGCAAGGAAGGGGCAAGAGAGAAGGAGTAAAGAAGAGGAGAATGAAGAAAACATGTTTCTATAATACCATGACTCATGGATTCCAGGTCGCTCAATCACTATGATGCGACACTATGATGCGACGAAAGAATCGAGCGACCCAAAGTGCTGGAAATAGGATAGTCGTGTACTATTTCCAAATCTGCTATCAACTGGGATTTTTTAGTATTTTTCTGATATTTTATCCAGATAGTAGACTTCAAGATAGTTCCAACGCCACCAAGAACGCGCCAATCTGAGGTTGGATGAGCCCTGAGGAATTTCTGCAAGCTGATGCTACAGTGCTGAAATCTGTTTTTGGCCTCTTACTCGACTGAGCAACCACCTACTCGACCGAGCAACCACCTACTCGACCGAGCAGAGTGACAAATGCTGTTAAATGCTGCTGAAATCTATTTTCAACCACTACTCGACCGAGCATCCACCTACTCGACCGAGCAGAGTGACAACTCGACCGAGCAGACCCTACTCGGTCCGAGCAAGCAGAGCGTGATTTTGGAGGAGAGCTCCAACCTACTGACAGCTCGACCGAGCAGCCGCCTACTCGACCGAGCAGACCCTACTCCGTCCCAGCAGGCAGAGCAATGTTTTGGACAGCGGATTGATATTTTCTGACGACTCGACCGAGCAGCTACCTACTCGGACCGAGTCGTCGTGGGCCCGAAACGTAAGTTGCGTCCGGATCCGTGGTTTTGTGTGGGGTTTTGGTGAGGGGGATATATTGTTTTGTGGCCGTCATTTAGAGGGGACGGCTGGGAGGACTTTTTTGGAGAGTTTTTTAGTGAGATCTATCAAGTTTTGGGGGACGATCTTTTGGGAGTTAGGCTATGCCCTAGGCCCCTCCCTTGTATCAAGATAAGTATTCTATTCTTCTTTACTTCTATTTTAGTTCTTCTCATTTATTGATTATTGAATATCTCTTTGATGCATGCTATGATGAATTCTCTTGCTATTATTGAATCTTCTATTGTTTTTCCTATGATGCATGCGTAGTTCTATATAGGGCTAATGGATTAGCCCAAGGATTTTAGGATTTAGATGTAAAGTTGGGATTTTTATGATGCGTTGGATATAAATGGGGTTGTATTTTGGTTGATCTAGCAAAATCCTTAGGAGAACTCATACTGAGATCGTGCCCACGGTCGGTGGAATCGATTAGCTTAAGGAGTATCCTACGAATTTAATTAGGGAGTTAGTGGATTCAACCGATGTACGTGACCGTGTCTGGCTCGTGCCTTGATGGGATCCATCGACAAACTATATCACTGATTGACGGCTACCACCATTGGGTCAATAAGAGCCACCAAAATACCTCGAATCTCTAACACACGAGAGTGGTACGAGTTGAGAGCGTTCGAACCACGAGAGTGGTGAGAACTTTATAGATCCTTAATGCATGTATCATATGCGCCTATCGCGAGAGCGGGGTTAATGCGATATGTTAGATTCATGATGCCCAGATGCATGAATTCACTTTCTAGATGCTACAATCCCCCAATAAAACCAATGCAACATAAGAGTCCTAGCCTAGCGTCGACATCCGACGATCCTAGTGTCGATTCCTGAGGCCTTAGTCTTTTTATATTTTATTCTTTTATATTGTGTAGAATTCCTTATTTGCGATATCGAGTGACACGACCTTCGCATCCATCACCATTACAACATTCCATATTCCACATCCACCAATAAACTCGCAAGTCTAACTCAACCTAGGAGTAGATAGGTAGTATAGCACCGTTTTCCCGTGTTCGATACATGCTTGCCACTATACCGTGCGCTTGCGGTAAACGACATCGTTTCGGAGTTAATTCCGGGTCGATCAAGTTTATGGCGCAGTTGTCGGGGATTTATCTCCGTATAATTCACGCCATTACTAATTCGCTCTAGAGTTACATTTCGGGCGCATCAAGTTTATGGCGCCGTTGTCGGGGAGGCGTTCCACCATATTATCTATTTACCACAATTAGGTTGATTAAATTGCGTTAAACAACAAAACAAAAAACAAAATAATAATAATAATAATAATAAAACAGAGAGTGAAATTTTTTCCCGCCACCTGCTTTATCATTATTTCTATCTTCTTGTGCCCCTGATATTTTTCTCCAGCTATTTGTCTTTGTTGGTCAGGTGTTATGGCAGAGATGGCTGAGATTATATGGTCCACATATTTTTATGCGTACCTTGATAAGATTCTTGCACGGCAGGCTGAGGACCTTAACGCTACAACCTGTGAGGAGACAACGGTCCTAGAGCTTCCGCAGCCACCTCATCCTTCCACTGACGCCAAGGACTATCCCACAGAGCTTATTGCTCCCATTCAGGGAGAATCTTTTGCTCCATCGCCCTTTTCTTTTGATTTCCCTCCTGTTTATGATGTTTTTTATGATTCAGATTTTGATGACTCATCATGCCTTTTGCAAGATACACATACTTATGATCAAGAGGTGCGATGTGACATATACGAGGAGGAGAGCGAGGAGTTAGCACCCATGGATGATATTGAAAACGATCAGGAGGTGTGCTGGGATGAGTCTGACGATGATGAGGAGTGGCCTGATGAGACCCACACTCATACGCCAGAGTTGCCTGAAAAGCCTGAGACAAACGATGGAGAGTTTCCTGTAGTGGTACATGAAAGCGGAGATACATTTTCAAGGAAGTGTCGTCAACCGATCTTTATCTTGAATATTTCTTTTGATGACCTTCTTTGGAATACTTTTATTTTGGGGAAGAATTATACACATCAAATTGATGCGGCTTATCTCTTGCAGGGTACAGGTGGAGTCCTTGGAGAGATGCTGGGAGCCGCATTGCTAGAATCTGATGGAGCCCGTGGAGATATGCACCTGGCGGAGCCACAGAAAGTGTAGATAGAGCAGCTGCCTGCACTGGTAAAGATATTGGACCCGTCTTTTACTACAGGTGGTACCAACCCAGTAGTGTAGCGTTTTATGCTTTCAATAAATACGAATCCTCTCGACAACGAGAGGATCGTATAGGATTTTATATGCTTTCTTAGTTTAATAAATTCACCCCATATGATGGCTCAATTATCTTTTGCACTCTTATATTTAGCGCTTATTTCGCCTCTCTCCCCAATTTTTATGTGATGTTTAAGCTTGGGGGAGAGAAACTATTTTGTTGAGTGGCCCCCATATCTTGTCGTTGTCCTCTATTTATATCATACACACATTGAGGACAATGTGATGTTTAAGCTTGGGGGAGTGCATAGTGCATGCACTTTGCTTCATTGTGAAACACACTTCAATATTTCCATATGAACCATGTTCACTTCTATATTTATGTCTCATATGCTTCATTTTCTATGAAATATCGTGGATTTATTTTTTTATGAACTCTGATACCTGTTAGATTAGAGTTCGATTCCTTGATTAGTGTATCTTTGCTAATATGCTTTTTCATAGTAGAATCCATAGTTTCACAACCATATTCTCGAAACAGTTAAGCTAAAAATGAATCAATCAAATTTGAAAATCATTTGACTCCTTCGTGATTTGATTAATAATTCTATTGCTTCATGGATGTTTACTGATTCAAAAGAGATAGGATAACTCCACGACAACCAAAGTAGTGATGATTAGGATTCCTGAAACTGAGCCATGTCTAGATTCTATGCTTTTTCGTTTTCTTTTCTGAATAGCCAATAAATGATCTTTGATCATGTTTTGCATTCCATCGCGTTTACGTGAGTTTGCAAAAATCCAAAAAATACAAAAATCAAACAAATATCCTAAATAAAAGGCCCTATGGGTTCTTCGTAACCCAATGCCCTAAGACCGTCTGGTCTGGGATGCATAGGCCGCCTTTTGTATATATTGATTTATCTCGTGTATATGAAAAAAGGAAAATGTATACGAAATATTTGTATAGCCAAAAAAAATATATAAAGTAAAAAAAATCCCATATCCTTATCTCTATTTCTATATAGAACAGAGACATGTCAAAGTTGATGGGTTCTAGGAGTCTTGAAATGGTCATAGTGTGGTGATGCCTTACCTTGATTGAATTTGCTAAATTCATTCCATGAAGTATAACAAAATACCACGCATGCTTGAAAACGTTTGATCATGACATATTATAATGCTTAGAGAATGAGTTGTGGACATTGGTTTCATTTCTGTGAACTTAGTATATTGCATGATAAACTATGATATGGTATAACTCTACTCTCATTTTATCACTTATCAAGTTCATTACATTTATTGAAATCCACGTTATTTTAATTTGAGCGAGATTTAATTATTTGTTGTGTATATGTGTTCTAATTTCATATTGACGTGTGTTCACGAGATCTTGCATACATTGGGTTCTTGTATTTTTTGAATTTAAGATTGAATCCATTGTCTCCATTACACGCCACCGCCTCACATCACCATTGTATCCCTCTCCCGTGTTAGCTTCTTACTAGTCTTCCTCGAGGACGAGTAAGAGGTAAGTTTGGAGGATTTTGATGTGTCATTATATTCCACATTTTATTTATATGATTACACGTCAAAATGATTGCTTAATTACATATTTCATACGCTTTTATGCTCATGATTGGAACCATTGTACTTTAAGAGTGTTTGATTGCATTTTAGGGAATATCGAGCGATTTGGAGTATATTGGAGGAGAAAGCGCGTGCTTCGACACCGGAACTCCTGAGGCACCGCGTTCGGTGACTTAAAGCTTCCGGGGAGCAAGGAAGGGGCAAGAAAGAAGGAGTGAAGAAGAGGAGAATGAAGAAAGCATGGTTCTATAATACCATGACTCATGGATTCCAGGTCGCTCGATCACACTATGATGCGACACTATGATACGACGAAGGAATCGAGCGACCCAAAGTACTGGAAACAGGACAGCCGTGCACTATTTCCAAAATTTTTATCACCTGGGATTTTTTAGTATATTTCTGATATTTTACTCAGATAGTAGACTTCCAGATGGTTCCAACGCCACCACGAACGCGCCAATCGGAGGTCGGATGAGCCCTGGGGAATTTCTGCAAGCTGATGCTACAGTGCTGAAATCTGTTTTTGGCCTCCTACTCGACCGAGCAACCTCCTACTCGATCGAGCAACCTCCTACTCGACCGAGCAACCACCTACTCGACCGAGCAACCACCTGCTCGACCGAGCAAAGTGATAAATGCTGCTGAAATCTATTTTTAACCACTACTCGACCGAGCATCCACCTACTCGACCGAGCAGAGTGACAACTTGACTGAGCAGACCCTACTCGGTCCGAGCAGGCAGAGCGTGATTTTGGGGGAGAGCTCCAACCTACCGCCTACTCGACCGAGCAGCCACCTACTCGACCAAGCAGACCCTACTCGGTCCAAGCAGGCAGAGCGACGTTTTGGACAGCGGATTGATATTTTCTGACGAGTCGACCGAGCAGCTACCTACTCGGACCGAGTCGCCGTGGGCCCGAAACGTAAGTTGCATCCGGATCCGTGGTTTTGTGTGGGCTTTTTGGTGAGGGGGATATATTGTACAAGGTCTAAAAAAAGAGGGAAGCCTAAGCATGGCAACAACTACCGAAAGAGAAAAGCTAAAAGTAGTAACCTCTGAACGTCCGTGTTAGAAGAGACCTCTAAGTCTGGTCCTCGTCAGGTACGTCCTTCGGATCAACGTCCTCCGGCTCTCTGTCTGCTGGCAAGTCCGCCTCGTCGACGTACTCTGGCTCAACACATGACGTACAGCACCAAAGAAGGAAACTGTACGTCAGGTAAAGTCTACAAAAAGTGGTCAGACTCTACTGAAAGTGTATCAACTTTTAGACAACGATTTTCTGGTTGATTAGCATGCTGGGGTTATAACTGAGTAACAAAAAGAAGTAACGCATAAGGAAAGTAAGGCATAGCAAGTAGTAGTCGTAGCGTGTGCTACCAACTACTGGACTAACCTACAGGTGTCAAGACAAGTCGGGACGTGATGGGACAAGACACGACAAGACAAGTGAGACACTAAAGGGTTCACGCCTTACGGTTCGAGGGGGATCAGACCCTCGATCCGTGCGCACGCTTAACCCAACCCCAACCCCAAGTATGACAAGACAAGACAAACACGACAAGGGATCACTTGCTCTAGCTTGGCGAGTGCCCTATTGCCCTCTGGGCTGTGTATCAGTACAAGGGATCACTCTCTCTAGCTTGGAGAGTGCCCTATTGCCCGTAGGCTGTGTATCAGTACAAGGGATCACTCTATCTAGCTTAGAGAGTGCCCTATTTATTGAGCATTGGACACCCCGGATTTAGTTTTGGATGATGAACAAACATAAATATATCGTGAACTAACTCTGTGTGAGCGCAGTTATGGAGATCGTCGTCAAATTCATAAGAACATCTATAGCGACGTCTTAATACTTCTCAAAGCACGTGATCGTATGCCTAAAGCTTCGTTGAAGCTCAAGGACCATTATTGAAGTCATGAAAATTCGATTGAAGCTTTTAAAGACGGTTCGTCAAGTTTTATTTATAGTCTTTTAGCTTCCTTCGTAGAATGTTAAGCCTTGAGTAGGTCTTACGTTTTAAATCTTCATAACGCTCATATCTTAGAGATAGGATCTTAGTAGAAGTCCATACGAACTTTCCCGAAGCTTCGCGCTTCGATTCGCGACTTCTTGTGCATGTTAGTTGGTTCAAGAAGAAGAACCAACCGACTAGATGGTGATCTAGTCGGTCGGAAAAGCTTCTTGGGCCGACTAGTTTGCCTCCTTCAATTCTAGCTCACTTACTGTTTACAGTTAGTCGGTCAAAGATGGTTTCACCGACCGACTAGTTTATGAACTAGTCGGTCAGTGTTTCTTCTTAGACCAACTAGTTGAGCTTATACTGTACATGCCAACTTACTGTTTATCGTTAGTCGGTCAAAGAACGTTTGTCGACCGACTAGTTGATGAACTAGTCGGTCAACATTTGTTCTTGGACCGACTAAATCAATTTGTGCTCAGACTATTTGTTTTATCTCTTAGTCGGTCTCAGTTGAGTCACCGATCGACTAGTTGTAAAACTAGTCGGTCAGCAACTCTTCTTTGACTGACTAGTTCTCTTCAGTCTGAACTTCTCTTCTTGGTTGTTCTACCATTAGTCGGTTCATGCTGTTTGACCGACCGACTAGTTGATGAACTAGTCAGTCAGTCAACCTTCTTTGACCGACTAGTTGGGTTTAGAATAGAGCCGTTGGAGCATTAAATGCCACGATTTTCTCCCTCTCTCTCTCTCTTCTCTAACCTATATATACTTGGAGTGCTGCATTCATTGCACTCAAGGCTGATATTAAGTGAAGTTTAGAGATCAAAGAGAAAGCATTCAATCTCATTCAAAGCTCATTCATTTCCATTCAAGAATCTCTCTCTCACTCTTATTTCAAAAGAGAGATTCATTGATTGTGAGCCTTCCAAGCCTTGTGCTTAATTCTAGGTACCAACAACCTCATAGCTCTCCATCGCTGATCTACATCTTGGAGCTAGGGTTTGGTGCCTCTTCATCTTCCCCAAAATCCGTTTTGCCCTAAATCGTAAGTTTTACTCAAGGCATAGGATTTTGTCGGTAAGAATTTCTATTTCATTTACTTTCATATTGTAAGTGTTTGTCTCTCGGTTGTGAGAGATTATTTGTGATCCCGGGTTGTGGGAGTCACAATTACTTTGTGTATGATTTGACTTGGTGAAGGTTTTTCACAAGTATTTCATAGTGCATTTCTAGGGTTAGATGTTTCTAACTCTAGTATCCGGAGGGAATCCGGGTGTTTGGGACGTAGGATCACCGGGAACAAGTCGGGGAGACTTGGGTATCCGAACCCAGTAATATCGTTTGTTTGCGATTGCTGTTATTTGTTGTCTAATATTTACATTTCCGTATTTCCGCATTATTGGTAGAGATTGCAAGATAATTAAGAATTATCCTCTTAATTATTTTAAAGTACTATTCACCCCCTCTAGTACTTGTGCAATAGCTTCGTAGGGCATTACATTTGGATCAGAGCCAAGTACCTAGCTATGTCTGCCAACGACAACAAGACCGTTCGTCCACCTTCCGACTACAGCACCTTCAGGAACCGTGAAGGAGCTTCTTCGGTGATTGAAGGACATTCCTCGACGAGGCCTCCTTTCTTCAACTGTACCAACTACAGGTACTGGAAATGCCGGATGGAAACTTTCCTCCAGAGTGCTTCACTATGGAGGGCCACGATGAAGGAGTATGTCGAGCCCGCCAAAGAAGATTTCGAGAAGTGGACTACCGCGAAGGTCGCCGCGGAGGTAAGCAATGCCAAGGCAATGAACGCCTTGCAATGCGCTTTGGAGCCCGAGGACTTCAATAAGATATGCACATGTAAGAGTGCATATCAAATATGGAACTCCCTCCTCATCTTGCATGAAGGGACGAGTAGGGTAAGAGACTCCAAACTCGTAATAGTTAATAAAGATTACGAGTTATTTTATATGCTACAGGGTGAGAAAATGAAGGAGTATTATGCTTGCTTCGTCGACATCACAAACGAGTTGGAGGCTCTCGGTAAAACCTACACCCAAAAGGAGAAAGTCTCGAAGATCATCGATGGACTTCCTTCTTGTTGGGAGAAACGTACCTTCGCCATCGAGGAAGGTAATGATATGAAAACTTATACGGTTGTTCAACTAATGGGTAACTTAATGTCATATGAGGTACGCAAGGATATCAAGCTTAAGTTGCAGGACAAGATGAAGTCCTACTTGAAGCAAGACGAGCCAAAGAAAAAGGCTATTTCTTTCAAGGCCACTCCATCAACAACTACCTCAACCGATGATGAAGACTCGGAAGACGAGTTGGACTTGGAGTCCATGTCACTCATGGCAAAGAAGTTCAACAGGTTCTTCCGGAAAGGTAACTATAAGAACAAACCTAAGTTTAGTTCTACTAACGCCTCCTCTTCTTTGTGCTTTAAATGCAATAAGCCAGGACACATGAAAGCGGAGTGTCCTCTAAATAAGCAAAAGGAGAAGTGGAAGGTGCCGAAGTTCGACAAGTCCAAGAAGTACAAAAAGGGGTACAAAAAGGGGCTTGTCGGGACATTCACCGACTCCGAGGATTCCTCAAGTGGAGAGTCGGACGATGAGCAAGTGGAGCAAGCACACATGTGCTTCATGGCTAGAGAGGAGCAAGATAAAGATTCCTCCTCCGATGATAGCGACAATGAAGGCGATGAGGTAACTATGGATGACCTTAGAAATGCTAATGAGCAATTATGGTCTAAATACACTAAATTAGTAAATAGGTATACTAAAGTAAAAGATGATTTAGCTAGCATCCAAACCTCGCCTAAAACTATCATCACCAACAACGACACCGTTGTTGAAGAGTTGAGAAATGAGATTGTAAATCTCAAGTCTCAACTTGAACATGTTCATGTTGAGGAATCGGATGAACATGAGATGGCGGATTTGATTTCTCGAAACTCAACTTTGAGTATTGAGAATGAGAATCTCAAATCTCGTGTTTGTGTACTCACATCGCAAGTATCCACTTTGGATGCTTCGATGCATTCTCTCACCGATAAGTATGAGTGCACATTAGGCCGAATTAACAAATTCAATAAAGGTAAGGACCATTTGGATAATATCCTAATTGACTTACTTCCGGCCAATCACCACATTGGCTTGGGGTATAAGTTGGGAAATTCATCCAAGTCGGCCACTACCTTTGTTAGGCCAACTTCCGATGCTTCTACGAGTGGGAGAAAACACTCTATTGGTAGCTCATCTACTAATGGTGCTTCCTCCTCGTACACACCCTCTTTTGGAAAGAAACCCACTTTGGGTGGACCTCCAAAGAAGGGTCATGCCTATATGTACACAAATACCATGCCACGTAGGAAAACACATCCTACTCCATCGGCTCACACATATAATGATTTCTATGCACCGCAAACACGGGCACGTGCACACCATGTGAGACACCCTCACGTACATGTTCCTCCACATGCATATGTTCACCCACATCATCATATGAATAAATATCATCATGCACCATTTCATCATGTTCCTTATGCCTATCCACGACATGCATCATGTAGAAATCAACAACGCATGCATGCTCCCAATAGGATGAGGGCTCCAAAATTTTGACTATTTGGAGCCCAAAGGACACAAGCATGAATGAAAAACAAATTTACAAGAATTCGTATTTCATGAATGTCGTGCATAGTGATAATTATGTGGGGAAGTCTAAGTCCAATTGGACTTGGCTTCCAAAGGTCTAATCTTTTGGACCCAATGACCTTGGGTACCATGATACGATAGTTTCTATCTATAGGTACTTAAGAGAAAGAAACGGAGCAACAAATCCAAATTTGGCTCCAAGAATAATTGGATACTCGATAGCGGGTGTTCAAAACACATGAAGGGTGACGCTCAATTGCTCTCCGAAGTGGTGCCCATTGCAAATGGGAATCACGTCGTCTTTGGAGGCAACGAGAGCGGAACCATCGTTGGTGTTGGTAAAGTGGGTAATCCTTCTAAACCACTTATATGTGATGTTTACCTTATTAAAGGATTAAACCACAATCTCATTTCAATAAGCCAACTTTGTGACAAAGGTTACAAAGTTAGCTTTGCGAAAGGAATGTGCCATATTTTGAATAAGAATACTAATGATGTATTGTTTTCCGGCACACGCCATAAGGATATATATATATATCCTAGATCTTCCAAGATCACATGAACAATGTCTCATTGCCAACACAAGTGAACAACACTTATGGCATCGACATTTTGGTCCTGTGAACTTTGGAACACTTTTTAAGCTTTCCAAGTTAAATTCTATTAGAGGCTTCCCTAAGCTTGTCTTTCAAAAGAAAAGCTTTTGTGACTCGTGTCAACGAAGCAAGCTTCCAAAATCTTCATTTAAACCTAAGAAAAGCATTTCATCTAAGCGGCCACTAGAGCTATTACATCTAGATTTATTTGGGCCAACTAGAGTTGCTTCATTAGGTAATGCTAGATATGGACTTGTCATCGTTGATGACTTTTCTAGGTTTACTTGGGTATTTTCATTGTGTAATAAAAATGATGCTTTTGAAAAATTCACAATTTTCGTTAAGAAAGTACAAAATCTCATTGGAACCACCTTTGTCACTATTCGTAGTGATCATGGAGGGGAATTTGAGAATGAGTCTTTCTCAACTTTTTGTGATGAAGTTGGTATTACACACACATTTTCATTCCCTCGCGCACCTCCTCAAAATGGTGTTGTTGAGAGAAAGAATAGGACGCTAGTGGAATGTGCTCGCACTATGCTTGATGATAGCCAACTTGGCCATCAATTTTGGGCGGAAGCGATACATACCGCTTGCTATGTGTTTAATAGAATACTTTTGAGGCCCAGCACTAAACAAACTTGTTATGAATTGTTGTTTGGTAGGTTGCCTCAAGTTAAACATTTTCGTGTTTTCGGCGCAAAATGGGTTATTAAAAACACGTATGGTAGTTTGGACAAATTTAATCCGAGATCTGATGATGGGATTTTTGTTGGATATTCCTCGCGTAGCAAGCCTACCGGATATACAACAAACGAACCTCAACGATCGAGGAATCACTTCATGTCTCATTTAATGAAGGATTTGTCCCAACTAGAATTACTAATGATGATGACTCCATGGATGTCTTATGTGATTCTATTGGTAATTCTAATTCTAATTCTATTGATTCTATTGAGACTAACCCAACTAATAAAGTTTTTGAGAATGTTCCTAGTTATCAGGGAATTCCCAAATGGCTTCATACCGTTCGTGACCATCCTCATGAGCAAGTCATTGGCAATATTCATGATAGTGTCAAGACGAGATCGCAAGTGAACTACTTCGCTCATTGTGCCTTTGCCTCCTCGATTGAACCAAAGAATATTAATGAGGCATGCGAAGATAGCGCTTGAATCCTCGTCATGGAAGAGGAACTCATTTAATTCGAAAGGAATGAGGTTTGGGAGCTTGTTCCGTTGCCTTCGAAGAACCACATCGTCATAGGAACGAAGTGGATTTTCAAGAACAAGACCGACGAAAACCAAATCGTCGTCCGGAACAAAGCTCGGTTAGTTGCTCAAGGCTATAGGCAAGAGGAAGGTATTGATTTCGAAGAATCCTTTGCTCCGGTAGCTAGATTAGAATCTATTAGATTATTATTGTCTTTTGCATGCCATAAATATTTCAAACTATTTCAAATGGATGCAAAAAGTGCGTTTTTAAACGGAGATGTTGTTGAGGAAGTTTACGTTTCTCAACCTCCTGGTTTTATAAATGAAAAATTACCAAATCATGTTTTCAAACTTAAGAAAGCACTTTACGGTTTGAGACAAGCTCCTCGAGCTTGGTATGACCGTTTAAAGAATTTTCTTTTGGATTTAGGATTTAAAATGGGAGAAGTTGATTCGAAATTATTTATTAAGTATTCGAATAATGATATAATTTTAGTTCAAATTTATGTTGATGATATCATTTTCGGTGCTACTAACTTTGCTCTTTGTGAAGAGTTTTCTAATGTCATGAAGGATCAATTTGAGATGAGCCACATGTGTGAGCTCAAATATTTCTTAGGTCTCCAAATTAGCCAAATGAACGATGCAATCTTCATCCACCAAACGAAGTACACGGTGGAGTTGCTTAAGCGATTTGGAATGGAGAATGCATCCGGGAAGAAGACTCCAATGAGCACGACTACGCATCTTGATAAGGATACGGGCGGTAAAGATGTAGACATTCGTCTATATCGAGGTATGATAGGTAGTTTACTATATCTGACCGCAAGTAGGCCCGATATTATGTTTACCGTATGTATATGTGCTTGTTATCAGTCTCAACCTAAGGAGTCTCACTTAGTAGCGGTAAAACGTATTTTTCGTTATTTAAGTTACACACTTGATTTTGGATTACTTTATCCAAAATCTAGCACATATGAGTTAATCTCATATAGTGACGCAGATTATGCGGGATACAAATCCGACAGAAAAAGTACTAGTGGCACTTGCCATTTTATAGGAAATTCTCTTATCTCTTGGTTTTCCAAGAAGCAGAATTCCGTATCACTTTCAACCACTGAGGCGGAATATATTGTCGCCGGTGCCGTGTGTGCTCAGGTTCTTTGGATGAGACACACTCTTAAAGACTTTGGTATAAACTGTGATACTTGCCCTATCATGGTGGACAACCAAAGTGCAATATGTCTCTCTAAGAATCCGGTACACCATTCCCGTTCTAAACACATAGATGTCCGACACCATTTCTTAGATGATCATGTTGCTAAAAAGGACATCATATTAGTGTACGTTGAAACCCAGAAGCAAATCGCCGATATTTTCACGAAACCCCTAAAGGAAGACTCCTTTGTGCAGTTACGTCGAGAATTGGGGATTATGGGTGAATCCAAGATTTAGGATTCATTTTATTCAATAATCTTACATGCTATTCAATTTCATTATATTTGCACATGCTTGATGTATTGGAATTTTCTGGATTTTTCGTTGAATTTTCGGAATTTATGCTCGATTTGTTCGTGAACGTCAAATTTCAAATTTTCGATGTTTAATGGGGTAGTATAATGATTAATGAGAGTATTACGATGTTTCGTCGAAGTGCGATTAGGAAAGAACTCAAAATTTCAAATTCTAAAATTTTTGAACTTCTTTAGTCGGTTCATGTTCATTGACCGACCGACTAGATTGCGATCTAGTCGGTCAGTAAATGAACGCAGACCGACTAATTCTGCTCAGTATTTTTGGCTTCAGTTACTGTTTGCAACTAGTTGGTTCAAGCTCATTGACCGACCGACTAGATCATCATCTAGTCGGTCAGTGCTTGAACGGTGACCGACTAATTGCAACGGGGACAGTTGCGTCTTTTCGACTTCCAATCGACTAAAAGCTCCCCGAACCGACTCTTTTTCATTCTAGTCGATCGTTTTCTCCTCTCCAGCTCAAAAACCCCCGTGCCCCTTTGACTTCCACTCCCTCCTCCGTCGATTTCCGGCCATCTTTCCGACCTACTCCGGCCGCCGATCAACCCTCTCCTCCTTCCGACCTAGGTGAACCCTCTCTCCAGCTTCTAGGGTTAGGGTTTCTCGATTTCCAATCGATTTCTCTTCTTAGGGTTTCGGCTAGGGTTTGAGCGTAGATTTCTCGGTTGATTGCACGTGTCTCGTCGCGCTTATGGCGAGAACACGTATTCCGATCCAACCCTCGAGCCTGTCCCATATGACCGTAGAGTCACCTCCTAGGGAACCCTCGCAACCCAAACGCCGATCGAAATCAACCCATCCCTCTTCGTCTTTGCCTCCTCTTAAGCGTAAGAGGACGACGACAACGAAGCCCCGTTCTCAGCCTAGGAAGCAACCCATTTCACCAGCTTCGTTCTGTGCCCCTACACCTCCTTCCGATTCCGACACGGAATACATACCCGAGACCGAGGTCCATAGGGATCCTACACGCCCTCCTAGGGTACCTACGTCTAGCTCTAGACCCCGTTATTCCACACGTCAGCCTAAGGGAAAGGGTCCGATGCCGGTTGGCGGTGTCGATATCTCTTTATGTCACGACGACCCATTGTGTCTCGCGGCATATAATCGTATCCAACACTGTCCGCTGCTGTTGGAGCATTTCGTACAGTTTTCAGACTTCCCAGGCCTAGCTGATCTTCTTTCATCTAGCGGTCTTGTCGATTATCTTCAGTATGACCCTAAGGCGAATCCACATCCATACCCTCGCCTTGTGAAACTCTTCTATGCCAATAGGGTTCGCGGTCAGTACGACGAGACCCACTCGATTGAGACTACTGTCTTGGGGACTCCGATAGTCCTCACGACAGAAATCTTAGGAGAGTTGTTAGGTGTCTCCTCGTCCGGCCTTCTTCAGTCTGATATTTCTGTCGACGACATCTCTGAGCTTGATCAGGTGATGCTCGCCGAGATCTTCCACGAGATTCCTCCTGCCATGATTGGCGTGCCCTCTAAGTCCTTCAAGCCGAATGCTTGGGTGCTTAATTTGATTCTGAAGTCGTGCTTACTTCCTAAGTACGGCTCATCCTCTTTGCCATCCCAGCCATTCCTGAAGCTCATTTATGCCATCTTCATGGGGAGCGAGATTAACTGGGCTAGGATCATACTCGATAAGATGGATACTTTCGAGTGTATCCGAAAGTCCACGAAGTCTGCTCATATACTATATCCATGCTTGTTGACACTTGTCTTTCACCACTTTTGTGTCACTCTCCCTCCCAACGATGAGCGTCCCCTCGGTCCCCCTCTGAACGCGACGACCGTCAAGAAGTCTCTTACGGTGCTTCGTCATGTTCAGAGGACGACCCCTGCTGTTTTAGCCTCTGCTTCAGCCTCAGTTGCTCCCTCTCCTACTCTTGCTGACCTCACACATTCGATCAAACATGTGGAGTCTCGTTATGCTCGTACCGAGGAGATTCTGTCTCGTATCGCTTCTCATTTGGGGATTGAGATCCCTCCGTCAGTTTCTGACGAGGATGAGTTGGATGATGATGAGATTCTAGAGCTTGCTCGTGCTGCTGCTACTCGTGCCCCTGAGGGTACTTCTGGTGCTGCTGCTTCGACTGCCGTTGATCCCGAGAGCACACCTGCTGCCACCATTCCTCCGGTGGATGCTTCTTCTGTTGCTGCTCCCGAGACCACACCTGTCGTACCAGAGTTTTCCACTCCCGTCACTCCTGTTGACACTCCTTCCATTCCCGTGACCACTCCTGTTGCAGAGCCTGCTGCTGCTGCAGATCCTCCTGCTGACTCCTGAGCTTCTTTGAGGACTCTCTTAGTGCACTTTGGATGATAGATCTAGTTTGAGAGAGTTGGGTAGGATAGTGTGGATGGTTATGATTTTTGATATTTTTATGTATCTTGATGTATCTCATATGATGTTTTGAGACTTTTGTATGTTTTGTGATACTCTGATATATGTTGTGTAATAGTGATGTTGTATTTTGTGCTTCGATCTGAGGATCGTTTATGTATGTCGGCGATGTATGATTTTGATGTACTTATGTTTCACACATATATATATACATCGATGTTGACATTTCATTCTCTTGTGCACATTATATTTTTTATATGTCTCTGATGTTTGATTTCGTCGCTCGACGATAATAACTTGGTTAAATAGAAATTATTTCTATGGAAACCTAGAATTGTTTTTCATGCACTAAATTAACCAAGAATGTTGATATTGGAGAGTATATTCCATAACTCAATCCGTAAAATTGATTTGATTTTTGATGATTTTATTTTATCGTTTTTCGACTTTGGTCTCATTGACACGCTTTGATTCATTACGTATTTTACTTTGGTGTCATTTGGACCGTGGTCGTATTCTACGACTCCCGTGCTTTTATTTGAAGCCATTGTTGTTGTCGTTGATCTCCTCCCTCTCTTTTTGCTAATGCCAAAGGGGGAGAGATATAATAATGACGATGAGCTAAATGATAATTTAGAGCATTTTTCCAAGAATCTAATTTGATATGTTAGATTCAGGGGGAGTTAAGATATATAAATGGATTTTCAAATCCGATATTTCAACAATCGATTCACATTTTTATACTTTACTCGTCTGCTTGATGCGTATGATTAATATATATTTTGGAACTAACGTGTCATCAATGCAGGGGGAGTAAGTAAATTACATTTGAATCATTATTTTTGATTATTATTTATGTTGGTTTGTCATCACCAAAAAGGGGGAGAATGTTGAGTATTGGACTCCCCGGATTTGGTTTTGGATGATGAACAAACATAAATATATCGTGAACTAACTCTGTGTGAGCACAGTTATGGAGATCGTCGCCAAATTCATAAGAACATCTATAGCGACGTCTCAAGACTTCTCAAAGCACGTGATCGTATGCCTAAAGCTTCGTTGAAGCTCAAGGACCATTATTGAAGTCATGAAGATTCGATTGAAGCTTTTAAAGACGGTTCGTCAAGTTTTATTTATAGTCTTTTAGCTTCCTTCGTAGATTGTTAAGCCTTGAGTAGCTCATACGTTTTAAATCTTCATAACGCTCATATCTTAGAGATAGGATCTTAGTAGAAGTCCATACGAACTTTCCCGAAGCTTCGCGCTTCGATTCGCGACTTCTTGTGCATGTTAGTTGGTTCAAGAAGAAGAACCAACCGACTAGATGGTGATCTAGTCGGTCGGAAAAGCTTCTTGGACCGACTAGTTTGCCTCCTTCAATTCTAGCTCACTTACTGTTTACAGTTAGTCGGTCAAAGAAGGTTCACCGACCAACTAGTTTGTGAACTAGTCGGTCAGTGTTTCTTCTTAGACCCACTAGTTGAGCTTATACTGTACATGCCAACTTACTGTTTATCGTTAGTCGGTCAAAGAACTTTTGTCGACCGACTAGTTGATGAACTAGTCGGTCAACATTTGTTCTTGGACCGACTAAACCAATTTGTGCTCAGACTATTTGTTTTATCTCTTAGTCGGTCTCAGTTGAGTCACCGACGACTAGTTATGAAACTAGTCGGTCAGCAACTCTTCTTTGACCGACTAGTTCTCTTCAGTCTGAACTTCTCTTCTTGGCTGTTCTACCATTAGTCGGTTCATGCTGTTTGACCGACCGACTAGTTGATGAACTAGTCGGTCAGTCAACCTTCTTTGACCGACTAGTTGGGTTCAGAATAGAGCCATTGGAGCATTAAATGCCACGATTTTCTCTCTCTCTCTTCTCTTACCTATATATATACTTGGAGTGCTGCATTCATTGTACTCAAGGCTGATATTAAGTGAAGTTTAGAGATCAAAGAGAAAGCATTCAATCTCATTCAAAGCTCATTCATTTCCATTCAAGAATCTCTCTCTCACTCTTATTTCAAAAGAGAGATTCATTGATTGTGAGCCTTCCAAGCCTTGTGCTTGATTCTAGGTCACCAACAACCTCATAGCTCTCCATCGCTGATCTACATCTTGGAGCTAGGGTTTGGTGCCTCTTCATCTTCCCCAAAATCCGTTTTGCCCTAAATCGTAAGTTTTACTCAAGGCATAGGATTTTGTCGGTAAGAATTTCTATTTCATTTACTTTCATATTGTAAGTGTTTGTCTCTCGGTTGTGAGAGATTATTTGTGATCACGGGTTGTGGGAGTCACAATTACTTTGTGTATGATTTGACTTGGTGAAGGTTTTTCACAAGTATTTCATAGTGCATTTCTAGGGTTAGATGTTTCTAACTCTAGTATCCGGAGGGGATCCGAGTGTTTGGGACGTAGGATCATCGGGAACAAGTCGGGGAGACTTGGGTGGATCCGAACCCAGTAATATCGTTTGTTTGCGATTGCTCTTATTTGTTGTCTAATATTTACATTTCCGCATTTTCGCATTATTGGTAGAGATTGCAAGATAATTAGGAATTATCCTCTTAATTATTTTAAAGTACTATTCACCCCCCTCTACTACTTGTGCAGTAGCTTCGTAGGGCATTACACTATTGCCCGCAGGCTATGCAAGACGGGACGAGACGTGACAAGACGGGAAGGGTTATTCTAGGGTGTCCACACACACGCACACACATGATAGCTCTACGATGTCAAAAGTTGTTATTGTCAGGCTCAGACTTCGTCATCAAGTCTGAGTCGTCAGGGGTTGTCCCGGACGCTATCATTTCACGTCCGGTTCTATTTGTTCACAGTTATCAGTTCTAACCAACTAAGGCCTAAGCATGGCCGAAAGTGCAAGTGGGATACACTTGCCTGTGATGGCGAGTGTGTCGTCTGTCCGGGGCGTCTCGCCCTGTCGTCGCGTCCGCGGTAGTCCGTCTGAAAAGGGTCACGACGACGGTGTCAAATCACGTCTTTCAATAAGTCCTATTTAGGGTTTGTTTCTAGATTGTCGGGACTACCCTATTCGTCAAAGTCACAATCTCTTTGGTGTTTCGTTCAACCTAGATCGACTACTATCCTATGTGTACAGAAAATTGTCCGATTGTCGATCTTTCTACGGTGAGCAGCGTTTTACAAGTACTGAAAGTAAATTTAGTTATAGTTGTCCAATTTTAGTTTAGGTTTTCGGTTTCGTTACGGTGTGGATTGTGCTACGAGTTAGGAGGACCAACCTGGTGTGAGGAACGCGCATTTAATCTGTTATCGGGTCTGGAAACGGTGGCGGTGCTCGTGTCCCCGACTGCGGGTAGCACAGTAAAGGTCATCTCGGGATCGACTCAGGATCGTAACGGCTGCAGGTAGCGCAGCGAAGTGGCTGATGATCGGTGCGTGACTGCGAGTAGCGTAGCTGGAAGAGGTCGTCGGGGTGTTCCGGTGATCGAACGAGGATGAGTCTACCTAAATCCAGAACGGCTACCCCGACATACTGAACTAGCGGCTTTGGTATGATAATTGTAGTATGCCCAGCATATGCCATCAATAAGGGAAGGGCAGCAAACGATGGTAACACCACATTTTACTCGCCATGGGATGTCAAGAACATCATCAACGAATCCAAGCAGAATCATGAAGCAGATAGATGCTAAAGCTGCATAATATTCAACAAGCCAGTTCGAGTCTGATGTGAAGTTGAAAAGCTGAAAATATGGCGATGACCACGTAGATAATTCCTACAACAATACCCAGTGATTCAGGCACTTGATTGAACCGCGAGAAGTCCCGTTCTTGTTAACGTCATAACCAAACATGTTCCTTCTCAACAATTATCTCGCTGCCACGGGGATCAATCAGACGGTCGTGACGAAACCGGCGAGGCTCACAGCCGCATTGATAGAGATTGATCGCCGCAGATCTTCATCAATCTCATAATACCAGAAGACCAGATAAAAGAAAGGGAGAACAAGAGAGCCAAGAAGGGCAGAATGAACCCTAGCTTCGAGGATGCGAGCGGCGGATCCGGATCTGAAGCGGATTTCGGACCCGGGATTGAATCTCGCCGGAAATCTGGGAGGTGGCCTGAGAATTAGCCGCGTGTTTCGAGTGACCGTCAACGGTGGGAACATCGGTAAGTTGGCGTCGAGTCAGGATTCGGGTTAGCGGGCGAGGACAAGGCGACGACACTGGTTGCGGATCGGGCGACTGAGAAATCTGCGGTGGCGGGCAGCGATGGTGGCCGGAATCGGGGTCAGCGGCGGAGGAAAGCAAGGGAGGTCGGTGGCCCTTGAGGCGAGGGCCATCGTTATAGAGGAGCTCACCGGAGTAAGCTAGGCGGCGAGCTGTCGTCGGGATGAAGAGAGGGGAGGTCGGAGTCACGGGGTTTTGAGTTGTCGCGGGGTGGAGAGCAAAAGAGAGGGGCGACGGCGCTGAAGGCGGTTTGCGGTGGTGGATCGTGGCGGTGGATCAGCGAGGGGAGGCGCGTGGCTGTGGATCGTGGGCGTGGCGGAGCACGGTGGGGGCCTCACCGTGGATCGGAGCACATGCGAGGCGCTGGGTTCGCGGGGGCGGCTGAGAATCGCGGCGGTGCTCTCGGTTAGCGCAGCGACGGCGGGAGAAGCGAGGTGCAGCTATGAGGGGAGATGCAGTAGTCACGGCGGCGGGATGTGCCGACGGCGAGGCTGAAGGGAGAGGGTGAAAATCGTTCAGAGAGTCTAAGCTTGCGGCGGCTGAGCACAAAAATACCCTAGATGTTTTGAAATATTTGGGAGAGGTGATAAAACGTGCGGCTGAGGTGGGAAGTAGCCCTAGTTGCTGCGGGATTGGGAAAAGAATTTGGGTTAGGGTTTTGTAGCTAGGGTTAAGATTAGGGTTATTATAATAATAGGTAAAAAGCTATATAACACTGGGTTTAATGTTAAGGGAGGGGAGATATGGGGTAAGAGGGTGTATAGGTTGGGGTAAGACTAGGGGAGAGTAGCGAAACAGCTTAGGAAATATTTAAAACAGCTTAAATAAGAGATTTAGCCAGATTTGGCTAACAATTTCGAAATTTGAACCTGATTGGGGAAAAATCGACGGTCGATGTTAATCCGGGTGATAACTCGCAATCCAGGCGTCAGAAAAATAATCCGAAAATACCGAGACGATCGTGGAGACGAGACGCACAGATCTATGGAGCCTGATCATGTGTAACACCTATCCAGAATTTACGTAAAATTGGAAACGGTGTTTTGAGTCAAATGACTAAAACGCCCTTATCGTTCAAAGTCGTTTTGCGAGAAAACGAGCCGTGAAACGACGTTCCCAAAAATTACTATAAAATTCAACACCCCAAAAAGATCGCAACGACATATCGCATCGCATATGCCGGAGCTCAGAAATAGCCAAAATAAAATACGTGCACGATAAAGCACGTGCACGCAGAAAAATCATAAGGTCGGAATGCGAACGTTACATTCTACCCACCTTAGAAATGATTCGGTCCTCGGAATCACTCATACTAAGACTAATTATAAAATCCATAAATACTTAAGCCTATAACTCCCATCTTCCCCACAATGATCTCTAACCCTATAACTTCAACGTCGTTCCTCAAATAATCCCTCATGACCCTTCTTTTCACTGGACAATGCCACGACTAGACTCACCTCCTAATACTTAACTATAGACCCATCACTACTGTTCAAATTTCCAACTCCAAGTTCTCATGAAAGAATAATCATCTTTTCATACCATACCACTCCACTAAACATCATCCCTTAATAACATCTTTAATTTCTCAATCTCTTCCCAATAGTAATCAATCGCTAAAATGATGTTCTAGTCAATCACCAATCCAAGACAAAACTTTGTCTATCTTATAACACCTTTCTCATATCAACAATCGTCGTGTCCTCAATACATTCCTTGTCATATCTTCCCATAAATTTATCCACTAAAAGATTGAACTATCAAAATCACATCTTATCCTACTCACTATAACTAATCACAACCAATATTCAGTCCGACTACTTAACCATCCATTTATCTCAACATGTCGTGTCATTCTCAAAGCCTTCTCACGTCAACTCGACAACCAAGTCTTGATGCTTACAATGTTCTACTCATTCTCATGATCATCCTAACTTATACTATACTCCGCAGTTACTCCTATCTACCACCCGTCTAAGCCTCAAGTCTGATAAGTTATCATCTCCTCGCATATAATTTCATCCGACCAGAATTTCCCATTGAGTCCGTCTCACATCGGTATTATAAATAAGTCTTGGACAGCTCATTCTTTTCATCCAAAAGATATTCTAATCCATCATCCTTGTGTTCCCGAGATCAATTAATCATTGCCATAATAAAACTCATCTCACCCCAAGCCTACCTGCAAACAAAATCCTATAACGATAATAGCTAGTCCAAATAGTATAACAACCATAAACACACAAAAAAAAGATTTCTAAGGGAGAAGGAAAAGAAGAGAAGGGAAACTTAAGACCAAGGACACATTTCAAAACATTTGGAAAACGTGTAGAGTTGTGGCAAGGATGAGGGAGGATATGTGATTTGTGATCTCGTGAGCTAGTCTCAAAACTTTAAAGATTTGGTTTAAAAGAAAACAACGTTTTGATACAGTCACATACAGCCCAGATAAACCATTCATTAAAACTAAAACTAAGTCTAAGGAACTGCCTGCTATGACACTATTCATATAAGTATGAATACCGTCATTCAGACAACTCCATATGTATGTCATGGACCACATTGAGTATGCATACAGGGCACAAGTGACAAACATCAAGATCCTAAAAGTAAAACACTTATACAGGTCTACACACTATACCTATGTACATACACCACGACGACATTACAAAAAAAAAACAAGGGCCCACTACTAACTAGATGGCACTGACAACTACAAGCACCATGTCTACATGATAGAAAGGGACCGGAACCAAACGCGAAATGAAACAAGATCGGAAGATGCGAGTTTGGATAAGGCGAGGATAGGGAGATGACTGGTTGGGTGGAACTAAGATATTGCTCAAAATAAAGAAAGATCACGTGTGAAACATGGTATCTTATATTTTTATACTTAAAAAATTAGGTAGAGAAAAACGAGCATATGGTAGAAAATTACAATTCTGAAAAAAATGAGATGAAGGAAGAAGGGTAGGGTGAGAACCGATTGTTTTGCAAATGAAAATAAGTTTACACAAAGATTTTGAAATGTGGTCACGAAGAACATAGAACTGATATAATAACAATAATAAAAAATAATAATTGGAGTTCCCTCTAGTTTAGAAAATATTTTAAAAGTATGTACGGTAAGTGGTTAGCAATAGATCTTGTATTCCAGAAAAAGTATAAATTGAATTATCAAAATGTTAACAAGGTTTTAAAACTGAAAATATGAGAGATACCATTTCGAAAATAAGTACGAGATAGTAACAACGAAAATTCCAAGAGGGTTTCAAGGAAATTAAGCTGAGCGAAGGACTTAATAAAGAATTTTGAAAATACTTTTAGAGGAAGCAGACTTGGCAAAAGAAAAGACTCGATGGATCAACGACACTCGTCAGGAACGATTACGTGAATCGGGAGAAAGAAAATGATTGCATGATGGATACACTTAGGATATGATTTACGAAGCTACGATGGAATTCTACGGTCGATCACAGAAAGGGTAATGATCAGGTAGACGCTAGAAGTCAGGGATTCTAATTATCGTGTCGTCTAAAGATCAGGAGAGCTCGGCACTAAGATTTCCTAATGAGCTAGACTGTAACCAGGATCTAATGGGAAGGTTCCTAAGAGATTCAAGGTTAGTTCTGCTGGGCCCGAAATCGGTGGGCTCGAGCGAAAGACCAAAAGAAGGGCTCTAGAAATCTAACACGGTCAGGGTCAAGTGCGGGCCACTAAGGTATCCTAGGACGAGGATGACTAAATCTTAACCAAGGTGTCTGACTATCCACTGGGACGTCTACCTAAGTCTTCCTACCATCTAAGACTGGGTAAACCTAATTTAGACATGTACATGGACATTAAATGAATGCGGTACTCTTATTGTTCCGAACTTTTGCGGACCTGCATGGGTCACCACTAAAACCTGTCACGCCCCGCTTCCCAAAAAGACGGAAGCGAAACGTGACAAGTCCCGCTTAGGCAGGAGCTGAGAAGCTTGGACCCAATAAGCGTCTGTAGGGGTACCATTTTAAAGTTTCAGGTTCTTGCATTTATAAAGTTCGAAACAACAGGAAGTACAGAAAGGATGTTGCATTCATTAAAATAAAGAATTAATATCCAGTGAGTACAAGGTCTAAAAAAAGAGGGAAGCCTAAGCATGGCAACAACTACTGAAAGAGAAAAGCTAAAAGTAGTAACCTCTGAACGTCCGCATTAGAAGAGACCTCTAAGTCTGGTCCTCATCAGGTACGTCCTCCGGATCAACGTCCTCCGGCTCCCCGTCTGCTGGCAAGTCCGCCTCGTCGACGTACTCTGGCTCAACACATGACGTACAGCACCAAAGAAGGAAACTGTACGTCAGGTAAAGTCTACAAAAAGTGGTCAGACTCTACTGAAAGTGTATCAACTTTTAGACAACGATTTTCTGGTTGATTAGCATGCTGGGGTTATAAATGATTAACAAAAAGAAGTAACACAGCAGGAAAGTAAGGCGTAGCAAGTAGTAGTCGTAGAGTGTGCTACCAAGTACGGGACTAACCTACAGGTGTCAAGACAAGTCGGGACGTGACGGGACAAGACAAGACAAGACAAGACAAGTGAGACACGAAAGGGTTCATGCCTTACGGTTCGAGGGGGATCGGACCCTCTTGCCGTGCACACGCTCAACCCAATCCCAACCCCAAATATGACAAGACAAGACAAACACGACAAGAGATCACTCGCTCTAGCTTGGCGAGTGCCCTATTGACCTCTGGGCTGTGTATCAGTACAAGTGATCACTCTCTCTAGCTTGGAGAGTGCCCTATTGCCCGCAGGCTGTGTATCAGTACAAGGGATCACTCTCTCTAGCTTGGAGAGTGCCTTATTGCCCGCAGGCTGTGCAAGACGGGACGGGACGTGACAAGACGAGAAGGGTTATTCTAGGGTGTCCACACACACGCACACTCATGATAGCCATACGATGTCAAAAGTTGTTATTGTCAGGCTCAGACTTCGTCGTCAAGTCTGAGCCGTCAGGGGTCGTCCCGGACGCTATCATTTCACGTCCGGTTCTATTTGTTCACAGTTATCAGTTCTAACCAACTAAGGCCTAAGCACGGCCGAAAGTGCAAGTGGGATACACTTGCCTGTGATGGCGAGTGTGTCGTCTGTCCGGGGCGTCTCGCCCTGTCGTCGCGTCCGCGGTAGTCCGTCTGAAAAGGGTCACGACGATGGTGTCAAATCGCGTTTTTCAATAAGTCCTATTTAGGGTTTGTTTCTAGATTGTCGGGACTACCCTATTCGTCAAAGTCACATTTTCTTTGGTGTTTCGTTCAACCTAGATCGACTACTATCCTATGTGTACAAAAAATTGTCCGATTTTCGATCTTTCTTCGATGAGCAATGTTTTACAAGTACTGAAAGTAAATTTAGTTATAGTTGTCCAATTTTAGTTTAGGTTTTCGGTTTCGTTACGGTGTGGGTTGTGCTACGAGTTAGGGGGACCAACCTGGTGTGAGGAACGCGCATTTAATCTGGCGTCGGGTCTGGAAACAGTGGCGGTGCTCGTGTCCCCGACTGCAGGTAGCGTAGTAAAGGTCGTCTCGGGATCGCCTCAGGATCGTAGCGACTGCGGGTAGCGCAGCGAAGTGGCAGATGATCGGTGTGTGACTGCGAGTAGCGTAACTGGAAGAGGTCGTCGGGGTGTTCCGGTGATCGAACGAGGATGAGTCTACCTAAATCCAGAACGGCTACCCCGACATACTGAACTAGCGGCTTTGGTATGATAATTGTAGTATGCCCAGCATATGCCATCAATAAGGGAAGGGCAGCAAACGATGGTAACACCAAATTTTACTCGCCATGGGATGTCAAGAACATCATCAACGAATCCAAGAAGAATCCTGAAGCAGATAGATGCTAAAGCTGCATAATATTCAACAAGCCAGTTCGAGTCTGATGTGAAGTTGAAAAGCTGAAAAATATGGCGATGACCAAGTAAATGATTCCTACAACAATAACCAGTGATTCAGGCACTTGATTGAACCGCGAGAAGTCCCGTTCTTGTTAATGTCATAACCAAACATGTTCCTTCTCAACAATTATCTCGCTGCCACGGGGATCAATCGGACGGTCGTGATGAAACTGGCGAGGCTCACGGTCGCATTGATATAGATTGATCGCCGCAGATCTTCATCAATCTCATAATGCCAGAAGACCAGATAAAAGAAAGGGAGAACAAGAGAGCCGAGAAGGGCAGAATGAACCCTAGCTTCGAGGATGCGAGCGGTGGATCCAGATCCGAAGCGGATTTCGGACCCGTGATTGAATCTAGCCGGAAATCTGGGAGGCGTCCTGAGAATTAGCCGCGTGTTTCGAGTGGCCATCAACGGTGGGAACAACGGTAAGTTGTTGTCGAGTCAGGATTCGGGTTAGCGGGCGAGGACAAGGCGGCGACACTGGCTGCGGATCAGGCGACTGAGAGATCTGCATCGGCGGGTAGCGATGGCGGCCGGAATCGGGGTCAGCGGCGGAGGAAAGCGAGGGCGGTCGGTGGCCCTTGAGGCGAGGGCCGTCGTTACAGAGGAGCTCACCGGAGTAAGCTGGGTGGCGAGCTGCCGTCGGGATGAAGAGAGGGAAGGTCGGAGTCACGGGGTTTCGAGTTGTCGCGGGGTGGAGAGCAAAAGAGAGGGGCGGCGGCGCTGAAGGCTGTTTGCGGCGGTGGATCGTGGCGGCAGATCGGCGAGGGAAGGCACGTGGCTGTTGATCGCAGGCGTGGCAGAGCACGGTGGGGGCCTCGCCGTGGATCGGATCGCAGGCGAGGTGTTGGGGTCGCGGGGGCGGCTGAGAATCGCGGCGGCTCTCTCGGTTAGCGCAGCGGCGGCGGGAGAAGCGAGGCGCGGCTGTGAGGGGAGATGCGGCGGTCACGGCGGCGGGATGTGCCGACGACGAGGCTGAAGGGAGAGGGTGAGATGTGAGAGGGGGAAAATCGTTCGGAGAGTCTAAGCTTGCGGCGGCTGAGCACAAAAATACCCTAGATGTTTTGAAATATTTGGGAGAGGTGATAAAACGTGCGGCTGAGGTGGGAAGTAGCCCTAGTTACTGCGGGATTGGGAAAAGAATTTGGGTTAGGGTTTTGTAGCTAGGGTTAAGATTAGGGTTATTATAATAATAGGTAAAGAGCTATATAACACTGGGTTTAATGTTAAGGGAGGGGAGATATGGGGTATGAGGGTGTATAGGTTGGGGTAAGACTAGGGGAGAGTAGCAAAACAGCTTAGAAAATATTTAAAACAGCTTAAATAAGATATTTAGCCAGATTTGGCTAACAATTTCAAAATTTGAACCTGATTGGGGAAAAATCGACGGTCGAGGTTAATCCGGGTGATAACTCGCAATCTGGGCGTCAGAAAAATAATCCGAAAATACCGGGGCGATCGTGGAGACAAGACGCACAGATATATGGAGCCTGATCATGCATAATGCCTACCCAGAATTTACGTAAAATTGGAAACGGCGTTTTGAGTCAAATGACTAAAACGCCCCTATCGTTCAAAGTCGTTTTGCGAGAAAACGAGCCGTGAAACGACGTTCCCAAAAATTACTATAAAATTCAACACCCCAAAACGATCGCAACGGCATATGGCATATCGCATCGCATATGCCAGAGCTCAGAAATAGCCAAAATAAAATACGTGCACGATAAAGCACGTGCACACAGAAAAATCATATGGTCGGAATGCGACCGTTACATGGGCGTGAGTTGGGATCATTCTGACCACGAGAGTGACATGAATATTGTCGATTATTAATGCACGGATCGTGTTCGCCTGTCGCAAGAGCGGGGTTAATGCGATACGTTAGATTCATGACGCTTAGAGCCATGAATTCCACATCTTAGATGCGACAATCCCTAATAAAGCCAATGCAGTGTAAGAGTCTTAGCCTAACATCGACATCTGACGATCCTAGTGGTGAGTCCTAAAGCCCTAGTCTTTTATTCCTTTCTTTATGGAGTTCCTTGTTTGCAACGTTGAGTGACACGACTTTTGCATCCATCACCATCGCGACACTCCATAATACATATCCATCAATAAACTCGCAAGTCTAACCCAACCTAAGAGTAGATAGGTAGTATAGCACCACTTCCCCGCATTCGATACCCTCTTGCCACTATACAGTGCGCTTGTGGTAAAATGACATCGTTTCAGAGTTAATTCCGGGCCGATCAAGTTTATGGCGCTGTTGCCGGGGAAGGTAACAGTGTTACTTGGGTTATTTTTCTATTGACGAATTTGTTAGCAATTCTTACCATCTCTTATCTTTCCATCCTTTTATTTTATTTTTACGCTTTAGTTACTAACGCTTCTCTCCAGCCAATATTCTTTATAAGAAATCAGGTATAATGGAGATGCAAGTGTACTGGAGCAGTTATTCTGACAGTGACTCAGATAGGTTTAGCTTCTCTCCATACCAAGCATATGGCCTTCAAGACTCACGCATGGATGAAGCCATGGTCAAATGTGCAGTGAGAGAGCTGCTAGATGCAGTCAGATTCATTGGAGCAGGAACCTACGCGGCAGGTAATGAGAATCAACAGATGGTTATGAATCATGTACTGAACAATGTCTCTGATGATGGTACCATTAAGGATGGCATCCATATTAGATTTGAAGGAGACGTGATGCATCTCTGTGCTATTGAAACTCTACCGGTTGACGCGTATTGGAGAGCGACTCATCATATTGAACCGTTGGATGAACCGCAACTCTTAAGTATACTGGAGAGCGTAGTGACTGATGTATGTACCAACGGCCCGATAGAATTCCATGCAGAAGAACCAATTGTTTAAGAACTCTTGGTCTTCATTGCGAGCACCTTCCAGGATGCGCTTTGGATGGCGTCCCCATCTCTGACAGAGTCTATGTACAGTACGAGGGAGACACTCTACGCTTCTATGGTGACAACATCCTACAGACTGAGACCTACGAAGACTATGACCATGGGGAGTACGTAGACTCTGAACCACTCCAAGGCGATATCGATCAGAGAAGCCTTCTTAACTTTACACCTGATAATGTGTGCGCATCTGAATACTCTATTCCTATTGATAGGTGCACTACAGAACCTGATGCCATGGAGATGGACTCCACAGACGTCTACCACGATGCGCCGTCATCGCCTTGCTCATCTTATGACTCTACCAACGAAGAATTCCCAGCATCTGAACCAGCAGTTTAGGATGCATCCTTTTCACAGGTGAACGATGATTGGGGTACAACACCCCCTCAGGTAGAACTAAAACCCCTCCCTGCGAATTTAAAATATGCTTTCTTAGGGGAGAACTCTACCTATCCTGTCATCGTTAGTGCCTCCCTGATCGAGCCACAATTAGAAAGCCTTCTCAAACCCCTCAGAGCACATAGGAAGGTGATAGGGTATAGCATTGCCGATCTGAAAGGCATTAGTGATGCCATATGCACCCATAGAATCGACCTCGAGGATAAGGAAGCTACTTCCATTGAGCCTCAAAGGCAACTGAATCCTAACATGAAAAAAAGTAGTAAAAAAGGAGGTGCTAAAACTGCTAGAAGCCGGTATTATCTACCCCATTTCCGACAGTAGATGGGTTAGCCCCGTTCAGGTTGTGCCTAAGAAGGGGGCATGACCGTTGTGAGGAACGATAAAGATGAATTGATATCTACTAGGACTGTCACTGGTTGACACATATGCATTGATTATATAAAACTCAATAAAGCCACCCGAAAAGACCACTCCCCCTCCCATTCATCGATCAAATGCTCGAGCGACTTGCCAAGCATAAATATTTTTGTTACCTTGATGGTTATTCCGGATTCTTCCAAATCCCATTGGATCGTGAGGACCAAGAAAAAATGTCATTTACATGTCCCTACAGCACCTTCACATACCGAAGAATGCCATTTGGATTATGTAATGCACCCGTGACATTCCAAAGGTGCATGACTTCCATTTTCTCGAACTTCATTGAAAGTATAATGGAAGTTTTTATGGATGACTTTTCTGTTTATGGCACCGAATTTGATGCAGCTAATTTGTTTAAAGTCTTAGAATGATGCCAAGATAATAATTTGACTTTAAATTGGGAAAAGTGTCATTTCATGGTAATAGAGGGAGTAGTTCTTGGCCATGACATCTCCTCTAAGGGGATCGAAGTTGACAAGGCCAAGGTTGAGGTCATCTAAGACTTGCCGCCTCCCACTAATCTTAAGGGTATCTGTGATTTTCTAGGCCATGCAGGATTTTACCGACGCTTTATAAAGGACTTCTCTAGCATTGCTCGCCCTCTTACGGAGCTCCTTGTGAAGGATCATCCTTTTGTGTTTTCTGACACTAGCTAGCTAGCTTTTAACAGGTTGAAAGAAGCTCTCATTTCTGTGCCTATCATACATCCACCAGATTGGAACTAACCTTTTGAGTTAATGTGTGATGCTAGTGATCAAGCAGTGGGAGTTGTTCCAGGCAAAAGAAAGAGGGAATGCTTCACGCAATATACTATGCTAGTAAGACCTTGGATGTGCTCAGAAAAATTACACCACTACAAAGAAGGAATTACTAACCGTGGTGTATTCCATTGAAAAGTTCAGATCTTACCTTCTGGGATCCAAGGTAATAATCCACATGGATCATGCAGCGTTGAAATACTTGTTAAGCAAGAAGGATGCAAAGCCGCGCTTAATACGATGGATTCTTTTCCGCCAAGAGTTTGATATATAGATCAAGGACAAGAAGGTGGCCGAAAATGTAGTGGCAGACCATCTATCGCGGCTGATTCATAGGCATGGAGACAACATCTTGCGACTAATGATTCTTTCACTGGCGAGCAATTATCCGTGGCATCCTCCTCTGAAGCACCTTGGTACACTGACATAGTCAACTATTTGGTGAGCGATATAATCCCTCATGGGATGGCAACCTATCAGAGGAGGAAGTTCTTACATGATGCCAGAAACTACTTTTGGGATGATCTGTACTTATTCAAAACATGCACCGATGGGATCATCAGACGATGTATTCCAAAAGAGGAGGCCACTTTCATTATGTCACATTGCCATGACCAACCTTGCGGGGGACATGCAGCAGTCACTCAAACCACTGCGAAAATTCTCCAAAGTGGCTTCTATTGGCCCACCATCTTCAGAGATGCAAACGAATACATCAGAGCATGCGACAGCTGCCAAAGAACGGGAAATATCACGAAGAAAAATGAAATGCCCTTACAAGGCATTTTGGAGATAGAATTGTTCGACTACTGGGGTGTTGACTTCATGAGTCCCTTCCCAACAAGTAACGACAACAAGTACATCCTAGTTGCAGTTGATTACGTCTCAACGTGGGTGGAAGCCATAGCCACCTCAATGAATGACGCAAGGATAGTGGCCAAGTTCTTCAAGCATATGATTTTTCCCCGCTTTGGAGTCCCAAGAACGGTTATAAGGGACGGGGGGAGTCACTTAATCGAAAAGAAGTTTGAGACACTGCTTAAGAAATATGGAGTGCATCACAAGGTCGGTCTTGCATATCATCCCCAAACGAGTGGCCAAGAAAAGTTGAGTGACGCTCTTTGGGCATACCGCACCGCTTTCAAGACCCTTATCGGAACAACCCCCTATAGGTTAGTATACGGAAAAGCATGCCACCTACCGATGGAATTGGAACACAGAGCATACTGGGCGATAAAGAAGTTGAACTTTGATTATAAGAGCGTCGCCACACGATGATTCTTGAGTGTTAACGAGCTTGAAGAAATCCGACGACATGCCTATGAGAATGCAAGGATGTACAAGGAAAAGACCAAGGTCTATCATGATAAGAATATACGGTGAGGCACGTGACCAAGTACTTCTCTATAACTCCAGACTACGACTCTTCCCTGGGAAGCTAAAATGAAGGTGGACCGTCCCCTACAAGATAATAAGCATGTCCCCGGGGGGGGGGGGGGGGGTGGGTGCCATAGAACTTGAGGGGAAAAATAAAAAATTCAAGGTGAATTGCCAAAGAATAAATCCATACGTAGCGGGAGAACCGATTCGACAAGAAGAACCCTACTTTCTCGAGGAATGCACCGCCATTGATTGAATAACTTGAGGGAGTCGAGCTTACGACTTAAAACAAGCGCTTATCGTGGGACAACCCGATTTTCTTTCTCTTAGTTTTTGTTTTTCCTTTTGCTTTTCTTTTCCTATTCAAAAACCTAAAAATACGTTTTTAATTCTATAAAAATACAAAAACATAAAAATCTGATGAGTTCTTCCTTCTATAGGTTGAACAATGAGGAGAGCGCGCCTAACGATGAAATAAAGGAGACGGAACAAAGGGAAGAGAACGATAAAGAAATACAAGCTTGGGGGAAGAGTTTCAGGTGACTCGACCCAGTAGGTACCCTACTCGGTTGAGCTGCAGAGAGCTAGAGGAGATAGGCAAAAACACGCTCTGGAAATCAAACGCGACTCGACCAAGTAGTACCCTACTCGGTCGAGCTACAGTCAGAGATGCAGAAAGCTGGAGGAGATAGGCAAAAGGACGCTCTGGAAATTAATTGCGACTCGATAGAGTAGCACCCTACTCGGTCGAGCTACACACAGAGTCCAAAACGTTGTAAAGAGCACTCTGTTTCTAATTCAACTCGACCGAGTAGCTTCTCTACTCGGTCGAGCTACAGGAGGAGTCCAAAAGTGCTAAAAAGGGCGCTCTGGAAAGCTTAATGGACTTGACCGAGTAGCTACCCTACTCGGCCGAGCTGCAAGGAGAGCAAAAGAGCGCTGAAAACAACTCTGTTTTAATTTAGCTCGACCAAGCTGAGTAAGCAGCTCAGTCGAATACTAGGGCACAACTTCTAAGCTTAATTTCAAAACTTTAAACCTTTTATACTCGACCGAGTAGCTATCGCTATTCGGCCCGAGCAACAACTTACCCAGCTAGGGCCCACAACTTAACCGAGCTCGACTTGGCTTTTATAACATAAACTACTCAGGATTAATCTTAAGCCAATCCAAATTATCCTGAGCTCCCCTACCCCAGCCCTAGCCCGACTCGGTCCGACCTCTGCCATCGTCGCAGACGCTTCGCTCGAGCGCCGCCACCTACTGTTGCTCAGTCTACCCCCCTCTTCCCTCTCTCTCTCTCTCTCTCTCTCTCTCTCTCTCTCTCTCGCCCTTCCCCCCTCTATCTCTCTCTATCTCTCTCCACCCACATTCGTTGCCGCCGTTCGAGCGCCTTAGCTCTGGCACCTCGTCGGAGCAACGCTGCCGACACCGCCCAGCACCGGCGCCGCATACCCCCCTTCTTACCCCCTCCCCTATCTTTTTCCTCCCTTTCCTCTCTCTCCCTCTCGCTATGCCCTAGGCGCAGCCTGCCCCCATTGCTCCGGCATTTCGCAGGAGCAGCGCCGCCGGCTCCATCCAGCGCTAGCGACGCATCCCCATCCCATCCCTCATCCCTTTCCCCTCTCTCCCCTACCCTATTCCCCCCTTCCGTCTTTCCCACAAACCTCTCAGCCCACATGGCTCCGGCGCCTCGCCGGAGCTGTGCCGCACGCACCACCCAAGCACACCCGTGCTCGGGCTGAGCAGCCCACACCACCCCTACACCCCGTCTTCATTTCCTCTATCACCATCCCTCTCATCCTCCCCATCTCCCCCAATTTCGAACCCCAACCCTAATTTTTTCTTCTAAATTTGAACCCCAAACCTTATTTGATTTTTTAAATATCTACTAAAATCAATTACTTATCATATTGCAGGTACACTTGGAGCTTCTTCGAGGATTTGAGGAGCTGGGTTTGGATCAGCTTGGGGGATCGCTTAGATTCGAGGCTTCACACGTGCACATTCCACTTTTGCTTTCGCAGCGACGCTCGGATATTGGTATACTCTTTCCACACTACATTTTTTATTACCATATCATCGTCATTTGCCACTTTCGCACGATGCCTCCTCGCCTTAGGTCGAGGAAGCCACCTCCGGCCAAGAAGAGGAAGGCCGATGCTGGCGCCTCCTCTTCTCGGTCGGCACGACGTCCACGTCGTGTATGTTCACCCACACCCAAGGAGTACTTGGACGATTCGTCGTCCTCGTCCGACTCGTCCCGATCCACTTCTCCCATGCCTCTAGCCATAGAGGCCCCACACACCACCCACACTACTGCTCCTCCATCCCGTCTAGTCCTTCCACCACCCGCCCTGGGGACATATGACATCATCTTCAGGAACGACGACCAAGGTGACCATTTCATCGCCTATCTCCTCCTACTAGGACAGGGGAGCAGGACCTATCAGGAGTCAGGAGAGTGAGACCTCCCAATCATTCTCGATCTCCTTAGGCATCAGCATGCCCCTCCTCTTAGGCCAAACCCCGTTTCTACTGTGGCAGCCGCACCACTCACTGTGCCCCACTCTCAGGCTTCTGTAGGGCCTGTCACTTCTTCCCCTAAGTCGGTTGCATCGCCGTTGGAGACTTCTGTTGTTGACACACACGTTCTCACATCTGTCGACACTCCAGCTGTTTCACCTTGTTCTGAGCATGTTGTCTCTTCTGTTACCTTACCGACCGACACACATGTCGAGCCTACACCTTCTGTGCCTGACGTCCCTATCTCTGCTTCACAGCAGCGGGACCCATCATCACCTCCAGAGGGTGGTGCCGCTGCTTGATCCTTACATTATTTTTTCTCCTGTCACACCTTATTTATTTTTGTGCCCATCTGTCTCTTCGAGGCCTTGTCCTTGCATAGCTTGGGGGATGACCTTTTTCACCACTTGTGTATATTCCATCATTTTGCATTTGCATATATTCCACCTGCATCATGTCATCATTTGCATCATATGCCTGCTTGTTCATACTTTTGCATCTTAGGCATTAGGTCATGCATCTGCATTTCTTCTTTTATTTGCATAGTTTCGCTTTTATTTTTTATTTTCCTTTTATTCACCACCCGCCCACCCCAGCCTCATTTTCTCTTCTTGCCAGCGTGTTCTCAATAGTGATGACACTGCTGTGTTTAGCTTGGAGGATGAGCGCTATCGCTTTTTTTTTCATTTTCTTTCATTTTACACCTTTTTATTTTTATTTTCCACCATTTTTTCACTGTTCCATTTTAGCATCATATTTTCCATGTTTGGTATGCTTGCATGCTTGATTTTATTTTATTTTCTCTGACTTTCTTTTCCCCTTTTGCTAGATATATTTCGAATGATGATATGTCTCTCTTAGCTTTAGTAGCTATCACGATGCTTATTATTTTGCCATGCTATTTAGAGTATTTCAGTGTATTACTATTCATATGCTTGCATATATATTCTGTTGACGATCTCTCTATATGAATGCATGAATTGAATTGAAACTGAATGTAAGCAATAGTATTTAATATGCCTATGTTGGATATGCACCGAGATTCACGCATCATTAGAATATCCGAAGCATCTGCCTTGTTATCTCTTTCACTTTCTGTTGCATGCCTGCTATTATTGTGTGCCTTACCGCATGACTTCATTATTCATTGAAAATATCTATGCTTGCTTTAAGTTTAGTTGGAGTATTATCTTATTGAACCATTGTGCACATCTTATGAGTGAACTGAGTGATACATTATTTCTTTCTCCACATATCTTATTATTCTCTACATGTCACTTGGGTTCACCCCGTTGCTGCTACTTATACCGCATCTATTCCCAAAAATCCCAAAAGAAAAAGTTAGCTTCAAAAAGCCCCAAAAAGCCAAAACGGAGCCAAAAAATATACGTATATCCTATTGCTCCTACAAAAAAAAAGAGTTCAAAAGAAAAAGAAACAAATAGTTCAAAAACCAAAAAGAAAAGAAAAATATTTCCTATATCTTATTATTTGGAGCTACACAAAAATACTTGGAAAAAAGCCACAAAAAATAATTCATTATTCTTTAGATGCGATGCCTCAAGCTAAGCTTGGGGGAATGGGTGAATCCATTTGATTATACAAGTGAGTACACCATTAGAGTGGAGTTGTGCACATTAGGGGATATTTGATAATGCTTAGACTTTGCGAAATATATTAGCTGTGGAGATTTTTCATGATTTGAGATGAATATATGAATGCAATGAACCTTATTTTATTCTCTATTGCATGCTTGGTATTACTCTTATATGCTTTATTTATCTCTATTGATTGAAAAGTGCATCACCAACATTGGTATATTGAACTCAATGAATTGCACGATGTGGATATGAATTGATTGCATGATTTTAGAGGATCACTTCCTTTGTTCTTAAATGCTTGCAAGTAATATGTTTAGCTAAGATATGAAATTCTTATTAGCATGTGATCCATCTTCGAAGTATTGCGATATGTCACTATGGCTTGAGATCTGACTGAATACTCTAGCACTCCCCTCCATCTTCCATTCTTTTTCTATATTTTTTATTTTCATTGCCTGGTGAGCCTCGTATTCGTCTTCCTCGAGGACAAGTAAGAGGTAAGCTTGGGGGATTTTGATGTGTCCATATTTACCATGTTTTTATCGCATCATTTCATGTCATATTCGCCTCCAAATTCCATATTTTCATATATTATCGCGCTTCTAACGCCATATTCGAGTTTTGTATAGCTTTATGGATTTTCTAAAGTTTTGGAGCGAATTGGAGCTATTTTGGGACATGGACACATCCGGCACATCCGAGACGTCATTGGCAAGTATCCATGAGAGTTCGTCAAGGTATGGAAGAAGATCGGAGAAGAGAACGAAAGTTGGCCAAATTCAGTTCAATTTCCCAGGTGGCTCGACCAAATAGCATCAGCTACTCGGCCGAGCTGACACGCAGAAATCACATGGAAATGGCCTCAACCTACGAGCAGATAGCCAAATCGACCCGAGTTGCATCAAACAGAGTGAAGATTTTGAGCTTTTCTCCAAGGCACTGTAGCTTGACCGAGCAGCAAAGCAACTCGACCGAGCAGTTCACATACTCGACCTGAGTCGTCATCAAACAGAGCAGCATTTTGTAAGAAGTTCTGATCAATTGTAGCTCGACCGAGTAGGGGGCTACTCGATCGAGTAGCCCGTATAAGCCAGAAGCGGAGCAGTAGCAAACGGAGCCTGAAGTCGACTTGACCGAGCAGGCACCACTACTCGGTCGAGTAGCACGACGTGACCAGATTAGTTGGTGGGCCCAAATGCCCAGATTTTCTGAATTTTTTTTCGGATTTGTACCCTATGAATATAAGCACATTTTTAGTCATATTTTCAGAGGACGACTTTGGAGAGAACTTTAGTTTAGTTTTAATTAGAGTTATTAGATATAGAGAGTTTTGTGCCGTCGTAATTTTGTGAAGACAAAGCTTGGATTTTTATTGTTCGATTGCGCAAGGAATCTTATTTTCTTAATTCTCTTTGGTTTGCTATTGCTTCACGATGCGTTGGTAATAATTCTCTAAACTTCCTATTGATTTTAATGTTTTCTATTGCCATGATGAATTTCTTTTGCATCCATTGAATCGTTCTTTGCTATTGCTATGATGCATGAGTATTTCCATCTAGGGCTAATGGATTAGCCCATGTAGCTTAGGATTTAGATGCAAAGTTAGGATTTTTAGGTTGCGTTGGTATAAAAGGGACGTATTTTGGTTGATCTTGCAAATTTTGTAGGAGAACTCGTACTGAGATCGTGCCCACTGTCGGTAGAATCGATTAGCTTAAGGAGTATCATGTAAACTTAATTAGGGAGCTAGTGGATTCAATTAGGGCTCGTGACCATGTCCGGCTCGTGTCTTGATGGGATCCACCGACGAACTATATTACTACTTGACGGCTAGCACCATTGCATCAATGAGAGCCACCCAAATACTGTAGAGGGATATGCCCTCAGATCATTTGTATTTGATGTAAATGAAAATTTAAGCCTAGATAGGGACTAAATTGCATATGATGCAAAATGAGATTAAATGTATCTTAAATTGTTTAAGACAATATTTAATGAAATAAACACAAGGAAAAGTTTATGGGTAAGATGTGAATGTCCCGGTCTACGCCTAGGTTCGAACGGCGTCCAAATCGGATGCTAAATGCCCAAGTTATGCCCAAAAAAGTTCAATGGATCAGACCAGGCCAAACTAGGCTGACCCAGGCCAGACTGGGTCTGGCCTGGAAGCCAGGCCAGTCCCAGTAAAGGTAGGGCACCAGGCCCGCATGGGCCTGGGTGCCCGGCCCAGGCCTAGGCCCGGGCGCCTGGGCGCAGGCCCATGCGTTGGGCGCCTGTGCGCCTAGGCCAGGTGCCCAGGCACCCTGGGCACCTGGCCAAGCCTGGGCCAGGTGCCCAGGCTGGGCGCACCAGTCTGGGCGCACCCAGACCAGGTTCTGTTCTGGCCTGGTCTGGGCTCGCCCAGCTGGCCTGGTGGGCCCCGCAGAGTAGGTTTTCTGAAACTTAGGTTGGGCAGTTTTTGACGGCTCAGTTTTTGTGAAAAACAAGCCTTGGGCTGAACTTTGGGTGATTAATTGGAGGGTCAAACGGACTCCGATTGACTCGCCAATTTTTTCCTATGCGTTCACCGTTGAACACCCTTCGAATTGATAGGTTATATCAATCATGAAGCTCAACGGTGAGGGAGTTAAAATTCACGGAAGTTTGCACTTTGTGAAAGGCAAATAACTTGATTTAATTAACTCTAATTTAATAGTCCCACATCGGTTGTGCGGAAAAGGGGAGAGTCTACCGCCTATATAAATAGGGGCATCCCCCTTCCTCCAAACTCGTCCCAAGCTCCAGATCTAAGCAGCTTTCGTAAATGTTGGAGCACTCTCGGATCTAGGCTTAAATTAATATTCTCTATCTCCCTATATTTCTGCCTTACTTCTGAGGGCTCTAGCAAAGTCACGAAGGAGTTCGGATTCGGATCCGAAATCTTGGCGAAGACTTTCACTTGCGTGAAACTTTCTTCGACATGTGGTTGGCTCGGCGACACGAGGATTGCTCGCTTCGGGATGTGGAGCAGTTCGAGGAGCGGCTCGGCGTGGGACGGGGGAGCGGCTCGGAAGACGGTGCAGAACATCTCGCCTGCCCCAGGGTTGAGATTCTGGGTATGTATTTTATAAGCATTAGTTTAATTTAATCGCAGTAGGTTAGATCCTTCTTGGGATGGTCAGATCCATTCTAAGTCGGCATAGATCTTGGCTAAGGGTCTTCTACCTTGAGGCTAAGTTAAATTGTTTAACTGCATGTTAATTAGATTAACTTGTTTATTCTTCCGCTGCAAGTTTTTATGTCTATGTTCCGTTCGACTTAGGACGTGAATAGAGTTTTTGTGCTCTTAGGGTCCTAGAAAACCCTTCAGTGGTATCAGAGCCTAGGTTTGTGTAACGATCTAGCACTGCGATTTTATTAAACATTGAAATGCTTTTTAAAATACTTTTAAAATGTTTTAAAGTTATGAGATAATTTTAAAATATTTTTAGATGCCCCATAAAATGTTTTAAAGTTATGAGATAATTTTTTAAAAATGTTTTAGAAGCCCTTTTGAAAATGTTTCTTTAAATTTATGCGATAAATTTAAAATAATTTTAGATATTTAAAAATTTTTATATGATAAATTTTTAAGCATGAATTTTTTTAAAATGATGTTTTAAATTTATGTGATACTTTTAAAATTGATTTTAAAAGTTTAAAATTTTTATGCGATAAATATTTTCAGTAGTATGCAAATTTTGTGATCTTTTTTAAAGCAAGTTTTTTATTTTTATGAGATAAAATAAAATATTTTAAGAATCACATTTTTTAAATTTAAATGTTAAATTTAAGTATGCATGCTAAATTTGTTTATTTGATAAACATTAGTCTATTTAATTGTTAAATAGTTGTACACTTTTATTTTATGCGATAAAATTAGTGTAACTTTATTTTAATGGCTATGACATCTTGTCCCTTATTTGATAATACAAGACAACCTCTTATGTTAGCCATTACAGAACTCGTTAATAATTTATGAGATAAATTCTAATGACATGCTATGTTTTAATAAAACATTAACAACACTTTAAGACCTAATTCCTGATTAGGGTAGTCCCTTTAATGAAATTTTAATTATAATAGTTATGATAAAAATTCTCATTAAAGGACTTCGCTTTTAGCGTTGTTAATAAATTTATTAAAATCCTAATAACGATTAGGATAGCACGTGAACCTTATAGTTGATAAGGATTTAATAAAAGTTATTAAATAAATCCTAAAATTTTGAATTTAAGGATTCAACTAGTTGATAGGATTAATTAATTGTTAATAAAAGCCTTTTAGTTTATGGCATGCATATAAAAATGACAAGCTTCATTCAATGGACCATGATCCAGTTAATGTGCTTGGCTAAGTTTGTTGGATCACCCTTCTAAGGGATAGTGATCCTGGCTTAGTCAATTCCCTGGCTGTGTTCCGCTGACCGCAATGACGCGAATCATGATTGTATGACACCCTGGACTATATCTAAGTCAAATACGTTAATGATCTTTTTCAAGATTAGTTGTAGCCCTCCTTATTTTAGGGGTTGGCAACTATAGGACCCGTGTTACAGTTGTTGAGCTACACTCTAGCTGTGACATGGCAATCTTATAGAAACCAATTTCTTAAATGCATATGATGTAGTCTAAGACCTGACCCAACCGACGGGTCGTGAATACACCGAGCGGCGGGGCAAGTCATGCTAGACACGAAAACAAGGGTCCGACTATACTAGACATTGTGATTTGGATGAGTACACTCATGATCACAAATGGCTAGGGGTAAAAACCGATAAGAGGGTCATATATGATATGATTGATGAAGAGTCATCTTCCGATCATTAAGACAATCAACTTGTTGAGCTACACTCAAGGTTGTTAGGCTCAGGGTGATTGGATCTCTTACCCATTTATTTAATTCGATTAAATCATTCATTATTAAGGCTTAAAAATGATCGTAAAATAGTGGGAGGATATATATAGATAAAAGCCATTCTACCTAATTTAATATTGACCTTATGCTAAACTGGGCAAGACTATGTTTACCGAAGGAATCAAAATATAATATTTTATTGGAATAAGTTAACTGGTCAAATAGGTTGATTAATTGAATATCAAGTTAAATTCTAATTGATAGGATTAAACTATATTCTCGTTGACATAAAAAATGACTTCTAAAGGACAAACTTAAGAAATATGATTTCATTAAGTTCTGGGTCCAACAAATAAATTCACGCTACATGTCACTCGCGTCTATACATGGCAGCTTGAACATATAGGATATTCGAAGTATGTTTCTCCCTACAACTTACCGAGCTACACTCAAGGTTGTATGGATAAACAATTTTGATCCGCAAAGTTCAAGAAGTCGATCAAACCGTTTGAGTCGAATACGAGTGCATGAGCGGTGCAAGACTATGTATCCCAACCGGATCTTGAGACAAGAAACTTCTTGAGCTACACTCAAGATTGCTACTCTCAGGCGTTTGGATACATGAGATGCTTGCATAGCTATTTATTTATGTTGGGTTATTTAAATACTAAATATGATTTAGAAAAGGAAGAAGGCACTCCGGAAAGTCAATCGAGTTAAATAGTTTAATTTATCATTAGTAGAGGCATAATTAGGAGGAAATGAGAATGTGACATATTCTGATGTCACGATTTCATAATTATTGTTATACAAAAGGTTAACACATTTTGACGAATGTCGTCACATTGCTTCTGAAGCAATGAGTAATATGTATAACGATAATATATATATTAAATGTTAATATATAAATACACAAGATAGTAGCAGACTTATATGGAAAAATAGACTAGGCCGTATCGAGAGACTAAGCTTCACAAGTCACATAAAGAGGGGTCTGACCTCTTGTACTATGAAGTCTACGGACACTTGTGAGTCTTATCCTCTTAGATATAATGGCCGAAACCCATCTGTAAGACAGTGGGAGAATGAGTTGTCGAACTCAGTCTCGTACATGCTGCTGTACCCGAGTCTAGATTAACCAAAATAAGTTATTCGTATATTTTATTAAGACACATGTTCTTGATGAAACACAAGTCTGATAAAATAAAGAACGAAATGACTAAAGTATTTAAACTAATTCGATTAGATCGAATGGTCAAATACTTAGCTATATAAAATCTTGCGTTATCAAAAGAAAATATGATTTTCTCCCAGGTCAAGTCTATTAACACATCCGTGTGTTAAAAGGAATGCATCACACTTAGTTAGACTTGGTGCGATCCATAGCAAGTGACTCTGAGTTAAGTCCTTCCTCTGGGATGAGTCCCAGATAGTAATGCCTAGGTTTTGATAATGTTCTATGAGGACATTATCAATAAGATATTCATTAAATCGATCATTAGTAAGTTGTATAATTACTCGAATTTTGTGGGACGAAGAGTCGAGTTAGACATCATAATTGATGATGATTTAGTCAACTTTCGGGATAAAATTCGGAGTAGTAACTCCGATTTATAACTTGATGCAATCAGAATAGGTCCGTGTGCGTAAATAAATTTTGGAATTTAGTTTACATGCCCAAGGAAAATGTTTCCTCACTTTATGTAAGTAAATCTTTAAGTTGAAAGATTGGTGCAGAAAGAAAATTAGTGAAGTGCAATCATGTTGGTCGAGAACGGTTTTCATCCTAATTCCTATAAAACGGATTAGGATGAAATTGTTTAGCAGATGTGTACAGATCTACTCGGACGAAACTCGATGTAAACGCTCATGTTGACCATGAAAATTGGAGCATTCGCTTATAAGTTCATTTTTCTAAATATGATTTAGACGAACCAACTTATATGAATTAGCCAGAAAGTTTTTAATATCAGTGGGAGCGTATAAATTACATGCGAGACATCAAAGGGATGGAACATTTATTTTGACAAAGTTATCAAAAGGTTTGACACCTTATCAGAAATAAAAATGAGCCATTTGAAATGACCAGTAACTAATTTAAAATTATTATCGTAAGGTACAATGAGCTAGATAAGATCCAAGGAAATAAAAAATATTATGGATTCCGAAAGACCAAGTGAATTATTAGAATGAGATTCAAATGGTTGGTCTAACATGAACATAGAAACCCCTTAAGTCTATAGTGTAGACGGTTTTAGCAGATCCACTCATGAAGGCTCTACCACATGAAGTCGGGAAAACTTATTGTGTATAAATGGTATTAGGGGATAAATGGGCCTGAGTGCAAGTGGGAGATGTAGAGAGATGTATGCCCTCGAGGCATACATCTGTGTGTAAATAGTACAAACATCTTGTTCGAAATAACAGTAAGCTGTTTGGTAATAATTTATCTGAGTTATATAAACTGTAGTTAACATTAGATATTAACTTAGGTAAAGTCCAGAGACTTTATGCAAGTTCAAACAGGTATCGAGATGAGTATCTTGATCAAGAAGAAATGTTTGACCGTCTGTAGCACACGTCTAAAAGGGTTCGTGGTCGTATATGTTTTGAAACAAAGATATCGAAACATCGGATAGACCATTGTGTCTTAGTCTTCACCATTTAGCGGTGACGATGATCTCATGATTGTTTGACTTGGAGAAGTCGAAGACGAGACACATGTGCTTATTAGAGAATGAGTTCACTGAACGATCCACAAGAGTTATCATATGGTTATATTGACCAATCTGTCAATGATAACTCTTAGTGATGATAGGCAAGTTGGTCTTTTGACTTGAGGTCATTTTACGAACATGTGCGTGAACGGTGACCACTTAGATCATTGACCTAGCTTCGAGGCTAGGCCCGTCGAAAGGTCTTTGATTGGGTGTCACTTGAAGCGTACGAGGAGAGTAATGACCAAGAGAGGATTCGTCTCTCCCGGTCAATTGGAGTTAGTGTCGTAGAGTTAGTTCGGTCTTTAGTAAAATCTCTGCGCAGAGTATGTTGGAAGAAGTCCAACATTAGTTGACTAAAGATTGATAGAAACTAACCAGAGTCAAGTTATTGGGGTTGACAGTTAGACCGTACCCTAGACTTGATCTACACGACATAGTTTAGACGAAGAGACTAAAACTGCAGAATTCATCACGGAAACAGTCAGGGTGGTCCCGACAATATTCATGATGATGAGTCAACCACATAATGATGATTCTGAAGCAGGGATGACAACCACTACTTGTGGTCACTGCCGTATAGGGCTTCGAGCCCAACCTGTTGTAAGGGTCAGGCTGTAGGGTCTCACACAGAGTGTGACCTTCGTCTAGTAATAGGTAGAAACATTAGGGAGAATATGCATTTGATGCAAGGGATAAAATATTGCAAACGATGTTTGCAATAATCTCCTGCATTCGGGATAAATGATCCTGAGTGCAAGTGGGAGATGTAGAGGGATATGCCCTCAGATCATTTGTATTTGATGCAAATGAAAATTTAAACCTAGATAGGGACTAAATTGCATATGATGCAAAATGAGATTAAATGTATCTTAAATTGTTTAAGACAATATTAAATGAAATAAACATAAGGAAAAGTTCACGGGTAAGACGGGAATGTCCCGGTCTACGCCCAGGTTCGAACGGTGTCCAAATCAGACGCCAAATGCCCAAGTTATGCCCAAAAGAGTTCAATGGATTAGACCAGGCCAAACCAGGCTGGCCCAGGCGAGATTGGGTTTGGCCTGGAAGCCAGGCCAGGCCCAGTAAAGGTAGGGTGCTAGGCCCGCATGGGCCTGGGCACCAGGCCCAGGCCCAGGCCCAGGCCCGTGCGCCACCTGGCCCAGGCTTGGCCAGGCGCCCGCCTGGCCAAGCCTGGGCCAGGCGCCCAGGCTGGGCGCGCCAGGCTAGGCGCGCCCAGACCAGGTTCTAGCCTGGTCTGGGCTCACCCAGCTGGCATGGTGGGCCCCACAGAGTACGTTTTCTGAAACCTAGGTTGTGCAGTTTTTGACGGCTCAGTTTTTGCAAAAAACAAGCTTTGGGTTGAACTTTGGACGATCAATTGGAGGGTCAAACAGACTCCGATTGACTCACCATTTTTTTCCTATGCGTTCATCTTTGAACACCCTTCGAATTGATAGGTTGTATCAATCATGAAGCTCAACGGTGAGGGAGTTAAAATTTACGGAAGTTTGCACTTTGTGAAAGGCAAACTAACTTGATTTAATTAACTCTAATTTAATAGTCCCACATCGGTTGTGCGAAAAAGGGAAGAGTCCGCCGCCTATATAAATAGGGGCCTCCCCTTCCTTCAAACTCGTCCCAAGCTCCAGATCTGAGCGGCTCTCATAAATGTTGGAGCACACTTGTATCTAGGCTTAAATTAATATTCTCTATCTCCCTATATTTCTGCCTTACTCCTGAGGGCTCTAGCAAAGTCACGAAGGAGTTCGGATTCGGATCCGAAATCTTGGCGAAGGCTTTCACTCACGTGAAACTTTCTTCGGCACGTGGTTGACTCAGCGTCACGAGGATTGCTCGCCTCGGGATGCGGAGCGGTTCGAGGAGCGATTCAAGGAGTGGCTCGGCATGGGACGGGGGAGCGGCTCGGAAGACGGTGCGGAACATCTCGCCTACCCTAGGGTTGAGATTCCAGGTATGTGTTTTATAAGCATTAGTTTAATTTAATCGTAGTAGGTTAGATCCTTCTTGTGATGGTCAGATCCATTCCGAGTCGGCATAGATCTTGGCTAAGGATCTTGTACCTTAGGGCTAAGTTAAATTGTTTAACTGCATGTTAATTAGATTAACTTGTTTATTCTTCCGCTGCAAGTTTTTATGTCTATGTTCCGTCTGACTTAGGACGGGAATAGAGTTTTTGTGCCCCAAGGGTCCTAGAAAACCCTTCAAATACATCTCAACTCTAACCCATGAGAGTGGCGTGAGTTGGGATCATTCTGACTATGAGAGTGGCATGAATATTATCGATTCTTAATGCACGGATTGTGTGCGCCTGTCGCGAGAGCAGGGTTAATGCGATACATTAGATTCATGGTGCTTAGAGCCATGAATTTCACATCTTAGATGCGACAATCCCTAATAAAGCCAATGCAACATAAGAGTCTTAACCTAGCATCGACATCCGACGATCCTAGTGGTAAGTCCTAAAGCCCTAGTCTTTTATTCCTTTCTTTGTGGAGTTCATTGTTAGCGATGTTGAGTGACACGACTTTCGCATCCATTACCATCACGACACTCCATAATACACATCCACCAATAAACTCGCAAGTCTAACCCAACCTAGGAGTAGATAGGTAGTATAGCACCACTTCCCCGTGTTCGATAACCGCTTGCCACTATATCGTGTGCTTGCAGTAAAACGACATCGTTTCGGAGTTAATTCCGGGCCGATCAACACCCCCGCACCCCACCCCCCCGCACCCCCTATGCACACCCCCACCCACACCACGCACACACACTCACCCCCTATGCACGCACACACCCTCACGCAAACCCATGCATCAACCCACCCCAATGCATGTATCCACCACCCCATGCACACACTCACCCACCCCATGCACGCACATCCATGCCTACACCCACCCCATGCACATACACACACGCAAACCCTTGCACCAACCCACCCCAATGCACACACCCCCATGCACGCACACATACCCCACCCCATGCACACACACCCCATGCCCACACCCACCCCCATGCACATACACACCCACCCACACACCCATGCACCAACCCACCCCAATGCACACACACACCCACCCCATGCACACACACCAATGCACCCACCCCCCCAAGCACCCACACACCCACCCCATGCACACACACTCCATGCCCACACCCACCCACCCATGCACACACCCACTCCACCCCATGCACACACACCCCATGTCCGCACACACCCACTCCACCCCATGCACACACACCCCATGTCCACACCCACCCACCCATGCACACACACACCCACCCACACACACACCCCCATGCACGTGCACACACATGCACCGACCAACCCAAATGCGCACACTCACTCCTCAACACCCATGCACCCACCCACCCCAATGGACACACCCACCCCCACCCCCTCCACATACACACACATGCACCTACACACCCCAATGGACACACCCACCCCATTCAGGGTATTAACTTATAAAAGGCCCAAACGTGAATGTGTTAACTTATAAAAGGCCCATTCAGGGGTAAATTTGTCCAAATTTTTGTCTTTTGTACGGCAAATGGAAAAAAGGTATCAACTTAAAAGCGTCGGAAAGCGTTTGGGTATATATTTTGACGAAAATAAACATCAGGTTATTAACTTAAAAATGCCCTAAACGTGAGGGTATTTTCTGCAATTTACCCTAAATCTTTCTTATTTACAAATTTACCTTTTAAATCTTGCACGATTTTTAGAAAAAAAAAGCCAAATATTGTAAAAAAAATTAGCAAAATATGCTAAGTTGAAAACTATCTAGTAAAATAGACTAAGTTCCGTCCACATCAGTGCCCAACGCATGCGTGGGTGCTAACTAGGATAAGTTGGCTTTTGGCCTCGGTTGGCAACCGCGATTAAAACCCATTTTACGGGCGCGAGAGTTTGGCTGCGGTTGCCAACATCGACCAAAATTCACACATAAGCCACAGCCAAAAGAAGTGTTGGGAGCAACGATCTAGGATCTTGGTTTGATGATGACAAACATGTCGTTATATCTAACGTGTGTGCTTAGTGTGTTTCAGGCTTGGCGAAACAATATACTTTCACTATTTGGCAGAATTGCTATTCGTATAGCATGTTGGGAGAAAGGGATCGAGTGTGTGTGCACAAAGAAGTTTGTCTTGGTCAATGGAGAGCAAAATTGGACTTGGTCCAACATGGAATGAGATGGGATGAGATGGACTTGATCAAATCTTTTAGTAAGATTTACAAATATTTGATTCTTCCAAATCCCATTAGTTTTGCTACAAGATCAAATTGAATCCCAAATTGATTGATTCAACCCAATCCCTAGCCAATTACAAATTTCCTAGTTGGTTGTGTCCTCATCCTAGCCAAACTTATTCCTAGCCATATTCCAAATCAAATTTCCTATCTATGGTACAAAGAGATAGAATCAAATCACTTTTTGAAATTCCCTATTCCTATCTCTTAGGGTTTCTTTCCAAAACCCTAAGCTATCCTATATAAGCAAACACCCCCTTCATAGCCTAAAGCGCGGCAATCAAAAATATTAAGAAAGGCTACAAAAATAATTCTCTTACGGCCATATACAAAATTTTTAAAAAGAATGCGGCAGACAAAGAATTGTGCAGTGGCCTAGGGCTATTTCTTTTATTTCTCTCAAGCATCCTATACAAAAATCAAACTTAGCCCCGTTTGTTGAGAAGCAAGTTTCTTCAAATAAAAACACATCCTTATCATCCAAACAAAAAGGAGAAAGCCCATATCCCCACAACTCCATCGAGGCAGAGGCATCGCCGCTCGGAGAAGACATTGAAGGACCCACCGTCGTCTTCGTGGAGAAGCGGCCGCAGCTATCATTGAACCTACCCTCATAGCTGCACGTCGCCAAGAGAAGAAGTCACCATTGCTGCTGCTGCAAATCGAAACAGAGCTCCCCGCCGCCATTGCTGTGGAAGTCTCTCTCTCGTGCCACTGACCGCCTGCATTGAAGCCGCCATCGCTTGGAGAGACATCACGTCGTAGAGCTCAACGCTGCTGCCATCTGTTACTTGCCGTCGACGGAGAAGTCGAAGTCACCACTGTCGAAGACCTCCGCTTGAAGATCACCGCCGAGAAAGAGAACGAAGACGCCACAGAGGAAGCCGGCGTCGTCGTCGCTGAGTTGATTGCCGGAGTCACCATCGCTGCTGAGTCGAGGAAGTCGACGTAGCCACCGTCATCATCTCGAAGCACCGCACCCGCTGCTGCACGAAGATCCGCCATCGTTTGTTTCTGGAGCCATCGAGCGAGGTAACGAAGCCTGGAGACGAAACTGTTGCTGCACGCTATGAAGAGAAGAAGCCGCCGAGGAGCTCATCGTCGCTGTGCCTTTGCTGTCGTTGGAGTTGTCATCGCCCTCATGATCTCGAGTCGCCGTGCCGTGGTCACCGTCGTCACTGTCAAGAGAAAGTCGCTGCGTGTTTTACGTACTGACGTGGCAACTGGAGGCATGTGAAGATGAGTGCGGAGAGAAGCGAAAGCAACGACGGGGATTTACGCATGCGGAAGAGATCGAACGGAAGAGGACACATCCGCTTGCTGACGTGGCGAGAAATTTTAAGTGAGTTTCTTTGCGCACCGCTACGTAATTAAAAGGATTTGAACTCAGTTGCTTTGCACACCGACCGCAAGATCAAACAGGAGTTGCTGAGCGCACAGACCAGCCAGTTTAAAAGGATTTGAACTGAATTGCTTTACGCACAGACCAGTGTGTATTTTACAATCCAAGAGTCAGATTGAGACACCGTTTGCGTCAGATTGGAGCTGACGACGTGCTGATTGACAGAGACGCCTACACGGACACAAACTGAGCATTTCTAAACCCTTAAACTCTTTTATTTGTTTCTTAGTGTAACGTTCTCTGTAGGGAAAATTTTTACCTGTTTTTGGTGACTATTTTGGGACTTGTCTAGATGGGACTAGACAAGTGGGATCCAGCTAGTTTGGGGCTAGTTGGTAGAAAGCTTTACTAGGATTGATAGTGAGAGTAAACACTGTGTGTGGGGATACTTGTTGGATATTGGACTCCCCGGATTTGGTTTTGGATGATGAACATGTTGAATATTGGACTCCCCGGATTTGGTTTTGATGATGAGCAAACATAAATAATCCATGAACTAACAATTTGTGAGCGCAGTATTGGAGATCGTCGCCAAATTCACGAGAACATCCAAAGCGACATCTCAACACTTCACAAAACTCGTATTGTTGCCCAAAGCTTCGTTGAAGCTCTTGCGCCGTTTTGGAAGTTATGAAGATTCAATCGAAGCTCTCGAAGACCGTTTATTAAGGTTTTATTAATAGTCTTTTTAGCTTCGATATATAGAATGTTAAGCCTTGAGTATATCTTACCATTCTAACTTCATAACGCTCATATCATAGCTCTAGGATCTTAGCACAAGTTCATTCTAACTTCCTCGAAGCGTCGCGCTTCGATTCGGACTTGTTTGTGCATATTAGTTGGTACAAGAAGAAGTACTGACCGACTAGATGGTGATCTAGTCGGTCAGCAACTCCTCTTGGACCGACTAGTTTGATTCCTTAATTTCTTGGACTTTACTGTTTACAGTTAGTCGGTCTATGTTGACTCACCGACCGACTAGTTTGTGAACTAGTCGGTCAGTGATGCTTCTTTGATCGACTAGTTGTGACTTACTGTTCATGCTAAATTTCTCCTTAGCTACTGTTTATCGTTAGTCGGTCTAAGAACGTTTGGTGACCGACTAGTTGACAATCTAGTCGGTCAACTTTTGTTCTTGGACCGACTAAGTCAACTTGTGTTCAGACTATTTCATTTTGCCTCTTAGTCGGTCTACGTTCACTGACTGACCGACTAGTTGTGAAACTAGTCGGTCAGAAAGTCTTCTTGGACCGACTAGATTTCTAGGTCTGAAATTCTCTTTCTTCTCAGTTCCTCTCTTAGTCGGTCCATGCTGTTTGACTGACCGACTAGTTGATGAGCTAGTCGGTCAGTGATTGTTCTTTGACCGACTAATTCTCCCAGATTTCTATCCGTTGGAGAATGACCTAAGCTGTTTTTATGGGACCCTATAAATACGAACCTAGGTCATTTCTATCTAGGTTAGAGCATCCATTCAGAGATTCATTGAGATCAAAAGAGATTGCCATTCTCACTCAAATCAAAATCTCTCTTCCTCACAAGAAACCCATTCTCTCTCATTTCTAGATCTAGAATCCATCTAGAGAGAAGTTTGTTCTTGGTGAGCTCTTCAAGCTATTGCTTGATCCTAGTCTCCAAATCATTCCTAGGCACCTATTGCTGGTCATTTCCTTGGTGCTAGGTCTTGGTGACTTCATCTTCCTCAAATCCTTCATTTCACCTATTGGGTAAGAAAAACTCAAGGTATAGGATTTTGTGGTAAGTTTGTTTATTTCAATATAACTCATTTATATTGCTTGTTGATTCTCTCGGTTGTGAGAGAAGGTTGTGATCCCGGGTTATGGGATTCACTATTGCCGTTGTTGTATGATTTGATCTTATGAAGGTTTTTCACAAGATATTCATAGTGGAAATCTTGAGTTAGGGTTTCTAACTCAAGTATCCGGAGGGGATCCGGGTGGTTGGGACGTAGGATCACCGTGAACAAGTCGGGGAGACTTGGGTGGATCCGAACCCATTAACATCATTTGTTTGCATTGTTAATTTTGTTGTTGTCATTCAATTTAAGCTTCCGCAAATTGATTTGGTAGTTGTTTGCAATTTAATTTGGAATTATACTCCTTATTATTTTAAAGTACTATTCACCCCCCCTCTAGTACTTGTGCAGTAGCTTGTAGGGCATTACATTTGGTATCAGAGCCAGATACTTAGCTATGTCTGCCAACGACAACAAGACCGTGCCTCCACCTTCCAACTATGACACCTTCAGGAACCGTGAAGGAGCATCTTCGGTGATGGAAGGACATTCCTCTACGAGGCCTCCATTCTTCAACGGTACCAACTATGGGTATTGGAAATGCCGGATGGAAACCTTCCTCCAGAGTGCATCCTTATGGAGGACTACAATGAAGGAATACATCGAACCCAAAGAAGAAGACTTTGAGAAATGGACTACCGCGGAGGTCGCCGCGGAGGTAAGCAATGCCAAGGCAATGAACGCCTTGCAATGCATATTGGAGCCCGAGGATTTCAATAAGATATGCACATGTAAGAGTGCATATCAAATTTGGAACTCCCTCCTCATACTTCATGAAGGGACGAGTAGGGTAAGAGACTCTAAACTCGTAGTCGTTAACAAAGATTACGAAATGTTTCATATGCAACAGGGCGAGAAGATGAAAGAATATTACGCTCGCTTTGTTGACATAATAAACGAGTTAGAGGCCCTCGGCAAGTCCTACACTCAAAAGGAGAAGTGCTCAAAGCTTATTGAAGGACTTCCCTCTTCTTGGGAAAAACGTACCTTCGCCATCGAGGAAGGTAATGACATGAACAAATATACCGTAGTTCAACTAATGGGTACTTTGATGTCATACGAGGTACGCAAAGATAGCAAGGTGAAGTTACAAGAAAAGATGAAGTCCTATTTGAACCAAGATGCGCCTAAGAAAAAGGCGATTGCATTCAAGGCGGCTTCATCCACCTCTACCGATGATGAGGACTCGGAAGAAGAAATGGACATGGAATCCATTACACTCATGGCAAAGAAGTTCAATCGCTTCTTCAGAAAGGGTAACTTCAAACAAAAATCTAAGTTTACTTCTACTAACGCCTCTCCACCTTTGTGCTTTAAATGCAATAAGCCAGGACACATCAAAGCGGATTGTCCTCAAAACAAGCAAAAGGAGAAGTGGAAGGCGCCGAAGTTCGACAAGTCAAAGAAGTACAAAAAGGGGTACAAAAAGGGACTTGTCAGAACAACATTCACCGACTCCGAGGATTCCTCAAGCGGAGAGTCGGATGATGACAAAGTGGAGCAAGCGCACATGTGCTTCATGGCAAGAGAGGAGCATGATCAAGGATCTTCCTCCTCCGATGATAGCGACGACGAAGGCGATGAGGTAACTATGGATGACCTTAGGGATGCTAACTCTCATTTATGGTCTAAATACACTAAGTTAGTAAATAGATATACTAAAGTAAAAGATGACCTAGCTAGCATTCAAACCTCGCCTAAGACTATCGTCACCAACAACGACACCGTTGTTGAAGAGTTAAGAAATGAGATTGTTAATCTCAAATCTAAACTTGAACATGTTAGCATTGATGATCCGGAAGAACATAGGATAGCGGATTTAACTTCTCAAAACTCGACTTTGAGTATTGAGAACTAAAATCTTAAATCTCGTGTTTATGTGCTCACATCGCAAGTATCCACATTAGATACCTCTATGCGTTCTCTCAAAGAGAAATATGAGAACACATTAGGCCGAATCAATAGATTCAATAAGGGTAAGGACCATTTGGATAAAATCCTAAGTGACTTACTTCCGGCCAATCACCACATTGGTTTGGGGTATACGATGGGATGTCCATCCAAAGCGGCCACTACTTTTGTTAGAACAACTTCCGGTGACTTTACGAGTGGTAGCAAACACTCTATTGGTAGTTCATCTACCAATGGTGCTTCCACCTCGTCCACACCCTCTTTTGGAAAGAAATCCACTTTGGGTGGACCTCCAAAGAAGGGGCATGCTTATATGTACACAAATATCATGCCACGTAGGAACACACGTCCTACTCCACCACCTCACACATATGATGATTTTTATGCAACACATTCACGGGCACGTGCACACCATGTGAGACACCCTCACGCACGTGTTCCCACACATGCATATGTTCACCCACAACATCATATAAATAATTCTCGTCGTGCACCATTCCATCATGTTCCTTATGCCTATCCACGACATGCATCACGTAGAAATCAACAACGCATGCATGCACCCAATAGGATGATGGCTCCCAAAATTTTCACTATTTGGAGCCCAAAGGACACAAGCATGGACGAAAAACAAATGTATATGAATGCTTATTTTTCAGATGTTGTGCATAGTAGAAATTATGTGGGGAAGTCTAAGTCCAATTGGACTTGGCTTCCAAAGGTCTAACTCTTGAGGACCCAATGACCTTGGGTACCATGATATGAAAGTTTCTATCTTTAGGTACTCAAGGAAAAGAAAAAGAAAAGGAGCAACAAATTTAAATTTAGCTCCAAAGGGAATTGGATACTCGATAGCGGGTGTTCAAAACACATGACGGGTGACGCTCAATTGCTCTCCGGAGTGGTTCCCATTGCAAATGGAAATCACGTCGTATTTGGAGGCAATGAGAGCGGAACAATCGTCGGTGTTGGTAAAGTGGGTAACCCTTCTAAACCCTTAATTAGTGATGTTTATCTAGTTGATGGTTTAAATCATAATCTTATTTCAATAAGTCAACTTTGTGACAAAGGTTACAAAGTTAGCTTTGCGAAAGGATTGTGTCATATTTCAAATGATAATAATAAATTATTATTTTCCGGCACACGCCATAAAGATATTTATATTTTGGATCTTCCTAAGTCATATGAACAATGTCTCGTTGCCAACACAAGTGAACAACACTTATGGCATCGACGCTTTGGACATGTGAACTTTGGAACACTTTATAAGCTTTCGAAACTAAATTCCATTAAAGGTTTTCCGAAGCTCGTTTTTGAAAAGAAAAGTTTTTGTGATTCTTGTCAACGTGGCAAGCTTCCTAAATCTTCATTTAAACCTAAGAAAAGCATTTCTACGAAACGGCCACTAGAGCTATTACATCTAGATTTATTTGGGCCAACTAGAGTTGCTTCCTTAGGAAATGCAAGATATGGACTAGTCATCGTTGATGATTATTCAAGATTTACATGGGTATTTTTCTTAAGTAATAAAAATGAAGCTTTTGAAAACTTCACAATATTTGTGAAGAAAGTACAAAATCTCATCGGAACCACCATTGTCACTATTCGTAGTGATCATGGGGGTGAATTTGAGAATGAGTCTTTCTCAAATTTTTGTGATGATCTTGGAATTACTCACACGTTTTCTTTCCCTCGCGCACCTCCTCAAAATGGTGTTGTTGAGAGGAAGAATAGAATGCTTGTGGAGTGTGCTCGCACTATGCTCGAAGATAGTCAACTTGGTTATCAATTTTGGGCGGAAGCGGTACACACCGCGTGCTATGTGTTTAATAGAATACTTTTGAGGCCCGGCACCAAACAAACTTGCTATGAATTGTTGTTTGGTAGATTGCCTCAAGTTAAACATTTTCGTGTTTTCGGCGCAAAATGTTTTATTAAAAACACATATGATAATTTGGACAAGTTTGATCCGAGATCGGATGAGGGGATATTTATTGGGTATTCCTCACGTAGCAAAGCCTACCGGATATACAACAAAAGATCCTCTACGATCGAGGAATCACTTCATGTCTCTTTTAATGAGAATTTTACTACTTCTAGAATTTCAAATGATAATGATTCTATGGATGTTTTATGTGATTCGTTTGAAAATTCTAAGTCTATTGATTCAATTGATTCTATTGAGACTAACCCGACTACTGAAGTTGTTGAGAATGTGCCTAGTGATCAAGGTATTCCCAAGCGGCTTCATACCGTTCGCGACCATCCCCATGAGCAAGTCATTGGCAATATTCATGATAGTGTCAAGACGAGATCTCAAGTCCACCACTTCGCCAATAGTACCTTTGTCTCATCAATAGAGCCAAAGAAAATAGTTGAAGCTTGCGAAGATAGTTCTTGGATCCTTGCCATGGAGGAGGAACTCATACAATTCGAGAGGAATGAGGTATGTGAGCTTGTTCCTTTGCCATCGAAGAACCACACCGTCATAGGGACAAAGTGGATCTTCAAGAACAAATCCGACGAAAATCAAGTCGTCATCCGAAACAAAGCTCGGTTAGTTGCTCAAGGCTATCACCAAGAGGAAGGTATTGATTTCGAAGAATCCTTCGCTCCGGTAGCTAGATTAGAATCAATTAGACTCTTATTGTCTTATGCATGCCATAAAAATTTTAAGTTATTTCAAATGGATGTTAAAAGTGCATTTTTAAACGGAGATGTTGTTGAGGAAGTTTACGTTTCTCAACCTCCGGGCTTCATAAATGAGAAATTTCCAAATCATGTTTTTAAACTAAAGAAAGCTCTTTATGGTTTGAGACAAGCTCCTCGAGCTTGGTATGATCGCCTAAAGAATTTTCTTTTGGATTTGAATTTTAAAATGGGCGAAGCCGATTCTACACTTTTTGTTAAGCATGCGAATAATGATATTTTATTAGTTCAAATTTATGTTGATGATATCATTTTCGGTGCTACTAACTTCACTCTTTGCGAAGAGTTTTCTAATGTTATGAAGGACCAATTTGAGATGAGCCACATGGGTGAACTCAAATATTTCTTAGGTCTCCAAATTCGCCAAATGAACGATGCAATCTTCATTCACCAAACAAAGTATACGGTGGAGTTGCTTAAGCGATTTGGAATGGAAAGTGCTTCCGGGAAAAAGACTCCAATGAGCACGACTACGCATCTCGACAAGGATACGGGCGGTAAGGATGTAGACATTCGTCTATATCGAGGTATGATAGGTAGTTTACTTTATCTTACCGCAAGTAGGCCCGATATTATGTTTGCCGTATGCATATGTGCTCGTTATCAGTCTCAACCTAAGGAGTCTCACTTAGTAGCGGTAAAGCGTATTTTCTGTTATCTAAGTTACACTTTAGATTTTGGATTACTTTATCCGAAATCTAGCACGTATGAGTTAGTCTCATACAGTGATGCCGATTATGCGGGATGCAAATCCGACAGGAAAAGTACTAGTGGCACTTGCCATTTTCTAGGAAATTCTCTTGTCTCTTGGTTTTCCAAGAAGCAAAATTCCGTATCACTTTCAACCACCGAGGCGGAATATATTGCCGCCGGTGCCGCTTGTGCCCAGGTTCTTTGGATGAGACACACTTTGAAGGATTTTGGTATTCACTGTGATACTAGCCCTATCATGGTGGATAACCAAAGTGCTATCTGTCTTTCAAAGAATCCGGTGCACCATTCCCGATCAAAACACATAGATGTCCGACACCACTTTTTAGATGATCATGTTGCTAAAAAGGACATCATTTTAGTGTACGTTGAAACCCAAAAGCAAATCACCGATATTTTCACGAAACCCCTAAAGGAGGACTCCTTTGTGCGGTTGCGTCGTGAATTGGGGATTATGGGTGAATCCGAGATATAGGATTCATATTTCATTCAATTATCTTGCATGCTATTATATTTTGCGATATTTCGTTCATGCTAGATATATTGAATTTTTGGGAATTTTATGTGATATGTTTGAATTTATGATCGAATTCGTATTTCAATGTCGTATTTGAGATTTCGACGTTTTGTGGGGTAATTTAGATGACTAATGAGAGTGTTAAGATGTTTCATCCAAGTGGTTTGTGAAGAGAAATCCATTATCAATTTTTGGACTCTTCTAGTCGGTTTCAATTCACTTGTCAACCGACTAGATGCTCATCTAGTCGGTCAGCAAGTAAACTCAGACCGACTAGATCAAGCTTTAATCTTAATCTTATCATTTTCTTTCTTTAGTCGGTCACAGTACACTTACCGACCGACTAGATTGAAAACTAGTCGGTCAGTGAATATACTGCGACCGACTAATTCTAGTCCTAAAATTCCTGTTTGCCCCTGTTTCGACTTAGTCGGTTCAAGCTCATTGACCGACCGACTAGATCGTAATCTAGTCGGTCAGTGCTTGAACTGTGACCGACTAAGTTGGTTAGGGCAAATGAGTCTTTTCGATTTCCAAACCGACTTAAGCTCAATCTCGTCCGACTAAAAATCTTTTTAGTCGGTCTATTCTCTCCTCCAGCCCGATAACTCCCAAACCCCTCTCAAGCCCCTTCATCTTCCCGTCGACTCCGGCCTGTTCTCCGGCCATCGCCGTCGTCCGCCGCCGTCGTCTCCTCCTCCTAGGTAAAACCCCCTCCTCCTAGGTCTCATTTCCTATTCTAGGGTTTGCTCTCCTTGATTTCAAGTTCTAGCTCCTAGGGTTTCAAAGTTCTTCTAGGGCTTGTTCATTTCGTGTTTGCTGTAGGAATCTAGGGCTTCTAGGGTTTGTGCTAGGTTGTTTGATCTTCCCGACGTTTGGTTGTCCTCGTCGTGCCACGACCATGGCAAAGACGCGGATCTCTATCACCTCTTCTAGGGCTTCTCCCATGACTGTAGAGCCTTCAGACCCTAGGAATCCACCTAAGCCTAAACGTCGTGCCAAATCAACCCAAGCTTCTCCATCTTCGCCTCCTCCTAAGAAGCCGAGGACGGCGACGGTAAAACCCAGAAAATCTAAAACCAAAAAGCCCATTCTCCACTCTCCTGCCACTCCTCCAGATTCTGACTCTGAGTTCGTGCCTGAGGACGAGTCTGGCCCTAGGGAACCTACTCCTCCTCCGAAGACTCGTAAGGCTAAGGGTAAAGCTCCTATGCCAGTCGGCGGTGTAGACATATCGTTGTGCCGCGATGACCCTCAGTGTCTCGCAGCGTACAACCGTATTGAGCACTGTCCACTGTTGTTAGAGCATTACGTTCAGTTTTCTGATTTTCTCGGCCTTGCTGATCTTCTCTCCTATAGTGGCCTTCTTGATTATCTTCGCTTTGACCCCAAGGCGAATCCTAAACCTTATCCCCGCCTTGTGAAATTGTTCTATGCCAATCGTGTTCGAGGCTAGTACGATGCTAGTCACTCCATCGAGACTACTGTCTTGGGAACTCCTATAGTTCTCACGGCAGAAATCTTGGGGGAGATTCTTGGCTGCTCGTCTTCTAGTCTCCTTCCTTCTGACATTTCCGTCGATGATATATCTTCCCTGGATCAGTCCGTTCTTTCTGACATCTTCCATGTGATCCCTCCTGCCTTTATTGGAGTTCCTTCTAAGTCGTTCAAGCCAAATGCCTGGGTTTTGAATCTCATTCTGAAGTCGTGCTTGCTTCCCAAGTACGGCTCATCTTCACTTCCTTCCCAGCCATTCTTGAAGCTTATCTATGCTCTTTTCTTGGGTTGCGAGATTAATTGGGCTCGCGTTATACTCGATAAGATGGACTCTTTCGAGTGTATACACAAGACCAATAAATCTGCGCATATCCCATATCCGTGTCTGCTAACCCTTGTCTTTCGTCATTTTCGTGTCCCTCTCCCTCCTGACGATGAGCGTCCCTTGGGTACTCCTCTGAACGCGACGGCCGTTAAGAAATCTCTAGCGGCGCTTCGTCACGTGCAGAGGTCTACCGCATCTGCTTCCCAGTCTACTCCCTCAGCTGCTGCAGCCTCCACTCCTCCTGCTACATTAGATGATGTCGTACGCCTTCTTCGTCGGCACGAGTCGCGTTTGGCTCGTACCGAGGAGGTCGTCTGCCGTATGGCTCAGATGATGGGGATTGATCTTCCTCCTTCAGTTTCTGAGGCCGAGGAGATGGACGATGAGGAGATTGACGAGCTTGTCACTTCCTTGGCTTGTGGCGATGAGGCCACGGCCACTGCTGCTGCTGCTGCTACCACTTCAGCTCCTGGAGATGGCACCACTTCCGGTGCTCCAGAGACTTCTGCTTCAGCACTTCAGACTTCTGAGCCTGCTGCTGACCCTGCTGTCGAGCCTGCACATCTATCAGCTGCTGCTGTTGAGACCCCTGCTGTTGCGACCCCTGCTGTTGAGCCAGTCGTTTCCACTCCTACCCTGACGATCCCGTCTGTTGAGACACCTCTCCTCCCTGCAGAGCCTGAGTCCACTTCGTCGACTGGACCCACGGACACTGCAGATCCAGCCACTTCCTCGTGATCGTTGTTCCGAGGACTCTCCACTACGCTTTGGATGATATATCTTAGTGAGAGTATTTTGGGTTAGGATAGAGTATGAGGGTTATGATATTTTGATGTACTTTGGATAATGTTGATGTTGATATTATATTTTGATGTTGTTAATGATGATGTATTTCTTTTTGATGGGTATGTTGCATTTGATGTATCGATATCTTTTTGGATGTACTCATGATGTTATCATTTATATATATACATCGTCGTTCTCTTTGTCTTAATTCGTCGTGCACATTTAATATTCGTTCAATGCATATGATGTGTGAATTCGTCGCTCGACGCATGAAAACTTGGTTAAATAGATTTAAATTCTATAATTGTATAGAATTGTTTTCCATGCACAAATTTAACCAAGAATATTGAATATTGGAGAGTATGTTTCTTTATTCAAGAAATGAATAATTATTTGGTATCTTTGATGATTTTGATTATCGCTTTTTGATAATGGACAATTTTGGCACACCGTGATTTGATTTTATCGCTTTTCCTTTGGTGTCAATTAGTTCCATCGTCATTGTCTACGACTCCCGATGTTGGATTTTCCATTTCCTAGTTGTTGTCGTTGTATGCCCCCCATTTTTGGGATAATGCCAAAGGGGGAGAGATAATGATAATAAATAGCGCAAATGAAAATTTAACTCAATTTCCAAGAATCTAGTTTGATATGTTAGATTCAGGGGGAGTTAAGATACATATAAGGATTTTCAAAATACGATATTTCGAAAATCGATTCTCTTTATTTATCTTACTCATCTGATTGATGCAATTCATATATATTCATTTTAGAATTAACGTGTCATCAATGCAGGGGGAGTAAGTATTTTACATTTGAATCATTATTTTTGATTATTATTTATGTTGGTTTGTCATCACCAAAAAGGGGGAGAATGTTGAATATTGGACTCCTCGGATTTGGTTTTGATGATGAGCAAACATAAATAATCCATGAACTAACAATTTGTGAGCGCAGTATTGGAGATCGTCGCCAAATTCACGAGAACATTCAAAGCGACATCTCAACACTTCACAAAACTCGTATTGTTGCCCAAAGCTTCGTTGAAGCTCTTGCGCCATTTTGGAAGTTATGAAGATTCAATCGAAGCTCTCGAAGATCGTTTATTAAGGTTTTATTTATAGTCTTTTTAGCTTCGATATATAGAATGTTAAGCCTTGAGTATATCTTACCATTCTAACTTCATAACGCTCATATCATAGCTCTAGGATCTTAGCACAAGTTCATTCTAACTTCCTCGAAGCGTCGCGCTTCGATTCGGACTTGTTTGTGCATATTAGTTGATACAAGAAGAAGTACTGACCGACTAGATGGTGATCTAGTCGGTCAGCAACTCCTCTTGGACCGACTAGTTTGATTCCTTAATTTCTTGGACTTTACTGTTTACAGTTAGTCGGTCTACGTTGACTCACCGACCGACTAGTTTGTGAACTAGTCGGTCAGTGATGCTTCTTTGACCGACTAGTTGTGACTTACTGTTCATGCTAAATTTCTCCTTAGCTACTGTTTATCGTTAGTCGGTCTAAGAACGTTTGGTGACCGACTAGTTGACAATCTAGTCGGTCAACTTTTGTTCTTGGACCGACTAAGTCAACTTGTGTTCAGACTATTTCATTTTGCCTCTTAGTCGGTCTACGTTCACTGACTGACCGACTAGTTGTGAAACTAGTCGGTCAGAAAGTCTTCTTGGACCGACTAGATTTCTAGGTCTGAAATTCTCTTTCTTCTCAGTTCCTCTCTTAGTCGGTCCATGCTGTTTGACTGACCGACTAGTTGATGAACTAGTCGGTCAGTGATTGTTCTTTGACCGACTAATTCTCCCAGATTTCTATCCGTTGGAGAATGACCTAAGTTGTTTTTATGGGACCCTATAAATACGAACCTAGGTCATTTCTATCTAGGTTAGAGCTTCCATTCAGAGATTCATTGAGATCAAAAGAGATAGCCATTCTCACTCAAATCAAAATCTCTCTTCCTCACAAGAAACCCATTCTCTCTCATTTCTAGATCTAGAATCCATCTAGAGCGAAGTTTGTTCTTGGTGAGCTCTTCAAGCTATTGCTTGATCCTAGTCTCCAAATCATTCCTAGGCACCTATTGCTGGTCATTTCCTTGGTGCTAGGTCTTGGTGACTTCATCTTCCTCAAATCCTTCATTTCACCTATTGGGTAAGAAAAACTCAAGGTATAGGATTTTGTGGTAAGTTTGTTTATTTCAATATAACTCATTTATATTGCTTGTTGATTCTCTCGGTTGTGAGAGAAGGTTGTGATCCCGGGTTGTGGGATTCACTATTGCCGTTGTTGTATGATTTGATCTTGTGAAGGTTTTTCACAAGATATTCATAGTGGAAATCTTGAGTTTGGGTTTCTAACTCAAGTATCCGGAGGGGATCCGGGTGGTTGGGACGTAGGATCACCGGGAACAAGTCGGGGAGACTTGGGTGGATCCGAACCCATTAACATCATTTGTTTGCATTGTTAAGTTTGTTGTCATTCAATTTAAGCTTCCGCAAATTGATTTGTTAGTTGTTTGCAATTTAATTTGGAATTATACTCCTTATTATTTTAAAGTACTATTCACCCCCCCTCTAGTACTTGTGCAGTAGCTTGTAGGGCATTACAGAACAAACATAAATATATCGTGAACTAACACTTTGTGAGCGCAGTTATGGAGATCGTCGCCAAATTCATATGAATATCAATTACGACGTCTCAAGACTTCTCAAAGCACGTGATCGTATGCCTAAAGCTTCGTTGAAGCTTATGGACCATTTTAGAAGTCATGAAGATTCGATTGAAGCTATTGAAGACAGTTTCGTCAAGTTTTATTTATAGTCTTTAAGCTTCTTTCATAGAATGTTAAGCCTTGAGTAGGTCTTACGGTTTAAATCTTCATAACGCTCCTATCTTAGCTCTAGGATCTTAGTTGAAGTCCATACAATCTTCCCCGAAGCATCGCGCTTCGATTCGGGACTTCTTGTGCATGTTAGTTGGTTCAAGAAAAAGAACTGACCGACTAGATGGTGATCTAGTCGGTCGGCAAAGCTTGTTGGACCGACTAGTTTTTAACAGTCATTTCCAAGCTCTTTACTGTTTACAGTTAGTCAGTCTAAGTTGACTCATCGACCGACTAGTTTGTGAACTAGTCGGTCAGTGATGCTTCTGTGACCGACTAGTTGAGCTTTCCCTGTACATGCACATTTGAGCCTGAGCTACTGTTTATCATTAGTCGGTCTGTGTTCATTGATCGACCGACTAGTTGATGAACTAGTCGGTCAACGTTCCTTCTTGGACCGACTAGTTTAGCTTTACTGTACATGCCAATTTTCACCTAACTTACTGTTTATCGTTAGTCGGTCTATGCTCATTTGGCGACCGACTAGTTGGTGAATTAGTCGGTCAACATTTGTTCTTGGACCGACTAAGTCTATTTGTGCTCAGACTTCAGTTTTATCTGTTAGTCGGTCTTAGTTGAGTAACCGACCGACTAGTTGTGAAACTAGTCGGTCAGCTACTCTTCTTGGACCGACTAATTCCTTTTGTTTGTGCTTCAACCTTTTAGCTGTTCTTCGATTAGTCGGTATACGTTAATTGACCGACCGACTAGTTGATGAACTAGTCGGTCGGTGGTTGTTCTTTAACCGACTAGTTAGGTTCAGAAAAGAGCCGTTGGAGCATTTAATGACTCGAATTTCTTTCTCTCTCTCCTCTATCCTATAAATACTTGATGGGCTGCATTCATTGAAGTAAAGGCTGATATTATTGCAAGTTTAGATATCAAGAGAAATCATTCCAAGCTCATTCAAAGCTCTTTCATTCCATTCAATAATCTCTCCTCATTCTTACTTCTAAAGAGAGATTCATTGAGTGTGAAGCCTTCCAAGCCAAGTGCTTGATTCTAGGTCACCAACATCCCCATAGCTCTCCATTGCTGATCTACATCTTGGAGCTAGGGTTTGGTGCCACTTCTTCTTTCTCAAAATCATCTTTGCCCTAATTCGTAAGCATTACTCAAGGCATAGGTATTTTGTCGGTAAGAAGTTTCTATTTCATTTCAATTCATATTGTAAGTTTCACTCTCGGTTGTGAGAGTGTGGTTGTGATCCCGGGTTGTGGGAGTCACAAATTACTTTGTGTATGATTTGACTTGTGAAGGTTTTTCACAAGTATTTCATAGTGGAAATCTTCAGTTAGGGTTTCTAACTCAAGTATCCGGAGGGGATCCGGGTGGTTGGGACGTAGGATCACCGGGAACAAGTCGGGGATACTTGGGTGGATCCGAACCCAGTAATATCATTGTTTGCGATTGTTTCTTTGTTGTCTAACATTTACATTTCTGCATTTTCCGCATTGTTTGGTAGAGTTTGAAAGTAATTAGGAATTAGCATCTTAATTATTTTAAAGTACTATTCACCCCCCCTCTAGTACTTGTGCAGTAGCTTAGCAGGGCATTACATTTGGTATCAGAGCCAAGTCTATAGCTATGTCTGCCAACGACAACAAGACCGTTCGTCCACCTTCCGACTATAGCACCTTCAAGAACCGTGAAGGAGCGTCTTCGGTAATGGAAGGACATTCCTCAACGAGGCCTCCATTCTTCAACGGTACCAACTACGGGTACTGTAAATGCCGGATGGAGACTTTCCTCCGGAGTGCTTCACTATGGAGGACCACGATGAAGGAATACGTCGAGCCCACCGAAGAAGATTTCGAGAAATGGACTCCCGCGGAGGTTGCCGCGGAGGTGAGCAATGCCAAGGCAATGAACGCCTTGCAATGTGCTTTGGAGCCCGAGGATTTCAACAAGATATGCACATGTAAGAGTGCATATCAAATATGGAACTCCCTCCTCATATTACATGAAAGGACGAGTAGGGTAAGAGACTCTAAACTCGTTGTAGTTAATAAAGATTACGAAATGTTTCATATGCTACAGGGTGAGAAGATGAAGGAGTATTATGCTCGCTTCGTCGACATCATAAACGAGTTAGAGGCTCTCGGCAAATCCTACACCCAAAAGGAGAAATGTTCGAAGCTTATCGAAGGACTTCCTTCGAGTTGGGAAAAGTGTACCTTCGCCATCGAGGAAGGTAATGATATGAACAAATATACCGTTGTTCAACTAATGGGTACCTTGATGTCTTATGAGGTACGCAAAGATAGCAAGTTGAAGTTGCAGGAAAAGATGAAGTCTTACCTACAACAAGAAGAGCCAAAGAAGAAAGCTATTACTTTCAAGGCCGCTCTATCTACTTCCACATCAACCGATGATGAGAACTCGGAAAACGAGTTGGACTTGGAGTCCATGGCACTCATGGCCAAGAAGTTCAACCGGTTCTTCCGGAAAGGTCACTTCAAAAACAAGTCGAAGTTCAATTAATCTAACTCTTCTTCTTCTTTGTGCTTTAAATGCAACAAGCCAGGACACATGAAAGCGGAGTGTCCTCTAAACAAGAAAAAGGAGAAGTGGAAGGCGCCAAAGTACGACAAGTCCAAGAAGTACAAGAAAGGGAACAAAAAGGGTCTTGTCGGGGCAACATTCACCGACTCCGAGGATTCCTCAAGCGGAGAGTCGGATGATGAACAAGTGGAGCAAGCACACATGTGCTTCATGGCAAGAGAGGAGCATGATCAAGGATCTTCCTCTTCCGATGATAGCGACAACAAAGGCGATGAGGTAACTGTGGATGACCTTAGGAATGCTAATTCTCAATTATGGTCTAAGTATACTAAATTAGTAAATATGTATACTAAAGTAAAAGATGACTTAGCTAGCATTCAAACCTCGCCTAAAACTATCATCACCAACAACGACACCGTTGTTGAAGGGTTGAAGAATGACATTGTTAATCTCAAGACTCAACTTGAACATGTTAGCATTGAAGATCCGGAGGAACACAAGATAGCGGATTTGACTTATCAAAAATCGACTTTGAGTATTGAGAATGAGAATCTTAAATCTCGTATTTATGTGCTCACATCGCAAGTATCCAATTTGGATACTTCTATGCGTTCTCTCACCGAGAAATATGAGAACACATTAGGCCGAATTAATAAATTTAATAAGGGTAAGGACCATTTGGATAAAATCCTAAGTGACTTACTTCCGGCCAATCACCACATTGATTTGGGGTATACGATGGGAAGTTCATCCAAATCGGCCACTACTTTTGTTAGGCCAACTTCCGGTGACTTAACGAGTGGTAGCAAACACTCTATTGGTAGTTCTTCTACCAATGGTGCTTCCACCTCGTCCACACCCTCTTTCGGAAAGAAACCCACTTTGGGTGGACCTCCAAAGAAGGGGCATTCTTATATGTACACCAATACTATGCCACGTAGGAACACACGTCCTACTCCACCGGCTCACACATATGATGATTTCTATGCTACACGTTCACGGGCACGTGCACACCATGTGAGACACCCTCACGAACGTGTTCCTCCACATGCATATGTTCACCCACACCATCGTATGAATAACTATCCACATGCACCATTCCATCATGTTCCTTATGCCTATCCACGACATGCATCACGTAGAAACCAACAACGCATGCATGCACCCAATAGGATGCGGGCTTCCAAGATTTTCACTATTTGGAGCCCAAAGGACACAAGCATGGATGAAAAACAAGTTTACATGAATGCTTATTTTTTGGATGTTGTGCATAGTAGAAATTATGTGGGGAAGTCTAAGTCCATTTGGACTTGGCTTCCAAAGGTCTAATCTTTTAGACCCAATGACCTTGGGTACCATGATATGAAATTTTCTATCTTTAGGTACTCAAGGAAAAGAAAAAGAAAAGGAGTAACAAATTTAAATTTATCTCCAAGGGGAATTTGATACTCGATAGCGGGTGTTCAAAACACATGACGGGTGACGCTCAATTGCTCTCCGGAGTGGTTCCCATTGCAAATGGAAACCGCGTCGTATTTGGAGGCAACGAGAGCGGAACCATCATAGGTGTTGGTAAAGTGGGTAATCCTTCTAAACCCATTATATGTGATGTTTACCTTATTAAAGGATTAAACCACAATCTCATTTCAATAAGTCAACTTTGTGACAAAGGTTACAAAGTTAACTTTGCGAAAGGTGGTCACTCCGGGATGTAACCCTAAAGAACGGTTGTAGTTTTACCGCAAGTGCACGGTGTAGCAGCGAGCGGGTTATCGAACACAGGGAGGACGAATGACCGTGCTTGCTCCAATCAACCTGGCTATTTAAGAAGAGAGAAAATTTTGCCTTTGGCGATCCTGTCACAATCGTCAGACAAAGTATAGAAATATCAAATCAAATAAAGGACGTCTAGGGAATGGGGAATTCCCGCTACTCACCATATTTCGTAAAAGTGGTTCATCGGTATCAAAATTGCTAGAATAAGATTTTGGATGAACTAGTTGCAACTGAATGTAGAACCAAGCTCACGCTCTCGCGCTGTTGCCGGCCTATAGCTATCCTAGGTTCGGGCCCAATCTCTTGCAAACCCTAGCCTAGGGAAGCTAGCATTAGGATCAACATCATCGTTCAATCGCGCACCGAGCCCAATCTCTTGCAAACTCGGTCCGCGACCTAGTTTGGGATAGTTCCTACCCGTCCAATCTCTTGCAAACGGGTATTGGCGCGGAATTGCAACCGGAAACCCTAGTATCGGTCCAATCTCTTGCAAACCGATACTACGGAAATTCGATTCCAACCCAATTCGGATTTCTAGGGTTTCCTATCGAATTGGGATCCAATCTCTTGCAAATCCCAATCGATGTGAATTCCTAGCCGTCCGTAGTAAATTGATCCCAATCTAATTCCTAATAGCAATTCTAGCAAAATTCCTACCAATTCATCACAATTATGAAATAGGGCTTGTAGGGTTCATCCCCACGCCCCAAGACGTGGCGACTACTCACAATTCATAGCAAGATCACAAAAATAATCAATGAAATAAGCAATAGAATTCATCACAATATTGAGATATGCAATAAAAATAGAATTTTTAGAGAAGAGAGAAGCAAACCAATGGAGTTCTTCAATTAATCCAACAAAAATCCAATTTTGTCTCCTCTCCAATCTCAAGAATAAAACTAAAAAGCTAATCTAAAAAAGGCTACAAAAATCTAAGAGAAAAGCTCTCAAAACTAGGGTAAAAACAGGGGTTAAATACCCCTCAAAATCGTCCAAAAACTGTGACCAAAATACCCCTGCGCAGCCTGTTTTCCGCAATTTTCGCTACAGGCAGCGCGTCGCAATCGGCCGAGTGACAAAAGTCGCTCGGCCGAGTGAAAACCCTGTAAATTTCCAGTAAGTCTCGATCTTCAGGGGTCTTCACTTCGGGGGCTGCTCGGCCGAGTGAGTTGTCGTCACTCGGCCGATGGCTTCATGGTACTCGGGCGGTCGGGATTATCCACTCGGCCGAGTGGGTCTTCTAAAGCTCAGGCAGCCGAAAAACAGTAACATGGCGATTTTTGAATGGCTTCGTCTGGGCGCCACTCGGGAGGACGGGGTCTCGTCACTCGGCCGATGTGGTCTCCGTCGCTCGGCCGAGTGCACATAGGAATCGTGTCTGATCTGGTCGGCCGAGCGGTGTCTCGCTGGTCGGCCGAGTGGCTCCTCCACTCGGCCGAGTGGGACACTAAAAATGCCCAGATTGCTTGTTTTGGCCTCCTCGTCGCTCCTGCGACGTCCGTTCTTCTTCCGCTCCTCTCCAACAGCAAAAATACCCCATGGGGAGGTCGTCGGTGACCCTCTGGAGTAAGCGCATCTCGAGATCACTCCAAATCGCGCCAAATCACCTGAAATGCGACAAAAACAACAAATCGTGAAAAGCATCGCAATATCGTCGATATATCGTGAAAAAACATGATTTGGGCGATCTAAATGGCATGCAAACATGCGGTAAAAAAGTGTAAAATAAGGAGTGATCAAAATCCCCCAAGCTTGCCTCTTACTCGTCCTCGAGGAAGATAAGTAAAAGGCGAACCCGGTGGATTCGAAAAGTGAAAACGGCGAAGAATGAAGAATGAAAAACGGAGAAGAATGAAAAACGAAATAAAAATAAAGAAGAAAGAAAGAAGCGATGAGGTAGGCTGCTAGATCATTTCCTCAGGACGTGGGTTCCGCTTACTCATATAGCATGCACTGAACGAAAAACACATGTCAAAGAATTTTATTTTGATATCATAGTATAATAGTGCAAATAGAAATAGAAAACCCACGAACAACAATATAATCGTGAAAAACGGAATAATCTTAGAATTAACATCGTCTGAATCATTTAAAGCGGTATACAAATCACAGATCACACACTTTTCAATTGAATGCTTTCTATCCGGAGTATAAGAGTACCACACTATAGAATAGAGAGAATAGAAAAGTATGGATTTCATGATATGAATGCTAGGCTTAGATTTCTGGATGTCGTAAAGCTAAAAATAATCTCATTGAGTATAGAATATTACTTAGCCTAGGTTGTCGTGCAACGTCAAGTAGTCACTCTCTCACACATCAATGGATCCCCTCCCCCAAGCTTATCTATAAGCGTGGTGGCATAAAAAAATATTTACATCCCCATTTTTATAAAGCTCCAAAAGCAACGAAAAGAGAAGAGAAAGAAAGAAAGTGAGATGGGATCTTTTATTGAGGATTTTTCCTCTTTTCTTTTTTCTCCTTTTTTTTGAAGCAATAGCATATATACACAACGATCCCAACTCAAGGAGAGATAATGATATACAAGAATATTTTCTCTTTTCTCTCTCTTTTTTTTGAATAAGAAATTTGGAGCTAGGAATTAGTAGCGGGGGAAATGCCATATAATAGAATCGCTAAGGGGAGATTCACCAATGATTTTAAAAGTAGAGAAATGATGTTCAAGATTTGTGGAGAAAGAAATAAATATATCACTCGGTTCACTCTATAAGACATGCACAACAACTTCAGCAGGGTAATCTAATCTACTCAGTTTCGATCACAAAAAAGCTAACTAATCCAGATTTATCATAGCTAACATCATTCAATCATCCTGAAGTGAAATGTACAATTCATGCATATAGAAGTGATATAGGAAAAGAAATCAGTACTCCAGATATATGCATTCAATGCGTGAATCTTGGTGTGTTTTCTGTGATAGCATACATATGAATATTCAGACTCAGCTAATAATAAAATTTCATCCATTTTCATGTGGAAAAAGTGTGGGTTACTATCTCTAGATGCAAGGCAAGTCATAGCATATGATATCAAAAATAAAGTCTAAGACATGACAAATAAAGCATGCATATAGAATAAGCTAACTCCACGTCATCATCATCACAGAAAAATCATCTCTAGCATGAGATGAAAAAGAAAGAAATAAAGATAAAGGGAAAATAGAACTATTTACAATGCGGCACACAGAAAAATAAGAAAAACGTGATGCATGGCAAAATAAAAGAAAAATGATGAAAAATAAGTGCAAAAGCGAAGAATGACGTGAAAAAATAAAAATAAAGGTGGCAAACCGAAAAAGAACGTGAGAACTCACTCCCCCAAGCTAAATGGCACAGTGTCCTCAATGTGCAAAGTGTGGCACACCGAGAGACAAGAAGTGTGAGGGGTAAGTGAGGATGCATGCATGAAGGGGAAAAAAAGGAAAATAAATGAAAAAAAAGAAACGAAAAATATGATGTGGACATGATGCATGCACAGATAGGAGTGATACATATATAAAGGTGGGGCACCAAAACTCTCCCTCTCTCCCAAAAAAAGATATATAAGGATACGATCTGAATGAGAAACCCAAAATAAGTGAGGGGAGGGGGGGCAAAAATGCAGCAGGACCCAGCAGAAACGGGCAGCACAACGGCAGGAATAATCGATGGCATCAAGGGTGCCTAAGAAGGTGGTGCTGCGCCGTCTCCGTCCTGAGGCGGAAGTGGTGGTGGTGGCTGGACAGGCCGCTGAGTGGGTGTTGGTGTGGAAGTGGTAGCAGGCTGAGTGTGTGTGGAAGTGTGGGTGGGAACCTGCTGGGTGGGTGGCGGTACGCGGGGGAGACGCTCCAGGACCTGGGTAAGACAGTAGTGAATCTGCGGGAGCAGGTCGAAGCGGTCAGCCATCGCAGAGACGGTGGAGGACAGGGTCCTAAGGTCGCCTCGGAGGCCACTCACCGCCCCCTCTAGAGCACGAATGCTCTGAAGTACAGTGTCAGGGGGAGGTGGTGCAGAGGGACGCACCGGGCGGGGCTGTGCAGGGCGGGGCTGGCGTACTCGGGTCGCGTATGTGACGGGCTCAGCGGGGAAGGGAACGAAAGGCGCTGCGCTCGCAAATGTGGGCCTGGCCTCAGTGTGAGGCCGGGGCACCGGCTGGTGAGAAGTGGAGGCAGCGGCAACGAAAGAAGAGTGCAAAAGTGGCAGCGAGGCGGCCAGAGAGGTCAGTGGCACAGAAGTGTGGACAGACGCCACGACACTCTCGGAAAATACAGCAACAGTGGAAACAGAGGGCTCTCCACACTCAACTATGGTCGGCGGGCGCTCGGGTGGTGCAGAAGAAACAGGCTCAGCAGACAGAGGGCCAGTGGTGGTGGTGACAGCCGCGGAAGCAGTGGAGGTGGGATCAGCTAAGGTACTCCCGACACTGACAGAGGTGGGGACAGAGGTGTCAGGAGCAGCGGAAACATCAGGTATAGGCTGAGGGGCCACGGGGTCAACAGGGGCGGCAGGCTCGGCAGGTGCAACAGGGTCTGCGGGGGCAGCGTGGGCCTGCTCGGCCTCCTCGGCCTCGAGCACATAAGCAGCGGGGATGAGAACATCCATCGCAGGGAGCCAGTCGACGTGGGCTGGTGAAATCTGAGTCCGAGCTGGGCTCGGAAGAATCATGTAATCGGCACCGTAAGGGCCGTGCAACCAGACCCAGTGACGCTCACCGTGCGGACGAAGCATCTTCATCCGGGCCATAACATCGATCGACAAAGAAGTGGGGCCCGATACTCGTCGCAGGTCGTCAGGGAAGTCCTCGCCGGTCATAAGGGCAAGCAAGGTGATCAAGCCGCCACAGCATATCGGTGAGCGAGCGCCCACCGATACAATGATGCGGTCCAAAAACCAAGCCGCGACATCAATCACGACGGTGGGGACAAGCTCATCGCCATCCCTAGATATAGCTCTGGGACGGGTCATCGCGTAGAGCATGTAGAGCTCCGGCGTAGACATCGTGCCCGGCTCATATCTGGCCAAAAAGGTCGTCGCCATAAGGCGCTGAGCAATACGGAGGCAGGGATGGACAATGGCCGAGGCTTTGGCCCTACTAGGGTCAAAGGCAGCGTGAAGACCCATAATCCGGGCCCAGAAGGCACCGGCATCGAAGGAAGGTGGGGGGATATGGGTGGGACCGTAACCACGATTGGCTCCGGGGACAGCGGGCCACGAGAAAAATGCTCTCATCATATCGAGAGTGACCTGGCACTCCCGGTCCATGAACTGAAACGAGCATCCCTCGTCGGTCCGGGCGATCGAACTAAGTACCTCAAGTGTCGGATGGATAAACGTGTCCACCGACACCTGAAAGAAATCTCGCCAGCCCACGTTGTCGTACAACGTGAGCATCCCCTCTAGTACCCCCAAGCGTCCTAGGTCAGCAAGGTGTGCAAACCTGGAGGGTACGATCGAGCGCTGGGAGATACGCTCGAAGACGGCGCGGTGTGCGTCGTCTCGGAACGTAATCCCGAGCGGCCCGACCAGTGGAGCCGGAGGTGGTGGCTGTGGAGCGGCAGGGAGTGGCTGTGCGGGCTGTACGGGCTGTGTGGGCGCTGCAGGCTGTGCGGGGTGTGCGGGGCCTGCAGGCTGTGCTGGGTGGATGGGGTGTGTGGGAGAGGGCGGAGGAGAGTCCTCCAACTCGTGGGAGGGGCCGGCGTCATCCGACCGCTTCTGCTTGGCGGAAGCTCTCCTCGACCACGGCCGTGTCCGGGGCGGCATATAGGCCCCGAGCGCGCGCCGAAAAGTGTAAAAAGTGCGGCGTGTGCAAAAGAAAGGAAAGAGTATACCTCGACACGCCGCGAGTGCTAAGCAATGGAAGAGTGCGAAGATAGCGCCTCCGCGAAGCCCAAATCAGTCCGTAGAAGCTCCCATGGGCTCCCCTAAGCTCCCAAAAACAACCTGCGCATGAAATGGCGATATCAGCGGGTAATATTCAAAACGTATGGAGCATTAGGGGTATATTAGATAGATATAGAAATTGATTAGGGTTTGGGGGTCATTAAACACATGGATCCTCGAAAAATACACAAAAAGAGGGGAAAGAGGGCGAAACAGGCGATACCGGAGGTGGTCGGAGCGGAGGCCACCGGCGGCGACTCGGGCGAGGCGCGGCGGTGCTCGACCGGCGGTGGCGGGCCGAGCGGCGGCACGGCGACCGGTGGTCTGGCGAGTGAGGGCGCGAGCGAGGCGAGCGGGCGAGAGGAGCTGAAGGGTCGGGCGAGCGATTGGGTTTTTTGCGTTTCGAAAAACGTGCCCCCCCTCAGCCCCTTATATAATAAAAGTTACGACTCGGCCGAGTGACTAGGTCACTCGGCCGAGTGGGATCAATGGAAAATCCTCCCCGCTTACGCTTCGGCCGAGTGGCTTTGCCAGCCTCGGCCGAGTGGAGTAAGTCCATTCGGCCGAGTGGCTCAAGCTACTCGGCAAGACTCGCCTTAGGAACGTATCCGTTTTACTCGGCCGAGTGAAAATATATACTCGGCCGAGTAGCAGTTATACTGAATTTAGGAAAATAAACAGAGAGTTGGGTACAGCAGACTTCCCTCGTTCGTGAGCGGCTCGGCCGGACGAACTTGTGCACTCGGCTGAGTGACTTGTATACTCGGCCGAGTGAGCCTTATGTTCTGCTGTTTGTCTTCGTTTGGGCTCTAAACTCCGTCTTTCTTCCTCAAGTCGATTTCATCTTACTCCTAGGCATCGAGCGTCTTCCTTGGGCGCTCCTCGTCGTCTCGTTCATCCTCCTCGTGATGGATTTGCCTATCTCCTCTCCTGTCAAGAAAAATAGGACCCATTATCACAAAATTTTTGGGCGAACGACTCAAAACACTAAAAATTTCTACAACAAAAATAAAGAAAAAGTAAAAATAAAGCAATAACCGTCGGGTTGCCTCCCGACAAGTGCTCGTTTAAGGTCGTGAGCTCGACCCCCTATGATTTTCAATTAATGCGGGATGTTCGGTGCATATGAGATGCACCCATCAAACTTTCCGGGGAGAACGCTTGGATTCGGAAGTTGCGGCGGCGTGTTCTCCCTCGGTGGTCTCTTGTCTCGAATAGTGTTGGGGGGAGGCTCTCCCAAGCTAGCGTTTGCTCCGGTCAACGGCTTCACCGGTGACGCCGATTTCCGTATCGGCGGGGATTTCTTCGGAGACTTTAATTTCGAGAGCATGCAGAGCTCTCGAATCCTTGCGACATCAGCGTCGCCTTCATCATTTTTAGCGGAGAGGTCGGGGGAATCATCTATCTTCTCATCTTGGCCTAAATCCGGGCCTTCCTCGAAATCCTCATCGAATAGAGCGCCAATCGAGTGGGGGATCGCCTCTTCTATCACCTCATCAAGGAGGTCCATGTAGTCAAGCTCCTCGTGGTAAGGCATGTGTTTCATAGCCTTAGGAATGTGAAGCTCCACCTCGATGTTGCCGACATTTAAAGTTAGGGTACCTTCGCGCACGTCGACAATGATTTCGGCGGTGGCGAGGAACGGGCGTCCAAGTATCAATGAAGTATCTCCCTCCTCCTTAACGTCCATGATCACGAAGTCACATGGCAAGCATATTCCCCCCGGGACTTGTAGCGGGATGTCTTCGGCGATCCCTACCGGCCTTGTTATTCGCCCATCGGCCAATTGTATCCGCATGTCGGTAGGTTTCAACTTCGTCCCGGTGTTTAGCCTTAAGAACATGGAGAGAGGCATGAGGCTCACACTAGCCCCAAGATCTACCAACGCCTTTTGAATAGGGACGCCGCCCAAGGTGCAAGGAATCCGAAAACTCCCCGGGTCTTTAAATTTGGCCGGCTCCTTCTCTCTCTTGGTGAACCAAGAGCCCTCCTCGGCTAGCATAATCTTCTCCTTCCTCTTTCTCCCCGAAATCAAGTCCTTTAAGAATTTAGCATATGTGGGGATCTCCACGATGGCGTCGAGGAAGGGAATGTTGAGGCTAACTCCTCTAAGATACTCGAGAAACTTTGCTAGCCTTTTCTCCATTTTCGCTCTAGCAAGCCTTTGGGGAAATGGGACCGGTGGCATGAAGCGCCTTTCCTCAATCAATTGCTCCGCTCTAGATTTCTCCTTTTCTTGTGGCTCTTTCTCCTTATCAACTTCAACTACAGGCTCAATTGGCTCCAAGCTTTCCTCCACGGGCTCCTCGGTAGGAATCATGGCGGGGGTGGTATCCTTCCCGCCTCTAGTAGTAACAGCAACTACGGCATTGATGTGGCCGGTGTTGCCCCGTGGGTTTTGCTCGGGTTGCGCCGGCAATCGTTGAGTGTTCCGATTGAGCAACGCCAATTGCTCCGATATTTGAGCCACAACGGTATTAAGGGAGTCTTGCCCTGCCTTCAAGGTAGCATTGACCTTATTTTGCTCGACCATAAACGCCTCCACTCTAGCTTCGAAGTCGGATCGTTGTTGAGCTTGTGGAGGGTTTTGATTTTGATTCCTCCACCCTTGGTTGTATCCGGGCGGCCTATATGGTGGAACTTGTTGCTTCGGTTGGAAATTTTGTTGTGGAGGCCCCCTCGGCGGATAGTGTTGTTGTTGGGGTGGTGGTGGTCGAACTTGTTGAGGTGGTTGTTGTGGCGGGTTCAAAGCTCCTTCATTGTTTACGTAAGAGAATCCGGGATGATTTCTTGTGGCCGGATTGGCCCAATATCCTTGGTTCCCCGTGACATATTGTACTTGCTCCAAGGATCCTTCTCCTTGCTCTCCTCCCGCATACATGGCTTGAGATTGGTCTTGCCAATCACACATTTGGTTCGTTGGAGCGGGGGTGGAAGGGGTTCCTTGGGGCTCCGTGATAAACTTCTCCAGTCTCTCCACTACCTTGTGGAGAGAATCAAACTTGCTTGTAAGCTCCGCTACGACCTTCGCCTCATAGATACTAGTTGGCTTCAAGGAGGACGTAGAGTGTCCTCGCTCATCGCCCCATTGTTGATTGTTTAAGGCCATCTCCTCAATTAGGGCCGTAGCTTCCTCGGGAGTCTTAGACAAGATAGCACCATTCGCCGCGGCATCAATAATTTGTTTGGTCCCCGGTTGGAGACCGTTGTAGAAGCTATGAACTAGCTCCCAATCTTCAATGCTATGGTGCGGGCATTGATGCTGCAGATCCTTAAAACGCTCCCAAGCTTCATAGAGCGTCTCTTGGGGTCCTTTCTTGAAGGACATGAGAGCGCTCCGAATCTTCACCGTCTTGGAGGGCGGAAAGAACTTGTCAATGAATGCACTCGCCAACTCGTCCCAAGTGGTGAAAACACCCTCAGCCTGCGTCCTCAACCAATAGAGTGCCTTGTCCTTTAGCGTGAAGGGGAAGAGACGCAGTCTGATGGCATCGATAGAGACCCCCGGCATTTGGAATGTGGCGCACTTCGACAAGAATAATTGGATGTGGTAGTGAGGATTTTCATGGGCATTCCCATAAAATGGATCCTGCTGCATCAGAACCACTAGTCCAGTCTTAAGCTCGAAGTTCTTGTCAGCCGCCAACTCCGGCATGGCAATGGATGAGGTCGTAGAAGAGGTCGTAGGCCGAAGCCTATCTCGAATAGAAATTATCCTCGCCATCCTTGCCGCTAATTGGTCCGCAGTTTCCGGGTTGGTCATAAACCTCCCTTCCGGATTTTGTCTCCTTTCCGCTCTAAGTCTCCGCGCGGTACGTTCGATCTCGGGATCAAACAATATAGCTTCGGGGTCCGCCGTAGATCTCGTGTACATGCACGGGGAAAACAGAGTTTCAAAGAAATGATTAGCACCGTGGAAGGGTTAGGTAAAAATAAAGAAATGGAAATAATAATAATAATAATAATAATAAGAAATAGCTAGGATCGTAAGATCAAACGTAATCGCCTCCCCGGCAACGGCGCCAAAAACTTGGTCGCTCCGGGATGTAACCCTAAAGAACGGTTGAAGTTTTACCACAAGTGCACGGTGTAGCAGCGAGCGGGTTATCGAACACAGGGAGGACGAATGACCGTGCTTGCTCCAATCAACCTGGCTATTTAAGAAGAGAGAAAATTTTGCCTTTGGCGATCCTGTCACAATCGTCAGACAAAGTATAGAAATATCAAATCAAATAAAGGACGTCTAGGGAATGGGGAATTCCTGCTACACACTATATTTCGTAAAAGTGGTTCATCGGTATCAAAATTGCTAGAATAAGATTTTGGATGAACTAGTTGCAACTGAATGTAGAACCAAGCTCACGCTCTCGCGCTGTTGCCGGCCTATAGCTACCCTAGGTTCGGGCCCAATCTCTTGCAAACCCTAGCCTAGGGAAGCTAGCATTAGGATCAACATCATCGTTCAATCGCGCACCGAGCCCAATCTCTTGCAAACTCGGTCCGCGACCTAGTTTGGGATAGTTCCTACCCGTCCAATCTCTTGCAAACGGGTATTGGCGTGGAATTGCAACCGGAAACCCTAGTATCGGTCCAATCTCTTGCAAACCGATACTACGGAAATTCGATTCCAACCCAATTCTGATTTCTAGGGGTTCCTATCGAATTGGGATCCAATCTCTTGCAAATCCCAATCGATGTGAATTCCTAGCCGTCCGTAGTAAATTGATCCCAATCTAATTCCTAATAGCAATTCTAGCAAAATTCCTACCAATTCATCACAATTATGAAATAGGGCTTGTAGGGTTCATCCCCACGCCCCAAGACGTGGCGACTACTCACAATTCATAGCAAGATCACAAAAATAATCAATGAAATAAGCAATAGAATTCATCACAATATTGAGATATGCAATAAAAATAGAATTTTTAGAGAAGAGAGAAGCAAACCAATGGATTTCTTCAATTAATCCAACAAAAATCCAATTTTGTCTCCTCTCCAATCTCAAGAATAAAACTAAAAAGCTAATCTAAAAAAGGCTACAAAAATCTAAGAGAAAAGCCCTCAAAACTAGGGTAAAAACAGGGGTTAAATACCCCTCAAAATCGTCCAAAAATTGTGACCAAAATACCCCTGCGCAGCCTGTTTTTCGCAATTTTCGCTACAGGCAGCGCGTCGCACTCGGCCGAGTGACAAAAGTCACTCGGCTGAGTGAAAACCCTGTAAATTTCCAGTAAGTCTCGATCTTCAGGGGTCTTCACTTCGGGGGCTGCTCGGCCGAGTGAGTTGTCGTCACTCGGCCGATGGCTTCATGGTACTCGGGCGGTCGGGATTATCCACTCGGCCGAGTGGGTCTTCTGAAGCTCAGGCAGCCGAAAAACAGTAACATGGCGATTTTTGAATGGCTTCGTCTGGGCGCCACTCGGGCGGACGGGGTCTCGTCACTCGGCCGATGTGGTCTCCGTCGCTCGACCGAGTGCACATAGGAATCGTGTCTGATCTGGTCGGCCGAGCGGTGTCTCGCTGGTCGGCCGAGTGGCTCCTCCACTCGGCCGAGTGGGACACTAAAAATGCCCAGATTGCTTGTTTTGGCCTCCTCGTCGCTCCTGTGACGTCCGTTCTTCTTCCGCTCCTCTCCAACAGCAAAAATACCCCACGGGGAGGTCGTCGGTGACCCTATGGAGTAAGAGCATCTCAAGATCACTCCAAATCGCGCCAAATCACCTGAAATGCGACAAAAACAACAAATCGTGAAAAGCATCGCAATATCGTCGATATATCGTGAAAAAACATGATTTGGGCGATCTAAATGGCATGCAAACATGCGGTAAAAAAGTGTAAAATAAGGAGTGATCAAAAGGAATGTGCCATATTTTAAGAAAAGATAATAATGAATTATTGTTTTCCGGCACACGTCATAAGGATATATATATATCCTAGATCTTCCAAGATCACATGAACAATGTCTTATTGCCAACACAAGTGAACAACACTTATGGCATCGACGGTTTGGTCATGTGAACTTTGGAACACTATTTAAGCTTTCCAAGTTAAATTCTATTAGAGGCTTCCCTAAGCTTGTCTTTCAAAAGAAAAGCTTTTGTGACTCGTGTCAACGAGGCAAGCTTCCAAAATCTTCATTTAAACCTAAGAAAAGCATTTCCTCTAAGCGGCCTCTAGAGCTATTACATCTAGATTTATTTGGGCCAACTAGAGTTGCTTCATTAGGTAATGCTAGATATGGACTTGTCATCGTTGATGACTTTTCTAGGTTTACTTGGGTATTTTCATTGTGTAATAAAAATGAAGCTTTTGAAAACTTCACAATTGTTGTTAAGAAAGTACAAAATCTCTTAGGAACCACCATTGTCACTATTTGTAGTGATCATGGAGGTGAATTTGAGAATGAGTCTTTTGAGACATTTTGTGATGAAGTTGGTATTGCACACACCTTTTCATTCCCTCGTGCACCACCTCAAAATGGTGTTGTTGAGAGAAAGAATAGGACGCTAGTGGAATGTGCTCGCACTATGCTTGATGATAGCCAACTTGGCCATCAATTTTGGGCGGAAGCGGTACATACCGCTTGCTATGTGTTTAATAGAATACTTTTGAGGCCCGACACTAAACAAACTTGTTATGAATTATTGTTTGGTAGGTTGCCTCAAGTTAAACATTTTCGTGTTTTTGGTTCGAAATGTTTTATTAAGAACACGTATGGTAGTTTGGACAAATTCGATCCAAGATCCGATGATGGGATTTTTGTTGGATATTCTTCGCGTAGCAAAGCCTACCGGATATTCAACAAACGAACCTCAACGATCGAGGAATCGCTTTATGTGTCATTTAATGAAGGATTTGTTCCAACTAGAATTACTAATGATGATGACTCTATGGATGTCTTATGTGATTCAATTGGTAATTCTAACTCTAATGATTCTATTGATTCTATTGATTCTATTGAGACTAACCCGTCTAATGAAGTTATTGAGAATGTTCCTAATGATCAAGGTATTCCCAAACGGCTTCATACCGTTCGTGACCATCCTCATGAGCAAGTCATTGGCAATATCCATGATAGTGTTAAGACGAGATCGCAAGTGAACTACTTCGCTCATTGTGCTTTTGCCTCCTCGATAGAGCCAAAGAATGTTAATGAAGCATGCGAAGATAGCGCTTGGATCTTAGCCATGGAGGAGGAACTCATTCAATTCGAGAGGAATGAAGTTTGGGAGCTTGTTCCATTGCCATCGAAGAACCACACTGTCATAGGGACAAAGTGGATCTTCAAGAACAAAACCGACGAAAACCAAGTCGTCGTCCAGAACAAAGCTCAGTTAGTTGCTCAAGGCTACCGTCAAGAGGAAGGTATTGATTTCGAAGAATCCTTCGCTCCGGTAGCTAGATTAGAATCAATTAGATTATTATTGTCTTTTGCATGCCATAAGGATTTTAAATTATTTCAAATGAATGTTAAAAGTGCATTTTTAAATGGAGATGTTGTTGAGGAAGTTTACGTTTCTCAACCTCTGGGCTTTATTAATGAAAAATTTTCAAATCATGTTTTTAAACTAAAGAAAGCGCTTTACGGTTTGAGAAAAGCTCCTCGAGCTTGGTATGATCGCCTAAAGAATTTTCTTTTGGATTTGAATTTTAAAATAGGAGAAGCCGATTCTACACTTTTTTTAAGCATTCGAATAATGATATAATTTTAGTTCATATATATGTTGATGATATCATTTTCGGTGCTACTAACTTTGCTCTTTGCGAAGAGTTTTCTAATGTGATGAAGGATCAATTTGAGATGAGTCACATGGGTGAGCTCAAATATTTCTTAGGTCTCCAAATTCGCCAAATGGACGATGCAATCTTCATCCACCAAACAAAGTACACGGTGGAGTTGCTAAAGCGATTTGGAATGGAGAATGCCTCCGGGAAAAAGACTCCAATGAGCACGACTACGCATCTTGATAAGGATACGGGCGGTAAGGATGTAGACATTCGTCTATATCGAGGTATGATAGGTAGTTTACTTTATCTTACCGCAAGTAGGCCCGATATTATGTTTGCCGTATGCGTATGTGCTTGTTATCAGTCTCAACCTAAGGAGTCTCACTTAGTAGCGGTAAAACGTATTTTCCGTTATCTAAGTTATACACTTGATTTTGGATTACTTTATCCAAAATATAGCACGTATGAGTTAATCTCATATAGTGATGCCGATTATGCGGGATGCAAATCCGACAGGAAAAGTACTAGTGGCACTTGCCATTTTATAGGAAATTCCCTTGTCTCTTGGTTTTCCAAGAAGCAAAATTCCGTATCACTTTCAACCACCGAGGCGGAATACATTGCCGTCGGTGCTGCGTGTGCTCAAGTTCTTTGGATGAGACACACACTTAAAGACTTTGGTATAAACTGTGATACTTGCCCTATTATGGTGGACAACCAAAGTGCAATATGTCTTTCCAAGAACCCGGTACACCATTCCCGTTCGAAACACATAGATGTCCGACACCATTTCTTAGATGATCATGTTGCTAAAAAGGACATCATATTAGTGTACGTTGAAACCCAGAAGCAAATCACCGATATTTTCACAAAACCCCTAAAGGAGGACTCCTTTGTGCGGTTGCGTCGAGAATTGGGGATTATGGGTGAATCGATATATGATTCATTTTTATTTAATATTCTTGCATGCTATTCTATTCGTTATATTTGCTCATGCTTGAAGTATTGTGTATATCACATATTCTTCTACCACCCCCGTCACTTTCCTCTCATTTTCGTAAAAATTATTAATGGAGCTTCAACCTGCGGATGGAGAGGAGCTCAGCCTAAGCCTAGCCTTTCAGCCCTCGTCCCCGTCGGAGCCCGCGTGCATCTTCTCTTGCAACTACTGTCGAAAGACATTCTACAGCTCGCAAAGCAGAGTCGAGAGTTGGCCACCGCTGTCTGATCGCATGACGGCGAGGCCGGCTCTACCGACAGCTGGCAGCGGCGGAGCCCAGCGGTGTCTCCTCGGACAGAGAAGATGAGAGATGACTACTTGTACGGCGTGGGTAGGTTTCAGAGCCAGAGGAGGCCGGAGGGGGCGCCTGTGTTTGTGGAAATTTACATGAGGCCTGGTGGCACTAGCAATGATGAGGTCGCTGATGGAGTTGATTTATCTCTGAGGTTATGAATTTGCATGCCATTCTATACTCATGTTTTGCTGCTGTTGTTTCTTTCTCTCTCTTGTTTTAAGTTATTGTGGTGGCCACTGGCCATGCACACTATGCTGAGGCATTACTTCTAAACTAGCTTGCTAATGAAGTCTTATAGTTATTTCAGACATCAAAAACATAGATTAGGGTTGTATTTGATTTCGTGCGATTTATTTGAGTGAGAGAGAGAGGGGTGGGGTTAATGGTTTCGTTTGGATACGATAAGGTATATACGTGACAATGGCCCAAACGTTGGGGTATTTTAATGTCATTTACCCTTTATTTAAGTCAGGGGCATAACGGTCAGACGTTTCAAGAAAAGTCCCATGTTAGCCAAATTGAGTTTCGGGTATCAAATTTTACCAAATTGAACGATAAGGTATATACGTGATAATGGCCCAAACGTTGGGGTATTTTAATGTCATTTACCCTTGATTTAATGAATATATTATTGATACTGTCCTCATAGAACATTATCAAAACCTAGGCATTACTATTTGGGACTTAACCCAAAAGGAGAACTTAACTCAGAGTCACTGGCTATGGATCGCACCAAGCCTAACTAAGTGCGATTCATATCTTTTTAACACACCAATGTGTTAACAAACTTGACCTGAGAGAAAATCATATTTTCTTTTAATTACACAAGATTTTTATATAGCTAAGTATTTGACCATTCGATCTAATCGACTCAGTTTAAATACTTTTGTCATTTCGTTTTTTATTTTATCAGACTTGTGTTTCTTCAAGAACACGTGTCTTAATAGAATATAAGAATAACTTATTTTGGTTAATCTAGACTCGGGTACATCGGTATGTACGAGGCTGAGTTCAACAACTCATTCTCCCATTGTCTTACAGATGGGTTTCGGCCATTATATCTAAGAGGATAAGATTCACAAGTGTCCGTAGACTTCATAATACGAGAGGTCAGACCCTTCTTTATGTGACTGGTGAAGCTTAGTCTCTCGATACGGCCTAGTCTATTTTGCCATATAAGTTTGCTACTATCTTGTGTATTTATATATTAACATTTAATATATATATATTATCGTTACACATATTACTCATTGCTTTAGAAGCAATATGACGACATTCGTCAAAATGTGTTAACCTTTTGTATAACAATAATTATGAAATTGTGACATCAAAATATGTCACATTTTCATTTCCTCCTACTTATGCCTTTACTAATGATAGATTAAACTATTTAACTCGATTGACTTTCTGGAGTGCCTTCTTCTTTTTTAAAATCACATTTAGATATTAAATAGCCCAACATAAATGAATAGCTATGCAAGCATCTCATGTATCCAAATGCCTTAGCTTTGCAACCTTGAGTGAAGCTCAATAAGTTGCTTGTCTCAAGATCCAGTTGGGATACATAGCCTTGCACCGTTCATGCACTCGTATTCGACTCAAACAGTTTGATCAAATTCTCGAACATTGCGGATCAAAATTGTTTTTCCATACAACCTTGAGTGTAGCTCAACAAGTTGTAGGGAGAAACATACTTCGAATATCCTATATGTTCAAGCTGCCCCATATAGAGGCGAGTGACATGTAGCGTGAATTTATTTGTTGGACCTAGAACTTAATGAAATCATATTTCTTAAGTCTGTTCTTTATAAGGTCATTTTAATGTCAACGAGAATATAGTTTAATTCTATCAATTAGAATTTAACTTGATATTCAATTAATCAACCTATTTGACCAGTTAACTTATTTCATTAAAATATTATATTTTGATTCTATTTGTAAACTTAGAGCTTACCCTAGTTTAGCATATGTTCAATATTAAATATAGGTAGCTTGGCTTTTATCTATCTATACCCTCCCACTAATTTTGTGATCGTTCTAAGCTTTAATAATGAATGATTTAATCAAATTAAATTAATGGGTAAGATGTCCAATCACCCTGAGCCTAGCAACCTCAGTGTATGCACGACAAATTGCTTGACTCTGTAATCGGAAGATGACTCTTCATCGATCATATCAGATATGACCCTCTTAACGGTTTTTACCCCTAGCCATTAGTGATCACGAGTGTGCTCATCCAAATTACAATGTCTAGTCTAGTCTGACCCTTGTTTTCATGTCTAGCCTGACTTGCCCCGGCGTTCGGTGTATTCACGACATGTCGGTTTGGGTCAGGTCTTAGACTACATCATATGTGTTTAAGAAATTGGTTTCTATAAGATTGCCATGTCACAACTTGAGTGTAGCTCAACAACTGGAACACGTGTCATATAGTTGCCAACCCCTAAAACAAGGAGGGCTACGGCTAATCTTGCAGAAGATTATTAACGTATTTGACTTAGATATAGTCCAGGGTGTCATATAGTCATGATTCGCATCATTGCGGTCTAGCGGAACACAGCCAAGAAATTGACTAAGACAGGATCACTTATCCCTTAGACTAGCTAGGGTAATCCAACAAACTTTGCCAAGCACATTGACTGGATCATGGTCCATTGAATGAAGCTTGTCATTTTTATATGCGTGCCATAGACTTAAAGGCTTTTATTAACAACTAATTAATCCTATCAACTAGTTGAATCCTTAATTCAAAATTTTAGGATTTGTATAATAACTTTTATTAAATCCTTATCAACTATAAGGTTCACATGCTATCCTAATTGTTATTAGGATTTTAATAAATTTATTAACAACGCTAAAAGCGAAGTCCTTTAATGAGAATTAATTTCATAACATTAAGAATTAAAATTTTCATTAAAGGGACTATCCTAATTAGGAATTAGGTCTTAAAGTGTTGTTAATGTTTTATTAAAACATAACATGTCATTAAAATTCATTTCATAAATTTTAAAGATTCTTAATGGCTAGCCTAAAAGGGGTTTCTTGTGTAATCCAATAAGGGACAAGAATAACATAGCCATTAACACTAACATCTTAATTAAATCATATGAAATTAAGTGTCAGCAATAAACAATAATTATCACATAATTATTTTATGTTTCAATTAAACATAACATGCAGCATAATTTTAAAACATAAAAAATTTTATGTGCTAAAATTTAAAGCTTCATGTTCAAAATTATCTAATAATTTTATTACATGAACGTATGTTAAAAAATTATCAAATTAAAATTTGAATGCAGAAATTTTTTTATCACATAAAAATTTTATGTTTCAACTAAACATAACATGCAACTTAATTTTAAACCATAAAAAAATTTATCTAATTAAATTTAAAGCTTCATTTTCAAAATTATTAAATAATTTTATTACATGAATATATGTTAAAAATTGTCAAATTAAAATTTGCATGTAGAAATTTTTTTAATCACATAAAAATTTTATGTTTCAACTAAACATAACATGGAACATAATTTTAAAACATAAAAATTTTATCTAATAAAATTTAAAGCTTCATGTTCAAAATTATCTAATAATTTTATTACTTGAACATATGTTAAAAAATTATCAAATTAAAATTTGCATGTAGAAAATTTTATCACATAAAATTTTAAAGCATCTAAAACCATTTTTAAAATTATGCATAAAGTTAAAACATTTTAAATGCATTTTAAAAGCATTTCAATTAATTAATCGCAGTCTTAGATCAGCATACAGACATGGCTCTGATACCACTGAAGGGTTTTGGCGGACCCTTAGGGCACAAATCTATGCCCATCCTAAGTCAGACAGGAACACGGAAAAAAAATATGCAGCGGAAAATAATATGTTAATCTAATTAACTTGCAGCCTTAAAGAACAAGACCCTTAGCCAGGATCTCTGCCAAATCGGGGTGGATCTGACCACCCCAAGAGGGATCTAAACTACTGCAAATAATTAAAACGAAAGCTTCTAAAACATACATGGAACCTTGCCCTGGGGCAGGCAAGGTGTACCGCATCGTCTTCCAAGCCGCTCCCCGTCCCACATCGAGCCGCTCCTCGAACCGCTCCTCGAACCGCTCCGCATCCCGAGGCGAGCAATCCTCGTGTCGTCGAACCAACCACGCATCGAAGAAATTTTCACGTGAGTGAAAGCCTTCGCCAAGATTTCGGATCCGAATCCGAACTCCTTTATGGCTTTGCTAGAGCCCTTCAGGAGTAAGGCAGAATTTTATGGAGAAGAGGAATTAATTTAAGCTTTGATCCGAGCGTGCTCCAACGTTTTTGGGAGACGCTCAGATCTTGAGCTTGGGACGAGTTTGGAGGAAGGGGGAGGCCCCTATTTATATAGGCGGCTGACTCTCCCCTTTTCTCCACAACCGATGTGGGACTATTAAATTTTAGTTAATTAAATCAAGTTAGTTTGCCTTTCACAAAGGATAAACTTCCGTGAATTTTAACTCCCTCACCATTGAGCTTCAATATTGGTACAACCTACTAAATCGAAGGGCGTTCAACGGTAAACGCATAGGAAAAAACAACGAGTCAATCGGAGTCCGTTTGACCCTCCAATTGATCGTCCAAAGTTAGCCAAAACCATTCAAAGATGGAAAATCCAACCGTAAAAAAATCCGGGTTTTAAAAAACCCTAACCAGAAACAGGCTTGGTGGGCCTCCATTTTCGCTGGGTTCAGCCTAACAGTTTGGGCTGACTTGTTTTGGCTATAACTTGTGCATTTAGACTCCGTTTTTGACGCGGTTTGAATCTGCGTTTAGAGCGGGACGATCCCGTCATCTAGGTAACCTTTTCAACGTGTTTATTTTATTAAATATTGTCGTAAACAATTTACGACACATTTAACTCAGTCTGCATCATATGCAAAATAGTCCCCATCTAAGCTTAAATTTGCATTTCCATCAAATACAAATGATCTGATGGCATATCCTCCAACAGAATCTTGATGTCATGCAATTTCATTAAGATTGTCAAAAAAATTCGAGACTTCAAAAGGTTTTCCCATATCAATAGCAGGGGAGTCATTCTTGACAATAGTGGCATTAACTTCAACCAAATTCTGGTCATTTTCATTGGCATATGTCCCAACTCACTTGCCCTTATTTTTTAGAGATGCTTGATATAGGTCAGCCAAATGTTTTATCGTACGACATGTGTGTGACCAGTGATCAGTCATCCCACAATGGTGGTAGTTGTTATCACCATGCTTTTTCTTAGGCTTCCCGCCATTATGATTGTTTTGGGAGTTAATAAGATTGGATCTACATTATCCTTTCGAGAAAATTTACCATGCTTGCGCTCACAGCCTTTAGATCGGTCAATAGTCTTGCTTTCTCTGGCATTTGCTTCAGGAAATGCCTTAGAGCCAGCAGGTCACAATTCATGATTTTTAAGCAACAATTCATTTGTTTACTCAACTGTCAGCATGACTGATATGAGCTCAGAATAAGTCTTAAATTGATGTTCTCGATATTGTTGCTACAACACAATATTAGAAGCATGAAAAGTGAAGAATGTCTTCTCTAAAAGCTCAGTCTCAGTGAGCTTAACGCCACATAATTCAAGTCTTTACCCTTGAAGGTGCTATTCAATATCAAGGAATTATGAGAGATATCTATTTCCATTCCCATCTATGATTTGGAATTTGGGCTTCTCAATGTTAGCCATAACCCTATAATATAATGATTCCAAAATGAATGGACTTAGTATGACAACTTCTGGTGTCAAAATAATTATAAAAAACTTGGCAACAATTTTGTTTTATTCAAAATTAAAATTAGAAAGGCAATTTCATGTGTCAAAATGATAATAATTCTACGTGTTGATAATGCCAAAATGAATATTAGTATGATAACTTCAAGTGCCAACAACGAATCAAAGTGATGATTTATATGACAAATTTTGGTGTCAATTTTAATATAAGAAATTAAGTAACAATTTCATACTCAAATAAATCTATCTTCCATGTGACAACTTCAGGTGTCAACATTAATTTAAAGTGGTGATTTCGATATGACAACTTCTGGTGTCAATAAAGATTGAAAAATAAAAAAGGAATAAACGAAGAATAACGACAACAATAGAATTTGAATTTATAAGAAAATCAAACCTTACTACGTGTACTACCTCAGAGGAGAAGATCAAAACTTAGACATTGTGTAGCCTTCTTGCTGATAATGTTTCTGGAACAACAAAGAACAAAGAGAAATTGCAATAATAAAAATAATAAAAACAAGAGGAGATAGAAGAGAAGTAGACTGTGTTATGAAGCATCCGATCTGGGGAAAGACACCAGTCCTTTATTTACAGTAGAGGGATGAGCGATATGGATAAGATACAATGATATGATCTTATCCTATGGATAAGACATAATCCCCAATATAAATCCTATATTATCCATTTACAACACTCCCCCTTATCCAGCCTTAAGTGTGGACTCTGCTCATGAATGCTTTGGGATTCTGAGCTTCATATGAGTCTAACAGAGGGGTGGATACTTCAGGATCCTGAGTTGATGAGATTTTCCTCGTTAAACCCTTTGGTTATGGAAAACCTTGTGAAAGAAAACCATATCTAAGGAAAAGAGTATAAATTCCCTCTAACTCCCCCTGATCTGTACAAGCCCTTCGGTTTTCAGATCACTTAGGCATTTTTCATCACTCATGTTTACAACATTCCGAAAATACATACAAATTACAAATATCACTATTATTAAGCAGCTGCTGAAACCAAAAACTCTGGAGAGTGTGTATTGTTTCATCGCCTCTGATGTGGTCTCCTCAAAAGTGAGGTAAGCATGTGGCATGGTCTTCAGCATATGTGGTTAGCTCTAAAAGATCGGCCTCTGTCCCAGTCGTCACGGGATGCGATGTACCACCAGGCACGCTCAAATACACCATTGGTTTGTTTCTGGAATGGTGAGGATCTCGGAATGATAGGATGATGTTTCCTTCATAGTTTGCTTTACAGATCTGTAGTAGATGGCTGTCTCACTATGGGTACCCAGTCTGTGATTTCTCATTATTGGGTTCGGACATGTAACCTGCCATTTGCATAAGCATGGATGATAATTCTTTATAAGATGAGCCCAAATCTATAGACACTTGGAGGAAGCTTAGAAGATGCTTAACTCCAGTCTAATGGTACATTTTAGGTGCCTAACAGTCTCTGGCTATTGAATTTACTGCAACTGCGATATCGGGACGCGTGCAGTTAGCCAGGAGTGCACTAATTGGGTATATCACCCCCATTCCAGCGAACGAAAAGGGTATTTTTGTACATCCATTTAGCATACTACCATAGGTGTACTTATTGGATGACAATGGTCCTTGTAATTTCTTCAACGCACTCTGGACATATGAATTTTAATGTAACATGATTTTATATTTTTAGAAAATAAATCCGGGAGCCATGACTTAATTTATTTTGCCTAGATCTTCCATTTCATATTTGATGGTCAGGTTGAATAGACAATTCGGTTTTCTCTTTAGGAGATCCAATGAGATTTAAGTTGTTTCCAATTATGATCTCAAATCCTGTCATTTTCTCTTTATACAGAAGCAAAGACAACTCTTAGTAGGAATCATTGCTTTGTCAAGTGATTCTCTTGGTTGTACAATATTTATTGTTCTTATTATTCTTATTCTTTAATATAATAGACGTTTCGAAGTATATTCAAGCATTTTAATGAAATAAGAAATATATCTTTATCAAGATTTCCTTAGAGGTATGTCGTGGCAACATCCAATAGTAGCATATCCAAAATTTTCTTTACCAAATCGTAAGGTATTCGCAGTGTATAACTTAGGAAATCGGATGCATTATTTATATATGAGTCATGCTCATTTTAATTTGTTTATTCCCCAGTTTCAGCGAAAATATTCTAGAACTATAGGTTGTACCTTATAGCATAGGATTTTGTACTTATTTATTCTTATTTATGCAATACTTCTTTTGTCCATAGGTTTGACACATTTTGGTGTCTGGACTTCAGGTCCGAACACTGCACGTTTCATAAGTGAGTCCAGATCATCTTTTATTGCATCGTTCCATATTTGGCTAATCTCTACATTTGCATTTTAGCAACAGAGTATGGAACGATATTATATAAGTAGCATCGCTTTTGTGATGTATGTGGCAATTTGATACGTGAATATATTGTCGACAATAGTGTTCTTTCTGTCCAACACCTCCCTAGTACGTACAACATTTACTTTCATTTCAGTTTTTCCCGGCATTTCCTCTGCATTGGATTCTAGGAAGGCTGAGGGTATAGACATGAGTTCATTGTCCTGTGGTAGTATTGTCTTAAGCTCTCCATGAGTTTATTTTTCGATTTTTGTCCTTGGAGCCTGGTGGTCTGTCTCTTTTCTGTTGAGAAAAAAACCACTTCTGCTGCCGGTGGATTGCATCCATTCTCAGGTATGTCAATCCTAGCTGGAGTATTCACAGCAGGGATGTGTGATCTGACAATCTTCTGGTTGTCAGTAACTATGTCCGATAACCGTTGAATGATTTTCTTGATTGTGATGGATCTTCAGGGTATCATTATCACATTTTATATTTATCAGATCATAGAGTTTTGTTTATTTATTCCGAATGGTCAGTATGGCTTCATGCCTCAAACGAGTTGAGTTTAACACTCGAAATGTGGACTTACCTATGCACAGTCTTTGGGACGTGCTTTTAACGCCTCCCCTGTTTGGGGTGTAAGGTATCTAGGGTGTATCAACCTTATATGGATTCTAAGACGGTGTTGATGTCCTCATTTTATTCTCTGTGGTGTTGTGGGGATATAAACTGCACATCCAAAATCGTAAAATGTGTGATATTTGATGGTGTTTCGTATGTCTGTTGCATCGGAGAATGACTTTGATTCCCAGAGGGTATGAGTCTTATATATTAAGCAGCATGCAAGATTACATGTCTCCATATAGTCATCAGTAACTGGAATCAATGGATGTGTAATCCATTAAAGTTATTTTTAACAATTGATTTTTTAAACCCATTCTGGGTGTGAACACATTCTTCAGGGTGTTCAACTTTTATTCCAGTTGCAAATTGTTTTTATATCTCAGTTTTATCCATTTTGCCCATAATTTTGATAATTTGTCATATAAAACTGGACCACGGTTGGATAATAAGCCTACAAATGACCATTTAGAGAATGATAAGTACTGTAAGGTACTTTATCAGCCATGTACTGTGAGTGGATAAATATCACTCAAGTACTCTCAAGGAAAAAGAATTATTATTGTTATTATTATTATTTTAATATAGATTGGTTTTCACTCCATAGAATGGAGATTCATCCTTCTGAAGAATCTTCGTGTTCTGTAGAATATTTTGTGGGTTTGGGATAAGATGTAGTGCACCATTACCGGCGTCTAAACCACTTGTATCAAAGTATAAAATTTTATGAGATCGGGCACATTTGTGTGCTCCTTTTAATTTTTGCTCCATTCTTCGAATTTCGTATGGATCTTTTTAAGGTTCATTCAAACACTCAAGTATGGTCTTCAGGCCATTATTTATCTTAAGTCGTTATATACGAATATTCGATGTTTATTTATTTCATTAGTTTTTCTATGGATTTCGTATCGACGAATATCCTTGAAACTTTTCTTTTTCCACATTTTCTGAGAGTACTGTGCATCCTCACATTTTGTTCAGGAGTTTACATACTTGCAATTGTTTAATCCTCAATTCAGACATCTCAAGATAGTACTTCAAGACTATCGTTAGAATGAGATGCTTTTGATAGCATGCGTCATGAGTGATCATGTGGATGGTTTATCCACAATTTGTTTGACAAGTTCAATGAGTCAAACCTGTAGCACGTATAATCATTGCAACATATACTTCAATGCAAAACATAACCATTTATATCAAAATATGGTATGTAATTAAAACTTTGCATATAATTTATTTCAGTGCATAGAAGTAGTATTTGATTGCTATCTCAAAATACTCCTGACAATTATATTTTGGCAACTAGTCACGCAAATTATTGTTTTTCAAAGTCTTTATGTGCTCAAAGAATAGCTAAGTATGCAATAGCTAGATTTCAGTTTTTGTCTCTAGACTAGCTTTATAAATCTTGCAATTGTTTTGGCATCAATGATATTGTTTTGGGTTGTTTTCTCACCGCTGAATTGTTGACCGGAGGGCTGGAGGTCAACGTGGTCAAAAGGGGACACGTGGGACCTTCGGGATCGGTTAAAGGCACATTCACTCGGTGAGGGACGCGTGGATCCTCGCGTCGGCTTGCCAAAGGGTAGACTTAGCAAAGCGGCGGCCTCCTTGTGGTGGGGGCAAGCGGGCTCGTGATTGAAGATGCTCGGATTCGGTTGGAAAGACGCTGACGGGTAGCCTCGGCATCGCTGGGTCTGCTCAACCTGAATAGACAAGAAAGCTCGTCAGAGGGTCAGACCTTGGTTCTGACCAAGTCCCCTCCGATGTCTAAGTCAGAACGGATCTGAAGAGTGCTCGGTGGGATCGGTATGGCTCACGGGGAGGCCAATATACGAGTCCTCGGGCCGAGCTGTGGAGAGGAAATGTAAAGTGGAAGATAAGGTCGTATGAGTAGAATACCTCCGTGTTTCTGTATCCAGGAAGTGATCCCCTTGTGCGTTGTACATCAAGTCCCTTTATATGAGTCATCTCGCGTCTGCACCTCCTCAACGCCCCCCCCCACTTCTACCCCCACGATCTGCCTCTTTGATGGCATCTTCATGGGCCATGAAGGTGGACATAATAGGGCCCCTTAATGGTGATTAAGGGGATGCGCTTTAAGGAGAGCGGTTAGCTCCTGCTAACGCGGGCTGATGAGGGCGGCTGCGTCGATCAAGGCTAACCCGACTCCCAGTCTTTGTTGGGGCCTTGTTGCCTGGCCCGCTCTCCTTTAGGGCCACCTACTTGCGATGTGGGCCTAGGGTCGTTCGATCTTGGCCCATCCCAGAATGGTTGTATCAATTGCCCCCATCGCTCGGGCCGTTCGGATTCTGCCAGTTCGGTTCGGGCGATGTGGCTTTGTGTGGATTTTGACAGGTGCATCAGTCGAGGTAGCGTCATTAAATGGAAGTCATTATGACGCTACCCGGTTGGACTTCTCCCGTCCTTGGGAGCGGAATTCAAAGTGTCACCGGTCGCTAGATGTCGCCACGTGTCCTCCTTCGGATGGCCCAGATTCGGAGATTGTCTTTCGTATAAAATCATCACCCTTCTAGGTTTGATCTTCACGCTTTCTGATCTGATCATGTTCCTGCGAGTGCTAGTGAATACGACTTAGCCTTCCTTTTCTGATCTTCTTCCAAGGTAATCTCCTTTTCCTTCCTTTGTCTTACTCTATCCGTCCTATGGCTGCACTTAGGATAGGAGGTCCCGCTCCTGGGTCCGGAGTTCCCCAGGTTCCAGGGTCCGGCAACCCTCCGGCCTTAGAACACGATAACCCCCCGACGCTTCGTCTGACTCCCGACAGAGGGAAGGACTTGATGTTTGAAAATCCAGCCCACTAAGATGTCGCCCGTGCGGCGGCAAAGTTCGACGTTCCTTTGGTGATCCTCAGCCTGTCATCGTCCGTCTCTTATGCCATGATAGAGGAGATTCGGGCAAAGTATCTCTGCCACCCGTACGGCGTTCGGATTCCCTTTGCCGATGAAAGGATTTTCTACCCAGGGAGCTGTGAGATCGGTGTTTATGTTGAGATGTTCCGCATGGAACTTCGTTTCCCTCTCCACCCGTTCAGCTTCCAGGTCCTAGATTTCTTGGAGGTGGCCCTGTGCTAGCTGACTTCTTACTCAATCGCGGTCGTGGTGGGATTTATTATGATCTTCCATGGGAATGGGTTGGAACCGATCTTGCCCCTCTTCTTTTATCAGTTTCGAGTTCAAACGGTCTGTCAGGGATCATGGCAGCATCTCCGCGCCCGGGCCAGGAGGGAGTGTCTGACGGGCCTGCCCCACTGGGTTGGTGACTGGAGTAGGGATTATGTTTTTGTCACTTTCTCAGAAGACGTCGTGATTATGACCAGTTGGTGGAGCTTGTGTTGATACGGCCTGACATTGTCCCTTTCCGAGGCCGACCAGGTCACGGTCAGACGTTTGTCATTGCTGTCACTGGTGGAGAGGTCGGTCTGGCATCTGCTGGACGACCTTCTCCTCAAGAACGTCCTATGGTCCCCGGTAGGTGCTTTCTTCTCGTCGCTCTTCGTCGACGCTTACCCTGATCTTCTCTCCTTCTGCAGGAATGGAGGGTCGTGAATTCAGCCGCGATGTCTGTGAGCTCATTCGCCGGGGGGTCCATAGCAGGCGAGGGAACCCCTCTGGCGATGCGCCTCGGTAGAAGGTGGAAAAGGAGATCCGCACGGCTGACGTCACGGTGGGGACGGTAGAGCCGATGGTCCTACCCTCTCCTCTGCCCGAAGTCGTCGTCGATTCCCCGGTGGTGGGGAATTTGACCGGTGATAACCCTGATCCCGCCTGCACCGAGGGGGTAGATCGAGTCCCTGGCCAGGGTCCCGGAGACCGGCAGGGAACCGCGAGGGGGAATGGAAGCACCCCTCTTCTAATCCTACGAGGCCCGCCGAGAGGAAGGAGACGAAGAAGGGGGAGGGTAGGCCCTCGACAATGCCCGAGGCACCGATCCTTTTGGTGGAAACCCTCCCGCTGGTGGAGGTGGCCGCTTTCGCTGACCTGGCCGAGCAGTCGCCAGTTGGCACGGGGGGCACCTTGTCGGTACTTGAGGCTGGCCCGGATCTTCCACCCGGAGATTTGGTCTTCCTCGATCGAAGGGTGGCCCTCCGGTAGGCACATGGCTCTGTCCTCCCGAGGGACCACTTCTATTTGGAGGGGGTTCACCATGATCACCTGGCGGACTCTCTGGTCTGGCAACTTTAGCAGGTTGGTGTCCTTCTTTCCTTCACCTGCGATCCTCGACATCCTTTGCTCATTTCTTCTGTCTTATAGGCTTCCACGATGGCTGTCAAGGTGTAGTGCCACGGGGAGCGGGTAGTCAGCCTCGAGGCGGCTTTGGCACAAGAGTGCCTAAGGGCCAGGTCGGCTGAGGTGGCTGCTGAAGAGGCCCGTCAAGAAGCCCGTCGTTTGCGGCATCGGGTGGACGAGCTCACGTCTGAGGTGAGAGACCTGAGGGAGGCCTTGACAACTGACATGCGTTTATATTTTATATATTCGTGCACGTCTTCTTCGTGATTTTTCGTTTTTTTCCGTCGTTTTGTATCCACTCTTTTGTGTTGTTTGTATCTTTTCACTTTCTTTGTGTTTCTGTGTCGTTGCTGGAGATTTCCAGTACTGGGGACATATAAAGTAGATAGCATGAGTCCCCGGAGCAACGGTAGATGTCACACACGATCCTGAGGGCCAAACGTCGAAGAATATCATATTTCAGCCCTCAACCAATCGGGTGGACGGACCCACCCGATCGGTTTGTGCTCGCATATCCGACCCGAACAAAAGCAGCAGTGAAGAAGAGCCCACCCGATCGGTTCAGTGATCAGGTGGAGCCGTAGTCCTCTCTGTTTTTGGAGCTGCTTCTTAACCGGTCAGTCGACCCGATTGGTTCAGTGATCGGGTGAAGCCGCAGTGTTCTCTGTCTTTTGGAGCTGAATTCCAACCGATTGGGTGACATCTCATCTGATCGGTTCATCTGTAGCCGAATTCTCCCAGCTCGCGACCTGACGACATCACCCGATCGGTTCAACGACGGGGTGATGTATCTCCAAAGCTGAAGACCAAGTCGACATCCGTCTCACCCGATCGGTTGATGCTTCAACCGATCGGGTGGACGCTTATCTATATATATTGCCCGAGGTTTTCCCAGAAAACGATCCATTTTTTCAGATTGTCTTTTTGGGATTTTGGCGACTGCAATTTTATTTTGTTTTGTAAGTTCTCTGATTGTCTTGATATTTTAACATTTCGTTCTTAATACTATTTGCTCCGTATTTCTATTGCTTGATCTTGATTCCAATGGTTAAATTTTGTTGTGTTGCTATCTTTGTAATGAATCATGAGTACTTACCCAATCTAGGGCATTGGTGGAAGCCCCTTTATGGGTTCACCCTAGGACGACTATAGGATTAGGATTTCGATATGATCTAGGAATTTAGATGGTTACGCGGGGCGTCTTATTATCATTGGCGGGAGAAAGACCACCTCTGACCATCGGGCCAAGGGGAAATAAAACTGGCGTTTGATCCCCTAGCCACATCTCATACCCCTAGCGTAGACATTGAATCTTAGCGCGTGCGAACGACATGATGAAATGTTGGGAGTAATCGTTGCGAGCTTAGTGCTCCCGGAGTCGGTCGGTGCTAATGGACATGGGAATGCCCACCGTCCGAACCCGGGTAGACTTAGCGTATCATCCTGGGCATCAACCGGAATATCGGGCCCATGGGACGCTAAGTATCACTCTTAGAGGCAACGTCTCACCACTACACCCTAGAATCCGATCGTATTCCTATCTGTCGGTTGTAACAGAGAGGACACATGATAGGGGGAAAACCAAAGTCCTAGGTTCCCCTTTATATCTTACACCTTACCGTAATTCTATTTCGTGATAACCTACCGATCGTCAGGGCTAGCTCACCCACCGGGTGATCCGGTTCCTACTTGTTAACAAGCACAACACACGCCTCCCTGAGTTCGACCCCCAAGCCACACTACAATACCGTGCGCTTGCGGTTATAAATATTTAAATCTGGTATCCTTGATCCTATTGCATACAGTGCCAAATTTAGGGGACGTCAAGCTTTATAGCACCGTTACCGGGGAGGCAACATGCTTGTTTCTTTTAGGACCCTGTGAACCCCCGAGACTAGTTCACATCCTTACCCCGTGATAGTTTTCACGTTCTACTCACCTTTTTAATTCTATTTGAACATATTGTACACAGTCATTGTATAGGGTTGTTAGATTATGTCTCCATACCGCCATCATTATTTCTTATCTCTCCATTCATACAACTTGTGCTATTAACGTGCTCTCTATTCTTGCAGTCATTTTTCTCTCCTTTTCTTACAGGTTTTCTACTCTACAGCAAGAATGTCGTGTGCCGTTTCGGGCAATATCTGGGCACATGCACACCACGTTAACTATTTGGCCCAGAGTCTGGCAGAATCTCTAAACTCCTCGTGTATCCTATCCTTTCTGTCATCTGCTGTAGAAAATCAAAAGGGGAATCATGATGATCAGCAGCCTCCCGACACGACATTTTTTCCTCTCGATGAGGCGATGTTTATCGACATGCCCATTACCGACTTCAGTGGAGGAGAGCTATGCACCTATGGGGAGGTTTGTTTGGAGGATCATCAGACAGAGTTCATCGAGTTCGGTGAGCAGGAGTCTATCTCAACCTGGCAGACCTCTACAGAACACCCTGGATCTTGGGACCATGAGGAAGCTGAAAGTAGAGGTGGAGAACTATCCACTATTGAGACCTAATTTCGCGTTGAAGCCTTCTTCCCGGAAGATTATCATGCACTTGAGAGGGACCCAGAGCCTCCCTCCTTAATCCCCTCACTACCTTGCAAGGCTTCGCCATGCAAAACCACTGCTGAAAGTGAAGTTCCCGATGCTAGCATCCAGGGGACACATGAAGAAGTCCTTTCATTGGAGGATGCTCAGCTCGAAAAATATGTGTCGGGACCACATGAAGTTGAGATGAAGGAGTTACCTCCGGGATTGAAGTATGAATATTTGGGGGAGTATTCGACGCAGCCAGTCATAGTGAACCCCTCGCTACCCGAAGACCAAATGACCAAACTACTTGATGTTCTAAAAGAATTTAAGAATGTTTTCGGATATGCAATTGAAGACCTGAAGGGAGTGAGCTTGGGGCTATGCTCGCACAGGATATTGCTTGAAGATAAGCAAGCCTCTTCCATCGAGCCACAACGAAGATTGAATCCCATTATGATGGAAGTGGTCAAGAAGGAGATAGTTAGACTTCTCCAGGCCGGGATCATATACCCTATTTTCGACAGTCGTTAGGTTAGCCTGGTACATGTTGTGCCCAAGAAGGGAGGAATGACGGTCATTCATAACGAGAAAAATGAGCTTATACCCACGAGGACCGTCACCGGATATCGGATGTGCATCGATTACTGGAAATTGAACAAGGCCACAAGGAAAGATCACTACCCTCTCCCTTTTATCGATCAGATGCTCGAAAGACTGGCCAAGCATAACTACTTCTGCTTCATGGATGGATACACTGGCTTTCTGCAAATTCCCATCCACAATGATGACCAGGAAAAGACGACTTTTACTTGTCCATTTGGGACGTATGCTTACAGGAGGATGCCCTTTGGGCTTTGCAACACCCCGGCTACATTTCAAAGACTGATGTCCGCAATTTTCTCCGATTACTCCCAAGATATATTGGAGGTCTTCATGGATGATTTTTCCGTCTATGGAACGGAGTTCGACTCGTGTCTCTGCAACCTGACTAAGGTCCTTAAAAGGTGTCAAGATAAAGGGCTAGTTCTAAATTGGGAGAAATGCCACTTTATGGTCCAAGAAGGGGTCGTATTAGGGCACGTTATTTCTTCAAAAGGGATTGAGGTGGACAAGGCAAAGGTAGATGTGATCGAAAAGCTTCCGCCTCCACTTAACCTTCGGGGAGTCCGTGGTTTCTTTGGGCATGCGAGATTCTACCGTCGGTTCATAAAGGACTTCTCTAAAATTTCTTGGCCCCTGACCCAACTCCTCATGAAGGATACACCTTTCGTCTTCGATGACAAGTGTATGGAAGCTTTCCACCTTTTGAAGCAAGCCCTTATTTCCGCACCTGTGATTCAGCCGCCTGACTGAAATCTACCTTTCGAGTTAATGTGCGATGCTAGCGACTATGCAGTTGGGGCCGTCTTGGGGCAAAGGAAGGACAAAAATCTGCAAGTCATCTACTATACGAGCAAGACCCTCGACGAAGCCCAAAGGAACTATACGACAACAGAGAAGGAATTGCTAGCTGTCATCCATGCCATGGACAAGTTTCGATCGTATCTTGTGGGTGCCAAGGTAACGTGCACACTGATCACGCCGCCCTCAAATACCTTTTGAGCAAGAAGGAGGCCAAGCCGCACCTCATAAGGTGGATTCTCCTCCTCCAGGAATTCGACTTGGAGATTAAGGACAAGAAGGGGGCGAAGAATGTCATCACCGACCACCTGTCTAGGTTGCATACTCTCGATCCGGATGCCACTCCTATTGATGCCTCACTCCATAACGAGCATATTTTCTCTATCTCTTCTATTTGGACTCCATGGTATGCTGACATCGCCAACTATCTAACATACGCCATCGTGCCCCCACAATGTGAGCTACCAGCAAAAGAAGAAATTCTTTCACGAAGTCCGGAAATTTTATTGGGATGACCCTTATTTGTACAAGACTTGCAATGATGGGTTGATACGAAGGTGTATTCCCGAAACAGAAGCGACCTTCATAATTTCTCATTGCCATGATCAACCATGTGTAGGCCATGCAAGTGCTTATAAGACCACGACAAAGATTCTCCAGAGTGGATTCTATTAGCCAACTCTTTTCAAGGACACATATGCTTATGTCCAGGCTTGCGACAAGTGTCAACGGACGGGAAACATATCCAAGAGAAATGAAATGCCTTAGCATTACATTTTGGAAGTTGAGATCTTCGATGTTTGAGGAGTCGACTTCATGGGGCCATTTCCCTCATCCTCCGGAAATCAGTACATCTTGGTGTCCGTGGATTATGTGTCGAAGTGGGTGGAGGCGATAGCTAGCCCCACCAATGATTCCCCAGTGGTGGTCAAGTTATTTAAAAACAACATCTTCCAAAGATTCGGCGTGCCTCGAGTCTTAATTAGCGACGAAGGGAGCCACTTCATAGAGAAGAAATTCGTAGCTCTCTTGAAGAAGTATGGAGTGCAACACCGAATCGGGCGTGCCTATCACCCGTAGACTAGCGGCCAGGTGGAAGTTTCAAACAGAGAGATAAAGAGCATCTTGGAGAAGACTGTGGCTAGCTCTAGGAAGGATTGGTCATCAAAACTTTCAGATGCGCTCTGGGCCTACAGGACTGCATTCAAGACCCGGATCGGCACAACCCCTACCGACTTGTCTATGGAAAAGCATGTCATCTGCCTGTGGAATTGGAGCATAAGGCATTTTGTGCTGTCAAGAATCTGAATTACAACGCCAAGGAGGTAGGGAGCCACCGACAACTCCAGCTGAACAAACTTGATGAGATCCGACTCAACGCATACGAAAATGCCCGAATCTACAAAGAGAAGTTGAAGCGGTGGCACGACTGGCGCATTTTAAAGAAAGAATTCAAGGAAGGGGACTTAGTTCTCCTATTCAATTCAAGGCTGAGACTCTTTCTCGGGAAGCTCAAGTCCAGGTGGTCGGGACCGTACAGAGTCACCAAGGTCTTCCCACATGGAGCAATCGAGATGATGGGAAGAGATGAACCATTCAAGGTCAATGGGCAGCGTTTAAAACACTATGCGATCAGCGAGCCTGTAACTTCTCCGATGAGGAGCTCAGCGATCAACAACTCTGCTACAAATCCTCCGGATCCGAATTGATTGCGAAATGAGGAGTCGAGCTACCGACTATAACCAAGCGCTTCATGGGAGGCAACCCATGTCCTGAACTTTTATCAGTTTTTATAGGATTAGTTTTCTAATTTTTATGAATAAATACTGCTATGAGGATTTTGTTGGGAAACTTAGATAATTTTTGTATTTGTGCAGAAAATTGCCCCCACCCGATCGGTTCATGCATCAACCGATCGGGTGGCCTGTATTAGGAGATGGCCATGTATCAGCACATAGGCCAACCGATCGGGTGACATAAGCGGCAATCGAGTGGCAGACTGGGTGGAGATGACAGAGCTGTCGGGAATTTTGGTGAAAACCCAACCGATCGGTTGAGTTGAAGAGGCGATCGGGTCGCTAACCGGGTGGAGAGTACAGAGCTCTCGGGAAATTTGTGAAGCGGTCAACCGATCGGGTGAAATCTCACCCGATCGATTCACTTGTAGCTGCATTCCAACAAGAAAATTTCGAAATCGACCCACCCGATCGGTTCGTCGACCCCTATATCTACATAACCCCCTCACCCGACTTCATTCGCCCGACGTCCAAAAATTCCTCTTCGAACGGTTGATTTCGCCTTCCTCTCAAACGATCTCTTTCTTCACTCCCACCACTCCCAATCGCCTTTCCCCACTCCCACCACTCCCAATCGCCTTTCCCCACTCATTCCCACACTTCCCCCACCATCAAAACCCTCCCATTGACCACATTCACCTGCAAATCACCCTAACCATAACCCTAGTCCCCAATTTTCGAAATTTTAATTCTTGTTGGTATAGCAAGCGGCGGCTCCTCAAATCACTCCATCATACAATGTGGGATCTCTCGGAAGCTTGGACTTGCATCATTGTCGGGTAACCTCTTTCCAAACTTTATGTTTCTTTTCTTATGTGTAATGTCTTGAATTTGTGTCTGCCTACTACATCTGTTTTATCATCATCGTAGACACCCTTCCCCACGTTATTGTTCTTCCCCCGCATCATTACCATGTCTAGGAAGGGAAAAGAGCCAGCATCATCATCACGCAGACACAACCTACATGGCCCTTTTCCCCCTTCTTACCTTGGCAATAATCCTTCATCTGAAGAACAATCCACACATTTGCACGCCCTTCTTCATCGCCCCATGTGACCTACCCTTTTTGCTGATCGCCCCCACACTCGAATCTCTCGGACTTTTTAGGGGCATCGCCAAACTTTTCGAATGCATTGGGTGTGATTTCCTTCTGCGTGCTTTTGCCCACACACATCGGAATCTCACACTCGAGTTCCTTTCTTCTCTCGAAGTGTATGATTGGGGATTTGCTTTCTGCGCTTTTAACTCTGACTTTACAATGACGTTTGCAGAGCTTAACAATTCACTAAATTTCCCTCACCCCGATCGTTATGTTGAATGTTTAACTCATGATCGGTCTGACATCTATTCTTACTTCCAGGACGACGGTGTTTGGCAAAGATTCACCTGGTATCCATCCTTCCCATCTGAGGCACTTGCCTCATACATCATACACCCATGTTACCGCTTCGCTCACTGCCTCTTTGCCAACACCATTTTTCCCGTGTGGATGTTTCCATGGTGTCTAGGGACGAGCTTTTCTTTCTGTATGCTATGTCTCACGACAGAATCCGTGGACATAACCCCTTACCCATCAACACCGGCCATTTGATCATCCACGAAATTTTGTCTGTTAGCCGTGCAACTTCCGGACCAATTTGTTGCGGTGGGATGATCACCCTAATTTTCAGTCGTTTTTTGAGGCTGCCGTCTAACCTCTAAATTTTACCAGGACGTACCCATATCGATCGCGACCACTTGATCGATATCGGTATGATCACTCCTTTTGGTCATGAATGCGCAGTCTACCTTTATAGTCCTCACAATACTCCATTTGCCGTCCTCCCGCCATCTTCTCTTGAGCATATCCCCATTTACATTTCTCATTAACCGTGGGAATTCTATCCGGATCCTTGGTATTCCTCACTAGTACATTTTCCTCCCTTGGATCCTCCCGATTGGCACTCGTATGCCGATTCACCTGGTGCCATCATTATCCACCATGATCCATCGATAAATTTCAATGCACCTGAGATCCAGCCCATTGCCCCTCCTTCTCCTGTCGGTACACCTTCTCCATCGTCATCACAATCTTCTTTCGTCCACTATTCCCCACCCACCTCACAAATCCCCCAACAATCCTTCCGATAGCAGCTCAGATTGATTTTTCCCCCTTGCCATTTATTCTTCATCGCCATGATCACACATTTTTGCTAGCATTGTCATGATCAGCTTGGGGGAAATCAATTTTTGTGCATGTTGTCGTGTCATGTCATTGGTGTGTGTTTGTTGATAAGTGTTCATGTTCATGTGTGTTATATAGTCGGATATTTTCATTATTTTCCGTTTCGTTTGTGTGTCTTTCATGTTTTTCTATTTTTCGTGTCGGTGCGTACTTCCCTCCCATTTTCATTGCCCTCCCGTATTTACTCTTATTACATTGAGGGCAATGCAAGATTCAGCTTGGGGGAGTCGCACTTTGTGCGTTAGTGTTATCTTTTTTCCCGTTTTTGAGTCATTTTCATCATGTTTTTCTTTTTCTTCTCATCCTTTGTTCTCCCTCTCCTAGAGATGACCCTACATGATGAACTTCCACGGAACCACACACACACTTAGCTTAGCTACGATAATCACTTTCACTAACCCTAGGAAGCCGTGTCTTATTTCATTTCATGCTTCACGGGTTCACTTTGCTTTTGTGTGAGTTGTTGGTCATGGCTAGCTAGTTGGTGTGATTCTACTTTGTGATTTTGTTTTTATATACCTCTCCTTGGTTGACCCCTAGACTATCATGCTTCAATTTCGAATATGCGGTATTTTGCCATACTGTCTGCTTCTCTATGCATGAATAATATATATATATATATATATATATATATATATATATATATATATATATACTACGCTTCAATTCGCATGTGTCGAGACTCTACCAATAGGACTAGGATAACCCATTTTGCTTATGCTCTGATTCGCAAAATTTTTTTCTTTTTCCCAAGTGTTCAGAATTCGATTTCTTTTTTGTTTTACTTGGTGCAAATCCCCTCATCGTGTACCGTCTCCCACTTGGGAGAGTACACAAATATATAGCCCAAAATCCAAAAATCCAAAAAGTAAAAAAAAGAGAAGAAAGAAAAATCCAAAATGAAGAAAAGGGGAGAAAAAATATATGTATAGCCAAAAATCCAAAAAAAATACAAATACCCCAAACACAAAAAAATTCCCGTTGTGAATACTATTCCTATCCACCGTGAATAAAGGGAAGGCGAGAATTTGCACCAAGTATTCTACTCCACACCTTCTCAACCTCCTTCGTTTTCGAACACACTTGGCATAGGAATTTTCTAACGATTATCTAGGCAAAGTGCGGTGAACTTCTGTTCCTAGCAGCGGAGTCCCCGACACATAATACGCTTCGATTCTTATTCTACTCTCATGCATGCTTGAGCTTTTATTCACCGCTTATTCGAATTGAATTGATATTTGGGTCATTCCTTGGGTATGTGTATATGTAGCTTAATTGCAATATTTAGATAGTAACACCGTCTGCTAGCTCACAACCTCACTCACTCACGCTTCACCGTGTGGACCCATGACACTTGTATGGACCCGTATTCCTGGGTTTAGTGATGTGTTTATCGCATGCTTGCTTAGTGGGGTAAGTTACTTCTTGTTGGCTCTGACGGGTGATCTAGGGATCTGATTTCTCTTTCTGTTTCTTCCTTTCTATTTTTTCCTCCGAGCTCCTACTCTCACTCGTCTTCCTCGAGGACGAGGAAGGGTTCAGCTTGGGGGATTTTGACGTGCGTTTATATTTTATATATTCGCATATGTCTTCTTCGTGATTTTTCGTTGTTTTCCGTCGTTTCGTATCCACTCTTTTGTGTTTTTTGTATCGTTTCACTTTTTTTGTGTTTTTGTGCCATTGCAGGAGATTGCCAGCGCTGGAGACTTATAAAGCAGATATCATGAGTCCCCAGAGCAACAGAAGGTGCCACGCGCGATCCCGAGGGCCAAACGTCGAATAATATCATATTTCAGCCCTCAACCGATCTGGTGGACAGACCTACCCGATCAGTTTGTGCACACGTATCCACCCGGACAGAAGAAACAGTGAAGAATATCCCACCTGATTGGTTTAGTGATCGGGTGGAGCCGCAGTCCTCTCTGTTTTTGGAGCTGCGTCCCAACCGGTCAGTCGACCCGATCGGTTCAGCGATCGGGTGATGTATCTCCAAAACTGAAGACCAAGTCAACATCCGTCTCAGCCGATCAATTGATGCTTCAACCGATCGGTTGGACGCTTATCTATATATATTGCCCTAGGTTTTCCCAGAAAACGATCCATTTTTTCAAACTGTCTTTTTGGGATTTTGGCGGCTGCAATTTTATTTTGTTTTGTGAGTTCTCTGATTGTCTTGATATTTTAACATTTCGTTCTTAATACTATTTGCTCCGTATTTCTATTGCTTGATCTTGATTCCAATGGTTAAATTATGTTGTGTTGCTATTTTTGCAATGAATCGTGAGTCGTTCCCCAATCTAGGGCATTGGTGGAAGCCCCTTCGTGGGTTCACCCTAGAACGACTATAGGATTAGAATTTCGATATGTTTTAGGAATTTAGATGGTTATGTGGGGCGTCTTATTGTCATTGGCGGGAGAAAGACCGCCTCTGACCGTCGGGCCAAGGGGAAATAAAACTGGCATTTGATCCCCTAGCCACATCTCACACCCCTAGGTAGACATTGAATCCTAGCACGTGTGAACGGTAGGATGAAATGTTGGGAGTAATCATTGCGAGCTTAGTGCTCCCGGAGTCGGTCGGTGCTAATGGACATGGGAATGCCCACCATCCGAAGATCGAGTTACTGAATCGCGTTACCAAATTCAATCCTTAAGGAAAAGAAAGACAACAGGTCCTAGTTGAATTAGCTTCCAATCCTAGCATACTCAAGTCAGTATTCCTAAGCAAGGCACCAGCATAATCCGAGTGCTTACTCTCCACTCGCTAAGCAGTGAGATCTACTTCTTTCAAAGAAAAAGAGATGTAATAGGGCTCAATGCATCTAATAAAGGGATTTGAAGCTAAAGGAGAACAAGGGAACAGATCGAAGCTAGCCAGATCGCCCTCTTACAGGCCTTTCTCCACAGGAGCATCATCAATCTTAGGGCTTAACAGCGCCTCTGGCCTTGATTCAGGTGATTGACCCTTAGCAGTCATGATGGTTGAAGACGGATAGCCACCAGTACAGGGTAGACCTAGCGTATCATCCTGGGCATCGACCGGAATATCAGGCCCATAGGATGCTAGATATCACTCTTAGAGGCAACGTCTCACCACCAAACCCTAGAGTCCGATCGTATTCCTATCTGTCGGTTGTAATAGAGAGGACACATGATAGAGGGAAAACCAAAGTCCTAGGTTACCCTTTATATCTTACACCTTACCATATTTCTATTTCGTGACAACCTACCGATCGTCAGGGCTAGCTCACCCACCGGGTGATCCGGTTCCTACTTGTTAACAAGCACAACACACGCCTCCCTGAGTTCGACCCCCAAGCCACACTACAACACCGTGCGCTTGCGTTTATAAATATTTAAATCTAGTATCCCTGATCCTACTGCATACAGTGCCAAATCTAGGGAACGTCAATGACCGTCAAGAGGTCTGCCCAAGAGGCATATGAGATGTTCCGCCGGGAGAGAGGCAGGCTCTGGGCTGAGCTGGGGGCCCAACGACAAGCACACCCTGCCTAACTCCTCGAGGAGGTGGAGAGGGGGTATGAGGAGTTCCTGGCACCGAGGATCGCGGCATCTCTTCGGGAGGCTTTTCAGGCCTATGAAGACCTCTTGGCCCCAAGGATCGTGGGGGCCTTCTGGGACGGGTTTCAAAGACTCAAGGAACAGGTCCGGCAGAGGCTTCCACATCCCCCAGCTGGCCTCGAGGGGCCTGTCCATTCGGTGTAGGGGAGGCCCCTGGGGATGCTTCTTCTCGGGCTCCAGCATCGTAGGCGGTGTCCCCCCGTTTTTGTCCTCCCGTTTTGTAAAGAAAAATATTTTAGAGTTTCAAATGTTACTCTTTGAAACCTTCACCCTTTCGTGCACTGTCGTATTTTTGTCAAGCGTTCTTTGGATTGTGCTTTTGACGCTTAGTTGCCCCCCTTCCCACTGCTCATGCTGGGACGGACAGCTGGATTGAGTTGTGGGAGGTTTTTTCTTTGTTGGCTGAGTCATCGTCTTGTCGGAGTGATTAGCCAGTTGGGGGGTCACATCAGCTACGTTGTAGACCAGGCCCATCAGTTTGTTGGGGCTGATCATCGTTTCTCCGATGGATGTTACCCTGTCTTTCCTTGGTATTTCCTTGCAGACGTCCCGTCTCATGCTCCCTAATCAAGCTTGAACAGATGGTCCTTGGAGAACCGCCTCGCCTTGCTTGATGGTCGGGCGATCCCTCCATTTACAAAGAAATGCTCACGGTCCTTCGGCTGAAAGGATGTTCGTCCTGCCGAGGGGTTACCCTCAGCCTCCAGGTCAGGCACTAACCAGGCGGCTAGGTCGGGGGTCGGCTTGCTGGGGGAGCCGCCCTTGGCCTTACGGCTGATTGGAGTGATCGGCCTTTTGGGGGAGTTGCCCGCAGCCGTACGGCGATCGTTAGGATAGGCCTACCGGGGGTGTTTTCCACAATCTTATGGTCGATCGGAGTGATCGGCTTGTTAGGGGAGTTGTCCCCAGTCTTTCGGTCGACCGTTGTGATCGGCCTGCTGGGGGAGTTACCCCCAGTCTTACGGTTGATCGTTGTGATCGCCCTACTGGGAGAGTTGCCCCTAGCCTTACTGTTGATTGGAGTGATCGGCCTGTTGGGGGAGTTGTCCCCAGCCTTACAGGTGATCATTGGGATCAGCCTACTGGGGGAGTTGCCCCAGTCTTACGGTCGATTGGAGTGAGCGGCTTGCTGGGGGAGTTGGCCCCCAGTCTTACGGTCGATCGAAGTGATCGGCTTGCTGGGGGAGTTTCCCCCATTCTTACGGTCGATCGGAGTGATCGGCCTGCTGGGAGAGTTGCCCCCAGTCTTACGGTCAACCGTTGTGATCGGCCTGCTTGGGAGTTGCACACAGTCTTACGGTCGACCGTTATGATCATCTTGCTGGGGGAGTTGCCCCAAGACTTACGGTTGATCGAAGTGATCATCCTTCTTGGTGACTTTCCTCCAGCCTTACGGGAGATCGGGCCATTCGACCAGCCGGGGGAGCTACCCTCGGGCTTACGATCGATCGACGGACCGGCCTGCTGGGGGAGCTGCCCCAGCCTTACAGTCAGTCGGGTCGGTCAGCCAGCTGGGGGGATACCTTCAGGCTTACGACAGAGTGAGGGACCGGCCTGTTGGGGGAGTTGCCCCAGCCTTATGGGCGATCATTGTGATCGGCCTGCTGGGGGAGTCGCCCCCAGCCTCATGGTCGATCGGAGCGATCGGCTGTAAGGACCCTGGCTATGAGGAAAACACTAGAAGGGGGGTTGAATAGTGTTTACGCAATTTAAAAAGATAGTTACACCAAATTAAATTCCTAACCAACAATAAATGCGGAATAATATAAAACCCAAAAAAGAAACAATGCAAACGCAAGGATGTTTCAAGGGTTCGGATTACCCAAGCCACTTCCCGACTTGTTCCCGATAATCCTACGTCCCTTCCACCCAGATACCACCGATACTCAAGTTAGAACCCTAACTTTAGGTTTACTTAAAACCCCACTAGTAGCAACCCTACAAGTGAAATGGAAATACACTCGATATCCTTGACTCCCACAACTTGGGAGTAAAAAAACCACTCTCACAACCCAAGAGTAAATCGAATAACGAAAGTTATGAAATCTGAAATTAAACAACACTTACAATCACCTATGTCTTGGAGTAGAATTTGAAGGAGAAGAGTGTTGTGTGTTGAATGACTCTTTTGGAAGAGAGGAAAGCACTTTCTCTTGACTGCACCAAATGCCTAGAAGAGTTCTCTTTGGTTCTAGGTTGGAGAGCAAGAGATTGAAGATTGGAATTCTAGGGCTTTAGGATTTGAGAGCTTTGATCTTGAGAGAAAATAAAGCTTGAATGTTTGAGCAAATGAACCTTAAATGAATCTTAAAAGTCTCACCTCTCAATGGAACAATAGAGACTTCTTTTATAGGTTTCTTGCACCATTCAACCCGAATTCCCAAAAACTCCTTTGAAATCCATAAAGAAAAACTCAACGGATGGAATCTGTGTAGGATCCTGTCCAAAACAGAGTTAGGATCGATAACATGAAGTTTAGACTTGCGCTTGCGTATGCGGCACGGTAGTCTACGAACTTCGCCTTCGGATTCGCCACGACGGATCGAGTCTTCTCACGAACGGAGTAAGGCTACTAATCCACAATCTAAATCTCTACTTTAGATTAAGAACTTGGATAAGAGGGAGAGAAAGGATTTCTGCAGAGCTTCGCTAGGATGAAGATGCATGCATGAATTTCATGCAAATGGTGTAAGAAATGGCTTACCCTTGGGTCTTATTTATAGCCCCCAAGGTAGTTATTTTAGGGTAAGTTGTTCCTTTGAAACAACTTAATTAAGGTGTGCCATGATACATGGCACATTATAAGCTTAAGTTGTACCATATGCATGGTACAACATAAGCTTAAGATATTCCCCCTTTATTAGCCATATGTCGCATGCACTTATGCATATATAATGCGACTTTCCCACTCATCCAGAGATCCTCTCCGCAAGGGAACAGATTCCCTTTGTACACGACTTCGTGTACGCGACGTTCGAGGTCCGTATTCCCTCGTACATCCCCCACAAGGGTGTACAAACGTCTTCCATATCCAACATCTCCCACTCACACTTGAGGGGATTGTAAGAGAACGTCTTTCCCTTAGTTCTTTCATCTATCATACCGAGAAATAGACCGTGCGACCGTCATGCGCGTAGAGTCTGTTGTTGTGCACTTGTTAGAGATACACAACGACCTCGAAGGTGCAAAGTTGAGTAGTTCAACGCATGCTTTACCCTAGATTATTTCTTCACATTTCTTATACTTTATATTCAACAATTGAATCCCATCTGGATTACAATTGGCTGGCCAGCTTTGAATCATTAAAGTCCAAATGCGAATATGAAATCAATCTTCCTCTTCTTGCGAACCTTCTGATCTTGACTAGACTCGCTTTTCTAACGTGCCCCGCCGAGCCGAATTATCATAGCTCATAAGTAACACGCTAAGATAGCGATCATTTCGTCAAATCTAAAGGAACCAATTGGAGTCCTTGAGGGTAAGAGTAAAGACCCATATGGCCTTTGAGTCTCACATAATAGCAAACACTATTGCTACTAACTCAGTGGTCGAAATGCATACGTGGTATGAACACGTATTACAACATCACTCCTTTCCCAGGGAGAGTATGTCTTAATGATGTTGTACGGATGAAAAGATCAGACACCACAGTGACTATCTTTTTGAGTCCCCTTACTACTCGTGAAATATTCATGGACTCTCATCCTGCATAAGACAGATAGGAAAAAATCATATGAGATCTCTTTCAAATATCCTTGTGATACAGATCTCAGATCTTTTGTAAGCATCCATATGATGCAGATCTTTCATTCGACTATCTTGTTTAAGTCATGACTCTAAATCATTCGTCTAATGATTTTGACTTTAAACTAGTCTCATCTCTATCTTATCCATCTGATAAGATAAGGTGGTTGCTCATGTGAGAGAGCCAACCTTAATCTGTCCGACATACACACAATTCAGCTGAGATTTCAAAAATGTACACAAACATTTCTTAAGAAATTCATATGTAATGTTTGAAAAAGAACTTATTCTTTTATTAATTTTGATCATTTACAGACATGGGAATTTACATTGGTACAACTCAGCTCTTACGCAATCCTTGAGATGATAAGTGTTTGTAAAACACATCTCTGGGGATCGCCTTTGTAAGCGGATCCGCTATCATCTCATGCATAGATATGTACCTTATGTCTACCTTCTTGGTCTTATCATAGTCTTTTGCAAATTTGTAGCGGATATCTATGTGTTTGGTCTTACAATGGAATTTCGGATCTTTGACATAGGCTATAGATGCTTGACTGTCGCTGTGTATAGGTACAGCACCTGAGTCACTTGCATTAATTAGCCTGTCTAAGAACTTCCTAAGCCAAACAGCCTCTTGAACTGCCATGCTAAATGCTACAAACTCGGCTTCCATGGTTGAAAGTGCGATGCAGGATTGTTTCTTGCTACTCCAGGATATTGCACCAGATCCGAGTAGAAAAACATATCCTGAGGTCGATCGTCGTTCATCGAGATCACCCGCCCAATCAGCATCAGTGTAGCCTTCGAGCCTCAAGGCATCTCCTTGATAGCATAAAGCAAAGTCTGCAGTTCCTTTGAGATACCGCATTATCCTCTTAACCGCTTTCCAGTGTACTTGCCCTGGGTTGGATTGGTAACGACTTACCATTCCAACGGCAAAACAGATGTCCGGTCTTGTACACATCATAGCGTACATTAGACTACCAACTGCACTGGAATATGGAACTTTTTCCATAATCTCCTTCTCTTTTTGGTTCTTCGGACATGATTTCAGACATAAATTGTCGCACTTGCTTATTGGAGTATCAATGGACTTGCAGTCCTGCATATTAAAACGTTCTAGAACCTTCTTTATATAAGTCTCCTGTGAAAGAGAAAGAAGTTTCTTCGAACGATTCCTTGAAATCTTAACTCCAAGGATATATGCGGCTTCTCCCATGTCTTTCATCTCAAAAACTGATGAAAGCCAAGCCTTGATATCCATCACAAAGCCCTTGTCATTTCCGGCTATTAAGATGTCATCTACATATAGAGACATAATAACATACTTGTTCTTATTCCTCTTGATATATACACAGTTATCTTCATCAAGCATGGAAAATCCATTTGATAAGACAACCTCTTGAAATCGTATATACCACTGCCTCGAGGATTGTTTAAGACCATATATGGATTTAAGAAGTTTACAAACCTTATGTTCGTTTCCTTCTTTTACAAACCCTGTTGGTTGTTCCATATAGATCTCCTCGTCCAATTCTCCATTGAGAAAAGCAGTCTTTACATCCATTTGATGTAATTCGAGGTCTAAGCAAGCTACCATTGCCAGAATCAGGCGAATTGAGGTAAAACGAACAACAGGTGAGAAGGTCTCTTCGTAGTCTATCCCTTCCTGTTGCGTAAAACCTTTCGCGACAAGGCGAGCTTTATATCTGTCAATAGAGCCATCAGCCTTATGCTTGATCTTGAGAACCCATTTGTTCCCAATAGCTCTACGTCCTCTGGGTAAGTCAACTAAGTCCCATACTTGGTTAACTTTCATGGATTCTAATTCCTCTTGCATCGCTTCCATCCATTTGTCTTTAGCAGGGCAAGATACGGCCTGTTTGAAAGTAGCAGGCTCGTCATCTTCTTGTAGTAAAGTCATAAAGGTTTGCGGAAATTCATCCTCAAATCTTAGAGGAGCCAACCTTGTACGACTACTACGTCGTATTTGAGATTCTTCAAGTCCTTGTTGACTTGAATTTAGATCAATTCTAATATCACTCCCACTTGGAATGTCGTTAGAATTGCTCCCACTTGGATCATTATTCCCGTATGGAATAGGATAATCGTCATTCGTATAATCCATTGGTGAAGGTTGAAACGTATTTTCATTTTCACCAAGAATTCTCCCACTCGAATGAGGTAATCCTTCTTGATCATAAATCTCAAATAGAGATAAGTCCTGACTTATCTCGCCCTGTCTTGGAAACTCGTTTTCCAAGAAAGTGACATCCCTCGACTCAAACTCAATTAGCCCACCATTGTCTTCCTGACTAACAAAAACATAACCTTTGGAGTTTTCTGCGTATCGTATAAAGATACATTTCCTTCCCCTTGGCCCAAGTTTTCCATACTTATGGGAGGAAATATGTGCGTAGGATGCACAACCCCAAGGTTTCAAAATGTTTAAGTCAGGAGACCTTTGATTCCACAACTCATAAGGAGTGGAGCTAACTGATTTCGAGGGTACACGGTTTAAAATGAAAGTGACCGTCAATAATGCATCTCCCCAAAAGGTGATTGGCAAGTTAGCTTGCGCCATCATTGAACGGACCATTTCCATTAAAGTCCTATTTCTCCTTTCTGCAACACCGTTTTGTTGAGGAGTATAAGGCATAGTTACCTGATGTACTATGCCTTTTTCATCACAGAGTTCCTTAAAACTTATTGATTGATATTCACCGCCCCTATCGGTTCGCAAGACCTTAATCTTGCGATCTAATTGATTCTCCACTAAACTCATATAGTTTTTAAAGCAAGCCAAAGCTTCACTTTTGTGGGATATCAAATAGATATGTCCGAATCGGGTAAAATCATCAATAAAAGTGATGAAATAGGACTTTCCGTGTCTTGTCTTGACATTCATCGGACCACATATGTCCGAATGGATAAGCTGTAATGGAACCTCGGCCCTTGTGCCGGTTCCAAACGGCTTGCGACAAGATTTCCCCACAAGCCAATGTTCGCAGGTCGACATTTCAACCTTTGAAACATTGGATAGAAGACCACGTTTGGCGAGTCTATCCATACGCGTTGGTCCAATATGACCAAGCCTTGCGTGCCAACAATTCACATCAGACTCATAAGTCTTAGAATTTGCAATAAGGAAATTTTCATTACATGAGGAATCATACATTGTACTCATTACAATAAATCCTTTAAATACAAACCCAGTACCAATAAGAGTATTATTACAACTTAAGTCCACATTACAATCATGAAAAAACCAGTTATAGCCAAGACCCATTAATACAACCACAGAAATTATATTCCTTCGAATATCTGGAGCGAAGAGGACATCATGAAGTAGGAGAGTGCGGCCGTTGTCCAAGACTAGCTTGCAAGTCCCAACGCCTTTCACTTCAACACGTGTGTTGTTTCCTACATAGATCCACTTCGTTCCTTGGGGTATCCGGTGATACTCCACGAAGGACCGTCTGTCCCTTGCTATGTGGTCGGTGGCACCTGAATCAATTATCCAAAATGGATTAGATTCCACAAGAAATATTGAACTAGAAACACATATGTAACTAGTATATTTACAAGTTACCTCGTCGCCTCCACTCGTACACGAACGAGCATAGTGACCGAGCTTGTTGCACTTGAAGCACTTGATCCTCTTCAAGTCTTTCTTCTTGTGCCATTTCTTGTGCCCACCCTTATGTTTGGGTTTCTTGGTAGACTCAGGTTGCTTATTACGTTCATTAGTGAACTTCGAACGATTTTTCCTTTTCTTTCCCCCGTGTGAGGAACTAGCAACCATGTGCACTTCTGCACTTGGCTTGGCAGCCGCAAGCCGCTCTTCCTCTAATTCGAGGTGCTTGGAAACATCGCTGAAGGTCTTGATGCTCTCATTGTGAGTGAGATGCATCTTCATTTGGTCCCACCCATTTGGTAGGGAACGTATGACTGCTTGGATTTGTTGCTCATCTGTGAGCACATGACCTGCGTCCTTTAACTCTGATATAAGGTTCGCCATATGTCACAGATGTTTCCCCATGGAATGATCTGGACGTTTCTTATATGTATCGAACTTTATAGTTAAGGCGCGAAGTTTGGACACCGATGTGCCACCGAACTTCTCCTCTAGTTTGGACCATATGTCCATGGCTAGGTCATGTTCTCGGAAGATGCGCATTATGTCATCAGCCATACTGCTTAATAACGTAATGCGCGCTATCTTGTTCTTCCGAGACCAAGCATCAAAAGCTTCCTTGTCTCGTCGGTGTTGGGCCGTAGTGCCCAACTCAGGTTCAATCATAACGTTCTTTAGAGTTTCGAGCACTTCTTGCTCCTCTAGAACGTATTGTATCTTGATGGACCAAAGTTTGTAATTATCGCCGTTGAGTTTTTCACCTTTGTTTAACTCAGCGACGATATTCTTTGAAGCGGAAGACATTTTACTTTTAAAATGCTGCAAAAGACATAAAAACCGAAGGTTCGATCAAAAACATATTGCATAAAATTCTTAAAATATAACTCCCACTTGAAATTATATTATATTTGATAAGTTACTTTCGAAAAATATTGAAGATGTTGTTCTAGAATCGAAAAGGTCTCTTTGATTCCAATCACCATCTAGAACAACCTTCAATATTCCCCCATCACTTATCAAACAATAGTACTATTATAGTACTAGCAGCGGAAAAACGAGTTTGAAAACGTATTTTTCAAATATAATTCCCACTTGAAATGATAATAGAATATCCCATATGGATAGTTCTAAAATCAACTCCCACTTGGAATGATATTCATAATTTGATAAGTTACTTTCGAAAAATATTGAAGATGTTACTCTAGAGTCGGAAAGGTCACTACGTTTTCGATCACCATCTAGAGTAACTTTCAATATTTCTCCCTCACTTTATCAAATGTTAGTACTCTTATAGTACTTTGCAGCGGAAAAGCGTTTTTGAAAACTTATTTTTCAAAACGTATGAAAACGTATTTTTCAAATAAAATATATTTCAACTTAGTACCCTTATGATACTAGTGAAATATTCGGCACTTCCTGACCATTTGTCGGGAATGAGCCGTAGCCGTGCCTAAGTCGGATCCCCCTTTTTTTGGGATTTTTCTGCAAATTATCGTCGCCGGCTCCCGTATGGATCCAGGCGTTTCCCCCCGTATGAGAGAAATTTGATGCAGACGACTGTCGTTTGGCCCCGTATGGGCTAGTTCGACCAAGGCCTTTGCCGAATTGGTCTGAAACTTCCCCCGTCCAGTGCCGATCAGTCCGACAACCGGCCAAGGACGGCCTGCGGCAGCCCTGGCCACTGCCAGGGCCGGCCTGGCCACTGGCCTGGCCTAGGCCAGAGGCCGGCCAGGCCTCTGCCTGGCCTGGCCTCGGCCAGAGGCCGGCCAGGCCTTCTGCCTGGCCTGGCCTCGGCCAGAGGCCCCTGGCCGGGGCCAGGGCCCCTGCCCTGGCCTCGGCCAGGGCGGCCAGGCCCTGGCCTGAGGCCAGGGCGCTGCCCTGGCCTCTGCCAGGGCGGCCAGGCCCTGGCCGAGGCCAGGGCCTCTGCCCTGGCCTCTGCCAGGGCGGCCAGGGCGGCCCTGGCCTCTGCCAGGGCGGCCCTGGCCTGAGGCCAGGGCGCTGCCCTGGCCTCTGCCAGGGCGCTGCCCTGGCCTCTGCCAGGGCGCTGCCCTGGCCTCTGCCAGGGCAGCCAGGCCCTGGCCGGGGCCAGGGCCTCTGCCCTGGCCTCGGCCAGGGCGGCCGGGCCCTGGCCTGAGGCCAGGGCGCTGCCCTGGCCTCTGCCAGGGCGGCAGGGCCCTGGCCGGGGCCAGGGCTCCTGCCCTGGCCTCGGCCAGGCCCTGGCCGGGGCCAGGGCCCCTGCCCTGGCCTCGGCCAGGGAGGCCAGGCCCTGGCCTGGCCGCGGCCAGGGCCTTCTGCCCCTGGCCGTGGCCGGCCAGAGCCGGCCGGCCATGGCCATGGCCGGCCAAGGCCGGCCGGCCATGGCCCGGCCATGGCATTTTTTTTTGCCTTGACCGGTCATGTCCCTTTGGCCATGGCCGGTTTCCCCTTTCATGGGAGGCCGCACACCCCCGCCGGAGGGGGTTGCCGCGGTGGTTATTGGCCATAGCCAACCCCCTCCGCATGGGGAGGGGGGTGCATGGCCTTCATAACCCATTTGGTCATGGTGCACATGCACAAAAAAAATTCATCTTCCCCGATGGGAATAACCACCATCTTCTTCTCCGGTGAAGCACCCGTTCGTCGAGGAAGTAGTTGTCCTCCAATGGCCGTGTGCCAAAAAATGAACCCACTTCAAAAATTCGTAAACTACGCGCTCCACATGAAGAGAGCGCCCATTCCCTATGAATGGAGACTCAGCATCCATGAAGAGAGCGAGTTTGACGATATGAACGGTCGGTTCTTCCCGTCACGGAGAGTCCCTGCCATATCCGTAATGACAGAAGACCCTAACGTGAAAAGAACAACCGCTGCGTTCTCTCCGTCACGAAGCGTTCCTACCATATCCGTAATGGTAGGATACCCATCCGTGAAAAAGACAACGACTCGTTCATAGTTTCTCCGGGGCGAACCCGTATGGCTCTGATACCAATGTAGGATCCTGTCCAAAACAGAGTTAGGATCGATAACATGAAGTTTAGACTTACGCTTGCGTATGCGGCACGGTAGTCTACGAACTTCGCCTTCGGATTCGCCACGACGGATCGAGTCTTCTCACGAACGGAGTAAGGCTACTAATCCACAATCTAAATCTCTACTTTAGATTAAGAACTTGGATAAGAGGGAGAGAAAGGATTTCTGCAGAGCTTCGCTAGGATGAAGATGCATGCATGAATTTCATGCAAATGGTGTAAGAAATGGCTTACCCTTGGGTCTTATTTATAGCCCCCAAGGTAGTTATTTTAGGGTAAGTTGTTCCTTTGAAACAACTTAATTAAGGTGTGCCATGATACATGGCACATTATAAGCTTAAGTTGTACCATATGCATGGTACAACATAAGCTTAAGATATTCCCCCTTTATTAGCCATATGTCGCATGCACTTATGCATATATAATGCGACTTTCCCACTCATCCAGAGATCCTCTCCGCAAGGGAACAGATTCCCTTTGTACACGACTTCGTGTACGCGACGTTCGAGGTCCGTATTCCCTCGTACATCCCCCACAAGGGTGTACAAACGTCTTCCATATCCAACAATCTGTGCTCGCGACAGTCGACTGTTGAACAACACACAATCGATTGCTGCACAGTGACAGAGGGTAGGTGAGAATTCATAATGGTAACTTACCACATGGACAGTCGACTAGTAAGTCAAGCAAGTCATAGAAAAGTCTGGGGTACAGGACATGCGACTGATGAAAAGAAGACAGTCGACTGTAATTCCTTCTACAGACGACTGTCAAAAACCCTGACATTTTCCAGAGAGTTGAGTCTTCAGAGAGGCTCAAAGACAGACGACTGTTGAAGCATTGACAGTCTACTGTGCCTTTGGACAGTCTACTGTAAATACAACAATAGTCAACTGGCCAGATCAAAACTGAGAAAGAGATTTGGGCTGAGGATAGACAAGCGACTGATTAACAAAACAGAGTCGACTGTCACTTGGACATGCACCTGTGAAATGTACAGCAGTCACCTGAATGAGTTAAAACTAAGAAGCCCAAAACTAGACTGATAAAGTTTGTGCATAACAGGCGACTGTAGAACAAAACACAGTCGACTGTTTTGAGACAGGCGACTGTAAATCATTTAGCAGTCGACTGTTGAAATCATGACATGCACAATCTAGATAGTAATGAATTGGAGTCTAAGGAAAGTTGATCTAATGATATCCTAAGACTGAAATGAAGATGTGTGTGTGCTCCAACAAAGTTCTACTTCTAAGATACATACTAGAAGAGAAATGACTGGTGCCCCCGTTTACGGTATGGGCGCGGTGTCGTTTTACCGCAAGTGCACGGTTAGTGTAGGGTGCGGGTTTATCGAACTCAGGGAGGTGGATGGCTTGAATGGCTACTAGCCTCGCCTAGGTCGTGTGCTAGCTACGCGGATAATGTGGGTGAAGTGTAGAAATAAAAGAAAGAATTGAAAATGACACAAAATGAATCCCCGCTAACACGGGCTAGAGCATTCATGACACTTGACATTTGACTTGACCCACGGTGAGACATTGCCCCAAAAGGTGGTACCTAGCGTCCATGGCCCGATATTCCGGTCAGTGCCAAGCACGCTAGACCTACCCGGTTCCGGACGGTGGGCATTCCCATGTCCATTAACACCTTCCGCAACCGGGACCATTAAGGCCACAATGATATCTCCCAACACTTCGTTTAAGCCGCTCCCACGTGCTAGGACTCGATGTCTATGCTGGGGGCGTGAGCTATGGCTAGGGAGTCAACCGCCAAGTTTATTCCCCCTTGGCCCGATGGTCAAAGGCGGTCTTTCTCCGGCCGATGACAATGAAACACCCCCGTGTAACCCCAATGGCCAAATAGGTCGAATGTGATTTCTAGAAATACATCGAAGTGGATCTTGACTGGACAAGCACCGGACCCCAATCCCCAACAAATCTAGTGTGTTGCCATACGAATTGGACTCAGATTGCTAGAAATCCTCATTGACACATTTCATCGAGCACATGCCATGCAACCAAGCCAAATGTAAATTTCCAAGCATCAATCCTACCCTAACCCGTATTAGGATTCATCAAACACTACTCGATGGTGAAGAACATGATAGAAAGCAATAATAATGACAAACAAACATTCACCATCAAGCAACAAAGAAAATAACACAATACAATAGAAAATGAGAGAAGAAAATACTTAGCTTGCAATTGAGTCTTCAATCCATTACAAGATTTATTAGAAGATAAAACCTAATCTAACCTAATCTAAACTCACAAGAGAAAGGGGCAAAAAGCCCTAGAAAAACTGAGGAAGAACTTCCCCAAATCGTGCCCCCTAACTTCCACTTATAAGCCCATCAAAAAGCTTAACAGTTCGGGTCCGAAACCCACTCAAAACTGTCAAAACATGCCCACCCGATCGGGTGAAAACTCACCCGATCGGGTGGAATAAACAGAGCTACGAAACTACTGAAATTGACTTCAACCGATCGGTTGGACTCCCAACCGATCGGTTGAAGTGAAATTTCAGACAACAGCCAATTTCAGCACATAGCTGCGCTCGGAAAATTCCAGAAAAATCTAGAAAAATCGGATTTGGGCATGCGACCTATCGTTGGAAAGCTAACGACAATGCAGACGCTAGAAAAATAAGAGATCACCCAAAATCCCTCTGGAATGTTAGCAGATCTTCAATGAGTGCATCAGCAGCGCGTAAAGGCGGAAGAAAAGGCCACCCGATCGGTTGAAACATCAACCGATCGGGTGAGCCGCTTGTTGCTTTGGCCATCGAGCTTCGAGAGCATCAACCAGTCACTGAAGAGAGCGGGTGGCGTGATCGGGTCGTCCTTTGGAGGAATCGGCTACAGATGAACCGATCGGGTGATGGTCACCCGATCGGTTGGAATTCAGCTCCATTTTCCTGAGAACTCTGTTGGGATGTACCGGTCGGCGAACCGATCGGTTGACCTTGCGCTTCGCTCCAGCTTCAGTCCGGGTCGGACACGCATGCATCACCCGATCGGTTGGCTGTGTCCAACCGATCGGGTGGGGGCTGAAAAGTGGCAATCTTGGTCGTTTGACCCCCTGAATCACGCGTGACTCCTCCCGTTGCTTCGGGGACTCAGAATATCATCGTTTTATGTCCCAAATGCTGTAAATTCCTGTAAATATACAAAAAAACATGGAAAAGTGAAAGAAAACAAGAAAATACAAGAAAACACGAGAAAACGAATAAAAGACGGCGGAAAATACGGAGAAACACGGAAGAAAACGTGCGCAAATATATGAAATATAAACGCACGTCAAAATCCCCCAAGCTGAACTCTTCCTCGTCCTCGAGGAAGACGAGTGAGAGTAGGAGCTCGGAGGGAGAAAATAGAGAGAAAGAGAGAAAAAGAAAACTATATCTCCTAGATCGCCCGTCATGGCCAACAAAGTCAAAAACGACACACCAAGTAAGCAAACACCAAATCACATCACTAAACTAAGGAATACGAGTCCAGACAAATGCCGTGGGCCCACGCGGTGAAGCGCGAGTGAGTGTGGTCGTGTGTTAGCAGACGGTGTCACTATCTACATTGTGCAATAAAGCTCGATATACACAAATCCAGGAAACGACCCAAATACCGATTCGAATTTGAAATCGCCGTGAATATTAGCTCAAGCATGCATGAGAAGAGTATAAGAATAGAAGCGTATCATGCATCGGGGACTCCACAACTAGGGTTAAGGAAATCACACCACTATAGCCGAGATACTAGCTAAAAAGTTCCCACGCCAAGTGTTTTCGAAAACGATGGGGGTTGAGATGATGTGGAGTAGAACACTCGGTGCAAATTCTCGCCTTCCCTTTATTCTCGGCAAGTATGAAAACGACACCGCGCCCATTCGCAAAAGTTCTATTCATGCGAAACCGTTAAATTTGGGTCGGACGGATGAACGGGCAAAACACATGGGATCGGGTTGAAAATTGGTGGGTAAGGTATGTAGAGGGTGGAGATCAAGATGAACGGTTCGGATCTTCCGAAAAAATGGGGGGCATAGGATTTTTGAGCAGGTAATTCTACCTGGGGGTCATTTTAGGGGGTTATTTTTGGGGGTCATTTGATCCCTCCTCATATATATATATATATATATATATATATATATATATAGCATGCAGAAGCAGACAGGGAAAATAAATACCGCATATTCAAATCGAAGCATGATAATCTAGGGGTCATTCCTGGACAGGTATATAAAGTAAAATCACAAAGTAGAAGCACACCAAACAGCTAGGCACGACGCACGACTCACAAAAAGCTAAGTGGACCCGCGATGCATGAAATGCAAGAGGACTCGGCTTCCTGAGGTTAGTGAATGTGATTATTGAAGCCGTGCAAGGTGTGCGTGTGATTTTCATGGCAATTCGTCACAGGGTTCATCTCTGGGAGAAAGAGATAAAAAGAAGAAAAGAAAAAAAGAAAAAAGAAAAACACGGAGAAAAACGACCCAAATAATGAAGAAAAAGAGACAAATGACGCACGAAGTGCGACTCCCCCAAGCTGAAACTTGCATTGCCCTCAATGCAATAGTAGTGAATACGGGAGGGCAATGAAAATGTAGGGGAGTTACGCACCGACACACAAAATGAAAAACACGAAAAATACACGAACGAAACTGGAAAATAAAGAAAAAGAAACAAACAGAATAAAAGATATAAAACACAACGAAGGACTCAAAGACACAAACACACGACAACGACACACGAAAACATGCACACAAAAGTCGATTTCCCCCAAGCTGAACATGACAATGCTAGCAAAATGATATGATCAATGTGATGCAGAAATATGCTCGGGGAAAATCAGAAAAGAAAGAAATCAGAATGCAGGAGAGACAGTCTGCTCGTTCTCCTCGGAAGAGGATGTGGGGTGAAATGATAGAAGGGCATGACATGAAGGGTTATTAAGATGCAAAAGCAAATCCTAGATACGCTCCCCTCGCTAATGAGAGGAGACGAGATTATTCAAATCTAAACTAGAAAGCGGTAAATTTTTACACTACTGGATTAGGATACACCTGAGCATAGGCGGATCCAAGATCTGAAGTGGGGCAGGTAGGTTCTCTAACTGCTCCTTCTGTGGCTCCGCTAGAAGCGCTGTGCCATGTGTGCCAATGGACCCAAGCAATGCACCTCCAAGCATCCCTCGTAGGTGTCCACTTGTGACCTGCAAAGGACGAAGTGCATTAGTCCATGGCAAGAAATTATTTCCCAAAATAAATGTATCCCAGAGATAGTCGCCGACAAATGATGGTAAAATATATGAAATGTGGCAAACACTCCCTGAAAATGGTATGCTATCCTCTGTGCTAGCGACGATCAAATCCCCGCTCTCCATGTGAAGTTGCTCTCCAGGTGGTGACACACCGCAGCATACCTCAAGGGAAGTCGATCCTGTGTCCTGCGAGAGATATGGTGTGTCAAAAATATATAAGTCTAAAGGAATAGGACGTGAAAAGCGAGACTTAAATGTGGAGTGAGAGTGAGTATGAAAATCTCCCTGAATAGGGGCAATATGCTCAAGTAGATGCTCAGCCGCAGAAGAAGTGGAGCGTGACGGTAGAGGTAGATGTGGCTCGGGCTCCATGAAGTGGACGATCGTATCCAAGCCCTCATACACGTCCTCCTCGATGATATGCTCATAATCCACCATCTGCCCGATGTCCTGAATGACATCCTCGTGGTTGACCACAGACCAAGGAAGAAGCTGAGACAAAGATGGCTGTGGAGGTGGATGTAGAGCGGACCCCTCGTATGTGGTCATGGTGTCCTCGTCCTCACGCACATCCTCCTCGCCGGTATGCATAATCTCTGTAAACTCCTCAGTGCTCTCATAGGACTCATGTGGGGTATCCAAATCAAGACAAGAAATCTCTCCCACAGATCCTAGAAAAATCTCCACATTCTCACTATCATCATCAAAAAATGCTTCGTCATCCAAGTGGTAGTGATGGAAAAATGGGGTATCGGCTTGAGATGTGTCTATGGTGGCCGATGGCATGGTGGTCTCAACCATGAAGGTGGGTATATCCTCTCCTTCATCCCCTCTCCTCGATGTCGGCTCGGTGATTGGTACCATCAAGTTTTGTAATATTTGGCCTTGGTTAAACATGGCACTTTCAAGGAGAGACACAAGGCTTGATTCTTCTTGTGTTTGTGGAGGGGTATAAGGTTGAGGAAATGGATGAGAGGTGTTTGGGCTAAGGTTGTGGGAAAATGTTTGGCCTTGGAGTGGGGGGAGGCTCTCAAGCGTAAATGGGCAATCATAATACACGTGTCCCGCCATCCCCCAAGTCTCACAACCCACAACTGGATAAGGATCGTATCCTCCCATTTGAGCATCGAAATTTGATCTCCACATGGTAATATCAAAGATACCTGGACAACAAAAATAAGAAAACTAGAGAGGAGCGTCAATAGTACAAGAGAATAACAAAAAGATAATATAATGGTGGGGGAAAAATTTCTTGGTTATTGAATATATATATTTTTAAAATAAAAAAAGAAAAAGAATTTTTTTGTGTTTTTATGCGTAGTCTAATGAACCCAAGCTAAGCTAATATCAAACCGAAAGCCTCCCCGGCAACGGCGCCAAAAACTTGACCGTCGCCCCCGTTTACGGTATGGGCGCGGTGTCGTTTTACCGCAAGTGCACGGTTAGTGTAGGGTGCGGGTTTATCGAACTCAGGGAGGTGGATGGCTTGAATGGCTACTAGCCTCGCCTAGGTCGTGTGCTAGCTACGCGGATAACGTGGGTGAAGTGTAGAAGTAAAAGAAAGAATTGAAAATGACACAAAATGAATCCCCGCTAACATGGGCTAGAGCATTCATGACACTTGACATTTGACTTGACCCACGGTGAGACATTGCCCCAAAAGGTGGTACCTAGCGTCCATGGCCCGATATTCCGGTCGGTGCCAAGCACGCTAGGCCTACCCGGTTCCGGACGGTGGGCATTCCCATGTCCATTAACACCTTCCGCAACCGGGAGCATTAAGGCCACAATGATATCTCCCAACACTTCGTCCAAGCCGCTCCCGCGCACTAGGACTCGATGTCTACGCTGGGGGTGTGAGCTATGGCTAGGGAGTCAACCGCCAAGTTTATTCCCCCTTGGCCCAACGGTCAAAGGCGGTCTTTCTCTCGCCGATGACAATGAAACACCCCCGCGTAACCCTAATGGCCAAATAGGTCAAATGTGATTTCTAGCAATACATCGAAGCGGATCTTGACTGGACAAGCACCGGACCCCAATCCCCAACACATCTAGTGTGTTGCCATACAAATTGGACTCAGATTGCTAGAAATCCTCATTGACACATTTCATCGAGCACATGCCATGCAACCAAGCCAAATGTAAATTTCCAAGCATCAATCCTACCCTAACCCGTATTAGGGTTCATCAAACACTACTCAATGGTGAAGAACATGATAGAAAGCAATAATAATGACAAACAAACATTCACCATCAAGCAACAAAGAAAATAACACAATACAATAGAAAATGAGAGAAGAAAATACTTAGCTTGCAATTGAGTCTTCAATCCATTACAAGATTTATTAGAAGATAAAACCTAATCTAACTTAATCTAAACTCACAAGAGAAAGGGGCAAAAAGCCCTAGAAAAACTGAGGAAGAACTTCCCCAAATCGTGCCCCCAACTTCCATTTATAAGCCCCTCAAAAAGCTTAACAGTTCGGGTCCGAAACCCACTCAAAACTGTCAAAACAGGCCCACCCGATCGGGTGAAAACTCACCCGATCGGGTGAAATAAACAGAGACTACGAAACTGCTGAAATTGACTTCAACCGATCGGTTGGACTCCCAACCGATTGGTTGAAGTGAAATTTCAGACAACAGCCAATTTCAGCACATAGTTGCGCTCAGAAAATTCCAGAAAAATCTAGAAAAATCGGATTTGGGCATGCGACCTATCGTTGGAAAGCTAACGACGATGCCGACGTAAAAAAATAAGAGATCACCCAAAATCCCTCTGGAATGTTAACATATCTTCAATGAGTGCATCAGCAGCGCGTAAAGGCGGTAGAAAAGGCCACCCGATCGGTTGAAACATCAACCGATCAGGTGAACCGATCGGTTGACCTTGCGCTTCACTCCAGCTTCAGTCCGGGTCAGACACGCATGCATCACCCGATCGGTTGGCTGTGTCCAACCGATCGGGTGGGGGCTGAAAAGTGTCAATCTTGGTCGTTTGACCCCCTGAATCACGCGTGACTCCTCCCATTGCTCCGGGGACTCAGAATATCGTCGTTTTATGTCCCAAATGCTGTAAATTCCTGTAAATATACAAAAAACATGGAAAAATGAAAGAAAACAAGAAAATACAAGAAAACACGAGAAAACGAATAAAAGACGGCGGAAAATACGGAGAAACACGGAAGAAAACATGCGCAAATATATGAAATATAAAAGCACGTTAAGAAACAAGAAAATTACATTTGAAGAACTCTCTTTTCTATCCAACGCATGAGCTTGAAGTCTTCTAGGAGCTTCCATCACCATCTATGATCATCCAATCCACTTCCTTTGCTATCACTGATCTTTGAGTGTCATCCATTGAAAATTGATCTTCATGATATGCTTAGGCAATGGATTAACTGCAAATAGGGGATTAGTCACAAGTATTTATGTTTGATCATCATTAACACCAAGTAGGGAGAAGTCCAATACTCAAAATCGGCCTGCTGGGGGAGTCGCCTCCAGCCTTACGGGTGACCATTATGATCGGCCCACTGAGGGAGTCGTCCCCAGCCTTACGGGCGATCATTGTGACCGGCCTGCTGGGGGAGTTGCCCCAGCCTCATGGTCGATCGGAGTGATCGGCCTGCTCCAAACTTACGGGCGACCATTGTGATCGGCCCGCTGGGGGAGTCTCCCCCAGTCTTATGGGCGATCATTGTGATCGGCCTATTGGGGGAGTCGCCCCCAGCCTTATGGTCGATCGGAGCGATCGGCCTACTGGAGAAGTCGTCCCCAGCTTTACGGGGGATCGTTGTGATCGGTCTACTGGGGGAGTTGCCCCAGCCTTATGGATGATCGTCGTGGTTGGCTCGTTGGGAGAGTTGCCCCCAGCCTTACGGGCGATCGTTGCGGTCGGCCCGCCTGGGGAGTTTCCCCTGGTCTTATGGAGGAAGGACACACAATTGCTTCAGTGCGAACTAGAATTTCTTTCTTTGGACCGGGAATACACTTTGAAATGGAATAAAGCAGCGAAGATAATGGCGAGCTAGTCTCGCCTGGGGATGAGCTGCGGATGACTGTCATGCCCTCTCACTCGATGATGCACAGAGCGGTCTGGACGACGTTCACCTTCTTTCCTTTGTCCATCTGTTTGGATGTCCCTTCCCCGGGGATTGTCTTCGGGTCGTCAACAAAGTTCTTTAGGTGTCTGCAGCTGATTAGCTTGTCTTTCTTCAGGTACCAGCAGTCGTCGGTGTCATGGCCGTTGTCCTTGTGGTACCTGCAGTATTTCTCCTCATCTCTTCTGCCACTCTTCATTTTCGGGGGTGGCTTGCCGATGTGACCCTCTTTCTGAGCTTGCGCTAGGACAACGTCTGGGGTGGCGTTCAGCCTGGGGGGTCGTGCTTCCTCCTTGCGTTGCTTTCCCCTTGCCTTCTTCTCCCGCCTGGGGTCGTCCGGCTCGTGGCGATCGCTTTCACCTCGTTTGGAGTCCCGCTTGGTCCCTGTGGTAGACTTCCTTCCTCTACGGCCAATGTTGGATATGGATGACGTTTGTACACCCTTGTAGGGGATGTACGAGGGAATACGGACCTCGAACGTCGCGTACACGAAGTCGTGTGCAAAGGGAATCTGTTCCCTTGCGGAGAGGATCTCTAGATTAATGGGAAAGTCGCATTATATATGCATAAGTGCATACAACATATGGCTAATAAAGGGGGAATATCTTAAGCTTATGTTGTACCATGCATATGGTACAACTTAAACTTATAATGTGCCATGTATGATGGTACACCTTAGTTAAATTGTTCCAAAGGAACAATTACTCCTAAAATAACTACCTTGGGGGCTATAAATAAGACCCAAGGGTTAGCCATTTCCTTACACTTTTGCATGGTATTCTTGCCTTGCATTTCATTCTAGCGAAGCTCTGCTGAAATCCTTCCTCTCTCTTTATCCAATTTCTTAATCTAAAAGTAGAGATTTAGATTGTGGATTTAGTAGCCTTACTCCGTTCGTGAGAAGACTCGATCCGTCGTGGCGAATCCGAAGGCGAAGTTCCGAGACTACAGTGCCGCATACGCAAGCGTAAGTCTCAACTTCATTTATCGATCCTAACGCTGTTTTGACAGGTTCCTACATTGGTATCAGAGCCATACGGGTTCGCCCCAGTCAAACCTCCGCCCACGTCGAACCGATGAACGAGGCGTTGTCTTTTTCACGAATGAGTATCCTACCATTACGGATATGGTAGGAACGCTTCGTGACGGAGAGAACGCAGCGGTTGTTCTTTTCACGTTAGGGTCTTCTGTCATTACGGATATGGCAGGAACTCTCCGTGACGGGAAGAACCGACCGTTCACATCATCAAGCTCGCACTCTTCATGGATGCCGAGTCTCCATTCATAGGGAGTGTGAACTCTCTTCATGTGGAACGTGTAGTTTACGAACTTTAAAGTATGTTATTTTTCATTTTTGGCACACGGCCATTAGAAAATAACTACTTTCTCGACGAACTGGTGCTTCATCGACGAACGGGTGCTTCATCGAGGAAGATGATGGTAGTTATCTCCATCGGAGAAGATGAATTTTGGTGCATGTGCACCATGGCCAAATAGGCTATGAAGGCCCTGCACCCCCTCCCCATGCGGAGGGGGTTGGCTACGGCCAATAACCACCACGGCAACCCCCTCCGGCTGGGGTGTGCGGCCACCCCACACAAGGGGAGGCCGGCCATGGCCAAAATGGCTTCGGCCATGACCGGCCATGGCCAAGCCATGGCCGGCCATGGCCAGGCCGGTGGTGGCCCTGGATGTGGCCAAGGCCAGGCCTGGCCGAGGCCAGGCCAGGGCCAGGGGGCCCTGGTCGGCCCCGGCCAGGGCCAGGGGGCCCTGGTCGTGGCCAAGGCCAGGCCTGGCCGAGGCCAGGCCAGGGCCAAGGGGCCCTGGCCGGCCTCGGCCAAGGCCAGGGGCCGGCCCTGGCCATCCTCGGCCAGGGCAGAGGCCCTGGCCGAGAGGCCAGAGCCTCTGGCCGGCCCTGGCCGGCCTCGGCCAGGGCAGAGGCCCTGGCCGAGGGTCTAGGACCCCTGGCCAGCTAGGGCAGAGGCCCTGGCCGGCCAATCATGGCCACTGGCCGGTCAAGGCACAGGCCCTGGCCGGCCGGGAGGGTGCAAATCCATACGGGGATTTTTGGTCGACCAATCTGGGTGTTTTAGTCGACCAATCCGGCAAAAGGCCTTGGTCGAACACGAATGTGCCGACTAGCCCATACGGGGCTAACGACAGTCGTCTGCTCTTATTTTATAAAGTTTTTTTTGGGCTCTACTCCTTGAAGATTAGCCATAGTGCTCTACTTCATGCGAGATTAGCCATGTCATTGTGCTCTACTCTACGGAGATTAGCCAATGTACTTATGACGTTGTGCTCTACTATATGGAGATTAGCCAATGTATTTCAATTTTTTTGAAAAAGGTGTTTTCAAATAGGTTGTGTCCCTTCCTTAATCGGGATAGCGCAATTTAGAATTCCAAGTCCTAGCACGATCCGGCCATGGTTATCTAACCCATGGGTGTGTAGAACAGGTCTCGTGGCTTGGCAATTGTTGCGCTAAAATTCTTTGCGCAAACTCTCACCTATTCCATTTTGAAAGATATGTTTTTCAAAAGTATTTTTCCGCTGCTGGTACCATACAGGTATCATTTCTGATTTCTTTTTACATGAGATAAGTAAGAGGGATACTTTGAAAGTTACTTCTAGATGGTAGTTGGGAACGTAGTGAACTTCTCGATTCTAGAGTAACATTTCAGCGCATCCAAGGAACTTATCAAGTGTTTAAAGAATCAAAACTTTATGCATAGAATTTTGATCGTGTTTTTCATTTTCTTTGCAGTTTTTTGATTCGAATATGTCTACCGCTTCTAAGAACATTGTCGCCGAGCTTAACAAATGTGAGAAGATCAACGGCGACAATTATAAACTTTGGTCAATAAAAATCCAATATGTTTTGGAGGAGCAAGATGTGCTTGAAACACTCCAAAACGTAATGGAAGAACCTGAGTTGGGCAATACGGCCCAACACAAGAGGGACCGAGAAGCTTATGAGACTTGGACTCGAAAGAACAAAATAGCACGTATTACGTTATTGTCCGCAATGGACAATGACATAATGCGTCTATTTCGGGAATTCGACCTAGCCAAAGACATATGGTCTGGGCTAGAAATAAAGTTTGGTGGAACTTCGGTCACCAAACTCCGCTCCTTAAATATTCAATTTGATTCATACAAAATGCGGCGAGATCAATCTATGAAAAAGCATCTCCGCCACATGGCGAATCTCATAGCTGAATTGAATGATGCGGGTCTTACACTGTCTGACGAACAGCAGATCCAAGCAGTCATTCGTTCACTCCCAGATAGCTGGGATAACATGAAAATGCACCTCACTCATAATGAGTGCATTAAAACTTTAAGCGATGTATCCAAACACCTCGAACTCGAGGAAGAGCGGATTCAAGCCGCAAAATCTAGTGCCGAAGTGCACATGGCCGCTAGTTCCTCACATGGAGGAAAGAAGCGGAAGGATAAACGCTTAAGGTTTATGAACGAACGAAAGCAAGAACCGGAAACCTCAAAGAAGACTAAGAACAAAAAGTGGCAAAAGAATGTGCACTCAAAGAAGAAAAACTTGAAGAAGATCAAGTGCTTTAAGTGCAACAAGTACGGTCACTTCGCCCGTACGTGTACGGATGGAAGTGATAAGGTACATATGTGTTTCTAGTTCCATGTTTCTTGTTGAATCTAACTATTTTTGGTTGATTGATTCAGGGGCCACAGACCACGTAGCAAAGGACAGAAGGTTCTTCGTAGAGTATCGACGGATAACTCAAGGAACAAAGTGGATATACGTCAAAAACAACACTCGTGTTGAAGTCAAGGGCGTCGGAACATGCAAGCTAGTTCTCGACAACGGCCGGACTCTATTATTACACGACGTCCTCTTTGCTCCAGATATTCGAAGGAATATCATATCCGTGGTCATGTTAATGTCTTTAGGTTATGAATGGAGGTTCTGTGAACAAAATGTTGACCTTGTTTGTAATAGTTCTTTAGTTGGGTCGGGTAATGTTTGTAATGGATTGATTGTTTTAAACACTATGTATGATGATTCTTCTTCTATTAATGAAAGTTTCTATTTGACAAATGCTTCTAATTCTGAATCTGAGATCATTTGTTAGCATGCAAGACTTGGTCACATTGGACCAACTAGAATGGATAGACTTGCCAAAAGTGGCTTGCTATCTAATGTTTCAAAAGTTGAAATGTCAACTTGCGAACATTGTCTTGTAGGGAAAACTTGTCGCAAGCCGTTTGGAACTGGCACAAGGGCCGAAGTTCCATTACAGCTTATCCATTCGGACATTTGTGGTCCAATGAATATTAAGACAAGACACGAGAAGTCCTATTTCATCACCTTTATTGATGACTTCACCCGTTTCGGTCACATTTATTTGATTTCCCACAAACATGAAGCTTTATCTTGCTTCAAAAACTATATGAGTTTAGTGGAAAATCAACTAGATCGCAAGATAAAGGTCTTGCGAACCGATCGGGGTGGAGAATATCAATCAACGAGTTTTAAGGAACTCTGTGATGAAAAAGGCATAGTTCATCAAATAACTATGCCTTGTACTCCGCAACAAAATGGTGTTGCGGAAAGAAGAAATAGGACATTGATGGAAATGGTATGATCAATGATGTCTCAGGCAAATTTGCCCATCACCTTTTGGGGTGATGCATTATTGACGGCAGCATTCATCTTAAACCGTGTACCCTCGAAGTCGGTAAGTTCTACTCTTTATGAGTTGTAGAACAATAGAACTCCAGACTTAAGCATTCTAAAATCTTGGGGTTGTGCCTCTTACGCACATTTATCCTCTCACAAATATGGAAAACTTGGGCCACGTGGGAGGAAGTGTATCTTCATCAGATACGCTGAAAACTCCAAAGGATATGTTTTCGTCGGTCAAGAGGACAATGGGGGTCTAATAGAATTCGAATCGAGGAATGTTGTCTTCTTGGAAAACGTGTTTCCAAGACAGGGTGAGATAAGTCAAGACTTATCCTTGTTTGAGACTTGGGATCAAGAAGGATCGGAACGTTCGAGTGGGAGAATTCTTGGTGAAGAGGAAAATGTCCCTCATACTTCACCTATGGATGATACGAACGATACCAATCCTATTCCGAGTGGGAGTGATGTTATTCCAAGTGGGAGTGATGTCATTCCAAGTGGGAGTGATTAAACTCAAGCAAGACGAAGTAATCGAACGAGGCTAACACCTCTGAGATTTGAGGATGAATTTCCTCAAACATTCATGACATTACTACAAGATGATGACGAACCTGCAAATTTCAAACAGGACGTCACATGCCCTGATAAAGATAAATGGATAGCGGCGATGGAAGAAGAACTTCAATCCATGAAAACAAACCAAGTCTGGGACTTGGTTGATTTACCTAAGGGACGTAGAGCCATTGGGAACAAGTGGGTTCTTAAAATCAAGCATAAGGCTGATGGCTCCATCGAGAAATATAAAGCTCGCCTTGTTGCTCCAATAAGCAAAGGCGAGGGTCTATGTTTGGAAATGTGTCCCAAAGATCCAAAAGAAAAGAAAGCTATGGAAAAGGTTCCATACTCCAGTGCTGTCAGGAGTCTGATGTACGCCATGCTGTGTACCAGACCGGACATTTGCTATGCTGTTGGTATGGTAGGCCGTTACCAATCCAACCCAGGACAGGCACACTAGAAAGCGGTGAAGAGGATATTAAGGTACCTCAAAGGGACTGCGGACTATGCGTTTTGCTATCAAGGCAATACCTTGAGACTCGAAGGCTATACCGATGCTGATTGGGCAGGTGATCTCGACGAGCGAAGATCTACCTCATGCTTTGTTTTCTTGCTCAGGAATGGTGCAATATCCTGGAGCAGCAAGAAGCAAACCTGCATCGCCCTATCAACCATGGAAGCCGAATTTGTAGCATTCAGCATGGCGGTCCAAGAAGCTGTTTGGCTTAGGAAATTCTTAGACAGGCTGACGGATGCCACTGACTCGAGCACTGTTCCTATATACAATGATAGTCAAGCTTCGATTGCCTATGTCAAAGATCCTAAATTTCATTGTAAGACCAAACACATTGATATTCGATTCAAGTTTGCGAAGGACTATGACAAACAGAAGGAAGTAGACATAGGATACATATCCACGCATAAGATGATAGCGGATCCCCTTATTAAGGCGATCCCCAGAGATGTGTTCTTCAAACACTTATCATCTATGGGAATGCGTAGGTGCTGAGCTGTATCATGTAATATTTCCCATGTCTATAGAAGATCAAAGTTTAATAAAAAGAAGAAGTTTTTTTTATATTGCATAAAAGTTTCCTACAAATGATTTTATATACATTTGTGTTTAAGTCTCAGCTATTTTATTGTGTGTATGTCGGACATATTAAGGTTGGCTCTCTCACATGAGCAACCGCCTTATCTTATCAGATGGATAAGATAGAGATGAGACTAGTTTAAAGTCAAAATCATTAGACAAATGATTTAGAATCATGACTTAAACAAGATAGTCGAATGAAAGATCTGCATCATATGGATGCTTACAAAAGATCTGAGATCTGTATCACAAGGATATTTAAAAGAGATCTCATAGGATTTTTAATCCTATTTGTCTTATGCAGGATGAGAGTCCGGAAATATTTCATGGGTAGTAAGGGGACTCAAAAGATAGGCACTGTGGTGTCTGATCCTTCATCCGTACAACATCATTAAGACATACTCTCCTTGGGAAAGGAGTGATGTTGTAATACGTGTTCACACCACGTATGCATTTCGACCACTGAGTTAGTAGCAATAGTGTTTGCTATTATGTGAGACTCAAAGGCCATATGGGTCTTAACTCTTACCCTCAAGGACTCCAATTGGTTCCTTTAGATTTGACGAGATGATCACTATCTTAGCGTGTTGCTAATGGGCTATGATAATTCGGCTCGGCGGGGCACGTTAGAAAAGTGAATCAAGTCAAGATCAGAAGGTTCGCAAGAAGAGGAAGATTGATTTCATATTCGCATTTGGACTTTAATGATTCAAAGCTGGCCAGCCAATTGTGATCCAGATGGGATTCAATTGTTGAATATAAAGTATAAGAAATGTGAAGAAATAATCTAGGGTAAAGCATGCGTTGAACTACTTAACTTTGCACCTTCGAGGTCGTTATGTATCTCTAACAAGTGCACAACAACAGACTCTATGCGCATGACGGTCGCACGGTCTATTTCTCGGTATGATAGATGAAAGAACTAAGAGAAAGACGTTCTCTTACAATCCCCTCAAGTGTGAGTGGGAGATGTTGGATATGGATGACGTTTGTACACCCTTGTAGGGGATGTACGAGGGAATACGGACCTCGAATGTCGCGTACACGAAGTCGTGTGCAAAGGGAATCTGTTCCCTTGCGGAGAGGATCTCTAGATTAATGGGAAAGTCGCATTATATATGCATAAGTGCATGCGACATATGGCTAATAAAGGGGGAATATCTTAAGCTTATGTTGTACCATGCATATGGTACAACTTAAGCTTATAATGTGACATGTATGATGGTACACCTTAGTTAAATTGTTCCAAAGGAACAATTACTCCTAAAATAACTACCTTGGGGGCTATAAATAAGACCCAAGGGATAGCCATTTCCTTACACTTTTGCATGGTATTCTTGCCTTGCATTTCATTCTAGCGAAGCTCTGCCGAAATCCTTCCTCTCTCTTTATCCAAGTTCTTAATCTAAAAGTAGAGATTTAGATTGTGGATTTAGTAGCCTTACTCCGTTCGTGAGAAGACTCGATCCGTCGTGGCGAATCCGAAGGCGAAGTTCCGAGACTACCGTGCCGCATACGCAAGCGTAAGTCTCAACTTCATTTATCGATCCTAACGCTGTTTTGACAGGTTCCTATAGCCAATGCCTCCTCAGTCAGCATGTAACGCTCTGCCCAGGCTATTACCTCAGCAAGGTCTCTTGCGGGCTCGTTGTGCAGCGACTTCTTTAGGCCCCAATGTCGAAGCCCTTTTTTCAAGGCTATTTTCACGACTTCGGGGCAGCTTTCCACATTCAGTCTCTCGGCACTAAAGCGATGCATTTAGCTTCTCAAGGATTCACCGGGCCTCTGTATCACATTGAACAGAAGCTCCGAATCTGTCTTTATCTGCCGGCCGACCATAAACTGCTTGCAGAATTTCTAGGAGAGCTCTCTGAAGTTATTGATAGAGCGATTGGGGAGGCTGTGGTACCAGCTCCTGGCAGATTTTTGGAGGGTGGAGTAGAAGCATCAGTAGAGCAGGGCATCGTCGGCTCCCTTGAATTCCATGACCCCTTCGTAGTCAATCACGTGATGTTCTGGGTCCCCTGTGCCGTCGTACTTCTCTAAAGTCGGCACCTTGAATCTGGAGGGTACTCGGGCGTCGATGATGCTTCTTGCTAACGGGCAGCGGTCGGCCCTGGGCCCCTAGGGCCTACCGGTGCTTCGGTGTGAGGGCCAAGATGCCGTGACGGGCTGACGGGGGTTCGAGGGGAGCCCGATCGGTGCCCATCCGAACTCGGGATAGGCGTTGGTCACCGTGTGCTTCTCCTCTCGTGATGGTCCCTGCAATTCCTATGCTCCCTCCGACAGGGGCTCCCGCTCCGACCTACCGATCCTCGATGGTTTGACAGTCGGGTGACCGTCGGTGTGTCGAGCATGGTCGTCAGGACGAGTCCGTGGTTGACTCATCTCTAGTCCACTCGGGCCTTCCGTCTGCCTCATCATGGAGTCAGGTGGGTGTGAGAGACTGCATCGGGATGAAGTTTGGCATAGTGAACCATTGCTCTGGGTTAGCGCCTTTGCCGCCGTGGTCAGTGACCATGGCCGAGTGCAATGGATGGTGGAGCCCTCGTTGATCGGAGATGGCAGCAGACCCCCCTTCGGTGAGACTGGGGCCACCCGCGAGCTGTTGGATTGTCACAGCCAGTGTCCGAAGGTGGATGTTCGTCTCTTGGGTGAAGAGGCAGAGCTGCTCCTGATTCACTGAGCATGAGTCACGGGTACCCCCAGTGGTGTGGCTATGCTGATTCTCGGGTGGGACGTAGTCGCCTTTCTCATGGATTCGGGGCATGCATCCCGTTCCGTTACAAACTGGTTCCATTTCAGCGATGTGGTTGTTTGACATGGGAGTTCGTTCCATTCCCACAGACGGCACCAGATGTTTTGGGGTGTTTTCTCACCGTTGAATTGTTGACCGGAGGGCTGGAGGTCAACGTGGTCAAAAGGAGACATGTCGGACCTCCGGGATCGGTTAAAGGCGTGTTCACTCGGTGAGGGATGCGTGGATCCTCGCATCGGCTTGTCGTAGGGTAGCCTCGACAAAGAGACGGCCTCCTTGTGGTGGGGGCGAGCGGGCTCGTGATTTAGGACTCTCGGCTTCGGCTGGGAAGACGCTGAGGGGTAGCCTCGGCGTCGCTGGGTCTGCTTGTAACGGCCGTTTTCCGACCGTTCGTATTTTTGAGCGTACTTTCCTCTTTCGTATGTGTATTTTTCTTTGCCCTTTCTTATATCCAAAATACGCGATGTTATATGTCTTTGTGACCGTATGGAAGAGTAGTTATTTGTGGGATTTTTAGTGAACGTCATTTCACGGGTCGTTCTCCCACAAAACAGCTTTGAATGAATGGGTGTTTTAGCCTCTAGACTTCAATGCTTAGTCTTTATTTTTATTTTCATTCTCAGTAGGCTTAGCTCGTAAACATTTTTATTTTTATTTTCATGCTACTGATTCCCTTGAGCATTCTGCTGATACTGTCGTGGAGGTTGTTGCTGCTGAAATTGCTGCTGCTAAAACTGTTGTTGCTGAGACTGCTGCTGCTGAGGCCTAGCCGGCTGATATATCTTTTGTTGTTGCTGCTGAGTCGGCTGCTGATACGGTGCCCGGTAGCTATGGTTGGGATGATTCCGGTTGTTTGGAGAGTAGGCCGGGTTGGAGTTGGTTTGTGGTGGAAAAGGCACATTCCCCGTAGGATTGTAAAATAATGCGCTTGCCTAATCCAACGGTGGTGAGATGTCAACACCGTCGAATTCTCCAAAGACTTCGGATTCCACCGTAGCAGTCTGTTGTGTACCGACACCACCGGTGCCTACCATCAATGCGGAGATCTGGGTCGACAGCAAGTCAAACTTGCTGGATAATTTGTCGACGTCCTCGATCCTGTGGATGCCTCCAGATCTAGGTGTGGCTCTCTCATCACACCACCGCTCATTGTTAGATGCCATATTCTCCAGAATCTGTCCGGCATCTTCTTCGCTTCTTGACATAAAGGACCCTCCAGCCGCGGCGTCCATGGACGATTTCAGATCATCCCTCAACCCATTATAGAACAGATTTATGATCTGCCACATGGGGAGCTCATAGTGGGGACATCTCCGCTGCATCTCCTTGTATCACGTCTAAGCTTCATGCAGAGACTCGTGGCTGGCCTGGGAGAAGGAGGAGATCTCACTCCTCAGCTTCATGGTCTTCCCCAGAGGAAAGAACTTTGTCAGGAAAGCATTTGAGAGCTTCTCCCAGGTGCTGAATGTATTCGGGTCCTTTCCCCTAAGCCACAGCTTGGCCTTATCTCGCAGAGAGAAGGGGAATAGCTTCAGACGGATCGCCTCAGTTGTGACACCGTTTATCCAGAAGGTGTCACATTTCTCCAAGAAGGAGTCCAAATGTTCAATCAGGCTCTCCATGGGTGCACCTGAAAATTGATCCTGCTGGATCCACGTCACCAAAGATGGCTTAAGCTCGAAGCTTTGAGCCGTAATAGCAGGAGGACGGATGGCGGAGGTGGACTCGATGGATGGCATCGAGTACTCCAGCAGGGACTTGTGAGGTGGGGTGTTTTTCCCCATAGTTTCAGGATCCTCTCTTCTTCGCTTCTCGGTGGCCAAACGCCTTAGGGTGGCGTTTATCTCTGGATCAATGGGAATCAAGTCGTCGAGACTTCTTGAACTCCTGCGCATTAAAAACAACAAACACCCGTGAAACGAAAAGTGGGAAAGAAACAGATAAGATAAGATAAAATAAAAATAAAAATAAGAAAATAAAAAGGAAAAAGAAAGAATACGAAAATTATCGCGAGGTAGGGATGAGAGCTAGACACAAGGGTTCATGAAATCCTTAAATAACAAGCACGTTGCCTCCCCGGCAACGGCGCCATAAAGCTTGATGCCCCCGGATATGCATGTTTTTGATGCATGCAATAATATGATCGGGGGCGTGAGATTTAAATATTTGTAACCGCAAGCGCACGGTGTTGTAGTGTGGCTTCGGGGTCGAACTCAGGGAGGCGTGGATGTGCTTGTGTCAAGAAGGGTCAAATTCACCCCATGGGCGAGCTAGCCCGAATCGAATAATGGATTTATCACAGTAAAATTGCAAAGGATAAACAATATAAAGGGAAAACCCGGGACTCTGGTTTCCACCCTATCATGCGATTCTCGCCGATACGGCCTACGGGTAGGATAACGATCGGAATTAAGGTCTAATGGTGAGACGTTGACTCTGAAAGTGGTACCATCGTCCCATGGGCCCGATATTCCGGTCGGTGCCTAGGATGATACACCGGACTTCCCGGGTTTGGTCAGTGGGCACTCCCGTGTCCATTAACACTGACCGACTTCGGGAGCACTAAGTTCGCAACGATAACCCCCAACGTCTCATCCTGCCGCTCCCGCGCGCTAGGATTCGACGTCTACGTTAAGGGCATGAGCTATGGCTAGGGAGTCAACCGCCAAGTTTATTCCCCCTTGGCCCAACGGTCGAAGGCGGTCTTTTTCCCACCAATGACAATGAAACACCCCGTGTAACTCTCTGCCCGGGCTATTACCTCAGCAAGGTCTCTTGCGGGCTCGTTGTGCAGCGACTTCTTTAGGCCCCTATGTCGAATCCCTTTTTTCAAGGCTGTTTTCACGACCATTTCGGGGCAGCTTTCCACATTCAGCCTCTCGGCACTAAAGCGATGCATTTAGCTTCTCAGGGATTCGTCGGGCCTCTGTATCACGTTGAACAGAAGCTCCGAATCCGGCTTTATCTGCCGGCCGACCATAAACTGCTTGCAGAATTTCTGGGAAAGCTCTCTGAAGTTATTGATAGTGTGATTGGGGAGGCTGTGGTACGTGCTCCTGGCAGATTTCTGGAGGGTGGAGTAGAAGCCTCGATAGAGCAGGGCATCGTCGGCTCCCTTGAATTCCATGACCCCTTCGTAGTCAATCACGTGATGTTCTGGGTCCCCTGTGCCGTCGTACTTCTCTAAAGTCTGCACCTTGAATCTGGAGGGTACTCGGGCGTCGATGATGCTTCTTGCTAACAGGCAGCAATCGGCCCTGGGGCCCCTAGGGCCTACCGGTGCTTCGGTGTGAGGGCCACGCTGTCGTGATGGGTTGATGGGGGTTAGAGGGGAGCCCGCTCGGTGCCCATCCGAACTCGGGATAGGCGTTGGTCACCGTGTGCTTCTCCTCTCGCGATGGTCCCTGCAATTCCTATGCTCCCTCCGACGGGGGCTCCCGCTCCGACCTACCGATCCTCGATGGTTTGACAGTCGGGCGACCGTCGGTGTGTCGAGCATGGTCGTCAGGACGAGTTCGTGGTTGACTCATCTCTAGTCCACTCGGGCCTTCCGTCTGCCTCATCATGGAGTCAGGTGGGTGTGAGAGACCGCATCGGGATGAAGTTTGGCATAGTGAACCATTGCTCTGGGTTAGCGCCTTCGCCGCCGTGGTCAGTGACCATGGCCGAGCGCAAGGGGTGGTGGAGCCCTCGTTGATCGGAGATGGCAGCAGACCCCCCTTCGGTGAGACTGGGGCCACCCGCGAGCTGTTGGATTGTCACAGCCAGTGTCCGAAGGTGGATGTTCATCTCTTGGGTGAAGAGGCAGAGCTGCTCCTGATTCACTGAGCATGAGTCACGGGTACCCCCAGTGGTGTGGCTATGCTGATTCTCGGGTGGGATGTAGTCGCCTTCCTCATGGATTCGGGGCATGCATCCCGTTCCGTTACAAACTGGTTCCATTTCAGCGATGTGGTTGTTTGACATGGGAGTTCGTTCCATTCCCACAGACGGCACCAGATGTTTTGGGGTGTTTTCTCACCGTTGAATTGTTGACCGGAGGGCTGGAGGTCAACGTGGTCAAAAGGAGACATGTCGGACCTCCGGGATCGGTTAAAGGCGTGTTCACTCGGTGAGGGATGTGTGGATCCTCGCATCGGCTTGTCGTAGGGTAGCCTCGACAAAGAGACGGCCTCCTTGTGGTGGGGGCAAGCGGGCTCGTGATTTAGGACTCTCGGCTTCGGCTAGGAAGACGCTGAGGGGTAGCCTCGGCGTCGCTGGGTCTGCTTGTAACGGCCGTTTTCCGACCGTTCGTATTTTTGAGCGTACTTTCCTCTTTCGTATGTGTATTTTTCTTTGCCCTTTCTTATATCCAAAATACGCGATGTTATATGTCTTTGTGACCGTATGGAAGAGTAGTTATTTGTGGGATTTTTAGTGAACGTCATTTCACGGGTCGTTCTCCCACAAAACAGCTTTGAATGAATGGGTGTTTTAGCCTCTAGACTTCAATGCTTAGTCTTTATTTTTATTTTCATTCTCAGTAGGCTTAGCTCGTGACCGGACCCCGTATCCTCGATCCTCTCGTCGTCACGGTCGTCCCGATATTTTTTTCATAATTTTCGAACACCGTTTGCTTGGCCCATCACACTAATTATCTTCAATGCCCAATTAGCCTAATCAAACTTTGAAATTCAAACTTAACCCCAAATCTATTTGAATTGCCTACGTATCATATGAGATTCCTATAGCTATCCTCACCATATATCACCCTAAGCTATACCCCCTCTCTCACTCTCTCTCCCCCCAGTTTGCTTAAATCCACCCCTTTTAACCCCATTTAGCAAGAATTGTATCTTATAAAACCTCTCACATACAAAACCCTAGGATGCAACTACAGCCGCCCCCCCCCCCCCACATATTCCCACGCACCTGAGCTTGGCCGCCGGTGAGAGGCTTGCTCCAGTGACCTCTGGCCACCCTCTCTCCCTCCTCTCTCTTCTCTCCCTCTCTCTCTTAAAACATCTCATATCTGTCCATTGCCGCACAACCTGCTGCCAGTAGCAAAACCCCACTTTTCCGGCCACCTCGCTGCCGCACAGCCACCGCTGACCACCCTCCGGCATCCCCCTCCTTCCTCGACAACCCATCATCCCTCGTCTCTTCTCTCTCTCCCTCAAAACCCCACGAAACACCCTCAAAAACTGCCGTTTGCTGTCACCGCCGCCCAGTTTTTGAAACCCATGCCCGCCGAATTCCGGCCACCGTCGGCGACCCCCCTCGCTGTCGTTGAATTTCCACGACTCCCTTTACCCGCTGCCATCGCTCTTTGCTTCTCCCATGGCCGTATCATCTCTCTACGGATCCAAACACCTGGATTTCCCAAATCTGTCCTCTTCTCCGCAAAACGGCTGGACACCTCGCCGCCGGCAGTTGCTCCAGCCACCCCTCAGGCCTCGTAACCCCCTTAGACCTCCTCAATCCCCAACAGCCCCCATATGTCAAGGAGTCCACATACAACGCTGATCTCACACATTTTCCCCGGCGTCGTAGCCGTCGCCGTGACGTTTACGCTACTCGCAACTGAAGCTATCTGATGTCGTACCCGTTGCCGTGACATCTCGTTGTACTACCTGCACCTGAGACGATCCTGAGAGGACCCATACTATGCTACCCGCAGTTGAGGACACGAGCACTGCCACCGTTTCCAGACCCGACGCCAGATTCGTGCGCGTTCGTCGCACCAAGTTAGCCCTCTTACTCGTAGCAACCCAAACTTTAAGTCATCAAAACCTAACTAAAAATCGTCAACTAAAGTAACTAAATTTACTTTCTTCTCCTTTAAAACGATGTGAAACCGTAGATCGACGATCGGACTGATTGACTATGCACATAGCATAGAATCGTCGGATAGGCTGAACGGACATCTTGCCATGTGACTGATAGGGTAGCCACATTTAACCTAGAAATGAACCCTAATAGAAATAATGATGAGCGTGGCCTGACACCGTCACTTGAATCGTTTCAGACGACCCATTACCGACACTCTGCCTCAACAAGACGCTCTCGACGGACGTACCGCTCGCCACCGCAGTCAAGTGTGTTCACTTGCGCAGTTTCGGCCAAGTTTAGGCCATTGTCTTCCTTAAACTGTAAAAAGTATAAACAAGAGAACTAGACGTGAAATGATAGCGCCTGGGACACCTCACGATAGCCTAGACTTGACAACGAAGTCTAGGTAGTAAACTGCAAACATGTTAGGGACTATCTGTGTGTGTGTGTGTGTGTGTGTGTGTGTGCGCGTGTGGACACCCTAGAACAACCTTACCCTTGTCATGTCAAGAACATCTTGCATGTCATGTCTAATACAGCCTGTGGGCAATAAGACACTCACCTAGCAGAGTGGGTGATCTATGTTACAGGAACACCTATGGAAAGCTCGGCACTCACCTAGCTGAGTGAGTGTCCCTGCAGACCGTGGGGATAGAGGCACTCACCTAGCAGAGTGAGTGGTCCTATACAGTGGTACAGATTCATCTACGGGAAGATCGGCACTCACCTAGCAGAGTGAGTGTCCATGCAGACCGTGGAGATAGAGGCATTCACCTAGCAGAGTGAGTGGTCCTATACAGTGATACAGATTCACCTACAGGGAGCTCGGCACTCACCTAGCAGAGTGAGTGTCCCTGCAGACCGTGGGGATAGAGGCACTCACCTAGCAGAGTGAGTGGTCCTATTTAGTGGTACAGATTCACCTACGGGAAGCTCGGTACTCACCTAGCAGAGTGAGTGTCCCTGCAGACCGTGGGGATAGAGGCACTCACCTAGCAGAGTGAGTGGTCCTAAACTGTCTTGTCTTGTCTAGTTTTGTCTTGCAGCCAGTAGCACCCGCTACGGCTATTACCTATTACGTTTACTTTTCAGTGTTGCCTTTACTTTCTTGCACATATACATATCTGCCATGCTGTTGCATCGTCATTATGTAAACAAACTTTAAAATGTCAACCTTAAAGTGTGAGACACCTTGCAGTGGAGTCTTCTCACGTTTACTTGCAGACTTCGCCTGACGTACAACCACTTTCTCTTGGTGTTGTACGTCAGGTACCAGGACATGGTTAGTAGACCAGGAGCCAGTACCAGAGGAATTGGAGCAGGAGCACGTCACTGATCAGGATTACGACCCGGGCGAGAACCAGTCTTAGAGGTTCCTCACTTGCTGATCTTGGAGTTCCTTGTTGTTTGTAGTTGGGTGCGTAGCACTCTTTACTTACTGTTTTAGGTTGGGTGCGTAGCACCATTAGTTTTCCTTTCTGCAGTTGTAACAATGCTGGGCAGTATTTTTCTTTTTAGACTCTTGTACTTCTGGATATCTTTGTGGAATAAAATGAATGCATCCTTTTCTTTCTGTACTTTCTGTTGTTTCGAATTTTATATATGCAAGGACCTGTTTCTATCCTTGGTGTTCCTCACAGACGCTTATTGGGTCCGAGCCTCACAGCTCCGGCCCATGCGGACCTTAGTCACGTCTCGCTTCTGTCGTTTTGGGAAGCGGGGCATGACAGGTTTTAGTGGTGGCCCATGCTGGTCATGCAAAAAGTTCGGAACAATAAGAGTACTGCATTCATTTAATATCCAGTTTAACAAGTACAAATCTAAATTGGGTTTTCTTGTCAATAGGATGGCAGGAGGACGCAATACACAAGCCGAACCTTTGGCTATTATTATTATAGGATTATGTTTGCAGGTAGGCATAGTGTGAGATGAGATATGAGGTAGCGGTGATTAGTTGATTTTGAACACAAGGATATTAGATTAGATTTCTTTGGATGAAAAGAATAAGGTATCCAAGACTTATTAATAATACCAATGTGTAACGGACTCAATGAGAATTCTGGATGAATGAAATTATACACAGGGAGATGAGAACTTATCAGATCTGAAACATAGACAAGTGGTATATAGGAGTAGCTATGAAGGTATAGTATGATTTAGAGTGATCATGAAATAAGTAGAGCATTTAAAGCATCAAGACTTGATTATTAAGTTGGGGTGAGAAGACATTGGAAATAACACGACATGTTGGGATGAATGGATAGTTATGATTACAGATTTAATATGATTAGGAGATTAGATAATAGGGGTAAGGATAGATGTGGTTCGATGGTTCATTGATTATAGAGGATAAATTATGAGTCAATATGATGGAGAATATATTGGAGACGAGACGATTGATGATTGCAACGGTAATGTGGATTTATAGTTAAGTACTAGGATGTGGTTTTAGTTGTAGCATTATCCACTGAGAGACGAGTAATAATGAATTATTTGAGGAACGCTGATTAGAGTTATAGGATTAGCGATCTTTATGTGGTATATGGGAGCTGTAGGAATAGGTGCTTATAGATATTATTATTATTATTATAAGTGATTCCGAAGGCGGAATCATTTCTAAGGTGGGTAAAATGTAACGGCCGTTTTCCGACCAGATTGATTGACTGTGCACATAGGATAGAATCGTCGGATAGGCTGAACGAACATCTTGACATGTGACTGATAGGGTAGCCACGTTTAACCTAGAAATGAGCCTTAATAGGATTAATGATGAGCGTGACCTGACACCGTCACTTGACTCGTTTCAGACTACCCATTACCGACGCTCCGCCTCGACGAGACGCTCCCGATGGACGTACCACTCGCCACCGCAGGCAAGTGTGTTCACTTGCGTAGTTTGGGCCATGTTTAGGCCATTGTATTCCTTAAACTGTAAAAAGTATAAACAAGAGAACCAGACGTGAAATGATAGCGCCTGTGACACCTCACGATAGCCTAGACTTGACAACAAAGTCTAGGTATTAAATTGCAAACATGTTAGGGACTATCTGTGTGTATGCGTGTGGACACTGTAGAACAACCTTACCCTTGTCATGTCATGAACATCTTGCACCTCATGTCTTATACAGAGTGGGTGTTGATCATGAAGATTGAAATCATCAATTTCCAGAATTTATCTATTCAAAAGGGAAGAAGTTTTATAACAGATGATAAATATAAAGTGGAACATTTCTGCTTTGATCCTGGAGGTTTGACATGGAGCTTAAAAGTTGAAACAGATTTCCCATATTACCAACAGAGTGGTCTGGGGCTTGAGACATGGAAAGTAGTGTTCAATTGGATGGTTGGGAACAAGAAGTTCTATAGAACTATTCTAAAGACCAGTGATTTCTTTCATAAATTCCATATTCCTACCCATGAGTTCTTCTATTCCAGTGTGACATATCCTGTGGACACGAGTGGAGTCAAGTTATTGGCAGTTGCTTGGCTGCCAAATGAGAAACCCCCCAGGAAGAGGGAAGGAATTGGGAAGAGAAGAGTTTGTCTAACCTTTGCAAGTATTGGGACATCTGAGGCTTATTTCCATGGTCAGAGGCAGATAATACAAGATAAATTGAAACGTTTCTTTCATGCTATGGGAGCTGGGAAACTTGAGGAGATCTCATATGTGTTAAAAGTAAAGTTTAAAGAGAATTTTTGCTTTGATCCAGGGGGTACAAAAGTAATAGGTTGATTGTGAGCTTTACAGATTGTGAACAAGAAGGGAAGATAGGAAGAACTAGAACACAATGTATTCCTTGCATTTGGATGCCAATCTGGTACAGAATTCTTATTGGATTAAAATCGGAATGGGCGGCTACATTGATGCAATCAGCGATACAATTCTTGGTGATTCATTGGGTATAGAAGTTACTAATCGGAGAGGCATTATATTTGCAACTAAGGTTTTATTCGCTGAGATGGAGATGAAGCTTGAGGTGGCACTGATAGTAAGCGGAGGCCTAGTAATTTGTGTCCATACTCCAAATAATATGTTTAAAGAAAGACATTTCAATTTTGATCCTGGGAAGTACTATGAGGAGATTATGCAGGAAGACTGGAATATTTGTTTTGCTATTGATGAATCCAAGTTTGGAAGAGTGCTCTGGGTCTTGAAGGTGTACTCTAATTCCTGGGGTTGTCAAGAGTGTAGAGTGGAGTTTGAAAGGGAGGAGAAGCTGGAGATACATCAGACACATGCTACTATTTTATTATGGGACATATCTAAAGTGGAAGAGGATTCTGAAACAGGAGCAAATGATGTTACTAAGGAAATTCAGAGTGTCCAGAAATACGGAGGCCGAGCAAATTTTGTCTATATTCCAAATGAAGTGTATAATGCAGAACATTACAGTTTTGATCCTGAAGGAGCCATAGTTGCAGGGTGTCATGAGGAGCTGATGCTGGAAGAAAATAAATGTTTGGTAAAATTAACATTTGACGCCCCCCAGATATGCGTGTTTTTTATGCGTGCAATAATATGATCGGGGGCGTGAGATTTAAATATTTGTAACCGCAAGCGCACGGTGTTATAGTGTGGCTTGGGGGTCGAACTCAGGGAGGCGTGGATGTGCTTGTGTCAAGAAGGGTCAAATTCAACCCATGGGCGAGCTAGACCGAATCGGATAATGGATTTGTCACAGTAAAATTGCAAAGGATAAACAAAATAAAGGGAAAACCCTGGACTCTGGTTTCCACCCTATCGTGCGATTCTCGCCGATACGGCCTACGGGTAGGATAACGATCGGAATTAAGGTCTAATGGTGAGACGTTGACTCTGAAAGTGGTACCATCGTCCCATGGGCCCGATATTCCGGTCGGTGCCCAGGATGATACACCGGACTTCCCGAGTTCGGTCAGTGGGCACTCCCGTGTCCATTAACACTGACCGACTCCGGGAGCACTAAGTTCGCAACGATAACTCCCAACGTCTCATCCTGCCGCTCCCGCATGCTAGGATTCGACGTCTACGCTAAGGGCGTGATCTATGGCTAGGGAGTCAACCGCCAAGTTTATTCCCCCTTGGCCCAACGGTCAAAGGCGGTCTTTTTCCTGCCAATGACAATGAAACACCCCGCGTAACCAGTAGATCCCTAATCCCTATCGATTTCCTAGTCCTATGGACGCATCGGGAAGAACCCACGAAGGGGTTTCCACCAAAATCCCAGATTTGGGAACTACTCACACATATTTAGTAAAAAGCGATCTAAATAGAAATCGACCGTAAAAATCATGATCAGGCGATTGAAATGCAGTAAGAGCAATGCTAATAACACTATATTAAAGTTTGACAAAGATCAGAAAACTTACTAATATCGGAAAAATTACAGCCGTCAAGAAAGAGAAAAAACAGTAAAAAATAACAACTCTCGTTTCTGGAAAACCTAGGGGTTCTATTTATAGAATATGAAATCACCCGATCGGGTGAAAAGGCACCCGATCGGGTGACCTGCTTCGTTTCTTCGGCAGCGCAAAATAGGATCCCACCCGGTCACTACGGCACGGTCGGTTGAGTCATGAGCTGATCGGTTGGATCTTCGTGCCGTCGGGTGAACCGGTCGGTTGATCTCTCCGTGTCGTGGCTTCGGAGAATCGGCTACAGGTGAACCGATCGGGTGAAAGTCACCCGATCGGTTGGCATTCAGCGTCAGATTTCCAGAGAGTTGGGGCTTTTGAACCGGTCACTGAACCGATCGGGTGACTTCTTGGCCGCTCCAACTTGTGTCCGGGTGGTGTACGCGTGCATCACCCGATCGGTTGGAAATGACCAACCGGTCAGGTGAGGGGCTGAAAGATGCGATCTTCGTCGTTTGACCCCCTGGATCACGCGTGACTCCTCCCGTTGCTCCGGGGACTCTCGATATCATCGTTTTATGTCCCTTATGCCAGTAAAATCCTGCAAAACACAAAAAACACGGAAAAGTGAAAGAAAACAAGAAAACACGAGAAAATGAATACAAGACGGCAAAAAATACGGAAAAACACGAAAGAAAACGTGCACAAATATATGAAATATAAACGCACGTCAAAATCCCCCAAGCTGAACTCTTCATCGTCCTCGAGGAAGACGAGTGAGAGTAGGAGCTCGGAGAGAGAAAATAGAGAGAAAGAGAGAAAGAGAAAACTCTAAATCCTAGATCGCCCGTCAGGGCCAACAAAATCAAAAACGACACACCAAGCAAGCAGATGCCAAATCACATTCCTAAACCAAGGAATACGAGTCCAGACAAGTGCCGTGGGCCCACGCAGTGAAGCGCGAGTGAGCGTGGCTATGTGCTAGTAGACGGTGTCACTATCTACGATGTGTGATAAAGCTCGATATACACAAATCCAGGAAATGACCCAAATATCGATTCGAATTGAATTAAGCGGTGAATATATAGTTCAAGCATGCATGAGAATAGAGAGAGAATCGAAACATGTCATCATCTGGGACTCCACAACTAGGGTTAAGGAAATCACCACACTATAGCCTAGATAATAGCTAAAAAGTTCCTAAGCCAAGTGTTTTCGATAACGATGGGGGTTGAGATGATGTGGAGTGGAACACTCGGTGCAAACTCTCGCCTTCCCTTTATTCTCGGCAAGTAGGGAAAATATTCACACGGGAATTTTTTGGGTTTTTGGTATTTGTATTTTTTTTTGGATTTTTGGCTAAACATATTTTTTTTTCTTTTCTCTTTTCTTTTCTCTTTTTTTTGGAATTTTTGGATATTGGGGTATATACATGTGTACACTCCCAAGTGGGAGAACGGCACACGACGAGGGGATTTGCACCAAGTAAAACAAAAAAGAAGTCGAAATCTAAACACTTGGGCAAAGGAAACTATTCTCGCTAATTAGAGCTTGGGCTAAATGGGGTATCCTAGTCCTTAATTGTGGAATCCCGACACATACGAAATGAAGCGTACGTTCTATATATATCATGCAGAAGAAGCAGACAGTAGAAGCAAATACCGCATATTCAAATCGAAGCATGATAATCTAGGGGTCATTCCTGGACAGGTATATAAAGTAAAATCACAAAGTAGAAGCACACCCCTAGCTAGTCACGACAACAACTCACACAAAAGCAAAGTGAACCCATGACGCATGAAATGCAATGGACTCGGCTTCCTAGGGTTAGTGAATGTGATTATCGAAGCTATGCTAAGTGTGTGTGTGTTTCTGTGGCAATTCATCATATGGGGTCATCTCTAGGAGAGAGAGAACAAAAGATGAGAAGAAAAAGAAAAACACGATGGAAAACGACTCAAAAACGAAGAAAAACAACACAAATGACACACGAAGTGTGACTCCCCCAAGCTGAAACTTGTATTGCCCTCAATGCAATAGAATTAAAGATGAGAGGGCAATGAATATGTGGGGAATACGCACAGACACAAAAAGACACGAAAAAAAAGAGAATCATACAAACGAAAATGAAAATAAGAAATAGAAATAAAAATCACACCACACGACATATAAACAGAAAATAAAAATCACACCAAATGACACAAAAGAAAAACGAAACACGACAGCACACAGAAAAATTTGACTTCCCCCAAGCTAGACGTGACAGTGCTAGCAAAAGATATGATCGTGAAAATGCATAGATATGCAAGGGGGGTCAATAAAAGAAAAGAAAGGAAATAGAAAAATAAAAAAAATAAAAAATAAGGGACTCGACACGTGAATGAGTCCTCCTCCCCAGCAGTGGTAAAGTAGGGTCCCGCAAGGACAGTTGGGCACAAAAAATAGGGGGAGGCAAAAGCTGGATGGGAAAGTATCAAGCAAAGGCACCACCCTCTGGGGGTGGTGATGGGGGGCTGTGCTGAGGACCAGGAGTGGTGGGGGGTGAGATGTGAAGCTCGGACACATCGGGTGGGTCAGTGCGAATATGACACATGAGGCTGTGAAGGACATGTAAGTCACGCTCGACGGACTCCTGAGTTGCCCGACCACCAGCACCAGCTAGGAGGAGCATGGACATGAAGCATTCGGCTTGGTCGTCGTCATGGAATGACACCTCGTATTCGGCATCGCCAATGTAAACGGGGTCAGGGGCGCGTGGGGTGGTGGATGAATTGGTGGTGGTGGCGGGTTAGGTGGTGGTTTGTGTGCAACGAGCGCGACGGGTGGGCCTAGGGTTGGAAGAGCTGGCGTCGGTGGGCTTAGCACGGTGAAAAGGCATTGTGCGGGAATCGTGTGTGTGTATGAGTGTATGCAAAATACGATGAATACACACAAACACGGAAAATGAGCAAAATGGAAATCTAGGGCAAAATAAAAATTTAGCTAAGGAGCGAGGTTACCCAATTAAGATGAAGATCGTTGCTCGTAGACGACCCAACGGAACGCAACAGGAGCACATGTGATGCCGCGACGAATCCTTCCAGCAATTTCGAAAATGGGGGAAAATGGGTGAAAATTAGGGCTTGAAGTGGGTGAGATCGAAGAAGAAGGGGACAAAATTGATGGAAAGATGAAAAAGGAGAGTGGAGAGATTGATTTGGGTCGGCTGAGAGGAAGAGCGACGTCGGGTGAAGGCGGAGAAGGCGAAACGGCAATCGGAATTTCAAAACTGGCGAGGGCAGAACGAACGGGCGGAGGGCGCTATATATAGGATTTTAAGTCGAACCGATCGGGTGAAAAGTCACCCGATCGGTTGACCTAAAGGTCGAAATTATTGCAGGAAGAAACGCTACAGGCGAACCGGTCCGGGTGATAACTCACCCGATCGGTTGGCCGCTCCACAGATTTTCCCGAAAGTTTGGTACAGCTCACCCGGTCTGTCACCTGATCTCTCTGCGTACCACCCGGTCGGTTGATCATTTCCCAAAAATTCCCGAGAATTCAGCCCAGTTCACCCGGTCTGTCACACGGTCTCGGCTGGCTTCACCCGATCGATTCGTTGAGTGACTGATACGGCCGGCAGCTGATACATCCCAACCGATCGGGTGAGTTATCACCCGATCGGTTGGGGCCTTGTTTTCTGCAAAAGTGCACAAACGGCCTTAGTCCCTCAACGGAAGTTCTCGCGGCTGGATTTATTTATTAAAATAGATGAAATAAAGTTAAGAAAAAGTCCTAAAAAGTGGAAACAAAAGTTTAGAACATGGGTTGCCTCCCATGAAGCGATTTTGTTTAACGTCGTTTAGCTCGACGCCCGTTGATGATGTTCAAGGTGGAAGATACGGGTAATGCCCAAAGTGTGGCATCATTTCTGGTTCTCTCTTTGCAGTAGTCGGCGGTGACAAGAGAACTTGCTCGACTACCCTCCCTTTGTTGATGGGGTCCGGGGGATTCTCCCTCATATTGGCGTTTACCGCCACTCGCGTAAGGATTCGGACCTCATCCCCGGTGAGCCCCATGGGCTCTTTGCCTTTTCTCCTCGTATGAGGAGCTTTTGGGAATCCAGGAGGGATCACATGTCGCGCGACCGCCTCATCAGCAACTTCTTTCTTTGGTGAGCCAACTTGCTCTCCATGGTCTCTGTCACGCCCCGCTTCCCAAAAATATGGAGGCGAGGCGTGAGAATGTCCGCTCAGACTTGAAGCTACAAAGCTGCAAGTCTGATAAGTGTCAATCAAATTTAGAACTGCATGTCCTTGTAATGCGAACGAAACAAAGATAATAATAATTAAATGAGACAAAAGAGATATCTCAGAATATCCATAAAATAAGTTTCAACATCACAGAAAAAGCCACCAGGCTAAAAGAAAAAGAGACTAAAGGCCCAAACATGGCCAACAAAAGTACAAAGTACAAACGACGGTGCTACGCACCAATAACTAACAAAAGGCCTAAAACAAAATAAAGCTCAACAAAGACTCAAAGAATGGTCACCGGTGTCCACCAAAATCCTCCTGGGCAATCATGGACTCAGGCTCAGCGTCAGCAAAACACCACGTACTCAGCAACGGTCTCTGGCACAGGGTCTAACATGTGACACCCAAAAGAGCAAGGGGCACATGTCAGCAAGTCTACAAGAGACTTGTGCAAGGAAACTGAAAGTAGGAAAAGTAAAGCAACCTAGCAGTTCTAGCATGATGCAATGACATGGCAGTTAAAGTAATGAGTGCAACAGGTAAGGTAAAGTACAGTGAAGTACGAGCATGGCATTTAAACATGGCATGGATGACAAGTATTGCATGAATCATTCACAAGACAAGTACAAGACAAGAAAAGTAAGCACCTCGTGCACAGAGATTCCGTCTTTTGGCTAGAGGGCTTATCAGGCCACTCCTAAGCTCAAGCGACCGTTTATCCCTACCCCTCCACGTGTATCGAGCCAGGGCCTTACCCCCGAACTTGGAATGCTCGCTTCTGGATCACGAGCCAGGAAGTGTTTTTAACAATTATGGCATAGGGGTGCACCTAGCCGGTCCAGGGAACCCAGGCATTGGCTTTTGACCAACACATGAGGCCCGTTTCCCCCGGAAGTAGTTTTCAAGGAGTACAAGTATTGTAGCGTGTGCTACGAATGCAACAATCAACTGGGATGACATGTAAGATGCAATGCATGGCAGTTAAAAGTGCGTACAGGTAAGGAAAGTAAACGTGACAGTTTAGTATGCATGAACAACAAGTTTAAAGGGTTGGATCTAGCTTTGTTGTCAAGCTAGATCAATTAGGTGACGGATCTAGTTTCGTTGTCAAACTAGATCAAGTAGGCGTCTAGCCAGCTATCATTTCACTGACTAGTCTCTTTTACGCTGAAAACAAGGAAGTGGCCTAAAAACATGGCCCTACACAAGAGTCGGCAAGTTTCACTTGCCTGCAAGTACGACGTCTGAGCACACCGTACAATGAGTCCAAAAATCACAATTATCATACGTGCACAAGTCCACCGGCCTAAAGTCCATATTATTAATCTTGATTAGTGAACGTAAAACATTTAAAATACTTTGAAAATACTGATTTTATTCTTGATTAGCATGCATTGGGTTGGGGGTCCTAGGGGTGCAAAGCGTTACCTCAACACGACGCGAAAGCTACATCGGCGTCGGGTAGCGACGCCGGGGGTTAGAATAAGAGAACGCGCTCCAAGTCCTGATTCCAATATAGTTTCCTCGCTGGAAAGTTCAGAGCATCAACCGGAGCGACGGTTCCAGATTCCAAAGCTAGCACGTGCGACGACGGGCTACGACGTGCGACGACGTCGTACGCAGCAAATCGTCGAAGAGAACGCACCTAGGTGGGGCCCACAGTAGTCCTAGGGACCGTTGGGGGACCCACAATACCTCTGGAGAACTTGGGGGGCCCACGGTGGCAAGCGGTGCGACGGGTGCGGGGTTGCGACGTTTGCTCTCGGTCGTACTCAGCCAAATATGGGGGAACGGCTCGGTCGGTGCGGGGGAACGGGCTTGTGCATCGCAGCGGGTCGGTGCGGGGTCGGGGCTCTCGGTCGGTGCGGGGCAATGTCCCGGTCGGGGCGCTTGGATGCGGGGAGAGGGGTGCTGCAACGTTGCAACGTTGCGAAGCTGCGGTCGGTGCGGAGATGTGCCTCGGTCAGACACGGCGCTGAGCGGGGGACGAAGCGGGGTTGGGTGCGAGCGGCTGTGCGGAACGGAAGCGGGCGAAGCTATCGGTCTGACTGAGAGGAATCCTCGGTCAGAGCGGGGGAACGGGGCGACGGCTGCTGCAGCGATGCGGAGCGGCTAGGATGCGGAGCGGGCGACCGGTCAGAGCGGGGGAACGGAGCCCGTTCTCTCGGTCGGTGCGGAGCTGCTTCGTCGCAACGTTGCGACGAATCGTCGTAACGTCAAATTTGGGTTTTGGGAGAGGCTAGGGCTAATTTCTTGCGAAAATAGGTCTTCCTAGGGGTTGTTTATATAGTGTAGATGGGTTGACTTGGTCTAGGGCTAAATCTAATAGGATTAGAAGTTTAAAATAATTTAAAATTTGAATCTCAACTTCTCCAACTCACCCAAGGATTTGACTTGGTCCAAATGAGCTGGAAATTGGCTCAAAAAATCTTTAAAACGTTTAAAACTCAAATAAATTTTCTTTGGCCGAATTTAATATAAAAATTAATTATTAAAAATATTATAAAATTTGTTAAAAATATTAAAGTGGTCAAATAAACTCCAAAAATTATAAAATAAATATCGGGGTGATCGTGATGACGAATGTGAGCTAACTAAGAAGACGGATCTCAATTTTGACGTCGGACGACGAAACTAAAAAAAGAAACGTCTCCCGTCAAAAGTGAAAATCGTCACGTCTCATCGAGTAAGTTTAAATTGTGGAAAAACGACTCGAGAAGTGTCGTTCCAAGATAGTGCCACTATTTAATACTCTCAGAGGCGTTCGCAACGGCATATCACACAAAAGTGTTCACCAACAAACAAAGTCTAAAACAAACACGTGCACGGCCAAAAGCACGTGCACGAAAAACGTACAACGAAAAGTGGTCGTTACAGTCTCCCAAGTGGTCGGGGGATTTCTCGAGAGAATTTCCCAAGAGCTTGCTTCTACAGCTCTCTCATCTTCCAGCTCCAGCGCATTAATACTAGGATCATCCGGAGGATCGGGGTACTTCAGCGACAACCCCATGTCAAATTCGACTCTTTCTTGGCCGACGTTGAGGGAAATCTTCCCATTCTTCACGTCTATCAAAACTCCGGCGGTTGCCATAAAGGGCCGTCCAAGGATAATAGGGGTATGCTTCTCTTCTGGCATGTCCATCACCATAAAATCAACCGGTACGTGTACTCCACTCACATCAACGGCGAGGTCGTCTACTATTCCCATCGGATACTTGACCGAACGGTCAGCAAGCTGTAATGTCATGCCGGTGGGCTCCAAATCTCCCATCCCTATTCTCTTGTATGACGATAGGGGCATTTGACTGACGCTCGCTCCTAGATCGACGAGCACCCTCTGGATTCGCACTTCCCCAATCGAACAAGGGATGGAAAAACTTCCTGGGTCTTTAAGCTTGGGCGGACTTGCTCGCTGGATAAGAGCACTACATTCCGCCGTCAGAACGACCTTCTCTTTTCTACAACCCTTTGTCACCAAATCCTTGAGGAATTTCGCGTAGGAGGGTATCGTCTCTATAGCTTCAAGGAAGGGTATTTGCAGGCTTAGGTCTTTAACCATGGCAAAGAACTTGCCATACTTCTTGTCTATTTGGGCCTGGGCTAACCGTTGCGGAAAAGGCACAACGGGCTTGAATACCCGGAGGTTCCCTTCATCATCCTTTTTCTTCTCCTCTCCATGGATTCCCTCCGAAATAGCTAGCTTTGGCGACGAAGCACCGTCGTCATTTAATTTTTCAATTGGTCGCTCCACGACCAACGGTGCTTCGGGCTCCTCGGGGGGCACTCTCGTGGGAATTTGTGTTCCGCTCCTTAAGACAATAGCAGACACGTTGGCATGCTCATGTGTGAGCGCCAAGGTTTGATTAGTCCCCCTCGGGTTCACCTCAGGCTGTGGCGGTAATAGATTCTGCGGCCTCTGAAGGTTCGCCACTTGCAACCCCAGCTGGGTCACCTGATCAGTGAGAACTCTCTGTCCCATCTCCAGCTTTAGATTTATCTTCTCCTGGTTGGCTATGTATTGAGTCAAGAGTGGCTCAACTGGAGAGATTGCCCTCTGCTGTCCATATTGCTGTTGGATGGGCTACTGATTCCCTTGAGCATTCTGCTGATACTGTCGTGGAGGTTGTTGCTGCTGAAATTGCTGCTGCTAAAACTGCTGTTGCTGAGACTGCTGCTGCTGAGGCCTAGCCGGCTGATATATCTTTTGTTGTTGCTACTGAGTCGGCTGCTAATACGGTGCCCGGTAGCTATGGTTGGGATGATTCCGGTTGTTTGGAGAGTAGGCCGGGTTGGAGTTGGTTTGTGGTGGAAAAGGCACATTCCCCGTAGGATTGTAAAATAATGCGCTTGCCTAATCCAACGGTGGTGAGATGTCAACACCGTCGAATTCTCCAAAGACTTCGGATTCCACCGCAGCAATCTGTTGTGTACCGGCGCCACCGGTGCCTACCATCAATGCGGAGATCTGGGTCGACAGCAAGTCAAACTTGCTGGATAATTTGTCGATGTCCTCGATCCTGTGGATGCCTCCAGATCTAGGTGTGGCTCTCTCGTCACACCACCGCTCATTGTTAGATGCCATATTCTCCAGAATCTGTCCGGCATCTTCTTCGCTTCTTGACATAAAGGACCCTCCAGCCGCGGCGTCCATGGACGATTTCAGATCATACCTCAACCCATTATAGAACAGATTTATGATCTGCCACATGGGGAGCTCATAGTGGGGACATCTCTGCTGCATCTCCTTGTATCACGTCCAAGCTTCATGCAGAGACTCGTGGCTGGCCTGGGAGAAGGAGGAGATCTCACTCCTCAGCTTCATGGTCTTCCCCAGAGGAAAGAACTTTGTCAGGAAAGCATTTGAAAGCTTCTCCCAGGTGCTGAATGTATTCGGGTCCTTTCCCCTAAGCCACAGCTTGGCCTTATCTCGCAGAGAGAAGGGGAATAGCTTCAGACGAATCGCCTCAGTTGTGACACCGTTTATCCAGAAGGTGTCACATTTCTCCAAGAAGGAGTCCAAATGTTCAATCAGGCTCTCCATGGGTGCACCCGAAAATTGATCCTGCTGGATCCACGTCACCAAAGATGGCTTAAGCTCGAAGCTTTGAGCCGTAATAGCAGGAGGACGGATGGCGGAGGTGGACTCGATGGATGGCATCGAGTACTCCAGCAGGGACTTGTGAGGTGGGGTGTTTTTCCCCATAGTTTCAGGATCCTCTCTTCTTCGCTTCTCGGCGGCCAAACGCCTTAGGGTGGCGTTTATCTCTGGATCAATGGGAATCAAGTCGTCGAGACTTCTTGAACTCCTGCGCATTAAAAACAACAAACACCCGTGAAACGAAAAGTGGGAAAGAAACAGATAAGATAAGATAAAATAAAAATAAAAATAAGAAAATAAAAAGGAAAAAGAAAGAATACGAAAATTATCGCGAGGTAGGGATGAGAGCTAGACACAAGGGTTCATGAAATCCTTAAATAACAAGCACGTTGCCTCCCCGGCAACGGCGCCATAAAGCTTGATGCCCCCCGGATATGCATGTTTTTGATGCATGTGATCACTCCATATTTTACACCTTTTTTCCGTGTATTTGCATGCCATTTAGATCGCCCAAATCATGTTTTTCACGATATATCGACGATATTGCGATGCTTTTCACGATTTGTTGTTTTTGTCGCATTTCAGGTGATTTGGCGCGATTTGGAGTGATCTCGAGACGCGCTTACTCTAGACGGCCACCGACGACCTCCCCGAGGGATATTTTGCTGTTGGAGAGGAGCGGAAGAAGAATGGACGTCGCAGGAGCGACGAGGAGGCCAAAATAAGCAGAATGGGCATCTTTTGTGTCCCACTCGGCCGAGTGGAGGAGCCACTCGGCCGACCAGCGAGACACTGCTCGGCCGACCCGTTCAGACACGATTTCCATGTGTACTCGGCCGAGCGACGGAGACCACATCGGCCGAGTGACTATACCACGTCCGCCCGAGTGGCGCCCAGACGAAGCCCCTCCAAAATATCGAAGTTTCTGTTTTTCGGCCACCTGAGCTTCAGAAGACCCACTCGGCCGAGTGGCAAACCACGTCCGCCCGAGTGCAGTGAAGCCATCGGCCGAGTGACGACAACTCACTTGGCCGAGCCGCCTCCGAACTGAAGACCCTTGAAGCCCCCGACTTACTGGAAAATGACAGGGTTTTCACTCGGCCGAGCGACTTTTGTCACTCGGCCGAGTGCGATGCGCTGCCTGTAGCGAAATTTGCGGAAAACAGGCTGTGCAGGGGCGTTTTGGTCAGGATTTTTGGACAATTTTTGGGGCTATTTAAGCCCTGTTTTTACCCTAGTTTTGAGAGCCATCTCTTAGATTTTTTGCAGCTTTTTGAGACTACTTTTTAGCTTTATTATTTGTGATTGGAGAAGAGGAAAAACTTGGATTTTTGTTGGATTAATTGAAGAACTACATTGGTTTGCATCTCTTCCCCAAAAACTCAATTTTTATTGTTTATATCATTGTTGTGATGAATTCCATTTCCTATTTCATTGATTATTTTTGTGCTATTGCCATGATTTGTGAGTAGTCTCCACGTCTTGGGGCGTGGGGATGAACCCTACAAGCCCAATTTCGTATTTGTGATAAATTGGTAGAAATTGTGCTAGAATCAATAATTAGAGATTAGATTGGGATCGAATTACTACGGATAGCTAGGTATTCATATCAATTGGGATTTGCAAGAGATTGGATCCCAATTTGATAGGAAGCCCTAGAAATCCGAATTGGGTTGGAGTCGGACTTTCGAAGTATCGGTTTGCAAGAGATTGGATCGATACTAGGATCTCCGGTTGCAATTCCGTGCCGATACCCGTTTGCAAGAGATTGGACGGGTAGGAACTATCCTAATTTAGATTGTGGACCGAGTTTGCAAGAGATTGGGCTCGGTGCGCAATCGGACGATGATGTTGATCCTAATGCTAGTTTTCCTAGGCTAGGGTTTGCAAGAGATTGGACCCGACCCTAGGATAGCTATAGACCGGCAACAGCGCGAGAGCGTGAGCTTGGTTCCACATTTATTTGCAACTAGTTCATCCAAATTCTCATTCTAGCAATTTTGATACCGACGAACCACATTTATGAAATACGGTGAGTAGCGGGGATTCCCCATTCCCTAGGCGTTCTTTATTTGATTTGATATTTCGCACATTTTTCTGACGATTGTGACAGGATCGCCCAAGGCAATTCTCTCTATTCTTAAATAGCCAGGTTGATTAGGAGCAAGCACGGTCATTCGTCCTCCCTGTGTTCGATACCCGCTCGCCGCTATACCGTGCGCTTGCGGTAAAACTACAACCGTTCTTTGGGTGTACGTCCCGGAGCGACCAAGTTTTTGGCGCCGTTGCCGGGGAGGCGATTGCGTTTGATTCTTTTTCACCCTAGCTACTTCTTTCTTTTATTTTTATTTTTTTTATTGTTACCATTATTATTTCCTTTACTATTCTTACCTAACCCTTCCACGGTATTAATCATTTCTTTGAAACTCTGTTTCCCCTGTGCATGAACACGAGATCTACGGCGGACCCAGAAGACTTATTATTTGATCCCGAGATCGAACGTATCGCGCGGAGACTTAGAGCGGAAAAGAGACAAGATCCGGAAGGGATGTATATGACCAACCCGGAAACTCCTGAAGAATTGGCTGCAAGGATGGCAAGGATAATCTCTATTCGAGATAGGCTTCGGCCTAAGACTTCTTCTACCACCTCGTCCATTGCCATGCCGGGGTTGGCGGCTGACAAGAACTTCGAGCTAAAGACTGGATTGGTGGTTTTGATGCAACAAGACCCATTTCATGGGAACGCACATGAGAACCCCCACTACCACATCCAACTATTCTTGTCGAAGTGCGTCACATTCTAGATGCCGGGGGTCTCCAACGATGATATCAGACTGCGTCTCTTCCCCTTTACGCTAAAGGACAAGGCACTCTATTGGTTGAGGACGCAAGCTGAGGGTGTCTTCACCACTTGGGACGAGCTGGCGAGTGCATTTATTGACAAATTTTATCCGCCATCCAAGACGGTGAAGATCCGGAGCGCTCTCATGTCCTTCAAGCAAGGACCACAGGAGACGCTCTATGAAGCATGGGAGCGTTTTAAGGATTTGCAGCATCAATGCCCGCACCACAGTATAGAGGATTGGGAGCTAGTTCATAGCTTCTACAACGGTCTCCAACCGGGGACCAAACAAATTATTGATGCCACGGCGAATGGTGCAATCTTGTCAAAGACTCCCGAGGAAGCTACGGCCCTAATTAAGGAGATGGCCTCAAATAACCAACAATGGGGCGATGAGCGAGGACACTCCACATCCTCCTTAAAGCCAACTAGCATCTACGAGGCGAAGGCCGTAGCGGAGCTCACGAGCAAATTCGATTCTCTCCACAAGGTGGTGGAGAGATTGGAGAAATTTATCACGGAGCCCCAAGGAAGCCCATCCACCTCCGCACCGACCAACCAAATGTGTGATTGGCAAGACCAATCTCAAGTCATGTACTCGGGAGGAGAGCAAGGAGAAGGATCCTTGGAGCAAGTACAATATGTTGCGGGGAACCAAGGGTATTGGTCCAATCCGGCCGCAAGAAATCATCCGGGATTCTCCTACGTCAACAATGAAGGAGCCTTGAACCCGCCACAACCACCGCCTCAACAAGCTCGACCACCACCACCCCAACAACAAAACTATCCACCGAGGGGGCCTACTCAACAAAACTTTCAACCGAAGCAACAAGTTCCACCATATAGGCCTCCCGGATACAACCAAGGGTGGAGGAATCAAAATCAAAACCCTCCACAAGCTCCACAACGATCCGACTTCGAAACTAGAGTCGAGGCGTTCATGGCCGAGCAAAATAAGGTGAATGCTACTTTGAAGGCGGGGCAAGAATCTCTTAATACCGTAGTGGCTCAAATATCGGAGCAATTGGCGTTGCTCAATCGGAACACTCAAAGATTGCCGGCGCAACCGGAGCAAAACCCACGGGGCAACACGGGCCACATCAATGCCGTAGTTGCCGTTACTACTAGAGGCGGGAAGGACACCACCCCCGCTAAGATTCCTACCGAGGAGGCCGTGGAGGAAAGCTTGGAGCCGGTTGAGCCGGAAGTTGAGATTGAAAAGGAGAAGGAGCCACACGACAAGGAGAAATCTAGGGCGGATCGATTAATTGAGGAGAGGCGCTTCATGCCACCGGTCCCATTCCCCCAAAGACTAGCGAAAGCGAAAATGGAGAAAAGGCTAGCGAAATTCCTCGAGTATCTAAGAGGAGTTAGCCTCAATATTCCCTTCCTCGACGCCATCGTGGAGATCCCCACGTATGCTAAATTCTTGAAGGACTTGATTTCGGGGAGGAAGAGGAAGGAGAAGATCATGCTAGCCGAGGAGGGCTCTTGGTTCACCAAGAGAGAGAAGGAGCCGGCAAAATTTAAAGATCCGGGGAGTTTTCGAATTCCTTGCACTTTGGGCGGCGTGCCTCTTCAAAAGGCGTTGGTCGATCTTGGGGCTAGTGTGAGTCTCATGCCCCTCTCCATGTTCTTAAAGCTTAACACCGGGACAAAGTTGAAACCCACCGACATGCGCATTCAATTAGCCGATGGCCGGATAACAAGGCCGGTGGGGATTGCCGAAGACATCCCACTTCAAGTCCCGGGTGGAATATGCTTGCCATGTGACTTCGTCATCATGGACGTTAAGGAGGAGGGAGACACCTCATTGATACTTGGATGCCCATTCCTCGCCACCGCCGGAGTCATCGTCGACGTGTGCGAAGGTACCTTAACCTTAAACGTCGGAAACATCGAGGTGGAGCTCCACATTCCTAAGGCAATGAAGCACATGCCTTACCACGAGGAGCTTGATTACATGGACCTCCTCGATGAGGTGATAGAGGAGGCGATTCCTCACTCAATTGGCGCCCTTTTTGATGAAGAATTTGAAGAAGGCCCGGATTTAGGCCAAGATGAAAAGAGTGAAGACGATTCCCCCGATTTCTCCGCTGATGAAGATGAAGGCGACGCTGATGTCGCAAGGATTCGAGAGCTCTGCAAGCTCTCGAAATTAAAGTCTCCAAAGAAAGCTCCGCCGGTACGGAAATCGGCATCGCCGGTTAAGCCGTTGACCGGGGCAAATGCTAGCTTGGGGGAGCCTCCCCCCTAACACTATTCGAGACAAGAGACCTCCGAGGGAGAACGCTACGCCGCCACGTCCAAATCCAAGCGCGCTCCCCGGGAAGTTTGACGGGTGCATCTCATATGCACCAAACATCCCGCATTGATTGAAAATTATAGGGGGTCGAGCTCACGACCTAAAACGAGCGCTTGTCGGGAGGCAACCCGACGGTTTTTGCTTTATTTTTACTTTTTCTTTATTTTCGTTTTAGAGATTTTTAGTGTTTTGAGTCATTCGACCAAAAATTTTGTGATAACGGGTCCTATTTTTCTTGACAGGAGAGGAGATAGGTAGATCCATCATGAGGAGGATGAACGAGACGACGAGGAGCGCCCCAAGAAGGCGCTCGACGCTTAGGAGGAGGATGAAATCGACTGGAGGAAGAAAGACGGAGTTTAGAGCCCAAACGAAGACAAACAGCAGAACACAAGGCTCACTCGGCCGAGTATACTAGTCACTCGGCCGAGTACAGAAGTTCGTCCGGCCGAGCCGCTCACGAACGAGGGAAGTCTGATGTACCCAACTCTCTGTTTATTTTCTTTATTTCGATAAAACTGCTACTCGGCCGAGTATATATTCTCACTCGGCCGAGTAAAACGGATACCCTCCTAGGGCGAGTCTTGCCGAGTAGCTTGAGTCACTCGGCCGAATGGACTTACGTCACTCGGCCGAGGCTGGCAAAGCCACTCGGCCGAAGCGATATCAGGGAGAAAAGTTTTATTTGCCTCGCTCGGCCGAGTGAGCACGTCACTCGACCGAGTCGTAACTCTTTTATATATAAGTGGCGAGGGGGCGCGGATTTCGAAATAGCAATTCCCAAAATCCGCACGCGCCCCCTCAGCTCCCATCGCCCGATCTCGCTTCACCCAGCCCCCACTCGCCCGACCAAGCCCGCACACACCGCCGCTCGGCCAGCCACCGCCGGCCGACCATCGCCGCACCCCGCCCGAGTCGCCGCCGGCGGCCTTGTCTCCGATCACCTCCGGTATAGCTTGATTTGCCCGTTTTCTCCTCTTTTTGCGTAGTTTTCGAGGATCCGTGTATTAATCGAACCCCTAACCCGAATCAATTCCCATATCTATCTGTTATACCCCTGTTTCTCCATACATTTTGATTATTACTCGCTGATATCGCTTTTCCATGCGCAGGTTGCTTTTTGGAGCTTAGGGGAGCTCAGGGGAGCTTCTACGGGCTGCTCAGGACTTCGTGGAGGCGCGGACTTCGCACGCTTCCACTGCTTAGCACTCGCGGCGTGTTTGGGTATAATCTTTCCATTCTTTTACGCGCACCGCATTTTTTTCATTTTTTCGGCGCGCTCGGGGCCGATATGCCGCCCCGGACACGGCCGCGGTCGACGAGAGCTTCCGCTAAGCGGAAGCGGTCGGACGAGCCCGGCCCCTCCCACTTGGTGGAGGACTCTCCTCCGCCTTCTCCCACACACCCCGCACAGCCTGCAGGCCCCACACACCCCGCACAGCCTGCAGCGCACCCACAGCCTGCACAGCCCGCACAGCCACTCCCCACCGCTGCACAGCCACCACCACCGGCTCAACTGGTCGGGCCGCTCGGGATCACGTTCCGAGACGACGCACACCGCGCCGTCTTCGACCGTATCTCCCAGCGCTCGATCGTACCCTCCAGGTTTGCACACCTCGCTGACCTTGGACGCCTGGGGGTACTTGAGGGGATGCTCACGTTGTACGACAACGTGGGCTGGCGAGATTTTTTCCAGGTGTCGGCGGATACTTATACCCGCCCGACACTTGAGGTTTTGAGTTCGATTGCCCGGACCGATGAGGGATGCTCATTCAGGTTCATGGATCGAGAGTGCCAGGTCACTCTCGATATGATGAGAGCGTTCTTCTCATGGCCCGCAGTCCCCGGAGCCGATCGCGGTTACGGCCCTACCCACATCCCCCCACCTTCCTTCGACGCCGGTGCCTTCTGGGCCCGGATTACAGGCCACCACGCCGCCTTTGACCCTAGTAGGGCCAAGGCCTCGGCCATTATCCACCCCTGCCTACGTATTGCCCAGCGCCTTATGGCGACCACCTTTTTGGCCAGATATGAGCCGGGCACGATGTCTACGCCAGAGCTCTACATGCTCTATGCGATGACACGTCCCAGAGCTCTATCTAGGGATGGACACGAGCTTGTCCCCGCCGTCGTGATCGACATTGCGGCTTGGTTTTTAGACCGTATCATTGTGTCGGTGGGCGCTCGCTCACCGATATGCTGCGGCGGTCTGATCACCCTGCTTACCATGATGACCGGCGAGGACTTACCTGACGACCTGCGACGCGTTCCGGGCCCCACTTCCTTGTCGATAGATGTTATGGCCCGGATGAATATGCTGCGTCCGCATGGTGAGCGTCACTGGGTCTGGTTGCACGGCCCTTTCGGTGCCGACTACATGATTCTCCCGAGCCCAGCTCGGACCCAGATTGCACCGGCCCACGTTGACTGGCTCCCAGCGATGGATGTCCTCATCCCCGCTGCGTACGTGCTCGAGGCCGAGGAGGCCGAGCAGGCCCACGCTGCCCACGCTGCCCAGGCTGCTCCCGCAGACCCTGCTGCACACCCTGCCGAGCCTGCTGCCGACCCCGTCGACCCTGTGGCCCCTCAGCCTGTTCCTGACGTTTCCGCTGCTCCTAACACTTCTGTCCCCACCTCTGTCAGTGTCGAGAGTACTTTTACTGAGCCCACTTCCACCACTGTCACCACTTCCGAGGCTGTCCCCACCACCCCCGCTGCCACCTCTGGCCCTCTGTCCGTGGAGCCTCTTTGCTCCGCACTCCCCGAGCGCCCGCCGACCTTTGTCGAGAGTGGAGCGCCCTCGTTTGCCGCGGTCGTGGAGACCATGGCTAGCATGATCTCCGTTGGGATTGCGCCTTTTGGTCCACACAGTTCCGCCCCAGCGGTAGAGTCCTCTGTCTCCACAGCCGCCGTATTCTCCGAGAGTGTCGTGGCGTCTGTCCACACTTCTGGGCCACTGACCTCTCTTGCCACCTCGTTGCCACTTTTGCACGATTCCTTTGCTGCCGCTGCATCTACTTCTCACCAGCCGGTGTCCCGGCCTCACACTGAGGCCAGGCCCACATTTGCTGGCACGGAACCTTTTGTCCCCTTCCCTGCTGAGCCCGTTACATACTCCACTCGCGTACGCCAGCCCCGCCCTGCGCAGCCTAGACCGGTGCGTCCCTCTGCACCACCCCCGCCTGACACTGTACTGCAGAGCATACGTGCTCTTGAGTTGGCGGTGAGTGGTCTTAGAGGTGACCTTAGGACCCTGTCCTCCACCGTCTCTACGATGGCTGGACGCTTTGACCTGATCCCTCAGATCCACTACTGCCTGACACAGATCTTAGAGCGTCTTCCGCGCGTACCCCCACCCACCCAGCAGGTTCCCACACACACTTCCACACACACTAGACCTGCTTCCACTTCCACGCCCACCCCAGCTCAGCAGCCTACACCACCACCTCCTCCTCCTCCGCCTCAGGACGGAGACGGCGCAGCACCACCTTCCTAGGCACCCTTGATGCCATCGATTCCTTTTGCCGTTGTGCTGCCCGTTTCTGCTGGGTCCTGATGCCTTTTTACCCCCCCCCCTCCCCTCACTTATTTTGGGATTCTCATTTTGCCGTATCTTTATATATCCTTTTTGGGAGAGAGTGAGAGCTTTTGGTGACCCATTTATACTCGTATCACTCATATCTGTGCATGCATCATATCCGCATCATATTTTCATTTCTTTATTTTTCGTTTTATTATCTTTTTCTTTCCATCATGCATGCACCCTCACTTGCCCCTCTCATTACTTGTCTCTCTGTGTGCCACACTTTGCACATTGAGGACACTGTGCGGTTTAGCTTGGGGGAGTGAGTTCTCACATTCTTTTTCGATTCGCCACCTTTATTTTTAGTTTTTCACACCATTTTTTTTTCACTTTTGCACTCATTTTTCTTTATTTTTCTTTTATTTTGCCATGCATCATGTTTTTCTTATTTCTCTGTGTGCCGCATTGCATAGTTTTATTTTTCTTATCTTTATTTCTTTCCTTTTTCATCTCATGCTAGAGATGAATTTTCTGTGATGATGTCTACGTGGAGTTAGCTTATTCTATATGCATGCTATATTTGTCATGTCTTAGAGTTTATTTCTGATATCATATGCTATGACTTGCTTTGCATCTAGAGTAGTAATCCACACTTTTTTCACATGAAAATGGATGAAGTTTTATTATTAGCTGAGCCTGAATATTCATATGTATGCTATCACAGAAAACACACCAAGATTCACGCATTGAATGCCTATATCTGGAGTACTGATTTCTTTTCCTATATCACTTCTATATGCATGAATTGTACACTTCACTTCGGGATGATTGAATGATGTTAGCTATGATATATCTGGATTAGTTAGCTTTTTTTTTATGATCGAAACTGAGTAGATTAGATTACCCTGCTGAAGTTGTTGTGCATGTCTTATAGAGTGAACCGAGTGATATATTTATTTCTTTCTCCACAAATCTTGAACATCATTTCTCTACTTTTAAAAGCATTGGTGAATCTCCCCTTAGCGATTCTATTATATGGCATTTCCCCCGCTACTAATTCCTAGCTCCAGCGCATTAATACTAGGATCATCCGGAGGATCGGGGTACTTCAGCGACAACCCCATGTCAAATTCGACTCTTTCTTGGCCGACGTTGAGGGAAATCTTCCCATTCTTCACGTCTATCAAAACTCCGGCGGTTGCCATAAAGGGCTGTCCAAGGATAATAGGGGTATGCTTCTCTTCCGGCATGTCCATCACCATAAAATCAACCGGTACGTGTACTCCACTCACATCAACGGCGAGGTCGTCTACTATTCCCATCGGATACTTGACCAAACGGTCAGCAAGCTGTAATGTCATGCCGGTGGGCTCCAAATCTCCCATCCCTATTCTCTTGTATAACGATAGGGGCATTTGACTGACGCTCGCTCCTAGATCGACGAGCACCCTCTGGATTCGCACTTCCCCAATCGAACAAGGGATGGAAAAACTTCCTGGGTCTTTAAGCTTGGGCGGACTTGCTCGCTGGATAAGAGCACTACATTCCGCCGTCAGAACGACCTTCTCTTTTCTACAACCCTTTGTCACCAAATCCTTGAGGAATTTCGCGTAGGAGGGTATCGTCTCTATAGCTTCAAGGAAGGGTATTTGCAGGCTTAGGTCTTTAACCATGGCAAAGAACTTGCCATACTTCTTGTCTATTTGGGCCTGGGCTAACCGTTGCGGAAAAGGCACAACGGGCTTGAATACCCGGAGGTTCCCTTCATCATCCTTTTTCTTCTCCTCTCCATGGATTCCCTCCGGAATAGCTAGCTTTGGCGACGAAGCACCGTCGTCATTTAATTTTTCAATTGGTCGCTCCACGACCAACGGTGCTTCGGGCTCCTCGGGGGGCACTCTCGTGGGGATTTGTGTTCCGCTCCTTAAGACGATAGCAGACACGTTGGCATGCTCATGTGTGAGCGCCAAGGTTTGATTAGTCCCCCTCGGGTTCACCTCAGGCTGTGGCGGTAATAGATTCTGCGGCCTCTGAAGGTTCGCCACTTGCAACCCCAGCTGGGTCACCTGATCAGTGAGAACTCTCTGTCCCATCTCCAGCTTTAGATTTATCTTCTCCTGGTTGGCTATGTATTGAGTCAAGAGTGACTCAACTGGAGAGATTGCCCTCTGCTGTCCATATTGCTGTTGGATGGGCTACTGATTCCCTTGAGCATTCTGCTGATACTGTCGTGGAGGTTGTTGCTGCTGAAATTGCTGCTGCTAAAACTGTTGTTGCTGAGACTGCTGCTGCTAAGGCCTAGCCGGCTGATATATCTTTTGTTGTTGCTGCTGAGTCGGCTGTTAATACGGTGCCCGGTAGCTATGGTTGGGATGATTCCGGTTGTTTGGAGAGTAGGCCGGGTTGGAGTTGGTTTGTGGTGGAAAAGGCACATTCCCCGTAGGATTGTAAAATAATGCGCTTGCCTAATCCAACGGTGGTGAGATGTCAACACCGTCGAATTCTCCAAAGACTTCGGATTCCACCGCAGCAATCTGTTGTGTACCGGCGCCACCGGTGCCTACCATCAATGCGGAGATCTGGGTCGACAGCAAGTCAAACTTGCTGGATAATTTGTCGACGTCCTCGATCCTGTGGATGCCTCCAGATCTAGGTGTGGCTCTCTCGTCACACCACCGCTCATTGTTAGATGCCATATTCTCCAGAATCTGTCCGGCATCTTCTTCGCTTCTTGACATAAAGGACCCTCCAGCCGCGGCGTCCATGGACGATTTCAGATCATACCTCAACCCATTATAGAACAGATTTATGATCTGCCACATGGGGAGCTCATAGTGGGGACATCTCTGCTGCATCTCCTTGTATCACGTCCAAGCTTCATGCAGAGACTCGTGGCTGGCCTGGGAGAAGGAGGAGATCTCACTCCTCAGCTTCATGGTCTTCCCCAGAGGAAAGAACTTTGTCAGGAAAGCATTTGAAAGCTTCTCCCAGGTGCTGAATGTATTCGGGTCCTTTCCCCTAAGCCACAGCTTGGCTTTATCTCGCAGAGAGAAGGGGAATAGCTTCAGACGGATCGCCTCAGTTGTGACACCGTTTATCCAGAAGGTGTCACATTTCTCCAAGAAGGAGTCCAAATGTTCAATCAGGCTCTCCATGGGTGCACCCGAAAATTGATCCTACTGGATCCACGTCACCAAAGATGGCTTAAGCTCGAAGCTTTGAGCCGTAATAGCAGGAGGACGGATGGCGGAGGTGGACTCGATGGATGGCATCGAGTACTCCAGCAGGGACTTGTGAGGTGGGGTGTTTTTCCCCATAGTTTCAGGATCCTCTCTTCTTCGCTTCTCGGCGGCCAAACGCCTTAGGGTGGCGTTTATCTCTGGATCAATGGGAATCAAGTCGTCGAGACTTCTTGAACTCCTGCGCATTAAAAACAACAAACACCCGTGAAACGAAAAGTGGGAAAGAAACAGATAAGATAAGATAAAATAAAAATAAAAATAAGAAAATAAAAAGGAAAAAGAAAGAATACGAAAATTATCGCGAGGTAGGGATGAGAGCTAGACACAAGGGTTCATGAAATCCTTAAATAACAAGCACGTTGCCTCCCCGGCAACGGCGCCATAAAGCTTGATGCCCCCCGGATATGCATGTTTTTGATGCATGTGATCACTCCATATTTTACACCTTTTTTCCGTGTATTTGCATGCCATTTAGATCGCCCAAATCATGTTTTTCACGATATATCGACGATATTGCGATGCTTTTCACGATTTGTTGTTTTTGTCGCATTTCAGGTGATTTGGCGCGATTTGGAGTGATCTCGAGACGCGCTTACTCTAGACGGCCACCGACAACCTCCCCGAGGGATATTTTGCTGTTAGAGAGGAGCGGAAGAAGAATGGACGTCGCAGGAGCGACGAGGAGGCCAAAATAAGCAGAATGGGCATCTTTTGTGTCCCACTCGGCCGAGTGGAGGAGCCACTCGGCCGACCAGCGAGACACTGCTCGGCCGACCCGTTCAGACACGATTTCCATGTGTACTCGGCCGAGCGACGGATACCACATCGGCCGAGTGACTATACCACGTCCGCCCGAGTGGCGCCCAGACGAAGCCCCTCCTAAATATCGAAGTTTCTGTTTTTCGGCCACCTGAGCTTCAGAAGACCCACTCGGCCGAGTGGCAAACCACGTCCGCCCGAGTGCAGTGAAGCCATCGGCCGAGTGACGACAACTCACTCGGCCGAGCCGCCTCCGAACTGAAGACCCTTGAAGCCCCCGACTTACTGGAAAATGACAGGGTTTTCACTCGGCCGAGCGACTTTTGTCACTCGGCCGAGTGCGATGCGCTGCCTGTAGCGAAATTTGCGGAAAACAGGCTGTGCAGGGGCGTTTTGGTCAAGATTTTTGGACGATTTTTGGGGCTATTTAAGCCATGTTTTTACCCTAGTTTTGAGAGCCATCTCTTAGATTTTTTGCAGCTTTTTGAGACTACTTTTTAGCTTTATTATTTGTGATTGGAGAAGAGGAAAAACTTGGATTTTTGTTGGATTAATTGAAGAACTACATTGGTTTGCATCTCTCTTCCCCAAAAACTCTATTTTTATTGTTTATATCATTGTTGTGATGAATTCCATTGCCTATTTCATTGATTATTTTTGTGCTATTGCCATGATTTGTGAGTAGTCTCCACGTCTTGGGGCGTGGGGATGAACCCTACAAGCCCAATTTCGTATTTGTGATAAATTGGTAGAAATTGTGCTAGAATCAATAATTAGAGATTAGATTGGGATCGAATTACTACGGATAGCTAGGTATTCATATCAATTGGGATTTGCAAGAGATTGGATCCCAATTTGATAGGAAGCCCTAGAAATCCGAATTGGGTTGGAGTCGGACTTTCGAAGTATCGGTTTGCAAGAGATTGGATCGATACTAGGATCTCCGGTTGCAATTCCGTGCCGATACCCGTTTGCAAGAGATTGGACGGGTAGGAACTATCCTAATTTAGATTGTGGACCGAGTTTGCAAGAGATTGGGCTCGGTGCGCAATCGGACGATGATGTTGATCCTAATGCTAGTTTTCCTAGGCTAGGGTTTGCAAGAGATTGGACCCGACCCTAGGATAGCTATAGACCGGCAACAGCGCGAGAGCGTGAGCTTGGTTCCACATTTATTTGCAACTAGTTCATCCAAATTCTCATTCTAGCAATTTTGATACCGACGAACCACATTTATGAAATACGGTGAGTAGCGGGGATTCCCCATTCCCTAGGCGTTCTTTATTTGATTTGATATTTCGCACATTTTTCTGACGATTGTGACAGGATCGCCCAAGGCAATTCTCTCTATTCTTAAATAGCCAGGTTGATTAGGAGCAAGCACGGTCATTCGTCCTCCCTGTGTTCGATACCCGCTCGCCGCTATACCGTGCGCTTGCGGTAAAACTACAACCGTTCTTTGGGTGTACGTCCCGGAGCGATCAGCATGCAATAATATGATCGGGGGCGTGAGATTTAAATATTTGTAACCGCAAGCGCACGGTGTTGTAGTGTGGCTTCGGGGTCGAACTCAGGGAGGCGTGGATGTGCTTGTGTCAAGAAGGGTCAAATTCACCCCATGGGCGAGCTAGCCCGAATCGAATAATGGATTTATCACAGTAAAATTGCAAAGGATAAACAATATAATGGGAAAACCCGGGACTCTGGTTTCCACCCTATCATGCGATTCTCGCCGATACGGCCTACGGGTAGGATAATGATCGGAATTAAGGTCTAATGGTGATACGTTGACTCTGAAAGTGGTACCATCGTCCCATGGGCCCGATATTCCGGTCGGTGCCTAGGATGATACACCGGACTTCCCGGGTTTGGTCAGTGGGCACTCCCGTGTCCATTAACACTGACCGACTTCGGGAGCACTAAGTTCGCAACGATAACTCCCAACGTCTCATCATGCCGCTCCCGCGCGCTAGGATTCGATGTCTACGTTAAGGGCATGAGCTATGGCTAGGGAGTCAACCGCCAAGTTTATTCCCCCTTGGCCCAACGGTCAAAGGCGGTCTTTTTCCCGCTAATGACAATGAAACACCCCGTGTAACTCTCTGCCCGGGCTATTACCTCAGCAAGGTCTCTTGCGGGCTCGTTGTGCAGCGACTTCTTTAGGCCCCTATGTCGAATCCCTTTTTTCAAGGCTGTTTTCATGACCATTTCGGGGCAGCTTTCCACATTCAGCCTCTCGGCACTAAAGCGATGCATTTAGCTTCTCAGGGATTCGCCGGGCCTCTGTATCACGTTGAACAGAAGCTCCGAATCCGGCTTTATCTGCCGACCGACCATAAACTGCTTGCAGAATTTCTGGGAAAGCTCTCTGAAGTTATTGATAGTGTGATTGGGGAGGCTGTGGTACGGGCTCCTGGCAGATTTCTGGAGGGTGGAGTAGAAGCCTCGATAGAGCAGGGCATCATCGGCTCCCTTGAATTCCATGACCCCTTCGTAGTCAATCACGTGATGTTCTGGGTCCCCTGTGCCGTCGTACTTCTCTAAAGTCTACACCTTGAATCTGGAGGGTACTCGGGCGTCGATGATGCTTCTTGCTAACGGGCAGCAGTCGGCCCTGGGGCCCCTAGGGCCTGTCGGTGCTTCGGTGTGAGGGCCACGCTGTCGTGATGGGTTGACCGGGGTTAGAGGGGAGCCCTCTTGGTGCCCATCCGAACTCGGGATAGGCGTTGGTCACCGTGTGCTTCTCCTCTCGCGATGGTCCCTGCAATTCCTATGCTCCCTCCGACGGGGGCTCCCGCTCCGACCTACCGATCCTTGATGGTTTGACAGTCGGGCGACCGTCGGTGTGTCGAGCATGGTCATCAGGACGAGTTCGTGGTTGACTCATCTCTAGTCCACTCGGGCCTTCCGTCTGCCTCATCATGGAGTCAGGTGGGTGTGAGAGACCGTATCGGGATGAAGTTTGGCATAGTGAACCATTGCTCTAGGTTAGCGCCTTCGTCGCCGTGGTCAGTGACCATGGCCGAGCGCAAGGGGTGGTGGAGCCCTCGTTGATCGGAGATGGCAGCAGACCGCCCTTCGGTGAGACTGGGGCCACCCGCGAGCTGTTGGATTGTTGCAGCCAGTGTCCGGAGGTGGATGTTCGTCTCTTGGGCGAAGAGGCAGAGCTGCTCCTGATTCACCGAGCATGAGTCACGGGTACCCCCAGTGGTGTGGCTATGTTGATTCTCGGGTGGGACGTAGTCGCCTTCCTCATGGATGCGGGGCATGCGTCCCGTTTCGTTGCAAACTGGTTCCATTTCGGCGATGTGGTTGTTTGACATGGGTGTTCGTTCCATTCCCATAGACGGCACCAGATGTTTCGGGGTATTTTCTCATCGTTGAATTGTTGACCGGAGGGCTTGGGGTCAATGTGGTCAAAAGGAGACACGTCGGACCTCCAGGATCGGTTAAAGGCGTGTTCACTCGGTGAGGGATGCGTGGATCCTCGCATCGGCTTGTCGAAGGGGAGCCTCGGCAAAGCGACGGCCTCCTTGTGGTAGGGGCGAGCTGGCTCGTGATTGAGGACGCTTGGTTTCGGCTGGGAAGACGCTGAGGGGCAGCCTCGGCGTCGCTGGGTCTGCTTGTAACGGCCGTTTTCCGACCGTTCGTATTTTTGAGCGTACTTTCCTCTTTTGTATGTGTATTTTTCTTTGCCCTTTCTTATATCCAGAATACGCGATGATATATGTCTTTGTGACCGTATGGAAGAGTAGTTATTTGTGGGATTTTTAGTGAACGTCATTTCATGGGTCGTTCTCCCACAAAACAGCTTTGAATGAAGGGGTGTTTTAGCCTCTAGACTTCAATGCTTAGTCTTTATTTGTATTTTCATTCTCAGTAGGCTTAGCTCATGACTGGACCCCGTATCCTCGATCCTCTCATCGTCACGGTCGTCCCGATATTTTTTCATAATTTTCGAACACCGTTTGCTTGGCCCATCACACTAATTATCTTCAAAGCCCAATTAGCCTAATCAAACTTTGAAATTCAAACTTAACCCCAAATCTATTTTGATTGCCTACGTATCATATGAGATTCCTATAGCTATCCTAACCTTATATCACCCTAAGCTATACCCCCTCTCTCACTCTCTCCCCCCCCATTTTGCTTAAATCCACCCCTTTTAACCCCATTTAGCAAGAATTGTATCTTATAACAACTCACACACACAAAACCCTAGGATGCAACTACAGCCATCGCCCCCCATATTCCCACGCACCTGAGCTTGGCCACGGCGAGAGGCTTGCTCCAGCGACCTCTGGCCACCCTCTCTCCCACCTCTCTCTTCTCTCCCTCCTTTCTCTTCTCTCTCTCTCTCTCCCTCTCTCTCTTAAAACATCTCATATCTGTCCATTGCCGCACAACCTGTTGCCAGTAGCAAAACCCCACTTTTCCGGCCACCTCGCTGCCGCACAGCCGCCGCTGACCACCCTCCGACATCCCCCTCCTTCCTCGACAACCCATCATCCCTCGTCTCTTCTCTCTCTCCCTCAAAACCCCACGAAACACCCTCAAAAACTGCCGTTTGCTGTCACCGCCGCCCAGTTTTTGAAACCCATGCCCGCCGAATTTCGGCCACCGTCGGTGACCCCCCTCGCTGTCGTTGACTTTCCACGACTCCCTTTACCCACTGCCATCGCTCTTTGCTTCTCCCATGGCCGTATCATCTCGCTACGGATCCAAACACCTGGATTTCCCAAATCTGTCCTCTTCTCCGTAAAACGGCTGGACACCTCGCCGCCGGCAGTTGCTCCAGCCACCCCTCAGGCCTCGTGACCCCCTTAGACCTCCTCAATCCCCAACAGCCCCCATATGTCAAGGAGTCCACGTACAACGCTGATCTCACACATTTTCCTCGGCGTCGTAGCCGTCGCCGTGACGTTTACGCTACTCGCAACTGAAGCTATCTGATGTCGTACCCGTTGCCGTGACATCTCATTGTACTACCTGCACCTGAGACGATCCTGAGAGGACCCATACTATGCTACCCGCAGTTGAGGACACGAGCACTGCCACCGTTTCCAGACCCGACGCCAGATTCGTGCGCATTCGTCGCACCAAGTTAGCCCTCTTACTCGTAGCAACCCAAACTTTAAGTCATCAAAACCTAACTAAAAATCGTCAACTAAAGTAACTAAATTTACTTTCTTCTCCTTTAAAACGATGTGAAACCGTAGATCGACGATCGGACTGATTGACTATGCATATAGGATAGAATCGTCGGATAGGCTGAACGGACATCTTGCTATGTGACTTATAGGGTAGCCACATTTAACCTAGAAATGAACCCTAATAGAATTAATGATGAGTGTGACCTGACACCGTCACTTGACTCGTTTCAGACGACCCATTACCGACGCTCTGCCTCGACGAGACGCTCCCGACGGACGTACCGCTCTCCACCGCAGGCAAGTGTGTTCACTTGTGCAGTTTCGGCCAAGTTTAGGCCATTGTCTTCCTTAAACTGTAAAAAGTATAAACAAGAGAACTAGACGTGAAATGATAGCGCCTAGGACACCTCACGATAGCCTAGACTTGACAACGAAGTCTAGGTAGTAAACTGCAACCATGTTAGGGACTATTTGTGTGTGTGCGTGTGGACACCCTAGAACAACCTTACCCTTGTCATGTCAAGAACATCTTGCACGTCATGTCTTATACAGCCTGTGGGCAATAAGACACTCACCTAGCAGAGTGGGTGATCTATGTTACAGGAACACCTATGGAAAGCTCGGCACTCACCTAGCTGAGTGAGTGTCCCTGCAGACCGTGGAGATAGAGGCACTCACCTAGCAGAGTGAGTGGTCCTATACAGTGGTACAGATTTATCTACGGGAAGCTCGGCACTCACCTAGCAGAGTGAGTGTCCCTGCAGACCGTGGAGATAGAGGCACTCACCTAACAGAGTGAGTGGTCCTATACAGCAGTACAGATTCACCTACAGGGAGCTCGGCACTCACCTCGCAGAGTGAGTGTCCATGCAGACAGTGGGGATAGAGGCACTCACCTAGCAGAGTGAGTGGTCCTATATAGTGGTACAGATTCACCTACGGGAAGTGATTTAGAGTGAATATTGCGTATTTAACCCCCTAATTAGTCCTATTTTGTGCCCATATGATGCTTAAATGTTCTCTAATACATTCGTATTTTTAATATCATCATTTATTGGAGAAATTACTTTATTTGTGCACAAAACGTGAATTTGATTGTGTATTTCTGCATTTTTATATTTTTCCTAGCATCGTCTCAATCTCACGATTCCAACGACTATTTATTTGTATTTTTCTGAGATCTGTGCTAATTTCTATGAATTTTTGAATGCAGAATACCATTTATTGGAATTAAAATAAGCGCACGAATCTTGGCGCATGACGCGGCGCGAATCCGTCGTTATCCCGCCTCATCCGACGATCCTCAGCGCTTGGGCGACGCGTCTCATTTTCAACCGTCCGATCCCGATCCAACGGCCTGTGTCGAGGCTACGAACGAAGCGGAGCGAAGATTTTGCAGGCGACGTGGACGTTCCTGGAGCGTTGGATTTCGATCCAACGGATCGTATTCTCCCCGCCCGAAGCGAAAGAAGCGGCAACGTGGCGTGCTTTCGAGCGCACGATTTCAATCGGACGGCTACGGTCATCTCCGATTCGAATTCGAATACGCGAAGCGAATTCGGGCGCGCACGAATTGTAAAGGCCACGCGGCGATCTGAGAGCCGATCCCGCATGTAATCAACGGCCGAGATCGATGGCGGCTATTGGATCGGATTTAAAAGCAAATGGGTGCGGGTTTGAACCCGTTAAGCGCCCCAAACCCGCAATGCTTATTATTTAAGCGTATTCTAGGGTTTTGGGGCGTATCCTGTCGTATTTTGGGACTTTTGGAGCGGCTACTGTGCGTATTTCTCCAGGGAAAAATTCTGAAAAATTCCAGAGGCTATTCTTCCTGTTCTAGAGGAGTTTTGGGTTCTAAAGTGGAGATTTGGTGATAAATTCTTGAACTTATACCCCGTATTTGGTGTATTTCATTGTATTTTGGCTACTAAAACGATGTATTTGACTATGAAATCTGATTTTCTTTGCACCATGCATGGCTAATCTCCTTGTGCTATGGTTGTGATGTAGTTAGGAGTATTTATTCGCTAAATTTCATGTCTTTAGCCCTATTATCATGTCAAAATTGCTCGTAACATTGATTTCTACAACGTATTTGTTGGGTATTTGCTTATTGTCGATATTGTTTACATCCCATATGGCTAGGCCCTGACAAGGCTAGCCAACTCATGTTCACTAATCTGAACTTATTGTTGCGTTCATCGTTTAATGAAATCAATGTTGCTAGTGATACGTATACGGCTATTTTGACTAGTTTGTATCGATTCATCTTCCGACGCCTTTGTGCCCTGACCGGGTGAAGCGTTGAGCTATATAAAAGACATGATATTTCAGCGATTATTATCTCCTAATGAACTCACAACCGTAGCACATCCACTTTATATGTGTCGGTGTTGACGTAGTTAGGGTGTCGTATTCACTGATTTCTATATCTTTTCGCCCTATTTTAATTGTATAATTGTGTGCTTCGTCAATTTTTAGTCATTTATTGTTTGAGTATGTTATACGGAGACGTGTGCATGCTTGACTCGAATCTGATCTTTGCGGACTATTCGTGAATTGTGTTTATTGTCTTTATGAAATTAACGTTGCACGTGATTAATCCTTTGGCACGTTTCTATACGCTTGATCGCCATACTTTCCGACGTTCTCGTGCCCTGACCGGACGAAACGTTGAGTTATAGAAAAGGTATTGATAATCATTGATTGCACACACCATAACAAAATCAAACCCAACACATACTCCCCATATTTGTACCCCACCAAAGTTGCCGTAATTATCGTAGGATTTTAGTTTCTTATTCCAAACTCTTGATATTCTTGATTATACTTGAAAGGTGGTTAGTTATCGTCGTATTATTACTCTTTTCAGATTGACGTTCGTAGTTTTACAGATCAGTTGTCCCGCGGATTCGATACCTGGACTCACCAGGATATTACTTACACGATCTCCTGTGCTTGGGAGTAGTTCTCACATCATTTGAGATGAGGCAAGTTTGGAAGCTCGGTACTCACCTAGCAGAGTGAGTGTCCCTGCAGACCGTGGGGATAGAGGCACTCACCTAGCAGAGTGAGTGATCCTAAACTGTCTTGTCTTGTCTTGTCTAGTTTCATCTTGCAGCCAGTAGCACCCGCTATGGCTATTGCCTATCACATTTACTTTTCAGTGTTGTCTTTACTTTCTTGCACATATACATATCTGCCATGCTGTTGCATCGTCATTATGTAAACAATCTTTAAAATGTCAACCTTAAAGTGTGAGACACCTTGCAGCGGAGTCTTCTCACGTTTACTTGCAGACTTCGCCTGACGTACAACCACTTTCTCTTGGTGTTGTACGTCAGGTACCGGGACAGGGTTAGTAGACCAGGAGCCAATACCAGAGGAATTGGAGCAGGAGCACGTCACTGATCAGGATTACGACCCGGGCGAGAACCAGTCTTAGAGGTTCCTCACTTGCTGATCTTGGAGTTCCCTGTTGTTTGTAGTTGGGTGCGTAATACTCTTTACTTACTGTTTTAGGTTGGGTGCGTAGCACCATTAGTTTTCCTTTCTGCAGTTGTAACAATGCTGGGCATTATTTTTCTTTTTAGACTCTTGTACTTTTGGATATCTTTGTGGAATAAAATAAATGCATCCTTTTCTTTCTGTACTTTCTGTTGTTCCGAATTTTATATATGCAAGGACATGTTTCTATCCTTGGTGTTCCTCACAGACACTTATTGGGTCCGAGCCTCACAGCTCCGGCCCATGCGGACCTTAGTCATGTCTCGCTTCTGTCGTTTTGGGAAGCGGGGCGTGACAGGTTTTAGTGGTGGCACATGCTGGTCATGCAAAAAGTTCGGAACAATAAGAGTACCGCATTCATTTAATATCCAGTTTAACAAGTATAAATCTAAATTGGGTTTTCTTGTCAATAGGATGGCAGGAGAACGCAATACACAAGCCGAACCTTTGGCTATTATTATTATAGGATTATGTTTGCAGGTAGGCATAGTGTGAGATGAGATATGAGGTAGCGGTGATTAGTTGATTTTGAACACAAGGATATTAGATTAGATTTCTTTGGATGAAAAGAATAAGGTGTCCAAGACTTATTAATAATACCAATGTGTAACGGACTCAATGAGAATTCTGGATGAATGAAATTATACACAGGGAGATGAGAACTTATCAGATCTGAAACATAGACACGTGGTATATAGGAGTAGCTATGAAGGTATAGTATGATTTAGAGTGATCATGAAATAAGTAGAGCATTTAAAGCATCAAGACTTGATTATTAAGTTGGGGTGAGAAGACATTGGAAATAACACGACATGTTGGGATGAATGGATTGTTATGATTACAGATTTAATATGATTAGGAGATTAGATAATAGGGGTAAGGATAGATGTGGTTCGATGGTTCATTGATTATAGAGGATAAATTATGAGTCAATATAATGGAGAATATATTGGAGACGAGAAGATTGATGATTGCAACGGTAATGTGGCTTTATAGTTAAGTGCTAGGATATGGTTTTAGTTGTAGCATTATCCAGTGAGAGACGAGTAATAATGAATTATTTGAGGAACGCTGATTAGAGTTATAGGATTAGCGATCTTTATGTGGTATATGGGAGCTGTAGGCATAGGTGCTTATAGATATTATTATTATTATTACAAGTGATTCCGAAGGCGGAATCATTTCTAAGGTGGGTAGAATGTAACGGCCGTTTTTCGACCATTTGTATTTTTGCACGTACTTTCCTCTTTCATACGCGTTCATCGTACTAGACGCCAGATTCGTGCGCATTCATCGCACCAGGTTAGCCCTCTTACTCGTAGCAACCTAAACTTTAAGTCATCAAAACCTAACTAAAAATCGTCAACTAAAGTAACTAAATTTACTTTCTGCTCCTTTAAAACGATGTTGAACCGTATATCGACGATCGGATTGATTGACTGTGCACATAGGATAGAATCGTCAGATAGGCTGAACGGACATCTTGACATGTGACTGATAGGGTAGCCACGTTTAACCTAGAAATGAGCACTAATAGGATTAATGATGAGCGTGACCTGACACCGTCACTTGAATCGTTTCAGACTACCCATTACCGACGCTTCACCTCGACGAGACGCTCCCGATGGACGTACCACTCGCCACCGCAGGCAAGTGTGTTTACTTGCGTATTTTGGGCCACGTTTAAGCCATTGTCTTCTTTACACTGTAAAAAGTATAAACAAGAGAACCAGACGTGAAATGATAGCGCCTGTGACACCTCACGATAGCCTAGACTTGACAACGAAGTCTAGGTATTAAATTGCAAACATGTTAGGGACTATCTGTGTGTATGCGTGTGGACACCCTAGAACAACCTTACCCTTGTCATGTCATGAACATCTTGCACCTCATGTCTTATACAGAGTGGGTGTTGATCATGAAGACCGAAATCATCAATTTCCAGAATTTATCTATTCAAAGAGGAAGAAGTTTTATAACAGATGATAACTATAAAGTGGAACTTTTCTGGTTTGATCCTGGAGGTTTGACATGGAGCTTAAAAGTTGAAACAGATTTCCCATATTACCAACAGAGTGGTCTGGGGCTTGAGACATGGAAAGTAGTGTTCAATTGGATGGTTGGGAACAAGAAGTTCTACAGAACTATTCTAAAGACCAGTGATTTCTTTCATAAATTCCATATTCCTACCCATGAGTTCTTCTATTCCAGTGTGACATATCCTGTTGACAAGAGTGGAGTCAAGTTATTGGCAGTTACTTGGCTGCCAAATGAGAAACCCCCCAGGAAGAGGGAAGGAATTGGGAAGAGAAGAGTTTGTCTAATCTTTGCAAGTATTGGGACATCTGAGGCTCATTTCCATGGTCAGAGGTAGATAATACAAGATAAATTGAAATGTTTCTTTCATGCTATGGGAGCTGGGAAACTTGAGGGGATCTCATATGTGTTAAAAGTAAAGTTTAAAGAGAATTTTTGCTTTGATCCAGGGGGGTACAAAAGTAATAGGTTGATTGTGAGCTACACAGATTGTGAACAAGAAGGGAAGATAGGAAGAACTAGAATCACAATGTATTCCTTGCATTTGGCTGCAAATTTGGTACAGAATTCTTATTGGATTAAAATCGGAATGGGCGGCTACATTGATGCAATCAGCGATACAATTCTTGGTGATTCATTGGGTATAGAAGTTACTAATCGGTGAGGCATTATATTTGCAACTGAGGTTTTATTCACTGAGATGGAGATGAAGCTTGAGGTGGCACTGATAGTAAGCGAAGGCCTAGTAATTTGTGTCCATATTCCAAATAATATGTATAAAGAAAGACATTTCACTTTTGATCCTGGGAAGTACTATGAGGAGATTATGCAGGAAGACTGGAATATTTGTTTTGCTATTGATGAATCCAAGTTTGGAAGAGTGCTCTGGGTCTTGAAGGTGTACTCTAATTCCTGGGGTTGTCAAGAGTGTAGAGTGGAGTTTGAAAGGGAGGAGAAGCTGGAGATACATCAGACACATGCTACTATTTTATTATGGGACATATCTAAAGTGGAAGAGGATTCTGAAACAGGAGAAAATGATGTTACTAAGGAAATTCAGAGTGTCCAGAAATGCGGAGGCCGAGCAAATTTTGTCTATATTCCAAATGAAGTGTATAATGCAGAACATTACAGTTTTGATCCTGAAGGAGCCATGGTTGCAGGGTGTCATGAGGAGCTGATGCTGGAAGAAAATAAATGTTTGGTAAAATTAACATTTGACGCCCCCCGGATATGTGTGTTTTTTATGCATGCAATAATTTGATCGGGGGCGTGAGATTTAAATATTTGTAACCGCAAGCGCACGGTGTTGTAGTGTGGCTTGGGGGTCGAACTCAGGGAGGCGTGAATGTGCTTGTGTCAAGAAGGGTCAAATTCACCCCATGGGTGAGCTAGCCCGAATCGGATAATGGATTTGTCACAGTAAAATTGCAAAGGATAAACAATATAAAGGGAAACCCCGGGACTCTGGTTTCCACCCTATCGTGTGATTCTCGCCGATACGGCCTACGGGTAGGATAACGATCGGAATTAAGGTCTAATGGTGAGACGTTGACTCTGAAAGTGGTACCATCGTCCCATGTGCCCGATATTCCGGTCGGTGCCCAGGATGATACACCGGACTTCCCGGGTTTGGTCAGTGGGCACACCCGTGTCCATTAACACTGACCGACTCCGGGAGCACTAAGTTCGCAACGATAACTCCCAACGTCTCATCCTGCCGCTCCCGCACGCTAGGATTCGACGTCTACGCTAAGGGCGTGAGCTATGGCTAGGGAGTCAACCGCCAAGTTTATTCCCCCTTGGCCCAACGGTCAAAGGCGGTCTCTTTCCTGCCAATGACAATGAAACACCCCGCGTAACCAGTAGATCCCTAATCCCTATCGATTTCCTAGTCCTATGGAGGCATCGGGAAGAACCCACGAAGGGGTTTCCACCAAAATCCCAGATTTGGGAACTACTCACACATATTTAGTAAAAAGCGATCTAAATAGAAATCGACCGTAAAAATCATGATCAGGCGATTGAAATGCAGTAAGAGCAATGCTAATAACACTATATTAAAGTTTGACAAAGACCGGAAAACTTACTAATATCTGAAAAATTACAGCCGTCAAGAAAGAGAAAAAACAGTAAAAAATAACAACTCTCGTTTCTGGAAAACCTAGGGGTTCTATTTATAGAATACGAAATCACCCGATCGGGTGAAAAGTCACCCGATCGGGTGACCTGCTTCGTTTCTTCGGTAGCGCAAAATAGGATCCCACCCGGTCACTACGTCACGGTCGGTTGAGTCATAAGCTGATCGGTTGGATCTTCGTGCCGTCAGGTGAACCAGTCGGTTGATCTCTCCGTGTCATGGCTTCGGAGAATCGGCTACAGGTGAACCGATCGGGTGAAAGTCACCTGATCGGTTGGCATTCAGCATCAGATTTCCAGAGAGTTGGGGCTTTTGAACCGGTCACTGAACCAACCGGGTGACTTCTTGGCCGCTCCAACTTGTGTCCGGGTGGTGCACGCGTGCATCACCCGATCGGTTGGAAATGACCAACTGGTCGGGTGAGGGGCTGAAAGATGTGATCTTCGTTGTTTGACCCCCTGGATCATGCGTGACTCCTCCCGTTGCTCCGGGGACTCTCAATAGCATCGTTTTATGTCCCTTATGCCAGTAAAATCCTGCAAAACACAAAAAACACGGAAAAGTGAAAGAAAACAAGAAAACACGAGAAAACGAATACAAGACGGCAAAAAATACGGAAAAACAAGGAAGAAAACGTGCACAAATATATGAAATATAAACGCACGTCAAAATCCCCCAAGCTGAACTCTTCCTCGTCCTCGAGGAAGACGAGTGAGAGTAGGAGCTCGGAGAGAGAAAATAGAGAGAAAGAGAGAAAGAGAAAACTCTAAATCCTAGATCGCCCGTCAGGGCCAACAAAATCAAAAACGACACACCAAGCAAGCAGACGCCAAATCACATCACTAAACCAAGGAATACGAGTCCAGACAAGTGCAGTGGGCCCACGCGGTGAAGCGCGAGTGAGCGTGGCCATGTGCTAGCAGACTGTGTCACTATCTACGATGTGCGATAAAGCTCGATATACACAAATCCAGGAAATGACCCAAATATCAATTCGAATTGAATTAAGCGGTAAATATATAGTTCAAGCAAGCATGAGAATAGAGAGCGAATCGAAACATGTCATGCGTCTGGGACTCCACAACTAGGGTTAAGGAAATCACCACACTATAGCCTAGATAATAGCTAAAAAGTTCCTAAGCCAAGTGTTTTCGAAAACGATGGGGGTTGAGATGATGTGGAGTAGAACACTCGGTGTAAACTCTCGCCTTCCCTTTATTCTCGGCAAGTAGGGAAAATATTCACACGGGAATTTTTTGGGTTTTGGGTATTTGTATTTTTTTTGGATTTTTGGCTATACATATTTTTTTTTTCTTTTCTCTTTTCTTTTCTCTTTTTTTGGAATTTTTGGATATTGGGGTATATACATGTGTACTCTCCCAAGTGGGAGAACGGCACACGACGAGGGGATTTGCACCAAGTAAAACAAAAAAGAAGTCGGAATCTAAACACTTGGGCAAAGGAAACTATTCTCGCTAATTAGAGCATGGGCTAAATGGGTTATCCTAGTCCTTAATTGTGGAATCCCTACACATGCGAAATGAAGCGTACGTTCTATATATATCATGCAGAAGAAGCAGACAGTAGAAGCAAATACCGCATATTCAAATCGAAGCATGATAATCTAGGGGTCATTCCTGGACAGGTATATAAAGTAAAATCACAAAGTAGAAGCACACCCCTAGCTAGTCACGACAACAACTCACACAAAAGCAAAGTGAACCCACGACGCATGAAATGCAATGGACTCGGCTTCCTAGGGTTAGTGAATGTGATTGTCGAAGCTATGCAAAGTGTGTGTGTGTTTCTGTGGCAATTCATCATATGGGGTCATCTCTAGGAGAGAGAGAGAACAAAATATGAGAAGAAAAAGAAAACCACGATGGAAAACAACTCAAAAACGAAGAAAAATGACACAAATGACGCACGAAGTGCGACTCCCCCAAGGTGAAACTTGCATTGCCCTCATTGCAATAGAATTGAAGATGGGAGGGCAATGAATATGGGGGGAATACGCACAGACACAAAAAGACACGAAAAACAAGAGAATCATACAAACAAAAATGAAAATAAGAAATAGAAATAAAAATCACACCACACGACATATAAACAGAAAAAAAAATCACACCAAACGGCACAAAAGAAAAACGAAACACAGCAGCACACAGAAAAATTTGACTTCCCCCAAGCTAGACGTGACAGTGCTAGCAAAAAGATATGATCGTCAAAATGCAGAGATATGCAAGGGGGGTCAATAAAAGAAAAGAAAGGAAATAGAAAAATAAAAATAATAAAAAAGAAGGGACTCGACACGTGAATGAGCCCTCCCCCCAGCAGTGGTAAAGTAGGGCCCCGCAAGGACAGATGGGCACAAAAAATAGGGGGAGGCAAAAACTGGATGGGAAAGTATCAAGCAGAGGCACCACGCTCTGGGGGTGGTGATGGGGGCCTGTGCTGAGGACCAGGAGTGGTGGGGGGTGAGATGTGAAGCTCGGACACATCGGGTGGGTCAGTGCGAATGTGACGCATGAGGCTTTGAAGGACAGGTAAGTCACGCTCGACGGACTCCTGAGTTGCCCGACCACCAGCACCAGCTAGGGAGGAGCATGGACATGAAGCGGTCGGCTTGGTCGTCGTCATGGAATGACACCTCGTATTCGGCATCGCCAATGTAAACGGGGTCAGGGGCGCGTGGGGTGGTGGATGAATTGGTGGTGGTGGCAGGTTGGATGCTGGTTTGTGTGCAACGAGCACGACGGGTGGGCCTAGGGTTGGAAGAGCTGGCGTCGGTGGGCTTAGCACGGCGATGAGGCATTGTGCGGGAATCGTGTGTGTGTGTATGAGTGTATGCAAAATACGATGAATACACACAAACACGGCAAATGAGCAAAATGGAAATCTAGGGCAAAATAAAAATTTAGCTAAGGAGTGAGGTTACCAAATTAAGATGAAGATCGTTGCTCGTAGATGCCCCAACGCAACGCAACAGGAGCACGTGTGAAGCCGCGGCGAATCCTTCCAGCAATTTCGAAAATGGGGGAAAATGGGCGAAAATTAGGGCTTGAAGTGGGTGAGATCGAAGAAGAAGGGGACGAAATTGATGGAAAGATGAAAAAGGAGAGTGGAGAGATTGATTTGGGTCGGCTGAGAGGAAGAGCGACGTCGGGCGAAGGCGGAGAAGGCGAAACGGTAATCGGAATTTTGAAACTGGCGAGGGCAGAACGAACGGGCGGAGGGCGCTATATATAGGATTTTAAGTCGAACCGATCGGGTGAAAAGTCACCCGATCGGTTGACCTAAAGGTCAAAATGTTGCAAGAAGAAAAGCTACAGGCGAACCGGTCGAGTGATAACTCACCCGATCGGTTGGCCGCTCCACAGATTTTCCCAAAAGTTTGGTACAGCTCACCCGGTCTGTCACCCGATCGCTCTGCGTACCACCCGGTCGGTTGATAATTTCCCACAAATTTTCGAGAATTCAGCCCAGTTCACCCGGTCTGTCACCCGGTCTCGGCTGGCTTCACCCGATCGGTTCGTTGAGTGACTGATACGGCCGGCAGCTGATACATCCCAACCGATCGGGTGAGTTATCACCCGATCGGTTGGGGCCTTAATTTCTGCAAAAGTGCACAAACGGCCTTAGTCCCTCAACGGAAGTTCTCGCGGCTGGATTTATTTATTAAAATAGATGAAATAAAGTTAAGAAAAAGTCCTAAAAAGTGGAAACAAAAGTTTAGAACATGGGTTGCCTCCCATGAAGCGCTTTTGTTTAACGTCATTTAGCTCGACGCCCATTGATGATGTTCAAGGTGGACGATACAGGTGATGCCCAAAGTGTGGCATCGTTTCTGGTTCTCCCTTTACAGTAGTCGGCGGTGACAAGAGAACTTGCTCGACTACCCTCCCTTTGTTGATGGGGTCCGGGGGCTTCTCCCTCATATTGGCGTTTACCGCCACTCGCGTAAGGATTCGGACCTCATCCCCGGTGAGCCCCATGGGCTCTTTGCCTTTTCTCCTCGTATGAGGAGCTTTTGGGAATCCGGGAGGGATCACATGTCGCGCGATCGCCTCATCAGCAACTTCTTTCTTTGGTGAGCCAACTTGCTCTCCATGGTCTCCCAAGTGGTCGGGGGGATTTCTCGAGAGAATTTCCCAAGAGCTTGCTTCTACAGCTCTCTCATCTTCCAGCTCCAGCGCATTAATACTAGGATCAGCCGGAGGATCAGGGTACTTCAGCGACAACCCCATGTCAAATTCGACTCTTTCTTGGCCGATGTTGAGGGAAAGCTTCCCATTCTTCACGTCTATCAAAACTCCGGCGGTTGCCATAAAGGGCCGTCCAAGGATAATAGGGGTATGCTTGTCTTCTGGCATGTCCATCACCACAAAATCAACTGGTACGTGTACTCCACTCACATCAACGGGGATGTCATCTACTACTCCCACTGGATACTTGACCGAACGGTCAGCAAGCTGTAATGTCATGCCGGTGGGCTCCAAATCTTCCATCCCTATTCTCTTGTATAACGACAGGGGTATTAGACTGACGCTCGCTCCTAGATCGACGAGCACCCTTTGGATTCGCACTTCCCTAATCGAACAAGGGATGGAAAAACTTCCTGGGTCTTTAAGCTTGGGCGGACTTGCTCGCTGGATAAGAGCACTACATTCCACCGTCAGAACGACCTTCTCTTTTCTACAACCCTTTGTCACCAAATCCTTGAGAAATTTCGCGTAGGAGGGTATCGTCTCTATAGCTTCAAGGAAGGGTATTTGCAGGCTTAGGTCTTTAACCATGGCAAAGAACTTGCGATACTTCTTGTCAATTTGGGCCTGGGCTAACCGTTGCGGAAAAGGCACAACGGGCTTGAATACCCGGAGGTTCCCTTCATCATCCTTTTCTTCTCCTCTCCATGGATTCCCTCCGGAATAGCTAGCTTTAGCGACGAAGCACCGTCGTCATTTAATTTTTCAATTGGTCGCTCCACGACCAACGGTGCTTCGGGCTCCTCGGGGGGCACTCTCGTGGGGATTTGTGTTCCGCTCCTTAAGACGATAGTGGACACGTTGGCATGCTCATGTGTGAGCGACAAGGTTTGATTTGCCCCCCTCGGGTTCACCTCAAGCTGTGGCGGTAATAGATTCTGCGGCCTCTGAAGGTTCGCCACTTGCAACCCCAGCTGGGTCACCTGATCAGTGAGAACTCTCTGTCCCATCTCCAGCTTTAGATTTATCTTCTCCTGGTTGGCTATGTATTGAGTCAAGAGTGACTCAACTGGAGAGATTGCCCTCTGTTGTCCATATTGCTGTTGGATGGGCTGCTGATTCCCTTGAGCATACTGCTGATACTGCCATGGAGGTTGTTGCTGCTGAAATTGCTGCTGCTGAAACTGCTGCTGCTGAGACTGCTGCTGCTGAGGCCTAGCCGGCTGATACATCTGTTGTTGTTGCTGCTGAGTCGGCTGCTGATACGGTGCCCGGTAGCTATGGTTGGGATGATTTCGGTTGTTTGGAGAGTAGGCCGGGTTGGAGTTGGTTCGTGGTGGAAAAGGCGCATTCCCCGTAGGATTGTAAAATAATGCACTTGCCTGATCCAACGGTGGTGAGATGTCAACACCGTCGAATTCTCCAAAGACTTCGGATTCCACCGCAGCAATCTGTTGTGTACCGGCGCCATCGGCGCCTACCATCAATGCGGAGATCTGGGTCGACAGCAAGTCAAACTTGCTGGATAATTTGTCGACGTCCTCGACCCTGTGGATGACTCCAGATCTAGGAGTGGCTCTCTCGTCACACCACCGCTCATTGTTAGATGCCATATTCTCCAGAATCTGTCCGGTATCTTCTTCGCTTCTTGACATAAAGGACCCTCCAGCCGCAGCATCCATGGACGATTTCAGATCGTCCCTCAACCCATTATAGAACAGATTTATGATCTGCCACATGTGGAGCTCATAGTGGGGACATCTCTGCTGCATCTCCTTGTATCTCATCCAAGCTTCTTGCAGAGACTCGTGGCTGGCCTGGGAGAAGGAGGAGATCTCACTCCTCAGCTTCATGGTCTTCCCCGGAGGAAAGAACTTTGTCAGGAAAGCATTTGAGAGCTTCTCCCATGTGTTGAATGTATTCGGGTCCTTTCCCCTAAGCCACAGCTTGGCCTTATCTCGCAGAGAGAAGGGGAATAGCTTCAGACGGATCGCCTCAGTTGTGACACCGTTTATCCGGAAGGTGTCACATTTCTCCAAGAAGGAGTCCAAATGTTCAATCAGGCTCTCCATGGGTGCACCCGAAAATTGATCCTGCTGGATCCATGTCACCAAAGATGGCTTAAGCTCGAAGCTTTGAGCCGTAATAGTAGGAGGACGGATGGCGGAGGTGGACTCGATGGATGGCATCGAGTACTCCAGCAGGGACTTGTGAGATGGGGTGTTTTCCCCCATGGTTTCAGGATCCTCTCTTCTTCGCTTCTCGGCGACCAAACGCCTTAGGGTGGCGTTTATCTCTGGATCAACGGGAATCAAGTCGTCGAGACTTCTTGAACTCCTGCGCATTAAAAACAACAAACACCCGTGAAGCGAAAAGTGGGAAAGAAACAGATAAGATAAAATAAAATAAAAATAAAAATAAGAAAATAAAAAGGAAAAAGAAAGAATGCGAAAATTATCACGAGGTAGGGATGAAAGCTAGACACAAGGGTTCATGAAATCCTAAAATAACAAGCACGTTGCCTCCCCGGCAACGGCGCCATAAAGCTTGACGCCCCCCGGATATGCATGTTTTTGATGCGTGCAATAATATGATCGGAGGCGTGACATTTAAATATTTGTAACCGCAAGTGCACGGTGTTGTAGTGTGGCTTGGGGGTCGAACTCAGGGAGGCGTGGATGTGCTTGTGTCAAGAAGGGTCAAATTCACCCAATGGGCGAGCTAGCCCGAATCGGATAATGGATTTATCACAGTAAAATTACAAAGGATAAACAATATAAAGGGAAAACCCGGGACTCTAGTTTCCACCTTATCATGCGATTCTTGCCGATACGGCCTACGAGTAGGATAACGATCAGAATTAAGGTCTAATGGTGAGATGTTGACTCTGAAAGTGGTATCATCATCCCATGGGCCCGATATTCCGGTCGGTGCCCAGGATGATACACCGGACTTCCCGGGTTTGGTCAGTGGGCACTCCCGTGTCCATTAACACTGACCGACTCCGAGAGCACTAAGTTCGCAACGATAACTCCCAACATCTCATCCTGTCGCTCCCGCGCGCTAGGATTCGACGTCTACGCTACGGGCGTGATCTATGGCTAGGGAGTCAACCGCCAAGTTTATTCCTCCTTGGCCCAATGGTCAAAGGCGGTCTGTTTCCCGCCAATGACGATGAAACACCCCGCGTAACCAGTAGATCCCTAATCCCATCGATTTCCTAGTCCTATGGACGCATCGGGAAGAACCCACGAAGGGGTTTCCACCAAAATCCCAGATTTGGGAACTACTCACACATATTTAGTAAAAAGCGATCTAAATAGAAATCGACCGTAAAAATCATGATCAGGCGATTGAAATGCAGTAAGAGCAATGCTAATAACACTATATTAAAGTTTGACAAAGATCGGAAAACTTACTAATATCTAAAAAATTACAGCCGTCAAGAAAGAGAAAAAACAGTAAAAAATAACAACTCTCGTTTCTGGAAAACCTAGGGGTTCTATTTATAGAATATGAAATCACCCGATCGGGTGAAAAGTCACCCGATCGGGTGACCTGCTTCATTTCTTCGGCAGCGCAAAATAGGATCCCACCCGGTCACTACGGCACGGTCGGTTGAGTCATGAGCTGATCGGTTGGATCTTCGTGCCGTCGGGTGAACCGGTCGGTTGATCTCTCCGTGTCATGGCTTTGGAGAATCGGCTACAGGTGAACCGATCAGGTGAAAGTCACCCGATCAGTTGGCATTCAGCGTCAGATTTCCAGAGAGTTGGGGCTTTTGAACCGGTCACTGAACCGACCGGGTGACTTCTTGGCCGCTCCAACTTGTGTCCGGGTGGTGCACGCGTGCATCACCCGATCGGTTGGAAATGACCAACCGGTCGGGTGAGGGGCTGAAAGATGCGATCTTCGTTGTTTGACCCCGTGGATCACGCGTGACTCCTCCCGTTGCTCCGGGGACTCTCGATATCATCGTTTTATGTCCCTTATGTCAGTAAAATCCTGCAAAACACAAAAAACACGGAAAAGTGAAAGAAAACAAGAAAACACGAGAAAATGAATACAAGACGGCAAATAATACGGAAAAACACGGAAGAAAACGTGTGCAAATATATGAAATATAAACGCACGTCAACATTCTACGAGTTGAGGCTAGCAGGTTCATCAATGTGGGGGAATGGGAACATGTATAGAGAAGAGGCCAGATGGAATACTTTATCAAAGGGCAGCCAGTGCGAGGGAAGCTATAGAGAGGGATGAACAAATTTGGGAAGCCCCTGATCATTTTGAATTCATGGAGCTGGAGAGTGGAATGGTTGATTATGTAGGTCCTTCATCGAACCAGTGGAAAGATAATGCTCAGATGGTCCCAACTTTAAAAGAGTGCGCAAGAGGTTATACTTTTCCAAAGAAAGAACCCACGGGTGCTAAGGGGCTAGCCAGGGATAGGATTATACATATTGCAGCCCCAAAACTTCTCCAGGGGAAGCTTATACCCACTGATCTGTAACATTTCTTCTATACACTTGGTGTTGAGCAACTTGATGGGCTCCAGCATGTGTTAAAAGTGGATGAAAAGATGGCGCCTCTCGACCTTGAGGACACGGTCAATTTGAGAAGGGAGGAATATTGGAGACCCACCAGCACGAGAGCAGCAAGCAAGTGGGAAGCCGTTGGATTGCGAGGGGATAGATGCTGGGAGTGATCTGAGCCATTGCTAAAGAATTAAACTGAAGCCATCCGATGAAACTGAATTGAATGGCAACCGCCCGATGGAAGTTTGTTATTCTAACAAACTCTTAAGTCACACATATAAAGGGCAAGTTGTTAGAGAATATGGGTTATCGATGATGAATGCAAATTGTTTCAGTAATTGCTGAGCAATCACTTTTTGCTTTTGATTTTGGTTCTTGTTTTCTTTTGAATTCTTTTCTTTGTTTTCTTTTGATCTTTCACCCAAAATTGTTTGCAATTCTGTGGATTTATCTTCAATTTTCAGTAGAATTTTAGAGCTCATTGCCATGGCGGTCCAATTGGTGAGCTCAATGGCTATAGCAAGGAGGAGACTTCCACAATCGGTATCAAAGCGAAATCATCAATTTCTAGAATTATCTAGAGTGGGTGTTGCTCATGAGACCGAAATCATCAATTTCCAGAATTTATCTATTCAAAGGGGAAGAAGTTTTATAACAGATTATATATATAAAGTGGAACATTTCTGCTTTGCACTCACTGTCATTATTTTCTAAATGTTTGCATGGCCCTTGTTGGATGTCCAGAGAATCAACTTCCCTTTCCCTTAGCCCATTCGCTCCACTGGGGACTTTCATCAAACACTTGAAGGGTTCAAACACATTCTCCTCAGAAACAACCCTGACATCATCATTTTCCTCTATAATGGGGTTCAACGGTTCATTTTCTTTCCGGTGAATCATGGGAGGATGTACAGCCATCATTCTACCAATCTTTTCTTTCAAACTTTTTCTACCGATAACTCCACTAGGATCAAATGCAAGATTCCTCTCAAAGCCATCGATCTCTTGAAAAACTGACCGATCCTTCCTTTTCTTTTTTCCTTTCCCCCCTCTGCTGGATTTCCTTGGCATCGTGATCACCTCCGCTAGCAGAGTGGGTGATCTATGTTATAGAAACACCTACAAGAAGCTAGGCACTCAGCTAGCAAAGTGAGTGTCCCTGCAGACTGTGGGGATAGAGGCATTCACCTAGCAGAGTGAGTGGTCATATACAGTGGTACAGATTCACCTACGTGAAGCTCGGCACTCACCTAGCAAAGTGAGTGTCCTTGCAGACTGTGGGGATAGAGGCACTCACTTAGCAGAGTGAGTGGTCCTATACAGTGGTACAGATTCACCTACGGGAAGCTCAGCACTCACCTAGCAGAGTGAGTGTCCCTGCAGACAGTGAGGATAGAGGCACTCATCTAGCAGAGTAAGTGGTCCTAAACTGTCTTGTCTTGTCTTGTCTTGTCTCGTCTCGTCTTGCAGCCAGTAGCACCCGCTACGGCTATTGCATGTCACGTTTACTTTTCAGCGTTGTCTTTACTTTCTTGCACATATACATATCTGCCATGCTGTTGCATCGTCATCATGTAAACAACCTTTAAAATGTCAACCTTAAAGTGTTATACACCTTGCAGTGGAGTCTTCTCACGTTTACTTGCAGACTTCGCCTAACGTACAGCCACTTTCTCTTGGTGGTGTACGTCAAGTACCGGGACAGGGTTAGTAGACCAGGAGCCAGTACCAAAGGAATTGAAGCAGGAGCACGTTGCTGATCAGGAGTACGACCAGGGCGAGGACCAGTCTTAGAGGTTCCTCAGTTGTTGATCTTGGAGTTCCCCGTTGTTTGTAGTTGGGTGCGTAGCACTCTTTACTTTCTGTTTTAGGTTGGGTGTGTAGCACCATTAGTTTTCCTTTCTACAGTTGTAGCCATGCTGGGCATTATTTTCCTTTTTAGACTCTTGTACTTCTGGATATCTTTGTGGAATAAAATGAATGCATCCTTTTCTTTCTGTACTTTCTGTTGTTTCGAATTTTATATGTGCAATGACCTATTTCTATCCTTGACATTCCTCACAGATGCTTATTGGGTTCGAGCCTCACAGCTCCGGCCCATGTGGACCTTAGTCACGTCTCGCTTCCGTCGTTTTGGAAAGTGGGGCGTGACACTGCTCGACCTGAATAGACGAGAAAGCTTGTCAGAGGGGTCGGACCTTGGTTCCGACCAAGTCCCTCCGATGCCTAAGTCAGAACAGATCTGAATGGTGCTCAGTGGGATCGGTATGGCTCACAGGGAGGCCGATACGCGAGTCCTCGGGCCGAGCTATGGAGAGGAAATGTAAAGTGGAAGACAAGGTCGTGTGAGTAGAATATCTCCGTATTTCGGTATCCAGGAAGTGATCCCTTTGTGCGTTGTACCTCGAGTCCCTTTATAGGAGTCCTTCCACGTCCGCAAAAAGTCTATGCCCTCCTATTTTACCGGAAGATCCGAACCGTTCATCTTGATTGCCACCCTCTAAAACCCTAACCCACCAATTTTCAACCCGATCCCATGTGTTTTGCATGTTCATCAACCCTTCGTAAAAGTTATGTTCATGTAAAACCGTTAAATTTGGGTCGGATGGATGAACGAGCAAAGCACATGGGATCGGGCTGAAAATTGGTGGGTCAGGTTTTTAGAGGGTGGAGATCAATATGAATGGTTCGGATCTTCCGAAAAAATTGGGGGCATAGACTTTTTGCTAGGAGGTTTTCTTGGGGGCTATTTTTGGTGGTTATTTGATCCCTCCTCATATATCTATTCTATAAAGGATGAATATTTTGAATCTTATCCTACTAGGACAAGTGACTAGGACAAAGGGGCTTATGACTAGGATAATGACTAGGACAAAGTTTTAGGGGGAAGCTTTTAAATTTTGGGAGGAAAACTAATTGATATGAGTATAAGGTTTGAAATTTTAATTTTGAAAAAAAAAACTATTTGGGGGGAAACTTAAATTGGGGGGAACTTAAATTGGGGGGGAAATTGAAATTTTGGGGGAAAAATTAAATAAACCGTGCCCTATAGGCACCGGCAATGACTTGTGTTTGCGCGCACGCGCGTGTGTGTATTTTTGATGAGTAAGAGTGTAACTTTATTAAAGACAAAACAGTACAAATACATCCACAAGGGGGTCTAGGTAGAGGTTAGTTAGAGAGGGGACAGGGCACAAGCGCCGTCCCCCACTACTAACTAGCAACGACCCAGAAGGACCCTTTGGTCTGATATCTACATCAAAAAATACAATGTATCAAACATTCGCGAAACCCCAATTTGCAAATGGAATAGCCGCTGATGGAATGTCCCTGTCAATATCATGTAAAGCAATGAGAACATCAGAAGAAATAGCCTCAAATAGAGCAGTTTTACCCACTCCCTTCCCATCAAAGATCCTGATGTTCCGTTGCTTCCAAATATGCCACACTATTGATGCAAGAACTGTTTTTGCCAAAATTCCCACGCAATCCTTTTTGTCAAAAATGGAGAGGAGGAGATCCCCTACCCCAGCAAGAGAGGTTGGCACAGGGTTGGAGATGGTCGGCTTTAGAAGGCTCCTGCAAAGAATATAATGACTGTAGCTGCATTCAAAGAACAGGTGATTAATGCTCTCAATAGAACCTTCATCACATAAGACGCAGCTTTGATTTGGGGTGACGCCCCACTTGTGTAGCATGTCCCTGGTTAAGAGTTTACCATGGAAGGCTCGCAGTAGGGTGAGAGACCATTTAGTGATATGCTTACTATACCAGACAACATTGTAATAAGCGAAGGGAGTACCTCTGGTGCGGGAACCGTAGTACTATACCAGACGACATTGTAATAAGCGAAGGTTGGCACAGGGTCGGAGCCAGGATGGGGGGGTGTGTGTGTTTGTCTATATATATATATATATATATATATATATAGATATATATATAGATAGATATATATATATATATATATATATATATATATATATATATATATATATATATATATATATATGTGGACATGCTATGGTGAGATGGGAAGAAAACCATCTTAAAGTGAGCAAATCCATCCTGGCCGTCGGATCTGAGCCAACCGCTCAGATTTAATTCCCCTCCAACTCACGTGACGTGCACGTGTTACTGGGTCACCCATCCCCTCCCGTGATTTTCCCGATCCAAGCGCCTCGCGTCCCCTTCTCCCCCTCGCAGACGAAGACCCCAAAAAGAAACCTCTCTCTCTCTCTCTCTCTCTCTCTCTCTCTCTCTCTCTCTCTCTCTCTCTCTCTCTCTCTCTCTCTCTCTCTCCCTCTCTCAATCGATCGCTCGCGGACGACGACCCCATAGATTCCCCCAACCCCTCAACCTCTCGCGTCTCTCTCTCACGGACGAAGCAAAAAACCCTAACCCCTCGTCGACGAAAACCCCAAAATCAGAGCGAAGCCACCCTCATCTCCCTCTCTCTCTCCCCCCGACGAAGCCCTATAACCCAGTCTCCCTCCCCAGCCCTCTCCTTCCCACGGACGAAAACCCCATCGCTTACGCAAACCCCAAATTCATCTCGCAGCCACCCTCTTCTCCCTCTCTCTCGTCGATGAAGCCCCCTAACACAGTCTCCCTCCCCCAGCCCTCTCCATCTCTAACGCTGATGAAGCCCCCAAAAACACTAACCCTAGGTCTGTTTGCTCTCGTCTTCTTCATCATTCGGAATCTTCAATTGCATCAAAACCGTAGCTAATCACCCACAACGTAAAATTCTGTGGTATGCTCAAGAAGATATTTTTTTATTTTGATGTTATTATTAATTCATGCATTTACATTCTTAAGGACTGATGTTTGGGCGACCCACAACAGTTCAGGAAGGAATTGTGTTCGAGGCAAGTTTGCCCTAGACCTAGGCCCATTTGCCATCTTCATCTGCAGGCAGAAGCTTCAATTGCATCAAACATTGTGATCAGCACCCACAAGGTAAAATTCTGGGGTTAATTCAAGAAATTATTTTTTAAATTTATTTAGACTGTTAGTCATTGATGGTGTATTATCTGTAGTGCTGGACAAGAGAACATGAGAAGTTAAAATGAGAGGAGGCTTCTTGTTTGTTGTTTGTTTCATAGGATAATTGAGATTGATGTAGTGTAAACAAAATAGAAACTAGCCATTCACTTGTTGATTAAGGATTCAAAAATCTAGAGCTCTAATATCGGATTAAATACGAAGGAACAATGAAGAGTTGTTCCATTTTTGTTACTTGTTTGAAAGGTTAATTCATTAGCTATGTTTTTGTTGAATCGGTTACACCTGCAACTATTTTGTTTGAACTTCTGTTAATTCTTGAACTGGTGCGTTAAGGTTCATTTTTTCATTAGGGACCAAAATTGTCTAAGTCAGAATTAGCCAGTATTGTATATTAACTTCTATTTTGGGGAGTAACATATATGTTCAGCTTCATTTACTGAGAAATTGGCATATAAAATTGTAGTACCTTCAATTTCTCTCATAATAATGATTATAGCAAGTATCAATTTCTTTTTCATTAAGACAATTTGAGCTTTCTAATTGCCTTGGAGTGCCAAATTTTTGAAGTGCCAAATTTTTGAAGTGCCAGTATGATTTTGGCTCGGAAACATGCATTTACTTTAATGTGCACATGCAGAATAAACCTAAGCATGATTGTACTTCAACACCAATAACCTGAGCATGAATGTATTTCAACATCAATAACCTGAGCATGATTGATACTATGGGATGTTAAACCCCAGTTTAGGGGATGTTCAACATCAATACTATGATGTTGTTGGCAGAACTGTCTTCTTTGAGTGTGTAGGAAGCATATATTTAATGGATGCATCGAGTTCACTTTCGAATTGTGCATCTGGTTGGGAAAATATTAAGGAGATGTATAAGCCAGTAAAAGGAAAGAGTTTTAACTCATTGAAATAAGGGGATGATTTTTACAAACAGTATGCAAAATTAGCAGGGTTTTCAGTTAGAAAATATGCGACACTGATTGATAAAGTTACAGGAGAAAGGTATTCTCAGCAATTTGTTTGCTCAAAGCAAGGGATACCAAGGGAGAAAATAAATGTAACGGATGGAAAAGCAAAGAGGAAAAGGTCCTTAACTCGAGAAAATTGCTTGGAAAGTATAAGGCTTCAAAGAGACTCTGATGGAAACTGGTCCGTTCGGAGGTTTAATGAATCTCATAATCATGTGTGTGTCACTCCAAGAAAACAACAATTCTTAAGAAGCAATAGAAACGTGACTGAAGCACGAAAAAGAAGCCTCCTAAACATACTAAAAGATGCTAACCTAAAGACATCAGATTGTATTTCAGTCTTATCAGTTGAAAGTGGTGGTTATGGAGATATTGGATGCACAGAAAAAGATATTCGGAATGCCTTGCAAAGGGAGAGGGATGAGAAGAAAGCGTATGATGAGAAGAAAGCGTATTTTTGACAGACCTGTCACATATTCGCCGAAGTAAAGAGGTCTGAATTTTGTTTATATATTCTTTTTGAAGAATAAGAGGTCTGAATTTTTTTAATAGTCTTTTTAAGGATTTGATATGCTTTAGATGACATGGGATTTTTGTGTGTAGAGCTTCTTAATAGGCTATCTGAATCCAATGTGGAATCAATTACGGAATACGTGGCTAGTATCTTCAGAGTATGTATCCCTACACTTGGCTTTGCTATGCCATTAGGCGTTATTTTAGCTTCATGCCAAGTCTGACTACTTATGCTATTTCGATGTTAAGTTGGCATGCTTGCAATTTTATTTATTCAAATGACTTTTTCACAGTCACTTCCTCGCATCGTCGGTTGTCAGATTATCAATGAGGATGTCATTGTATTGTGCTCGAGTGGGCCTCGTGGCGATGAACAGTTAAGGCCATGTTATCAACCCTCCATTTCTATTTTTATGTGACAGTATTTTGAGAAGGATTCATTTCAGGAAGCAATTTGTTTACTAGACTTGGTTAGCATTTGTTATTTTTCGTCGAGCTATACTTTTTCCCTTCCCCTTTTTGTTTAATTTCCTTGTAATTACTATGCTCCTCATGTTTCCATCTCTCCATATTTGTACTTTTCTTGGAGAGAGGAAAGCATTAGCCTCACTTAGGAGGGTACAAGCTCCCCCTGTTTCTTTCTTCCAATTTTTATACTTTTTCCTGGAAGGAGAAATATTGATCTCACTAAGGAGACAATTACTAGGGTGTGAGCTCCCCTGTTTTTTCTTCTTCTTCTATCAGTTATGGAAGAAGAAATATGATTCAGGGGAGAAATGCAAGGGTGTTATACTTAATTATATGTTTCTCACTTAGTTTGTCAAGTCACGACTTTAGGCATGATTTTATTATTTATTTTTCATGATAGAATTATTGCTCAGGGCTAGATATAACAATCATGTCCCGTGAGGTGAGATCACTTAACGGTGATATGGCATCCTTTTGGTGTCCATATTGGTATGTAATTGGACCATAGATCTTATAGGAACCATTAACCGTGGGGTGCTCATCTTTTAAGACTTGTGTCTAGAAGATGGCAATAATGACTTTTGCATCCCGTCGCATTCATTTGTTCGTTTATAAGGGAAGAATGGTATTGGCATTTTCAGTGGAACTTCAGGTCCAATTGCCAATAATATTTATTCAAAGATTTGAAAACAATAATTGCGACATAGGCCATTATAATAATTATTTATAAGCACAATTGCATGAATTTAAAACTGTAAATTATATCACGCAGATGCAATTATAATGAATAGGTGAATTGCATCGATCGACCAGCCACCACATAAAAATAATGTCCCAAAGTCTATATTACAGTCCATTTTACACAAATGAAAGAGAAAATTACAACTTTGGAAACCTCTTGGGTCCCATTTGAAAAGCTTCAGCTTCAAGAGTGGCCTCCGCCTCCAGGGACATGGTCGTCGGTCTTGGGCATTACATATTTTTCATCACTGCGATTTCTCTCAAAAGAAAAAGAAAAATGCAGGAAAAATAAAATGTGAGACTAAACAGCCGATCCAAAACCACAATTAGCCATTCATGCAAAATTTGTGCTCATTCAACATGTTCATAACGCATCACAGGCATCACAGATTCAGAATAGGATAAATACATCATTTTAATACTTAATAATTATTCAGACCACGGGACGACGTCATACACCGTTAGGTTAGATAATTAATGGCAGAGCGGTCACATGATCTTTATAATTATTAAGTTAACTATTCATAACACGTGCCCGCGGGCACGGTTCATTTAAGATTTTCCCCAGCAAAATCTTTGTTCCCCAAAAAATTATTTCCACATCCAAAATTGCACGGAACAACAAATTAGTGTAAAAATATTTAGCGTCATGAGTGCATTCGGCATGGGCGCATTCGGCGCAGAACAACAAATTCGGCGCATGCGCCTTCGACACGGAACAACAATTTTGGCGCGAACACGTTTGGCTTGGAACAACAAATTCGGCGCGAAACAAAAAATTCGGCGCTGGCGGCTTTGGTGCGGAACAACAAATTCGACGTAGAACAACAAATTATTTTCCCACGCAAAATCTTTGTTCCCCAAAAAATTATTCCCAAAAAATTATTAGCGTAAAATTATTTAGCAGCACGGGCGCCTTCGACGCAGGCGAGGACGCCTTCGACACAGAACAATAAATTCGGCGCGGGCATCTTCGGCACAGAACAACAAATTAGCATAAACAAATTCAGTGGACGCCTTGGCCATGGTTCATTTAAGATATCCGCTCAACTTTTTTGTTCTCCCTAGAAATTATTCCCCCATCCAAAATTTAAACGAACAAAAATTTAGAACCAATCCAAATAAATTATAATCTCTTCAAAATTTAATATGAAGAAATCAATAAAATATCAGTTAAGAGATGTAAACTACATTCTGGAGAGTTCATAGCCAACAACCTTCAATAAAACTAAACGCACAACCTGCTCATTATAGGTATCTGTAGTAAAAATCAGAACTTTTCAAGGCCAGTTAATACATTGATTCTAACATAGCAGACAATTCCAAAGATTCTCTTCTTTTAGAGATGGGCTGATGGCTCGTGACATTTCACAAAATAGCAGCAGATCAAAAAATACATTCTTTAGCTCTCCTCTCACTCTCTAAACCTACAATTCTGCTAGCAGTAGCCAAATGGGTTTTATATGGTGAGCAATATGAATTCACTGTAAATCCACAATGACTGTGGTTTTAATATAGCTTTTAGTTTCCTCGTAATGCACCAATGTTTGAACTTGCACAACAAAGAGAAAAGTTCTACTCCAAGAGAAATCACGCTTGCTTCCCCTTCCGTGAGACTACTTGCGAGGCCGTTCGATCAGTATATCAAAAAATTTCCGGGTGCAGTATTGCTCACAGCTCACAAGATCGCTCAAAATTGATGATGGCTATGGTTTGCAACTGAGTGTGCTCTTGTTCAGGAACGACAGCGTTTACGGGCCTATAAATATTACATCCATCAGACCTCTTTGTCCAAATGTGCCATGCCACCAAGGCTGAGAGGCTGAGCATAACTACTGCCCAACATTACTGCCCAAAAATGTTCTTGCCACCATGCCCAGAACATTACATCACAGTTTGAATTATAATTAGAATCACTCAACCCTCTCTACATAACTGTCAAGAAGATGAGGAAATATGATTTGCATTACTCGATACATAAGAAGTCCACATATATACAGCAGCCGCCCGCTTCCCCCTTCTACTGGGATTCAACTGGGATTATATGCAGGGGTTGCCGTGTTTATTCCATACAATGCTGACGTAAAGTGACATCTTTTCTGGACAGGGCTCAGTCCTGCATATTGAGCATACATCAATATTGCTATTTGTATTCGCATAAATTGATATGAATATGAAGCAGAGTTCATCAAATTGTTACATGCTGCATGAACAAATTGAAGATTGGCATTGCACAGCCTCATGGCCTGCTAGTGACAGACATATATCATCATGAAAGAAGTTTTTAAGTGCATAATCTTTTACAGAGTGAAGGCATTCTGTTATGTTCATTTGCCACACTCTCCCTATCAATAGGAAGAAACAAAGTTGAAAAAAAAATTTATCCAATCCATTTTCCAACTTTTTATAGAAATAATTGAAATGGGAATATGTGAACCAACTTGAAACAAAAATAACCAAACAGAAATTTGGAAAGACTAATTCCAGTAGTGAAAAAATATTCTAGCTTCTAAAGTCCTACAAAAATGCAATCAATCTGAGTGCAAAAAGTGTTGACATGATAATTTTTGCTAAAGAACCAAGACAGACCTAATGATTTCAAATAAAACAAAGCCAAATAAGTTCGATGATGCGCCTAGGTTCAAGAACTGGAAATTTCCTTCACATTAGCAATTAGCATACCGTATATAAATAAATGTTCTTGCAACTACATGCAGAAGCGAGCGGAATAATAATTGGCCAAAACTATCTATAAAACATAATCACCATTCAATTTTTAATGTTCCTTGCACAAAACGTGGTGCTTTTTTTGATAATCAATCAATTGTTTTTAAACTTCATATTACAAATCAATTATTGCTAGGTTCTGCTATTGTACAGTAAGATTCGCAACGCTCAACGCTAACCAACAAAGTAAAAAGGAGAAACAATATTCATCACCGATCATTCACCTGTGCAAATTAATTGAGAAAAATGGGATATACATCATGCAACATCAAATCCCTGCTCTTCCGACAACAATTGCAAATGAGGAAGACTAACTACGCGACGCTGCCGTGTATGCATGAAATTTTTTCCAACCCTGGAAATCTCATCATTCAAGTGTCATTTCACAAACACCCACTCTTCCATTTTTCTCTATTTCACAAACCCTAGAAATATGACTGAAGATCACCATTGATCATATTCTCAAAAAAAATTAGAACAAAAACTCATCCTTTAGCAAAAAAAATTCTCGTGTAGTTCAAAAATATGACCCAATGTGCTAGATACAAAACATATATGGGAAAATCATCCATATCAACAAATCTACAAGTGTTCGTAATGTTCGATATTGGCCTCCCCGGATTTGGTTTTGGATGATGAACAAACATAAATATATTGTGAACTAACAATTTGTGAGCGCAGTTATAGAGATCGTCGCCAAACTTCTTTGAATATCAATTGCGACGTCTCGAGACTTCTCAAAGCATGTGATCGTATGCCTAAAGCTTCGTTGAAGCTTATGGACCGTTTTAGAAGTCATGAAGATTCGGATCGAAGCTTTCGAAGACGGTTCATCTAGTTTTATTTATTGTCTTTTAGCTTCGTTCTGTAGAATGTTAAGCCTTGAGTAGGTCTTACGTTTTAATCTTCATAACGCTCCTATCTTAGACATAGGATCTTAGTAGAAGTCCATACTAACTTTTCCGAAGTATCGCGCTTCGTTTCGCAACTTCTTGTGCATGTTAGTTGGTTCAAGAAGAAGAACCAACCGACTAGATGGTGATCTAGTCGGTCAGCAATCCTTCTTGGACCGACTAGTTTACTTTCTCAAATCATAGCTCTTTACTGTTTATAGTTAGTCGGTCTACGTTGACTCACCGACCAACTAGTTTGTGAACTAGTCGGTCAGTGATGCTTCTTAGACTGACTAGTTGAGCTTTCCCTGTACATGCCAATTTGAGCCTGAGCTACTGTTTTTAATTAGTCGGTCTGTGTTCATTGATCGACCGACTAGTTGATGAACTAGTCGGTCAACTTTTCTTCTTAGACCGACTAGTTTAGCTTTACTATACATGCCAATTTTCACCTAACTTACTGTTTATCTTTAGTCGGTCTATGCACATTTGGAGACCGACTAGTTGATGAACTAGTCGGTCAACATTTGTTCTTGGACCGACTAATTCTATTTGTACTCAGACTTTTAGTTTTATCTCTTAGTCGGTCTGAGTTGAGTGACCGACCAACTAGTTGTGAAACTAGTCGGTCAACAACTCTTCTTTGACCGACTAGTTCCCTTCAGTCTGAACTTGATCTATTCCCTGTTCACCACTTAGTCGGTTCATGTTGATTGACCGACCGACTAGTTGATGAACTAGTCGGCCAGTGGTTGTTCTTTGACCGACTAGTTTGGTTCAGAATAGAGCCGTTGGAGCTTTAATTGAAACGTTTTTCTCTCTCTCTTTCCTCTAACCTATATATACTTGTTGAGCTGCATTCATTGCACTCAAGGCTGATTATTGGAGAAGTTTAGAGATCAAAGAGAAAGCTATCATCTCATTTAAAGTTCATTCATTTCCCTCTCAAGAATCTCTTCCTCATTCATTTCAAAAGAGAGATTCATTGATTGAGAGCCTTCCAAGCCAAGTGTTTGATCCTAGGTCACCAACAACCACATAGTTCTCCATCGCTGATCTACATCTTGGAGCTAGGGTTTGGTGCCTTCTTCTTCCTCAAAATCATCCTTACCCTAATTCATAAGTATACTCAAGGCATAGGTATTTTGTCGGTAAGAAGTTCTATTTCATTTACTTTCATTTTGTAAGTGTTTAACTCTCGGTTGTGAGAGTTGTGTTTGTGATCCTGGGTTGTGGGAGTCACAAATTGCTTTGTGTATGATTTGACTTGGTGAAGGTTCTTCACAAGTATTTCATAGTGGAAATCTTTGTTGGATATTGGACTCCCCGGATTTGGTTTTGGATGATGAACAAACATAAATATAATGTGAACTAACACTTTGTGAGCGCAGTTATGGAGATCGTCGCCAAATTCACATGAATATCAATTACGACGTCTCAAGACTTCTCAAAGCACGTGATCGTATGCCTAAAGCTTCGTTGAAGCTTATGGACCAATTTAGAAGTCATGAAGATTCGATTGAAGCTATTGAAGACGGTATCGTCAAGTTTTATTTATAGTCTTTAGCTTCTTTCGTAGAATGTTAAGCCTTGAGTAGGTCTTACGTTTTAATTATTCATAACGCTCATATCTTAGCTCTAGGATCTTTGTAGAAGTCCATACAATTTTTCCCGAAGCTTCGCGCTTCGATTCGGGACTTCTTGTGCATGTTAGTTGGTTCAAGAAGAAGAACTGGCCGACTAGATGGTGATCTAGTCGGTCAGCCAAGCTTCTTGGACCGACTAGTTCTTCTTAGTTAATTCATAGCTCTTTACTGTTTACAGTTAGTCGGTCTAAGTTGACTCACCGACCGACTAGTTTGTGAACTAGTCGGTCAGTGATGCTTCTGTGACCGACTAGTTGAGCTTTCCCTGTATATGCACATTTGAACCTTAGCTACTGTTTATCTTTAGTCGGTCTGTGTTCATTGATCGACCGACTAGTTGATGAACTAGTCGGTCAACATTCCTTCTTAGACCGACTAGTTTAGTTTACTGTACATGCCAAATTTTTCACCATACTTACTGTTTATTGTTAGTCGGTCTATGTTCATTTGGTGACCGACTAGTTGGTGAATTAGTCGGTCAACATTTGTTCTTGGACCGACTAAGTCTAATTCTTCTCAGACTTCAGTTTTATCTGTTAGTCGGTCTCTGTTGAGTAACCAACCGACTAGTTGTTAAACTAGTCGGTCAGCTACTCTTCTTGGACTGACTAGTTCCTTAGTCTGTACTTTGATCTTTTCTCAGTTTACCCATTAGTCGGTTTACGTTAATTGACCGACCGACTAGTTGATGAACTAGTCGGTCGGTGGTTGTTCTTTGACCGACTAGTTGGGTTCAGAAAAGAGCCGTTGGAGCCTTTAATGACTCGAATTTCTTTCTCGCTCTCCTCTATCATATATATACTTGATGGGCTGCATTCATTGCTGCCAAGGCTGATATTATTGCAAGTTTAGAGATCAATAGAATTCATTCCAAGTTCATTCAAAGCTCATTCATTCCATTCAATAATCCCTCCTCACTCTTACTTCCAAAGAGAGATTCATTGAGTGTGAAGCCTTCCAAGCCAAGTGCTTGATTCTAGGTCACCAACATCCCCAAAGCTCTCCATCGCTGATCTACATCTTGGAGCTAGGGTTTGGTGCCACTTCTTCCCCAAAATCATCCTTGCCCTAATTCGTAAGCAATACTCAAGGCATAGGTATTTTGTTCGGTAAGAAGTTTTCTTATTTCATTTCATACTTGATTTGTAAGTTTCACTCTCGGTTGTGAGAGTGTGGTTGTGATCCCGGGTTGTGGGAGTCATAAATTACATTTTGTGTGATTTGACTTATGGAGGATTTTCACAAGTATTTCATAGTGGAAATCTTGAGTTAGGGTTTCTAACTCAAGTATCCGGAGGGGATCCGGGTGGTTGGGACGTAGGATCACCGGGAACAAGTCGGAGAGACTTGGGTGGATCCGAACCCAGTAACATCTCTTGTTAGCATTGTTAATTTTGTTGTTGTCATTCAATTTAAGCTTCCGCAAATTGATTTGGTAGTTGTTTGCATTATAATTAGGAATTATACTCCTTGTTATTTTTAAAGTACTATTCGCCCCCCCCCCCCCCCCCCTCTAGTACTTGTGCAGTAGCTTGTAGGGCATTATATTTGGTATCAGAGCCAGATACTTAGCTATGTCTGCCAACGACAACAAGACCGTGTGCCTCTCTCAAAACAATGTGAGCTTTACTCCCAAGCGCAGGAGATCGTGCAAGTAGTATCTGGAGAGTCCAGAGTCGAATCCTCGGGACAAGTCGACCTGAGATAACACGAATTCAACTAATCAAATAAAATATACGGTTAAGAAAACAACCACCTTTGTGAAGGTGAAGAATAGTGTAAGGATTTGTAGCAAAGAAAGTGGTTCCTAAAAGTATTACGGTATCACGAAAGTTTGGTATCCAATGAGATAAGTATGCTACGGTTGTGAGTTCATTAGGAGTTTATAGTCGCTGAAATTTCACGTCTTTCAATGTCACACGACGCTTCACCCGGTCAAGGCGTGAAGGCGTCGGAAGATAAATCAATGAAAATAGTCAAAATAGCCTTAAACGTATTACTAGCAATGTTGATTTCATTAAACAATAATCGCAGCGATAAGTTCAGATTAGAGAACACAAATTGGCTAGCCTTATCAGGGCCTAGCCATAGGGCACATCAACAATATCGATAGTAAGCAAATACCCATCAAATACGTTGTAGAAATCAACAAAACTAGCAATTTGGACATGATAATAGGGCTAAAGACATGAGATTTAGCAACTACATACTCCTAACTACATCACAACCATAGCACAAAGAGATTAGCCACGCATGGTGCAATAAAAATCAGATTTGATAGCAAAATACATCGTTTAGATAGCAAAATACAAAGAAATACACCAAATACGGGGTATAAGTTCAAGAAATTATCACCAAATCTCCTCCTTAGAACCCAAAACTCTCTGAGAATAGGAAGAATAGTCTCTGGAAATTTTCAGAATTTTCTCCTGGATAAATACGCACAGTAGCCGCTCCAAAAGTCCCAAAATACGCCAGAATACCCCCAAAAACCCTAAAATACGCTTATATAATAGCATTGCGGGTTTGGGGGCTTAACGGGTTCAAAAACCGCACCCAATAAGCTCAAAACCCATACCCAATAGTCGGATCAATTTCTAGCCGTCTGATCAATGCGGGATGGACCCAGGAGCCGCCACGTCACGATTTGAAAATAGCGCGCGCCCGCATCCGCTATCGACTCCGCTACGCAGTCGGAGTTGAATCGCCGCCGTCCGTTCGAACGATCGAACGGTTAAAACGTCGCCACGTCGCCCGTATCCGCGCTTCTTCGACTTTCGATCGGGACGATGGGATCCGTTGGATTTCGATCCAACGGTTCGTAATTTGCCCGCATCGCTGCGTTGCGAGAACGATGGGATCCGTCGGATCAGCATCCAACGGCAGCGAATAATCCACGTCGATAAGAAATGAGAGCGCCGTGATGCCGTTGGATCGAGCGAGAACCGCCCAGATTGCGCCACGTGTCAAGCGATGATTGGGCAGCGGCCGTATAATCGTATTTTCGAGCGTATTTCTGTATTTTAATGGTATTCTGCATTCAAAAATACACAGTAATTAGCACAGATCTCAGAGAAATACAAATAAATAGTCGTTGGAATAGTGAGATCGAGACGATGCTAAGAAAAATATAAAAATGCAGAAATACTCAATATAATTCGTGTTTTGTGCACAAATGATGTGATTTCTCTAATAAATAATGGTGTACAAAATACGCACATATTAGAGAGCAATTAAGTATTATATAGGCACATCATAGGACTAATTAGGGGGTTAAATACGTAATATTGAACCCAATTCACACTCCCCAACTAGCGTTTTGCTAGTCTCTAGCAAAGAAAGCGAAATACGATATCAAATATACACCTAGATCACAGTATTAGATCTCAATTTTCTCACCACCATACTACAACGACAAAAGAATATAGCCACACACTAATGCCAAGATTTCATGCTCATTATATAATGGTACTCATGGGTTTACAATGAAAAGCAAGTATCTCTAAAATGGTCATTAAATAGACTTAAATTCACTATCCATTACTTCTCAGCTCATAGTATACAAAATCAATGGCTCACACCTTTAAATCAAAGTATATAACTTGGAGCGTAGATGTATCATGCAAAGCAAGCAAAAAAAATAGATTTGGCATCAAGACATACACACGTCAATTTTCATTCATAGGAAATCACACCATATCTTGTGCTTTCTTTAAGCTTTGGAAGTTCTCTTGCCTTGCTAATGATGCACACTTTTTCTTTCTTTTCTTTTCTCATTTTATTGTTTCTGCGTAACGCGCATCAAGCAACATTTGCAGAAAAAAATGTATAACTTGGATCGCTCCATCAAATGATTGAGGTTCCAGTCAATGGCTCCCAAATCAGACGATAATAGGGCATTAGGCCAAGAAGGACCCCTCGGACTGTACTAATCGAGCCAACCAAGTTATTTCTTTAATGACACATTTATTCGTCCATACATTTTTCTTCATTCCTCTTATTTCAGTCTTTCATTTGTGCGTGCATAAGTAACTTAGCAAGATAGCTTCCTTTTCTTTATTCTTTCACAAGAATGGGTTATCCTAATCATTTCAAGAGACAGTGTAGACTTTCCACCCAAGATCACACAAAGCATGCAAATAGCAATGAATATGAGATAAAAAAACAATGCTCCAGTCATTTTGTGATGGTGTGTTCCATTGAAAGCATACGACTTGCTAATTCATAACTTCAAGATTCATTAAGTCATCATTCAATCCTACCATAGAGATATTTCAAGAGAGATTTACCATGAGTAATAGCATTCATATCGAATGAGAATGAAATATTTAACAATAGCGGTGGAGGAAAATAAATCATATGTGAACAGTGGTGAATAGACTTCGAGAATTGTCATCACATGAGGTTCATTTCTAGGTGTAATAAGCATTGGTGATAATTCTTGACTCAACCCCATTTTTTTATTAAAAAAAATTTTTGAAAAGGGAACTACTAAAATGGAAAAAAATAAAATAAAAATAAAAATCCTAAAAGTTTTATACCCTCCCCCCAACTTAAGATAAGCATTGTCCTCAATGTTAAGGAGAGAGAATCATGGAAAGAACACACCTGATTAGTGACCACCCGAAGGTGGATCTGTGAGATCAATGGTGGTATCCTCTCTGGCCCAAAGCTCTTGAAAATGTTTCAGACGTTGTCCGTTGACTTTGAATTCATGGCCATCCTTTTCATTCACTAAGACCACTGCTCCATGTGAAAAGACTTCTTTGACAAAGTATGGTCCCGTCCATTTTGAGCGCAGCTTTCCTGGAAATATATGGAGTCTTGAATTGTACAGCAGAACCTTGTCTCCAACTTTGAATTCCTTTCGTAGGATCATCTTGTCGTGCACAGCTTTCATCCTTTCTTTTGCGAGCTTTGCATTTTCATATGCCTCACGTCGTATCTCATCAAGCTCCATGATCTGCAATTTACGAGAAACATTTGATGAGTCATCAAGCAAATTAAGTGTTTTAATTGCCCAAAAAGATTTATGCTCTAATTCAACAGGAAGATGGCAATTTTTTCCATAAACCAAACGAAACGGTGACATCCCTAAGATAGTCTTGTATGCTGTCCTGTAGGCCCATAGAGCTTCAGGCAAGCGAAGACTCCAATCTTTGCGTGTTGGATTCACTGTTTTCTGAAGAATGTTCTTGATTTCCTTGTTCGCCAATTCCGCTTGCCCATTTGTTTGAGGATGGTAAGGTGTTGAAACTTTATGTGTCACCCCAAATTTCTTCATTAGATTTGCAAAGAGCCTATTGCAGAAATGAGAACCTCCATCACTGATAATGGCCTTTGGCACTCCAAAGCGCGAGAAGATGTTTTCTTTCAAAAATTTCAGCACAATGGAAGCGTCGTTGGACCTGCAAGGAATAGCTTCCACCCATTTAGAAACATAATCAATGGCAACCAATACAAATATATACCCAAAAGATGGTGGAAAAGGCCCCATGAAATCAATACCCCAACAATCAAATAATTCTATTTCTAGCATGGGATTCAAGGGCATCATGTTTCTTTTTGTAATTCCCCCCAACTGTTGACAACGCACACATGATTTACAATAAGCATATGCATCTTTAAACATTGTAGGCTAATAAAAACCACTCTGTAAAATTTTGGCAACAGTCTTATGAGCTGAAAAGTGCCCCCCACATACCCCATCATGGCAAAAATGTAAAACACTATCAAATTCATGGTCGGGTACACATCTCCTTACAATTTGGTCTCCACAGTATTTAAAAAGATAAGGATCATCAAAATAGAATGATTTTACCTCATGCTTGAAGCGTTTGAAATCTAAAGAGGACCAATGTGGAGCGGTTCTACCTGTCACCAAATAATTAGCTATATCTGCATACCATGGTAGGGTAGAGATGGTGAAAATCTGCTCATCTGGGAAGGAATCTCGCAATGGAATGGTAGGCGACTCTGTTCCCACCGTCAATCTAGAAAGGTGATCTGCGACATTGTTTTCAACTCCCTTCTTATCCTTGATTTGAATATTGAATTCCTGCAAAAGGAGAATCCATCGTATAAGTCTAGGTTTAGCATCCTTTTTAGATAAAAGATATTTCAGTGCAGAATGATCTGTAAAGATGAGAATAGGTGATCCCAATATGTAGCTTCTGAATTTCTCCAATGCAAACACCACCGCTAGCAACTCTTTCTCCGTAGTAGTGTAGTTCCGTTGTGCTTCATTCAAAGTTTTACTGGCATAATAGATAACACAAGGAACTTTCTCTTTCTTTTGCCCAAGCACTGCCCCCATCGCGTAGTCACTTGCATCACACATGATTTCAAATGGCATACTCCAGTCTGGAACCTGCAAAATAGGGGAGGAAATAAGTGAGTTCTTTAATTTATCAATTGAAACTTGACACTCTTGTGTCCATATGAAATCAGTATTTAAAGTTAATAAGTGGCAGAGGGGGCGGGAGATGGCGCTGAAATCCTTTATGAATCTTCGATAAAATCCTGCATGGCCTAGAAAGGATCGAATGTCCTTGACGCATTTTGGTGTAGGCAACTTCTCAATCACCTCAACTTTTGCTCTGTCTACCTGAATACCTGCTTTGGAGACTAGGTGTCCAAGAACCAAACCCTCAGTTGTCATGAAATGACACTTTTCCCAGTTTAACAGCAGGTTCTTTTCCTGGCACCTGTGCAAGACAAGAGCTAAGTTAGATAAACAATTTTCAAATGAAGTGCCATATACAGAGAAGTCATCCATAAACACTTCCATAATCCTCTCAACCATATCGCTAAAAATGCTCAACATGCAACGCTGAAAAGTAGCAGGTGCATTGCATAATCCAAAAGGCATTCTCCTAAAAGCGAAAGTTCCAAAGGGGCAAGTGAAGGTAGTCTTCTCTTGATCCTCTGGAGCAATCTCTATCTGATAATAGCCAGAATAACCATCTAGAAAACAATAAAATTCGTTACATGCTACTCTTTCCAAGATTTGATCAATGAAAGGTAATGGAAAGTGATCTTTTCGTGTTTTAGCATTTAACTTCCTGTAATCAACACACATCCTCCAACCTGTGGTGGTCAGCATAGGTATAAGTTCATTACTCTCATTTCTTACCACTGTGAGGCCTGATTTCTTCGGAACCACCTGTATGGGGCTAACCCATCTGCTGTCTGAAATAGGATATATTATACCTGCAGCAAGTAACTTAAGAATCTCCCCCTTAACAACCTCTTTCAAAGTAGGATTTAATCGACGTTGCATCTCACATGTTGGTTTGGCATCATCCTCAAGATAAATATGATGAGTGCAAATTAAGGGATTTATACCTGTAATGTCCGCAATAGACCATCCAATGGCCCCTTTGTGTTCCCTAAGCACACCAAGCAAAGCACATTCTTGTTCAGGTGTGAGTTTAGAGGATATTACCACAGGGAAGGTCTCCTCCTTTCCAAGGAAAGCGTATTTCAAATAGTCTGGCAGAGGCTTCAATTCCAGCTTTGGATGCTCAATCTCTGAAGGTTGTTGTGGTGGCAATTCCACTGGCAATGTCTCGAACTTTGGCACCCATGCATCCCTTGATCTTTCATTTTTTCCCTGCACAAAATAAGATTCATCAATATCTTCGAAATTATAATCAATAAAATTGGGCGAACATTCATACTTAGCATCAAAATAGTCTTCGATTAAGCTCTCAATAAAGCATACCTCTTTCACGTCATCAACATTCGCAGGTAACTTACATGATTTAAAAATGTTCAGCTCAAGTTTCATGTTACCAAAGCTTATCTTCAATTGTCCATCCCTACAATTTATCATAGCATTGCAAGTTGCTAGGAATGGACGTCCTAATATAATCGGAGTGCAATTACCTGATTGTGGCCCATGAATATCAAGGACGATAAAGTCCACGGGATAATAGAATTTGTCAACCTGGACCAACACATCATCCACGCATCCTCGTGGGATTTTTACCGACCTGTCTGCTAACTGTAAAACCACAGGTGTCGTCTTCAGCTCCCCCAATCCAAGCTGCACATAAACAGAATAAGGTAAAATATTAACACTAGATCCCAAATCAAGTAAAGCATCTCCAAATTTCTTAGTTCCTATAATGCATGGGATAGTAGGAGAACCTGGATCCTTATATTTAGGAGGAGTGTCATGTTGTACCATTGCACTTACCTGTTGTGTTAAGAATGCTTTCTTTTTCACATTTAGACTCCGCTTTACAGTGCATAGCTCCTTCAGAAATTTAGCGTATGCAGGCACTTGGTTGATTGCATCAAGTAATGGGATATTAATTTTTACCTGCTTGAAGATATCTCTTATCTCTGCCTGATACCTGTCTTTTGATGGTGGAGCAAGTCTGTGTGGGAATGGAGCTGGAGGTACATATGGTTCTGGCTCTTTTTCTTCCACCTCTTCCTCAACCTGTAAACTTTCAGGTGCTTGCGCCTCCTCTTTCTCCTCAGCTGGTTGTTCATGTCTAGGCATTTCTGGTTTTTCAATTTCACGTCCGCTACGCAATGTAGTCACTGCCTGACATGGTTTGACGTTGTTTCCTGAAAAAGAAGAAGAGGGATTCGTATTAGGATTTGCAATAGGCTGAGCATGTAATTTACCTTTGTCTTGTGACGCTATAAATCTCGAAAAATTCTCAGTGAGCTGTTGTTGCATCTGAGCCATCTGTTGAACTGCAGCAGTGAGACTCTGAATTTCATTGTTCTGCTCCCTTTTTCCTTGATAATTGGAGTGATTGGGATGGTAATAGGGAGTGGATGTCTGCTGCTTCTGCTGATATGAAGCACCTCCTTGGTTTGATGGGTTCTTCCAATTGGCGTTGTAGCTTTGATTTGCCACCCAATTCACCTCTGATTCTGGATTTCTGCCCAATTCTTTAATTGCTGGGATTAGTGGGCAGACGGTAGTATCATGAACTGGCTTCTCGCATATGACGCAGTATGGCTCTGATGTGACTGCCTTTGCTGCTCTGAGATCAATATTTTGTAGCTTTTGCGTCACCAATGCCTCCACTTGTGCCATCAATGCATCTTCAGGCTTCAAAGCCTGCAAGCCACCTTTTGTTTGATGTGTAGACATGGACCTGTCAAATTTTGAAGGTGGCTCCCATCTTCTTGCATTCTCTGCGATGTTCTCCAAATATGCCCAAGCCTCCGTCGGGGTCTTCTCAAAGAAAGCTCCATTGCACATCATCTCTACATATTGCTTCGTATTCGGCTGCAATCCATCGTAAAAGAATCCAATGGTTCGTCCCTTGTCAAAACCGTGATGTGGGCACGCCAACAGAAGCTCCTTAAATCTTTCCAAAGTTTGATCGTATGCTTCAGTTTCCTTCTGCGAGAAAGACATGATATGCCTCTTTAAAGCTTGAGTCCTGGCCAAAGAAAAGAATTTTTTCAGAAACTCAGTTTGCATGGTTAGCCAAGAAGTAATAGATCTAGGAGGCAATGCATTGAACCAATTCTTTGCCTTGTCTTTCAATGAGAATGGAAAAAGTTTAAGATAAACAACATCATTACTAACTTTTCCATCCAACTATGTAGAGCATGCTTCTTCAAACGTTTTAATATGCAAGTAAGGATTTTCCCTATCCTCCACATGGTAAGAGGGAAGGATCTGGATCACCCCGGCTTTAAGCGAAAAAGAATGAGCACCCTCAGGCAAAACAATGCATGACTCAGAAGCAACTCTAGTGGGCATATAAGTAGCACTCAATGGTAGTTCTTGTGGGTGTACAAGAGGTTGTTCGTTATTATTAGCCATGTTTTCAATTCTTATCAATCTGTGTGAAGTGGAGGTCCTATGCCACATAAACTAGCAAAGAGATATTTTTTTTTGTTTTCAATAATAAAACTAAGCTATAAAGTGGAAGGATCTCACCGAGTACTCCTCTGAAAAGCTGAAAATGTGGATCAAAGATACCGTTGTCCCCGGCAACGGCGCCAAAAACTTGCCTCTCTAAAAACAATGTGAGCTTTACTCCCAAGCGCAGGAGATCGTGCAAGTAGTATCTGGAGAGTCCAGAGTCGAATCCTCGGGACAAGTCGACCTGAGATAACACGAATTCAACTAATCAAATAAAATATACGGTTAAGAAAACAACCACCTTTGTGAAGGTGAAGAATAGTGTAAGGATTTGTAGCAAAGAAAGTGGTTCCTAAAAGTATTACGTTATCACGAAAGTTTGGTATCCAATGAGATAAGTATGCTACGGTTGTGAGTTCATTAGGAGTTTATAGTCGCTGAAATTTCACGTCTTTCAATGTCACACGACGCTTCACCCGGTCAAGGCGTGAAGGCGTCGGAAGATAAATCAATGAAAATAGTCAAAATAGCCTTAAACGTATTACTAGCAATGTTGATTTCATTAAACAATAATCGCAGCGATAAGTTCAGATTAGAGAACACAAATTGGCTAGCCTTATCAGGGCCTAGCCATAGGGCACATCAACAATATCGTTAGTAAGCAAATACCCATCAAATACGTTGTAGAAATCAACAAAACTAGCAATTTGGACATGATAATAGGGCTAAAGACATGAGATTTAGCAACTACATACTCCTAACTACATCACAACCATAGCACAAAGAGATTAGCCACGCATGGTGCAATAAAAATCAGATTTGATAGCAAAATACATCATTTAGATAGCAAAATACAAAGAAATACACCAAATACGGGGTATAAGTTCAAGAAATTATCACCAAATCTCCTCCTTAGAACCCAAAACTCTCTGAGAATAGGAAGAATAGTCTCTGGAAATTTTCAGAATTTTCTCCTGGATAAATACGCACAGTAGCCGCTCCAAAAGTCCCAAAATACGCCAGAATACCCCCAAAAACCCTAAAATACGCTTATATAATAGCATTGCGGGTTTGGGGGCTTAACGGGTTCAAAAACCGCACCCAATAAGCTCAAAACCCATACCCAATAGTCGGATCAATTTCTAGCCGTCCGATCAATGCGGGATGGACCCAGGAGCCGCCACGTCACGCTTTGAAAATAGCGCGCGCCCGCATCCGCTATCGACTCCGCTACGCAGTCGGAGTTGAATCGCCGAAGTCCGTTCGAACGATCGAACGGTTAAAACGTCGCCACGTCGCCCGTATCCGCGCTTCTTCGACTTTCGATCGGGACGATGGGATCCGTTGGATTTCGATCCAACGGTTCGTAATTTGCCCGCATCGCTGCGTTGCGAGAACGATGGGATCCGTCGGATCAGCATCCAACGGCAGCGAATAATCCACGTCGATAAGAAATGAGAGCGCCGTGATGCCGTTGGATCGAGCGGGAACCGCCCAGATTGCGCCACGTGTCAAGCGATGATTGGGCAGCGGCCGTATAATCGTATTTTCGAGCGTATTTCTGTATTTTAATGGTATTCTGCATTCAAAAATACACAGTAATTAGCACAGATCTCAGAGAAATACAAATAAATAGTCGTTGGAATCGTGAGATCGAGACGATGCTAAGAAAAATATAAAAATGCAGAAATACTCAATATAATTCGTGTTTTGTGCACAAATGATGTGATTTCTCTAATAAATAATGGTGTACAAAATACGCACATATTAGAGAGCAATTAAGTATTATATAGGCACATCATAGGACTAATTAGGGGGTTAAATACGTAATATTGAACCCAATTCACCGTGCATCCACCTTCCAACTATGACACCTTCAGGAACCGTGAAGGAGCGTCTTCGGTGATGGAAGGACATTCCTCTACGAGGCCTCCATTCTTCAACGGTACCAACTACGGGTACTGGAAATGCCGGATGGAAACCTTCCTCCGGAGTGCATCTCTATGGAGGACCACGATGAAGGATTACATCGAGCCCGAAGAAGAAGAATTTGAGAAATGGACAACCGCGGAGGTCGCCGCGGAGGTAAGCAATGCCAAGGCAATGAACGCCTTGCAATGCGCGTTGGAGCCCGAGGACTTCAAAAAGATATGCACATGTAAGAGTGCATATCAAATTTGGAACTCCCTCCTCATTCTACATGAAGGGACGAGTAGGGTAAGAGACTCTAAGCTCGTAGTTGTAAACAAAGATTACAAAATGTTTCATATGCAACAGGGCGAGAAGATGAAGGAATATTACGCTCGCTTCGTTGACATCATAAACGAGTTAGAGGCTCTCGGCAAATCCTACACCCAAAAGGAGAAGTGCTCGAAGCTCATCGAAGGACTTCCTTCTTCTTGGGAAAAGCGTACCTTCGCCATCGAGGAAGGTAATGACATGAATAAGTACACCGTAGTTCAACTAATGGGTACTTTGATGTCGTACGAGGTACGCAAGGATAGCAAGCTCAAATTGCAGGAAAAGATGAAGTCCTACCTAAAGCAAGACGAGCCAAAGAAGAAGGCTATTGCTTTCAAGGCCGCTCCATCCACATCCACATCAACCGATGATGAAGACTCGGAAAACGAGTTGGACTTGGATTCCATGGCACTCATGGCCAAGAAGTTCAATCGTTTCTTTCGAAAAGGTAACTATAAGAACAAAGATAAATTTGGTTCTTCTAACGCCTCTTCCTCTCCTTTGTGTTTTAAGTGCAATAAGCCGGGACACATGAAAGCGGAGTGTCCTCTCAACAAGCAAAAGGAGAAGTGGAAGCGCCAAAATTCGATAAGTCCAAGAAGTACAAGAAAGGAAACAAGAAGGGACTTGTCGGAGCAACATTCACCGACTCCGAGGATTCTTCAAGCGGAGAGTCGGACGATGAGCAAGTGGAGCAAGCGCACATGTGCTTCATGGCAAGAGAGGAGCATGATCAAGGATCCTCCTCTTCCGATGATAGCGACGACGAAGGCGATGAGGTAACTATGGATGATCTTAGGGATGCTACTCTCATTTATGGTCTAAATACACTAAATTAGTAAATAGATATACTAAAGTAAAAGATGACCTAGCTAGCATTCAAACCTCGCCTAAGACTATCATCACCAACAACGACACCGTTGTTGAAGAGTTAAGAAATGAGATTGTTAATCTCAAATCTAAACTTGAACATGTTAGCATTGAGGATCCGGAAGAACATAAGATAGAGGATTTAACTTCTCAAAACTCGACTTTGAGTATTGAGAATGAAAGTCTTAAATCTCGTGTTTATGTGCTCACATCGCAAGTATCCACTTTAGATACTTCTTTGCGTTCTCTCACTGAGAAATATGAGAACACATTAGGCCGAATCAATATCCTAAGTGTCTTACTCCCGGCCAAACACCATGTTGGTTTGGGGTATACTTTGGGAAACTCATCCAAGTCGGTCACTACTTTTGTTAGGCCAACTTCCGATGCCTCAACGAGTGGTAGCAAACACTCTATTGGTAGTTCATCTACCAATGGTGCTTCCACCTCGTCCACACCCTCTTTCGGAAAGAAACCCACTTTGGGTGGACCTCCAAAGAAGGGGCATGCTTATATGTACACCAATACCATGCCACGTAGGAACACACGTCCTACTCCACCGGCTCACACATATGATGATTTTTATGCAACACATTCTCGAGCACGTGCACACCATGTGAGACACCCTCACGCACGTGTTCCCACACATGCATATGTTCACCCACAACATCATATGAATAATTCTCGTCGTGCACCATTCCATCATGTTCCTTATGCCTATCCACAACATGCATCACGTAGAAATCAACGTCGCATGCATGCACCCAATAGGATGAGGGCTCCCAAGATTTTCACAATTTGGAGGCCAAAGGACACAAGCATTGATGAAAAACAAGTGTATATGAATGCTTATTTTTCGGATGTTGTGCATAGTAGGAATTATGTGGGGAAGTCTAAGTCCAATTGGACTTGGCTTCCAAAGGTCTAATCTTTTGGACCCAATGACCTTGGGTACCATGATATGAAATTTTCTATCTTTAGGTACTCAAGGAAAAGAAAAAGAAAAGGAGCAAAAAATTTAAATTTAGCTCCAAGGGGAATTGGATACTCGATAGCGGGTGTTCAAAACACATGACGGGTGACGCTCGATTGCTCTCCGGAGTGGTTCCCATCGCAAATGGAAACCGCGTCGTATTTGGAGGCAACGAGAGCGGAACCATCATAGGTGTTGGTAAAGTGGGTAACCCATCTAAACCTTTAATTAGTGATGTTTATCTAGTTAATGCCTTAAATCATAATCTTATTTCAATAAGCCAACTTTGTGACAAAGGTTATAAAGTTAGCTTTGCGAAAGGATTGTGTCATATTTTAAGAAAAGATAATGATAAATTATTATTTTCCGGCACTCGTCATAAAGATATTTATATTTTGGATCTTCCTAAGTCTTATGAACAATGTCTCGTTGCCAATACAAGTGAACAACACTTATGGCATCGACGTTTTGGACATGTGAACTTTGGAACACTTTATAAGCTTTCAAAATTGAATTCCATTAAAGGTTTTCCGAAGCTCGTTTTTGAAAAGAAAAGTTTTTGTGATTGTTGTCAACATGGCAAGCTTCCTAAATCTTCATTTAAACCTAAGAAAAGCATTTCTACTAAACGGCCACTAGAGCTATTACATCTAGACTTATTTGGGCCAACTAGAGTTGCTTCCTTAGGAAATGCAAGATATGGACTTGTCATCGTAGATGATTATTCGAGATTTACATGGGTATTTTCATTATGTAATAAAAATGAAGCTTTTGAAAACTTCACAATTTTTGTTAAGAAAGTACAAAATCTCTTAGGAACCACCATTGTCACTATTCGTAGTGATCATGGAGGTGAATTTGAGAATGAGTCTTTTGAGACATTTTGTGATGAAGTTGGTATTACTCACACCTTCTCTTTCCCTCGTGCACCTCCTCAAAATGGTGTAGTTGAGAGAAAGAATTGGACGCTAGTGGAGTGTGCTCGCACTATGCTTGATGATAGCCAACTTGGCCATCAATTTTGGGCGGAAGCGGTACACACCGCTTGCTATGTGTTTAATAGAATACTTTTGAGGCCCGGCACTAAACAAACTTGTTATGAATTGTTGTTTGGTAGGTTGCCTCAAGTTAAACATTTTCGTGTTTTTGGTTCGAAATGTTTTATTAAGAACACGTATGGTAGTTTGGACAAATTCGATCCAAGATCAGATGAGGGGATTTTTGTTGGATATTCTTCGCGTAGCAAAGCCTACCGGATATTCAACAAACGAACCTCAACGATCGAGGAGTCGCTTCATGTCTCATTTAATGAAGGATTTGTTCCAACTAGAATTTCAAATGATAATGATTCTATGGATGTTTTATGTGATTCGTTTGATAATTCTAAGTCTAATGATTCTATTGATTCTATTGAGACTAACCCACCTAATGAAGTTGTTGAGAATGTTCCTAGTGATCAAGGTATTCCCAAACGGCTTCATACCGTTCGTGACCATCCTCAAGAGCAAGTCATTGGCAATATCTATGATAGTGTCAAGACGAGATCGCAAGTAAACTACTTCGCTCATTGTGCATTTGCCTCCTCGATAGAGCCAAAGAATGTTAATGAAGCATGCGAAGATAGCGCTTGGATCTTAGCCATGGAGGAGGAGCACATTCAATTCGAGAGGAATGAAGTTTGGGAGCTTGTTCCATTGCCATCGAAGAACCACACCGTCATAGGGACAAAGTGGATCTTCAAGAACAAAACCGACGAAAACCAAGTCGTCGTTCGGAACAAAGCTCGGTTAGTTGATCAAGGCTACCGTCAAGAGGAAGGTATTGATTTCGAAGAATCCTTCGCTCCGGTAGCTAGATTAGAATCAATTAGATTATTATTGTCTTTTGCATGCCATAAGGATTTTAAATTATTTAAAATGGATGTTAAAAGTGCATTTTTAAATGGAGATGTCGTTGAGGAAGTTTACGTTTCTCAACCTCCGGGCTTCATAAATGAAAAATTTCCAAATCATGTTTTTAAACTAAAGAAAGCACTTTACGGTTTGAGACAAGCTCCTCGAGCTTGGTATGATCGCCTAAAGAATTTTCTTTTGGATTTGAATTTTAAAATGGGAGAAGCCGATTCTACACTTTTTGTTAAGCATGCGAATAATGATATAATTTTAGTTCAAATATATGTTGATGATATCATTTTCGGTGCTACTAACTTTGCTCTTTGCGAAGAGTTTTCTAATGTTATGAAGGAACAATTTGAGATGAGCCACATGGGTGAGCTCAAGTATTTCTTAGGTCTCCAAATTCGCCAAATGGACGATTCAATCTTCATCCACCAAACGAAGTACACGGTGGAGTTGCTAAAGCGATTTGGAATGGAGAGTGCTTCCGGGAAGAAGACTCCAATGAGCACGACTACGCATCTTGATAAGGATACGGGCGGTAAGGATGTAGACATTCGTATATATCGAGGTATGATAGGTAGTTTGCTTTATCTTACCGCAAGTAGGCCCGATATTATGTTTGCCGTATGCGTATGTGCTCGTTATCAGTCTCAACCTAAGGAGTCTCACTTAGTTGCGGTAAAACGTATTTTCCGTTATCTAAGTTATACACTTGATTTTGGATTACTTTATCCAAAATCTAGCACGTATGAGTTAATCTCATATAGTGATGCCGATTATGCGGGATGCAAATCCGACAGGAAAAGTACTAGTGGCACTTACCATTTTATAGGAAATTCCCTTGTCTCTTTGTTTTCCAAGAAGCAAAATTCCGTGTCACTTTCAACCACCGAGGCGGAATATATTGCCGCCGGTGCCGCGTGTGCTCAAGTTCTTTGGATGAGACACACACTTAAAGACTTTGGTATTAATTGTGATACTTGCCCTATCATGGTTGACAACCAAAGTGCAATATGTCTTTCCAAGAACCCGGTACACCATTCCCGTTCGAAACACATAGATTTCCGACACCATTTTTTAGATGATCATGTTGCTAAAAAGGACATCATTTTAGTGTACGTTGAAACCCAAAAGCAAATCGCCGATATTTTCACGAAACCCCTAAAGGAGGACTCCTTTGTGCGGTTGCATCAAGAATTGGGGATTATGGGTGAATCCGAGATATAGGATTCATGTTTCATTCAATAATCTTGCATGCTATTATATTTCGAAATATTTTGTTCATGCTAGACTTATTGGATTTTTCGGGAATTTATGTGATATTTTGAATTTTTTTGCTCGAATTCATGTTTTGAATGTCGTATTTAAGATTTCGATGTTTAATGGGGTAGTTTAGATGATTATTGAGTGTCACGCCCCGCTTCCCAAAAATATGGAGGCGAAGCATGAGAAGGTCCGCTCAGACTTGAAGCTGCAAAGCTGCAAGTCCGATAAGCGTCAATCAAATTTAAAACTGCAGGTCCTTGCAACGCGAAACGAAACAAGATAATAATAATTAAATGAGACAAAAGAATAATCTCAGAATATCCATAAATATAAATTCCAACATCGCAGAAAAGCCACCAGGCTGAAATAAAAGAGAGTCTAAAGGCCCAAACATGGCCAACAAAAGTACAAAGTACAAAACAACGGTTCTACACACCAACAACTAACAAAAAGCCTAAAGCAAAATAAAGCTCAACAAAGACTCAAAGAATGGTCACCGGTGTCCACGAACTCCTCGACGAACGTAGGCTCAGTGTCAGCAACTACCTCGTCCGCTACAACTATCTCTGGCTCAGGGTCTAACATGTGACACCCAAAGAGAAAGGGGCACATGTCAGCAAGTCTGGAAGACTTGTGCAAGTGAAACTGAAAGTACAAGTAAAAGCAACCTAAAAGTTCTAGCATGATGCAATGACATGGCAGTTAAGTAATGAGTGCAACAGGTAAAGTAAAGCGAAGTAAAGTACGAGCATGGCATGACATTCACAAGACAAGTACAAGACAAGAAAAGTAAGCACCTCGTGCACAGAGATTCCGTCTTTTGGCTAGAGGGCGGATCAGGCCACTCCTAAGCTCAAGTAACCGTTTATCCCTACCCCTCCACGTGTATCGGGCATTGGTTTCTAGCCAACACATGAGGCCCGCTTCTGGACCACGAGCCAGGAAGTGTTTTAAACAAGTATGGCCTAGGGGTGCACCTAGCTAGAAACAAGTAGTACGAGTACAAGTATTGTAGCGTGTGCTACGAATGCAACAATCAACTTGGATGACATGTAGAATGCAATGCATGGCAGTTAAAAGTGCGTACAGATAAGAAAAGTAAACGTGACAGTTTAGTATGCATGAATAACAAGTTAAAAGGGTTGGATCTAGCTTCGTTGTCAAGCTAGATCAATTAGGTGACGGATCTAGTTTCGTTGTCAAACTAGATCAAGTAGGCGTCTAGCCAGCTATCATTTCACTGACTAGTCTCTTTTACGCTAAAAGCAAGGAAGTGGCCTAAAAACATGGCCCTACACAAGAGTTGGCAAGTTTCACTTGCCTGCAAGTTCGACGTCTGAGCACACCGTCCAATGAGTCCAAAAATCACAATTATCTACGTGCACAAGTCCACCGGCCTAAAGTCCATATTATTAATCTTGATTAGTGAATTTAAAACATTTAAAATACTTTAAAAACATCAATTTTAGTCTTGATTAGCATGCAATTGGGTTGGGGTTCCTAGGGGTGCAAAACGTTACCTCAACACGACGCGAAAGCTACACCGGCGTCGGGTAGCGACGCCGGGGGTTGGAATAAGAGAACGCGCTCCAAGTCCTGTTTCCAATATAGTTTCCTCGCTGGAAGGTTCAGAGCAATCGACCGGGGCGACGATTCCAGATTCCAAAGCTCGCACGTGCGACGACGGGCTACGACGTGCGACGACGTCGTACGCGACGAATCCTTGAAGAGCAAGCACCTAGGTGGGGCCCACAGTAGTCCTAGGGGCCTTTGGGGGACCCACAATAACTCTGGAGAACTTGGGGGGCCCACGGTGGCAAGCGATGCGACGGATGCGGGGTTGCGACGAATGGCCATCGGTCGTACAGCCTCGGTGCGGGGATCTCCGTCGGTCAGACACATGGAAACGGAAGTTGCAACGTTTGGGGTCGGTCGCTGCAGCGGGCGGGGGCTTGGTGCGGGGCTGTGCTTCGGTCGGGCGCTTGGGGCGGCTCGGTCACGGCGCTTGGCGGGCGTTGCAACGTTGCAATGTTGCAACGCGGGGCGATGCGGGCGAGAGCATCGGTCAGACACAGCGGGCGGGCCGATCGGGCGCTTGGGCTGCAGCGGAGCGGGGGAACGGGCGATAGCGGAGCGGACGACCGGTCTGACCGAGAGTTTCTCTCGGTCGGGCACGGAGCAAAGCGGAGCGACGGCTGTGCAAGCGGGCGAAGCGGATGAGCGGCGGGGGCTCTCGGTCTGAGCGGGGAAAACGGCCTCGTTTCTTCGGTCGTGCGGCAGCAGCTTGTCGCAACGTTGCGACGAATCGTCGCAACGTCCAATTTCAAGTTTGGAAGAGGCTAGGGCTAATTTCTTGCGAAAATAGGTCTTCCTAGGGGTTGCTTATATAGTATAGATGGGTTGACTTGGTCTAGGGCTAAATCTAATAGGATTAGAATATTAAAATAATTTAAAATTTGAATTCCAACTACTCCAACTCACCCAAGGGTTTGACCTGGTCCAAATGAGCTGGAAATTGGCTCAAAAATTCTTTAAAACGTTTAAAACTTAAATAAATTTTATTTGGCCGAAAATAATTTATAAATTAATTATTAAAAATATTTTAAAGCTTGTTAAAAATATAAAAGTGGTCAAATAAACTCCAAAAATTATAAAATAAATATCGTGGTGATCGTGATGACGAATGTGAGCTAACTAAGAAGACGGAACTCAATTTTGACGTCGGACGACGAAACTAAAAATAGAAACGTCTCCCGTCAAGAGTGAGAATCGTCACGTCTCATCGAGTAAGTTTAAATTGTGGAAAAACGACTCGAGAAGTGTCGTTCCAAGATAGTGCCACTATTTAATACTCTCAGAGACGATCACAACGGCATATCACACAAAAGTGTTCGCAATCAAATAAAGTCTAAAATAAACACGTGCACGGCCAAAAGCACGTGCACGAACAACGTACCGCGAAAAGTGGTCGTTACATCCTCCCCTCCTTAGAATAAAGTCCGTCCTCGGACTTTCTAATATAGCTAGTCACTCTAGTAACTACCCCAATCAAGCCACATTATAATTCAACCAGGTATAGTCATTACAAGTGCTTATATATGCACTAGGTAGTCAAACATTAACACTACCAACACGTATATCTATACATTCACATACGTATACACTTATACCTATTATATTCAGTCAAATTCATACATGTATTTCAATCATATATATATATATATAAACGTACATCCCTTATATGACTACTCCCTAGTATAAAACAATAGTTCAGATACTCACATAAGGATAGTCTCACACTTAGCCAATACAATCATTGCTCTACATATAGATAGCTACCTATGCACAAACATCAAGAGTATACTTCCCTCTAATATTCATCCAATACCAACATCTCAGCACTTATAGTCACACCATACCATTACTAAATCAAATTCACTATATCTAATATACATTCACCGCTACTATAATTTCACAATATATAGTCATTCAAATACATGCAAATAGTTCACCATATATTCACATCACGTACGGTCCTATAACTGTATTTACGACACGCCACATATACCATAGTCATCAACACCTATAACTAAGCACATACTTACCCGTGCATGGTGCACACCCATACACGCTAACATTTCATTTACATACACCAATCATACCATTATATTACTAGTACATCCACACACCTAGTTTTAGCTAGTACACATACGTTCACATAACAAGTCCTTAGTAAATGACTATACCACAAGACCAGCACCTATAACTATATACTGGCGTAGCGACCCACAGTCATGTGCGTAGCACGACCAGGCACAAACACTCCTATCACTATTCGTTCATCAATCATTGCTATATTCAAACTACAAACATACATTCAATATACTTAGAGTATACCCACTCAAGCTTGAGTGAGACTCAGTACACACATCAGGATATTCTATATACGTAGCACGGCATTCATACCTATACCAATACCACTCTAATATTTATATATATGTCTACCAATACAACCATATACATTCCATAAATCAATCACACTTAATATTTAGTCAGGCAATACTCACGTAGTTCAATCATCCTATATACCATAATAATAATACAGACATCAGCACACGTATATTTATAATACACTCCCTAATACATGCATACGTATTCATCGTATAGTCTCACACATGTAACATATATATTCACACCATAGCCTACTACCTATAATTAGTATTCTAACACATCCACACGTACATATTAAGATGTGCAATAGTCGTGTATACCTCACGGTGTGCACGCATGCAACATCCCGAAAGCAAGCAATACCAATCAAAATTATACTCCTACTACCATATGTATATCACCCATATGCTCATGCAACGAAACGTAACTACTTACGCCTAAACACTAAATATATCGATTTACGAGCACATACTCATACGTAATAATATATGGGTCACTCAATAGGCCTACTTACTTAACTATACATACACTTATTATTATCACACCTAGCACACACATAGCTTTACCAATCATTTTATTTCAACCATTATAAGTATCTCTTACTACATACACAACTTAGATATTCCAACGCTAATTCAAATATACACAAGCATCCCTAGTATAGTATAGCTATCCACAAAATCTATAGATACTATCACACAACAACTTCATACTATCACGAATGGATCCGAGTATATAAATATAAATATATCACACAATAAGCAAGCACCAATATACTATGGGGCACGCTCATTCAAGCCCACGTACACAACTTGGGTACGTGCACTACGACTACGTCATAAGGTCTAAGGGCCTACTAACAACTTAGGGTTGACATAGACATTGACGAGCACTAAGGCCTAAGAAATAAAGAAGGGTCAAGAGCGTGACGAGGGAAGGATCGATAAGCACGAGTTCAGATAGGACGAATACAAGAAGACAGCTTGGTTAGGCGAAACATTGACCCAATGGTGATGTTTAGGTCGAAGGAAAAGGAAGGTGTAGTGGTACATGTATAAGATATAGGAAAGAAGATAGGGTAAGTGGCACAAGCTAAAATACGTGAAATCTGAAAATTGTTGTTCTTCAAAATTAAAATCCTCGTCTGAAAAGAAATATTTGGGGATCGATAAAACGAGTTGTTCAAAATAAGTTTGGGTCGAATATTCATAATAAGAGAAAATGGTCTATTGGTTTTTTTTAAAAAAATCATTATAAAAGGAAGTAAAATCATTTACACGAATATTAAGGACGTGGTTTAGAAAATTTATACGTCAGCAGTTTAATATAATGTTGTCAAAAAGTTTTGGGAAGTCAAAGAATGAAATCAAGTAACGGAAGAATTTAAACTCATGTTAAATGCTTTCAAAACTTTTAGGCTATGGAGAAATTTAAAATGATCGGTTTGAAACTACTTTTAGAGAACCAGGGTTTGCCAAAAATGAAAAAAAACTGATTTACGCAAGGTTCTTAATATACGAGCACAACAAGTCTAGTACGGATATAAAAATAATTGAAAGTATGTATGGTGCACGGAAAAATAATAATAATGACTTAGTGTAAGAATTTTCAAGATCGAATCGCAAATCCTTAAAATCAAATCAGGGAGGGTCTAAAGCAGGAAGTGGTTATGAAAATAGTAATTTTGCAAAAATCTGAAATAGCGAGAACGACGAGCAAAAACCAACTTGCTGAAAGCTGAAATTCTGTGTGTCTTGAAAGTATATTAAAGTAAACACGACGTATCATGAGAATCGAATTGGGCAGGGCAAAAGTAAAACTAATATATGAAAGAACGACACATTTGCATAAGTATGAAAAATATAGGCTGGGAAAATACCATAAGCTAGTATTCAAAAATTCCGACAAACGTTTTAAAAATTTAAATCAATGAAGGAGGATGAAATATAGGTATATTAAAATTTTGAACAAAATTAAACTTAGTGGAAGAGAAGATTGGAAAAATACTTCCGGAAGGTTCAAGTTTTGCAATGGCGATGTTTGAAAATTGACGACGATCGTCACGGGACGATCTCGTGAATCGAGGCAAGGAATTTGGTTCGATGATCCAAACATACATACGCCTAGGATATGAATCTGAAGGATCTACGGGGAAACTCCTACGGTCAACCAACTAAAGATTAAGAACTAAGCGCTAAGACTTTCTAAGGAGCTAGACGGAAACGAAATGCGTTCAGCTTGGTCCGAAATCGATGAACCCAAGCGAACGACCAAAGGAAAATCCTAGAAGTCTAATATGGTCAAGGGTAAACAAGGACCACTAAGGTAACTCCTACGACGATTAAATCAATTGCTAAAAGGGAGTCTAACTACAATCAGGGCCTCTAACTAGCAAGCACAGACGTCTAACTAAGCCTTCTTATCACCTAGTGTCATAAGAAAACGACTAGACTCGGGGCTTATGACTCGGATGTTGCAATTTATTTAGTGGATATTCCGTTATTATCGTTGTTCCGTTAATTCGCAATTGCAAGACCGACCTGCATGGGCCACCAACAAAACCTGTCACGCCCCGCTTCCCAAAAATATGGAGGCGAAGCGTGAGAAGGTCCGCTCAGACTTGAAGCTGCAAAGCTGCAAGTCCGATAAGCGTCAATCAAATTTAAAACTGCAGGTCCTTGCAACGCGAAACGAAACAAGATAATAATAATTAAACGAGACAAAAGAATAATCTCATAATATCCATAAATATAAATTCCAACATCGCAGAAAAGCCACCAGGCTGAAATAAAAGAGAGTCTAAAGGCCCAAACATGGCCAACAAAAGTACAAAGTACAAAACAACGGTGCTACGCACCAACAACTAACAAAAATCCTAAAGCAAAATAAAGCTCAACAAAGACTCAAAGAATGGTCTCCGGTGTCCACGAACTCCTCGACGAACGTAGGCTCAGTGTCAGCAACTACCTCGTCCGCTACAACTATCTCTGGCTCAGGGTCTAACATGTGACACCCAAAGAGAAAGGGGCACATGTCAGCAAGTCTGGAAGACTTGTGCAAGTGAAACTGAAAGTACAAGTAAAAGCAACCTAAAAGTTCTAGCATGATGCAATGACATGGCAGTTAAGTAATGAGTGCAACAGGTAAAGTAAAGCGAAGTAAAGTACGAGCATGGCATGACATTCACAAGACAAGTACAAGACAAGAAAAGTAAGCACCTCGTGCACAGAGATTCCGTCTTTTGGCTAGAGGGCGGATCAGGCCACTCCTAAGCTCAAGTAACCGTTTATCCCTACCCCTCCACGTGTATCGGGCATTGGTTTCTAGCCAACACATGAGGCCCGCTTCTGGACCACGAGCCAGGAAGTGTTTTAAACAAGTATGGCCTAGGGGTGCACCTAGCCAGAAACAAGTAGTACGAGTACAAGTATTGTAGCGTGTGCTACGAATGCAACAATCAACTTGGATGACATGTAGAATGCAATGCATGGCAGTTAAAAGTGCGTACAGATAAGAAAAGTAAACGTGACAGTTTAGTATGCATGAACAACAAGTTAAAAGGGTTGGATCTAGCTTCGTTGTCAAGCTAGATCAATTAGGTGACGGATCTAGTTTCGTTGTCAAACTAGATCAAGTAGGCGTCTAGCCAGCTATCATTTCACTGACTAGTCTCTTTTACGCTAAAAGCAAGGAAGTGGCCTAAAAACATGGCCCTACACAAGAGTTGGCAAGTTTCACTTGCCTGCAAGTTCGACGTCTGAGCACACCGTCCAATGAGTCCAAAAATCACAATTATCTACGTGCACAAGTCCACCGGCCTAAAGTCCATATTATTAATCTTGATTAGTGAATTTAAAACATTTAAAATACTTTAAAAACATCAATTTTAGTCTTGATTAGCATGCAATTGGGTTGGGGTTCCTAGGGGTGCAAAACGTTACCTCAACACGACGCGAAAGCTACACCGGCGTCGGGTAGCGACGCCGGGGGTTGGAATAAGAGAACGCGCTCCAAGTCCTGTTTCCAATATAGTTTCCTCGCTGGAAGGTTCAGAGCAATCGACCGGGGCGACGATTCCAGATTCCAAAGCTCGCACGTGCGACGACGGGCTACGACGTGCGACGACGTCGTACGCGACGAATCCTTGAAGAGCAAGCACCTAGGTGGGGCCCACAGTAGTCCTAGGGGCCTTTGGGGGACCCACAATAACTCTGGAGAACTTGGGGGGCCCACGGTGGCAAGCGATGCGACGGATGCGGGGTTGCGACGAATGGCCATCGGTCGTACAGCCTCGGAGCGGGGATCTCCGTCGGTCAGACACATGGAAACGGAAGTTGCAACGTTTGGGGTCGGTCGCTGCAGCGGGCGGGGGCTTGGTGCGGGGCTGTGCTTCGGTCGGGCGCTTGGGGCGGCTCGGTCACGGCGCTTGGCGGGCGTTGCAACGTTGCAATGTTGCAACGCGGGGCGATGCGGGCGAGAGCATCGGTCAGACACAGCGGGCGGGCCGGTCGGGCGCTTGGGCTGCAGCGGAGCGGGGGAACGGGCGATAGCGGAGCGGACGACCGGTCTGACCGAGAGTTTCTCTCGGTCGGGCACGGAGCAAAGCGGAGCGACGGCTGTGCAAGCGGGCGAAGCGGATGAGCGGCGGGGGCTCTCGGTCTGAGCGGGGAAAACGGCCTCGTTTCTTCGGTCGTGCGGCAGCAGCTTGTCGCAACGTTGCGACGAATCGTCGCAACGTCCAATTTCAAGTTTGGAAGAGGCTAGGGCTAATTTCTTGCGAAAATAGGTCTTCCTAGGGGTTGCTTATATAGTATAGATGGGTTGACTTGGTCTAGGGCTAAATCTAATAGGATTAGAATATTAAAATAATTTAAAATTTGAATTCCAACTACTCCAACTCACCCAAGGGTTTGACCTGGTCCAAATGAGCTGGAAATTGGCTCAAAAATTCTTTAAAACGTTTAAAACTTAAATAAATTTTATTTGGCCGAAAATAATTTATAAATTAATTATTAAAAATATTTTAAAGCTTGTTAAAAATATAAAAGTGGTCAAATAAACTCCAAAAATTATAAAATAAATATCGTGGTGATCGTGATGACGAATGTGAGCTAACTAAGAAGACGGAACTCAATTTTGACGTCGGACGACGAAACTAAAAATAGAAACGTCTCCCGTCAAGAGTGAGAATCGTCACGTCTCATCGAGTAAGTTTAAATTGTGGAAAAACGACTCGAGAAGTGTCATTCCAAGATAGTGCCACTATTTAATACTCTCAGAGACGATCACAACGGCATATCACACAAAAGTGTTCGCAATCAAATAAAGTCTAAAATAAACACGTGCACGGCCAAAAGCACGTGCACGAACAACGTACCGCGAAAAGTGGTCGTTACATTGAGAGTTTTGCGATATATCGTCCAAGTGTATTGAGGAGAGAACTTGATTATCAACTTTTGGACTCTTTTAGTCGGTTTCAGTTCAACCACCAACCGACTAGATGTTCATCTAGTCGGTTAGTAGAAGAACTTAGACAGACTAACTCAAGCATTTTTTGAGTTTCCTCTTCATTTTAACTCTTTAGTCGGTTCATGTTCAGTGACCGACCGACTAGATTGAGATCTACTCAGTCAGTAAATGAATGCAGACAGACTAATTCTTGTCAGTTAAACTTGGATTCAGCCACTGTTTGCAACTAGTCGGTTCAAGCTCATTGACCGACCAACTAGATCGTGATCTAGTCGGTCAGTGCTTGAACTGTGACCGACTAGTTGTGCCAGGGACTGTTTGGTCATTTGCGATCTCGACCGACTTAAACTCAGCTTAGTCGGTTTGTTTTCATTCTAATCGATCCAAACTCTTTCTCCCTCAGCTCAAAACCCCGACCTCTCTCAAGACCCTTCGAATTCCGATCGATCTCCGGCCGTTTTCTGGCCATCTCTGTCGATCTCCATCGTCGGCCCCTCCTTCTAGGTGATTTCCTCTCCTGCTAGGGTTAGTTTTCCATTCCTAGTGCTAGGGTTAGCTCGGTTTCTAGGGTATCTAAGGTTTCTAGGGTTTAATTCATCTTCGGCTAGGGTTCTTTTGTTCGATCTCTTGTGTCGTGTTGTGCCGAGATTATGGCCCGAACACGAATCCCGATCAATCCCTCTAGCCCCTCGCCGATGACCGTAGAACAAAACCCTTCGGATCCCGAGCATCCAACCCCTCCGAAACGTCGTGCCAAAACCACCCAACCTTCGTCGTCTTCGCCTCCTCACAAGAAGAAGAGGACAACGACCGCCAAGCCTAGAGGTCAACCCAAGCCCAAGCGTAAGCCCAAGGCCAAAGATCTTACCTCTCGTTCTTCATTCCATACTCCTACCGATTCTGATACGGAGTATAACCCCGAGACAGAGACTCATAGGGAACCCACTCCTCCTACCCATCCCGAGTCTAGCACCCACCCTCGTACGTCTACCTGTAAGCCTAAGGGAAAGGCTCCGATGCCGGTGGGCGGTGTCGATATCTCGTTGTGTCGCGACGACCCGATGTGTCTCGCGGCTTACAACCGTATCGAACATTGTCCACTGCTTCTGGAGCATTTCGTCCAATTCATTGACTTCATAGGGTTAGCTGATCTTCTTTCGTCGTCGGGTCTTCTCGATTATCTTCGATATGACCCGAAGGCAAACCCTCACCCGTACCCTCGTTTAGTGAAGCTTTTCTATGCGAATAGGATCCGGGGTCAGTACGATCAGACCCACTCTGTTGAGACGACCATTTTGGGGACTCCTATAGTCCTCACAGCGGAAATCTTAGGAGAGATTTTGGGTATCTCTTCGTCTGGCCTCCTCCCCTCTGATATCTCTGTTGACGATATTTCTTCCCTTGATCAGACCATCCTTTCAGAGATTTTCCATCAGATCCCTCCCGCCATGATTGGCATGCCATCCAAATCTTTTAAGCCGAATGCTTGGGTCCTAAATCTGATTCTGAAGTCGTGCTTGCTTCCCAAGTACGGCTCCTCATCTCTCCCGTCCCAGCCCTTTCTGAAGCTTATCTATGCTATCTTCATGGGGAGCTCGATTAATTGGGCTCGCATTATACTCGATAAGGTTGACTCTTTCGAGTGTATTCGCAAGTCCTCTAAATCGGCTCATATCCCATTTCCTTGCTTATTGACCCTCGTGTTTCGTCACTTCCGTGTCACGTTGCCTCGTGACGATGAGCGTCTCCTTGGTCCTCCCCTGAACGCGACGGCCGTCAAGAAATCTCTTGCGGCACTTCGTCACGTTCAGAGGACGACACCTTCAGCGTCTGCCTCTACCCCTGCCTCTGCCTTTGGTGCTCCCTCTGCCACCCTGGATGATGTCGTACGGTTACTTCGTCGTCACGAGTCTCGCTTGGCTCGTACCGAGGAGGTAGTTTGCCGTATGGCTCGTCTGATGGGTGTTGAGCTTCCTCCTTCCATTTCTGAGGATGAGGAGTTAGATGAGTTGGCTGAGGAGGACGTTGAGGAGCTTTGTCGTGCTTCGACTCGTGCCCCGAGGGCACTTCTGCTGGTACTGCTGCTGCTGGTGCTACCACTTCCGGTGATGCTGTTGCTGCTTCGTCTGCTTGTGCCCCCGAGAGCACACCTGTTGCCGCCACTCCTGTGGTGGATACTCCGACTGGTGCTCCCGAGGCCACTACGGTTGCTGCTTCAGAGGTTGCCACTTCAGCCGTCGCTCCTGCTGATCTTCCAGACGTTCCTGCTGATCCAGTCACCTCCTCTGCTTCTGCTGAGCCTGCAGTTGCCTCTGATCCTACCGCTACCTCTTGAGTTTCTTCGAGGCCTCTCCCGATACTCATTGGATGATATATCTAGTTGTGAGAGATGTTGGGTAGGATAGTGTGGGTGGCTATGTATTGTGGGTCATTTTGATGTCTTTTTGATATCTGTGATGATGTATTTGGATGTCTTTTGATGATCAGTCGATCGATGTTTGTATGTCGGTGATGTACTCTGCTTCATACATTATATATATATGGGTAAAGGGATCCTAAGGTGCCTCCTTAGATTCAATCTATGGAGGCGCCCCCATTTTCCCCCATCTCACACATTTTTTTGAAATGTTTTTTCATGGGTTTGTTGTTCACCTCATGGATGATCAACAAACCAAATTTCAAGGGATTCCAATACTTTTTGAGCCTCCATCTACTCCTTGCAACTTCGTGGGTTTTTCAGCACGTTTTCAGACCGTTGAAGTTGTAATGGGTAGATGGGGGCTCAAAAAGTATTGGAATCTCTTGAAATTTGGTATGTTGAACATCCATGATGTGAACAACAACCCCATGAAAAAACATTTCAAAAAAACTTGTAGGAGATGGGGGGAAATGGGGGCGCCTCCTTAGATTTCCATCTAAGGAGGCACCTTAGATCCCCTTTTTCCTATATATATATATATATATATATATATATATATATATATATATATATATATATATATATATATATATATATATATATATATATATACATCGCAGTTGACATTTCATTATATTGTGCAAAATTTATAATTTTTTTTGTCTCTGATGATCAATTTCGTCGCTCGACGACAATAACTTGGTTTAATAGAAATTTCTTCTATGGAAACATAGAATAGTTTTCCATGCACTAAATTAACCAAGAAATGTTGATATTGGAGAGTATATTCCATAACTCAATCCGTTAAATTGATTTGAGTTTTGATGATTTCGTTTTACGATTTTTCAACTTTGGTATCATTGACACGCCTTGATTCTATTCGTATTTTTCTCTTTGGTGTCACTTGAACCGTCGTCGTATTCTATGACTCCCGTGCTTTTAATTTGAGGCCATTGTTGTTATCGTTGTTATCCTCCCGCTCTTTTTGCTTATGCCAAAGGGGGAGAGATATAATAATAACGATGTGCCAAATGAAAATTTAAAGCATTCTCCAAGAATCTAACTTGATGTGTTAGATTCACGGGGAGTTAAGATATATAAATGGATTTTCAAATCCGATATTTCAATAATCTACGTTTGGTATTTCAATAATTCAATAATCGATTCTCATGTAATATACTTCACTCGTCTGCTTGATGCGTATTATTTTTGTTTAAATTGGAATTAACGTGTCATCAATGCAGGGGGAGTAAGTAAATTTCATTTGAATTATTATTTTTGATTATTATTTATGTTGGTTTGTCATCACCAAAAAGGGGGAGAATGTTGGATATTGGACTCCCCGGATTTGGTTTTGGATGATGAACAAACATAAATATAATGTGAACTAACACTTTGTGAGCGCAGTTATGGAGATCGTCGCCAAATTCACATGAATATCAATTACGACGTCTCAAGACTTCTCAAAGCACGTGATCGTATGCCTAAAGCTTCGTTGAAGCTTATGGACCAATTTAGAAGTCATGAAGATTCGATTGAAGCTATTGAAGACGGTATCGTCAAGTTTTATTTATAATCTTTAGCTTCTTTCGTAGAATGTTAAGCCTTGAGTAGGTCTTACGTTTTAATTCTTCATAACGCTCATATCTTAGCTCTAGGATCTTTGTAGAAGTCCATACAATTTTTCCCGAAGCTTCGCGCTTCGATTCGGGACTTCTTGTGCATGTTAGTTGGTTCAAGAAGAAGAACTGACCGACTAGATGGTGATCTAGTCGGTCAGCCAAGCTTCTTGGACCGACTAGTTCTTCTCAGTTAATTCATAGCTCTTTACTGTTTACAGTTAGTCGGTCTAAGTTGACTCACCGACCGACTAGTTTGTGAACTAGTCGGTCAGTGATGCTTCTGTGACCGACTAGTTGAGCTTTCCCTGTATATGCACATTTGAACCTTAGCTACTGTTTATCTTTAGTCGGTCTGTGTTCATTGATCAACCGACTAGTTGATGAACTAGTCGGTCAACATTCCTTCTTAGACCGACTAGTTTAGTTTACTGTACATGCCAAATTTTTCACCATACTTACTGTTTATTGTTAGTCGGTATATGTTCATTTGGTGACCGACTAGTTGGTGAATTAGTCGGTCAACATTTGTTCTTGGACCGACTAAGTCTAATTCTTCTCAGACTTCAGTTTTATCTGTTAGTCGGTCTCTGTTGAGTAACCAACCGACTAGTTGTTAAACTAGTCGATCAGCTACTCTTCTTGGACCGACTAGTTCCTTAGTCTGTACTTTGATCTTTTCTCAGTTTACCCATTAGTCGGTTTACGTTAATTGACCGACCGACTAGTTGATGAACTAGTCGGTCGGTGGTTGTTCTTTGACCGACTAGTTGGGTTCAGAAAAGAGCCGTTGGAGCCTTTAATGACTCGAATTTCTTTCTCTCTCTCCTCTATCCTATATATACTTGATGGGCTGCATTCATTGCTGCCAAGGCTGATATTATTGCAAGTTTAGAGATCAAGAGAATTCATTCCAAGTTCATCCAAAGCTCATTCATTCCATTCAATAATCTCTCCTCACTCTTACTTCCAAAGAGAGATTCATTGAGTGTGAAGCCTTCCAAGCCAAGTGCTTGATTCTAGGTCACCAACATCCCCAAAGCTCTCCATCGCTGATCTACATCTTGGAGCTAGGGTTTGGTGCCACTTCTTCCCCAAAATCATCCTTGCCCTAATTCGTAAGCAATACTCAAGGCATAGGTATTTTGTTCGGTAAGAAGTTTTCTTATTTCATTTCATATTTGATTTGTAAGTTTCACTCTCGGTTGTGAGAGTGCGGTTGTGATCCCGGGTTGTGGGAGTCACAAATTACATTTTGTGTGATTTGACTTGTGGAGGATTTTCACAAGTATTTCATAGTGGAAATCTTGAGTTAGGGTTTCTAACTCAAGTATCCGGAGGGGATCCGGGTGGTTGGGACGTAGGATCACCGGGAACAAGTCGGAGAGACTTGGGTGGATCCGAACCCAGTAACATCTCTTGTTAGCATTGTTAATTTTGTTGTTGTCATTCAATTTAAGCTTCCGCAAATTGATTTGGTAGTTGTTTGCATTATAATTAGGAATTATACTCCTTGTTATTTTTAAAGTAATATTCACCCCCCCTCTAGTACTTGTGCAGTAGCTTGTAGGGCATTACAATCTTGAGTTAGGGTTTCTAACTCAAGTATCCGGAGGGGATCCGGGTGGTTGGGACGTAGGATCACCGGGAACAAGTCGGGGAGACTTGGATGGATCCAAACCCAGTAATATCGTTTGTTTGCGATTGTTTATTTGTTGTCGATTAATTACTATTCCGCATTTCCGCATTAATTGGTAGAGTTTGCAAGGTAATTAGGAATTAGCCTCTTAATTATTTTAAAGTACTATTCACCCCCCCTCTAGTACTTGTGCAGGAGCTTCGTAGGGCATTACATTTGGTATCAGAGCCAAGTCTATAGCTATGTCTGCCAACGACAACAAGACCGTTCGTCCACCTTCCGACTATAGCACCTTCAAGAATCATGAAGGAGCGTCTTCGGTGATGGAAGGACATTCCTCAACGAGGCCTCCATTCTTCAACGGTACCAACTACGGGTACTGGAAATACCGGATGGAAACTTTCCTCCGGAGTGCTTTATTATGGAGGGCCACAATGAAGGAGTATGTCGAGCCCGCCGAAGAAGATTTCGAGAAGTGGACTCCCGCGGAGATCGACGCAGAGGTAAGCAATGCCAAGGCAATGAACGCCTTGCAATGTGCTTTGGATCCCGAGGATTTCAACAAGATATGCACATGTAAGAATGCATATCAAATATGGAACTCCCTCCTCATCTTGCATGAAGGGACAAGTAGGGTAAGAGACTCATAACTCGTTGTAGTTAATAAAGATTACGAGTTATTTCATATGCTGCAGGGTGAGAAGATGAAGGAGTATTATGCTCGCTTCGTCGACATCACAAACGAGTTGGAGGCTCTCGGTAAGACCTACACCCAAAAGGAGAAAGTCTCGAAGATTATCGATGGACTTCCTTCTAGTTGGGAGAAACGGACCTTCGCCATCGAGGAAGGTAATGATATGAAAACTTATACCGTTGTTCAACTAATAGGTACCTTGATGTCTTATGAGGTACGCAAGGATAGCAAGTTGAAGTTGCAAGAGAAGATGAAGTCCTATCTAAAGCAAGACGAGCCAAAGAAGAAGGCTATTGCTTTCAAGGCCGCTCCATCTACTTCCACATCGACCGATGATGAAAACTCGGAAGACGAGTTGGACTTGGAGTCCATGGCTCTCATGGCCAAGAAGTTCAACCGGTTCTTCCGGAAAGGTAACTTCAAAAACAAATCGAAGTTCAATTCTTCTAACGCCTCCTCTCCTTTGTGTTTTCAATGCAACAAGCCCGGACACATGAAAGCGGAGTGTCCTCAAAACAAACACAAGGAGAAGTGGAAGGCGCCGAAGTACGACAAGTCCAAGAAGTACAAGAAAGGGGAAAAAAGGGGCTTGTCGGGACATTCACCGACTCCGATGATTCATCTAGCGGAGAGTCGGATGATGAGCAAGTGGAGCAAGCACACATGTGCTTCATGGCTAGATTGGAGCAAGATAAAGATGCCTCCTCCGATGATAGCGACAACGAAGGCGATGAGGTACTCAAGGAAAAGAAAAGGAAAAGGAGCAACAAATTTAAATTTAGCTCCAAGGGGAATTGGATACTCGATAGTGGGTGTTCAAAACACATGACGGGTGACGCTAAATTGCTCTCCAGAGTGGTTCCCATTGCTAATGGAAACCACATCGTCTTTGGAGGCAACGAGAGCGGAACCATCATAGGTGTTGGTAAAGTTGGTAATCCTTCTAAACCCCTAATATGTGATGTTTACCTTGTTAAAGGATTAAACCACAATCTCATTTCAATAAGGAACTTTGTGATAAAGGTTACAAAGTTAGCTTTACGAAAGGAATGTGCCATATTTTAAGAAAAGATAATACTGAATTATTATTTTCCGGCACACGCCATAAGGATATATACATCCTAGATCTTCCAAGATCACATGAACAATGTCTCATTGCCAACACAAGTGAACAACACTTATGGCATCGACGTTTTGGTCATGTGAACTTTGGAACACTATTTAAGCTTTCCAAGTTAAATTCTATTAGAGGCTTTCCTAAGCTTATCTTTCAAAAGAAAAGCTTTTGTGACTCGTGTCAACGAGGCAAGCTTTCAAAATCGTCGTTTAAACCTAAGAAAAGCATTTCTTCTAAGCGGACACTAGAGCTATTACATCTAGATTTATTTGGGCCAACTAGAGTTGCTTCATTAGGAAATGCACGATATGGACTTGTCATCGTTGATGACTTTTCTAGGTTTACTTGGGTATTTTCATTATGTAATAAAAATGAAGCTTTTGAAAACTTCACAATTTTTGTTAAGAAAGTACAAAATCTCTTAGGAACCCCATTGTCACTATTCGTAGTGATCATGGAGGTGAATTTGAGAATGAGTCTTTTAAGACATTTTGTGATGAAGTTGGTATTACACACACCTTTTCATTCCCTCGCGCACCTCCTCAAAATGGTGTTGTTGAGAGAAAGAATAGGACGCTAGTGGAGTGTGCTCGCACTATGCTTGATGATAGCCAACTTGGCCATCAATTTTGGGCGGAAGCGGTACACACCGCTTGTTATGTGTTTAATAGAATACTTTTGAGGCCCGGCACTAAACAAACTTGTTATGAATTGTTGTTTGGTAGGTTGTCTCAAGTTAAACATTTTCGTGTTTTTGGTTCAAAATGTTTTATTAAGAACACGTATGGTAGTTTGGACAAATTCGATCCAAGATCAGATGAGGGGATTTTTGTTGGATATTCTTCGCGTAGCAAAGCCTACCGGATATTCAACAAACGAACCTCAACGATCGAGGAGTCGCTTCATGTCTCATTTAATGAAGGATTTGTTCCAACTAGAATTACTAATGATGATGACTCCATGGATGTCCTATGTGATTCAATTGGTAATTCTAACTCTATTAATTCTATTGATTCTATTGATACTAACCCGACTAATGAAGTTGTTGAGAATGTTCCTAGTGATCAAGGAATTCCCAAACGGCTTCATACCGTTCGTGACCATCCTCATGAGCAAGTCATTGGCAATATTCATGATAGTGTCAAGACGAGATCTCAAGTCAACCACTTCGCTCATTGTGCCTTTGCCTCCTCGATAGAGCCAAAGAATGTTAATGAAGCATGCGAAGATAGCGCTTGGATCCTTGCCATGGAGGAGGAACTCATTCAATTCGAGAGGAATGAAGTTTGGGAGCTTGTTCCATTGCCATCGAAGAACCACACCGTCATAGGGACAAAGTGGATCTTCAAGAACAAGACCGACGAAAACCAAGTCGTCGTCCGGAACAAAGCTCGGTTAGTAGATCAAGGCTATCGGCAAGAGGAATGTATCGATTTCGAAGAATCCTTTGCTCCGGTAGCTAGATTAGAATTAATTAGATTATTGTTTTCTTTTGCATGCCATAAGGATTTTAAATTATTTCAAACGGATGTTAAAAGTGCGTTTTTAAACGGAGATGTTGTTGAGGAAGTTTATATTTCTCAACCTCCGGGTTTTATAAATGAAAAATTTCCAAATCATGTTTTCAAACTTAAGAAAGCACTTTACGGTTTGAGACAAGCTCCTCGAGCTTGGTATGACCGTTTAAAGAATTTTCTTTTGGATTTAGGTTTTAAAATGGGAGAAGTTGATTCCACATTATTTGTTAAGTATTCGAAAAATGATATAATTTTAGTTCAAATTTATGCTGATGATATCATTTTCGGTGCTACTAACTTTGCTCTTTGCGAAGAGTTTTCTAATGTGATGAAGGATCAATTTGAGATGAGCCACATGGGTGAGCTCAAATATTTCTTAGGTCTCCAAATTTACCAAATGAACGATGCAATCTTCATCCACCAAACGAAGTATACGGTGGAGGTGCTAAAGCGATTTGGAATGGAGAATGCCTCCGGGAAGAAGACTCCAATGAGCACGACTACACATCTTGATAAAGATGCGGGCGGTAAAGATGTAGACATTCGTCTATATCGAGGTATGATAGGTAGTTTACTTTATCTTACCGCAAGTAGGCCCGATATTATGTTTGCTGTATGTGTATGTGCTCGTTATCAGTCTCAACCTAAGGAGTCACACTTAGTAGCGGTAAAAGGTATTTTCCGTTATCTAAGTTATACACTTGATTTTGGATTACTTTATCCAAAATCTAGCACATATGAGTTAATCTCATATAGTGACGCAGATTATGCGGGATGCAAATCCGACAGGAAAAGTACTAGTGGCACTTGCCATTTTATAGGAAATTCTCTTGTCTCTTGGTTTTTCAAGAAGTAGAATTTCGTATCACTCTCAACCACCGAGGCGGAATATATTGCCGCCGGTGCCGCGTGTGCTCAAGTTCTTTGGATGAGACACACACTTAAAGACTTTGGTATAAACTGTGATACTTGCCCTATCATGGTTGACAACCAAAGTGCAATATGTCTTTCCAAGAACCCGGTACACCATTCCTGTTCAAAACACATAGATGTCCGACACCATTTCTTAGATGATCATGTTGCTAAAAAGGACATCATTTTAGTGTACGTTGAAACCCAGAAGCAAATCGCCGATATTTTCACGAAACCCCTAAAGGAAGACTCCTTTGTGCGGTTACGCCGAGAATTGGGGATTATGGGTGAATCCGAGATTTAGGATTCATATTTTATTCAATAATCTTGCATGCTATTCAATTCTTCATATTTGCTCATGCTAGATTAATTGGAATTTTCTGGATTTTTGTTGAATTTTCGGAATTTTCGCTCGATTTGTCCGTAATCGTCAAATTCAGATTTTCGATGTTTAATGGGGTAATATAATGATTAATGAGAGTATTTTAATGTTTCATCCAAGTGTGATTAGGAGAGAAATCATATTTCAAACTTTTTTTCAATTTTTGGACTCTCTTAGTCGGTCCAAGTTCATTGGCCGACCGACTAGATTCAGTTCTAGTCGGTCAGTGAATGAGCTTAGACCGATTAAATCTTGTCAGGAAATTTGCCTTCAGTTACTGTTTACAACTAGTCGGTTCAAGCTCATTGACCGACCGACTAGATCGTGATCTAGTCGGTCATTGCTTGAACTGTGACCGACTAGTTGTGACGGGGACTGACTTGTCTTTTCACATTCCGATCGATTAAAACTCCATTCTATCTGACTTATTTCCTTTTTAGTCGGTTTCTTTCACTCTCCAGCTCGAAAAACCCCCGCCCCTTCGACTTCCTCCGTCATGCCCGATCAATTTCCGGCCAAACCCTCCGTCGCCGACCGTCGATCTCTCCTCCTAGGTGATCCTCTCTCCTCTCCTAGCTGTCTAGGGTTAGTTTTTAGCTCTTAGGGTTAGGGTTTCTAGTTATTTCGATTTCTAGGGTTTGTGTCTAGGGTTATCTCGTTTGATTGTGACGTGTCGTGCCGCGCTTATGGCTCGTACACGTATTCCGATCACTCCCTCTGGCCCTTCGCCTATGACTGTCGATTCGCCACCCTCGGACCCCCGCAACCTACGCGAACCCCTTCGAAACGCCGTTCGAAAACCACCCAACCCTCTTTGTCTTCACCTCCTCTTAAGCGTAAGAGGACGGCGACTTCGAAACCCCATGCCCAATCTCAGCCCAAGCCTAAGCCAGTGACTTTTCATGCTCACACTCCACCCGGTGCTTCGGATTCTGACACCGAGTACATTCCTGAGACCGAGACTCGTAGGGAACCCTCACCTCCTCCTAGGCAGACTGAGTCTAGCTCACGACCCCGCACCCGTCAGCCTAAGGGAAAGGCTCCGATGCCGGTTGGCGGTGTTGATATTTCGTTGTGTCACGATGGCCATATGTGTCTCGCGGCTTATAACCGTATCGAACACTGTCCGCTGCTTCTGGAGCATTTCGTTCAGTTTAGTGACTTCCTTGGCCTCGCAGACCTTCTGTCGTCTTCGGGTCTTATCGATTACCTTCAATATGACCCTAAGGCGAACCCACACCCTTACCCTCGCCTCGTGAAGCTCTTCTATGCCAATAGGATTCATGGTCAGTACGACGAGTCCCACTCGATTGAGACGACTGTTTTGGGGACTCCGATAGTCCTCACGGCAGAAATCTTAGGAGAGGTTTTGGGTATCTCCTCGTCTGGCCTTCTACCGTCTGACATTTCTGTTGATGATATCTCTTCACTTGATCAGGTCGTACTTTCTCAAATTTTCCATGAGATTCCCCCCGCCATGATTGGCGTTCCCTCCAAGTCCTTCAAGCCTAATGCCTGGGTCCTGAATTTGATTCTGAAGTCGTGCTTGCTTCCCAAGTACGGCTCCTCCTCTTTGCCGTCCCAGCCTTTCTTGAAGTTGATCTATGCCATCTTCATGGGGAGCTCGATTAACTGGGCTCGCATTATAGTCGATAAGATGGATTCTTTCGAGTGTATTCGCAAGTCCACGAAGAAGGCTCATATCCCATTCCCGTGCCTTCTGACCCTTGTTTTTCGCCACTACCATGTCACACTTCCTCCTGACGATGAGCGTCCACTTGGTCCTCCCCTAAACGCGACGGCCGTCAAGAAGTCTCTTGTGGAGCTCCGTCATGTTCAGAGGTCGACACCTTCAGCGTCTGCCTCTGCTTCTGCCTAAGTTGCTCCGTCTACCACTCTTGATGAGCTCGCACGGTCTGTTCGACATGTGGAGTCTCGTTACGCTCGTACCAAGGAGATTCTATCTTGTATTGCTCGTCACCTTGGTATTGAGATCCCTACGTCAGTCTCTGACGAGGAGGAGTTGGATGATGAGGAGATTGAGGAGCTCGTTCGTGCTTCCACTCGTGCCCCCGAGGGCACTTCTGGTGATGCTGCTGCTGCTTCGTCTGCTGGTGCCCCCGAGAGCACACCTGTTGCCACCGCTCCTACGGCGGATGCTCCGACTGGTGCTCCCGAGGCCACTACTGTTGCTACTCCAGAGGTTACCACTTCCGTTGCTCCTGTGGACACTACTGATGACCCGGTGACCACATCCACTCCTGCAGAGCCTGATGCTGCTGCAGATCCTGCCACTTCCTCTTGAGCTTCCTTGAGGACTCTCCGATGCTCCTTGGATGATATGTCTAGTGTGAGAGAGTTTGGGTAGGATAGAGTGGGGTTCTGGATGATTTTGACATTTTGATGTATTTTGTTGTATCTTCATATATTTTGGTGTACTCTGATGATGATATATGTGTGATATGATGTTGTATCTTTTGTGCTTCGATCGTTGGATCGCATTTTGTATGTTGACGGATGTATCTTTTGATGTACTCATGCTATATATATATATATATATATATATATATATATATATATATATATATATATAATATAAAACGCAATGAGCGCACTTCACGGAGGCAGCGACTCAGGCGACCCTAGCCGGCCTCATTCTGAGTTCCCCGTCAAGGGCAACACTGATTCACAAGGTGAACTTCTCCGCAAGGAGGGTACAAACAGATCTAAGGAGGAGGGTACAAAGCGGACTTCTCCGCAAGGCGAGGGTTGGCAGGTAGTTGGGAAACGAAATCGAAGAAACAACAATACTGGAGGCAACCGGTATCCAGGCAAGCAGGTTCCGTTGAAGGGGATTGATCGGAGCTCCGGCAATGTACGAGGTGGGTCTATTCCAAACAGATCTAGACATGACCACAAGTCTGGAAATCCTATGGGTCAGGGCCGCAACCTGTTTGATAAAATTCCTGTTAGGCCGAAATACTCACTACAAATCAATACCTCAGGTAAGAAGTTCTCTTGGTCAGATATTTGTGCTAATAAGAGGACTTATGAGGAATCTTTATCAATGACCTATGTCCCCCCTGAGGTTGAAGATGGTGTGGCAATCGGCAGGGTGTGGGGGCCAATGCTTGAAAGAGGAGGCGAAAGATGGAAGAACACACTAGTAGGTTACGTCCTTGGTGATGTGCCCTACTACGGCCAAATCAAAGCTTGGGTTGATAGGCTCTGGAAGCTAAAGAAAGGAATTCAAATCTATAGTCGAGAAAACGGGTTCTTCTATTTCCGTTTTGAATGTGAAGCTGAATGTGAGAGGATCCTGCATGGTGGACCTTGGCTATTTGATGGGCGGCTAACTGTACTCCAAAAATGGAGTCCAACGCTGCGCCATGATAGGGACATCCTATTATCGGTTCCAGTATGGATCCAATTACATGGACTGCCTCTAAACATGTGGACATTGGAAATCTTGAATGTGGTAGCTTCAGTGGTCGGGTCCCCCATATGTCTGGATCGTGCAACCGCTAACCTGGAGAGACTATCCTATGCCAGATGTCTTGTTGAAGTTGATGCTAAGAAACCCTTGCCATCGTCTATAGGCATAAGACTCGATGAGGGTATTATCAATATTGAAACAAAATACGAGGGTGAGCCACCAAGATGTAGCCATTGTGTGTGCTTTGGCCATGGCGACAAACAATGCCCGGATTTGGCTAAGCTCCCTTCAATCCAAGTAAATAATAATTTGGGAGATCCATCAGTGCCAAAGAGTTCCTCTGGTGATCAGGGAATTACTGCGGACCTGGAGCAAAAGCCTACCAACAGTGGTGACCAGAGCATTGATCATGACCTGGGGCTAAGTCAAGACCTGGGCCAGTTGGAGCATAATTCAAAAAGTGCTGTTCATTCCTCCCTCAATAACCCTGACATTGCTCAACGCAATGAAGAGTTAAATGCCAATGCAGGCCCACCTGAAAAACTGGTCCAATTGTCACAGCCGGAGCCGGATTCTGATAAGCCTTCAGCAAGTCTTGTAACCGAGGAGGGGCGACAGGAAACTGCAATTATGCCTTCAGTAACAATTGATTCACGCATTCCTGTATATGTGGATTCTAGTCTTCAGGGACATTCTTTAGACAAGTGCAGGGTTGTTCCTTCCCTCATGGAGGATGAGGAGGTGCTAGACATAGACAAACTCCCAGAGCTGCTGACCTGTGCAAATCCTGATTGGGAGATTGAGGCTCAGGAACTTGCAAGATCCCTGGGTAACAAGAGTACTGATAAGGGCACTGCCAGCCTTAATATTCCCCTTCCACCGAGTACCAGAAGGAGCGTGAGGCTAAAGGAGGGGAGTACTCAACAACAAAATCGTGTTTAATGACAGTCCTCATCTGGAACACACGGGGCCTAAATAATTCGATTAGGCGAAGAGATCTTAGAGATGTTTTGAAGAGCCAGAAGCCGTCTGTGGTGGCTTTGTTGGAGACTAAACTGAAAAGTCTCTCTGCAAATAAAAAGTCATGCATCCCTGCTCACTGGTTGTACTTTAACAACTTTGATACCCATAGAGGTGGGAGGATCCTGTTAGGTTTGGACCCGAATGTTTGGCATGCTACTGTCATGTCATCTTCTCCACAGCACATCACTACTATCTGTAAAAATGCAGGGGGATTCTCCATGGTGTTTACAGCAATTTACGCTCTGAACACCAGCTCGGAAAGGAAAATTCTTTGGCACCAACTTGAACTAGATTCCAAAAATATACGGCACATGCCCTGGGTCATTGGGGGTGATTTTAACTGTGTCCTGTATACTAAGGACAAGATTGGCGGCCGCAAGCTTGATGATGGTATGGTTGAAGACTTCAATAATTGTATCACAAACTGTTCTCTCCAAGAAATTAAGAGCTCTGGACAGCGAATGAGTTGGTGCAATAAAAGACAGGGCACGGGACGTATTGCGGCGCAACTTGACAGAGTGTTCTGCAATGACTTGTGGATTGCAAAACTGACGGAATCATACATGATTTACCTTGACCCCAATACCAGCGATCACTCTCCTATGGTGGTCAAAATGCACTCCCAGGTATTGACTAGCCCCAAGCCCTTTAAATATTTTAATCATTGGTCACAATTGCCAGGATACAATGATCTGGTAGATGCCAGTTGGGATCAGTACATGCACGGCTCCCCCATGGTATGTATGTCACAAAAACTCAAGCGGCTGAAAAACATATTGCGTAATTGGGCCCGAGATGTGCAGGCGGCAAACACTATAAGCTCATGTCGTAATAAGCTTGAGTCCCTCAGGAACCGACAGGATTTTCACCTGGATCCTACCTTACACCGTGAAGAGCAGAAGCTACACAAAGAACTTGCGCAGTTGATTGGTATGGAAGAGGAGATGTATAGGCAGAAAAGTCGTCAACAATGGCTTAGTCTGGGGGACAGGAACACTAAATTCTTCTATAATGCCATGAAGGCTAGGCAAGGGTTCAATAATCTGGGGCATTTAGTGGATGCTGATGGTAATCAAAACAGGTCCTTTGAGGACTTGAAAGTTGAGGCACCTAAATTCTATGAACAATTATACACCCAAACAGATTACTGGAACGTCTTCCCTCGCATTGTTCCTAAGCGCAAGATTACGGCTGAGGCGGCCAACTGGATGGGTAGGAGAGTCTCCAAAGTTGAAATAAAAGCGGCTGTTTTCCAAATTGGTGTTGATAAAGCACCAGGGCCGGACGGGTTTAATGGGTTCTTCTTTCAACAACACTGGTCTCTCATTGAAGGTGATGTTTGCAAATCTATCCAGTACTACTTTAGAACCAGTGTGATGCTACCCCAAATAAATCACACTTTCCTTACACTGGTGCCAAAAAGCCCAAATGCGACAAATCTGGGGGATTACCGGCCTATTGCCTGTTGTAATGTACTATACAAGATCATCAGTAAAGTTTTATGCAACAGGCTAAAGGAAGTCATACATGATCTAATCTCTGCCAACCAATCTGCTTTCCTAAAAGGTAGACTGTTATCTGACTGCTCTCTGCTTGCCCATGAACAAATAAGAGATTATAGCAACCCTATGGGATCCAGAGCTTGTGTTAAACTGGATTTGAGGAAGGCTTTCGACAGTGTCAACAGGGAATTCGTATACTTTATGTTGCACCAGCTGGGTTTCAATGCCACTTTCATCAATTGGATAAGGGAGTGCATCTCTACCCCTTCTTTCTCGGTCTTGGTGAACGGTTCGCCTGAGGGCTACTTTATGGGGAACAGAGGCTTACGCCAAGGTGACCCTCTCTCTCCTTATCTCTTCGTTATCGTCATGGAAGCTTTCTCACTTCTTTTGGGTAAAGCTAATCTGCTGGGCACCATTCAACCTATGCGTCGCACAGGCTCTATTTCACACCTTCTCTTTGCAGATGACCTCCTTATCTTCTGTCGTGCTAACCTGCATTCCTTCAAGGGGCTCAAAAACCTGCTTGATGCCTTCTACAATTTTTCAGGACTTGATATTAATTGGAATAAAAGTGCAGGGATATTCAGCAAGGGTACCAAGTCACCTTCAGATCTTGCGGATTTCCTGGGAATTAAAATGGCCTCCACAATCACCACATACCTGGGGCTTCCCCTCTCCACAAAATATCCAAAGGCTCCCCAGTATAACAAGCTGATTGACAAATGCAAAAAGAGGCTTCTGGGCTGGACTTCAAAGTCCCTGTCGATCTCTGGTAGAATTGAGCTGGTGAGATCCGTCATCTACGGTATGGTTTCCTTCTGGACACAGGCCTTCCACTTACCGTCATCTATTCTCCGCAAAATTAATTCTCTTTGTCGAAGATTTATCTGGGGAAGCGCTAGGATTTGGTCTTGGGATGACGTATGCACTCCCAAAACTGAAGGCGGAGTTGGCCTCAGACTCCTCTCTGAAATTAATCGGGCATCGGGGGTGAGATTGACTTGGAGGTTACTCTCAAATGAGGGGATCTGGGCGAAATATATGAGGGAAAGGTATGGTGATCCTAACAATTTTTTTGCAGTTGAGGGAATGCCTGTTCAATCGGGTACATGGAAGTTCATGCTTCGCTGCAGAAACATCACCCAGAAGTTAATTAAAAAGGTGGTCCTGGACGGCAAATCCACCTTGTTCTGGCATGATAACTGGCTACCTGGAGGCCCCCTGAAAAATGAACACCCCATCCCTGCTGGAGCTAGTAACAAGCGTGTGATTGACTATTGGCAGGGTGCTCGCTGGGTGAATGACCCGTCCATTGAAAGCATTAAACCAGAGCTCCAAAATATTGTTATCAAATCTGGATCAGACTACTGGAAATGGGTGCCTAGTGATGGGTTTCAGTTTAGAGAAGCCTGGGAGGGAGCCAGACGTAGAGGTGCCCCCTTCCCCTACCACAAGCTTATATGGTACAACAAGCATGTACCCAAGATGGCCATATCCCTTTTGAGAGCATTTAAAGGGAAACTCCTCACTAAGAACAAACTATCGGCCTGGGGCATCGAAATAGACAGCCGATGTGTGCTTTGTGATAACTGCACGGAGGAGGACGGGCATCATCTCTTTTTCGGCTGTGACTTCACCTACTATTTACTAAAACGCAGTGTGCTGAAACTTGGCCAGCAAAGCTCACCTCCGGATGATCTGCAAAGCGTGGGAGATTTTTTCTTGCTGCATTTTGGAGCCAAAAACCCCCTTGGTGTACTTGCCAAAACTGTGCTTGCCGCAATTATCTGGCACTCATGGAGGGAAAGGAATAGAAGAGTTTTTGAGAACACCAAGCGTTGCAAAATCCAGGTTTTTGAAGACATCGCTTCCGACGTCAGGATTGCTTTAAAAGACCAAGACCTTGAAGACGTGGATGCGGCAGAGGCACTTACTAATTGGGGTTTCAGAGACACGGGTTAACACCCATCCTGGGCGCCTGTATTAGTGTCTTTTTAGTGATGGGGTTGGTTAGGAAACGGGAGACGATAGTAGAGAGTGACGGCGCCTGTGCCCTATCCTCTCTCTATTAAATCCCGTCTCTCCTTTCCAATCTCTTATGTATGTTCTGTATACCTTTTGTTTATACCTTAATAAAGATTACACTTACTGTTCAAAAAAAAAAATATATATATATATATATATATATATATATATATATATACATTGATGTTGACTTTTCATTATCTTGTGCACATTTAACTTTTTATATGTCTCTGATGTTTGATTTCGTCGCTCGACGATATTAACTTGGTTAAATAGAATTCATTTTATGAAAACATAGAATTGTTTTCCATGCACTAAATTAACCAAGAATGTTAATATTGGAGAGTATATTCCATAACTCAATTCGTAAAATTAATTTGAGTTTTGATGATTTTATTTATCGTTTTTCGACTTTGGTCTCATTGACACGCTTTGATTTAATTCGTATTTTTTTTCTTAGGTGTCATTTGGACCGTAGCCGTATTCTACGACTCACATGCTTTTATTTGAAGCCATTGTTGTTGTCGTTAATCTCCTCCCACTCTTTTTGCTAATGCCAAAGGGGGAGATATATAACAATGACATGTGCTAAATGATAATTTAAGCATTTTTCCAAGAATCTAATTTGATATGTTAGATTCAGGGGGAGTTAAGATATAAAAATTGGATTTCAAATCCGATATTTCAATAATGGATTCTCATTTTTATACTTTACTCGTCTGTTTGATGCGTATTATAATTATTCAATTTGGAATTAACGTGTCATCAATGCAGGGGGAGTAAGTAAATTATATTTGAATCATTATTTTTTATTATTATTTATGTTGGTTTTTCATCACCAAAAAGGGTGAGAATGTTGGATATTGGCCTCCCCGGATTTGGTTTTGGATGATGAACAAACATAAATATATTGTGAACTAACAATTTGTGAGCGCAGTTATGGAGATCGTCGCCAAACTTCTTTGAATATCAATTGCGACGTCTCGAGACTTATCAAAGCATGTGATCGTATGCCTAAAGCTTCGTTGAAGCTTATGGACCATTTTAGAAGTCATGAAGATTCGGATCGAAGCTTTCGAAGACGGTTCTTCTAGTTTTATTTATTGTCTTTTAGCTTCGTTCCGTAGAATGTTAAGCCTTGAGTAGGTCTTACATTTTAATCTTCATAACGCTCATATCTTAGACATAGGATCTTAGTAGAAGTCCATACTAACTTTCCCGAAGCATCGCGCTTCGTTTCGCGACTTCTTGTGCATGTTAGTTGGTTCAAGAAGAAGAACCAACCGACTAGATGGTGATCTAGTCGGTCGACATTCCTTCTTGGACCGACTAGTTTGCTTTCTCAAATCATAGCTCTTTACTATTTATAGTTAGTCGGTCTACGTTGACTCACCGACCGACTAGTTTGTGAACTAGTCGGTCAGTGATGCTTCTTAGATGGACTAGTTGAGCTTTCCCTGTACATGCCAATTTGAGCCTGAGCTACTGTTTTTAATTAGTCGGTCTGTGTTCATTGATCGACCGACTAGTTGATGAACTAGTCGGTAAACTTTCCTTCTTAGACCGACTAGTTTAGCTTTACTGTACATGCCAATTTTCACCTGACTTACTGTTTATCTTTAGTCGGTCTATGCACATTTGGAGACCGACTAGTTGATGAACTAGTCGGTCAACATTTGTTCTTGGACCGACTAATTCTATTTGTACTCAGACTTTTAGTTTTATTTCTTAGTCGGTCTGAGTTGAGTGACCGACCGACTAGTTGTGAAACTAGTCGGTCAACAACTCTTCTTTGACCGACTAGTTCCCTTCAGTCTGAACTTGATCTATTCCATGTTCACTACTTAGTCGGTTCATGTTGATTGACCGACCGACTAGTTGATGAACTAGTCGATCAGTGGTTGTTCTTTGACCGACTAGTTTGGTTCAGAATAGAGCCGTTGGAGCTTTAATTGAAACGTTTTTCTCTCTCTCTTTCCTCTAACCTATATATACTTGTTGAGCTGCATTCATTGCACTCAAGGCTGATTATTGGAGAAGTTTAGAGATCAAAGAGAAAGCTATCATCTCATTTAAAGCTCATTCATTTCCCTCTCAAGAATCTCTTCCTCATTCATTTCAAAAGAGAGATTCATTGATTGAGAGCCTTCCAAGCCAAGTGCTTGATCCTAGGTCACCAACAACCTCATAGCTCTCCATCACTGATCTACATCTTGGAGCTAGGTTTTGGTGCCTTCTTCTTCCTCAAAATCATCATTGCCCTAATTCGTAAGTATACTCAAGGCATATGTATTTTGTCGGTAAGAAGTTCTATTTCATTTACTTTCATTTTGTAAGTGTTTAACTCTCGGTTGTGAGAGTTGTGTTTGTGATCCCGGGTTGTGGGAGTCACAAATTGCTTTGTGTATGATTTGACTTGGTGAAGGTTCTTCACAAGTATTTCATAGTGGAAATCTTGAGTTAGGATTTCTAACTCAAGTATCCGGAGGGGATCCGGGTGGTTGGGACGTAGGATCACCGGGAACAAGTCGGGGAGACTTGAGTGGATCCGAACCCAGTAATATCGTTTGTTTGTGATTGTTTATTTGTTGTTGGTTATTTACTATTCCGCATTTCCGCATTAATTGGTAGAGTTTGCAAGGTAATTAGGAATTAGCCTCTTAATTATTTTAAAGTACTATTCACCCCCCCTCTAGTACTTGTGCAGTAGCTTAGCAGGGCATTACACGTAATTCATCACTTAAATATTTATACTGACAACAATTCTCGTGTAGTTCAAATTAATTTTGAACCAAAGCATTTAACTAATTGATTGAAACATACAGAATATGTTGGCACATATAGTTATTATCTTTCATCATTTCTATATTGTATTTTTCAAATCCTCTTTTAGATGGCAAAATATCCATAATGATAAAATTCAACAAAATATTGGTTGCCAATGTAGGAAAGTAAACATTTTAAAAGAATGATACATGTAAACTAATGACTAACAATGGTCCCAACTGCATGCAACTGGCCCAGATCCTGCAAGTAACAAACTGCACATCAAATGTGATAAGAAACAGTTTAGAAAAGTTGTTGATAATTTGGATGAAGGAGCTTGAAATAAGAACCTTAGGGGGCTAGCAAAAAACAGTTTTTTTGCAAAATTACTTAGATAACTAAACACAGAAAATAGTAATGATTCATAATGGTGCTGCCTATAGATCCTTCAGGACTACAGATAACTTAAAAACCCAATAAAACCCCTACAAAAAGCATCAATTGTTTAATGAGAATTTTGTTCATTGTGCTTTGACAAAAAATTACAAAAAAACTAATACATTTTTGTTGCCCATTATAGTGCATAAGTGAACATCGCAAGTTTTTAGATGACGTCGAGGATTACATGAAAGGATAAAAACTTGAGTATCCATAATGGTGCTACCTACAGATATTTCAGGACTACATATAACTTAAAACCACAATAAGACCCAGGCAATAAGCATCAACGGTTTAATGAGAATATAGATTTTGAAGATCTTCGAGGGGTACATGAAATGATAACTTATAAAACCCCTACAAAAAGCATCAATTGTTTAATGACAATTTTGTTCATTGTGCTTTGACAAAAAATTACAAAAAAACTAATACATTTTTGTTGTCCATTATAGTGCATAAGTGAACATCGCAAGTTTTTAGATGACGTTGAGGATTACATGAAAGGATAAAAACTTGAGTATCCATAATGGTGCTACCTACAGATATTTCAGGACTACATATAACTTAAAACCCCAATAAGACCCAGGTAATAAGCATCAACGGTTTAATGAGAATATAGATTTTGAAGATCTTCGAGGGTTACATGAAATGATAACTTGAGGGGATTCTATTAAAATGGATCAAAACTCAAGAAAGATTTAGTCTTCATTTAGTGAAATTAACTCCTTTAAAACTCAACTCCACTCTCTCTTTATGGAAAGAAACAAACTATAGATATTGAAGATCTCTGTTGTTTCTAGCTATGATTGGCTCTCTTAATAGCAGAGCATCTAAGCTCCTATTGCGTATAATGTTTAAATCATTGTTCTCTAAACCCGTAATCTAATTCATTTAAACATTCATTTTAAATGTTAGGATCGCCAATCCGTGTACCAAGAAAAATATTCATCTAAAATGTTAGGATCGCCAATTCGTGTACCAAGAAAAATAGCTTTGGTATGTTTTTATTTCATTAGGGTCTCTAAATAATTTCTAGTTGTAAGTCATATCTGATAGTAGTTTTAAACATCATTGAAAAGCACAAATTTCAATATCACAAACCTAAAGTGGGGAAAAATTAAGAACAGAGTGTTCTTCTTTCTTCTTACTTATCAGTTATCTCATAAGTGAATGAGTTGATCTCCAGAAATGTAGAAGGGCTCTCAAAATACATAGTCCTTTTCGAACACTCCGGCGAGCAATCACGTTGGTTTCCATTCGACTTTTTCGTTTTCTCTTTGTGCAAATAATATCCCGCCCATAGCAAATGCAATGAAACCAGTAGTAGTACCAATATCATCCAAATAAATTGGGACCATTGAAGCTTACAGCAATAATTAATTACAGTTGAATCTTTTCCCCCATTGAAGCTTACAGCAACGTGCTTAAACATGCAAAAACAAAAAACAAATCAACATAAACCCATTTTGGGGCCAGTCATATTAATCCCCAGAAAACTCAATCTAAATATTACCATGTTCGAATTTTGGTAGAAAAAATAGAACCCAGATGCCAAAAATCGATGAATTGGAAAATCAGATAAGTGAGAAGCTTACCCGTAGAGAGCAAAGGTGCTCTCGATGACATATGTGTCATTCTTGTACTTGGTCTGAAGCCTTCAGTCGCTGCTCTCTCTTATAGCAGGTGACATATGTGACATCTGGATCTTGGCTTTTACCTAACCCCAGCATCTCCAACAATCTCAATCGCCATTCCAACAGACAACCCTGTAAGTCCTCAAGCCAAACCCTATAACAGGTGAGTCAACCTATGAAAAAGACAATTTCATACCAAATCGATCTTGCGAACCCCCGGATCATCCTCTTTTGCACCATCTTCCTCCATCAGGTACAAATCGTGAGATCATTACTCGTCCTCGTTGTTGATCTTCATGTTAAAGCTAAAGAGGATCTTGCTCCTCCCCCTCGAAGTCGAGCGAGCCTTAGGCGATCTCGGCAGTCTCCTGAGTTGAAGAGAGACTTAAAGAGGCCAAGCTGATGATTTTTGGGTTGAGGGGCGAGAGAGAGAGAGAGCGAGAGAGTTCTGTCCTCATCGCAAGAGGATCTTGCTTCTCCTCGAAGTTGTGACGGCAAGCGCCCTACTGATCTCGGTGGTCTCTTAGTTGAAGATGACACACTTCAATTTTTGGGGGAGAGTGGAGAGAAGTTGACGAGGCCAGGCTACTTTTTCTGGGGAAATAAAGAGATAATGATGTTTTCACAGTTTTTGTTTCCCAACGCATTCCCCCGTCCCCCTCCCTCCATTTAAGTTTTTCAACATCTCATCTAAACCCTTGATTTTTCAAGATTAAATCTCAGCCACTTTTTATCCCAATCCACTTGTCCTAGTCAGCCCTAGGATTCAAAAATCACTGTCAAATGTATAATAGATACCGCACAACATAGCATAAATTTATTCCAAAAATGTGCCAGAAAATAGTGGTGCAATACATACAATAGAATAATGGGTAGCATACGCCATAAGATAGAGGGCCGCATATGCCCTCTCACATAAAGCAACCAAGTACAAGCACATGTGGGCTTGTACTTGGTTATACTTGGTTGCATTATGTGAGAGTGTATTGAGGCCCTCTCTCATTTGGCGTATGATACACATTATTCTCTACATACAAATATAATCCAAAAGTAGGTATCATATATTAAAATATGCAGTTAATATGTTGTGCAAAAGAGGCTAATTCAAATAAATTTGAATAGTGCCCAATTTATCTATTCATTAGAAAAGGAAGTAAGATTTCGTTTTTTTACCCCTAAATGATCCCCATAAGTCCCCAATTTTCCCCCATTAAGGTCCACATATAATCCCCCTTTTTATCAATATTTTTCTTCAATTTTTAGGCCCATAAGTATCCCATTTGTCCCCCTTTTATATTTCTTTTTCTCCCCCTTTCTTCTCCTTTTTTTCTTCTTTTTTGTCAATATTAAACAGGCATGTGGGCTTAAAGCATGCAGTGTGGGCTGCGGGCTTCAAGCCTGTAGCCATTTTTTTGTTTTTAGTTTTCCCCAAAGCTGCGAGCCCGATAGCCCGCAGCAAGGCATGTGGGCTTTACATCCGCAGTAAATGGTTTTTTTTAAATTGTCTTGTGGGCCGAAGCCTGCAAGATGCCGTGGGCTTCAGCCCACAGATGAATTTTTTTTGAAGAGTTGTGGGCTTGGGCCAAAACGGCCCAAGCAATTTGGGGGCGATGGCTAGGGTTTGTCGCTGCCTCTCCATTGGAGGAAATAGGGTTTGGGGGCGGGGGGTGGGGAGCCGCACCCCCCCCCAACGATGAGTCAACACCGTGACGGGGGGTCGGGTGCCACCACTGGAAAAGGCGTGGAGGGAGGGGGCTTAGTGCCACCGTCGAAAAAGGCAGGGAGTGAGGGGGCCGAGTGACACCGCTAGAAAATACGGGGAGGGAGGGGGCTAAGGTGTCACCACCGGAAAAGGGGGGAGGTTTCCACCGCCTTCGGGGCAGGAGGGGGACGGGTGTCACACTTGAAATGCGAGGGGGGTTTCCACCACCTTCGGGCAGGGAGGAGGGTCAGGTGTCACCACCAAAAAGCAGGGGGGGATTCCACCGCCTTCAGGGCGGGGAGGGGACAGTGGCACCCCTTACGATGAGGAAAAAGAACCACCGTCACATATATTATTATTATAATATTTTTTTGAAAAAATTTGTTCGATCCATATTGCCTTTTCGCAAAAAATATTGTATGGAGGAACTCCCTAAAAATAGGGTTTGATGATTTGATACCAAGTAGCGACGATCAAAAATCGTCTTTTTTTAATCTAAGAAGAGAAAATCGATTTTCTAATCCGATCTTGAGAGATTGATATATGTAGATATCATGATCAAGATAAAAATAAAATTTTTGGAGTAATATCTCTAGATCTGTCCTCTAGATCTAACGACAGTTGACGAACCCTACACGTGGAAGACGAAACCCACACGTGGAAGGCAAAATACAGGCATGGTAGACGAAGCCGCGCGTGTGGATCTGTGCCTTCTCCTTCGCTTTTGCAACGAACGGGTTTATGGAATTTTTAGAGGCTAGTACTGAAAACGTGTTATGAAGCATCCGATCTGGGGGAAGACCCCAGTCCTTTATTTATAGTAGAGGGATGAGCGTATATGGATGAGATACAATGATATGATCTTATCCTATAGTTAAGATATAATCCACAATACAAATCTCATATTATCTGTTTACAACAAAGAGAATATTATTGATGTAGAGAATTATATTAAGATGTATACAAGTGAGGTAGAGAACCTTTATTTATACTATAACCTCATATGTATAGATAGACAAATCTCTTCATCTTCTAGTAACAGCACCATTAAACAATGGTTTAATGACTATAAATATGGGTGTCTCCAGCAATTTCTCTTCATATCATCAAATGCATAAATACAGACATGGTGTGCAAGTTCATTCATTTGTAATGTACAAGTGGGATTGTCTCTACAAATTCCCCTTCACATAACAACTTTTAATGACTTATTACAACTTTTAATAACTTTTAATAACTATCCATTTCTTATTAGAAATCATTGTGATATAAGAAATATACAAGTATTATTCAAATTAAACAAACTTTTAATGACTCACTTTCAATGGATTGGAAACTTGGTCTTGATGCAAGAATGAAACACAAACCTAAACGTCAATAGAATGGAGACCTGATGTAGAGGCAAGAATGAAATTAAGCTGTGATATCATGTTACGATTGCTTGGATAGAATTGAAAAGCCTACAGTGAGCCAAACTAATTGTTAAAGTATAAAATTACTTTTCTTAATTCTTATCATAACTCTTGATGTAGTGACAAAGAATTCCAAATGATATTAGAGCAACCCAGATTCAAATCCTATTAGATGTCGTCAAGAAGTTGAGAGCTTTCGGTCATAATTTGATTGATCCACCACAACCCAAAAGTTTAAGATATTAATTAGATGCGTAACTTTAATATTATGTTTCTACCTTCTCCTAATATCCCATTGAATCTATTTTTCTTAACTCTAAGAAAGAGAAATAATTTAATTGCAATTAATATATAAACTATGATTAATATTTTCCTTCATAAAGCATAATTTATAATTACAATTACGGAAGATGCTCTTTGGTAAGCTTATTTAAAAACATATGAAACAGGTTATTGGGGGAATGCTTAATTATACATTAATTATGTATTAGCTCCTTTAGTCCAAAAAAGAAATAAATCACTAGCTTTATTTTGCTGCTCATAACTGCTTGATCTGTAACCAGTTGTGAGTTGAGACCTTTTAGTTTTATATAGAAATTTCAAAACATTATATATTGAGCATGAAATTGAACAATGACCAAGTTGTAATCCTTTCCAATGAGAAAACTTTATAGGTTAGTTGGAAAATTTTGCATATAATGTGTACGCAGTAAAAAATTTAAAAGCATCCTCATATGCTGATTAAAGCATAATATTGTATGATCTATCCTTGGTTTGATGAGATTTCCGATTTGTTTTCACGTCAATTGAGCTTTAAATAATGCAATTTCTAGATAATCAATGAATATTAGAGTTCATTATGTTTTAGAGATTTTATGAAAAAAATTTGACTACTCAATCTTCAAGCTAAAATCATTAAGTCATAATGCCAAAACAGGATCCGAGGTCTGGACTTACGCCTCCAGACGTCTGAACATATAGCTAATACTTTGACGTGCAAAGTTTAGATATGTCAGACATCTGACGCTTATAGTCCAGGCGTCTGCCTCCCCAACTTCAGACACCTAGTCGACCTTCTTCAGCCATCTGCGGCACTGTGCATAAATAAATTCAAACTCTATGTTTCTTGCAGTGTATTTTTCAAGACGTCTGAAGCTCATGATCCAGACTCTGGGCCCAGCCCTAGACATCTGGGAAGACAACACGAGACGTCTAGATTCAACTGCTTCAAGCAACCCTCAAGTGAACCCCCAAACATCTTAAGAACTCACCAGTCGTTTGATTGAAGCTCATTCAAGCAGCCATCAAGTCAAGTTTCCAGAAGTCTGACAACTCAACGTCAGATGTCTGGTCTCCTCTTTTCCAAATGATAAACTACAAGCAACCAGATGTCTGGTTTGCCAACACCAGACAACTGACGTGATTAATTCGTCGATTTCTAGAGCAATCTTCGCTTGATTTGTTGTAGCTTTGACCCAACCCTGAATTAGAGCTAAGCATGATAGAGAAGATAACAATAATCAATGAAGAAATCATCATCTTAATAGTCAACTATAGCTAGAATATCAATTTCAAAGAGAGAGTTTAGGATTTTATCACCAAATTCTCAGATTATAAAGCCTGTAGATCAGATTTCTAGCCGTTCTTTTTCCTCACGCCAGAGAGAAAACAAAACTAGAATAATGAAAAATGAAGCAGATAAACCTAGCTCTAATGAGGGGATTTTATAATCCCAAGCCCCATTCAATTCCCTACCCTTAGATTTAAGATCTTGGGTCCAAAAGATACAAGCTTTAAGTCAGGTCTTCGGTCAAAGCTGTTGCAAATCGGGTGAATTTTGCTTCAAAGAGATCGACAGAATAATCGCATCAGACACCTGGTGTTGAATGACCAGGCATCTGGTTGCTTGGAGATAGTAGCTTGAAAATGATCTCGATCAAACATCTGACGTTGATTTGTCAGACGTCTGGATGATTGGTTCGAAGGCTCTTGAATGAGCTTTAATTAAAAACTATTGCATGTTGTCAGGTGTCTGGAAATTCATTTGATTGTAGCTTGAAAAGGTAGAAGCCAGACATCCCATGTTAACCTGCCATACGTCTGGGGCTTAGCCCAGACGTTTATGTCTTGAGCTTCAGACGTCTATGGCATTGTTTGTAAATCGTCTTCAACTATCTGTTTCCTATACCATCTTTTAGCCCACTGTTTAATTGTTTGGAGCTCTCTTCCCAAACGTCTGAATGGTTCTTTAGACGCTTGGAAAGTGGGCTCCAAACGTCTGGTGTATCATGGAATTTTGCCATCTCAAATCCGATGTGCCAGACGTCTGGAGTTATACTTCTAAACAGTTGATCCTATTTTGGCATCATGACTTAGTGATTTTAACCTCAGATTTGAGCATGATAAAAACCTCCTTAAATTGCTATAATTTTCCTATAATATAATGAACTCTAGGATATATTGGATGTTCCAAATATGTATCATTTAGAGTTCAATTGACATGAAAGCACAAGGGAAATCTCATGTAATTAGGGGTAAAATATGCAAGATTATGCTCTAATCACATCCCAAATATATAGCCCAAGCATGACATCCAGACACGCTATTAAAGGCGTGTTATCCAAATACTCTGCCTAAGTGTTGCGACATAGTGTCAAGTCGGTGAGTCTTCCTTGAAGCCCCATATCCGATCATTATGATGAAATCATCGTATTGGACCAAACAGGCAATATATGAAGACAAGTACACCCTCTGTATCTTATGCTTCCGATAAGAATAAATACTAATCCAATTTTATGCAAACTAGGAATTGGATTGGATTAGGACTATTAGTGATATACCACCATGAAGGTAGCCTCGTGCCCATCATTAATAATGGCTTATTGGCCTAGGAACTAAAATAGGCACATCAAAAGCCTAACTTAGATGGAAGGACTATTAATGAAGTTGAATTACAAAAATGTCCTTTCATAAACTATATATATATATATATATATATATATATATATATATATATATATATTCATCCCATTTGGGATGAGGTGGGCTTATTCTCATTCTGATACTCTCTTTCAATTTCATATATTATGTATTAACTTCCTCATGTTCTCATTAAAGAATCAGGGGAGCTTATGCAGGGGCCCATATCTTGGGTTTAACTCGCTAAAGATCTTGACTATTGTGATATGCGTCACGCGACAACTTAGAAAGGTGGAATAAAATCTTTTAGATCCACTTGCTCAATAGACATATTGATGGGATAAATTCTTGACTATTGTCAAAAATAGGAAGAAATTCAAGTGCATCATCGAAATCAAAGAAGAAGCTTCAACTCAGTGGGAGTATGCATATAGTTAGGGAGACCATACTTAATTTAAATCGTTTTAAATTTAATCAAGTCTTTATATTTTGATATTTATGTTTGTCATCATCAAAAAGGTGAAGAATGTTAGGTAATAGATTTCTCAATACATGTTTTGATAATGAGAATATATTATGCTTGGACTAATATATTTGTGGAAGTTGTTATTGTGTTTCAAGATAAAAAGACCAAGCACTGATAGCTCAAGTATGGATGACAAAGCATGATGAAAGCAAGCTTGGCTCATCCACATGATGGTATGCCTCCAAGGCAACAAAATGACTTGAAGACTCTTACATGAAGATGGACTCGTGGCTACATCAATCACGATATTGAAGGCAAAATATTTAAATTGATGTAATCTTTAACCCTTGTTTTATATTTTTTATAGCCTCGAAGATGTCATACACACATGAAACCCTAGAATATAACTTAGAATTGATAGGAAATTAATTCATAACAAACCCCCTAGGTTTCATAGGCCAAGCTGTGTATTTATATCTGATTAGTCCATCAACATTGATCCCCTAGTCGACTAATAGTAGTCTGTAAACAGACTTAGATTAGCTCATCAGATTAGTTGCTCAGAGAAGACTTACTAATTACTAATCAAGCATTAGTCGATGACTAGTTGAAATCTAGTTAACTAATATAAAACATATACTCTAGTAGTCCTCTGACTTGACTGGTTAGTCGATCAGAAAAGAAGAATTAGTCGACTAACTAATATTAGTCAACCAATGACATAATACTAATCGACTAATACCTTGCAGAAACCTGGTTGTGACTTCTGGCTTATGGATTAGTCGACTAGAGTTACTCTATTAGTCTACTAATGGCCATTAGTCGACCAATGAATGAAATCTAGTCGACTAATCAACTAGCCATTACACAAAATGGAATTTCCAAAACTAGCCATTTTATGACAATTATGAAGGCATTTTAGGGATTCTTTTTTGTGGGTTTCCATGCATATTTATTAAGGATCTCTTAGGGATTTTATAGATGGAAATAGATGAAAAAGAAATAGAGAAAACAATAGAAATATCTTATATTGCATTAAAGCTCAAGCATTTCCTTTCTCATTCCTTTGAACTAATTGATTTCTATTTTCCATTTCCATTGCCAAAACTCTAGAATAGAAATCCTATCCCTTAGCCATATATATATCATACTAGCTTCATCTTGAGGGCTTGGGAAAATTGTAATTCTTGCTCTCAAAGTTATACCTTGGTTGAGGAGTAAGCCTCGGGTGTTGAGGTAGTTGTTTTCTCTCGTTGTGAGAGGGTTTCGATCTTAGTTTTATTAAGGTCGAGTTTTTCTATTGGTAATGTTTGTTTGCCAAGTTGCAAGATGTATTATTCTTTTAGTTGGAAAATTTAATAGTAGAATTCTCAAGCAGGATTGTCAGGGGGACTATATTTATGTCAAGGATTAACCTAACCAAGATAAAAGTTTGCGTTTGTGATTGTTATTTGTGCTTGATTTATTCTTGCAAGTATTGTTATAATTTTTGGCACTTAACTTTATCTTCATATTTGTGAGAGCTTGTGATTAAGAATCTCGTTGGTAATACAAATTGATATCTTAGGTAGAAAATACTTAGTAGTTTTATCAAGTATTTTTAAACACTATTCACACATCCCTCTAGTGTTTTTTAGCTGTCATCTACATGATCCCAACACTTGATATTAGAGCAATCACGTGTTCATAACACAGTAAACTAAAAAATAATAATACATAAATGGTTTAAATTAGATAACCTAGGTATATATGAGACTTAAAGCTATTTATCCATCATGGAAAAAACGAATGAAAGCGTGTATGCATCAAATCCAAAATTGTTGGAGAGTTGTTAGAAGAGAATTAACCATGGCAACAAGCCATGGTGATTTATTTATAAAAAATCACTTAGGCAACCCAATGGACTAGGATACCAAAAGTCTCCACCACTTAATGTGGTGGAGTAAATGGGGGGATAAGTGGTGGGGAGGCCAAAGGCCTCCACCCCACTCACAATACTCTCCCTTATCCATCCATTACTTTGGTCTTAGCGTATAAGGCTAAAAAGGGGTGGATACTTCTGGATCCTGAGTAATTGTGTTTGCCTCGTTAAAACCTTAGCTGTGGAAAACACAGTGGAAAAAACCAACAGGTTAAGGGAAAAGAGTACAACACACATGTTACTCCCCCTCATCCGTACAAGCTTCAGGCTTGTAGGTCTTTTAGTTGTCTCATACCGATTCCTTTTACAAGTTTTACAAAAATACATTTTGGTAAAGATTTGGTAAAAAGATCGGCTAAGATATTGCAGGACTGGATCTGCCGAACTTCAATCTACTTGTCCTCCTTTAGCTCATGTGTCCAGAAAAACTTAGGAGATATGTGCTTCGTCCTGTCGCCCTTGATGTAGCCCTTTTGAAGTTGAGCAATGCACGCAACATTGTCTTCAAATAGGATGGTAGGCTCCAAATCACCGGTCTTCAAGACAGTGGATTGAAGAATATGGTGAACGACGGATCGGTTGTGGTTTATTTTACCGATCTCCAGGAGATGGCAACACCTCTGTAGGTAAACACAAAACCTGTCTGTGATTTTACCGTGTGTGGATCTGAAAGATAACCTGCATCGGCATAATCAAACAATTTGGGGGAGGCACCTCTCTGGTAGTAAAGTCCCAGATCAATTGAACCCTGGAGGTATCGCAGAAGATGCTTTACTCCGTTCCAGTGGCGCTTTGTGGGCGCTGCACTGTGTCTGGCTAGGTGATTAACTGTAAACGCTATATCGGGATGCGTACAGTTAGCCAGATATAGAAGTGCTCCAATGGCACTGAGGTAAGGTACTTCAGGACCCAGTATCTCCTCCCCCTCTTCCAGAGGCCGGAAGGGGTCCTTATGTACATCTAGTGATCATACGACCATCGGAGTACCTAAAGGATGACATTTATCCATATGAAACTTCCGTAGAAGTTTCTTTGTATAATTAGACTGGTGTAGTAGGATTCCACCTCTTAGGTGTTCTATCTATAAGCCAAGAAAATACTTTGTTTTGCCTAGGTCTTTCATTTCAAAAGTATGTTTTAGGCTTTCAGATATCTCATTGATCTCTGCAGGAGATCCTATGAGATTTAAGTCATCCATATATACAGCTATGATGACGAATCATGTTCCCGTTCTTTTGATAAAGATACACAGGCAGACTTCATCATTCGTGAATCCTTGCTGTGCAAGGAAATCACTAAGTTTGTTATACAACATCTTTCCCGATTGCTTTAGACCATATAATGATCTATGTAGCCTTGCAGAGAATACGTCCTGAGTTACCTCTTTCATCTCTAGGGGTAGATTAAACCCTTCAGGAAGTCTCATATAGATATTTTTATCTATATCTCCATATAGATATGCAGTCACAACGTCCATGAGCTGCATTTCTAGGCTTTCCAGAGAAGTTAGGCTTTTTAAAAATCAGAATGTGATCGAATCCATGGCCGGGGAATACGTATCTTCGTAATCAATCCCCGGTCTTTGGGAAAAACCCCGGGCTACAAGGCATGCCTTGTAGCAAACGATCACATTATTTTCATTTCTTTTTCTTATGAAACCCCACTTATATCCACAGGTTTTACACCTACTGGTGTTTGGACTACTGGTCCAAAGACTTTGTGTTTCAAGAGTGAGTCCAGTTCTACTCTTATTGCCTCGTCCCACTTTGGCCAATCATCTCTGCGTTTACATTCTGCTAGAGATCATGGTTCGAAGTCATCATCATATTCAGTGACGTGAACGGCAATATCGAACACAAAATCTTCGTCGACGACTGTGCTATTTCTGTCAAGTACCTCTCCAGTACGTACAAAATTTAATGATGTTTCTCCTATTGTTTCCTCTGCATGGAAAATAAGGATGGAGAAGTAGCTGGTCTGAGCTCAGCATCCTGTGGAGGGATAATCTTAATATCTCCAGGGGTCTTCCTCTTTCGAGGAACTTTATCTTTTGAACCTGGTGAACTTTATCTTTTGAACCTGGAGGGATAATCTTAATATCTCCAGGCGTCCTCTTTTCAATTGAGGTACAGCCAATTCTGCTGCCGGTGGATTGCATCCATCTATGACGATGTCAATCCTAGCTGGCGTATTAGCAGCAGGGACGTGTGAATGGACAATCCGTTGGTTGTCCGTGAACTTATCCGGTAAAATATGTACTGTATTCTGAATGTGAAGGATCTTCAGGATCTCATCTTTACACAGATTAGTACGCGGATCATATAGGGACAAAGACTTCGGGTCCCAAATAATGGTCTCAGTAGCTTCAGGCTTCTTAGACTGTGTGCCTAGTTTAGGAAAAATTTTCTCATCAAATTCACAGTCAGCAAAACGTGCCTTGAATGTGTCCTCCGTTAGGGGTTCAAGGTATATGATAATAGAGGGCGAATCAAACCTAATATAGATACCTAGACGACGCTAAGGACCCATTTTGGTCCTCTGAGATGATGCTATTGGAACATATACCGCACAACCAAACACTCTCAAATGAGAGATATCCGGAGGTGCGCTATGTGCAAGTTGCATCGGGGATAAAGTATGACCTCCAGAGGGTCTTATCCTAATAAGTGATGCGGCATGTAAAATAGCATACCCCAAGCATCCACCGGCAACTGGGTTTGCATAAGCAATGGATGTGCAATCCATTGGAGTCTCTTTATAAGGGACTCAGCTAATCCGTTCTGGGTGTGAACATGTGCTACAGGATGTTCAACTTCAATACATGTTACCCGGCAATAGTCTTCGAAGACTTGTGAAGTAAATTCGCCCGCATAATCAAGACGTAGTTTCTTGACATGGTTATCGAGGAAATGAGCACGCAACCTTATTATTTGTGCCAATAGCTTTGGAAAAGCAAGGTTGCGGGTGGACAAGAGGCACACATAAGACCATTTGGTTGATGCATCAATCAGTACCATGAAGTACCGAAATGGGCCACTTATGGGGTGAATAGGCCCGCAAATGTCACCATAGATTCTCTCAAGGAAGCTAGGAGACTCTAATCCCACTTTCAGGAGGGAGTGTCTCGTTATTAGTTTTCCCTTGTAACAAGGAGGACAAGGAAATTCACCCTTATGAAGAATCTTCAGGTTCTTCAATTTATGTCCACGGGATTCAGTGATGATGCGTCGCATCATTGCTGATCCAGGGTGACCTAGTCTATTGTGCCAGAGTTGGAACTCTGGCAGTGATTGGCACGTCTGGTGCTCAGTCATATTGGCTTCTATTGGTTGAATGTATGTATGGTAGAGACCCGACGGGAGTCCCTTGAATCGCTCGCAGATGATCTTCTGGTCATCTTTTTGACGAGTTACATACAGATATTCAACCTTATTTTCATCTCTGGTTTCTAAGTGAAATCTGTTTAAACGGAAGTCCTTGCAACTTACGAGATTCCTATTTAATTTAGGAGAGAATAATGCGTGTTTATTTGAAGTCTTGTGTTATTTGGGAGCAATATAATTGCTTCACCAGATCCTTCGATTATTTGGGACAGTCCTGAAATTGTGATAACAGGACCGTCATATTTATTTATGCTATTAAAATAGCAATGTTCGCAAAGGATTGTGTGCGTCGAGGCACTGTCCACTAGGCACTCATACTTCATCTATATAAGCAAAAACGAAATTTTATTTGAGTGATAAGTAGACAACATTCAAAAATAAAAGTTCGTACTAAAGCAAATAAAAGATGAAGATACATCGAATTTTAAATGCATTGATAAAGGATGATGCTCAATCGAGCAGGTCGTCGTTCTCGAAGTCTTTTACAGTAAACATCGTTGGCGGCTGAACAGCCGCCAAGTTTGTTTCAGGTAGAGACTTCTGGCTCGCCTGGTATAGATCCTGGAGGTGGCGAGGAGTGCGACAGTTTCTGGACCAATGGCCAGTCATGCTGCATCTATGGCATTTATCCTCCCAGTTCTTCTCAGGAAGTGACACTTGGTCGGTGTTCTTTCGCTTCCATGTGAAGTTTCTCTTTCCCTTATTGTTTTTGTTTGTCTAGGGAGCTGCACCTCTTGGTTGCTTCATTACAGCTTTCCCTTTGTTGTTTTTAGCCTTCCTCTTGTTTTTCCACTTCTGAGGAGAAACGTGGTGGGCTTCAGGGATAGGGGCAGTGCTGGCTGGACGTAAATTATGAGTGGCGAGCAGTAAGTCTCGATTCTGCTCTGCCCTAAGTAGGCATGAGATCAGATCAGAGAATTTCCTGAAGTTACGTTCACGATACTGCCGCATGAGTATTGCATCTTTCTCGTGAAACGAGTTAAATGTCTTTTCCAACATGCGTTGTTCTGTCACTTCTTCACCGCACAACTTCAGGCGTGAGGTGATGTTATGAAGTGTAGAATTATACTCAGCGACGGACTTATAGTCCTGAAGTCTGAGGTTTTCCCACTCATAACTGACACGCAGTAATATAACATCAATTTGATGTTTATACCGTGCCTCCAGCGCTGTCCACAGGTCCTTTGGGTCCTCAACCGTTAGGTATTCGGCCTTTAAGGTCCGATCTATATGTTTCCGAATGTAGATTATGGCTTTCGCCTTATCTACATCGGATACAGTGGTTGGAGTGCCGCTGCTGAATGCAGCAGAAGCATCGGCCGCTGCTGGGGCCGAGGAATGAGCCAAAATGGACCCAAGGAGGGCCATCGAATGCAAGTGGAACTTCAGGTCCACTCGCCAACTTAGGTAATTCTTCCCTGCAGAGTCAAGGACTTCGAAATCGACGCTTGCCAATTTTGCCATTTTATCTACGCAATTTAAAATAAGCATGAATTAATTAAAATTGAAATTCACGCATTAAAAATTAAAATAAGTAAAATGTGGGGATCGGCCAGATACCCAAATAAATACAAAGTCCAAAGTCCGAATATACAGTCTGTAAACAAAAGAAAAATACAATTTGGAAACCCAGAATGGGTCCCTATTTTATTTTTCAATATATGCATCCGTCTTCAGTTGTCGGTACACCGGTCTTTGCAATAATTACATATAATCCTCACTTACAAATTCTCTCAAAAAGAAAATAAAATTGCAAGGAATATAAAGGGTATCAAATTGGCCGATCTCAAAAATCACATTTTAGCTTATATAAACATCCACGCAGTTTATAAATGCCACAGGCACAAAAGAAGCAACCATGCATGTATATAACACATGCATATATTAAATGGAAAAATAGGCTAGAAAATATAATAATCTCTTGGACCACGGGGAGACATCATACACTGTTAGGTTAGTTTACTAACGGCAGAGCGGTCGCAGGATCCTTAAGATAATTATATTTTGAAAAAAATCCTAATATTCCATAATTTAAAATAATGCAATACTGTTATAAGTTAAGCAATATGACGGGACAAGCCCATAACAAAGAAATAAAATAAATTAATAATTTGAATGGGGCTGCAGGCCCATAAAAATTAATCTGTGTAATATTTCATTTATATTTGGGCTACAGGCCCATTTGCCAAAAATCAACAAAGTAAATATTGCAATAAAATCTACTAGGCTTCTGGCCAGAAGAAGTCAAATTTAAAGAATTGTTAACATTTGGGCTGCAGGCCCATTGTTGAAATTTTAATTAACACTTTAAAGATTGCAATAAGAATTACTAGGCTTCAGGCCCGTATTTGGTAGGCAAAATATATTAAGTACACAAAATTTACTGGGCTTCTGTCTCATAGAATGTATATGTATTTGTGACAGATGTGCTTCAGGCCCAACATAAAAGCTAAAGATTATAAACAGAATTAGCCTTTAAACCCAATTTTGGGTTGTGGAATGCCAAAAACTCCCAAACCCTAAGGTTGACCCCTCAACTCCAAAAATATCCCAGCCCCCATCAACCCCCCTCCCCTCTGTTTCTGTGATCGGCAAGCTGCCGACAGAACCCCCCCCCCCCCCCCCCCCCCCCCCGCCTGGGGGGATCGTCGCCGGTGGAGGGCCCCCGACCGGGGGGCGACCGACAGAAACCACACGGCCTGGTGGCGACGACGAGAAGCCACCCCCCGTTGGGGGGCGCTGTAAAGAAATCCCCCCCCTCCCCCCGCCTGGGGGGATCGTCGCCGGAGGAGGCCCCCCTTCTGGGGGGGCGGAGATCCGAGAACCCCCCCCCTGGCCGTCGCAGGGGGCGGCGGTGCTGTGGAGGGCCCCCCCTGCTGGGGGTGGAGATCCGAGAACCCCCCTGCCAGGGGGGCATCGGAATGCCCCCCTCCGATCTGGGGGGCGTCGAACAGAAACCCCCCCCCCCCCCCCCCCCCCCCGCTTGGGGGGCGGCGGCGGCGCAAGAACGGCCCCCTCGTCGGGGGGGCAGAGGACAGAAGACCCCCCCCCCCCCCCCCCGCTTGGGGGGCGGCGGCGGCGCAAGAACGGCCCCCTCGTCGGGGGGGCAGAGGACAGAAGACCCCCCCCCCCCCCCCGCTTAGGGGGTGGTGGCATCGAAACGGCCCCCCGATGGGGGGGAGGGGGGCGTTGATCGGGAGACCCCCCCCTCCGGGGGGGTGTTGGGGGCAAAACCCCCGCCGTCGGCATGGGCTGGGGTAAGAACCCCCCCTTCGGGGGGATTTTGGGATGTGTAAAAAAAATTTTAATTTTATTTTGTTTATTATCAAAATTCTGATATTGTATATAGCAGATTTGAAACAAGCATAAAATAGGTTGTAAAAAATCATTGCTTGTTGAAAGATATGGAGAAGAGTAACCATGGCCAATGGCCATGGTTCTTTATTTATAAAATTCATATGGAATTCCAAGAGACTTTTAGCATACCAAAGGTCTCCACCACATTAAGAGTGGTGGAGTAATGGGGGGATAAATGGTGGGGAGGCCAAAGGCCTCCTCCACTTACAACACTCCCCCTTATCCATCCATTACTTTGGTCTTAGCGTATAAGGCTAAAAGGGGGTGGATACTTCTGGATCCTAAGTAATCGTGTTTGCCTCGTTAAAACCTTAGCTGCGGAAAAACCAGTGGGAAAAACCAACAGCTTAAGGGAAAAGAGTACAACACACATGTTACTCCCCCTCATCCGTACAAGCTTCAGGCTTGTAGGTCTTTCAGTTGTCTCATACCGATTCCTTTTAAAAGTTTTACAAAAATACATTTTGGTAAAGATTTGGTAAAAAGATCAGCTAAGTTGTTGTAGGACTGGATCTACTGAACTTCAATCTGCTTGTCCTCCTTTAGCTCATGTGTCCAGAAAAACTTGGGAGATATGTGCTTCGTCCTGTCGCCCTTGATGTAGCCCTTTTGAAGTTGAGCGATGCACGCAGCGTTGTCTTCAAACAGGACGGTAGGCTCCAAATCACCGGTCTTCAGGCCAGTAGATTGAAGAATGTGTTGGATGACGGATCGTAGCCAATAACACTCTCTGCTTGCTTCATGGATCGCAATGAGCTCCGAATGGTTGGATGACGTAGCTGTTGTGGTTTGCTTTACCGATCTCCAGGAGATAGCAGTACCTCCGTAGGTAAACACAAAACCTGTCTGGGATTTTGCTGTGTGCGGATCTGAGAGATAACCTGCATCAGCATAACCCAATAATTGGGGGGAGGCACCTCTCTGGTAGTAAAGTCCCAGATCTATTGAACCCTGGAGGTATTGCAGAAGATGCTTTACTCCGTTCCAGTGGTGCTTTATAGGCGTTGCACTGTGTCTGGCTAGGAGATCAACTGTACACGCTATATCGGGATGCGTACAGTTAGCCAGATATAGAATTGCTCCAATAGCACTGAGGTAGGGTACTTCAGGACCCAGTACCTCCTACCCCTCTTCCAGAGGCCGGAAGGGCGTCGAAAGGGTCCTGATGTAGTGGGATCGTTCGGATTGTTACAACCTCTAGGGGTCTGCGTAGACTTTTTTCAACACCCAAAAAAGCAAAAAAGGCATCGTCTGGCAGCTCACGTTATGTATATCTAGTGATCTGACGACCATAGGAGTACATAAAGGATGACATTTATCCATATGAAACTTGCGTAGAAGTTTCTTTGTATAATTAGATTGGTGTGATAGGATTCCACCTCTTAAATGTTCTATCTGTAAGCTAAGACAATACTTTGTTTTGCCTAGGTCTTTCATTTCAAAAGTATGTTTTAGGCTTTCAGATATCTCATTGATCTCTGCAGGAGATCCTATGAGATTTAAGTCATTCACATATACTGCTATGATGACGAATCCTGTTCCCGTTCTTTTGACAAAGATACACGGGCAGACTTCATTATTCGTGAATCCTTGCTGTGCAAGGAAATCACTAAGTCTGTTATACCACATCTTGCCTGATTTCTTTAGACCATATAATGATCTATGTAGCCTTACAGAGAATACGTCCCGAGGTATCTATTTCATCTCTGGGGGTAGATTAAACCCATCAGGAAGTCTCATATAGATATTTTTATCTATGTCGCCATATAGATATGCAGTCACAACGTCCATGAGCTACATTTCTAGGCTTTCCAGAGAAGTTAGGCTTATTAAAAATCGGAATGTGATCGAATCCATGACCGGGGAATACGTATCTTCGTAATCAATCCCCGGTCTTTGGGAAAAACCCTGGGCTACAAGGTGTGCCTTGTAGTGAACGATCACATTATTTTCATCTCTTTTTCTTATGAAAACCCACTTAAATCCCACAGGCTTTACACTTACTGGTGTTTGGACTACTGGTCCAAAGACTTTACGTTTCAAGAGTGAGTCCAGCTCTACTCTTATTGCCTCGTCCCACTTTGGCCAATCATCTCTGTGTTTACATTCTACTAGAGATCGTGGTTCGACGTCATCGTCATATTCAGTGACGTGAAAGGCAATATCGAACGCAAAATCGTCGTCGACGATTGTGCTATTTTTGTCCAGTACTTCTCCAGTACGTACAAAATTTAATGATGTTTCTCCTATTGTTTCCTCTGCAGGGGAAATAAGGAGGGCAGAAGTAGCTGGTCTGAGCTCAGCATCCTGTGGAGGGATAATCTTGTTATCTCCAGGAGTATTCCTCTTTCGAGGAACTTTATCTTTTGAACCTGGTGGGCATCCTCTTTTCATTTGAGGTACAGCCAATTCTAATGTCGATGGATTGCATCCATCTATGGGGATGTCAATCCTAGCTGGCGTATTAGCAGCAGGTACGTGTGAATGGACAATCTTCTGGTTATCCGTGAACTTATCCGGCAAAAGATGTACTGTATTCTGGATGTGAAGGATCTTCAGGATCTCATCTTTACACAGATTAGTACGCGGATCATATAGGGACAAAGACTTCTGGTCCCAACTAATGGTCTCGGTAGATTCTGGCTTCTTAGACTGTGTGTCTAGTTTAGGAAAAATTTTCTCATCAAATTCTCAGTCAGCAAAACGTGCCTTGAATGCATCTCCCGTCATGGGTTCAAGGTATCTGATAATAGAGGGCGAATCAAACCCAATATAGGTACCTAGACGACGCTGAGGACCCATTTTGGTCCTCTGAGGTGGTGCTATTGGGACATATACCGCACAACCAAACACTCTCAAATGAGAGATATCCGGAGGTGCACCATAAGCAAGTTGCATCGGGGATAAAGTATGACCTCCAGAGGGTCTTATCCTAATAAGTGATTGTAATGCCCTACGAAGCTACTGCACAAGTACTAGAGGGGGGGTGAATAGTACTTTAAAATAATTAAGAGGATAATTCCTAATTATCTTGCAAACTCTAACCAACAATGCGGAAATGCGAAAATGTAAATATAGACAACAAATAAAATCAATCGCAAACAAATGATTTAACGGGTTCGGATCCACCCAAGTCTCCCCGACTTGTTCCCGGTGATCCTACGTCCCAAACACCCGGATCCCCTCCGGATACTAGAGTTAGAAACCTCTAACCCTAGATTTGCACTATGAAATTCTTGTAGAAAAACCTCTACAAGACCAAATCATACACAAAGTAATTGTGACTCCCACAACCCGGGATCACACACACTCTTACAACCGAGAGTAAAACACTTACAATATGAAAGTAAATGAAATAGAAATTCTTACCGACAAAATCCTATGCCTTGAGTAAAACTTACGATTTAGGGCAAAACGGATTTTGGGGAAGAGGAAGAGGCACCAAACCCTAGCTCCAAGTAGATGACCAGCAATGGAGTCCTAGGTGGATGTTGGTGACCTAGAATCAAGCACTTGGCTTGGAAGGCTCACAATCAATGAATCTCTCTTTTGAAATAAGAGTGAGGGAGAGATTCTTGAGAGAATGGAAGAGCTTTGAATGAGGATTAAATGCTTCTCTTTTGATCTCTAAACTTCTCTTAATATTAGCCTTGAGTGCAATGAATGCAGCACTCCAAGTATATATATGATAGAGGAAAGAGAGAGAAAAATCGTGGCAATTAAAGTTCCAACGGCTCTATTCTGAACCAGACTAGTCGGTCAAAGAAGGATCACTGACCGACTAGTTCATCAACTAGTCGGTCAGTGATACAACGTAGACCGACTAATGGTTGAACAGCCAAAAGGTCAAATTACAGGAGATGACAACTAGTCGGTCTAAGAAGACTTGCCGACCGACTAGTTTCACAACTAGTCGGTCGGTGAATGGTCTTTGACCGACTAACAGTCGAAATAGAGAAGGCTGTCTTCAAGTTGATTTAGTTGGTTTAAGAACAAATGTTGACCGACTAGTTCATCAACTAGTCGGTCGACAAACGTTCTTTGACCGACTAACGATAAACAGTAAGTTGGCATGTACAATAGAAGCTCAACTAGTCGGTCTAAGAAGAAACACTGACCGACTAGTTTCACAACTAGTCGATCGGTGAACCTTCTTTGACCGACTAACTGTAAACAGTAAGTGAGCTAGAATTGAAGGAGGCAAACTAGTCGGTTCAAGAAGCTTTGTTGACCGACTAGATCACCATCTAGTCGGTTGGTTCTTCTTCTTGAACCAACTAACATGCACAAGAAGTCGCGAAACGAAGTGCGAAGCATCGGGAAATTTCGTATGGACTTCTGCTAAGATCCTAGCTCTAAGATATGAGCGTTATGAAGATTAAAACATAAGACCTACTCAATGCTTAACATTCTACGAAAGAAGCTAGAAGACTATAAATAAAACTTGACGAACCGTCTTCAAAAGCTTCAATCGAATCTTCATAACTTCAATAAACATCATTGAGCTTCAACGAAGCTTTAGGCATACGATCACGCGCTTTGAGAAGTCTTGAGACATCGCTTTAGATGTTCATATGAATTTGGCGACGATCTCCATAACTGCGCTCACAAAGAGTTAGTTCACGATATATATTTATGTTTGTTCATCTTCCAAAACCAAATCCGGGGAGTCCAATACTCAACATTCTCCCCCTTTTTAGTGATGACAAACCAACATAAATAATAATAAAAAATAATGATTCAAATGTAATTTACTTACTCCCACTGCATTGATGACACGTTAGTTCCAAAATATATATTAATCATACGCATCAAGCAGACGAGTAAAGTATAAAATGTGAATCGATTATCGAAATATCAGATTTGAAATACATTTTTATATCTTAACTCCCCCTGAATCTAACACATATCAAATTAGATTCTTGGAAAAATGCTTTAATTTATTATTTAGCTCATCGTCATTATTATATCTCTCCCCCTTTGGCATTAGCAAAAAGAGCGGGAGGATATCACGACAACAACAATGGCTTCAAATAAAAGCACGGGAGTCGTAGAATGCGACCACGGTCCAAATGACACCAAAGAAAAAATACGAATTAAATCAAAGCGTGTCAATGATACCATAGTCGAAAATCGTAAAATGAAATCATCAAAACTCAAATTAATTTCACGAATTGAGTTATGGAATATACTCTCCAATATCAACATTCTTGGTTAATTTAGTGCATGGAAAACAATTCTATGTTTCCATAGAAATAGATTCTATTTAACCAAGTTATTATCGTCGAGCGACGAAATCAAACATCAGAGACATATAAAGAATATAATGTGCGCAAGAGAATGAAATGTCAACATCGATGTATATATATATGTGAAACATGAGTACATCAAAAATATACATCGCCGACATACATAAACGATCCTCAGATCGAAGCACAAAATATAACATCATATCACAGCATATATCAGAGTATCACAAAACATACAAAAATCTCAAAAACATCATCAGAGATACATCAAAATACATCACAAAATGTCATAACCACCATCTATCCTACCCAACTCTCACACACTACATAAATCATCTAATGTGCACTAGGAGAGTCCTCAGAGAAGCTCAGGAGGCAGCGGGAGGATCTGCAGCAGGAGTGGTCACTGGGACGGTAGGTGTGTCAATAGGAGTGGAAATCTCTGGCACGACAGGTGTGGTCTCGGGAGCAACAACAGACGAAGCATCCACCGGAGGAATGGTGGCAGCAGGTGTGCTCTCGGGATCACCGGCAGAAGAGGCAACAGCACCAGACGTCGTACCCACAGGGGCACGAGCAGCAGCAGATCGAGCAAGCTCCAGAATCTCATCATCATCCAACTCCTCCTCGTCGTCAGAAACTAACGGAGGGATCTCAATACCAAAGTGAGATGCGATGCGAGCGAGAATCTCCTCAGATCGAGCACAACAAGACTCTACATGTTTCACCGAACGTGCAAGCTCAGCAAGAGTAGGAGAAGGAGCAGGAGTAGCTAAAGCAGAGGCTGAAGCAGACGGGGTCGTCCTCTGAACATGACGAAGTGCGACAAGAGACTTCTTGACGGCCGTTGCATTCAGAGGGGGACCGAGGGGACGCTCATCATCAGGGGACAGAGGGACACGGAAGTGACGAAAGACAAGAGTCAGGAGGCGGGATATGGGATGTGAGCAGATTTCGTGGACTTTTGGATACACTCGAAAGAATCCATCTTATCGAGAATGATACTAGCCCAGTTAATCTCGCTCCCCATGAAGATGGCGTAAATGAGCTTCAGAAATGGCTGGGATGGCAAGGAAGAAGAGCCGTACTTCGGAAGGAGGCACGACTTTAGAATAAGATTAAGCACCCAAGCATTCGGCTTGAAGGACTTCGAAGGCACGCCAATCATGGTAGGAGGAACCTCATGAAAGATCTCTGCGAGCATCACCTGATCAAGCTCAGAGATGTCGTCGACAGAAATATCAGACGGAAGAAGGCCAGACGAGGAGACACCAAGCAAATCTCCTAAGACTTCTGCCGTGAGGACAATCGGTGTCCCCAAGACAGTAGTCTCAATAGAGTGGGTCTCGTCGTACTGACCGCAAACCCTATTGGCGTAGAAGAGTTTGACAAGGCAAGGGTATGGATGTGGATTCGCCTTAGGGTCATACCGAAGATAATCGATAAGACCGCTAGACGAAATGAGATCAGCAAGGCCTGGGAAGTCAGAGAACTATACGAAGTGCTCCAACAACAGCTGACAGTGTTAGATATGGTTATATGCCACGAGACACAACGGGTCATCGCGACATAAAGAGATATCGACACCGCCAACCGGCATCAGAGCCTTCCCCTTAGGCTGACGAGTGGAAGAACGGGGTGGAGGAATAGGATCCCGAGCGGTACGCTCGGTCTCCGGAATGTATTCCGTGTCGGAATCGTCAGGAGGAGTGGGAGCACGGAATGAAGCTGGTGAAACGGGTTGCTTCCTAGGCTGAGATCGGGCTCGGGGTTTGGCAGTCGCCGTCCTCTTCTTCTTAAGAGGAGGCGAAGACGACGAAGGGTGGGTTCATTTCGATCGACGTTTGGGTTGCGGGGGGTCCGTAGAAGGTGAATCGACGGTCATAGGGATGGACGAGTAGGTTCGATCGGGATACGTGTTCTCGCCATAAGCGCCACGAGACACGAGCAATCAACACAAGAAATAAAATTCTAGAACCCTAAATACAAACCCTAGGCCGAATGAACTAGAAGAGAACCTAACCCTAAATGCTAAAATCAAACCCTAGGAGCGGTGAATGAACCCTAAACAGCTAGGAGAGGGAGGAGATACCTAGGGAGGAGAGAGATGGCCGGAGCAAGGTCGGTTGGTGGCCGGAAAACGATGAACGACGGCGGAGGGAGAGAGGAAGTCGAAAAGTTTTGGCTGAGAAAAGTATTTCGCATCGACTAGAATAGAGTCTAGTCAGTGCGGGGATGAAATAAGTCGATTGGAAGTCGAAAAGACGCGACTGTCCCCGTTGCATTTAGTCGGTCACAGTTCAAGCACTGACCGACTAGATGACGATCTAGTCGGTCGGCCAATGAGCTTGAACCGAATAAGTGCAAACAGTAACTGAAGCCAAATTTTAGAGCATGAGTTAGTCAGTCTAAGCTCATTCACTGACTGACTAGAACTGAATCTAGTCGGTCGGCCAATGAACTTGGACCGACTAAGAGAGTCCAAAATTTTGAAAATTGAAAATTTTGAGTTCTCTCCTAATCGCACTTGGACGAAACAACGTAATACTCTCATATATCATTATACTACCCCATTAAACATCAAAAATCTTGAATTTGACGTTCATGATTAAATCGAGTGAAAATTCCGAAAAATCACATAAAAATCAATAAAATTCCAATACATCAAGCATGAGCAAATATAAACGAAATTGAATATCATGCAAGATTATTGAGCATATGAATCCTAAATCGCGGATTCACCCATAATCCCCAATTCTCAACGCAACCGCACAAAGGAGTCTTCCTTTAGGGGTTTCGTGAAAATATCGACGATTTGCTTCTGGGTTTCAACGTACACTAGTATGATGTCCTTTTTAGCAACATGATCATCTAAGAAATGGTGACGGACATCTATGTGTTTAGAACGGGAATGGTGTACCGGATTCTTAAAGAGACATATTGCACTTTGGTTGTCCACCATGATAGGGCAAGTATCACAGTTTATACCAAAGTCTTTAAGTGTGTGTCTCATCCAAAGAACATGAGCACACGCGGCACCGGCGACAATATATTCCGCCTCGGTGGTTGAAAGTGATACGAAATTCTGCTTCTTGGAAAACCAAGAGACAAGAGAATTTCCTATAAAATGGCAAGTGCCACTAGTACTCTTCCTGTCGGATTTGCATCCCGCATAATCTGCGTCACTATATGAGATTAACTCATATGTGCTAGATTTTGGATAAAGTAATCCAAAATCAAGTGTGTAACTTAGATAACAGAAAATACGTTTTACCGCTACTAAGTGAGATTCCTTAGGTTGAGACTGATAACGAGCATATACACTTACGGCAAACATTATATCGGGCCTACTTGCGGTAAGATATAGTAAACTACCTATCATACCTCGATATAGACGAATGTCTACATCTTTACCGCCCGTATCCTTATCAAGATGCATAGTAGTGCTCATTGGAGTCTTCTTCTCGGAGGCATTCTCCATTCCAAATCGCTTAAGCAACTCCACCGTGTACTTCGTTTGGTGGATGAAAATTGCATCGTTCATTTGGCGAATTTGGAGACCTAAGAAATATTTGAGCTCACCCATGTGGCTCATCTCAAATTGATCCTTCATCACATTAGAAAACTCTTCGCAAAGAGCGAAGTTAGTAGCACCGAAAATGATATCATCAACGTAAATTTGAACTAAAATTATATCATTATTCTAATACTTAACAAATAATGTCGAATCAACTTCTCCCATTTTAAAACCCAAATCCAAAAGAAAATTCTTTAAACGGTCATACCAAGCTCGAGGAGCTTGTCTCAAACCGTAAAGTGCTTTCTTAAGTTTGAAAACGTGATTTGGAAATTTGTCATTTATAAAACCCGGAGGTTGAGAAACGTAAACTTCCTCAACAACATCTCCATTTAAAAACGTACTTTTTACATCCATTTGAAAGAGTTTAAAATCTTTATGGCATGCAAAAGACAATAATAATCTAATAGATTCTAATCTAGCTACCGGAGCAAAGGATTCTTCAAAATCAATACCTTCCTCTTGCCGATAGCCTTGAGCTACTAACCGAGCTTTGTTCCGGACGACGATTTGGTTTTCGTCGGTCTTGTTCTTGAAAATCCACTTCGTCTCTATGACGGTGTGGTTCTTCGATGGCAATGGAACAAGCTCCCAAACCTCATTCCTCTCGAATTGAATGAGTTCCTCCTCTATGGCAAGGATCGAAGCGCTATCTTCGCACGCCTCATTAATATTCTTTGGCTCAATCGAGGAGGCAAAGGCACAGTGAGCGAAGTAGTTCACTTGCGATCTTGTCTTGACACTATCATGAATATTGCCAATGACTTGCTCATGAGGATGGTCACGAACGGTATGAAGCCGTTTGGGAATTCCCTGATCACTAGGAACATTCTCAAAAGTTTCATTAGTCGGGTTAGTCTCAATAGAATCAATAGAGTTAGAATTACCAATTGAATCACATAAGATATCCATTGAGTCATCATCATTAGTAATTCTAGTTGGGACAAATCCTTCATTAAATGAGACATGAAGTGATTCCTCGATCGTTGAGGTTCGTTTGTTGTATATCCGGTAGGCTTTTCTATGGGAGGAATATCCAACAAATATCCCCTCATCGGATCTTGGATCAAATTTGTCCAAACTACCATACGTGTTTTTAATAAAACATTTTGCACCGAAAACACGAAAATGTTTAACTTGAGGCAACCTACCAAACAACAATTCATAACAAGTTTGTTTAGTGCCGGGCCTCAAAAGTATTCTATTAAACACATAGCAAGCGGTATGTACCAATTCCGCCCAAAATTTATGGCCAAGTTGGCTATCATCAAGCATAGTGCAAGCACATTCCACTAGCGTCCTATTCTTTCTCTCAACAACACCATTTTGAGGAGGTGCGCGAGGGAATGAAAAGGTGTGTGTAATACCAACTTCATCACAAAAAGTTGAGAAAGACTCATTCTCAAATTCTCCTCCATGATCACTACGAATAGTGACAATGGTGGTTCCAATGAGATTTTGTACTTTCTTAACAAATATTGTGAAGTTTTCAAAAGCATCATTTTTATTACACAATGAAAATACCCAAGTAAACCTAGAAAAGTCATCAACGATGACAAGTCCATATCTAGCATTACCTAATGAAGCAACTCTAGTTGGCCCAAATAAATCTAGATGTAATAGCTCTAGTGGCAGCTCAGAAGAAATGTTTTTCTTAGGTTTAAAAGACGATTTTGGAAGCTTGCCTCGTTGACACGAGTCACAAAAGATTTTCTTTTCAAAGACAAGCTTAGGGAAGCCTCTAATAGAATTTAACTTGGAAAGCTTAAATAGTGTTCCAAAGTTCACATGACCAAAACGTCGATGCCATAAGTGTTGTTCACTTGTGTTGGCAATGAGACATTGTTCATGTGATCTTGGAAGATCTAGGATATATATATCCGTATGGCGTGTGCCGGAAAATAATACATCATTAGTATTCTTATTCAAAATATGGTTCATTCCTTTCGCAAAGCTAACTTTGTAACCTTTGTCACAAAGTTGGCTTATTGAAATGAGATTGTAGTTTAATCCTTTAACAAGGTAAACATCAGTTATTAGAGGTTTAGAAGAATTACCCACTTTTCCAACACCTATGATGGTTCCGCTCTCGTTGCCTCCAAAGACTATCCGGTTTCCATTTGCAATGGGCACCACTCCGGAGAGCAATTGAGCGTCACCCGTCATGTGTTTTGAACACCCGCTATCGAGTATCCAATTATTCTTGGAGCCAAATTTGGATTTGTTGCTCCGTTTCTTTCTCTTGAGTATCTATAGATAGAAAATATCGTATCATGGTACCCAAGGTCATTGGGTCCAAAAGATTAGACCTTTGGAAGCCAAGTCCAATTGGACTTAGACTTCCCCACATAATTATCACTATGCACGACATTCATAAAATATGAATTCATATAAATTTGTTTTTCATTCATGCTTGTGTCCTTAGGGCTCCAAATAGTGAAAATTTTGGGAGCCTTAATCCTATTGGGAGCATGCATGCGTTGTTGATTTCTACGCGATGCATGTCGTGGATAGGCATAAGGAACATGATGAAATGGTGCACGATGATAAGTGTTCATATGATGATGTGAGTGAACATATGCATGTGTAGGAACACGTGCGTGAGGGTGTCTCATATGGTGTGCACGTGCCCGTGTATGCGGTGCATAAAAATCATCATATGTGTGAGCCGATGGAGTAGGATGTGTTTTCCTACGTGGCATGGTATTTGTGTACATATAGGCATGACCCTTCTTTGGAGGTCCACCCAAAGTGGGTTTCTTTCCAAAAGAGGGTGTTGTTGGATATGGAAGACGTTAGTACACCCTTGTAGGGGATGTACGAGGGAATACGGACCTCGAACGTCGCGTACACGAAGTCGTGTGCAAATGGAATATGTTCCCTTGCGGAGAGGATCTCTAGATTGATGGGAAAGTCGCATTATATGTGCATAAGTGCATGCGACATATGGCTAATAAAGGGGTAATATCTTAAGCTTATGTTGTACCATGCATATGGTACAACTTAAGCTTATAATGTGCCATGTATGATGGTACACCTTAGTTAAATTGTTCCAAAGGAACAATTACTCCTAAAATAACTACCTTGGGGGCTATAAATAAGACCCAAGGGTTAGCCATTTCCTTACACTTTTGCATGGCATTCTTGCATGCATTTTCATTCTAGCGAAGCTCTGCCGAAATCCTTCCTCTCCCTTTATCCAAGTTCTTAATCTAAAAGTAGAGATTTAGATTGTGGATTTAGTAGCCTTACTCCGTTCGTGAGAAGACTCGATCCGTCGTGGCGAATCCGAAGGCGAAGTTCTATGACTACCGTGCTGCATACGCAAGCGTAAGTCTCAACTTCATTTATCGATCCTAACTCTGTTTTGGCAGGATCCAACATTGGTATCAGAGCCATATGGGTTCGCCCCGGTCAAACCGTCGCCCCGTCGAAACTATGAAAGAGTCGTTGTCTTTTTCACGAATGGGTATCCTTCCATTACGGATATGGTAGGAACGCTTCGTGACGGAGAGAACGCAGTGGTTGTTCTTTTCACATTAGGGTCTTCTGTCATTACGGATATGGCAGGAACTCTCCGTGACGGGAAGAACCGACCGTTCATATCGTCAAACTCGCTCTCTTCATGGATGCTGAGTCTCCATTCATAGGGAATGGGCGCTCTCTTCATGTGGAGCGCGTGGTTTACGAATTTTTGAAGTGGGTTCATTTTTTGGCACACGGCCATTGGAGGACAACTACTTCCTCGACGAACGGGTGCTTCACCGGAGAAGAAGGTGGTGGTTATTCCCATCGGGGAAGATGAATTTTAGTGCATGTGCACCATGGCCAAATGGACAATGAAGGCCATGCACCCCCTCCCCATGCGGAGGGGGTTGGCTACGGCCAATAACCACCGCGGCAACCCCCTCCAGCGGGGGTGTGCGGCCACCCCCACACAAGGGGAGGCCGGCCATGGCCAAAGGGCCATGACCGGCCAAGGCAAAAATGGCCTTGGCCATGACCGGCCATGGCCAAGCCATGGCCGGCCATGGCCAGGCCAGCAGTGGCCGGCCAAGGCCAGGCCAGCAGTGACCGGCCAAGGCCAGGCCGGTAGTGGCCAGCCCCGGCCAAGGCCAGGGGCCGGCCTGGCCAGCCCTGGTGATCACTCCATATTTTACACCTTTTTCCCGCATGTTTTCACGCCATTTCGATTGCTCATATTGCGATTTTCACGAGTATTCGACGATATTGCGTTACTTTTCACTATTTCTTGTTTTTGTCGGATTTCAGGAAATATGGAGCGATCGGGAGCAAAAATGAGCTTAAGGAACTTGCACCCACTCCGGAGCGTCACCCAAGGCTCTTTTGAGGGCTATTCGTCGATGGGAGACAGGTGGAAGAAGAAGGAACTCCGTAGGAGCGACGAGGAGGAGAAACGGAGAAGATTGGGCATTTTAGCATGCCACTCGGCCGAGTGAAGGAGTCACTCGGCCGAGCAAAGAAGCCCGCTCGACCGGCCAGATCGGACACGCAGCAGATTGAGTATCAGCGTGCACTCGGCCGAGCATCGCCAGCCCACTCGGTCGAGCACAGAGACACCACTCGTCTGAGTGGTATCACGATGACGGCAAGCAAAAATCCCAAACTTACTGGAATCCGTCAGGCGATTGAGGGTTCCGACTCGGCCGAGTACCGAATGCCCCGCGGCCGAGTGAGTAAAGCCACTCGTCCGAGCCACCCCCGGAGACAGACCCCTGATGACCTTGAAGTTACTGAAATTTTACAGGGTCTATCACTCAGCCGAGTAGAGAAGCCCACTCGACCGAGTAGAGAAGTCAACTCGGCCGAGTGATGCCGAGGACACGCAGCGCCCAGATTTTCAGACAGCCTCCTACTCTTTTGAAATATGATATCATTCTAGCAATCAAAATATTTTTCTCATATTTTATATGGATAGTAGACTTCATGAAGGTTCCAACGCCACCAAGAACGCGCAAATCAGAGGTCGGATGAAATCTGGAGAATTTCTGTAAGTTGATGCTGCAGTGCTGGAATTTCCACTCTGCCGAGTGCGGCCTGGGCCCAGATTTTAAGTTGCGGTTTAGGCTGTTTTGGGCACGAATTTGAGGGGTTTTCTAGGGTTATTTGCTAGGGTTTTGGGAGAGTATTTAAGGGTTTTGTAGCCGCCATTAGAGGGGGATCCCCCATTATGTTTTCTTAGCCCCCATATGTTCTTCTTAGGATTATTTTAGAGGTTAGGCCATGCCCTAGGCCCCCTCTTGGATCAAAAAGCTTGTATTTTGGATTGAAGATCTTCATCAAGCTAAGTATTTTCTTCTTTTTATTTGAATCTTTGTTTTTCTATCTTTTTGTATGCAAGCAATGATTTCTATCGATTCTCATATCCTTATTGCTATGCTAGAGTAGATTTATTGTTCTAGGGTTTGGGGATGAACCCTATGGATCTAATTTCATATTTGTGAAGAATGAATTCTAAATTGCTAGAATTGCTAGGAGGTTAGGTTGTGATTGATTTCCTACTGATAGCTAGGGATTTCCATCGATTTGGGATTTGCAAGAGATTGGATTCTAATCGATGGGAAGGCCTAGAAATTCGATTTAGGTTTACAATTGGGTTTCTCTAGATTTGGTTTGCAAGAGATTGGACCAAAGCTAGGATTTTTAATTGTAAATCTATACACATATTCGTTTGCAAGAGATTGGACGAATACGAACTATCACAACCTAGATCGTAACTCGAGTTTGCACGAGAGTGGGCTCGAGGGGCGATTGAACGATGATGTCGATCCTCATGCTAGTGGCTTAGGTTAGGGTTTGCAAGAGATTGGGCCCTAACCTAGGTTTGCTATAGACCGGCAATAGCGTGAGAGCGTGAGCTTGGTTCTACATTAAGTTGCGACTAGTTCACCTCAACGCAAGTCTAGTAATATTGAGATTCACTATTAACAATGATGCATGACGGTCCGTAGTGGGGATTCCCTAGCCCTAGACGCCTTTATTTGATTTTATATCCCCATACTTTGCACGACGATTGTGACAGGATCCCCGCAAGGCAAATTCCCTCTTTTATTATATTGTATTTAAATCGATATTTGACCGATTTCTTTATCATCGACACCGACATCCACCACCATTTCCATTATATCATTCCATAACCATCTCCACCAATAAAACATTCGTAGTCAAACCAACCTAGGATAGATTGGAGCTCAACACCACCTCCTCGTGTTCGATACCCGCTCGCCACTACGCGGTGCGCTTGCGGTAAAACTACAACCGTCGCTCCGGGAAGTGTATACAGGGCGCGATCAAGTTTTTGGCGCCGTTGCCGGGGAGGTGTTTCCCGTTGGGTGCCAATTTGTCACAATTAGGTTGATTAGACTACGAAAAAAACCTATCAAAAGGAAATTTTCACCCCCGCCACCATTATTATCATTTCTATATTCTTTTGTGCCACTGATATCTTTTCTCCAGGTATTTATCTTTGTTGATCAGGTGCTATGGATTATACTACGTGGACCACAGATTTTGATCAGAGTGCTCAGATGGGAGAGTACTATTTTGATGAAAGTGCTCAGATGGGAGAATACTTTTTTGAGGAGACGCACTGGCCCGAGCTTGATGAGAAACAAATGATCTTTTTTGATGAGATGCATGCACACCAGGTTGAAATGCAAGCCGGGCTTAAAAAGAGTAACCTTCTATTGGAACGGGTGAAGAGGCAACTTGAAATGAATGCGCTCATGTTTAAGGTTGCGACGATTCCCAAAGATATCAGTTCTGTTCCTTCATCTTATGGGCAAGAAGCATCTCCAATCATATTACCAGAGCCAGAATGTGCCACTGTCGATCCCACATCCTACAATACAGCTGTTGCATATGAAGAGTGGATGGATGAAGATACAGTGGAGGAAGCAGAAATTGAGCCACCAGCGCAGCCAGAGGATGATGGATTTAAGAGATTATTGGAGGGTCTCTTGGAGTCAGTGAGGTTCACCAGTTCAGAGAGCACTACAGCAGGTGATGCATTTGAGCTACGATTTACAGATTTTGTTATGAACCGTGTTTCAACTGCAGGAACAATTGAGGAGGACATCCATGTCAGTCTTGAGGGGGATAGACTATATTTTTGGATTGCTTGCGGGCATTCCCGTCCACATGATACATCCCCACAAGTTGACACACCTGAGCAGCCAGCATCACCATCCCAGAGAGAGCCTACATTGATAGTTGATGAGAAGGCAAATGAGCACACTATCGAGCCAGAGCATGCTTTTGAGGAGGCCTTACACACAGAGCCAGAGCTTATCACCGAGGAGGTCATGCATCGGGACGAGGACACAGCCATTCATGAGGATCCCGAGCACTATCCTCCTACATTAGAGCTTCTGCAGCCACCTCATCCTCCCACTGACGTAGAGGACTACCCCACAGAGCTTTTGGCCCCCCTTCAGGGAGATCTCTTTACTCCCTCGCCCTTTATCTTTGATTTCCCTCCAGTGTATGATGTTTTTTATAATTCATCGTGCCTTTTGCAGGATTCATATACATACGATCAAGAGGTACGATGGGACGTATATGAGGAGGAGAGCGAGGAGTTAGCACCCATGTGCACATATGAATATGATCAAGGGGTGCACTGGGATGAGTCTGACGATGATGAGGAGCATCTTGATGGGGTCCACATCTATGATCTAGATTTACCTGAGCAGCATAGAGAAGACACCGTGGAGACAGCTATCACGGCACGTGAGGATATTGAATTATTTCCAGGGAAGTATCGTCCACCATTATTTATTCCGTACATTTCTATAGACGATTCTCTTTGGGATACTTTTATTATGAGGGTGAATTTTTTGCGGCGAACTGATGCATCCTATTCTCTGCAGGGTACAGGTGGAGTCCTTGTGGGAATGCTGGAGGATGCATTGCTGGAGTTCGTTGGTGTTCGTGGACGCATGCACCTGGCGGAGCCACGGAAAGAGCAGGTGGAGCAGTTGCCTGCACCGACAAAGATACGGGATCCGCCTTTTGCTATAGGTGATATCAATCCAGTAGTGTAGAAATTTTTATGCTTTCAATAAACCCGAATCCTCTCGACAGCGAAAGGACCGTATAGTTTGATTGAATAAATATCACCTCTTATGACGGCAACAAAATTTTTACACCCCAAACCCATTATATATATTAATTGCCCCTTCATATTTTGATGTGTCACATCCTTTTGCTCACCACATTCGAGCATTTCTTTCAAGTGAAGCCTTACTTTCTTATTCGTTTGACTTGGTCACGCTTTGCAGAGCCATGACATTTTTGGTCAAGTCACTTGAATAGGATTGTTTGGTATAAGCTTGGGGGAAAGCGCTCTCATGCATCATTGTATGTGCATGTAGTTGCATTAGGATTTCATGTCATTCATTTCATCATTTTTCATTCACCTCCCTCATATTTATCGTTGTTCCTCGTATTTTCCCTTTTTATGATCACATTGAGGACAATGTGATGTTTAAGCTTGGGGGAGTGCATTTCCATGCCATTTAGATGCATTAGTTGCATTTTTACTTTATTTTAGGGTTTTTTTTTTTAATTTTCCAAATTTTTTGCATCATCTTTTTGATTTTTCCATCTTATTTTCCTTTTATGTGCGTTCATGCATCATGTTGTGTGCTAGTTTTTCATTTCTTTCCTCTCTTTTATTTTTTCTTATTTCTTTATTTTCCTTTCTCTTCTTTTGCTAGATGTGTTCCTTATGATGACATCTCTTATTGCTTTAGCAACCATCACGATGCTTATTATTCTTTGCCATGCTACTTAGAGTATTCCATAGTCTTGCTATTCACATGTGCTTGCAAATCTATTTCTCTTGATGACCCCTCTAAGCGATCGCATGATATTCATTGAAACTGAATGTATGGATTAGTGTTTGGTATACTTTTGTTGGAAATGCACCAAGATTCACGCATCATTAGTATATCTGAAGCATCAGTTTTATTGTCTTATTCACCTTTTGTTGCATGCCTGATATGGTTGTAAACTTTACTGCTTGACTTCACTATTTATTGAAATGACTGAGAATATCCATGCTTACATATGGGTTTTAGTTGAAGTATTATTTTATTGAACCGTTCGTGCACATCTTATAGTGAACCGAGTGTTACATTATTTCTTTCTCCACATATATCTTTTTATTCTCTACATGGCACTTGAGTTCACCTCCTAAAGCTACTTATATCGCATCTATTTCCCAAAAATCCCCACAAAAGAAAAAGTTAGCTCCAAAAAGTGCAAAAAGACAAAAAGGAGCCAAAATTCAAAAATACAAATCAAATTGCTCCTACAAAAATCCAAGAGGAAAAATGAGAAACAAAGTCCAAAAGAAAAAAAATATTTCTCTATCTCATTATTGGAACCACAAAATACTTGGGAAAACCAAGGCAAAAATCCCATTTTCCACTATTATATTCCTTTGGATGCGACGCCTCAAGCTAAGCTTGGGGGGTGAATTCATTTGACCAAATGAGTGAGTATGACATTAGAGTGGAGACGTGCATGAATGGGAATATTCGATAATGCTTAGACTTTGCAAAATATATTAGATATGGAGATTTTTCATGATTTGAAATAAATATGTGAATGCCATGACTTTTATTCTATTCTCTATTGCATGCTTGGTGTGTATCTTATATGCTTCATTTATAACTTTTGATTGAAAAGTGCATCGCTAACATTTGTATATTAAATTCTATGAAATGCGTGACGTGGATATGAATTGATTGTATGAATTTAGAGAGTCCCTCTTATTGTTCTTAAAAGCTTGCAAGTGCCATGTTTAAGTAAGATATGAAATCTTTATAGCATGTGATTTGTACTTCCCAAGTTATCGTGATGTGTAGCTTATGGCTTGAGATCTGAGAGAATAATCTAGCGACCCCTTCCACTTCGTATTCTTTTTCATTTTTTCCTTATTTTTACCCTTCGGGTTCGCCTTCTACTTGTCTTCCTCGAGGACGAGTAAGAGGTAAGCTTGGGGGATTTTGATCACTCCATATTTTACACCTTTTTCCCGCATGTTTTCACGCCATTTCGATTGCTCATATTGCGATTTTCACGAGTATTCGACGATATTGTGTTACTTTTCACTATTTCTTGTTTTTGTCGGATTTCAGGAAATATGGAGCGATCGGGAGCAAAAATGAGCTTAAGGAACTTGCACTCACTCCGGAGCGTCACCCAAGGCTCTTTTGAGGGCTATTCGGCGATGGGAGACAGGTGGAAGAAGAAGGAACTCCGTAGGAGCGACGAGGAGGAGAAACAGAGAAGATTGGGCATTTTAGCATGCCACTCGGCCGAGTGAAGGAGTCACTCGGCCGAGCAAAGAAGCCCGCTCGACCGGCCAGATCGGACACGCAGCAGATTGAGTATCAGCGTGCACTTGGCCAAGCATCGCCAGCCCACTCGACCGAGCACAGAGACACCACTCACCCGAGTGGCATCACGACGACGGCAAGCAAAAATCCCAGACTTACTGGAATCCGTCAGGCGATTGAGGGTTCCGACTCGGCCGAGTACCGAATGCCCCGCGGCCGAGTGAGTAAAGCCACTCGTCCGAGCCACCCCCGGAGACAGACCCCTGAGGACCTCAAAGTTACTGGAATTTTACAGGGTCTATCACTCGTCTGAGTAGAGAAGCCCACTCGACCGAGTAGAGAAGTCAACTCGGCCGAGTGATGCCGAGGACACGCAGCGCCCAGATTTTCAGACAGCCTCCTACTCTTTTGAAATCTTCTATCATTTCAGCAATCAAAATTTTTTTCTCATATTTTATATAGATAATAGACTTCATGAAGGTTCCAACGCCACCAAGAACGCGCAAATCGGAGGTCGGATGAAATCTGGAGAATTTCTGCAAGTTGATGCTGCAGTGCTGGAATTTCCACTCGGCCGGGTCACATGTTCCACTCGGCCGAGTGCGGCCTGGGCCCAGATTTTAAGTTGCGGTTTGGGCTGTTTTTGGGCACGAATTTGAGGGGTTTTCTAGGGTTATTTGCTAGGGTTTTGGGAGAGTATTTAAGGGTTTTGTAGCCGCCATTATAGGGGGATCCCCCATTATGTTTTCTTAGCCCCCATATGTTCTTCTTAGGATTATTTTAGAGGTTAGGCCATGCCTTAGGCCCCCTCTTGGATCAAAAAGCTTGTATTTTGGATTGAAGATCTTCATCAAGCTAAGTATTTTCTTCTTTTTATTTGAATCTTTGTTTTTCTATCTTTTTGTATGCAAGCAATGATTTCTATCGATTCTCATATCCTTATTGCTATGCTAGAGTAGATTTGTTGTTCTAGGGTTTGGGGATGAACCCTATGGATCTAATTTCATATTTGTGAAGAATGAATTCTAAATTGCTAGAATTGCTAGGAGGTTAGGTTGTGATTGATTTCCTACGAATAGCTAGGGATTTCCATCGATTTGGGATTTGCAAGAGATTGGATTCTAATCGATGGGAAGGCCTAGAAATTCGATTTAGGTTTACAATTGGGTTTCTCTAGATTTGGTTTGCAAGAGATTGGACCAAAGCTAGGATTTTTAATTGTAAATCTATACACATATTCGTTTGCAAGAGATTGGACGAATACGAACTATCACAACCTAGATCGTAACTCGAGTTTGCACGAGAGTGGGCTCGAGGGGCGATTGAACGATGATGTCGATCCTCATGCTAGTGGCTTAGGTTAGGGTTTGCAAGAGATTGGGCCCTAACATAGGTTTGCTATAGACCGACAATAGCGCGAGAGCGTGAGCTTGGTTCTACATTAAGTTGCGACTAGTTCACCTCAACGCAAGTCTAGTAATATTGAGATTCATTATTAACAATGATACATGACGGTCCGTAGTGGGGATTCCCTAGCCCTAGACGCCTTTATTTGATTTTATATCCCCATACTTTGCCCGACGATTGCGACAGGATCGCAGCAAGGCAAATTCCCTCTTTTATTATATTGTATTTAAATCGATATTTGACCGATTTCTTTATCATCGACACCGACATCCACCACCATTTCCATTATATCATTCCATAACCATCTCCACCAATAAAACATTCGTAGTCGAGCCAACCTAGGATAGATTGGAGCTCAACACCACCTCCTCGTGTTCGATACCCACTCGCCACTACGCCGTGCGCTTGCGGTAAAACTACAACCGTCGCTCCGGGACGTGTATCTGGGGCGCGATCACCTGGCAGTGGCCATGGCCGGCGCCCTGGCCTCGGCCAGGGCCTGGCCTCGGCCAGGGCAGAGGCCCTGGCCGGAGAAATTTCAGACCATTATCATTGGTCGACCAATTCGGGTGTTTTGGTCGACCAATTCGGCAAAAGGCCTTGGTCGAATGTGAACGTGCCGACTAGCCCATACGGGGCCAAACGACAGTCGTCTGCATCAAAATTCTCTCATACGGGGGGAAACGCCTGGATCCATACAGGAGCCGGCGACGATAGTTTGCAGAAAAATCCCAAAAGGGGGATCCGACCTTAGCACGGATACGGCTCATTCCCGACAAATGGTCAGGAAGTGATGAATGTTTCACTAGTATCATAAGGGTACTAAGATGAAATATATTTTTTTTTTGAAAAATACGTTTTCATACATTTTGAAAAATACGTTTTCAAAAACGCTTTTCCGCTGCGAAGTACTGTAAGAGTACTAACATTTGATAAAGTGAGGGAGAAATATTGAAAGTTACTCTAGATGGTGATTGGAAACATAGTGACCTTTCCGATTCTAGAGTAACATCTTCAATATTTTTCGAAAGTAACTTATCAAATTATAAATATCATTCCAAGTGGGAGTTGAAATTAGAACGATCCAAATGGGATATTCTACTATCACTTCAAATGGGAATTGTATTTTAAGAATTTTCAATGCAATTTTTTTTATCAAACCTTTGGTTTTATGTCTTTTGCAGCATTTTAAAAGTAAAATGTCTTCCGCTTCAAAGAATATCGTCGCTGAGTTAAACAGAGGTGAAAAACTCAACGGCGATAATTACAAACTTTGGTCCATCAAGATACAATATGTTCTAGAGGAGCAAGAAGTGCTCAAAACTCTAAAGAACGTTATGATTGAACCCGAGTTGGGCACTACGGCCCAACACCGACGAGACAAGGAAGCTTTTGATGCTTGGTCTCGGAAGAACAAGATAGCGCGCATTACGTTATTAAGCAGTATGGCTGATGACATAATGCGCATCTTCCGAGAACATGACCTAGCCATGGACATATGGTCCAAGCTAGAGGAGAAGTTCGGTGGCACATCGGTGTCCAAACTTCGCTCCTTAACTATAAGGTTCGATTCATATAAGAAACGTCCAGATCATTCCATGGGGAAACATCTGCGACATATGGCGAACCTTATCTCAGAGTTAAAGGACGCAGGTCATGTGCTCACTGATGAGCAACAAATCCAAGCAGTTATACGTTCCCTACCAAATGGGTGGGATCAAATGAAGATGCATCTCACTCACAATGAGAGCATCAAGACCTTCAACGATGTTTCCAAGCACCTCGAATTAGAGAAAGAGCGGCTTGCGGCTGTCAAGCCAAGTACAGAAGTGCACATGGTTGCTAGTTCCTCACACGGGGGAAAGAAACGGAAAGATCGTTCAAAGTTCACTAATGAACGTAATAAGCAACCTGAGTCTACCAAGAAACCCAAAAATAAGGGTGGGCACAAGAAATGCACAAGAAGAAAGACTTGAAGAGGATCAAGTGCTTCAAGTGCAACAAGCTCGGTCACTATGCTCGTTCGTGTACGAGTGGAGGCGACGAGGTAACTTGTAAATATACTAGTTACATATGTGTTTCTAGTTCAATATTTCTTGTGGAATCTAATCCATTTTGGATAATTGATTCAGGTGCCACCGACCACATAGCAAGGGACAGACGGTCCTTCGTGGAGTATCACCGGATACCCCAAGGAACGAAGTGGATCTATGTAGGAAACAACACACGTGTTGAAGTGAAAGGCGTTGGGACTTGCAAGCTAGTCTTGGACAACGGCCGCACTCTCCTACTTCATGATGTCCTCTTCGCTCCAGATATTCGAAGGAATATAATTTCTGTGGTCGTATTAATGGGTCTTGGCTATAACTGGTTTTTTCATGATTGTAATGTGGACTTAAGTTGTAATAATACTCTTATTGGTACTGGGTTTGTATTTAAAGGATTTATTGTAATGAGTACAATGTATGATTCCTCATGTAATGAAAATTTCCTTACTGCAAATTCTAAGACTTATGAGTCTGATGTGATTTGTTGGCACGCAAGGCTTGGTCATATTGGACCAACGCGTATGGATAGACTTGCCAAACGTGGCCTTCTATCCAATGTTTCAAAGGTTGAAATGTCGACCTGCGAACATTGCCTTGTGGGGAAATCTTGTCGCAAGCCGTTTGGAACCGGCACAAGGGCCGAGGTTCCATTACAGCTTATCCATTCGGACATATGTGGTCCGATGAATGTCAAGACAAGACGCGGAAAGTCCTATTTCATCACTTTTATTGATGATTTCACCCGATTCGGACATATCTATTTGATATCCCACAAAAGTGAAGCTTTGGCTTGCTTTAAAAACTATATGAGTTTAGTGGAGAATCAATTAGAACGCAAGATTAAGGTCTTGCGAACCGATAGGGGCGGTGAATATCAATCAACAAGTTTTAAGGAACTTTGTGATGAAAAAGGCATAGTACAACAGGTAACTATGTCTTATACTCCTCAACAAAACGGTGTTGCAGAAAGGAGAAATAGGACTTTAATGGAAATGGTCAGTTCAATGATGGCGCAAGCTAACTTGCCAATCACCTTTTGGGGTGATGCATTATTGACGGCCGCTTTCATTTTAAACCGCGTACCCTCGAAATCAGTTAGCTCCACTCCTTATGAGTTGTGGAACCAAAGGTCTCCTGACTTAAACATTTTGAAACCTTGGGGTTGTGCATCCTACGCACATATTTCCTCCCATAAGTATGGCAAACTCGGGCCAAGGGGAAGGAAATGTATCTTTATACGATACGTAGAAAACTCCAAAGGTTATGTTTTTGTTAGTCAGGAAGACAATGGTGGGCTAATTGAGTTTGAGTCGAGGGATGTCACTTTCTTGGAAAACGAGTTTCCAAGACAGGGCGAGATAAGTCAGGACTTATCTCTATTTGAGATTTATGATCAAGAAGGATTACCTCATTCGAGTGGGAGAATTCTTGGTGAAAACGAAAATACGTTTCAACCTTCACCAATGGATTAAACGAATGACGATTATCCTATTCCATACGGGAATAATGATCCAAGTGGGAGCAATTCTAACGACATTCCAAGTGGGAGTGATATTAGAATTGATCTAAATTCGAGTCAACAAGGACTTGAAGAATCTCAAATACGACGTAGTAGTCGTACAAGGTTGGCTCCTCTAAGATTTGAGGATGAATTTCCGCAAACCTTTATGACTTTACTACAAGAAGATGACGAGCCTGATACTTTCAAACAGGCCGTATCTTGCCCTGCTAAAGACAAATGGATGGAAGCGATGCAAGAGGAGTTAGAATCCATGAAAGTTAACCAAGTCTGGGACTTAGTTGACTTACCCAGAGGACGAAGAGATATTTGGAACAAATGGGTTCTCAAGATCAAGCATAAGGCTGATGGCTCTATTGATAGATATAAAGCTCGCCTTGTCGCGAAAGGTTTTACGCAACAGGAAGGGATAGACTACGAAGAGACCTTCTCACCTGTTGTTCGTTTTATCTCAATTCGCCTGATTCTGGCAATGGTAGCTTGCTTAGACCTCGAATTACATCAAATGGATGTAAAGACTGCCTTTCTCAATGGAGAATTGGACGAGGAGATCTATATGGATCAACCAACAGGGTTTGTAAAAGAAGGAAACGAACATAAGGTTTGTAAACTTCTTAAATCCATATATGGTCTTAAACAATCCTCGAGGCAATGGTATATACGATTTCAAGAGGTTGTCTTATCAAATGGATTTTCCATGCTTGATGAAGATAACTGTGTATATATCAAGAGGAATAAGAACAAGTATGTTATTATGTCTCTATATGTAGATGACATTTTAATAGCCGGAAATGACAAGAGCTTTGTGATGGATATCAAGGCTTGGCTTTCATCAGTTTTTGAGATGAAAGACATGGGAGAAGCCGCATATATCCTTGGAGTTAAGATTTCAAGGAATCGTTCAAAGAAACTTCTTTCTCTTTCACAGGAGACTTATATAAAGAAGGTTCTAGAACGTTTTAATATGCAGGACTGCAAGTCCATTGATACTCCAATAAGCAAGTGCGACAATTTATGTCTGAAATCATGTCCGAAGAACCAAAAAGAGAAGGAGGTTATGGAAAAAGTTCCATATTCCAGTGCAGTTGGTAGTCTAATGTACGATATGATGTATACAAGACCGAACATCTGTTTTGCCGTTGGAATGGTAAGTCGTTACCAATCCAACCCAGGGCAAGTACACTGGAAAGCGGTTAAGAGGATAATGCGGTATCTCAAAGGAACTGCAGACTTTGCTTTATGCTATCAAGGAGATGCCTTGAGGCTCGAAGGCTACACTGATGCTGATTGGGCGAGTGATCTCGATGAGCGACGATCAATCTCAGGATATATTTTTCTACTCGGATCTGGTGCAATATCCTGGAGTAGCAAGAAACAATCCTGCATCGCACTTTCAACCATGGAAGCCGAGTTTGTAGCATTTAGCATGGCAGTCCAAAAGGCTGTTTGGCTTAGGAAGTTCTTAGACAGGCTAATTAATGCAAGTGACTCAGATGCTGTACCTATACACAGAGACAGTCAAGCATCTATAGCCTATGTCAAAGATCCGAAATTCTATTGTAAGACCAAACACATAGATATCAGCTACAAATTTGCAAAAGACTATGATAAGACCAAGAAGGTAGACATAAGGTACATATCTACGCATGAGATGATAGTGGATCCGCTTACGAAGGCTATCCCCAGAGATGTGTTTTACAAACACTTATCATCTCAAGGATTGCGTAAGAGCTGAGTTGTACCAATGTAAATTCCCATGTCTGTAAATGATCAAAATTAATAAAAGAATAAGTTCTTTTTCAAACATTGCATATGAATTTCTTAAGAAATGTTTGTGTACATTTTTGAAATCTCAGCTGAATTCTAGTATGTCGGACAGATTGAGGTTGGCTCTCTCACATGAGCAACCGCCTTATTCTATCAGACGGATGGAATAGAGATGAGACCTGTTTGAAGTCAAAATCATCAGACGGATGATTTAAGAGTCATGACTTAAACAAAATGGTCGCATGAAAGATCTGCATCATATGGATGCTTACAAAAGATCTAAGAGGATTTTTTTTGAAATCCTATCTGTCTAAATGCGAGATGTGAGTCCAAAGGATTATTTGAGTAGAATAAGGGACTCAAAGTCAGACATTGTGGTGTCTGATCATCATCCTTACAACATCATTGAGACATACACTCCCTGGGAAAGGAGCGATGTTGTAATACGTGTTCATACCACGTATGCATTTCGACCACTGAGTTAGTAGCAATAGTGTTTGCTATTATGTGAGACTCAAAGGCCATATGGGCCTTAACTCTTACCCTCAAGGACTCCAATTGGTTCCTTTAGATTTGACAAGATGATCGCTATCTTAGCGTGTTGCTAATGGGCTATGATAATTCGGCTCGGCAGGGCACGTTAGAAAAGCGAATCAAGTCAAGATCAGAAGGTTCGCAAGAAGAGGAAGATTGATTTCATATTCACATTTGGACTTTAATGATTCAAAGCTGGCCAGCCAATTGTGATCCAGATGGGATTCAATTGTTGAATATAAAGTATAAGAAATGTGAAGAAATAATATAGGGTAAAGCATGCGTTGAACTACTCAACTTTACACCTTCGAGGTCGTTGTGTATCTCTAACAAGTGCACAACAACAGACTCTACGCGCATGATGGTCGCACGGTCTATTTCTCGGTATGATAGATGAAAGAACTAAGAGAAAGACGTTCTCTTACAATCCCCTCAAGTGTGAGTGGGAGATGTTGGATATGGAAGACGTTAGTACACCCTTGTAGGGGATGTACGAGGGAATACGGACCTCGAACGTCGCGTACACGAAGTCGTGTGCAAATGGAATATGTTCCCTTGCGGAGAGGATCTCTAGATTGATGGGAAAGTCGCATTATATGTGCATAAGTGCATGCGACATATGGCTAATAAAGGGGTAATATCTTAAGCTTATGTTGTACCATGCATATGGTACAACTTAAGCTTATAATGTGCCATGTATGATGGTACACCTTAGTTAAATTGTTCCAAAGGAACAATTACTCCTAAAATAACTACCTTGGGGGCTATAAATAAGACCCAAGGGTTAGCCATTTCCTTACACTTTTGCATGGCATTCTTGCATGCATTTCATTCTAGCGAAGCTCTGCCGAAATACTTCCTCTCTCTTTATCCAAGTTCTTAATCTAAAAGTAGAGATTTAGATTGTGGATTTAGTAGCCTTACTCCGTTCGTGAGAAGACTCGATCCGTCGTGGCGAATCCGAAGGCGAAGTTCTGTGACTACCGTGCTGCATACGCAAGCGTAAGTCTCAACTTCATTTATCGATCCTAACTCTGTTTTGGCAGGATCCAACAGGTGTGTACGAGGAGGAAGCACCCTTAGTAGATGAACTACCAATAGAGTGTTTGCTCCCACTTGTTGAAGCATCGGAAGTTGGCCTAACAAAGGTAGTGGCCGACTTGGATGAATTTCCCAACTTATACCCCAAGCCAATGTGGTGATTGGCCGGAAGTAAGTCATTTAGGATATTATCCAAATGGTCCTTACCTTTATTGAATTTATTAATTCGGCCTAATGTGCACTCATATTTCTCGGTGAGAGAATGCATCGAAGCATCCAAAGTGGATACTTGCGATGTGAGTACACAAACACGAGATTTGAGATTCTCATTCTTAATACTCAAAGTTGAGTTTCGAGAAATCAAATCCGACATCTCATGTTCATCTGATTCCTCAATATGAACATGTTCAAGTTGAGATTTGAGATTTACAATCTCATTTCTCAACTCTTCAACAACGGTGTCGTTGTTGGTGATGATAGGTTTAGGCGAGGCTTATATGCTAGCTAAATCATCTTTTACCTTAGTATATCTATTTACTAATTTAGTGTATTTAGACCATATTTGCTCATTAACATTTCTAAGTTCATCCATTGTTACCTCATCGCCTTCATTGTCGCTATCATCGGAGAATGAATCTTTATCTTGCTCCTCTCTAGCCATGAAGCACATGTGTGCTTGCTCCACTTGCTCATCGTCCGAATCTCCACTTGAGGAATCCTCGGAGTCGGTGAATGTCCCAACAAGTCCCTTTTTGTACCCTTTCTTGTACTTCTTGGACTTGTCAAATTTTGGCGCCTTCCACTTTTCCTTTTGCTTGTTTTGAGGACACTCCGCTTTCATGTGTCCTGGCTTATTGCATTTAAAGCACAACGGAGAGGAGGCGTTAGAAGAACTAAATTTAGACTTGTTCTTAAAATTACCTTTCCGGAAGAACCGGTTGAACTTCTTTCCCATGAGTGCCATGGACTCCAAGTCCAACTCATCTTCCGAGTCTTCATCATCGGTAGATGTAGATGTTGATGGAGCGGACTTGAAAGAAATAGCCTTTTTCTTTGGCTCGTCTTGCTTCAAGTAGGACTTCATCTTGTCCTGCAACTTTAGCTTACTATCATTGCGTACTGCGTAAGACATCAAGGTACCCATTAGTTGCACGACCGTATAAGTTTTCATATCATTACCTTCCTCGATGGCGAAGGTATGTTTCTCCCAACAAGAAGGAAGTCTATTGATGATCTTCGAGACTTTCTCCTTTTGGGTGTAGGTCTTACCAAGAGCCTCCAACTTGTTGGTGATGTCGACGAAGCGAGCATAGTACTCCTTCATCTTCTCACCCTGTAGCATATGAAATAACTCGTAATCTTTATTTACTACTACTAGTTTGGAGTCTCTTACCCTACTTGTTCCTTCATGCAATATGAGGAGGGAGTTCCATATTTGATATGCACTCTTATATGTGCATATCTTATTGAAGTCCTCGGGCTCCAAAGCGCATTGCAAGGCGTTCATTGCCTTGGCATTGCTTACCTCCGCGACGACCTCCGCGGTAGTCCACTTCTCGAAATCTTCTTCGGCGGGCTCGACATACTCCTTCATCGTGGCCCTCCATAGTGAAGCACTCCGGAGGAAAGTTTCCATCCGACATTTCCAGTACCCGTAGTTGGTACCGTTGAAGAAGAGAGGCCACGTCGAGGAGTGTCCTTCCATCACCGAAGACGCTCCTTCACGGTTCCTGAAGGTGCTGTAGTCGGAAGGTGGACGAACGGTCTTGTTGTCGTTGGCAGACATAGTTAGGTACTTGGCTCTGATAACAAATGTAATGCCCTACGAAGCTACTGCACCAGTACTAGAGGGGGGTAAATAGTACTTTAAAATAATTAAGAGGATAATTCCTAATTATCTTGCAAACTCTAACCAACAATGCGGAAATGCGGAAATGCGGAAATGTAAATATAGACAACAAATAAAATCAATCGCAAACAAATGATTTAACGGGTTCGGATCCACCCAAGTCTCCCCGACTTGTTCCCGGTGATCCTACGTCCCAAACACCCGGATCCCCTCCGAATACTAGAGTTAGAAACCTCTAACCCTAGATTTGCACTATGAAATTCTTGTAGAAAAACCTCTACAAGACCAAATCATACACAAAGTAATTGTGACTCCCACAACCCGGGATCTCACTCACTCTCATAATCGAGAGTAAAACACTTACAATATGAAAGTAAATGAAATAGAAATTCTTACCGACAAAATCCTATACCTTGAGTAAAACTTACGATTTAGGGCAAAACAGATTTTGGGGAAGATGAAGAGGCACCAAACCCTAGCTCCAAATAGATGACCAGCAATGGAGTCCTAGGTGGATGTTGGTGACCTAGAATCAAGCAGTTGGCTTGGAAGGCTCACAATCAATGAATCTCTCTTTTGAAATAAGAGTGAGGGAGAGATTCTTGAGAGAATGGAAGAGCTTTGAATGAGGATTAAATGCTTCTCTTTTGATCTCTAAACTTCTCTTAATATTAGCCTTGAGTGCAATGAATGCAGCACTCCAAGTATATATCGGATAGAGGAAAGAGAGAGAAAAAATCGTGGCAATTAAAGCTCCAACGGCTCTATTCTGAACCAGACTAGTCGGTCAAAGAAGGATCACTGACCGACTAGTTCATCAACTAGTCGGTCGGTGATACAACGTAGACCGACTAATGGTTGAACAGCCAAAAGGTCAAAGTACAGGAGATGACAACTAGTCGGTCTAAGAAGACTTGCCGACCGACCAGTTTCACAACTAGTCGGTCGGTGAATGGTCTTTGACCGACTAACAGTCGAAATAGAGAAGGCTGTCTTCAAGTTGATTTAGTTGGTTTAAGAACAAATGTTGACCGACTAGTTCATCAACTAGTCGGTCGACAAACGTTCTTTGACCGACTAACGATAAACAGTAAGTTGGCATGTACAGTAGAAGCTCAACTAGTCGGTCTAAGAAGAAACACTGACCGACTAGTTTCATAACTAGTCGGTCGGTGAACCTTCTTTGACCGACTAACTGTAAACAGTAAGTGAGCTAGAATTGAAGGAGGCAAACTAGTCGGTTCAAGAAGCTTTGCTGACCGACTAGATCACCATCTAGTTGGTTGGTTCTTCTTCTTGAACCAACTAACATGCACAAGAAGTCGCGAAACGAAGCGCGAAGCTTCGGGAAAGTTTGTATGGACTTCTCCTAAGATCCTAGCTCTAAGATATGAGTGTTATGAAGATTAAAACGTAAGACCTACTCAAGGCTTAACACTATACGAAAGAAGCTAGAAGACTATAAATAAAACTTGATGAACCGTCTTCAAAAGCTTCAATCGAATCTTCATGACTTCAATAAACGTCCTTGAGCTTCAACGAAGCTTTAGGCATACGATCACGCGCTTTGAGAAGTCTTGAGACGTCGCTTTAGATGTTCATATGAATTTGGCGACGATCTCTATAACTGTGCTCACAAAGAGTTAGTTCACGATATATTTATGTTTGTTCATCATCCAAAACCAAATCCGGGGAGTCCAATACTCAACAGTGATGTGGCATGTAAAATAGCATGCCCCAAGCATCCACCGGCAACTGGGATTGCATAAGGAGTGGACGTGTAATCCATTGGAGTCTCTTTATAAAGGACTCAGCTAATCCGTTCTGGGTGTGAACATGTGCTACAGGATGTTCAACTTCAATACCAGTTGCCCGGCAATAGTCTTCGAAGACTTATGAAGTAAATTCGCCCACATTATCAAGACGTAGTTTCTTGATATGGTTATCAAGGAAATGAGCATGCAAACTTATTATTTGTGCCAATAGCTTTGGAAAAGCTAGGTTGCGGGTGGACAAGAGGCACACATAAGACCATTTGGTTGATGCATCAATCAGTACCATGAAGTACCGAAATGGGCCACTTGCGGGGTGAATAGGCCCGCAAATGTCACCATGAATTCTCTCAAGGAAGCCAGGAAACTCTAATCCCACTTTCAGGAGGGAGGGTCTCGTTATTAGTTTTTCCTTGTAACAAGGGGGACAAGGAAATTCACCCTTATGAAGAATCTTCAGGTTCTTCAATTTATGTCCACGGGATTCAGTGATGATGCGTCGCATCATTGCTGATCCAGGGTGACCTAGTCTATTGTGCCAGAGTTGGAACTCTGGCAGTGATTGGCACGTCTAGTGCTTAGTCATATTGGCTTCTATTGGTTGAATGTATGTATGGTAGAGACCCGACGGGAGTCCCTTGAATCGTTCGCAGATGATCTTCTGGTCATCTTTTTGACGAGTTACATACATATATTCAACCTTATTTTCATCTCTGGTTTGTAAGTGATATCCGTTTAAACGGAAGTCCTTGAAACTTATGAGATTCCTATTTGATTTAGGAGAGAATAATGCATTATTTATTTGAAGTCTTGTATTATTTGGGAGCAATATAATTGCTTCACCAGATCCTTCAATTATTTGGGACAGTCCTGAAATTGTGATAACAGGACCGTCATATTTATTTATACTATTAAAATAGCAATGTTTGCGAAGGATTGTGTGCGTCGAGGCACTTTCCACTAGGCACTCATACTTCATCTATATAAGCAATAACGAAATTTTATTTGAGCGAAATGTAGACAACATTCAAAAATAAAAGTTCGTACTAAAGCAAAAAGATGAAGATACATCGAATTTTAAATGCATGGATAAAGGATGATGCTCAATCGAGCAGGTCGTCATTCTCGAAGTCTTTTGCAGTAAACATCGTTGGCGGCTGAACAGCCGCCAAGTTTGTTTCAGGTAGAGACTTCTGGCTCGCCTAGTATAGATCCTAGTGGTGGCGAGGAGTGCGGCAGTTTCTGGACCAATGGCCAGTCATGTTGCATCTATGGCATTTATCCTCCCAGTTCTTCTTAGGAAGTGACACTTGGTCGTTGTTTTTCGCTTCCATGTGAAGTTTCTCTTTCCCTTATTATTTTTGTTTGTCTGTGGAGCTGCACCTCTTGGCTGCTTCATTACAGCTTTCCCTTTGTTGTTTTTAGCCTTCCTCTTGTTTTTCCACTTCTGGGGAGAAACGTGGTGGGCTTCAGGGATAGGGGCAGTGCTGGCTGGACGTAAATTATGAGTGGCGAGCAGTAAGTCTTGATTCTGCCCTGCCCTAAGTAGGCATGAGATCAGATTAGAGAATTTCATGAAATTGTGTTCACGATACTGCTGCATGAGGATTGCATCTTTCTCGTGAAACGAGGTAAATGTTTTTTCCAACATGCGCTGTTCTGTCACTTCTTCACCGCACAACTTCAGGCGTGAGGTGATGTTATGAAGTGCAGAATTATACTCAGCGACGGACTTATAGTCCTGAAGTCTGAGGTTTTCCCACTCATAACTGGCACGTAGTAATATAACATCAATTTGATGTTTATACAGTGCCTCCAGCGCTGTCCACAGGTCCTTTGGGTCCTCAACCGTTAAGTATTTGGCCTTTAATGTCCGATCTATATGTTTCCTAATATAGATTATGGCTTTCGCCTTATCTACATCGGATACAGTGGTTGAAGTGCCGCTGCTGGATGCAGCAGAAGCATCGGCCGCTGCTGGGGCCGAGGAAGGAGCCAAAATGGACCCAAGGAGGGCCATCAAACGCAAGTGGAACTTCAGGTCCACTCGCCAACTCAGGTAATTCTTCCCTACAGAGTCAAGGACTTCAAAATCGACGTTTGCCAATTTTGCCATTTATCTACGCAATTTAAAATAAGCATGAATTAATTTAAATTGAAATTCACGCATAACAAATAAAGTAAGCAAAATGTGGGCATCGGCCGGATACCCAAAAATGTATAAAGTCCGAAGTCTGAATATACAATCCATAAAGAAAAGAAAAATGCAACTTGGAAACCCAGAATGGGTCCCTATATTTTCAAATTTATGACGGCGTCTTCATTTTGTCGGTACACCGGTCTTTGGCAAAAATACATATAATCCTCACTTACAAATTCTCTCAAAAAAGAAAATTAAATTGCAAGGAATTTAAAGGGTATCAAATTGGCCGATCCCAAAAATCACATTTTAGCTTACATAAATATCCACGCAGTTTATAAATGCTACATGCACAAAATAAACAACCACGCATGTATATAACACAGGCATATAAAAATGGAAAAATAGACTATAAAATATAATAATCTCTCGGACCACGGGGAGACGTCATACACCGTTAGGTTAGTTTACTAACGACAGAGCGGTCGCAGGATCCTTAAGATAATTATATTTTAAAAAAATCCTAAAATTCCATAATTTAATAATAATGCAATAGTGTTATAAATTTAGCAATATGAAGCGACAAGTTCATAACCAAGAAATGATATAGATTAATAATTTAAAGGGGGCGGCAGGCCCATAAATATTAATCTGTGAAATATTTCATTTTTATTTTTATGCTGCTGGCCCAATTGCCAAAAATTAATTAAAATAAATATTGCAATAAAATTTACCTGGCTTCTGGCCCAAATGAGTCAAATTAAAATATTATTAACAATTGGGCTGCGGGCCCAGTGCTAAAAATTTTAATTGACACATTAAAGATTGCAATAGGAATTACTGGGCTTCAGGCCCATTTTTGGTAGGCAAAAATAATTATTAAGTAATTGGGGCTGCAGGCCCATAGAATTTATTAAGTTATTGGTAGGCACAAATGGGTTGCCGGCCCAACAACAAGGCTATCTATTTTAATTAAATTAAACAAAATCAGCCATTAAGCCCATTTTTGGGTTGTGGAATGCAAAGAATCCCAAAAACCCTAAGTCTGTCCCCTCAAATTCCACCCCGTCTGTTACTGGTTTTAGTTAAGGTCCCCCCCGCTTGGTGGGGCTCAGCGCCGGCGGACAGAAGTGCCCCCCACCTGGGGGGGGCTCTGCTACAGAAACCCCCCCCCCCCCCCCCCCGGGGGGCGGTGACAGGGAGCCCCCCCCCCCCCCCCCCCCCCCCCCCCCCCCCCCCCGCTTGGGGGGGGGGCTTGGTGACAGACACCGCCCCCCTTCGGGGGGGTCGGCGACGGGGAGCGGCCCCCGCCTGGGGGGCTCGGCGCCAGAACGGCCCCCCGTCGGAGGGGGGGCGGCGCCAGAACAGCCCCCCGTCGAGGGGGGCGGTCGCCGGAATAGGGGGGCGGTGATCGGGAGACCCCCCCTCCGGGGGGTTGGGGGCAAAACCCCCGCCGTCGGCGGGGGCTGGGGTAAGAACCCCCCTTTGGGGGGATTAGGGCTGTAAAAATTTTTTTATTAGTATTATTTTATTGTATACTGTATTTTATCAATATTTGATATTGTATTGAGCAGATTTAAAACAAGCCTAAAAGAGGTTGTAAAAAATCATAGCTAAAATAATAATTTGTTTATATCTATCTACGGGATCGACGGATATTACCTCTAGATTAAAAATCTAAGGAAGATCGAAAATCGAGAAGATCCGTAGAGAGAAAATTCCACGCTCCGAATACGCCCAAGAGGAAATCTGCCACGAACAGCAACAACCAGAGATTTCTTTGCGCGTAACAAATTAGAGGATGGATTGTGGAGGGTAGAAAAGCTCAAAAAAGAGGAGCAAAAGTGCTGATAACGTGTTGAAAGATATGGAGAAGAGTAACCATGGCCAATGGCCATGGTTCTTTATTTATAAAATTCATATAGCATTCCAAGAGACTTTTAGCATACCAAAGGTCTCCACCACATTAAGAGTGGTGGAGTAATGGGGGGATAAATGGTGGGGAGGCCAAATGCCTCCTCCACTCACAACATAGCTAAGTTAAAATTTTGTATATAGCTATCTGCGGGATCAACGGATATTACCTCTAGATTAAAAATCTAGGAAAGATCGAAAAGCTAGAAGATCCGTAGAGAGAAAATCCACGCTCCGAAAACGCCCAAGAGGAACGTCGCAACGTACAGCCGCAACCAAATATTCCTTTGCGCGTAACAAATTAGAAGAGCGTAACAAAGTAGGGGATAGAATTTTCTGCTGTGAGAGAAGCTCAGAATTGAAGAGCCAATCATGCTGATAACGTGTTGGAGAGTTGTTAGAAGAGAATTAACCATGGCAACAAGCCATGGTGATTTATTTATAAAAAATCACTTAGGCAACCCAAATGACTATGATACCAAAAGTCTCCACCACTTAATGTGGTGGAGTAAATGGGTGGATAAGTGGTGGGGAGGCCAACGGCCTCCACCCCACTCACAACAAAAATTAATCTATCCCCTAAAACGAAAAAACATGCTAATCTCATCCTCCCCTTTATTAATCCCTCACCTAACCCACTAACCCCTCCATCTTAATTAATCCTTCACAGCCAAAACCCCAACAATCCTTCCACCCACACCCACCCGAGGTTGGCCCCACATGTCAGCAAAAAATAAAAACAAATATTGGTGGGTCCAAAATTAAAGAAAATGAGCCCATCCTCTCTCTAATGTTATAAGCTTCCATTAACCATCATCATCGCAACTCGTTTGTTTCATCCTCAGTTGCCCCTTTCTCGTTAATCATGCTTCCATCCTCCTCCATCGCCTCCGATCGAGACCCGCATCCAGGGGCCAAGGCCCGAGACCCGAAGCCCGAAACGGGAAGCGGGTCTAGGTGGCGGACGGCGGGCCAACGGAGGGCCTACAACCACCGCCTCCTCGAGGCGCTGCGGGGCGGCCCGCGGCCGGAGCGGCGCCCGCGCAGCGCGCGGGACATCAAGGAAGCCGCCGACTCGGCCCTAGTGCTGACGGCGCGAGGGCAGTCGCGGTGGAGCCGCGCCATACTCACGAGCCGCCGGCGCCGGGTGCTGCTGAAGGCAGGAGGGAAGGTCAGGAGGTGGAAGCCGAAGAAGAAGCCGGCGGAGGCTGCGGTGGAGCCGGGTGAGCCGGGGGAGAGGAGGGGGACGAGGGAGAGGCTGAGGAGGCTGGGGAGGCTGGTGCCGGGGTGCGGGCGGCGGGGGGAGGGTGGGGGCGGGAAGCCTGCTGGAGGAGGCCGTCGACTACGTGGCGGCGCTTGAGATGCAGGTCAAGGCCATGCGGGCCCTGGCGGAGGCGCTCTCGACCGCAGCCCTCGCGCCGTTGCCAGCGACGGGGCCCACAGTCCAATCTGTGGAAGGGGAGGAGGAGGGGATGAGAGAGTGATGTAAGTCGTTAAAAAGATTGATTAATAAATATTTTTGGTGTGCATAGATTTTGTTTGTGCTTTTTTTTGTGTGTGTAAATTGTTGATGATACTTGTATATTTTAAGGCTTATTTATTTTCGAGTTCTCTTTTGCTTGCTTGATTATGTTCTTGGTTGTTGATTTTGAGAATTGGGGGGGGAAATGGTGGTGGTGATTAAGTTTTTTAATTTCATATAATTGTTAAATGTTATGAATGAGGGAGGCCTTTGGCCTCCCCTCCTTCATTACCCATTCATTAGGCCCCCAATACTTAGAGTAATGGGGACCCTTGGTCTCCTAGAGGCTTTTGGCCTCCCCACTATGAGATATATAAATAGAGCACCATGGCTCTTAGCCATGGTGACTTATTCTTAGCAATGAAATTCTCTCTCTCTCTCTCTCTTGAGTTCATTATCATACAACACGTTATCAGCTCGTTTGCTCTAAAATTCTTTGAGCTTTTCATCCCGTCTCCCCTCAAAAATCCATCCCCTACGCGCGAAGGAATCTATTGTTGCGGCGTACCTTTGCGGCTCTCTGTTGCGGCGATCCGTTTTGGCGTATTAGGAGCGTGGATTTCTCTTTCTACGGATTTTCTGTTTTTACGATCGTCCCTAGATTTTTTAATCTAGAGGTAATACTTTTTGATCCCGTAGAAAATTACAATATATTGATAAACATGATTTTACAAAGCTTATCTTAAAGTCTTGTATAAATCTGATTAATAACAAAAATTTTAAAAAAAAAAGAAATTTGTGGCTGGGAAATCTGAAGATGCAAATGCCTAAGATGTTATCACTTGTCACCATTTTGAATGGCGTGGGGCCTAGCCAAATTCATCGAACCCCTCTAAATGGCATGCTAAATTCAAAGCTTTTGTCTTGTTAGACCTAAAACTCTAGCAATATGTGCCAGTTTGCATACAGTGCATTAACACTAGCAATTAAGCATGACCTTGCATAAGCATCTTACTTACTGTGTGCAAAATCAAAGCAGCAACGTCAAATTTGAATAATAATAATAATAATAATAATTGAATAAAACTGACAATGAAAAATGCAATGAGCTATATGCTATTATATTTAATAAATCATACTATCTGTATGTTTATGGGCCTGCAATCCCATTCCGATTAATTATTATTTTGGTTTTTCGAATTGGGCCAGAAGCCCATTTAATCCAATTGCAAATTTTATATGTCAATTAAAATTTTGCAACTGGGTCTGAAGCCCAAAGATTAATACTAAATTAATTTGGCTTATTGGGCTAGAAGCCAAGTTAATAAAATTGCTTATTAAAATGATTAATATTTTACTTATGGGCCTGCAGCTCCAATGAAAATATTAATTTATTTTAATTTCTTGTTATGGGCCTGACGCCCAATTTGTCATATTGCTAAAATTATGTTAAACATCACTCTTGCATTATTAATTATTTATGGAATATTAAGATTTTTCAAAATATAATTATCTTAAAGATCCTGAGACCGCTCTGCCGTTAGTCAACTAACCTAACGGTGTATGACGTTTCCACGTGGTCTACGAGATAATCATATTTTCTAGTTTCCTTTACCATATGTTATGCTTGAGATATATGTGTGGTTGTTTATTTTTATGCCTGTAGCATATTTAGAACTGCGTGGATGTTTAAATAAGTAAAAATGTGTTTTTCGGGATCGGCCATTGTATACCTATTTACTTTCCTTGCACTTTTATTTTCTTTTGAGAGAATTTGTAAGTGAGAAAATTTGTATTTTAAAGCCAAAGCTCGATGCAACTGCACATAGAATTGATGAAAACTCCTTCAATGGATCATGATGTCGGTCAATGTGCTTGGCTAAGTTTGCTGGACCAACCTAGCTTGACTGGGTAACAAGTGGTCCTGGCTTAGTCAATTCCCTGGCCGCGTCCGCTGGACCGCAAGGAGTCGATTCATGACTGTGTAAGCCAAAGCTCGATGCAACAGCATATGAAGACGGAGATATAGGGACCCAGTTCAGTTTGGGTTTCCAAAGTTGTATTATTTTTTTTCTATTATGGACTTTAAACGAACTTTGGACTGTGTACTATTTTGGGTATCTGGCCGATCCCCGCATTTTTACTTGTTTTTTTTCTTTATGCATGAATTTTTGAATTTTAATTAATTCATGCTCATTTTAAAATACGTAGATAAATGGCAAAATTGGCAAGCGTCGATTTCGAGGTCCTCGATTCTGCAGGGACAAATTACCTGAGTTGGCGAGTGGACCTGAAGTTCCACTTGCGTTCAATGGCCCTACTTGGGTCCATTTTGGCTCCTTCCTCGGCCCCAGCAGCGGCCGAAGCTTCTGCTACAGCTAGCAGCAGCCCCACAACCACTGTATCCGATGTAGATAAGGCGAAAGCCATAATCTACATTAGGAAGCATATAGATCGGACCTTAAAGGCCGAATACTTAACGGTTGAGGACCCGAAGGACCTGTGGACAGCACTGGAAGCACGGTATAAACATCAAATTGATGTTATATTACCCCGTGCCAGTTATGAGTGGGAAAACCTCAGACTTCAGGACTATAAGTCCGTCGCTGAGTATAATTCTGCACTTCATAACATCACCTCACGCCTGAAGTTGTGCGGTGAAGAAGTGACAGAACAGCGCATGTTGGAAAAAACATTTACCTCGTTTCACGAGAAAGATGCAATCCTCATGCAGCAGTATCGTGAACGCAACTTCACGAGATTCTCCGATCTGATCTCATGCCTACTTAGAGTAGAGTAGAATCGAGATTTACTGCTAGCAACTCATAACTTACGTCCAGCTGGCACTGCCCCTATCCCTGAAGCCCACCATGTTTCTCCCCAGAAGTGGAAAAACAAGAGGAAGACTAAAAATACTAAAGGGAAAGCGGTAATGAAGCAACCAAGAGGTGCAGCTCCCCAGACAAACAAAAACAATAAAGAGAAAAGAAACTTCACTTGGAAGCGAAAGGACACCAAGCATGTGTCACTTCCAAAGAAGACCTGGGAGGACAAATGTCATAGATGCGGCATGACTGGCCATTGGTCCAGAAACTGCCGCACTCCTCGCCACCTACAGGATCTATATCAGGCGAGCCAAAAGTCTCGACCTGAAACAAACTTGGCAGGTTTACAGCCGCCAACAGTCTTTACTGCTAAAGACTTCGAGAACGACGATCTGCTAGATTGAGCATCATCATTTATCTATGCATTTATCTTCATCTGTTATTTGCTTTAGTGCGGACTTTTATTTATGAATGTTGTCTACATTTTCCCTCAAATAAAATTTCTTTTTTTGGCTTATATAGATGATGTCTGAGTGCCTAGTGGACAGTGCCTCGACGCACACAATCCTTCGCGATCATTGCTATTTTAATAGCTTAAACAAATATGACGGTCCTGTTATCACAATTTCAGGACTGTCTCAAATAATCGAAGGAACTGGTGAAGCAATTATATTGCACCCAAATAACACAAGACTTCAAATTAATAATGCATTATTCTCTCCTATATCAAACAGAAATCTCGTAAGTTTCAAGGATTTCCGTTTAAACGGATATCACTTAGAGACCAGGGATAAAAATAAGGTTGAATATCTAATTGTAACTCGTCAAAAAGATGACCGGAAGATCATCTGCGAGCGATTCAAGGGACTCTCGTCGGGTCTATACCAAACATACATTCAACCAGTAGAAGCCAATATGATTGAACACCAGACGTGCCAATCACTACCAGAATTCCAACTCTGGCACAATAGACTTGGTCACCCTGGAACAGCAATGATGCGCCGCATCATCACAGAATCCCGTGGACACAAATTGAAGAACCTGAAGATTCTTCAAAAGGGTGAATTTCCATGTCTCCCTTGTTTTAAGGGAAAACTAATAACGAGACCATCCCTCTTGAAAGTGGGATTAGAGTCTCCTGGCTTCCTTGAGAGAATTCATGGTGACATTTGCGGGCCGATTCACCCCGCAAGTGGCCCATTTCGGTACTTCATGGTATTGATTGATGCATCAACCAAATGGTCTTATGTGTGCCTCTTGTCCACCCGCAACCTAGCTTTTCCAAAGCTATTGGCACAAATAATAAGGTTGCGTGCTCATTTCCCCGATAACCATATCAAGAAACTACGTCTTGATAATGCGGGAGAATTTACTTCACAAGTCTTCGAAGACTATTGCCGGGCAACGGGTATTGAAGTTGAACATCCGGTAGCACATGTTCACACCCAAAACGGATTAGCTGAGGCTCTTATAAAGAGACTCCAATGGATTGCGCGTCCATTGCTTATGCAATCCCAGTTGCCTGTGGATGCTTGGGGGCATGCTATTTTACATGCCGCATCACTTATTAGGATAAGACCCTCTGGAGGTCACACTTTATCCCCGATGCAACTAGCATACGGCGCACCTCCGGATATCTCTCATTTGAGAGTGTTTGGTTGTGCGGTATATGTCCCAATAGCACCACCGCAGAGGACCAAAATGGGTCCTCAGCGTCGTCTAGGTATATATATTGGGTTTGATTCGCCCTCTATTATCAGATATCTTGAACCCCTGACGGGTGACGCATTCAAGGCACGTTTTGCAGACTGTGAATTTAATGAGAAATTTTTTCCAAAACTGGGCACACAGTCTAAGAAGCCAGAAGCTTCTGAGACCATTAGTTGGGACCAGAAGTCTTTGTCCATATATGATCCGCGTACTAATCTGTGTGAAGATGAGATCCTGAAGATCCTTCACATCCAGAATACAGTACATCTTTTACCGGATAAATTCACGGACAACCAGAAGATTGTCCGTTCACACGTCCCTGCTGCCAATACGCCAGCTAGGATTGACATCCCCATAGATGGATGCAGCCCACCGGCAGCAGAATTGGTTGTACCTCAAATGAAAAGAGGACACCCACCAGGTTCAAAAGATAAAGTTCCTCGAAAGAGGAAGACTCCTGGCGATACTAAGATTATCCCTCCACAGGATGCTGAGCTCAGACCAGCTACTTCTCCCCTCCTGATTTCCCCAGCAGAGGAAACAATAGGAGAAACATCATTAAATTTTGTACGTACTGGAGAAGTACTGGACAGAAATAGCATAGTCGTCGACGACGATTTTGCTTTCGATATTGCCGTTCACGTCACTGAATATGACGATGACGTCGAACCACGATCTCTAGCGGAATGTAAACGCAGAGATGATTGGCCAAAGTGGGACGAGGCAATAAGAGTAGAGCTGGACTCACTCTTGAAACGCAAAGTCTTTGGACCAGTAGTCCAAACACCAGTAGGTGTAAAACCTGTGGGATATAAGTGGGTTTTCATAAGAAAAAGAGATGAAAATAATGTGATCGTTCGCTATAAGGCACGCCTTGTAGCCCTGGGATTTTCCCAAAGACCGGGGATTGATTACGAAGATACGTATTCCCCGGTCATGGATTCAATCACCTTCCGATTTTTAATCAGCCTAACTTCTCTGGAAAGCCTAGAAATGCAGCTCATGGACGTTGTGACTGCATATCTATATGGCGATATAGATAAAAATATCTATATGAGACTTCCTGATGGGTTTAATCTACCCCCAGAGATGAAAGAGATACCTCGGGACGTATTCTCTGTAAGGCTACATAGATCATTATATGGTCTAAAACAATCGGACAAGATGTGGTATAACAGACTAAGTGATTTTCTTGCACAGCAAGGATTCACGAATAACGAAGTCTGCCCGTGTATCTTTATCAAAAGAACGGGAACAGGATTTGTCATCATAGCTGTATATGTAGATGACTTAAATCTCATAAGATCTCCTGCAGAGATCAAAGAGATATCTGAAAGCCTTAAACATATTTTTGAAATGAAAGACCTAGGCAAAACAAAGTATTGTCTTGGCTTACAGATAGAACACCTAAGAGGTGGAATCCTATTACACCAATCTAATTATACAAAGAAACTTCTACGCAAGTTTCATATGGATAAATGTCATCCTTTAGGTACTCCTATGGTCGTAAGATCACTAGATGTACATAAGGACCCCTTCCGGCCACTGGAAGAGGGGGAGGAGATACTGGGTCCTGAAGTACCCTACCTCAGTGCCATTGGAGCACTTCTATATCTGGCTAACTGTACGCGTCCCGATATAGCGTTTACAGTTAATCTACTAGCCAGACACAGTGCTGCGCCCACAAAGCACCACTGGAACGGAGTAAACCATCTTCTGCGATACCTTCAGGGTTCCATTGATCTTGGACTTTACTACCAGAGAGGTGCCTCCCCCAAATTGTTTGGTTATGCTGATGCAGGTTATCTCTCTGATCCGCACACGGCAAAATCTCAAACAGGTTTTGTATTTACCTACGGAGGTACTGCTATCTCTTGGAGATCGGTAAAACAAACCACTACTGCTACATCAAAGGCGACAGGACAAAACACATTTCTCCCAAGTTTTTCTGGACGCACGAGCAGAAGAACGACAAGCAGATTGAAGTTTGACAGATCCAGTCATGCAACAACTTAGCTGATCTTTTTACTAAGGCATTGCCTAAATGTACTTTTGTAAAGCTTGTAAAGAACATTGGTATGCGACAGTTGAAAGACCTGCAAGCCTGAAGCTTGTACGGATCAGGGGGAGTAACATGTGAGTTGCACTCTTTTTCCTTAAGCTGTTGGGTTTTCCCACTGGGTTTTCCACAGCTAAGGTTTTAACGAGGCAAACACACTTACTCTGGATCCAGAAGTATCCACCCCTTGCCTCAGTAGCTGAGACCGAAGTGATGAATGTGTAAGGGGGAGTGTTATGAATGAGGGAGGCCTTTGGCCTCCCCTCCTTCATTACCCCTTCATTAGGCCCCCATTACTTAGAGTAATGGGGACCCTTGGTCTCCTAGAGGCTTTTGGCCTCCCCACTATGAGATATATAAATAGAGCACCATGGCTCTTAGCCATGGTGACTTATTCTTAGCAATGAAATTCTCTCTCTCTCTCTCTTGAGTTCATTATCATACAACATTAAAGAGTTTCTTAATTAAGTAGGAATGGGACGATGGTTTATTCTCTTCAATTGTAAAATTTACCATGATAAATAATTAGTTGTAGTTTATGCTGATAAAAATAACAAATTTTCTGTAATAGCTTGTAGCGTACGCCCTACTTAAGGCCCAAATAATAGAGAGCAGAATGAAAGGGGTTGTCACAGTCCCAGATGTCATCCTCCTGAATCTGATTGCAGACCGATCCACCTAGCATTTCTTTTTATTAAAGTTTCGGCCTTTTTTGGTTGATTTTGCCGAATGCCAGCTTTGGCTGGTTGCTTTGAGAGGAAAAGGGAAGCGCACGAAGGGGAGAAGCGAATGAGCTATGCTTTCGAGTGAAGAAAATCCTTCCCAATTATGCACCCTAAGTTCAAGAAAGCAAACGCACGATGGATCGAAAGTTACGGTATGGGTATCATTTGTGCCAGCAGATTTCGGCGTCGCCCTCAATTAGCAAAGAAAGAGATTGCCCGCGAACGAGGTTCATTGAATGTACCTATAGTTTCTCGTCGTTTGCTTTGTTGGAACACGTGTCCATCGGAGGCGGTCGCCGGTGGTCCTGACGGCGATGGAAGCAGTAGTTCACCCCTAAAGGCAAGCTCCAACCTGTGTGCTTGCAAGTCCGGTAGCTAAGATGTCATGTTCTGTGAAAGCCGACGAGGTGACATTAAACCATAAATAAATTTAACCAGTTCGAAGAGTACTTCCAGAATCAGTCTGTTAGTGTTAGCGCATACATGATCTTGCTATATAGGAATCAAGCCGAACAAAATGCAACTTTCATTTACTTCAAACTGTCAACACACCTTAAACAGCACACTCTACCACATGGAAAGTGATATATACAATGAATACTCATTCTGTTCCCTCACAAACACAACAAAGTTTCAAAAATCAGCAAATTGCGGCCGGCGAAGAATTAGAAACTCCGTAACGGCTTATTATGTGAATCGTCAATTTTTATATGAATGGCCCAAGTTAGGCTAGAACCGCCGCCAGCTGCTGTCACTGTGTTTCGCCGAATCTTTTTGCAATAATTGGACGGACGTCGTCGGCATCAGCGAGCGACTCGAGGAACGGGAGCAGCGACAGCAGTGCCTGATCTGATGGGTCGTCGAACCAGCTCTTGATAGGTATGCCATTGTTCACTTGCAGCCGAAAAACCTAGAATCATGTCAGCAGCACCAAACTTACATCTTCGGTAGTTGCACATAGTTGTATTTTATCTAGATGTACCGCCTAAAAGAGGAAAGGAATAAAACCTGAGGGGAGTTGTCGATTATAACAACTTTTGCAAGGTCGACTCCTAAGACCGTCAGGTCTTTCGTATAGTTGCCATCAGAAAATATGCATGATTCCCGGTACATGCGTTTAGAAATCAGATTTCGGCCAGGGTCTAGTATATCAAGCAGCTGTTCGGCGTAGATGCTTTGACTGGCTGTGAAGATTACAACCTCAAACATGCGAGCCACCCTCTCGAGGAACGTTTGAAGGTGAGGCCTTCGCTTTACATACACGGTGTGCAGCTTCATGTTGAAAAACACCGGGAAACAGAAGTCTGCGTCATCGCAATGCTCCAGCGTCGAATGGACAAGGGTTTCTGCACGGAATCACAAGAGAGTGAGCTTCAGAAACATACATAACATTGAACTGCCACACCAACAGAATTTGATGCAAGCATCGCGGTCAAGTACAAAATCCTAAATATGAACCTCTGAAAATTTTAATTAAGATTGGAAGGATATTCCAAAATTCGTTTGCCAAGTAGTTTGCTAAAGGAATGTGGCAGTAGGAACAAATAATTGTGAGGATACATATATCAACCACTGTATTTCTACAGCCAAACTTACAGATCATTCAAAAGATATGACATGCTCAATCATAGTTGCATATGAAAATACAATAACACATTAAGTTATAGTGAATTTGGCATGAATTAGTTTATTGAGATGAACAATGAGAGGTGAATTTGAAAAGTGCCGCATGTACCGATGATAATTTGAGTCTGGATCTCAGATAGACTTGTGATGCCAAACAGGCAGAATAAAGATGCATGTTCAACTGCTTTGAACTTCACATGATGATAACGGAGAAATATTTATAGATATGATGTGAAGTGCAAATATATCTATAAATATTTCTAGATATGTTATAGATATTTATAAATATTTCTATAGATATGTAGAAATATTTATAGATATGACCTAGAAATATGCAGAAATTTCTATAAATATTGATAGATGTAGATCTACATATTTCTATAAAGCTGAAGATGCCCGAGATCTGAACATGCATGTCCTGCTATCATCCATCATAACACCATTGTCTTCTTCATACCAGGGATCTACTTTCGAAGTCTGTTGCCCTTGAAAACTTCTATGTCAGTCGACACTTGTAGCTACTTCAAGAGGACAGATTTGACTCTAAACAAAAATCCAAGTATAATTGGGTTCATATATGACAGGTCCAATCCCTATTTGAAATTGATTCGATTTCTTGGTCAAACAAGTTTGGCCCAGATTCAGAAAATAAACCATCAATGAAGATTTTAATAAACAAGAGTACAGTAAAATCCATATTGTTGACCCAACCATCTTCACATCAAGCCATCAACCACATCCAACACAATGAAAACAAAAGTGATCTTAAGATGGTAAATTCAAGGTTGTGGAAAGCGAAAGCGGAGCGAAGTATCAAGGCACCGCTCAGGCTTTTAGGGCTTAAGCAGCAAAAATTCCAACACATTTTTTGAAAACCAGGCGCAAAAAATCATAGCAACAGAGTAATTGAAGTGGAACAGGCAAGAAATGATGGGAAGGTTCAACAAATTTTATTTGATGATTAATAGTATTAAATTATAAAATAGATATGAAATAATTTAACATTTTAAGATGATTCATACAATATAAAAATATTCAAATTCTTGAAGCATGGATAAATCATTTTGAATAGCATAAAGCATAAGCTTAAGCGGGTCATTAGTAGTTAACATGATAATAATGCTTTTCATTTTGTTGCTAAATTTTCACTTCTTTCCTTGAAGATAAACACATTTAGTACAAACTGGAGCCACATCATATACATTAAATCTCTCTCACAATCTCAATTTATATTTCAATAGGAGCAACACTGCTTCCTTTGGAAACCTTACTAGCATGTTAAAGAGGAAAGAAGAAAAAAGAAATTATAAACACGAATAATTACCAAATACATGAGAGTAAATTAAGCATGAAGTAAGACATCCAACTACAAACTGCATGAAACAGCATTAACCAAATTTAAATATATATTTGAAGCTAATATGTAAGTAAATGCAAGAAAATTGTGGTTTTGTTTACCATCTAAGTCAAGTACTAGGGTGATAGGCTTCCTTTCCCTTGCTTCATTTGGTAATAAATAAGGCCAATCGGCCTCCGATAATTCAGGTATATTTCTGAGAAACATCCGTGGATCAAAGCATTCAACTTCTTCCAGGTCACTATACTTGTAGCTTATCTCAGTTTCCAGTTTGGATGTCATCTGATGAATTGCTAAATTAAAGCATGAATCATCAGAATTCATAGCAGCTTCTTCACTTGATTTGTCATCATGCATGCTACTGACTTCCATGGGGTTTTCAAGGGAAGGCAGTACCATGTATTTGGCCTCATTATCAAAAATCATATCATATTGTATACATTCATAATCTTGAAAACCAGCGGTTATAACATCAGAAAACCCAATATCACCATCAAAGGGTGAAGCAGCCACCTCAGAATGGTAGAAATCCCAAAAACTGCTAGTGTGGGCTTCACTAAACTTAAACCTTCCGTCATTGCTGTCAACAGAAACCAGCTGAGGCAGTTCAGGGTGTCCATCTCTAACTGCAAAAAAACAAAATGCGAAAACAAAAGTACAGTGAATAATCCACAGAATATCTAAACCCAACTTTGGTAAATTAGAAAATTTTCATGAACCAGATGCAAAAAACGGCATCTTACATCAGAAACTGATATCGTTGGAGAGTATCAAGGATATAGCCAACAAAAACTGCAATGGACTAAAACATTACAATGCCTACGAAACAGGATTTATGGACACTTGCTACAGGAAAATTGCCAGTGTCTCCCATGCTAATGTATAACAATGAACATTCCATATTGATCCCAATAAAGTTGTTCTTCTTAAATAAATATATATATATAAGCTTTAAATAAAACTGTGATTAATTTTTACATCTATACTGCTAATATTTTCAAAAGATTGCATTTATGTCATGTCTGTTAGAAAATACAAGATTGTATCCTTAATACACCTTCTTGCCTTCAAGTTGAATTGAATTTCCTATAGCAAGTTTACCATCATCTTCTAGACTCTTCTATCAATATAACGTAATTGAAGATTGTTCTAGAGACTGTCGAAATATGTGATGCAAATCATCTAAAATAATCTAAAGATTAATCCTGGATTTTTTAAGAATTTTTGAGAATTTTAGGTTTTATTTGGAGCATAAATCCTGATTTTTTTGACAGGCCTGAGTTTCAATTTCTTCTGGCCCAATCGAAACAGTACATCCCACGCTGAGACAACACTAGTAGCGGCACGGCCCAGGCCAGCAATGCACGCTGCCTAGCACTGTCCATGGTAGCAGGCACGCATTGCATGCGTCCGCGATTCGCAGGCGCTATGCAACGGCAGTGCAATGCGTGTAAGAGCGGAGGCGGTCGGGAGAGCGAGCGCACATGGGTTTGTAATGGACTTGAACCTACTTCGAAAGTAGATTCATGACAAACCCGTTAGAAAATTATGGTATTTATCCCATATTTAGCTAAGATTTTGGTATGATCTTTCCTGTAAGGTTTACAGTTGCATGTAGACTTACAAATGACAAATTAAGAGGGTCAGGAGAGGGTTATTTGAGAACCAAGAGAGATTTCTTCGCAGTTTTCTTCTCTAAATTCATAGAGGGTTTATTATTCCCTTAAAAAAAATCATATTTTATAATCTAAAATTATTGAAGCATTAGTGATCTCTTCAATTGGATATACACCAAAAATTAGGTAAAATCAATATAAATCTCAACATCAAGTACGCATTTTTATTTTATTTTATTTTGCGTGTACTTTTCATATATTATTTGTGTTCAGATTTCGTAAAGAAAGTCATTAGCTTTGCTCGTTGGTTTAACGATTCTTTAGAAATTCTACGGATGATCGTCTACTTGATAAGAATATCAAGTATGCACATGAGCCCAATGGTTAGTATCAGAAAGCTTAACAGAAACCACATAAGCTTAAACAAGACATATTTTCCCAATCCACCAAGTGGACTCCATTGGCTTCCTAGAAATTATTTTAGGCCACTCTTATTTTCCTCAGAATTTGACACCAAATTAAATGTCAGATATCAGGTTTGGTCATATATGTTTCTTGTCAAAACAGACAGACTTTTGCATGTAATCATTTCACATTATCGAATCAAGATGAGAAAAAAAGCGCGGATGATGATGAGCCCCATTATAATTACAAATGTTGATAAATTGCCCAGATCCTCGATATAGTATTACACACAAACACACTCTATTTAATTTCAAAATCACTAGATCTACCATATGTGCAAATTACATTATTATCGGCACTGTCACTCTTATGGTTGGTGTACTGTTTGATTGATGCATGCATATAATATGAGAGTAAGACCAATACGGCAGAGTTTAAATCATGCCTAGTGTATGTTTTGAATAACTAAATGAAGAGTATTGCCATATGATTTTTAATTCAAGTCTGAGTCCACCTTAAAAAGGGATGTTTGAATTACATGAGAATTTAAGAAGTAAAGTTATATGCTCTCCCTCATGAACACTCCAATGTTTTGATATAGTTGGAGGTAAACTATTGAGTGTTATTGTATTAGGGTGTGTGTGTAAAGCAAAGCAAGGGATATTATAAATATGAGGGGTTAGCTCATTTGGGGGCTAATCACACTTTCCCCAAATTCCAAGATGGTATCAGAGCCATGAAACAACCAAAACCCTAAATCTCACCCACCCGCTCCTCCACCGCCTGCGCCAACCTCCCGTGACTCCACCGCCTTCACCCGCCTGCCCTCCTTCGCTTCGCCCGCGCGCGCCTGCTCCCGCCTTCGCCTCGCCCGCGCGCGCATGCTCTGCCCTCGCCTCGCCTCGCCCGCGCGCGCCTGTGCAGGCCGCCGCCTGCGCTCGCCGCGTGCGCCACCGCCTGCGAGCGCCGCCCTCCGCTGTCTCCACTCCACGCCTTGTGATCCTCTCTCTTTCAAGCCCTCTTCTAGCCACCACAAAACCCTAACAAGCTACAAAAGAAAACCCAAAAGAACCCTAACCCTAGATCTATGGTAGAGCCATGAAAAGGACTCCATAGATTTACGATTAGGGTATGACCTAGAAGAGGAGGAGAAGTAGATCTGCGGATCTAAGGAGGGAGATAGGAGAGATGGGGGACAATCTTACCTCCGCCGACATGAAGGCCTTCATTGGAGAGATAACGAAGCTGCTCGCTTCGAAGGAGTTGGGATCCTCGAGTGGATCGATGCCTTCACGACCCGTGCAGAAGCTGGAATTGATGCTCAATGATGTGAAACTGAAAGGGACGAAGAACTACCTCAGTTGGTCCAGGAGGGTGCTTCTCATTCTGAAGTCAAAGGGGTTGGAAGGTGTCGTTCTGGGTTCATGTAAGGAACCGGTGGATAAGACTGGGGATGACTGGAAAGTCTGAAGCACCACCAACTCACTGGTGGCTGCTTGGTTGATGACATCGATGGTTCCACCCATCGCTGGGATGGTGGAGGCCATAGAGAGTGCTGCGGGGATATGGGGTATGGTGGATAAAATGTACTCTGGAGCAGGGAATGTGATGCTCATGATGGAGGTTCAGGGCAAGGTCGACACCTTGAAGCAAGGGGAGATGTCTATTCTAGCCTACTCTGCGGAGTTGAAAAGGCTGTGGTCAGAGTTGGACCACTATGACCCTATTGATCTGCCTGATCCTAGGAGCGCTGCGATACACAGGAAGTGGGTGGAGCGTAGGCGTGTCACACATTTTCTGAGAAACCTGAATGGAGATTTTGAGACCAGGAGGGCGAGTATGTGCCACTTATCCTCCATCCCATCTCTGGAGGAGGCCATAGCTGCAATGGCACAGGAGGAGACCAGACTGAGGGTTATGAAGGATGAGGGTATTCAGGTCACTCGGGCTGCACTGGCTGTACCGGCAGTGGCAGCAGTGAGCGAGGATCGAGAGTGCTACACATGTGGGGTGAAGGGGCACCTGAGCTTTAACTGCCCACAGAAGGGCAGTGGACGAGGACGTGGCACAGGAGGCAGAGGAGGAGGTCGTTGGGGCCGTGGAGGCCGTGGACGAGGTCGCGGCGGCCCACGGGCCAACTTTGCTACCGCTGACGGACGACAGGAGACAGTGATGATCGAGGCCACGCCAGCTGAGGCGTCAGATCTAGAGCAGCGGAGACAGTCCAGGTCTACTACTGAGAGCTCGGAGAGTCATGCAGACCAGACTGTGGATATTGCCTCGCCATTCGGTAACTTTGCCCACTTCGCTCACACAGGCTCAGGTAACCGATTAGCCCTTTCATGTAGAGATCATATAGAGTGGATTATTGACTCAGGTGCATCTAGTCATGTGTCAGGAGCATATAGACAATTTTCCACATATAAACCACATACCATTCATGAAACCGTTCAGACAGCTGATGGCACATCCCAACCCATTAGAGGGATTGGTACTATTCAGTGCACTCCCTCCATACGCCTCTCTTCAGTCCTTCACGTCCCATCATTTCCAGTCAACCTCTTATCTGTTGGTTCTATTGTTGATGATCTCGACTGTAGCATTACTTTTGACTCTACTCATTGTGTGTTGCAGGAAAGGAAGACTGGGAGGAGGCTTGGGACTGACGTCAGGCGTGATGGACTGTGGTACCTTGACAGAGCTAGTGGGGATGCTGCACTGGCTGTCGTTGGTGGAGAGAAGGAAAGGGATGTACTTTTGTTACATTGTCAGTTGGGACACTTGCCTTTTGATATTTTGAGTAAAATGTATCCCGATGTTTTGAATAGAGTGAATGAAATGAATTTGAAATGTGATGCATGTGAATTTGGGAAACACACTAGGACGTCATATCCTAGTGTAGGGATGAGGAGTGTAGAGAAATTTCATCTTATTCACTCAGATGTTTGGGAGCCCTGCCCAGTGACTTCAGTAAGTGGGTTCAGGTGTTTTATCACCTTCATAGATTGTCATTCTCGGATGACATGGCTTTATATGATGAAAAACAAAGGTGAAGCGTTGAAGTGTTTTCAGGACTTCCATAGAAGTGTCAGAAATGTGTATGAGCCCAAGATCCGTGTCTTGAGAACGGATAATGGGACAGAGTATGTAAACAGGGAGTTTGCATCTTACCTATCTGAGAGTGGGATAACTCATCAAACCACTTGTCCCAACACCCCCCAACAGAACGGAGTTGCTGAAAGGAAAAATAGACACTTGTTGGAGGTAACTAGGTCACTCATGCTCACCATGAATGTACCTAAGATATTGTGGAGTGAAGCAGTGATGACAGCCACATATCTTATCAACAGGATGCCTTCACGGATCCTTGGTATGAAGTCTCCATGTGAGATTCTTATGGGGAAGAACACTTTTGTAGTTCCACCAAAAGTGTTCGGATGTACATGCTTTGTGAGGGATCATAGACCTTCTGTGGGGAAGCTGGATGCTCAGGCAATTAAATGCATATTTGTTGGGTATCCTTCAAATCAGAAAGGCTATAGGTGTTGGAGTCCCTCAGAAAGAAGGCTGTGAGCATGGATGTGACGTTCAGGGAGACTGAACCTTTTTATGGAGGACTGACAGATTCTACATCAGTATTTGATACTGGGGCCTCTCCAAGCACAGGAGGAGCTGGTCGAGAGGGGGAGACTGATGACAGGAGGGTAGTGGTTGGACTTATACCGTGTCCTGTCAGACCTACTGGTACTGGTCCTGATAGCAGGGAGGAAGAAAGGACCTTGGTGGAAGAGGAGAAAGACAGGTTGTAAGGCAGGAAATATAGCAGGAGACAGAAGGATAGTCATGGCGATGGAGAACAACAAGAAGTCATCTTCCCCACTGAAGAACCACTAACTCCGCTGCCCCATGTCGAGATTGATCAGTCTATCACGCCTGTTCGAGTCCCGACTTCCTTACTGCCTTCCTCTCCTATCACGGATGGTAACCTTTCTTTGCCTTCCTCTAGTTTAGATCTTCCACTTGCATCTCGTAGGGAGCCTCGTATCAATGCCGACAGGCCTCCTGTACGGTATGGATATGAGACTGATATTGCTAAGCATGTCTCCTATGCCTCTCTTACACCTGCATATAGGGCTATCATTGCATCCTTACAGTCTATTCCTATACCAAGTGATTGGCGAGTGGCAAATCAATATCCCCAGTGGAAGAAAGCAATGCTCGAAGAACTTGAGGCACTAGAGAAGAACAAGACATGGAGACTTGTCTCACTTCCAGCAGGGAAGAAAGCTGTGGGCTGCAAGTGGGTATTCACAATAAAGCAAACTTCAGAAGGGAAGGTGGACAGGTACAAGGCGATGCTAGTTGCCAAGGGCTACAGTCAGACTTATGGGATTGATTATGATGAGACATTTGCCCCAGTGGCAAAGATGAGTACTGTGAGAGTACTGATATCCTGTGCAGCGAACTTTGGATGGAAATTGCATCAGTTGGATGTAAAAAATGCCTTCTTGCATGGAGACTTACAGGAGGAGGTATACATGGAGGTTCCACCTGGCTTTGGCACACAACAGACGGTGGGAAAGGTGTGTAGACTGGACAAGTCCTTGTATGGGCTGAAGTAATCTCCAAGGGCATGGTTCGACAGGTTCAGGCGTACAGTCATCACTATGGGCTACAAGCAGAGTAATGGTGATCATACTGTATTCTATAGACATTCAGGACAACGGATTACTCTTTTGGCTGTATGTTGATGATATTATTATCACTGGAGATGATGAAGAGGGAATCTCTCACTTGAAGGTAAGGTTGGCGAGAGAATTTGAGGTCAAGGACCTTGGACAGTTGGGATATTTCCTTGGACTGGAGATTGCTAGGTCCAGGAAGGGTATAGTGCTCTCACAGAGGAAGTATGCCCTGGATTTACTGGCTGAGCCTGGTATGTTGGGGTGTCGTCCAGCAGTTACTCCTATTGATCAGAATCATAGGTTGCATTCACAATCAGGGGAGCCAGTAGACAAAGAAAGGTACCAGAGACTTGTTGGACGCCTTATCTACTTATGTCATACCAGACATGACATTGCCTATGCTATCAGTGTGGTAAGTAGATACATGCATGATCCTAGGACTGGACATATGGAGGCAGTCTTCAGGATACTGAGGTATCTGAAGAATAGTCCAGGAAAAGGCATATTATTTGGTAGTCACGGTCACATGAATGTGACAGGCTACTGTGATGCAGATTGGGCCAGTTGCCTAGATGATAGGAGATCGACCTCGGGCTACTGTGTGTTTGTTGGGGGCAACTTGGTCTCTTGACGCAGCAAGAAGCAGGATTTGGTGGCTCGTTCCACTGCAGAGGCAGAGTATCGTGCTATGGTGCTTAGTACCTGTGAGATGATCTGGTTGAGATCACTCCTACATGAGCTACGCCTGCTGAGAGAAGGACCATTGCGGTTGTTGTGTGATAACAAGTCAGCAATTAATATTGCCAACAACCCAGTGCAACATGATAGAACGAAGCACATAGAGATTGACATGTTCTTCATTAAAGAGAGACTGGACAAGAAACAGTTGGAGATCTCATATATTACCTCTGGACAGCAATTAGCAGATTGCCTTACGAAGGGGTTAAACTCTAAAGGAGTAGAGGATGCCTGTAACAAGATGGGCATGATAAATATCTTTTGCTCATCTTGAGGGGGAGTATTGAGTGTTATTGTATTAGGGTGTGTGTGTAAAGCAAAGCAAGGGATATTATAAATATGAGGGGTTAGCTCATTTGGGGGCTAATCACACTTTCCCCAAATTCCAAGATAAACAAAAATGTATTCAAAGAAAATCTCGGGTCACTCGACATTGGAATCATCCTACATGAAGATCAGTGCTAATCAATCCAAACATATCAAAAAGCTTTTACAAATGGGTGGTCGTGCGTGCCAACCTCTTGAAAGATTCCCACTTTGGTGGTCCCTTCACGGCCAATCTTTCCTTTTACCAGTATGCCAAGCAACATATTATGGCTTCTGCAGGCATGCACTACATACAGTGAATTATTGATTCCATTTTGAACTTTAGATTTGTAATGTTACTTGATAACGAAGACTTCCTATATGAAAATGGTCAACCTCCAACTCCATCTATTCTCTTTCCTAGTTCATATGATTTAGAATGTCCTGTTGCATAATCTTAGCAACGCGTGCAGTACAAAGTCACTCCCCCACACCCCCGGCCCAAAAAAACCCCACAAAGAAGGCATAATGTAACTCTGAAAAGGATTCTGTTTCAAGGCTATGGTGGTGAACAGAGGGGAGTTTGAAGAGCATTATGGGAGGGCATACTTGTAATTCCAGCCTAAAATACATATATTCGGAGAGAGGAAATTAGACTAATTCTTTTAAGCTCTTGCCAAAAAAACCCTCAACCGCTTTCTCTCTTCTCTTTTCATCGCTTATTGTGTACATGCATCAGAGGAGAGGAAATTAGACTAATGAAGTAACCTCCTGTCAAAAAAAAATGCTAAATCATTCTCTCTCCTCTTTAATCACTTGTTGAGGCGTTATGCTTCCCCGCCCAATAGTTTTCAGATATGTGTGGCTCAAGTGCTACCCAGCTTGCTTCATGAGTAGAGAAGCTCAACGGCTGGTTCATAGAATATACACTCTGGTATTAACCAATCACTAGTTGTTAGTTTGTATTAAGATCTGTGCAAACTTGGAGAACTTGGGAATTTGGGTAGAACATGAGGATGAAAATATATGTAAAGATATGTGCGACAAGTTCACACTTGTTGGGTGCTCATATATGGATGTGAAGGTTAATCTTGTGTCTAATTTGTTAATGAAATGCATATAATTTGAGCATGTAATAGGCTTCACAGTCCTCATGTTGATGAAAGTTATGGCCAACTGGCATTGGGCTCTGATCCTTAAGGTTAGGATCAAGGCATCACAAGATTACCGGGAGGAAACTCAATCATAAGGGATAGGCGATGGAGATCCAAGTTAATTAGTTATGAATTTTATTTGATTTTAATAGGATTTATTTGTATATCTATTTGACTTTCGTTTGTTAGAATTTTATTAGGCTTTTATTGAGTTTTATTTAAAGTATTAATGTAGAACAAGTGGCACCTGATCCATTGGATCAGGTGCAAGACACAAAAAGGTGGGACCTAGCGAGTACAAGCCCATGTGGGGGCTTGTACTTCCCATCTTTTTTGTGTCTTAGCACCTGATGGATCATGTGGCAGCTTTTCTACATTAAATCCTTTATTTAATTTTTTTATATTTGTTTATGTAAGCACATGTCATGCACATAGTTTAGCCTATAAATAACTTGTATCTCATTAAGAGAGGGAGTTACTCGATGACTAAGATTTGTTAAAGAAAAGTTTCTCTTTGAATCTTCATTATGAGCTGTCAAAAAGTGGGCATGAGAGAGCCTTAATGAGAAGCATGTTTATTAAATCTCTTAAATATTGATTTGCTGGAATGAACTGAGGATTGGTCGGGTGCAAGGCCTTCAACATCCATTATCCTTTCATATCATTAACTTTCCCTATTTTGAAACCCTAGATCATAGATTTTCCCCTCATTTTTCTTAGTTGCTCTTAGATCAAACCATTTAAGACAGTTATAAGCCAAATCGAGGTATCTACATATTTTGAGAAATTTAAGCAGATTGCATCATTCATTTTACCAGATTGAAGTTAATTTTGTTAGAATTCATGGGGTATTATGCTGACCATGATTACATTGGCTATTCTTTTTCAACCGACTATGAATGCGAATGTGCATCCCGATCTACTGTGGCTTTGACGATCGAAATGAATGTGATGATTAGAAGTATCATTTGGAAATTTTCTTCTCTCATCGTGGCTTCTTGAATGAAAAGAAATGTGTATATATTTATCGCCAGATAAATAGAAAAGAATTGTCTTGGTATATATAATATCAGATTTCTTTTCGATGTTGGTAATTGTTTAGAATCAATTTTTAACACTGGTATGCTCCAAGATATCTTATGATACAATGTTTAGCCCAATCTCTATCAAATTAGTTCTATCATAATTTACATTACCTAGAGGCTTATCGAAAGCCGCAAAACCGAAACTTGAAAACTAGTGAAGCCAAAGCTTGAGTCCAGGCTTGAGCTTGTATCCATGCCATTGTTCAATTCTAAGGCAGTGATCGATCCCGAGCATGTATGAATATGAGTTTGAGTCTGTGTTCGAATCTTAGCCTGAACCCAGGATAAAGCATCAAACTAATTTTGATCCAACAACGTAATCCGAGCTAGGGTCTCAGCTTAAGTCACTTGTTGATCATGCGCCAAAGTTACAACTAAAGGTATATTATGAGTTATGCAAGATCATCGATTTCAACCCAAGATCCTGATGCGGCTGATACTTTTGGAGGCCGGGTGTATTTTCGTAAAGTAACAAATGATGTAACCTTTTTATTTAAAGGGCTAGAGCCAGTCCTAATGGGGTACACGAAAATTGTTGAGTATTTCCTCTAGCTTATTTCTTTAGTTCATAGATAAATTGTATTAGGAATTTCCCTATTTCCGATAGGTTAATCCCTAGATAGTTGTTCTATCTATTCGTAGTCGTTAATTAGCAAGTAGTTGAATTGTAGTTGCCACTTTATAATTTCAAATCTGAGTTTAGTAATAAAAATCCCCTTTTTACCATCAAACCCTAGCGGATCGCAACAATTTGGTATCAAAGCGTTAGATCCATGGCGAACACGAGATCCAAGGAGCGGATCGAATTGTTGAAAGAGAGTTTGGAGAAGTTTGAGAGCAAAATCATAGAAGAAATCCAAGATGTGAGAAAGGAAGCAGCAGAGCAACAGGATCAACGTCTCGCGCAGATGACGGAGACACTCCAACAAGATGCAGCGGTAAACAAAGCTCAGATGATGCAAGAAATAGCTGCGATGATAGCAAAGCTAGATCCAAGCAAAAAAGAGCCACCTTTGTCGATGAGGAATGGAAAAAATGTGATTTTTAACAAAGGGTTCCCGAAGATGTCGAAGACGAAAGCATTTACTCAAGAGAACAAAATGCGGCGGATATGGATGACTGGGAGGCTTTCCCGGCCACCTCCCCACCTCGGGAAGGTGTGCTGCCCTTCGGAGGGGGTGGATGCCCCTCCGGCCCCACAGAGTGGCACCGTCGAACCTCCAGGATGGGCGACAAGTGCCACACGCCCCTCCTGGGGCTTCGACAGGGCCCTGGGATAGCGACGGGGGGCCGCCGGCCCAAACCTGGGGCCGACAGCCCCCATCGCCCCCTTGGGGGGCTTCGCCGAGCACCCGGGGGGGCGACAAGCCTCGCCCGACCCCCAAGGGGTTCCACCAAGCCACCTTAGAGCCCGACAAGCCCTGTCGCCTACTCCATCGACATAGTGGGCCCAGTTTGGGGCCCGATCGGTTCATCCACCACCCTTTCAACCATAATTGAGTCCCTGGGGAGGATTTCAGCATCCGGAGGGACGACAACAGCACTTTGGAGGACCGTCGACTCAGCCCCCACCATTTGGAGGAGTGACAGGAGACTGGAGAGGACTTCAGGGCAGCCAGAGCGCACCACATGGGAACTATGGACATCCATATGAAGAAGAGCGGGGAGACTGGCAGTGGGATGGTGCAAATGGAGGCGTACGAGATCCAGCCGCATGGTATATTCCCGAGAGACCACATATTTTCCAGCCGAGGCGTCAGGATCAGCCACATGAGAGAGGAGGATTCGCTGGAAAGAGTCAGCTGAAGAAGCTGAAGATGCATATTTTTGAGGGAGGAGACTCGGATGACTGGTTGTACCGAGTGGAGAGATACTTTGAGGTGTTAGTGGTACCGAAGGAGGACTGGCTCAGGGCTGTAGAAGTCTGCTTGGAGGGAGAGCCTCTGGGCTGGTTTAGATGGACACAGCAGCAGTGACCTTTTCGTACGTGGGAGGAGTTCACCACCCTTCTGTTGGAGTGCTTTGGAGAGGTACAGACTGGGAAAGCTTATGAGCGTCTGTATGCATTGAAGCATGAGAGGAGTGTTAGGGACTATAATAAGAAGTTCGAGACGCTCTGCAGTAGAATTCGTGAAGTGTTGAGAGAGTATCTGCATGGGTGTTTTATGAAGGGGTTGAAACCCACAATTAGATCGGGACTGAGACAGCTGAAGCCTGGTGACCTACGAGATATGATGACTTTAGCGAGGATGGTGGAGGACCGTCAGGATATGGAGAAGAGAGCCCGCGGGTTATGGGGAGGCTCCCCTTTCCGACGGCCAGATCCTGGAAGGGGACAGAAGGTGGCCAAGAGGGAGAAACATCTACAGACGGGGCAACGGCTAGCAAAGAGAAGTGGGTGGAACCACGCCTTGGCGGACATACACAGAGAATGACAGATGCAGAGATTCGTGACAAGCGGACTAAGGGCATGTGTTTTAAATGCGACGAGAAGTTTACTCCAGGGCACCAGTGCGGAGACCGTACTCTTCAGATTCTGATAGTGAATGACGATGATGAGGGTGGAGAGAGTGTGGTAATGCTGGAAGCCGACGAGGACGATGATCATGAGCACCTGCACGTGGAATAACCGACCACATACTTCTCGCACCACCTTGAGGACAAGGTGGGTTTTTAGGGGCGGTGTAGTGATTTGGCTGATACTTTTGGAGGCCGGAGGTATTTTTGTAAAGTAACAAATGATGTAACTTTTCTATTTAAAGGGCTAGAGCCGACCCTAATGTGGTACGCGAAAATTGTTGAGTATTTCCTCTAGCTTATTTATTTAGTTCCTAGATAAATTGTATTAGGAATTTCCATATTTCCCTTAGGTTAATCCATAGCTAGTTGTTCTATCTATTCGTAGTCATTAATTAGCGAGTAGTTGAATTGTAGTAGCCACTTTATAATTTCAGATCTGAGTTTAGCAATAAAATCCCCTTTTTACCATCAAAACCGTAGCGGATAGCAACATATCCTTCACATCCTACCCGCCAATAAATTTTACACTCATTTATATCTCTTGTGATTTTGATACATTCTCCCAAAGCTGCTCGTCCACAAGTCTACATTTTGCTTCATTTCAAAGTTTGATAATGAGTCTTTTCTAACCAAAAGACATTGATTTCTATCGAAATATGCATTCTGTTCAACATTACATTCATCAAATGATGGATTTTTCATAACCAGAAAGAATGATGAAGATCAAGCTCAATTTATTTAGGAATTTTATTTAATTTTAGTTAAGTTTTGCTTCGTTTATTTGTTAGGTTTTTCGCTTAGTTTATTTGATTTATTTAAATTGCTTATGTAAATACGTGTCTTGTACATAGTTTAGCCTATAAACAAGGTATATCTCATTATAAGAAGACAATTAAGGTTAAGAAAATTATCTTTAATTCTTTCATGTGAGATGTGAAAAAGTGGATATGTAAAAGCCTTGATGAGAACCTAAAATCTCCATTAAATCTCTTGCACGTCGATTTGCTGTAGTGGACTGAGAATTGATTTAGGTGTGAGGCACTTAGCATCCCTTATCCTTCCAGCTCCCTTATCTCTCCAATTTTGAAAACGTAGATTAGGTTTTTCCTTTTTGTCTATTCTTTGATCTTTAGTGTCATGCATCGATAGGTTTATACGACAAAGTTGAAACCAGATTCTCTTGCTCAATGGAAAGACTGATTTACGGTTCCTAGAGCCATGCATGGACATATAGCACTGCACATTCTCTTCCATGTCCAAGAAAACTTATTTATGTCCTTACATCACATATTGTCACCCATTGCAGCTACTGGATATTAAGATTGCTTCCATTGGGTTTAGTTTCATAGGTATAATCTAGGAAAATATGTAACCTCAAGAAATTAGTCATTGCTTGAAGCAAACTCATTGGGTGTAGTTTAGGGGATTTACAAAGATAGTGAAGGCCTTTGGACTTCCTAAATGTTACAATAATCATATTGTGCCCCTTCGTCTACTGCTACTGTATTCGGATGGCCTTGTATCATTGAAGATGGTACGAGAGCTCGTCCAGAAGATCTATCTACATAGCAAGTTAAGCATTAAAAATTTATAAAACTTATGATACTTTTGGACATTGAAGTTTTGCTAGATTCAAAGGCATTTACCTCTCACAGCAAAAGCGTACAGTAAATATGTTGATAAAGATTGGTATGTATAGGTGCATGTCAATGGTTGCTTCTGATGATGAAAAATCGATGCTTCTATTAAATTACAAAGCTCCAGTCAGAATCGCTCCTGATATAACACAAACTTTGTTAGGGGGCTGATCAATGGTGTCAAACATGTCCTCCTATTGTTCTCCACATCAATCATAGCCATTCATTAATCAAAACCAATGTTTTAGGTCTTGGTTTCGGTCTCGGTACCGCTCCTCCCAAAATTTAGGTCTCGGTATCGGCATCGTCCGTTTCGATGGTTTCGGAAGCAAGTTTCGGTATCGTCCCAAATATTAAAGTATTAATCATATACTATTAAATTCTTGTCACATTTGTATTACTTATATGTATTTATAAATATGTGTATATATATTTTTATATTTTAAATATTATAAAGAAGTGGAGAGTTGCTTTGCTCACCACAGTTTTACTCTGCGCACATACATCTTATTTACAAGTGTTGCTTTGCTCACCACAGTTTTACTTTGCGTACATACAACTTATTTGCAAGTTTACCAGTGGAGAGTTGCTATGCGCACCACCATTTTACTATGCACACATACCACTTATTTACAAGTTTGCATCTCAAAATATCTCAAAATATCTGTCGGGCTCCACCCCTTTCAGCGGCAATGACCCCAATCTCTTTCTTTGTTATCTCTTTGTTGTCTCTCTCCCCCCAACAATGTTACACCGGCAATCACACATCCCTTTTATCTCGAAGGGCAGCGGGAGGGCGGCAACGGGTGGCAGGAGGGTGGCGACTGGCGGCAGTCCAAGTAAGCCCCTTACCTCTATTCTTCTGCTTCCTCTTCCTCTTCATTTTCTTTTTTTTTGGATTTGATTTTCGATAGAGCTGGATATGAATTTTTTTGATCTGATTTTTTTTTATCTTATTTTCTTTCACTTCATCTTCCTTCCAATTTTTTCTTCTTCTTTTTTGACTTTTCTCCTTCTTCTTTTTTTTGTAAATCGCCGGTACCGGCTGAAACTGGCCGGTTTCGGCCGATACCGAGAAAAGAGGGAGGGTTTCGGATCGGTCCTCTCCAAGACCGATCCGAAACGGCCGAGGTTTCGGCCGAAACCTTGAGCCTTGATCGAAACCATTAGGATATCAACTATAATAAATTTCAATTAAATTAACTAGTATATCCTTATAACAATGAAACCATTTGATAAATAAACTTACATATATTGCGATTCAATCATGATTTTTCAAGCAAATTCAAGATCCTTCTAATCTTCCAGGAGATCAAGTAATAATATTTTAAGTTCAAATTTTGCTAAATTCTTCATAGTGAAAGAAAACACATGCTTGCACATAATAAAGATCTAGAATATAAATATAAAACATCATCACAACTTTCAAGTTTTGGTGCAGTTGTAAGGATTTTAATATGGTATCAAAGCAACTCAAGTTCAAACCACAAGTGTGCAATTAAAAAACAGATTAACAAAAAATTATCGTTTCACAGAAGCACATGTGTCACGCCCCGCTTCCCATTATACTTGGAAGCAAGGACGCGAGCGGGTCCGTATGTGCTTAAAGCAAGGAGAGAGTACTTTTTCTTTTCTTCCTCCTTGGTTTAAGCACAATAAGCGTCTATGATAATAACTTGCAGATCCTTGCATGCAACTCAAACAACACAGATAATTTATTTTATTACAATCTCAAGTCTCAAAAGGATTACAACAATGAAAGAATGGAAAGAGAGATGGTCATAAAGCCCATACAATTTAAAAAGAATACTGAGTACAACAATGCTGCGAAGACACGTTGCTTCTCAGCGGGGGATCTGAGCTGCAAGGCACTCCTGATCAACCTACTCGGTCTCTAAGCATACTCCTCTGCAAAATCTATCTAACACCTGACGTATATTTCACAAGGTAGAACCAAGAAAATATACATCAGCGAGGGTCGCTCGGCAAGATTTAGAATGTTAACAAAATCGACCCTCGGCAAGGTTTTCAAAATCATTAACATGACAAGGTGAGTGACATAAAATGATTGCAGTAATTAAAGCATGGCAGCGTAAGAAACGTATGGCATGGCAGATGTGGTGTACAAATTAGTAAGCATAGCAATTGTAGTGTGCAAGGTAATAAGTATGACAAGTGTGGTGTGCAAAGTAATAACATGACAAGTGTAGTGCGTAAAGCAGTGGCATGGCAAGTGTAGTGTGCAAAGCAGTAAGCATGGCAGATGTAATGTGTAAAGCGGTAGGCACGGCAAGTGTACTGTGTAAAGTAATAAGCATATCAATCGTAGGAGAAACTAGCAGGTTACGCAATTCTCAATAGTAACAACAGGGGCAAAAGAGTGTCAATCAATCAAGTGTGTCTAGTGACAAGCCCAATGTCTGTGGGGGAGAAGTGACTAGCATTACACTCAAGCCAACGGGAGCTACATGTGGCTCTCTACTCACCGACCCGGTCAGGTGTCGGTCGAATTCACCAATAGAGTGTAATCTAGCATTTCGGCCTCTACTACATTAGACTACCCCACCTAAGTGTTGTGCTAGAACACGAGCCAGCATGCTAAACCGCCATATACTGGAACACGAGCCAGACTAGTCATCATGTGACCCTACTGGAACACGAGCCAGACTAGTCACATATGACCGACGGGAGTAGCCAAATCAAATGCACGAATTCAAGGTATTTCATTCCATTCCATCAAGATATTACATTCCATCAACTGCTTTCAAAGTCGTTCAAGCAATTCATTTACGTTCAGCAATATTGTCTTGCATTTCATGTCGTTACAAGGCTGTCAATTTACTTATTAAGTGTCCACACACACGCACAGATGTAATACACGAAAGTAACCATGTGAAGTTTGATGTCACATCTAGGTGAAATGATATTTTAAAACATGTAAAAATGCACACTGGCCTGATTTAGTCAATTTCGGGTATCCACGCGATCATAATGAAAGCGTGTTATATCTGCATCATCGGATTACGATAATAAGCTAACACTATTAAACTAATAAAATAGTATTACAATATAACATGTATAACTACTGTTTATATACTAACAGCCAACAGTATTACATTTCATAACTTATTTACAAAAGTATTTTACTGAACCAACATCACATTACCGTTCATCCTGCAGTGTACACACTAACAAAAGTATACTAACAAATATATTACTAACTTATTGTTACAATAAGTTATTATAAAACCATAAATCATTACTAAGATACTCTTAATATATACACAGTTACTAACCTATACCTATTTGTTTATAACCTAACACATACTGATATGTACTAATTTAGTATATTTAACCATTTACCTGCAACTCGCATCCCTTGGTGTTAGCTTGCAGGGAGGATGGCGTTGCGGCCTCTGGCAAGTGGGGCGGTGACAAGGCGGAGATCGGCGGCAGCAGGTGGCGGCACTGGGGCGGCGTTGCGATGGGTTGCGTCGGGGCTGTTGGGTGGCTCGGAGATAATCGACGTGAAGTTTGGTGGCGAGTTCGACGGAAGAGGAGACGACGGCGGCGAGGGCTTCGGCGAGCTTGCGGGTCGAAACTGGGTCGAGGGGAGAGAGGTCGGTGGGACCTGTGGGCTGTGGCAGAGCAGTAGGGGTGTGGCGGGTTGCTTGGCCGGAGATTGGGGTGTCACCTCATCGAAGAGGGCGACGACAGGAAGGGCGCGACGACGGTGGAGCGGGGTCGTCGGGGATTTTGGTGGGAGGCGGGAGGTGTCGGGGCTTCGAATAGGGGAGGAGAGAAGAGAGACATGGGAGAGGGTGGTCGGGTTTCTGGGCAGGCTGAGGGTCGTCGGAGGCATTCGAGGTTGGGGGCTATGTGATGGTGGTTGGAGGGCTCAAGGACGGCGAGAGGGACCGAGGTCAGAGATGATCGGAGACAGAGTGCTGTCGGGGAACAGGAGGAGAATGGCAAAGGGCTGAAGGGAGTTGCGGCATCGGGAGGGTGCGGCGATCGAAGGTAGGCGGGCGCTGGTGATCGGAGGCGTGGTGGGGCTACCGCGTGAACGGTGAGCGGGGGAGTCGTTGAAGGTGGCGGAGATCGGAGGGAGGACTGGGGTTGGTCGCCAGAGGGGGCTGGGGGTTTGATGTCGATGGTGAAGGCGGAGTGAGGTGCGATGGGTCACGACGGTGTAGGAGCTTGGGGCGTACGGAGGAGGCATGCAGATGGCGGGGTTCGTCGTGGGCTCTTGAGGGGGTGTAGAGAATGGGGTTGCGCCTGTGTCCGTTGGAAAGGAGGAGGAGGAAGGAGAAAGTCTGTGCATGGGTTGATTTGCGAAGTGATGATTGCATGGGCTTTTTGAAGAGGAGAAAGGAATGTGACATTGGTGACGTGGGAGACTGTTGTGTAATTTGAAGTGGGGTGCGTGAGTTGCGGGTAAGTCGATGTGAACGTGGGTGATGCGTGCAAATTGATATGGCCCATGCACGAATCGTGGGGATTTGTTGCGGGTTACAGTGGATAGTTAAGATTTAATTAATGGTTATAAGAGGTAGGTTATTTAGGATAATATTTAGGGTAGTTAGAGTAAATGTTTGATTAAAATCAGTATAGTTTAGATATTAAGGATAATAATCTTAATTAAGATATTGGGGATTTAACCGCATGCAAGTGGAAAGATTTAATAGGATGTAGATTGTTTAGGAAAATGATTTAGTCAAGATATTAGGGTTTGGACCAGATCAAGGTTAAGATTTATTAAAATTCGGTTGGGATAATCCCTATAATTAGGATATTTAGATAAGATAATATTTGAATTTAGTTAAAAGTTTAGTATATGATTTAGATGATAATTGGTTTAGTTAATGAAGCTTTTGATTAGGGTTAAGATTAAGATCTGAAGATAGGATAATTTATTCGGTCAAAAGATATTTTGACCAAAAGATCGATTTGGTTAGGATATGATTTGTTTTGGATAATGTAAATAGATTTGATTCATCAATATCGGATCTCGGAGGATTAATATTATCTGAGACTTAGTAAGATACGGTGCGATTCAGGGGATCGAGTATGATAATAAGATTATGAAACCTAATCTGATTACGAGAATCAATCTGGTTAAGGTTTGATTAGGAGGATCATTTCGGTTATGATATAAATATTAGTAAGATCTATTAAGATTAAGTTTTGATCCAAGAAATCGATTTAGTTACGATAATTGGATTATTACAATCTCGCCCTGCAATCGACATCAACCAAGAATTAGAGAAGATATTAACGCGATCATTAAATCGCATTTCGAGCTATAATAAATACAACCATATACATATGTATTACTCCAATAAATCATATACCAAATAGATACGCATGAAAATACGTACAGATAAGAACATGTGTTACAACATGTCTTGTCTAATTAAAGTGGCCCTCGACATGCGGAAGCGTGGTAGAATGTGTGTGTGTCATCAAAACTTTAAGGTTTAGGTGTGGTGGCATGGACTTCAAAAGCTTCATTGAGTGGCCTGGGGCATACATAAGTTTGGCGGTAATTTGAATTATCTCATAAGTATTCGACCATATATCACTTGCTTAGTTAATGCTTTAACTAGTTTATACATGTCATTGAAGAGGTCGTTGGAAGTTCTTTATCCTTTTAATGAAGGCCGTATCTCGAGCAAGCCAATGACCTCCCATTTCCTAACCCAGCCTCTGTACCATTGAGCTAGACCTTAGTGGCTCTATGAGCATATTGGTTTGGATTTTGATAGATGTGAAAAGTGCTCATACGCAAGACGCATGGGCACTCCGATATAATTAGGTTCATAATTGTGGATTGAATTGGGTTACCATCAAAATAGAAGACTTAACCCATCAAAATAGAAGACCAGGCAAGGAAAGTTTGTTGGATGAAATCTGATTTATCTTGGAAGAGCAAAAAACATATCATAGGCAGATTATTTGTGTAATAGACAATACCATTTGTGACATAATGTGGATACATTATTTGCAGTATTTGCTTACTGAACTTGGTTTTGGGTCATCATCTACTATGATTCTATCTTGTGACAATCAAAAAACAAAAAAACAAAAAAAAACAGCCACCTGCTTTCCATTTAATCCCTTCCTCCACAAGCACACCAAACATATAGAGATTGTCTTGTCACTTTATTCGTGGGAATGTGAACGAGAAGCTACTTAAGATTAGGCATGTAAAATGTGATAAGCAATTAGCATATATGATCACTAAGCCTCTTGGAAGATATGGATTCGACATATTTGTACAAGTCTGGCATGTATAACATATAAGTTCCATCTAAAAAGTGAGTGGTAAGCAAAGGGCATTTCTAGTAATTCTCACTTAAATCACACTTGCTATATGTATGCGCGCACACACATTTGAGGATATGAAATTAGATGAATTCATCTTACATCTTATCGTGTGTGAGGATGGGAAATTAGATGAAACTGATGAATTCCTCTTACCTCCCATCAACACCCCCCCAACCCCCCAACCCCCCCCCCCCCCCCCGGGGGGGGGGGGGGTCTTGTCCTTAACTATAATTGAGGAAACAAAAAAGTTATGAGAGAAGTGTTGCACTTGGTTAACTTCCTACCTCCCGGTCCTCTCACAACCCCCTCTTTTCCAATGTTGACATTGAGATGGCATACAGACCCAAGCCGATGTGTCAATGACATAAAGTTGACTCGCAAGTTAAAATACATGGTTAAATCTTTTTTACCAATCTTCTTTCACTTTGCATTGTGCTCCTTAGACGATCCATATTAATGAGAAAAGACTTGAAAATGAATTAAATAGTATCCACTTTATGATGCTTGAAAGGAATAAATTCAAGCATCCATGAACCCGTAGAGAGAGGAAAGATATATAGTACACACAAACAATGGAATTCAAGGTGTAGTGAAAATGACTCTTGGTGATGAGGAGATTCCTTAACTTACCTGCATTGTTGTGGTTAATGGGCTTAAATTGAGAATCATTGTGATCATATACAGGCGAGAAAATTGTTTCCATTGCAGGTGGAAATGCAGCATATAGAGAAACCTGTGAATATAAACAAAATGGAGAACAATTAGCATACGACAATAATATTCAGAAATAGATATAATAACTGTAACATTGCATGTGGCTCTAAATCTATGCAAAACACAAAGTCAACAATATATGGCGTATGAGTTGAATCTGACAAGTGTTCCAAGGAGCAGCAGCCGTGATTGTATTCTAGCTAATAGATATGTACTTAAGAGCAATGTTTGAGAATCGGTTCTGATTTTGGTTTCGGTTTCGGTTTCAACCGTTGGAAAATTTTAAAGTTTCGAACAATTTCACCCATTTCGTAGGTATCGTTTGAGGTTCGGTTTTGGATTTATATGTATTTTTATTATATAATTCTATTACAATGCATTTATATTAATGTTTTAAATTTTAATGAATTTTTAGAATTTCAATAGATTTTCAAATTTTTAGAATTTTAATAAATATTTTTTATGTATATAGTTTAAACGGATTTGCGTATTGAAATTCAAATTTATATTATATTGTAAGGAGTGTGGCTTTGGCCAAAACCCATTAGTTTCAGTTGATGAAACTATTCGAAACCTGTCAAAACTGAGTTTCAAAAAGTGGGTTTGGTCAAAACTGACTGAAATCGACTAAAATCAAGTTTCAACTACAATTTCGTGACATTTCCTTCAAAACCAAAACGAAATGACCAAAAGCAAATGGTTTCAACTGAAACCTCATTATTTTCTTAGGAGTGATGGCGTTATTATTAAGGAATTGGCATGTTGAAATTAGCCTTTTATGCCATGTTATATTGAGGTAAGATTTTACATGCCTTTACAATTTGCTCATATATTACTATCATATTTTTGTAGTTTAACAATTCTACACCTCAAACTATACTAGTGATGTTGAAATTGATTCAAGACGACGTTGTTACGTTCATCTACGATTAGAAGAATGCCCCATCAGAATCCAAAGTAGAAGTGAATGACATGTTGAAGGATACGTACAAAATTGTATCTATACCTATTGGCTTAAACTTATGAGTTAGATTTGATCTCAACTCATGTTATGCCTTTTCCTAATTTCTCCCCAAGGGGCTTGATCCTATCGTAACAAATTGATATCAATGCCTGGTTGTGCACACAAATTACAATGAAAAATTGAAAGCAAAGAGAAAGAAAATCAAGATAAGACTTACATCGTTCACCCAATAGGGCTACATCTATGTATAAGACATTGAAGAGTTTACACTAAATCAACTAACAAAAGGTTTAATGTAACTGGCCCATTCTTATTTTCGTCCTCCCCCACTTTTTTCCTCTTTCTTCTTTTCGTTGGGCCCAGCCCAAATGCAGCCCGCTCGAGCTCCATTTCATTCGTCGCCCCCTTACTCTCGCAGGGGGCCGTTCAATCGATCGATCGATTCGATTGACACAACCGCTAGGGCATCGACGATGAGGCAATCGTCTCTCTCTTCGTTCGACGAGGGCCCAAGCCCCTCCTTTCATACGAGCGGCATGATCGTCCGTCCCTAGGGGTGGCAATTCGGGCCGGCCCGGTCTTATGGGGCCGTGCTAGCTCGGTCCAGTTTTCTTAAAGGACCGGGCCGGGCAGAACCGATAAGACAACGGGCCATTCCGGTGCGACATGGGCACAGTCTGATAAAAATTCGGGCCGCCCGACCCGGTCCGATAGGGTTGAAAAAATTATGTATGTGAAAAATTAATATCCATCTTCAAAGTTCATGTTTAGTCTGGTTATTTTATGGAGATACTACGAATTATAACTACATATGATCTTTCAAATTCAAATTAAAGTAATTAACAAAAGGGAGTAATATACAGTATACAATGATGAAAGACTCTCGTCAGGTCGGGGATTATATAAAAACAGAATACGAATTGAAACAGAATTCGAATTAGTACTCATTAATACGAATTAAACTATTGAAGTGGGTCGGTCAAGCAAACTCAAAAGGATTTCGTGTCGTGCCGTGTCGCCCAATGGACCGAATAGCTTGGCCCGAGCCCGACACGAAAATAAACCGGGCCGTGTCGGCCCGACCCGATAAGGATTTCTGGCCAAAATTGCCGGCCGAGGCATGGTCTTATCGTGCCGTGCCCGTGTCGTGCTATCGTACCGGACCGAAAACTGCCACCCCTACTCGTCCCCCTCTCGTCCTTCACGCACGACATCCCTCCCCCTCCTCGTACGCTCCTACAGAGCCCATCTCCCCTTATCGCAATGCCTTGCTTGTTGTGGGGTTGCTCCGACTGCTATTTAACACTCTTCTCCCCTCCTTCTCTTGGTTACATGCTTTGTAAGTATATCTCTACATTTTCGAAGTAATCGGCTTGATTTCTGCGGCTCTTCGAGGTTTGATTTCGCGCTGATTTCTCGGTTGACCTGCTGTGGATTCGATTCTTAATTTTTTTTCGTTCTTCGGCTTCGATTTTCGATAGACTTTATCTCCCCTCACGTTCAGCTTTCTTTCGATTTCATTGCATGCTTAAACTGAGTTAGATTTGTTGGGGGTTTGGGAGAAAAATTGGGTTTTTATCAAACGGTTGAGGATGATTTGGGGAGTAGAGTAGGGTTTGGTTCCCTACGGTAATCTAGTGGGGTTGGTTCACTCGCCTACTTGTCGTGGGGTCCCGGTGTCCTCGCATGGGGCTATGTGTGGGTTCGGTTTGTCCATAGCTCGTTGATTTGGGGTGTTGTGGCTCCCTTGCTTGCGGCCTTGTCCCTTTCTTGCTTGAATTGGGATTTGGTGGCTCCCCTTACTTGCGGCTTAGGCTCCTTGGTGACTGATGGTTGCGGCTGGGGATTTTCTGATGTTGTTTGGGCTTGGCTGGATCAATTGCTCATTGTTTTGAGGTTTCGTTGTGGTTTACTTAGGATATGAGCCACGTTCTCCGCTATCTTGGTCGTTAGCACCTAGTCCCTTGCTAGAAACCCCGTGGATTTTGCTGCAGGCACGGATCCTCCTACTACGTGATGAAAAAGACACCAAATCTGATCCCAATGGCCTAGAGACTCTAGAGCCATTACGAGTTTGACTTTCGGTTTTTTTTGTTATCAAGTATTTATTATGTGTTCTTCGTTCTTGGTTCGTAGTATGAAATAGTGGGTGTTTTATTATCAGTTCATTTGGAATATTATGCCATGAGAAACATACATGCCTTACTTATCACATGTCAGCTTTAATATCATGTCATTTAATTATCTCCTAGACATGCCAGTATTAGAAAGTTTAATATTGTGATTAAATTGTGTAGTCTCTGCGTTGTTACTTGTGATGGCACTTATATTGATTCACTGATGGATTTGAGGTTGGCTCTTGACATGATAGGTTATTTTTAGATGTATGATAGTGGTCCCACTTGACTACGTAGTTTAAATAATATTAAATGTATGATAGTGGTCCCACTTGATGTATTCTCTTCAATTGCAAAATAATCGATAAATCAAAACTATGGCCAGCTCGTAGGCTTAAACCATCTCCTAATCAACTTGATAATGAAAGACTAATATGCCCTTCTAATTGCTAAACCCACTACTAAAGAAATGAGCCATGAAAAGTAAGTCATCCATCGGGTCAAGTAGGGTCCGAGCCCACGCCTTGACCCGTGCTTCTTGCCGCGCGCCGCCTCGGCCTCACTTAAACCCGGATCGCATCAAAAGCATAGAAAAGTTTTCTTATCTTTTAAATATATTCTTTGCTAGGGGCAAATGCAATAGAGATAGAAAGATAGAGACAGAGACAGAGATAGATAGATAGATAGATAGAGATAGAGTGATGGTAACAGAATGTAGAACGGAAGTAAGAGTACCATATAATATGAGGAATATGAGAATATATACAACCATACTCGGCAACAGGAAAAGCGATACTTCATAATCCCTACAATGCGCACATATATGTGAGAAAGAGAAGTTCATAGTTAACACTATCTAATCACCACAAACAACCAATGAATCATTGAAACATGGTAATGCAATAAAAATAGAATTAGCAGGAAACATAAGGACACAACAAAGAAAGATACAACAAATTAGATACTCTGAAAATATATCGTAAGAACCATCACTTGAACGATAATGCAATCCCTAAAAACAATCACAATCAATAACAATAACTTAATTCTCAGTCATAAGTTTTCTGTTCTCGAAGAACATGATACTTCCTGTAATGTTATATATTTGTACTTAAAGGAAGAACAAATGGTACCCTTAAATTTACCATAATACTTTACAATGGGAATGTCCATGATACAAGCCAATATATTTCAACAAAGATTTTAGTTCTACTTATATATTTTATTTAGGGCATGTCTATGACAGAAATCACACAAAATGATTTGGACTGGCAATTTCATACAAATAAGCCCATACAGCAATGCTTTAAAACAATATCTAAAGTGCTAGCCATAAGCAACTTGATCACTTTCCAACTCTTGTATTTAGCACCGTGCACTTATAACACAATGCCATAAATGAAGACCCCTCATGACCCCTCTTTGAGAGAACCATGACTTGAGCGAGAGAAACACAACTGAGTGTATGCATAAGAATAAGTGAACTTTAGGGAGGAAAAAAGGAAAATAAAAACTATACACATTTAAGATGCATGCATATTCAAAGTGAAATCAAATTATGTACCAATATACAGTTTTCATAACGTATGAAAGTTAAATATTTAATTTATCTTCAATTGTTTTACTGCAGGATCTCTATCTACTGTAAAAAGTGAAATTATTATATGCAAGATAGCTGCCAAAAGAAATACAAACCATTTTTCCCCAGTGACTATCTGAATATAATGGAGGAACTTCAGGAGCCTAGCAGAGCCTCAACGAGATATAGCCTGGTAGTCATTAACTTGAGCATTTTGTATGTTCTGGTTTGGGCTTTCAATATAGGAATCTGCAATAAGCAGAAAATCAAATTTTAAGAATTTGAAACTTCTGCAAAAAGAAGAAAAATCATAAAATTCACCATATATTTGTTTCAAAAACTAGAATAAAGATTTCTAAAGCAATTGAAGCCCCTTTTCGGGAAGGTGCAACCAAAGGTAATAACATGTCAAGATATATGTGTGCGTGCGTTCATGCAAAACCTCTAGCAAAGTTGAAGAGCCACCATTTTTCACTAGCAACTAAAAAATGCACTTTCAAGGCCAGAATGCAAGTAAACTATGGAAATTGCTGATGAGACGTTACTTTTTCTCGTTGCAAGTATACATGGAAACAATCAAATGAAAACAATGATAAACTATCATTACCGTTATTTCACGCACAATCATATAAACGGGAACATAAAAACAAACAGCCAAGAGGCATACAGGAATTGAAGAAAGCAATAATCTGAAACTCTACAACCATAGAAGAGTATGAAAACACACATAATTAGAACAAACAAAGAAAACAAAGATGGCATAAAACGAATTGAATAAAAAAATTTAACCAATTTGAAAGCCATACATCAATTCCCATAAAAACGACAAAACGAAATTCATATACCAACACAAAAGATAACACAAAAAGGGGCTATCAAACTACAGAATGGAGATGGAAAAAGCATTAAACAAAAAGATAATAAATTCACAGAGCAACTTAAGCAAAACTTGTACGGAAGAAGAATAAGAAGAAATCGTGCACAATTAGAAACAAGAGAAGGTAAGAAACCCCTAGCTTAAGAAAGACAAATACCACAATCCAAATCCCAACTAAGGACAATAAAACGACAAAACCACAAACTACACTAAAAGACAGCCAAGAAAACAAATAGCATGGAGGAATCAAACTCATGACTGCAAATGGTAGACAGCAACTAATACAAATATATGTGAGGGAAAAAAGGTAACCAAAACAACTACCGGTGACTCAATTTCCAAGGATAAAAAGAACACAAATCCACCCACGTTACAACTACAAAAAAGAAACACAATTTAAGCACATATAACCAGAAAGCAGAGGAAGAAAGTTAAAAATGGAGGAAACAATACAAGAATACAACAGCAACAAAACCAATTAAAACTCACAGATCAATTCCTGGCGCAAAAGAAATCCAAAATTAGCATATCTGACATGGAGAGTAAAGGGTCCAGAAACAGCCGACAATGTCAATCACTCAGATAACAAAACATTAATCCAACAGCCAAATACAAGGACAATATTAAACATTCCACAACCATAGCCCATATATCAATTGATCAAAAGCTACAAAATTAAACCCCATAAAACTAGAACCGAAGGACAAAAGATAAGACCAAAAGAACAGAACTTTTTTTAATAAAGTAAAAGAACAGAACTCAGCAATAAGAAAAACAAATCAAATATTCAATTCACGACAAAAACAGAAATCTGCATACCAATTCAAGCAGCCACCAACCAGAAAACAATAAAAACAAAAAACACACGGCAAAGCAAACAAGACACATGTGCAGCAGCAGCATCCGCAGCAGCAGAAATGAGACTTCCAAAAAAACAATGTTCTTAGTTAGAAGGTAAACAAATTCAGAGACATAGTTCGCAATATAGTTCGCAATATCATCAAAACTTAAACTAAAACAAGATTTTCCATTAACATAATTCCAGAAGAAACAAAATCCACATTCCAACCCCAACAACAATCATAAATTACAACTACAACGAAGTAGCAAGACGTCAATCAAGGTCACGAGATGGAAAAATAAGTTACACCTCATAGTGAGAGCATTCTTCCTGCTATGCCGATTACCCAAAGAAACAGAATTACTGCAAACAACTAGAAAAGATAAAACGAAGAACATTAAAAAAGAAACTGATAAAATACTGTCAATAGTCAAGGAAATTAAGACCCAACATTCTATCTGCCCACCCACACAAGTATGCATGCACACACTTAAACAAAAAAAAAGAAAAAAAGAAAAAGAATAATCCACATGAATCTAAGAAGCAAACCAATGAAAGCACCAGAAAAGCTCCAAAACAATCGCTAACAGAAAAATAACAGTCCAAAAAGGAGAATCAGCCTCACCCATGAATTGCAACTTATCCCAAAACAAAAATTTCAACGAGATTAGTAACAAAATCCCAAGGAACCAAACCACACAACCAATGCCCAAAATATAATCACATGTCATGTAACAAAGTATCAAATTATCAAATTCCACCAAGATCATGAAACGTGGTAATAAAAGCCATGACTGAAAAGCACAGGATTTCTTCACCTGATGTATTAAAACCGAAATCCATATCCCAAATCCCCAAAGCGGGTAACTTTAAACATGTATAATTAGAAATAAAAGAAACAAGAGGGGGAAAAGGGAATAGACCAAGAGATCAATAAGAGTCAAAATACTTAGAATTCATTACTACATTAACATAAAAATCAAAATATCAATCTACATGGTCAGATAATAAAAATAGCAGATGAACTCCAAAATAGCTCTATTAACAGAAAAAGTACAGAGTCCTGCCAGCAGAATCAGCAGTACACATACCAAATTGATCCCAATTTCCTAGAAGAGATAAACTTTCTCCACGTACAACTAAATAGATGGTGGTGGTGGTGATGGTGGCCATGGAGAGGCTAAATAAATAGAGCAGTTGAGATAACTTGAACCCATCAAACAATTCTCAAAACAAATCATAAACATGCATATCAATCCAAGTAGGAAAAGCAGAAAACCCATCAGAATAGCAAAATAATCATCTCAGATCAAAAAATACCTTAGGGATCAGAACCAGTAAAACGCATGCACCACCACCACCATCATAATATTATACTTCATCCCAAAAATGGGGGCTGTGTTCATGGACTTAATTTAAGGATGTCAGATCGTGACGATGTCCGCTCATGATGTTGGGTACTCGTTTTCCACACATTACGATCTAAAGCTATATCTTACATCAAACTAAGATTGTCAAAAGCACGAGCACAAAAATGAAAATTCAAATGCAAAAACTAAAATTGAAGGGTACAACAAGTGTTATAGAAGAACCAAACTAATTCCCAATTCCTGAAAATCCAACTCTACAACAACACAAAGCACCAAGACAACAAGTTCGACTAAGATCATGAAATAGATGAGTAAGAAGCCATATAGGCCTGTATTGTAAATTGTGAGCCCTCTCTCCTTCCCTCCAAATTCCACAAGGGAAACAGGTTATAAACACACAATTAGAAATAACATGAAACAGAAAGAATTAAAAGAAGAAGAAACATGAGAATTGTAAGCAGCACCAAAAGAAACCATAAACCATTGTTTGACTCCCAAAAATAAATCAAAACCATGTATCAATTAAAGCAGAAAACACCAAAATCCAATGTAACTTCCCAACATAAGACTATCAACTCAAAATTAAACTATCTACGAAGAAATAGTCAACAAAACCCGTCAACCCATACATCAGAAATCACTCAGAAAATAAAAAATTCAACAAAAACTACAAGATGATCAAAACCCAGATCATAATTCCCCATAAATCACACATTCAGAAACAACAAGCACCAAGACATCAAATTCAACTAATATCATGGAATAGAAGAGTAAGGAGCCATGCATCCATCCTCCAGCCTAGCTCTAATTCCATCCAAACCCAAAACCCAATCCACTCACCCAAAAGAAGTAAACTTTAACCACATACCAGTGGTAACAAATGAAACAGAAACATAAAAGGGAGAAACCAAATGGTGTATAGCACAGTAAGCAACATTCAATAGAAACTAAAACATGTCACTCAATTCCCAAATAAACAAGCACAAACAACGACTAAAAATCCATAACAACCATCTCAGCTTAAAATATAAGGGTCCTAGAAGCAGAACCAACATTGCTCATCAACATAACAGAAATCAATCCCAAAGCCTAACATTCGACTAGAATTGCAACAACAGCTCGGAAATAATTAAAAGGGAGTTGCTACACGCACTTACCATTTTACTCATGTGCACAACCAGATTTCGACATATTTACAAGTTTGCCATTCAAAATTTTTCACCGCGCACAACAAATTTTAATCCACAAACTGTCCATGTTCTGCGCGGTGAGCAAAACGCGACACCACCTGCCACGACGACACTGCCAGCCCCGCCCACGTGCCGACCGCCGCCGTCGACCATCTTCATCTTCCTCAACCCCTCCTCCACCCATCATCGTCTCCCCCAACCCCCTCCTCATCCGCCACCTCTGGCTACCCAGCCATGCTCCCTCCGCCGACCACTTCATCTTCCCCAGCCTACTCCGCCGCCGCCGTCCCCGCCCCCACCCTCCGCCGACCATCTTCTTCTTCCCCGGCCCCCCTCTGCCGCCCTGCTCCGCCGACCACTTCTTCTTCCCCAGCCCACTCCGCCTCCGTCGACCACTTCATCCCCAGCCCAGCCCGCCTCCATTGAATTCTCCTCCGCCCCATCCACCGACAACCCCTCCGCCGCCCCCTCCTCCGACAGCCCCTCCGCTCCCCCTCCCCTCTTTCCTACCGCCCATTCCAAACCCTAAAAAGTGGTCGGTGGGGGGTGGGGCGGCAAGGGCAGGGGCGATGAGGGTAAAAGAGAAGTAATTTTTGAATGACAAACTTGTAAATAAGTGGTTGTGAGCACAAGCAAAACTGTGTGCGCGCGTAGCAACTCCCTAATCAAAACCCACTTCCATATTCCCAAATTTCACATGTTTCAGCAACAATAAAGCCCAGCTATTAAATTGAACTAAGATCACGAATAGAACAGTAACAAACCATGCCTACCTCGGGTGGCTCTGCTCACATTCCCAATTCTTTAAAAGAAACAAACTACTACAACATACAATTAGAAATTTATGAAACAGAAACATGAAAGAAAGAGACCAAGTCCACAGAAACTAGTTCCCCAAAAAATTCAAAAGCCCAGGTACAGTTCCAACAAAAAGTTTCAAAACGACCACCTCAGCTCAAAATCATAAAGGTCCCGGTAAGAGCCCGAACGACGAAATTCAACTAGAATAGCAATAAAAACTCTCAATTAATCGAAGCCCATCCCCGCACATTCCAGCAATAACAAAGCACCCGACTATCAAATTCAAGAAAGATCATGAACCAGAAGAGTACTCAAGCTTCGCTCTCATTCTTTCTAGAACCAAATCTAGCCCCAATTCCCCAAACAGAACAAATTAGCCAAATACAATTAGAAGCAAAAGAGGTATAAACAAACCAAACATGCAGAAACAAATCCCGTCGCTTAATTCCCAAGAAATTCGAAAACTCAGATATCAATTCAAACAGAAAACACCAAAAACAAAGTATAAAAATCCAAAATAGCCTTCTCGTCTCAAAATTAAACGACGCCATAAGCAGAGCCATCAAACCCCCATAGCCCAAATGGCAAAATCAAATTCCCAAACACCAAATTGATAATCATAACCAAGCACCAAGCTACCAAATTGAACTAAGATCATGAATTACAAACCCGATCCCAATTCCCAATTAAAAAAACAAATTTTAAGCATACTCGATTTAAAGAATGAAACAAACAACAAAAAAGGAAGAAACAAAAAGAATAATAAGAAAAAGTCAATAGAAACCAAAACCCATCACTAAATCCCAAAAAAACAAAACTCCATGTAAAAATTAAAGCAGGAAACACAAAATCCAAGCAAAACCCAACAGCACAAATGACAAAATTCAACAAGAACAGCAACTGGTATTCAAGACAACCAAAACCCACTTCCCAAATTGGCAAATTCCACCCCAAAAATCACATGATACATCAAATTGGTCTGAAGATCATGACCCAGAGGAGCAAATAGTTAGAGGACCGTACCTCATGACCGATTTTCGCTCTCATTTGTTCTCTCTATCTTCCACACTCCCCCTCTAACCGAGGAGAGAGAAAGAGAGAGCAGAAGAAAACGAGGGGGGGAGAAAATGAAGAGAGTCATGGAGAAAGAGCGGGGATCGTCTCCACGGGCTACTTACATTGAACTGCTGTCAGAGACCGGCGCTATCACGTCACGCTGCGGATCGCCGAGGAATCGGAAACGGACGGCTCAGATCACACCGCAATCATTCGGCCCTGTCAACACGTGCCAGCTGCCGCAGGTCAACACGGCCCCCTCGCACGCGCGCGGGATGTCTGATGGGAAGAGGGCGCTGACGTGGCTCGTCGTGGGTCAGAAATTGAGGGAATTGGTTTGCGCACAGAAGAATTTGATGTGCGTACAGATCGTGTGCGAATTAATCTGCGTCCAGAATGTTTTTATTGTTATGAACGAGGGAGTCTTTTGGCCTCCCCTCCTTCATTACCCACTCATTGGTCCCCATTACTATGGGTAATGGGGACCCTTGGTCTCCTTGAGGCCATTCATCTCCCTTCTCTAGTTTAATATATAGAGAACCATGGCATATTGCCATGGTGACTCACTCTTTTCCTAAGAAAGCTTGTCTCTCTCTCTTGAGTTCTATTGCCTTTTAACACGTTATCAGCACTTTTGCTCCTCTTTTTTGAGCTTTTCTACACTCCAAAATCTATCCTCTAATTTGTTACGCGCATAGGAATCTCTGGTTGCTCTGTTCGTGGCGGATTTTCTCTTTGGCGTGCATTGCTAAAGGAATCTCTTGGGCGTTTTTGGAGCGTGGATTTTTGTCTCTACGGATCTTCTCGTTTTTCGATCTTCCCTAGATTTTCAATCTAGAGGTAATTTCCATCGATCCCGTAGATAAACAAATTTTTATTCTTAGCCATGATTTTTTACAACCTCTTTTTGGCTTGTTTAAAATCGGCTAAATACAATATCATGCCTTGTTAAAATACAATAAATAATACAAATAAAAAAACCATACACATCATAATTGCTCCCAAAACGATGTGTGCTATGTCCTGAGTTGCCATTCTCCCCAAGTTTTGGGCCCTTCTGCTTCCGGTCAGTGGGAGGAATAGATGGAGCATTGAAATTAATGTCCTCATGGTTAGCATCTTTTATGGATGACTTACTAGAAACAGAAGCAGCTTCATATCCATTTAAAGAAAATGCATCTGCAGACGTTTTGAATACATGCTAAAAGTTCAATGATCACAAATTTGGCTTACCCTTTAAGAATTGAACAACATGAAGAGCGTTACCTCTCCAATCATATTTTTGAAACTTGCATATTAAAGACTTATATCACATACCATCGTGTGAACACTGTGGAAATCAACATCACAATCTGATTCCATCATCCCTTTTGAGTCAAAATATGCTTCATCAATGCTTCCTGATAAACTTGCAAGAGTCAATGCTTGAAACTTAAGGCAAATACGTATGATATGATTGAAATTCTAATCATAAGTCAAGCTATCACTAGGAACCAAGACAATGATGTAGTGACGAATGAGTTGAATACATGCACTTAATGGATGAAAGCTCATAAATCGTATGACAGTACAATCTGTAAGTATTAGTTTCTCTCTCTATTAATGAGCCATAATTACACTTAGTCTTCTATGCTTGAACCTTTCTTACGCAACACAGAACTCAGATTAACATAAACTGTTCAAAAAATCTATTATTAGGGGAAATAATCATCCCCAATCTGACTTTATTGCTGCGTTTGAGCTGAACCAAACCTCGCGGGGTTCTTACCCCTGCCCCCGCCGACGGCGGGGGGGCTGCGGGGCGGCAGGGGGGTTTTTTTCTCTGGCCGACGCCTGGGGGAGATTTCCGGCCGTCGACAATGACCTAAAACAGTAACTGATGGGGTGGAATTTGAGGGGACAGACTTAGGGTTTTGGGATTATTTGTATTCCCCAACCCAAAAATGGGCTTAATTTAATTAACATTGATAGTTTTGTTGTTGGGCCTGCAGCCCACTTGTGCCTATCAATAACTAAATAATTTAATTGGGCCTGCAGCCCCAATTACTTAACAGTTATTATTTTTGCCCACTAAATAATGGCCTGAAGCCAATTAATTAAAGGGACTATCCTCTATGTTAAATCACAAATAATTTCTATAGTCCATGTTGACAACTTTATTTAAACATCGCTTTTGCAAATTATTATCTATGGTTTACTAGGATTCTATTTTTTAAAATATAACTATCTTAAAGATCCTGAGACCGCTCTGCCGTTAGTCAACTAACCTAACGGTGTATGACGTTTCCACGTGGTCTACGAGATAATTATATTTTCTAGTTTCCTTTACAAATATGTTTTGTTTGAGATATATGCGTGGTTGTTCATTTTTATGCCAGTAGCATATTTAGAACTGCATGGATGTTTAAATAAGTAAAAATGTGTTTTTCGGGATCGGCCATTGTATACCTATTTACTTTCCTGCACTTTTATTTTTCTTTTGAGAGAATTTGTAAGTGAGGAAATTTGTACTAAAAGCCAAAGCTCGGTGCAACAGCATATGAAGACGGAGATATAGGGACCCAGTTTGGGTTTCCAAAGTTGTATTTTTCTTTTTCTCTTATGGACTGTAAACGAACTTTGGACTGTGTACTATTTTGGGTATCTGGCCGATCCCCGCATTTTTACTTGTTTATTTCTTTGTGCATGAATATTTGAATTTTAATTAATTCATGCTCATTTTAAATTACGTAGATAAATGGCAAAATTGGCAAGCGTCGATTTCGAAGTCCTTGATTCTGCAGGGACAAATTACCTGAGTTGGCGAGTGGACCTGAAGTTCCACTTGCGTTCTATGGCCCTCCTTGGGTCCATTTTGGCTCCTTCCTCGGCCCCAGCAGCGGCCGAAGCTTCTGCTACATCTAGCAGCAGCCCTACAACCACTGTATCCGATGTAGATAAGGCGAAAGCCATAATCTACATTAGGAAACATATAGATCGGACCTTGAAGGCCGAATACTTAACGGTTGAGGACCCAAAGGACCTATGGACATCGCTGGAAGCACGGTATAAACATCAAATTGATGTTATATTACCCCGTGCCAGTTATGAGTGGGAAAACCTCAGACTTCAGGACTATAAGTCCGTCGCTGAGTACAATTCTGCACTTCATAACATCACCTCACGCCTGAAGTTGTGCGGTGAAGAAGTGACAGAACAGCGCATGTTGGAAAAGACATTTACCTCGTTTCACGAGAAAGATGCAATCCTCATGCAGCAGTATCGTGAACGCAATTTCACGAAATTCTCCGATCTGATCTCATGCCTACTTAGGGCAGAGCAGAATCGAGACTTACTGCTTGCAACTCATAACTTGCGTCCAGCTGGCACTGCCCCTATCCCTGAAGCCCACCACGTTTCTCCCCAGAAGTGGAAAAACAAGAGGAAGGCTAAAAACACTAAAGGGAAAGCTATAATGAAGCAACCAAGAGGTGCAGCTCCACAGTAAAACAAAAACAACAAGGGAAAAATAAACTTCACTTGGAAGCGAAAGAACACCGAGCAAGTGTCACTTCCAAAGAAGAACTGGGAGGACAAATGTCATAGATGCGGCATGACTGGCCATTGGTCCAGAAACTGCCGCACTCCTAGCCACCTCCAGGATCTATACCAGGCGAGCCAGAAGTCTCTACCTGAAACAAACTTGGCGGCTGTTCAGCCACCAACAATGTTTACTGCAAAAGACTTCGAGAACGACGACCTTCTCGATTGAGCGCCATCATTTATCTATGCTTTTTAGAATTCAATGTATCTTCATCTTTATTTGCTTAAGTACGAACTTTTATTTTCGAATGAATGTTTACATTTTCGCTCAAATAAAATTTCGTTTTTGCTTATATAGATGATGTCTGAGTGCCTAGTGGACAGTGCCTCAACGCACACAATCCTTCGTGATCAGTGCTATTTTAATAGCTTAAATAAATATGACGGTCCTGTTATCACAATTTCAGGACTGTCCCAAATAATCGAAGGATCTGGTGAAGCAATTATATTGCTCCCAAATAACACAAGACTTCAAATAAAAAATGCATTATTCTCTCCTAAATCAAATAGGAATCTCGTAAGTTTCAAGGATTTCCGTTTAAACGGATATCACTTAGAAACCAGCGATGAAAATACGGTAGAATATCTGTATGTAACTCGTCATAATGATGACCGGAAGATCATCTGTGAACGATTCAAGGGACTCCCGTCGGGTCTCTACCAAACATACATTCAACCAATAGAAGCCAATATGACTGAGCACCAGACGTGCCAATCACTGCCAGAGTTCAAACTCTGGCACAATAGACTTGGTCACCCTGGAACAGCAATGATGCGACGCATCATCTCTGAATCCCGTGGACACAAATTGAAGAACCTGAAGATTCTTCAAAAGGGTGAATTTCCAAGTCTCCCTTGTTTCAAGGGAAAACTTATAACGAGACCATCCCTCCTGAAAGTGGGATTAGAGTCTCCTGGCTTCCTTGAGAGAATTCATGGTGATATTTACGGGCCTATTCACCCCGCAAGTGGCCCATTTCTGTACTTCATGGTACTGATTGATGCAATCGAAGCTCTCAAAGACCGTTTATTAAGGTTTTATTTATAGTCTTTTAGTTTCGATTGATAGAATGTTAAGCCTTGAGTATATCTTACGTTTCTATCTTCATTACGCTCATTTCGTAGCTCTAGGATTCTTGCACAAGTTCACTCTATCTTCCTCGACAGCGTCGCGCTTCGATTCGGCCTTTGTTGTGCATGTTAGTTGGTACAAGAACAAGTACTGACCGACTAGATGGAGATCTAGTCGGTCGGCCACTGTTCTTGGACCGACTAGTTTCTGTCAGTTAAATCTTTGTTCTTTACTGTTTACAGTTAGTTCGGTCTACGTTGACTCACCGACCGACTAGTTTGTGAACTAGTCGGTCAGTGATGCTTCTTTGACCGACTAGTTATGATTTTCTGTTCATGCCAAATTTCTCCTAAGCTACTGTTTACCGTTAGTCGGTCTAAGAACGTTTGATGACCGACTAGTTGACAATCTAGTCGGTCAACTTTTTGTTCTTGGACCGACTAAGTCAACTTGCCTTCAGACTATGTTGTTTTGCCTCTTAGTCGGTCTACGTTCATTGGATGACCGACTAGTTGTGAAACTAGTCGGTCAGACAGTGTTCTTGGACCGACTAGTTTTCTAGGTCTGAAATTCTATCTCTTCTCAGATCTGCTCTTAGTCGGTCCATGCTTTGTGACTGACCGACTAGTTGATGAACTAGTCGGTCAGTGTATGTTCTTTGACCGACTAATTCTCACAGATTTCTTTCCGTTGGAGATTGACCTAACTTATATTTTTGGGTTCCTATAAATACGAACCTAGGTCATTTCTATCTTCAACAGAGCTGCCATTAAGAGATTCATTGAGTTCTAAAGAGATAGCTATTCTCCCTCAAATCTAAAGCTCTCTTCCTCACAAGAAACCCATTCTCTCTCATTTCTAGATCTAGAAAGAAGCTTGTTCTTGGTGAGCTCTTCAAGCTATTGCTTGATCCAAGTCTCCAACTCTTCCCTAGGCACCTATTGCTGCTCATTTCCTTGGTGCTAGGGCTTGGTGACTTCATCTTCCTCAAATCCTTCATTCCACCTATTGGGTAAGAAAAACTCAAGGTATAGGATTTTGTGGTAAGAGTATTTATTTCATATAAAATCTTTATATTGCTTATTGGCTCTCTCGGTTGTGAGAGAAGTTTGTGATCCCGGGTTGTGGGATTCACTTTGCCATTGCTTGTATGATTTGATCTTGTGAAGGTTTTTCACAAGATATTCATAGTGGAAATCTTGAGTTAGGGTTTCTAACTCAAGTATCCGGAGGGGATCCGGGTGGTTGGGACGTAGGATCACCGGGAACAAGTCGGGGAGACTTGGGTGGATCCGAACCCATTAACTTCGTTTGTTAGCATTGTTAATTTCATTGTTGTCATTCAATTTAAGCTTCCGCAAATTGATTTGGTAGTTGTGTGCAATTTAATTTGGAATTATACTCCTATTATTTAAAGTACTATTCACCCCCCCTCTAGTACTTGTGCAGTAGCTGGTAGGGCATTACATTTGGTATCAGAGCCAGATACTCAGCTATGTCTGCCAACGACAACAAGACCGTGCGTCCACCTTCCAACTATGACACCTTCAGGAACCGTGAAGGAGCATCTTCCGTGATGGAAGGACATTCCTCTACAAGGCCTCCATTCTTCAACGGTACCAAACTACGGGTACTGGAAGTGTCGGATGGAAACCTTCCCTCCGAAGTGCATCTTTATGGAGAACTACAATGAAGGAGTATATTGAACCCGAAGAAGAAGATTTTGAGAAATGGACTACCGCGGAGGTCGCCGCGGAGGTAAGCAATGCCAAGGCAATGAACGCCTTGCAATGTGCATTGGAGCCCGAGGATTTCAATAAGATATGCACATGTAAGAGTGCATATCAAATTTGGAACTCCCTCCTCATTCTACATGAAGGGACGAGTAGGGTAGAGACTCTAAACTCGTAGTCGTAACCAAAGATTACGAAATGTTTCATAATGCAACAGGGCGAGAAGATGAAAGAATACTACGCTCGTTTCGTTGACAATAATAAACGAGTTAGAGGCCCTCGGCAAGATCTACCACTCAAAAGGAGAAGTGCTTAAAGCTTATTGAAGGACTTCCCTCTTCTTGGGAAAAACGTACCTTCGCCATTGAGGAAGGTAATGACATGGACAAATATACCGTAGTTCAACTAATGGGTACCTTGATGTCATACGAGGTACGCAAAGATAGCAAGGTGATGCTACAAGAAAAGATGAAGTCATATTTGAACCTAGATGCGCCTAAGAAAAAGGCGATTGCATTCAAGGCGGCTTCATCCACCTCTACCGATGATGAAGAATCGGAAAACGAGTTGGACTTGGAATCCATGGCAACTCATGGCCAAGAAGTTCAACCGTTTCTTCCGAAAGGGTAATTTCAAACAAAAATCTAAGTTTACTTCTACTAACGCCTCTCCACCTTTGTGCTTTAAATGCAATAAGCCAGGACACATCAAAGCGGATTGTCCTCAAAACAAGCAAAAGGAGAAGTGGAAGGCACCAAAGTATGACAAGTCCAAGAAGTACACGAACGGAAACAAGAAGGGACTTGTCGGAGCTACCTTCACCGACTCCGAGGATTCCTCAAGCGGAGAGTCGGACCGATGAGCAAGTGGAGCAAGCGCACATGTGCTTCATGGCAAGAGAGGAGAACGATTAAGGATCCTCCTCTTCCGATGATAGTGATGAAGAAAGCGATGAGGTAACGATGGATGATCTTAGGGATGCTAACACTCAACTTTGGTCAAAATATACTAAGTTAGTAAATAGATATACTAAGGTAAAAGATGACCTAGCTAGCATTCAAACATCGCCTAAGACTATCATCACCAACAACGACACCGTTGTTGAAGAGTTAAGAAATGAGATTGTGAATCTCAAATCTAAACTTGAACATGCTAGCATTGAGGATGCGGAAGAACATGAGATAGCGGATTTAACTTCTCAAAACTCGACTTTGAGTATTGAGAACGAGAATCTTAAATCTCGTGTTTATGTGCTTACTTCGCAAATATCCACTTTGGATACCTCTTTGCGTTCTCTCAAAGAGAAATATGAGAACACATTGGGCCGAATCAACGAATTCAACAAAGGTAAGGGCCATTTGGATAATATCCTAAAAGATTTACTTCCGGCCAAACACCACATTGGCTTGGGGTATATGATGGGAAATTCATCCAAGTCGGTCACTACTTTTGTTAGGCCAACTTCCGAAGCCTCAACGAGTGGGAGCAAACACTCTATTGGTAGTTCATCTACCAATGGTGCTTCCACCTCGTCCCACACCCTCTTTCGGAAAGAAACCCACTTTGGGTGGACCTCCAAAGAAGGGGCATGCTTACATGTACACCAATACCATGCCACGTAGGAACACACGTCCTACTCCACCGTCTCACACATATGATGATTTTTATGCAACACATTCTCGGGCACGTGCACACCAAGTGAGACACCCTCACGCACGTGTTTCCACACATGCATATGTACACCCACCTCATCATATGAATAATTCTCGTCGTGCACCATTCCATCATGTCCCGTATGCCTATCCACTACATGCATCACGTAGAAATCAACGTAGCATGCATGCACCCAATAGGATGATGGCTCCCAAAATTTTCACTATTTGGAGCCCAAAGGACACAAGCATGGACGAAAAACAAATATATATGAATACTTATTTTTCGGATGTTGTGCATAGTAAGAATTATGTGGGAAGTCTAAGTCCACTTGGACTTGGCTTCCAAATGTCTAATCCCTTGGACCCAATGACCTTGGGTACCATGATATGAACTTATCTATCTTTAGGTACTCAAGGAAAAGAAAAAGGAAAAGAGCAACGAATTTAAATTTAGCTCCAAAGGGAACTGATACTCGATAGCGGGTGTTCCAAACACATGACGGGTGACGCTCGTTTGCTCTCCGGAGTGGTTCCCATTGCGAATGGAAACCGCGTCGTATTTGGAGGCAACGAGAGCGGAACCATCATAGGTGTTGGTAAAGTCGGTAACTCTTCTAAACCGTTAATTAGTGATGTTTATCTTGTTAGTGGTTTAAATCATAATCTTATTTCAATAAGTCAACTTTGTGACAAAGGTTACAAAGTTAGCTTTGCGAAAGGATTGTGTCATATTTTGAGAAAGGATAATGAAAAATTATTATTTTTCGGAACTCGTCGTAAAGACATTTATATTTTGGATCTTCCTAAGTCATATGAACAATGTCTCGTTGCCAACACAAGTGAACAACACTTATGGCATCGACGCTTGGACATGTGAACTTTGGAAACACTATATAAGCTTTCAAAATTGAATCTATTAAAGGTTTTCCGAAGCTTGTTTTCGAAAAGAAAAGTTTTTGCGATTGTTGTCAACGCGGCAAGCTTCCTAAATCTTCATTTAAAATAAGAAAAGCATCTCTACTAAAAGGCCACTAGAGCTATTACATCTAGATTTATTTGGGCCAACTAGAGTAGCTTCCTTAGAAATGCAAGGTATGGACTTGTCATCGTAGATGACTATTCAAGATTTACTTGGGTATTTTCATTGTGTAATAAAAATGAAGCTTTTGAAAACTTCACAATTTTGTTAAGAAAGTACAAAATCTCTTAGAACCACCATTGTCACTATTCGTAGTGATCATGGAGGTGAATTTGAGAATGAGTCTTTTGAGACATTTTGTGATGAAGTTGGTATTACTCACACCTTCTCTTTCCCTCGTGCACCTCCTCAAAATGGTGTAGTTGAGAGAAAGAATAGGACGCTAGTGGAGTGTGCTCGCACTATGCTTGATGATAGCCAACTTGGCCATCAATTTTGGGCGGAAGCGGTACACACCGCTTGTTATGTGTTTAATAGAATACTTTTGAGGCCCGGCACTAAACAAACTTGTTATGAATTGTTGTTTGGTAGGTTGCCTCAAGTCAAACATTTTCGTGTTTTTGGTTCGAACTGTTTTATTAAGAACACATATGGTAGTTTGGACAAATTCGATCCAAGATCCGATGAGGGGATTTTTGTCGGATATTCTACGCGTAGCAAAGCCCCTACCGGATATTCAACAAACGAACCTCAACGATCGAGGAATCGCTTCATGTCTCATTTAATGAAGGATTTGTTCCAACTAGAATTTCAAATGATAACGATTCTTTGGATGTTTTATGTGATTCATTGATAATTCTAAGTCTAATGATTCTATTGATTCTATTGAGACTAACCCAACTAATGAAGTTGTTGAGAATGTTCCTAGTGATCAAGGTATTCCCAAACGGCTTCATACCATTCGTGACCATCCCCATGAGCAAGTCATTGGCAATATTCAAGATAGTGTCAAGACAAGATCGCAAGTCCACCACTTCGCAAATTGTGCCTTTGCATCATCAATAGAGCCAAAGAATATTAATGAAGCATGCGAAGATAGCGCTTGGATCTTAGCCATGGAGGAGGAGCTCATTCAATTCGAAAGAAATGAGGTTTGGGAGCTTGTTCCATTGCCATCGAAGAACCACACCGTCATAGGGACAAAGTGGATCTTCAAGAACAAAACCGACGAAAACCAAGTCGTCGTCCGGAACAAGCCGCGGTTAGTAGCTCAAGGCTATCGACAAGAGGAAGGTATTGATTTCGAAGAATCCTTCGCTCCGGTAGCTAGATTAGAATCAATTAGATTACTTTTGTCTTTTGCATGCCATAAGAATTTAAATTATTTCAAATGGAGTGTTAAAAGTGCATTTTTAAACGGAGATGTCGTTGAGGAAGTTTACGTTTCTCAACCTCCGGGCTTCGTAAATGAAAAATTTCCAAATCACGTTTTTTAAAACTAAAGAAAGCTCTTTATGGTTTGAGACAAGCTCCTCGAGCTTGGTATGATCGCCTAAAGAATTTTCTTTTGGATTTGAATTTTAAAATGGGCGAAGCCGATTCAACACTTTTTATTAAGCATGCGAATAATGATATTTTATTAGTTCAAATTTATGTTGATGATATCATTTTCGGTGCTACTAACTTCGCTCTTTGCGAAGAGTTTTCTAATGTTATGAAGGAACAATTTGAGATGAGCCACATGGGCGAACTCAAATATTTCTTAGGTCTCCAAATTCGTCAACTGAACGATGCAATCTTCATCCACCAAACAAAGTACACGGTGGAGTTGCTAAAGCGATTGGAATGGAGAATGCCTCCGGGAAAAAGACCTCCAATGAGCACGACTACGCATCTTGACAAGGATACGGGCGGTAAGGATGTAGACATTCGTTTATATCGAGGTATGATATGTAGCTTACTTTATCTTACCGCAAGTAGGCCCGATATTATGTTTGCCGTATGTATATGTGCTCGTTATCAGTCTCAACCTAAGGAGTCTCACTTAGTAGCGGTAAAGCGCATTTTTCGCTATCTAAGTTACACTTTAGATTTTGGATTACTTTATCCGAAATCTAGCACGTATGAGTTAGTCTCATACAGTGACGCTGATTATGCGGGATGGCAAATCCGACAGGAAAAGTACTAGTGGCACTTGCCATTTTCTAGGAAATTCTCTTGTCTCTTGGTTTTCCAAGAAGCAAAATTCGGTTTCACTTTCAACCACCGAGGCGGAATACATTGCCGCCCGGTGCCGCTTGTGCCCAGGTTCTTTGGATGAGACACACATTGAAGGACTTTGGTATTCATTGTGATACTAGCCCTATCATGGTGGATAACCAAAGTGCTATTTGTCTTTCAAAGAATCCGGTGCACCATTCCCGATCGAAACACATAGATGTCCGACACCATTTCTTAGATGATCATGTTGCTAAAAAGGACATCATATTAGTGTACGTTGAAACCCAAAAGCAAATCGCCGATATTTTCACGAAACCCCTAAAGGAGGACTCCTTTGTGCGGTTGCGTCGAGAATTGGGGATTATGGGTGAATCCGAAATATAGGATTCATGCTTCATTCAATATTTCTGCATGCTATTATTCTTGACAATATCTCATTCATGCTAGAATTATTGGATTTTTCGGGAATTTTATGTGATATCTTAATTTTTCGTTCGATTTGTGCGTAATCATCAAATTTCTGTTTTTCGATGTTTAATGTGGTAGTTTAGATGTTTATTGAGAGTTTTGAGATTTATCGTCCAAGCGTATTATGGAGAGAACTTGTTTTTCAAGTTTTTTGACTCTTTAGTCGGTTCATGTTCAGTGATCGACCGACTAGATTAAGATCTAGTCGGTCAGTACTTGAACGCAGACCGACCTAAATCTTGTCAGTAAATCTTGGATTCAGCCACTGTTTGCAACTAGTCGGTTCAAGCTCATTGACCGACCCGACTAGATCGTGATCTAGTCGGTCAGTGCTTGAACTGTGACAGACTAGTTGTGCCAGGGGCTGTTTGGTCTTTTGCGAAATCGACCGACTTAAACTCAGTTTAGTCGATCGATTTTCATTCTAATCGATCGAAATCTCTTCTCTCTCCGCTCAAAACCCCGACCTCCCTCGAGACCCTTCGTCTTCCGGCCACTTTCCGACCATTCCCGCCGTCGCCGTCCGCCGATCTTCGGACCTAGGGTATCTCCTCTTCCTCCCCTCTCCTATCTAGGGTTCGGTTTCAGCTCTAGGGTTAGGTTGTTCTGTTGATTTCATCTCCTAGGGTTCCGATTTAGGGTTTCTTCTTTTCCGATTGATTGTGCCGTGTCTTGCTTCGACTATGGCAAGAACACGCATTCCGATCACTCCCTCTAGCCCCTCTCCGATGACCGTTGATCCAATCTCTTCGGACCCCGAGCATCTAACCCTTCCGAAGCGTAGAGCCAAGACCACCCATCCTTCGTCGTCTTCGCCTCCTCTCAAGAAGAAGAGGGCGACGACCGCTCAACCTAGAGGTCAACCGAAACCCAAACCAAGCCTAAGCCAAAGGCCAAAATTCTTGCTTCTCAATCTTCGTTCCATACTCCTACCGATTCCGATACGGAGTATAACCCCGAGACCGAGACTCATAGGGAACCCACTCCTCCTATTCATCCCGAGTCTAGCACCCACCCTCGTACGTCTACCCGTAAGCCTAAGGGAAAGGGTCCGTTGCCGGTGGGCCGGTGTCGATATTTCCTTATGTCGCGATGATCCTTTGTGTCTCGCGGGCATATAACCGTATCGAACATTGCCCGCTGCTTCTGGAGCATTTCGTCCAGTTTAGCGACTTCATAGGGTTAGCTGATCTTCTGTCGTCGTCGGGTCTTCTCGATTACCTTCGATATGACCCGAAGGCGAATCCTCACCCCTACCCAAGATTAGTGAAGCTTTTCTATGCTAATATGATCCGGGGTCAGTACGATCAGACCCACTCTGTTGAGACGACCGTTTTGGGACTCCTATAGTCCTCACTGCGGAAATCTTAGGAGAGATTTTGGGTATCTCTTCGTCTGGCCTTCTTCCTTTTGATATCTCGGTAGATGATATTTCTTCTCTTGATCAGACCATCCTTTCAGAGATTTTCCATCAGATTCCTTCTGCCATGATTGGCGTGCCTTCTAAATCTTTCAAGCCAAATGCATGGGGTCCTAAATCTGATTCTGAAGTCGTGCTTGCTTCCCAAGTACGGCTCCTCTTCTTTACCATCCCAGACATTTTTGAAGCTTATCTATGCGATCTTCATGGGGAGCTCGATTAATTGGCTCGAATTATACTCGATAAGATTGACTCTTTCGAGTGTATTCGAAAGTCCAATAAATCGGCTCATATCCCATTTCCTTGCATGTTGACCCTCGTGTTTCGTCATTTTCGCGTCACATTGCCTCGTGACGATGAGCGTCCCCTTAGTCCTCCCCTGAATGCGACGGCCGTCAAGAAATCTCTTGCGGCGCTTCGTCACGTTCAGAGGACGACACCTTCTGCGTCTGTCCCTGCCTCTGCCAGTGCCTCTGCCTACTCCTGTTGCCACCCTTGATGATGTCCTACGGATACTTCGTCGTCACGAGTCCCGCTTGGCTCGTACCGAGGAGGTAGTCTGCCGTATGGCTCGTCAGATGGGTGTTGAGCTTCCTCCTTCCGTGTCTGAGGATGAGGAGTTTGATGAGATGGCTGAGGAGGACATTGAGGAGCTCTGTCATGCTTTGGCTCGTGCCCCCGAGGGCACTTCTGCTGGTACTGCTGCTGCTGGTACTTCCTCTTCTGCTCCTGGAGTTGCCACCTCTTCCGGTGTTCCAGAGCCATCTGATGCAGCTCTTCTGCCTTCCGAGCCTGCTCATGTATCTGTTGCTGCTGCTTCTGTCGAGACTCATGCTGCTGTTGAGCCTGTTGCTGAGATCTCGACTCCTGCCCCGACGATTCCATCTGTTGAGCACACCTCTTCTCCCTGCAGAGCCTGAGTCCACTCCGTCGACTGGACCCACGGACGCTGCAGATCCTGCCTCCTCCTCGTGATCGTTGTTCCGAGGACTCTCCATATACGTTTTGGATGATATATTCTAGTGAGAGTGTTTTGGGTTAGGATGGGGTTGAGAGATGCTTTATTGTAATTTTTTTTGTGCTTTCTGGTTGTCGGTGTTGGATTTTATGATGATGATGATGTATTTCTTTTTGACGATATGTAGCGCTTGATATGATGTATCTCATATATTCGATGTGATATTTTTTGGATGTACTCATGTTGTCTATATATATATATATATATATGTTCATCATCGTTCACTTTATCTTTTATTCGTCGTGCAAATTTTAATATTCGTTGAATATATTTGAAATGTGATATCGATTCGACGCATAAAAAGTAGGTTAAATGGATTTAAATTCTGTAATTTTATAGAATTGTTTTCCATGCACAAAATTAACCAAGAATATTGAATATTGAAGAGTATGTTTCTTTTATTCAAGAAATGAATAATGATTTGGTGTTTTTGATGATTTGAATTTTTTTGATAAAGGAAAATTTGGCACACCTTGTTTTGATTTCCACAATTTTTCCCTTGGTGTCAAGTTGGTCCATTGCCTTTGTCTACGACTCCCGATGTTGGATTTTACATTTCCTAATTGTTGTCGTTGTATGCCCCCCATTTTTGGGATAATGCCAAAGGGGGAGAGATAATGATAATAAATAGCGCAAATGAAAATTTAACTCAATTTCCAAGAATCTAGTTTGATATGCTAGATTCAGGGGGAGTTAAGATACATATACGGATTTTCAAAATCCGATATTTCAAAAATCAATTCACTTTATTTATCTTACTCGTCTGCTTGATGCAATTCATTTATATTCATTTTGGAATTAACGTGTCATCAATGCAGGGGGAGTAAGTATTTTACATTTGAATTATTATCTTTAATTATTATTTATGTTGGTTTGTCATCACCAAAAAGGGGGGAGAATGTTGAATATTGGACTCCCCAGATTTGGTTTTGGATGATGAGCAAACATAAATAATTCATGATCTAACAATTTGTGAGCGCAGTACTATTGGAGATCGTCGCCAATTTCCACGTGAACATTCAAAGCGACATCTCAACACTTTCCAAAGCTCAGTTTCATGCCTAAAGCTTCGTTGAAGCTCTTACGACGCTTTGGAAGTAATGAAGATTCAATCGAAGCTCTCAAAGACCGTTTATTAAGGTTTTATTTATAGTCTTTTAGTTTCGATTGATAGAATGTTAAGCCTTGAGTATATCTTACGTTTCTATCTTCATTACGCTCATTTCGTAGCTCTAGGATTCTTGCACAAGTTCACTCTATCTTCCTCGAAGCGTCGCGCTTCGATTCGGCCTTTGTTGTGCATGTTAGTTGGTACAAGAACAAGTACTGACCGACTAGATGGAGATCTAGTCGGTCGGCCACTGTTCTTGGACCGACTAGTTTCTGTCAGTTAAATCTTTGTTCTTTACTGTTTTACAGTTAGTCGGTCTACGTTGACTCACCGACCGACTAGTTTGTGAACTAGTCGGTCAGTGATGCTTCTTTGACCGACTAGTTATGATTTTCTGTTCATGCCCAAATTTCTCCTAAGCTACTGTTTACCGTTAGTCGGTCTAAGAACGTTTGATGACCGACTAGTTGACAATCTAGTCGGTCAACTTTTGTTCTTGGACCGACTAAGTCAACTTGCCTTCAGACTATGTTGTTTTGCCTCTTAGTCGGTCTACGTTCATTGGATGACCGACTAGTTGTGAAACTAGTCAGTCAGACAGTGTTCTTGGACCGACTAGTTTTCTAGGTCTGAAATTCTATCTCTTCTCAGATCTGCTCTTAGTCGGTCCATGCTTTGTGACTGACCGACTAGTTGATGAACTAGTCGGTCAGTGTATGTTCTTTGACCGACTAATTCTCACAGATTTCTTTCCGTTGGAGATTGACCTAACTTATGTTTTTGGGTTCCTATAAATACGAACCTAGGTCATTTCTATCTTCAACAGAGCTGCCATTAAGAGATTCATTGAGTTCTAAAGAGATAGCTATTCTCCCTCAAATCTAAAGCTCTCTTCCTCACAAGAAACCCATTCTCTCTCATTTCTAGATCTAGAGAGAAGCTTGTTCTTGGTGAGCTCTTCAAGCTATTGCTTGATCCAAGTCTCCAACTCTTCCCTAGGCACCCATTGCTGCTCATTTCCTTGGTGCTAGGGCTTGGTGACTTCATCTTCCTCAAATCCTTCATTCCACCTATTGGGTAAGAAAAACTCAAGGTATAGGATTTTGTGGTAAGAGTATTTTATTTCATATAAAATCTTTATATTGCTTATTGGCTCTCTCGGTTGTGAGAGAAGTTTGTGATCCCGGGTTGTGGGATTCACTTTGCCATTGCTTGTATGATTTGATCTTGTGAAGGTTTTTCACAAGATATTCATAGTGGAAATCTTGAGTTAGGGTTTCTAACTCAAGTATCCGGAGGGGATCCGGGTGGTTGGGACGTAGGATCACCGGGAACAAGTCGGGGAGACTTGGGTGGATCCGAACCCATTAACTTCGTTTGTTAGCATTGTTAATTTCATTGTTGTCATTCAATTTAAGCTTCCGCAAATTGATTTGGTAGTTGTGTGCAATTTAATTTGGAATTATACGCCTTATTATTTTAAAGTACTATTCACCCCCCCTCTAGTACTTGTGCAGTAGCTGGTAGGGCATTACAATTGATGCATCGACCAAATGGCCTTATGTGTGCCTCTTGTCCACCCGCAACCTAGCTTTTCCAAAGCTATTGGCACAAATAATAAGGTTGCGTGCTCATTTCCCCGATAACCAAATCAAGAAACTACGTCTTGATAATGCGGGAGAATTTACTTCACAAGTCTTCGAAGACTATTGCCGGGCAACAGGTATTGAAGTTGAACATCATGTAGCACATGTTCACACCCAAAATGGATTAGCTGAGTCCCTTATAAAGAGACTCCAATGGATTGCACGTCCATTGCTTATGCAATCCCAGTTGCCTGTGGATGCTTGGGGGCATGCTATTTTACATGCCCCATCACTTATTAGGATAAGACCCTCTGGAGGTCATACTTTATCCCCGATGCAACTAGCATATGGCGCACCTCCGGATATCTCTCATTTGAGAGTGTTTGGTTGTGCGGTATACGTCCCAATAGCACCACCTCAGAGGACCAAAATGGGTCCTCAGCGTCGTCTAGGTATATATATTGGGTTTGATTCGCCCTCTATTATAAGATACCTTGAACCCCTGACGGGTGACGCATTCAAGGCACGTCTTGCTGACTGTGAATTTAATGAGAAAATTTTTCCTAAACTGGGCACACAGTCTAAGAAGCCAGAAGCTTCTGAGACCATTAGTTGGGACCAGAAGTCTTTGTCCCTATATGATCCTCGTACTAATCTGTGTGAAGATGAGATCCTGAAGATCCTTCACATCCAGAATACAGTACATCTTTTGCCGGATAAATTCACGGACAACTAGAAGATTGTCCGATCACACGTCCTTGCTGCCAATACGCCAGCTAGGATTGACATCCCCATAGATGGATGCAATCCACCGGCAGCAGAATTGGCTGTACCTCAAATGAAAAGAGGACGCCCACCAGGTTCAAAAGATAAAGTTCCTCGAAAGAGGAAGACTCCTGGAGATACTAAGATTATCCCCCCACAGGATGCTGATCTCAGACCAGCTACTTCTCCTCTCCTGATTTCCCCAGCAGAGGAAACAATAGGAGAAACATCATTAAATTTTGTACGTACTGGAGAAGTACTGGACAGAAATAGCATAGTCGTCGACGACGATTTTGCGTTCGATATTGCCGTTCACATCACTGAATATGACGATGACGTCGAACCACGATCTCTGGCGGAATGTAAACGTCGAGATGATTGGCCAAAGTGGGACGAGGCAATAAGAGTAGAGCTGGACTCACTCTTGAAACGCAAAGTCTTTGGACCAGCAGTCCAAACACCAGTAGGTGTAAAGCCTGTGGGATATAAGTGGGTTTTCATAAGAAAAAGAGATGAAAATAATGTGATCGTTCGCTATAAGGCACGCCTTGTAGCCCAGGGATTTTCCCAAAGACCGGGGATTGATTACGAAGATACGTATTCTCCGGTCATGGATTCGATCACATTCCGATTTTTAATAAGCCTAACTTCTCTGGAAAGCCTAGAAATGCAGCTCATGGTCGTTGTGACTGCATATCTATATGGCGATATAGATAAAAATATCTACATGAGACTTCCTGATGGGTTTAATCTACCCCCAGAGATAAAAGAGATACCTCGGGACGTATTCTCTGTAAGGCTACATAGATCATTATATGGTCTAAAACAATCGGGAAAGATGTGGTATAACAGACTTAGTGATTTCCTTGCACAGCAAGGATTCACGAATAATGAAGTCTACCCGTGTATCTTTATCAAAAGAACGGGAACAGGATTCGTCATCATAGCTGTATATGTAGATGACTTAAATCTCATAGGATCTCCTGCAGAGATCAAAGAGATATCTGAAAGCCTTAAACATACTTTTGAAATGAAAGACCTAGGCAAAACAAAGTATTGTCTTGGCTTACAGATAGAACACCTAAGAGGTGGAATCCTATTACACCAATCTAATTATACAAAGAAACTTCTACACAAGTTTCATATGGATAAATGTCATCCTTTAGGTACTCCTATGGTCGTAAGATCACTAGATGTACATAAGGACCCCTTCCGGCCACTGGAAGAGGGGGAGGAGATACTGGGTCCTGAAGTACCCTACCTCAGTGCCATTGGAGCACTTCTATATCTGGCTAACTGTACGCGTCCCGATATAGCGTTTACAGTTAATCTTCTAGCCAGACACAGTGCAGCGCCCACAAAGCGCCACTGGAATGGAGTAAAACATCTTCTGCGATACCTCCAGGGTTCCATTGATCTTGGACTTTACTACCAGAGAGGTGCCTCCCCCAAATTATTTGGTTATGCTGATGCAGGTTATCTCTCAGATCCGCACACGGCAAAATCCCAAACAGGTTTTGTTTTTACCTACGGAGGTACTGCTATCTCCTGGAGATCGGTAAAGCAAACCACAACAGCTACATCATCCAACCATTCGGAGCTCATTGCGATCCATGAAGCAAGAAGAGAGTGCTATTGGCTACGATCTGTCGTCCAACACATTCTTCAATCTACTGGCCTGAAGACCGGTGATTTGGAGCCTACCGTCCTGTTTGAAGATAACGCTGCATGCATTGCTCAACTTCAAAAAGGCTACATCAAGGGCGACAGGACGAAGCACATATCTCCCAAGTTTTTCTGGACACATGAGCTAAAGGAGGACAAGCAGATCGAGGTTTAGCAGATACAGTCCTGCAACAACTTAGCTGATCTTTTTACTAAGTCTTTGCCCAAATGTATTTTTGTAAAGCTTGTAAAGAACATTGGTATGCGACAATTGAAAGACCTGCAAGCCTGAAGCTTGTACGGATCAGGGGGAGTAACCCGTGGGTTGCACTCTTTTCCCTTAAGCTGTTGGGTTTTTCCCACTGGGTTTTCCACAGCTAAGGTTTTAACGAGGCAAACACACTTACTCTGGATCCAGAAGTATCCACCCCTCTTTACCTCAGATGCAGAGACCAAAGTGATGAATGGGTAAGGGGGAGTGTTATGAATGAGGGAGGCCTTTGGCCTCCCCTCCTTCATTACCCACTCATTGGTCCCCATTACTATGGGTAATGGGGACCCTTGGTCTCCTTGAGACCATTCTTCTCCCTTCTCTAGTTTAATATATAGAGAACCATGGCCTATTGCCATGGTGACTCACTCTTTTTCTAAGAAAGCTTGTCTCTCTCTCTCTTGAGTTCTATTGCCTTTTAACATTTATCTAATTCACAAGCGACACTCAAAATACCATTTAGCCAAAACACTTGTCTTTCTTAAAACGGTCGGAGCTACAATGAAATATCGGATTCCAAGCTACATAAAGATGTAGAAAGATAATCAAAAGAAGAAAAAACTATTATGAACCAAAGGAAAAACAGATATCATGAGAAATTTGATTTTGGTTTGCACTAATTAACAGATATCGAAGAAACATTATTAGGGCATGATAATATGTCAATAGAAATCTAGATCTTGGGTCGACGTGAAGATTCGGATGGAATTGTGCAACAGTTTTGCAGAGACGAAAGATAATCAACGCAAAAAACTGTTTTGCGCGTAGAGTAATTCGAACGTTTGGCGGTTTTGCGCGTTGAGTAATTACTCACCGCGCACAAAATGATGTTCATTCACGGGCACTGCCATGTTGTTTCACGGAAACCCTTGCATTATTGTAGATCACGGACTAGGAACAATATGACGTTTTTTGACAACCAACGCTGGCGAATTCTGCTATAAAGGCTGACCTCGAGCCTATCTCCTCTTCTGTTTACACAAAAACTCTGTTTAAACCCAATATAATTCTTCATATGTTTGCGCCTGCTCGAGATAGAAATGCATGATAGAAGGTAACATCATCTACTATCGTACATATCTATTTCAAGCATGCACAAACTTAACAAAGAGCATATATGCTAGATCATTTTACCTGTTTTGCGAGGTGAGTAATAATTTATATGCTGAGATAGAAATTATGTGATGTCTGTGTCCTTTTAATGTAGTACATTCGCTTTATGTTGTTGTGCTAGATGAGCGGCTTCAGTAATTTTTGATGGACATATCATATTTCTCAACGCGCATAACGGGCTAAATTTGGCTAGGTTTGCGCGGTGAGTAATTCCAGGTTTCAACAATGCGAACCTGTCATGTTATATATCATTATCGACAGGATACAACACAGCATATATTAGACAAGGCGTACATTCTGATAACACATGGTCCAATATGTTGTGTATAAACAGTAAGTATTGATGGACATAACAAAATTTCTCAAAGCGCAAAACGGACAAAAGTTGGCTGGTTTTGTACCGTGAGTAATTTCTGTTGAGTATTGGTGTTTCATACCAATCTTATTTTGATGATGATCACAACATTATGTTGTTGCTAATGAATCTCATGTTTTATTCTCTCAGTTTATTTCAAGGATATCTTTCTTGGAGACTAATCACTTGGTGTATGGATGGACATCATGTGAAGAAGAAGGGCCAAAGTTTGGACTCAAGGAGTGCCAAAGCTTGGAGATGGTGGAGAGCACTCAAGGCATTAAGATTGAAGACTTAGACTCTTTCAGAAGCATTGTAATCCATGTAATTTACTTTATTGCTTTCTCTCTCTTTTGAGTATAGGTTATTGTAATGCCTTGTTAGATGGTTTACTTTTCATGCATATGCATTTAACCATCTTAGTGAACCTTAAGATTAGCATAGAATTCAACCTAATAGGTTCACTCTGTCCAAAGACACATTTGGAGTCTCTGGCTTTCCGTCAGTCGCCTGTTGAGGGAAACACAGTCGACTGGGTGATTTTCAGTCGCTTGTAGATCCTTCTACAGTCGACTGACATGCACAGCTGAAGTCAACATTTCAATTGACTCAAACTTGAGCTTTATGCACAGTCGCCTGACGATCAGTTTACAGTCGCCTGTATATTTACAGTCACCTGGAAATTGGCCAACAGTTGCCTGTATAGCGTAAGTGCAATCACTGCATCTCTCTGTCTTCTCTCCATATTATACAGTAGTCGACTGATGTAGAATGTACAGTCGCCTGACTATTTGACAGACGACTGCAGTATTAACATCAGTCGCATTTGCGAAGAATTGGAGAAAGAGTGCAGCTCTTTGTTTCGATCCATCCCCTGCAGCAGTCGTCTGCTGAAGGATTAACAGGCGCATGTCCTGTTTATCAGTCGACTGTATTGTCTTCATCAGTCGACTGTCCTGGCTCAGATTATAGCCGTTGGATATTTTCTGGTCGTTGATCAGTCGACTGTCTTTTGATCATCAGTCGATTGTTCCTGTCGTTTTCACCCAGTTTCTAGTCGTTGCAGATTTGTTCATTTGGCTGTTTCTTTGGGTTTTTGGGTTTGATATGGGGTTCCCATATATATGAGTGTGCTGCCATCACTTGAGAACTCTTGACAACACTTAATAACTCTTGACTCTATAGAAAATCTCAAGAGATCAATAAGCAACTCTCAAGCCCCCTCATTTCCCTCTATTGAGCACTCATCTCTCTTCATGCATTGAAGTCCAGCTCAAGGGAAATCATCCAAGTGCTTTCAAGCATATTCCAACACTTGGAAATCCTTTTTCATGCCTTGCATTCATTTATGAGTAAGCATCTCAAGGCATAGATAAAAGTATTTACTTTACTTGGTGTAATTTGTTTTCCTATTTCTCTTTGTGGGATTAGGATACTCTTGTAGTGTCCTGTGGTAGCTACTGTACATGTACTAGAGGGGGGTGAATAGTACTTTAAAATAATCAAGATAGGTATTCCTAATTATTGTGCAAGAAACAAACGACAATGCGGAATAAACAACGAACAATAAGAATAGACAATCGCAAACAAGATATGTAACGGGTTCGGATCCACCCAAGTCTCCCCGACTTGTTCCCGATGATCCTACGTCCCAACCACCCGGATCCCCTCCGGATACTTGAGTTAGAAACCCTAACTCAAGATTTAGCACTATGAAATTCTTGTGAAAAACCTTCACAAGACCAAATTATACAAATGACATGTGACTCCCACAAACCGGGATCACACCCTCTCTCACATCCGAGAGACACAATTGTAATATCAATTGAAATGAAATAAACACTTACCTACAAAATCATATGCCTTGAGAGAACTTACCAAATATTAGGGCAAGAAGGATTTTGGGGAAGATGATGACACCAAGCCCTAGCTCCACCAAAATGACAGCAATAGGTGGCTAGGATGAGGTTGGTGTCCTTGGATTCAAAGCCCTTGGCTTGAATGGCTCACAATGGAGAGAATCTCTCTTGAGGATATTGTCTCAAAGAGTGAAGGGAGAGATTCTTGTGAGGAAGAGAGAGCTTGGAATTTGCTTGAGAAAAATCTTCTCTTAGGTCTGAAAATACTTGGATAATGGACCTCTTACCTTGCCTCAAACGAATCAGGTTTGTATTTATAGATGCAAGAAAAATCGTGTTGGAAAAGTTCCCAACGGCTCTATTCTGAACCAGACTAGTCGGTCAAAGAAGGATTACTGACCGACTAGTTCATCAACTAGTCGGTCGGTGATACAGCGTAGACCGACTAACGGTTGAACAACCAAAGGTGAAGTACATGAGATAGACAACTAGTCAGTCTAAGAAGACTTGCCGACCGACTAGTTTCACAACTAGTCGGTCGGTGAATGTTCTTTGACCGACTAACAGTCGAAATATAGAAGGCTGACATCAAGTTGATTTAGTCGGTTTAAGAACAAATTCTGACTGACTAGTTTTTCAACTAGTCGGTCGGTAAACGTTCTTTGACCGACTAACGATAAACAGTAGCTCAGGCTGTACAGAGGCAATGATAACTAGTCGGTCTAAGAAGGATTCCTAACCGACTAGATCGTCATCTAGTCTGTCGGTGACTCTTCTTTGACCGACTAATTGATCAACAGGGAATGAGCTGAAATGAGCAATGCATTCTAGTCGGTTCATGTAGAGTTGCCAACCGACTAGATCGTCATTTAGTCGGTTGGTGACTCTTCTTGAACCAACTAACATGCACTAGAAGCCGAGGGAAGAAGCGATAGGTTTCGGGAAAGTTTCTAATGGCTTCTATGATAATCCTAGCTCTAAGATAAGAGTGAAATGAAGATTATAAAGTAAGTCCTACTCAAGGCTTAACATTCTAATCTATGAAGCTAGAAGACAATAAATAATACATGACGAACCGTCTTCAAAGCTTCAATCTTCATTCTTCTTGACTTCAATATTGCTCCTAGAGCTTCAACGAAGCTTCAGGCACACGATCACGCGTATTGAGAAGTCTTGAGACGTCGTTTTTGATAAACGTATTCTTTTGACGACGATCTCCATAACTGCGCTCACAAACAGTTAGTTCACAATATTTATGTTTGCTCATCATCCAAAACCAAATCCGGGGAATCAATACTCAACAACTCTCTTTGTAGGAGTTTTTCTCTTTGTGAGAGGTTGTCTCTTTGTGGGACTAGGGAATTCTCTTTGAGGGAGTTCTAGTGTCCTAGTGTAGAGCTAACCCTAATTCTCTGAGTGGGAGTTAGTGATTCTCTGTGTGGGAGTCTTGATCCTTGTGTAGGATTGGTTGGGTTCTTGTATAGGGCATAAATCCTCTTTGTGGGGTATCTCTTTGTGAGATTTGTATTCACTTCTCTGTATGGGAATATAGTGAATATTGGTGTGGCTGGATGTACCCAAGTTTGGGGAAACATGGTACAACTTTGTGTTTGCGTTTGGATTGATTGTGCCTTTTAATTCCTCTTGCATTTATAATTCCGCATTTGCAAGTTAAATTTTAATTGGACAATTTTATTGCCATTACACTATTCACCCCCCTCTAGTGTGTGTTATTAGTATTGCAAGGGTTAGTCGATCCCTACAATTGATATCAGAGCGAGGTTATAGCATACTGCAACGATGACATTTAATGCAACATCTGCGCCTCATGAAGAAGGTCATTCTACAATCCGACCCCCCGCTCTTCAACGGAACCAACTACCCGAGTTGGAAGATCAGGATGATGGTCTACTTGAAGAGTCATGACCTTTGGGACATAACGGAGTCACCTTTCGAGGAGCCCACTTCACCTGCGGCCTTGAGAACTAAAGCGGAGAAGGACTTGATCAAAGTCAATGCTAGGGCTATGTGTGTTCTCCATTGCATCCTCACTCCGGATGAGTTCGATCGCATCTCCATGTGCAAATCGGCCAATAGTATTTGGCACACATTGGAGATGTCTCATGAAGTGTTACGTCAACACAAGGAAGAGATTCAGTCAACCAAGCAAGAGAAGAAAAAGGGCGTTGCTCTTCATGATGAGAAGGAGTCTTTCAAATGGAAAAAGCAGTTCCAACAAGAAGCTCCAACTGAAGATGAAGAAGATCTTAGCGATGATGACTACATCGAGCTTGCTAAGCAATTCAAGAATTTCAAGGCATTCCTCAAGGATAATCAAGGTATGTCTTCATCAAAGTTTGCCTCATAGTCTAACAAGTTGGTTTGTTTCAACTGCAGTGGAATAGGTCATGTGGCTACCGAATGCCCTTCCAAACTCAACATAGATACCTATAAGGGTAAAGGGAAGAAACATTGGAAAGCCAAGTCCGAGGTCAAGAACCAAAAGAATGGACTTATCGGCACATTTGATGATTCCGATGGGGACACATCTAATGATGAAGAAGAAGATGACAAGGAACACGATCAAAGGTGTTTTGTTGCCTTTGATGACTCTTCATCAACTTCATCTAACTCAAGCGATGAAGAGATAGATTCATGGCTCAACTCCAAAGAAGAAAGTTGCTTCATGGCTAATGGGGGAAGAGTCTTCGTCAAGCTCAAGCGAGGATGAAAGTGATGAGGAACCCGAGGAGGAAAAGCCATCCTATGAGGAGCTTGAATACCGCCTAAATGTGGCCTCCAATTTGGCGAGTAAGTGCATCGACTCATATGAGAAAATGAAAGCTAAACTTGATAATGCTATGAGTAGGATGCATGATTTAGAATCATCTAATGTAATTCATGATGAAAGACATGTATATGACACTCGTGAGAGAGAGACACTTCTCTCTCAAGTTAAGGAATTGAGCTTTTCAAATGAAAATCTCGTTGCTCAAAACCTTAGCTTAGATGCTCACATTCAACAACTTACGTTGAAATGTGAAGAGGAATCCCGGAAGCTCATAAGCTTTGTGTATTCTAGGGATTCACTCCACGATTTGTTGGAAAAACAACATCCGACAAATCATAGAGGAGGTTTGGGTTATATTCAAAATGTGGTTCCCAAACCCACCTTTAATTCCTCTTATGGTGCAAATACAAGAAATATTGCTAAAGCACCTAAGAAGAATCACCATGCTTTCTTGTACAACAAGAACACCAACAAGAAGCATGTAGATCACGAGGTAATGAGGAAGAATGAAAAATCTTTATTTTTTGATAAGAAGCAAAATCCTCATTCTTTGCATGCCAAGAAATTCGTTTCTACACTTAAGCATGCCACATCCTTCCCTCTTGCAAAAGCAAAACACTTGCTTAGGAAATCCTTGAGATTATGGATTCCCACTAAAGTTAGTGTGCAAGAGAGAGATAGTTACATCAACTCTCTAGTTAGGGATGTGATCACCTCATGTCATTACGTTAGGAAATCAAACTCCTCTTGGGTTTGGTTACCTAATGTTTAGGTTTCTCACACATGCATATTGCATGGGTATTGTGCTTCTATGTTTATTTTAAGCATACACATTTGTTACGACCTAAAGATCGTGGGAATCCGAGTTCTCTCCCAGAACCACTAATATACCTCACTGGCTCGCCCTTCCCGAGCGGGCGGCCGGCCCTACGTCAGAACCCCCCCCCCCCCCGCCCGAACTTCAGAGGCCTGTAAGACGTCAACCGACCAGAAAGTCCGAGACTACGGGGGATGTGTGCACCTCGCCTCGCCCCCCGATAGAGGCACTTTTACCGCTCTCGCTCGGTCCGCCAGGAGCAGTGCACTTGAGGCACGCCCTGAGAGTGCAGTGTCGGATGATAACAGGGGCACCCCCGTCCCCCCACTGGTGATCCAGGATCCATACCCAAAATATGAACGGCCGGGCCGAACACCCCTCGATCGGGCCAGGCCGGTGGCTCCTCTCGGACCCAACCATGGGGAAGCTACCCCACACTTGGCCACCTACAACGGAAGAGGCGACCCCCTCTCGCACGTGCAACAATACCGGGGGGGCAATGGAGGCGCAAGATGTGGATGAGGCATTCCTATGCCGGATTTTCTCGCAAAGTCTGAGGGACACAGCATTGGATTGGTACTTCGGTCTATCCGCGAGATCCATTGGAAGCTTTGGGGAGCTGTCCCACAAGTTCTGCCAAGAGTTCCGGGCCAGGCGAACGAAGAAGAAGCCCTTGGACTACCTCAGCATGATAGTCCAAAGGAAAGGAGAGACGACATGGAAGTACCTACGCCGTTTCCAGGGTGAGAGACCGGTGGTGGTGGCCTGCGGTGATGCGGTGCTCATGCTGGCTTTCAAGACGGGGCTGCGGACTCGGAGCCTCCACAAATCCCTGCTCTGAGATCCACCGGCCGACTACAAGGCGCTGGTCACTATGGCAGAGAGGCATGCATTGGCCGAGGAGACTCTCGGCACGAAGAAACTGTTCCCCCGGTGAAGCCACCGCAAGGCGAGCCTCGATCGCATCCATGACCAAGGCAAGAAGACGGGCATTGGGGACGCGACCAGCTGACCCAACCAAGGCGCGACCCGATGGGGCGCCGCCTGCAAGATCACCCTGGCCCGACCCAAGAGTTCGCCCCGGCCCAAGAGCTCGCCCGAGCCATCCCGAGGCCGGGGCCCCCGCGTGCCCATTACACACAGCTCAACGCCCCCATGTTAGAGGTGTTAGCCACGGCGACAAGGGCCGGACTACTGCCGGAGCCGCCCCTGGAGATAAGGTCAGACCCATCGAGGCGGGATCTCCGAAAGTACTACCGGTATCACCAGGACCACGGTCATGACACCGACGATTGCTACACCCTCCAGAGGGAGATCGAGCGGTTGATCCAGGCTGGCCACTTGGGAGGCTTCGTGGGAAACAGGCGGGCAATTCAAGAAGAAAGGGCCCCACAAGAAGCACGGAGGCCAGAGCCACCGGCGGACCATGGTCGGGAGGAGATGAGCCGCCTAGGGCGATCATGCATATAGACGTGATAAGCGATGGGCTGCCCCAGATGGGGCGTCACCCGCAAGCGCGGAGGTGTGTACCCGGCAGGTGGTGGTGGCGGGTGCCAGCAGCAAGTCGAAGCGGAGAAGGGTAAATCGACCCCCATCACTTTCACCGATGGAGATCTGGAGGAAGTCGAGTATCTGCATGATGACGCCATCGTCATGGAGGCTCAGATCGGAACGGTCATCATCAGCCGGCTCCTGATCGACACCGGAAGCTCCTGCGACATCCTGTTTTTGTCAACGGTAGAGAAGATGGGGTGGAAGCGGGCAGACCTAAGGCCTTGCACAGGGCCCATTGTCGGCTTCACCAGCCACGCGATCCCCATTGTAGGGGTGGTCACCCTGCCGATGACTCTGGGGGAGGAACCGAGGGTCGTCACCCGGGGGACACAATTCGTCATCGTTGACATCGCGTCGGCATACAACGGGATCATTGGGCGCCCATACATGATGTCCATAGAGGCGCTCCCCAGCCTTCTACACCAGATGGTTAAATTCCAGACTCCGCGAGGGGTGGGGCTAGTGCGGGGAAACCAGGAGCTGTCCAGAAGATGCAACGAAGGGCCGACCAAGCACAAGAGCCCGAAGCAGTCCTTATCAGTCAACATTCCCGACGAAAGGGAGGACTTCTGCGACCAACGGCCGACCCCTGCCGAGGAGGTCGAAGAGGTGCCCGTGGCCGCGGAGGTGGGCAAAACTGTCTCCACCGGGACGAAGCTCCCGGCCTCTCTAAGGGCGGCCCTCGTCAGCTTGCTCCAGGAAAACGTGGACATATTCGCTTGGTCGCCCGTGGACATGCGATTCGGGTTGAATATTGCATATTTAACCCCACACTTAGCCCTATTGTGTGCTCATATGATGCTTAATTGGTCTCTAATACGTTCGTATTTTGTATATCATTATTTATTAGAGCAAACCATTGATTTGTGCACAAAGTATGTATTTTAGTGAGTATTTCTATCTTATTATATTTTTCATGACTTGGTCTCGATCTCACGATTCCAACGACTATTTATTTGTATTTTTCTGAGATCTGTGCTAATTACTCTGAATTTTTGAATGCAGAATACCAATTTAATGGAGAAATACGGCCTAAATACGACGTGAATACGGAAATACGAGGCGCTGTATACAACCGGCATCAATACGGGGCGACGTGGCTTGATATAAAGCGTCCGATGTTGATCGGACGGCTGCGATTCAAGGCGAGCGGATTCGAATTCAAAGCCAATACGGGGATACGTGGCCGCATTATAACCGAACGATCGATATCCTACGGTCGCAAATCAACCCGCAATTTGAAAGTGCAGCAGCGGCCTTTGGGCGACGTGGCGCATTCCGGGGCGTCGGATCTCGATCCTACGGCTGCGAACGACCCCGCTCGAAGTCGAAGCGATGAGGCGACGCGGCGTCATCTAGGCCGCATATCGAAGATCCAACGGCTATAAATTACTCCGACTCGATTTCGAAGATGCGAAGCGGGTTTGCGAGCGGATGCGAGAAGATCCGCTAAGATGGCCACGCGTCGAGCGCACATCGAATCCCACCTTCGATCAACGGCTCACGATTGCGCCGACCATTTGGAGCGGGTTTGGTTGCGATATGAAGCGGATTTTCGACCCGTTAAGCACAGTAAACCCGCAATGCTATTATATAAGCGTATTCTAGGGTTTTTTGGGGGATTCTGGCGTATTTTGGAGCTCTTTTGAAGGGGCTACTGCGCGTATTCTCCAGAGAAAAGTTGCTGATAATTTCCAGAGCCTATTTTCCCTATTTCCAGAGAGTTTGGGTGGCTACAAAGATGTTTTGGTGATAGAATCTTGAACTTTTACTCCGTATTTGGTGATTTTTCCTTGTATTTCGACATTAGAACGATGTATTCTCTTATGAAATCTGATTTTTATTGCACCATGAGTAGCTAAACATCTTATGCTATGGTTGTGATTTAATTAGGAGTATGTAGTCAATGAATTTCATGTCTTTAGCCTCGTTATCATGTCAAAAATTGCTCGTAATGTTGATTTACAACGCATTTGTTGGGTATTACTTCTTGTTCGATATCGTTTATGTTCCCTAATGCTAGACCCTGATAAGGCTAGCCTAATCGAGTTCACTAATTTGAACTTATCGCTGCGTTTAATGTTCAATGAAATCAACATTGCTAGTGATACGTTTACGGTTACTTTGACTAGATTTTATCGATTCATCTTCTGACGTCTTCACGCCTTGACCAGGTGAAGCGTTGTGTGATATTGAAAGGCATGAAATTTCAGCGACTATAAACTCCTAATGAAATCATAACTGTAGCATCTTTTTCTCATAGAATACCAAACTTTCGAAACACCGTGAAACTTCTTAAAACCACTTCCTCGTTACCGATCGTTAAACCATTTTTCTTATTCAAAAAGGTGGTTGTTTTCTTATCCGTATATTATATTTGTTTAGTTGAGTTTGTGTTATCTCAGGTCGACTTGTCCCAAGGATTCGACTCTGGACTCTCCAGATACTACTTGTTCGATCTCCTGCACTTAGGAGTAGATCTCACATTGTTTTGAGAGAGGCAAGTTTTTGGCGCCGTTGCCGGGGACAACAGTATCTTTGATCCACATTTTCAGCTTTTCAGAGAAGTACTCAGTGAGATCCTTCCACTTTATAGCTTAGTTTTATTGTTGAAAAAAAAATATCTCTTTGCTAGTTTATGTGGCATAGGACCTCCACTTCACACAGATTGATAAGAATTGAAAACATGGCTAATAATAACGAACAACCTCTTGCACACCCACAAGAACTACCATTGAGTGCTACTTATATGCCCACTAGAGTTGCGTCTGAATCTTGCATTGTGTTACATGAGGGTGCTCATTCTTTTTCGCTTAAAGCTGGGGTGATCCAAATCCTCCCCTCTTACCATGGAGAGGATAGGGAAAATCCTTACTTGCATATTAAAACATTGAAGAAGCATGCTCAACACAATTGGATGGAAAAGTTAGTAACGATGTTGTCTATCTTAAACTTTTTCCATTCTCGTTAAAGGATAAGGCAAAGAATTGGTTTAATGCATTGCCTCCTAGATCTATTACTTCTTGGCTAACGATGCAAACTGAGTTTCTTAAAAAAATTCTTTTCTTTGGCCAAGACTCAGGCTTTAAAGAGGCACATCATGTCTTTTTCGCAGAAGGAAACTGAAGCATACGATCAAGCTTTGGAAAGGTTCAAGGAACTCTTGTTAGCGTGCCCACATCATAGTTTTGACAAGGGACGTACCATTGGATTCTTTTACGATGGATTGCAGCCGAATACGAAGCAACATGTAGAGATGATGTGCAATGGAGCTTTCTTTGAGAAGACTCCAACAGAGGCTTGGACATATCTGGAGAACATTGCAGAGAATGCGAGAAGATGGGAGCCAACTTCAGAATTTGACCGGTCCATGTCTACACATCAAACAAGAGGTGGCTTGTCGACTTTGAAGCCTGAAGATGCATTGATGGCACAAGTGGAGGCATTGGTGACGCAAAAGCTACAAAACATTGATCTCAGAGCAGCAAAGGCAGTCACATCAAAGCCATACTGTGTCATATGTGAGAAGCCAGTTCATGATACTGCAGTTTACCCACTGATCCCGGCAATTAAAGAATTAGGTAGAAATCCAGAAGCAGAGGTGAATTGGGTGGCAAATCAAGGTTACAACGCCAATTGGAAGAACCCATCAAATCAAGGTGGTGCTTCATATCAGCAAAAACAGCAGACATCCACTCCCTACTACCATCCCAACCACTCAAACTACCAAGGAAAAAGGGAGCATGGCAATGAAATTCAGAGTCTCACCGCTGCAGTCCAACAGATAGCACAGATGCAACAGCAGCTTACTGAGAATTTTTCGAGATTTACAGCATCGCAAGATAAAGGTAAATTACCAGCTCAGCCTGTTGCAAATCCTAATACGAATCCTTCTTCTTCTTTTGCAGGAAACAATGTCAAATCATGCCAGGTAGTGACTACACTACGTAACGGTCGTGAAATTGAAAAACCAGAAATGCCTAGACATGAACAACCAGCTGAGGAGAAAGAGGAGGTACAAGCACCTGAAAGTTTGCTGGTTGAGGAAGAGGTAGCAGAAAAAGAGCCAGAACCATATGTACCTCCAGCTCCATTCCCACACAGACTTGCTCCACCATCAAAAGACAGGTATCAGGCAGAGATAAGATATATCTTCAAGCAGGTAAAAATTAATATCCTATTAATTGATGCAATCAACCAAGTGCCTGCATATGCTAAATTTTTGAAGGAGCTATGCACTGTAAAACAGAGTCTAAATGTGAAAAAGAAAGCATTCCTAACACAACAGGTAAGTGCAATGGTACAACATGACACTCCTCCCAAATATAAGGATCCAGGTTCTCCTACTATCCCATGCATTATAGGAACCAAGAAATTTGGAGATGCTTTACTTGATTTGGGATCTAGTGTTAACATTTTGCCTTACTCTATATATGTGCAGTTAGGATTGGGGGAGCTGAAAACGATACCTGTGGCTCTACAGTTAGCAGATAGGTCGGTAAAAATCCCACGAGGATGCGTGGAAGATGTGTTGGTCCAAGTGGACAAATTCTATTATCCAGTGGATTTTATCGTCCTTGATGTTCATGGGCCACAATCAGGTAATTGCACTCTGATTATATTAGGACGTCCATTCCTTGCGACTTGCAATGCTATGATAAATTGTAGGGATGGACAATTGAAGATAAGCTTTGGTAACATGAAACTTGAGCTGAATATTTTTAAATCATGTAAGTTACCTGCGAATGCTGATATAGTGAAAGAGGTATGTTTCATTGAGAATTTAATTGAAGACTATTTTGAAGCTAAGTACGAATGCTCGTCCAACTTTATTGATTATAATTTCGACGATATTGATGAGTCTTATTTTGTGCAGGGCAAAAATGAAAGATCAAGGGATGCATGTGTGCCAAAGTTCGAGACATTGCCAGTGGAATTGCCACCACAACAACCTTCAGAGATTGAGCATCCAAAGCTGGAATTGAAGCCTCTGCCAGACTATTTGAAATACGCTTTCCTTGGAAAGGAGGAGACCTTCCTTGTGGTAATATCCTCTAAACTCACGCTTGAACAAGAATGTGCTTTGCTTGATGTGCTTAGGGAACACAAAGAGGCCATTGGATGGTCTATTGCGGACATTACAGGTATAAATCCATTAATTTGCACCATCATATTTATCTTGAGGATGATGCCAAACCTACATGTGAGATGAAACGTCGATTACATTGAAAGAGGTTGTTAAGGGAGAGATTCTTAAGCTACTTGCTGCAGGTATAATATATCCTATTTTAGATAGCAGATGGGTTAGCCCCATACAGGTGGTTCCAAAGAAATCAGGCTTGACCGTGGTAAGAAATGAAAACAATGAGCTTATACCTATGCGAACCACCACAGGTTGGAGGATGTGTGTTGATTACAGGAAGTTGAATGCTAAAACACGAAAAGATCACTTTCCACTACCTTTTATTGATCAAATTTTGGAAAGAGTAGCAGGTAATGAATTTTATTGCTTTCTAGATGGTTATTCTGGCTATTATCAGATAGAGATTGCTCCAGAGGATCAAGAGAAGACTACCTTCACTTGCCCCTTTGGAACTTTCGCTTTTAGGAGAATGCCTTTTGGATTATGCAATGCGCCTGCTACTTTTCAGTGCTGCATGATGAGTATATTTAGCGATATGGTTGAAAGGATTATGGAAGTGTTTATGGATGATTTCTCTGTATATGGCACTTCATTTGAAAATTGTTTATCTAACTTAGCTCTTGTCTTACACAGGTGCCAGGAAAAGAATCTGATGTTAAACTGGGAAAAATGTCACTTCATGACAACTGAAGGATTAGTTCTTGGTCACCTAGTCTCCAAAGCAGGTATTCAGGTAGACAGGGCGAAGGTTGAAGTAATTGAGGAGTTGCCTACACCAAAATGTGTCAAGGACATCCAATCCTTTCTAGGCCATGCAGGGTTCTATCAAAGATTCATAAAGGATTTCAGCGCCATCTCCCGCCCCCTCTGCCATTTATTAACTTTAAATGCTGATTTCATATGGACACAAGAGTGTCAAGATTCATTTGATAAATTAAAAAACTCACTTGTTTCCTCCCCTATTTTGCAGGTTCCAGACTGGACTATGCCATTTTAAATCATGTACGATGCAAGTGACTACGCGATGGGGGCAGTGCTTGGGCAAAAGAAAGGAAAAGTTCCTTGTGTTATCTACTATGCTAGTAAGACGTTGAATGAAGCACAAATGAACTATACTACTACGGAGAAAGAGTTGCTGGTGGTGGTGTTTGCGTTAGAGAAATTCAGAAGCTACATATTGGGATCACCTATTCTCATCTTTACAGATCATTCTGCACTGAAATATCTTTTATCTAAAAAGGATACGAAACCTAGACTTATACGATTGATTCTTCTTTTACAGGAGTTCAATATTCAAATCAAGGACAAGAAAGGAGTTGAAAACAATGTTGCAGATCACCTTTCTAGATTGACGGTGGGAACAGAGTCGCCAAATGTCCCATCGCGAGATTCCTTCCCAGATGAGCAGCTTTTTGCCATCTCCACTCTCATGGTATGCAGATATAGCTAATTATTTGGTGACAGGTAGAACCCCTCCACATTGGTCTTCTTTAGATTTCAAATGCTTCAAGCATGAGGTAAAATCGTTATACTTCGATGACCCTTATCTTTTTAAATATTGTGGAGATCAAATTGTAAGGAGATGTGTACCCGACCATGAGTTTGATAGCGTTTTAAATTTTTGCCATGATGGGGTATGTGGGGGGGGGGGGCATTTTTCAGCTCATAAGACTGTTGCAAAGATTTTACAGAGTGGTTTTTATTGGCCTACTATGTTTAAAGACGCATATGCTTATTGTAAATCATGTGTGCGTTGTCAATAGTTGGGGGAATTACAAAAAGAAACATGATGCCATTGAATCCCATGTTAGAAATAGAATTATTTGATTGTTGGGGTATTGATTTCATGGAGCCTTTTCCACCATCTTTTGGGCATATATTTGTATTGGTTGCCATCGATTATGTTTCTAAATGGGTGGAAGCTATTCCTTGCAGGTCCAATGACGCTCCCATTGTGCTGAAATTTTTGAAAGAGAACATCTTTTCGCGTTTTGGAGTGCCAAAGGCCATTATCAGTGATGGAGGGTCCCACTTCTGCAATAGGCTCTTTGCAAATCTTATGAAGAAATTTGGGGTGACACATAAAGTTTCAACACCTTACCACCCCCAGACAAATGGACAAGTGGAATTGGCAAATAAGGAGATAAAGAATATACTTCAGAAAACAGTGAACCCAACGCGTAAAGATTGGAGTCTTCGCTTACCTGAAGCTCTATGGGCCTACAGGACAGCATACAAGACTATTTAGGGATGTCACCTTTTCGTTTGGTTTATGGAAAAAATTGCCATCTTCCTGTTGAATTAGAACATAAATCTTTTTGGACAATTAAAACTCTTAATTTGCTTGATGACTCATCAAATGTTTCTCGTAAATTGCAGATCATGGAGCTTGATGAAATACGACGAGAGGCATATGAAAATGCGAAACTAGCAAAGGAAAGGATGAAAGCTGTGCATAACAAGATGATCCTGCGAAAGGAATTCAAAATTGGAGACAAGGTTCTGTTGTACAATTCAAGACTCCATATATTTCCAGGAAAGCTGTGCTCAAAATGGACGGGACCATACTTTGTCAAAGAAGTCTTTTCACATGGAGCGGTGGTCTTGGTGAATGAGAAAGATGGCCATGAATTCAAAGTCAACGGACAACGTCTAAAACATTTTCAAGAGCTTTGGGCCAGAGAGAATACCACCATTGATCTCACAGATCCACCTTCGGGTGGTAACTAATCAGGTGTGTTGTTTCCATGATTCCCTCTCCTTAACATTGAGGACAATGCTTATTTTAAGTTGGGAGGAGTGTATAAACTTTTAGGATTTTTTTATTAGTTAGTTCCATTTTGCATTTTTTTATAAAAAAATAATAATAATTTTTGAGTCAAGATCTATCACCAATTCTTATTTTACCTAGAGATGAACCTCATGTGATGAAAATTCTCGAAATCCATTCACCACTGTACACATGTGATTTATTGTCTTCCACCACTATTGTTGAGTATTTCAGTCTCATTTGACATGAATGTTAGTACTCGTGGTGAATTTCTGTTGGTATATCTCAGTGGTAGGATGGATGACTTAATGAATCTAGAAGTTATGAATTAGAAAATCGTATGCTTTCAATTGAACACACCAAGGTTCATGCATTACTAGTTCACAAAATAACTGGGGCATTGCTTTCTATTTCTTATTCATTGCTATTTGCATGCTGTGTATGATTTTGGGTAGATGGAGTACACTGTCTTTTGAAATGATTAGGATAACCCATTCTTGTGAAAGGATTATGAAGAGGAAGCTATCTTTCCAAGTTATTTATGCACGCTATAAAAAAATGAAAAAAAAATATACAGAAAAAACATGAATGAATAAGTGTGTCACTAAAATAAATAACTTGGTTGGCTCGAGTAGTACAGTCCGAGGGGTCCTTTTTGGCATAATGCCCTATTATCGTCTGATTTGGGAGCCATTGACCGAAACCTCATTTATTTGATGGAGCGATCCAAGTTATACATTTTTCTGCGAATGTTGCTTTATGCGCGTTACGCGGAACTAATAAAAAGAGAAAGAAACGTGAAAAAAAAGGTGTGCATAATTAGTAAGGCAAGAGAATTTCCAAAGCTTAAAGAAAGCACAAGATTTGGTGTGATTTCCTATGAATGAATATTGACGTGTGTATGTCTTGATACCATTCTTTTTTAATGCTTGCTTTGCACGATACATCTACGCTCCAAGTTATAATTTTTGATTGAAAGGTGTGAGCCATTGATTTTGCACATTATGTGCTAAGAAGTAATGGATAGTGTAGTTAAGTCATCTATTCATAACCATTTAAGAGATACTTGTTTTTCATCGTTAAACCCATGAGTACCATTATATAATGAGCATGAAATATTGGCATTAGTGTGTGGTCATCTTTTTTGTCGTTATAGTATGGTGGTGAGTGATTTGAGAGCTGATAAGGTGATCTAGGTGTATATTTGGTATCGTATTTCGCTCTTTTTGCTAGGGGCTAGCAAAATGCTAGTTGGAGGGTGTGATTCGGGTTGAATATTGCATATATAACCCCACACTTAGCCCTATTTTGTGCTCATATGATGATTAATTGGTCTCTAATACGTTCGTATTTTGTATATCATTATTTATTAGAGCAAACCATTGATTTGTGCACAAAGTATGTATTTTAGTTAGTATTTCTGCCTTATTATATTTTTCATGACTTGGTCTCGATCTCACGTGTCACGACCCGCTTCCCTAAAATGGAGGCGAGACGTGAAAAGGTCCGCACGAGAGTGGAGCTGTGAAGCCCCAAACCCGATAAGCGTCAATAAAACATAAGCAGGTCCCTGTAACCACAACGGAACAACAATAATAATACAAGGAGATATTGAAATAAAATCTCACATCTCATAATTTGTCCAACATGAAAATAAGTTCAACATCCAGAAAAGCCAACAGGCTAAAAGAAAAGATTCTAAAGGCCCAGAACAAGGCCAACGAGAGCAACAACAACAACAAAGCATAGGTGCTACGCACCGATAACAAAACAACTGTCTAACAAAAGTAAAACACACGAAGACACTAGGACTGGTCCCCAGTGTCCACGTACTCCCCGTCAAACACAAGCTCGGGCTCGGCGTCAGCAAACACCTCGTCCTCAACAAGGTACTCAGGCTCAGGATCTAACATGTGTCACCCAAAAGAGTAAAGGGGCACATGTCAGCAAGTCTAAAAGACTTGGGCAAGGAACTGGAAGTAAGGCAACTAGCAACCTAGCAGTTTAGTATGCATGACATGGCAGTTATAACATGAGTGCACAATTAAAACATGGCAAGACAATTTGTACAAGAGATCAATCATCGGGACAAGACAAGACAAGACAAGAGTAGCCACGCTACTATCAATCTCAATCGATTCACTATTCACGTTGTTTTGTAGATGTTTACGCCTTACAGCTGAATGGTTTCACATTCGCTGATTGGCCGCTTAACAACTACCCCAAACCCAGAGTTTACGCCTTACCACTGCAGTTGCTGATCGGGCAGACTCCCAGTTGATTGGTCGCTTAACTCTTACCCCCAATACCCGCACGTAATGGAGCCTGGGTCCCCGCACAATGAGCTCAGCTAGTGAGCCTGGGGTTGCCCCGCACAATGATCTCGCATTCTTAAACATTTGGCGTAGGGGTGCACCTAGCCGGAAACACGCAATTCAGGCATTGGCTATCAACCAACACATGGCCCGCTTCTGGAACACGAGCCAGGAACACAAGCATTCTTAGCAAAGCTACGCAATCACAGAAACACTTGAAGGATGCAATGACATGACAATTATTTGCGTACCGTTAATGGAAAGTAAACATGACATGGTAATTGTGCAACATGCTAAATGTCGGAACTAGCTTCGATGTCAAGCTAGTTCCCCAATTTGCGCCTAGGCGAGTATCATTTCGTCGCCTAGCCTCTTTAACGCCTACAACAAGCAAATGGCCTAAAACATGGCATAAACCCTAAGTGGCAAGTTTCACTTGCCTAGCACCGGGGATGACGACCACTTCGTCTCACGGATGCTAATCTACGGGGAAATCGCTGTTATGGGGGAACAAACATCAAACAACATGAAATTTTATTAGGGTTTCATAAAAATATGAATAAGTTATGAAAACGACGGTAGATCGATTTCTTACCGAGAGGAGGCGGAAGAAACACTCCGGGGAACCCTAGGATCAGATCTGGAAAAGATTAGAGAAGTTTGGGGAAACTAGGGTTTTGGGGGATTTGGGGATTTTGATGGATTTGATGAGATTTTGGGGAAGATGAGAGGTAGATAGAGTGGATGGATGGTTTGGATGATGGATTTAGGGCTTGGAATGAAGGAATGAAGCTTGGATGAAGATGGGGGCTCAAGGGGGAAGATTTTAGGGTTTTGGGTCGTGTTGGGGAAGAAGAAAACGTTTGGGTTGGGTTTAAATAGGTTGGGCTGGCGGCTGCCCAGAAATTAGGGTTTCAACACTGGTTAGTCGGTCAAAGAGCAACCACTGACCGACTAGTTTGGCAACTAGTCGGTCGGTCGACCAACGCAGACCGACTAAGTGTAAACAGTAACTCCTGAACGAAAATAGGATTTAGAGTTAGTTGGTCCATGAACAAGTACTGACCGACTAGTTTAGCATCTAGTCGGTCGATGAACGTTCTTAGACCGACTAAGAGTAAACAGTAACTCAACTAAAATTAAGATGATGTGTTAGTCGGTTAAAGAAGCATTGCTGACCGACTAGTTTGCAACCTAGTCGGTCAACCAATGTTCTTAGACCGACTAACGATAAACAGTAACTCCTGAGAAATTTAGAAAGCCAACTAGTCGGTCCAAGAAGGATTGCCGACCGACTGGATCGTCATCTAGTCGGTCGGTGGCCCTTCTTACACCGGCTAATGAGCACCAAAAGTTCCGATACGGAGCGCGGGGCCCCGAGATCGATTACTAAGACTCCTAGGCTTGATCTAATAGTAAGATACGACCGTTATGAAGTCTGTCACGAATGACATACTTCGAAATCGACGATCCTAAGGAAGAAACGAGAAAATACGACGAATCGATCGAAAATGAAAGCTACGGAGACGAAAACCACACATGAGGAGAAAATCCACCAAAACATATATTATATTATAATAAATCCAGATACATGAAAAGCAGTCGTTACATCCTCCCCAACTTAAGAAAAATTCCGTCCTCGGAATTTCCAAATACTCACGAGTCCGGAAACAAAAGTGGGAAACGCTCTCGCATCTCATCCTCATTCTCCCAAGTAGACTCTCCAGGTGAGCCGTGTTGCCACATCACCCTCACAAGATTGACAATCTTGTTTCGAAGCGATTTCTGACGCCTGTCCAGAATCTGCACTGGATGCTGGTCATACGTCATATCGGGGCGAACGGTAATCTCCGAAAAATCTACAGCATGAGACGGATCGCTAATGTATCGACGAAGCTGCGATACATGGAAAACATTGTGAACTCCTTTCAAAGATGGCGGCAAGGCCAAGCGATACGCTACCTCGCCAACCCTCTCCAAAATGTCAAACGGTCCAATGTATCACGGGCTCAACTTCCCACGCTTCCCGAAACGAATCACACCACGATTTGGGGAAATCTTCAAGAACACATGGTCGCCCGGCTGAAACTCCAAAGGACGACGTTTAGCATCCGCCCAATACTTAAAACGGTCCTGAGCAATCCTCAACCTCTCCCGAATATTCCTGACGATATCCACGGCCTCCACGATCATCTCAGGTCCCAACAACTCCCGATCACCAACGTCATCCCAACTCAATGGCGATCGACATTTCCTCCCATAAAGAGCGGCGAAAGGCGCCATGCCAATACTCGCCTGGAAGCTGTTGTTGTAAGAGAACTCCACCAAATGCAGATGGTCCTCCCACGAACCCTTGAAATCCAACATGCACGCCCTTAGCATGTCTTCCAAAATCTGAATCGTCCTCTCGGACTGGCCATCCGTCTGTGGATGGTACGCCGTGCTGAAACTCAGACGCGTACCCAAGCTCTTCTGCAAACTCTGCCAGAACTGAGATGTGAACCTCGTGTCTCTGTCTGACACGATGCTCACGGGGACTCCGTGAAGTCGCACGACCTCCTGCACAATTCACGTTACATCACTATCCAAACTAGGAAAAGGATATAAAACGGAGAGTAAAAGGATTTTACCTCCATATATCTCCTCGCTAGCGCCTCAGTGGACTGTCCCACTCGGAACGGAATAAAGTGCGCAGATTTGGTCAACCGATCTACGATCACCCAAATCGCGTCATTCTGCTTCGGACTCCGAGGTAGTCCAGTCACGAAATCCATAGTGATGTGTTGCCACTTCCACTCCGGAATCGGAATCGGTTGTAGCAACCCGGCCGTACGCTGATGCTCCGCCTTCACTTGCTGGCAAACCAAGCACTTGGCTACACTTCGAGCCACGCTCCTCTTCATACCATGCCACCAATAATTCAGACGAATATCCTGGTACATCTTGGTGTCACCAGGATGCACAGATTACGGCGAACTGTGTGCCTCCACCATCAACTCCTCTCTAATATCCCCAGCAGGCACACACAACCTGGCTCTAAACCTCAGCGAGCCATCCTCATGAATCAAAAAGTCAGTCCGCAGACCGGCTTCCACCTGCTCCCGAATCCTCACCAGCTTCGGATCCTCAGCCTGGCCAGCCTTAATCTGATCCACGATCGTCGACTGTACCTGCATGTACATCAACGAAGAAGCCTCTCCAGGAAGAACAATCTCCACACCAGACTCGCAAAAATCCTGCTGCAATTTCCACTGCGAGGTCAAAATCATCACCGCTCGTAGTTACGTGATGTTCCCAGTATTTCCTCATCGGGTGTTAGATCGGTAGATGTCCTTGGCGCTTGGGCGTTGTAGATTAAACCTTGACTGGACTGGAACACTTGGTCTTCAGGATCTTCGACCAGATGAGGAGCGAAATGACTGAGCGCAGAGAGTAATCGAGTTTGGAGTTCCATCATTTCTCTTACGAGTCCCACGATCTCGTTGTAGGCGTCACCATTTCCATTACGAGTGTTGGGCTGATCTGCCACGCTGCAATCAAACAAAGTAAATATTTGTGTACTAGTTTGCCCAAACGATCTGGTTAGTAATAATATTTATACTATTTCTGAAGTGTCTCGCAGAGTGCAAGAGGACCTGCGTGGGCCACCACCAAAACCTGTCACGCCCCGCTTCCCAGTATACTTGGGGGCGAGGACGCGAGCGGGTCCGCATGTGCTTAAAGCAAAGAAGGGGTGATTATTTTTTTTCTCTCTTCTTTGACTTAAGCACACTAAGCGTTTAATTAGCGAAGGCAGGTCCCTGCACGCGAGTTTCTCAGAAACAGCACAAATATTTATTACATTACATTACCAGCGTCCAAAGCAAATACACAAACAGTTAAGGCCTAGCATGGCCGTACAATCTGCTGAAAGCAAACACACCTAAAAATAACAATACAAATAATAAACTGAAATATAAACGTTTCGCTTTAGCCTTCCGCGGGGAGGATCTCAATGTATTCGTAAATCTGATCAGTGGTGTTCACCTCTAAGATGGGATCCTCAAAAGTAGGGTCCTCAAGGTACTCTGTCTCTGAACCTAACATATATTTCATAAAACATTGAAATATATGTCAGCGATAAGCTCGGCAAGATATTTAAAGTAATGAAACGAGGAACAACTATAAGAGGACAAAAGAGCGTTAGTACACAGTTATGAATAATAAGTGCAGAAAAGTAAAGTATGAGCATGCATGGATATTTTTGCAGTTAAAAGTAAAGAAGTTATAAGTAAAGTAAAACAGTTGTATGTTGAGTATTTGATTGTTTGTGCACGTGATAAGTCCATGCCTGGGTAGGTGAAATGTTCTCGATACACCTTATCACCGGTGGTTTTACCGTGACGCTCCAACACAATGGCTGCCTCCACCGGAGGGGCCCATGTTCGAGACACACTCACAAACCCTACTGCAATGGACCAACCCCACCCCAAAGTGTTCCGCCGTTTACTGGAACACGAGCCAGACTAGTCATATGTGACCATACTGAAGCACGAGCCAGACTAGTCACACATGACCTGACGGGAGTAGCCAACACGGCTCTTTGTGTATGTCTGTTCACTGACTAAGTTCCATTACATCTGTAGTCGATGTATGGTTTCACTCCATCTGTATTCGATGGTTTCACCCCATCTGTAATCGATGGTTATCACATGTGTGTTTGTAACATACTCGTTTTTCCCAATTGATTTATCTTGTTAACATGCAGATAGTAAAACTGTAAAAGCAGTCCAATTTAGTTACAAGCATGTGGAAAATTGTTCCAAATGATCAACATTGATATGACTAGTCCATTTAAATTAGAAAGCAACAAAATTGAGAACAAGTCAAATGGGCTACCAGAAATTGACAAGTACATCAGATTTAGCACTAAGTTGGAACGACCAGATTTGTAATTCATTACTAAAAATACTTGCCTTGACGTGGGTGTGAGTGTCCAGGCGATGGTAACGTGATGCACGTTTTTTCTGCGTCAATAGATTGGCGATATCAGTTCCATGGTTATTAACTAATTATAAGACATCAAATCAACCTATCAAAACATTATTAACTAACTAACCTATTTAACGAAATTCGTTAACGACTTAAACTGATTAAGACGGTGATGAAAAGCGTTCTAAATTTTTATATATGCTATATATGCTAAAAATAGTTTTACTGTAAGAGGGAATATTTTTCTAAAGCTTATAGTAATTTTTAGAATTTTTAAAAGATCAAAAACAATTTTTTTAAAACTATTTTTCAATTAGTGACGTATTTATTCCACAATTTATTCTGGGTGCAATCTACATCAGAATGTCGCAAGTGAGGTGTCAAAATGACCGTATCGGAGAGTTATATAACATATATTTTTCTCAAGTATTAGTTTACGTAAAAATAAGAAGATACGGATTTTTGAACGAAAATAACGGATTTAACTTATAGGCTTAAAAATTAATTCTGGAAAAACTAAGCGTCGGATTGAGATGAAACTAGCGCCATTGGGTCCAGAATGTCATTTCTGATTTTTCAGAGCTAGTCTCACATTTTTCTAGGGCTTATATAATTACTTATGGACTTAAAACAATAAAACCTATTTAATAATTAAACAAATACGAAAAATACGGAATTACGCGATATTTACAAGTTTGCCCTTAGAGCTATTCACGTACCCATCGTTCTCTCGATCGCTGGGGGGTGTCCTCGCGTGCTCGTCGGCGGGGCTCCGGGGCGGCGGACGGCGGGTGGATCGGGGTTGCTCGGCGACTGGAGGCGGCGGGCGACTGCGACGACGGCGAGGCGCGAAGGCGAAGGGCGGCGGGGCTACGGGGTCGAGGCATGTGGCGAGAGAGCAGCGACGGGGTCTGTCGGCGTCTTCGACGGCGAAGCGGCGTCGGATTGAGACGACGGCGACGGCGACAACTCGGGGAGGTGACGGCGAAGCGACGACAGAGGAGCGGGGGCACGATGATGGAGAGGCGAGGAACGGAGGGAGATCGCCGTCGCTCGGGGGTTGCTCGGGCTTTGCGGCGAAGGCCGTGACGACGGCAGCGGTGGAGTACGTCGAGAGCGGGAGGGTGGTTCGCCTGGGTTGGGGTACTAGAGAGAGAGAGAGAGAGAGACTGAGGGAGGGAATGGGAGAGAGAGAGATATATATAGTGTGTTACGGGCGGGGGTAGCTGCATCAAACGGGTAGGGGGTTTGATGGGAATGAGGGTAGATACGGTTGTGGGTAGCTGGGGTAATTAGGTTAGGTTAATGGTAATTAGGGGGGTAACACACCATTAACAAAAGTCATTAGTGAGAATACAAAAGCGAAATTACGAAAATGCCCCTACTAGTAAACGTGTCCGAAAAATTACAAAAACATACCCACGGGATCGTATCGTCACGAGGATGGCGAATACGAAGACCGTTCCAGGGTTTGAGCTACGGAAGTACTAGTTTTTGGCCAAAACGTTTAGAAAGCGGGTTCGCGGGTTCTCTATTGAAATGATATCAGAAAATTACGAAATTAATGTGAGAAGCCCCAAATGATCATAGGATGCTACTGCAGAAGTTTGAAAATGTTTTGAAGAGGTTTGAATAGAAAATAAATTCATTGACCCAAAACTGCAATATCTGAAAACGAATTTTCATCAGATCTTTTAGAGGTATTTGACGAAATCCGATTTTACCAAAATACTCCATAACTAGTCTGATAGTTCAAAATATTTTTATAGGAAATTTTTGAAATCAGTTTAAGACTCCTAACAAACCATTATAAAATACAATTAAAATTGAATTTTCTTTAAATACTTAATTTGAAAGTATTGGAAAAATACAGGCCGTTACACCCAGTGTCCACGTATTCCCCGTCAAACACAAGCTCGGGCTCGGCGTCAGCAAACACCTCGTCCTCAACAAGGTACTCAGGCTCAGGATCTAACATGTGTCACCCAAAAGAGTAAAGGGGCACATGTCAGCAAGTCTAAAAGACTTGGGCAAGGAACTGGAAGTAAGGCAACTAGCAACCTAGCAGTTTAGTATGCATGACATGGCAGTTATAACATGAGTGCACAATTAAAACATGGCAAGACAATTTGTACAAGAGATCAATCATCGGGACAAGACAAGACAAGACAAGAGTAGCCACGCTACTATCAATCTCAATCGATTCACTATTCACGTTGTTTTGTAGATGTTTACGCCTTACAGCTGAATGGTTTCACATTCGCTGATTGGCCGCTTAACAACTACCCCAAACCCAGAGTTTACGCCTTACCACTGTAGTTGCTGATCGGGCAGACTCCCAGTTGATTGGTCGCTTAACTCTTACCCCCAATACCCGCACGTAATGGAGCCTGGGTCCCCGCACAATGAGCTCAGCTAGTGAGCCTGGGGTTGCCCCGCACAATGAGCTCGCATTCTTAAACATTTGGCGTAGGGGTGCACCTAGCCGGAAACACGCAATTCAGGCATTGGCTATCAACCAACACATGGCCCGCTTCTGGAACACGAGCCAGGAACACAAGCATTCGTAGCAAAGCTACGCAATCACAGAAACACTTGAAGGATGCAATGACATGACAATTATTTGCGTACCGTTAATGGAAAGTAAACATGACATGGTAATTGTGCAACATGCTAAATGTCGGAACTAGCTTCGATGTCAAGCTAGTTCCCCAATTTGCGCCTAGGCGAGTATCATTTCGTCGCCTAGCCTCTTTTACGCCTACAACAAGCAAATGGCCTAAAATATGGCCTAAACCCTAAGTGGCAAGTTTCACTTGCCTAGCACCGGGGATGACGACCACTTCGTCTCTCGGATGCTAATCTACGGGGAAATCGCTGTTATGGGGGAACAAACATCAAACAACATGAAATTTTATTAGGGTTTCATAAAAATATGAATAAGTTATGAAAACGACGGTAGATCGATTTCTTACCGAGAGGAGGCGGAAGAAACACTCCGGGGAACCCTAGGATCAGATCTGGAAAAGATTGGAGAAGTTTGGGGAAACTAGGGTTTTGGGGGATTTGGGGATTTTGATGGATTTGATGAGATTTTGGGGAAGATGAGAGGTAGATAGAGTGGATGGATGGTTTGGATGATGGATTTAGGGCTTGGAATGAAGGAATGAAGCTTGGAGGAAGATGGGGGCTCAAGGGGGAAGATTTTAGGGTTTTGGGTCGTGTTGGGGAAGAAGAAAACGTTTGGGTTGGGTTTAAATAGGTTGGGTTGGCGGCTGCCCAGAAATTAGGGTTTCAACACTGGTTAGTCGGTCAAAGAGCAACCACTGACCGACTAGTTTGGCAACTAGTCGGTCGGTCGACCAACGCAGACCGACTAAGTGTAAACAGTAACTCCTGAACGAAAATAGGATTTAGAGTTAGTTGGTCCATGAACAAGTACTGACCGACTAGTTTAGCATCTAGTCGGTCGATGAACGTTCTTAGACCGACTAAGAGTAAACAGTAGCTCAACTAAAATTAAGATGATGTGTTAGTCGGTTAAAGAAGCATTGCTGACCGACTAGTTTGCAACCTAGTCGGTCAACCAACGTTCTTAGACCGACTAACGATAAACAGTAACTCCTGAGAAATTTAGAAAGCCAACTAGTCGGTCCAAGAAGGATTGCCGACCGACTGGATCGTCATCTAGTCGGTCGGTGGCCCTTCTTACACCGGCTAATGAGCACCAAAAGTTCCGATACGGAGCGCGGGGCCCCGGGATCGATTACTAAGACTCCTAGGCTTGATCTAATAGTAAGATACGACCGTTATGAAGTCCGTCACGAATGACATACTTCGAAATCGACGATCCTAAGGAAGAAACGAGAAAATACGACGAATCGATCGAAAATGAAAGCTACGGAGACGAAAACCACACATGAGGAGAAAATCCACCAAAACATATATTATATTATAATAAATCCAGATACATGAAAAGCAGTCGTTACATCACGATTCCAACGACTATTTATTTGTATTTTTCTGAGATCTGTGCTAATTACTGTGAATTTTTGAATGCAGAATACCAATTTAATGGAGAAATACGGCCTAAATACGACGCAAATACAGAAATATGAGGCGCTGTATACAACCGGCATCAATACGGGGCGACGTGGCTTGATATAACGCGTCCGATGTTGATCGGACGGCTGCGATTCAAGGCGAGCGGATTCGAATTCAAAGCCAATACGGGGATACGTGGCCGCATTATAACCGAACGATCGATATCCTACGGTCGCAAATCAACCCGCAATTTGAAAGCGCAGCAGCGGCCTTTGGGCGACGTGGCGCATTCTGGGGCGTCGGATCTCGATCCTACGGCTACGAACAACCCCGCTCGAAGTCGAAGCGATGAGGCGACGCGGCGTCATCTAGGCCGCATATCGAAGATCCAACGGCTATAAATTACTTCGACTCGATTTCAAAGATGCGAAGCAGGTTTGCGAGTGGATGCGAGAAGATCCGCTAAGATGGCCACGCGTCGAGCGCACAGCGAATCCCGCCTTCGATCAACGGCTCACGATTGCACCGACCATTTGGAGCGGGTTTGGTTGCGATATGAAGCGGATTTTCGACCCGTTAAGCACAGTAAACCTGCAATGCTATTATATAAGCGTATTCTAGGGTTTTTTGGGGGGATTCTGGCGTATTTTGGAGCTTTTGAAGGGGCTACTGCGCGTATTCTCCAGAGAAAAGTTGCTGATAATTTCCAGAGCCTATTTTCCCTATTTCCAGAGAGTTTGGGTGGCTACAAAGGAGTTTTGGTGATAGAATCTTGAACTTTTACTCCGTATTTGGTGATTTTTCCTTGTATTTCGACATTAGAACGATGTATTCTCTTATGAAATCTGATTTTTATTGCACCATGAGTAGCTAAACATCTTATGCTATGGTTGTGATGTAATTAGGAGTATGTAGTCAATGAATTTCATGTCTTTAGCCTCGTTATCATGTCAAAAATTGCTCGTAATGTTGATTTCTACAACGTATTTGTTGGGCATTGCTTCTTGTTCGATATCGTTTATGTTCCCTAATGCTAGACCCTGATAAGGCTAGCCTAATCGAGTTCACTAATCTGAACTTATCGCTGCGTTTGATGTTCAATGAAATCAACATTGATAGTGATACGTTTACGGCTACTTTGACTAGATTTTATCGATTCATCTTCCGACGTCTTCACGCCTTGACCAGGTGAAGCGTTGTGTGATATTGAAAGGCATGAAATTTCAGCACCTATAAACTCCTAATGAAATCATAACCGTAGCATCTTTTTCTCATAGAATACCAAACTTTCGAAACACCGTGAAACTTCTTAAAACCACTTTCTCGTTACTGATCGTTAAACCATTTTTCTTATTCAAAAAGGTGGTTGTTTTCTTATCCGTATATTATATTTGATTAGTTGAGTTTGTGTTATCTCAGGTCGACTTGTCCCGAGGATTCGACTCTGGACTCTCCAGATACTACTTGTTCGATCTCCTGCACTTGGGAGTAGATCTCACATTGTTTTGAGAGAGGCAACATGCCAGGGGTCGACCCAACGGTGATCTCCCATAGGTTGAATGCGGACCCAAGAGCTCGACCGGTCCGGCAGAAGAAGAGGAGCGCCAGGGGCGAAAAGAAGAGGGCAGCCGAGGAGGAGGTGGAACGGCTTCTCAAGGCCAAGTTTATCAGGCCGGTGGACTACCCGGTCTGGCTTGCCAACGTCGTCTTGGTGAAGAAGGCCAGTGGAAAATGGTGCATGTGCGTTAACTTCACCGACCTTAACAAGGTGTGTCCGAAGGACAGCTTCCCCTTCCCGCGGATAGACCACTTGGTAAACCAGGCGTCCGGATCGTGCACGCCCTCATGGTCAATCACTCGACACATTCGAAGGTCGATTAACCATTGCAAGTCAATCACCATCTATCAACGACCCTGGTCCCTCCAACATATGGTCCCACTCAACCGACTGACAAGGCTCCTACTCTGCAAGAAAGGATCCACGTCAGCTTCTCAATTGTTTCGGTCATTTTTGAAGGGTTTTCTAGGTCCTTAGGGCTATGAAATCGAAGTCCGACCCAAGGCGGTCGGATGATGAAACCATAAAGGCAGTGGAAAACAGATCTAAAAACATTTTCTAAATCAAGCCCTAAAGAAACAACCATATCCAGAATCTCAACTATCCCGGGGCTGGGTCCGACCAACACCAAAGGATAGATCTATCAACCTATTTGCAATTATAAACGCATGTAAATTAAACTACATACCTTTCACTTCATTTCTGCAGAATACGAAGCGTCATTTTCAACAACATTTCTTTGGCCCCGTGCCGCTTCTCCAAAACCGAACCGTGTCCCGAGCCGCACCTTGTTCTGAGCCAAACTGCTTCTCGAACTGCACCGTGTCCCGAGGCGAGCAACATCCTAGTCGCCGAGCCAACCACGCACCGAAGAAGATTTCACCTTGAGTGGATCCTCCGTCAAGACTTCAGATCCGATCTGAACTCCTTCGTGGCTTTGCAAGAGCCTGATCAGGAGCAATGAAAAATATTGGGAGAGATGGAATAATTAATTTAAGTCTTAATCCGAGCGTGCTCAAAACCTTTGGGAGCTTCTCGGATTTAGAGACTTGGTGCAAATTTCGAGGAGGGGAATTGGCCCCTATTTATATAAGCGGCTGACCCCTCTCCATCTCATCATGTCCGATATGGGACTAAAGGTTTTTGGAGGAAAAATTAATTAAAAATTGTTTTTCACAAAGGTTAATTTTTAGGGAATTTTTCCTCCCTCACCGTAAAGCTTCGTAATTAATACTACCTATCAAATTGAAGAGCACTGAACGGCGAATGCATAGGAAGAAACGACACTCCATTCTGAGTTCGTTTAACCCCTCAAACGAGGCTTCAAAGTCAGTCAAAATCCATGTTTTTCGCAAAAATGAGGCGCCAAAATTTGCACGCAGACCTAGCACCCTGGAGGGGCCCACTTGTAGGCCCCACCTGTGCACCACACATGCAGCGCACGTGCAGTGTGCGTGTGCTGTTGTCTAGGTGTGCGCGCCCACAGCGCTCGTACTGAGCGCGGGCGCGTGCACACGGTACCCGAGCCCACTGAGTGACTGGCGCAGGCGCCCGCCCGCCCTTCGGGCACCGGTGCCTACAATCCAGGTGGGTCGGGTGCCCGTCTAAAGGGCGCCAGACCCGCAATGCACAATTCTGGGCTTTAGGCACTGTTTTGGCTTTATTTTGCTCGTTTGGAGTCCGTTTTGGACGCCGTTTGAACCTAGATTTAGACCGGGATGATCTCGTCATCCAGATGACCTTTTCCTCACGTTTATAATATTAAATGTGACCTTAAATATTTTACGAAATATTTAATTCACTTTTGCATCGTATGCAAAATTTCCACATCCTTAATGTTCTAAAACTTATATCGCAAACTCTTTTGCGACTTAATTAAATCCATTTGCATCTAATACAAATGATCTGACGGCATACATCCCTCAACATTTGGCCTTAACAGGTTTCAAAACCATAAATGAGCCAACAATAAGAAACTTACCTCGCAAATCAAGCCCCTAAATAATTTTGGAAAGAAGATCCAAACGATTTTCAGCTGAGAATATGAGAAGATGGCAACAAAGGGAACAAAAGCATCGTGATTTTACCTAAACGATCACCGATGATCGGAGAAGGCGGGAACAGCAAAGATCCAGCTAGGGCATCATCGTTCATAACTGAAGATCAACTGAAAACAACAGCGTCTTCCAGGGTTTCATTAAAGCAATATGAGAAAGGAGCAGCGATGTGAAAGCTGAAGCAGCGATGAGGGACGAGCAGACCGAGTGGGGGAGATTTTCAAGCGTTATTCGTACCACGAGAATGTTGGGGGATGTATCCCTCAGTTCATTTGTATTTGATGCAAATGATTTTTTATTAAAGACATGGGTTATTGCATATGATGCAAAAGATAATAAAATATATTGTAAATAGTTTGCAAATATATTTGATAATAAATGCATAGAAATGGGAGAGGACTTTCTTGTGAAAGTCACAGTGAAAACCGCGCTCAAATCGGAATCCAAACAAACCCAATAAATTTATTTAAAAAGTGTTTTGAATAGAGAAACAAAAGGTGCCAAAAGTTTTTTTATTAAAAGGATATTTTAAAAAGGGTTGTTTTTAAAATAAATTTTTAATTTAAAAAATGGGGGCCGCATATTTGCGCTTGGGTGAAATGCCCAGGCGGCATGGGGCCCAGGCCCCTGGCCCGCCTAGGCCCAAGGCGGGCACCTGTGCGCCCGCACGCCCAGGCGGGCCACAGCCTGACAAAGACATGTGGGCACCTACAGGCGCCTAGAGAATCTGACGTGTGTGTGCCCCAATGTAGGGCCCACAGATAATGGTTTTTGAAACCCTTGTGGTGGCTGCGTTTTTCCATCCAAACGTGTGATTTTGGATCATTTTGAGACAACGTTTGAAGGGTCAAACAAAGTCGGATTGGAGCGCCATTGATTTCTATGTGTTCACCATTCAGTGATCTTCGATTTGATAGGGTGTATCAATTACGAAGCTCAACGGTGAGGGAGGAACAATTCGCTAAAGTTTGGCCTTTGTGAAAGGCAAACTTTAATTAATTTTTCCTCCAAAATTTTTAGTCCCACGTCAGATATGGAGTAAAGGGGAGGGGTCATCCGCCTATATAAATAGGAGCCTACCCCTCCTTAAAACTCATCCTAAGTTCCAGATCTGAGTAGCTTCATTAAACGTGAGCAAGCCCGAATCTGAGCTTAAATTAAATATTCTCTTTCTCACTAAATTTCTTCATTGCTCCTGTTCGGGCTCTAACAAAGCTACGAAGGAGCTCGGATCGGATCCGGAGTCTTGACGAAGGATCCACTCAAGGTGAAATCTTCTTCGGAGCGTGGTTGGCTTGGAGACAATGGTGTTGCTCGCCTCAGGACGTGGTGCAATTCAGGAAGCAGTTCGGGTCCGAACAAGGTGCGGCTCGGGACACGGTTCAGCTCGGGAGAAGCGGCGCGGGGCCAAAGCAGTGTTGCTGAAAACGACGCTTCGTATTCTGCAAAAACAAAGTGAAAGGTATGTAGTTTAAATTATTAGCATGTGTTTATAATTGCAAATAGATTGATAGATCTATCCTTAGGGGTTGGTCGGACCCCAACCCCGGGATAGTAGAGATCTTGGCTAGAGTTTGTTCCCTTTAGGGCTAGACTTAAAATTGTTTTAAGTTGATTTTCCGCTGCTGTTTTGATAATTTCGTCCGACCGACTTAGGCCGAACGTCATATTTATAGCCTTAAGGACCCAGAAATCCCAACAGTGGTATCAGAGCCTTGTCTACTTTGATCTACAATATTTTGCAATTTATAAATTGTATATGATACATCATGCTTCTCTATCATATGGAGGTTTTATTTAAACTTTAAAAATGTTGTTTTTAAAACAACGTTTTTATTTTCGAAAATTGTTTGTGAAATTAGATTTATTTTTATTTTTAAAATTAAATCTTTAAAATTATGTGATAATGTTTTATGTAACTTAAACTTATGCGATAAATTTTAGGTTGCATGTTTAGCAAGAAATTTTTATGAGATAAATTTTAATTGCTTTGTTATGACATGCTAAATTGTTTAGTTAATATTTTTAATGGTTATATTAGTTAATTTTGATTATGTGATAATTCGAGAAAGACTATTAGGATAGCCATTAAAACTTCCAGAAAAATTATGAGATAATGTTTGGACATGCTATGATTTAAAAATTGTTGCAACAAATTAAATCCATGTTTAGGGTAGCCATCTCTAAATTATTATTTTAATTGTTTTAATAATAATTTCGAACAAAAGGCTATGATTTAAAATTGTTCCAACTTGAATTTTAAAATGCCTAATACATTATTAGGATATCACCTTAAAAATCCTTGTAGTTGATAAGGACATTAATAATAGTTATTAACCAATCCAAATAATTTCTAATTTTAGGATTCAACTAGTTGATAGGATTAACTAGTTTTAATGAAGCCATTTCTAATTGAACGTGACACATATGAATAATAAGTTTCCTTCAATGGACCATGATCCGGTCTAATGTGTTTTGACTAGTGTTGAAGATCACCCTAACTTGACTTAGGATAGTGATCCTGGCCTAGTCAAATCAATGGTCGTGTTCCGCTGGACTGCAGGGATGCGAATTATGATTATGTGACATCGTCGATTATATCTAGTCAATTACGTTAAAAATCTTCTTCAAGGTTTGTCAAGCCCCGCTCCCCAAAACGACGGAAGCGAAATGTGACTAAGGTCCGCATGGGCTGGAGCTGTGAGGCTCGGACCCAATAAGCGTCTGTGAGAAACACCAAAAATAGAAACATGTCCTTGTATATATAAAATTTGGAACAACAGAAAGTACAGAAAGAAATATGCATTCATTTAATTCCACAAAGATATCCAGAAGTACACGAGTCTAAAAAGACCCCAGCATGGCTACAGCTGCACAAGAGGAAACTAATGGTGCTATGTACCCAACCTAAAACAGAAACTAAAGAGTGCTACGCACCCAAACCACGAACAATGGAAACTCCAAGGTCAGCAACTGAGGAACCCCTAAGACTAGTCCTCACTCGGGTTGTACTCCTGATCAGCAACGTACTCCTGCTCCAAGCCCTCCGGTACTGGCTCCTGGACTACTAACCATGTCTCGGTACCTGACATACAAACACCAAGAGAAAGTGGTTGTATGTCGGGCGAAGTCTACAAGTAAACGTGAGAAGACTCCACTGCAAGGTGTATAACAATTTAAGGTTGACATTTTAAAGGTTGTTTACATGATGATGCAGCAGCATGACAGATATGTATATGTGCAAGAAAGTAAAGACAACGCTGAAAAGTAAACGTGGCAGGCAATTGCTGTAATGTGTGCTACTATCTACAAGACTAGACTAGACTAGACTAGACGAGAAGTACCGTGTGTGTCAAGAAGGGTTCACGCCTTACGGTTTGAGGGCAGCCAGACCCTCTCCCCGTGCGACCGCTCAACCCTACCCCAGCCCAAGTGCACAAGACAAGACAAGACAAGACAAGGGATCACCCACTCACTCGATGAGTGCCCTATTCGCCCGCATGCTTATCCATTCCAATCGTGATAAGAGATCACTCCCTCTAGCTTGGAGAGTGCCCTATTCGCCCGCATGCTTATCCATTACCAATCGTGACAAGGGATCACTCCCTCTAGCTTGGAGAGTGCCCTATTCGCCCGCAGGCTTATCCAATACATGACATGACATGACATGACGAGAATGAATGTGAGTTACATGACATGACAAGTCGGGAATGGTGAGAGTTGTTCATTCTAGGGGGTCCACACGCGTGCACACACAGATAAAACCTATAGTAGCTGTTGTTGTTGTTGATTCTAGGGGGTCCACACGCATGCACAAACAGAGGAAGTCTATGGTGTCAGTTGTTGTTGTTGTGCCCAGACCTCGTTGTCAAGTCCAGACTGTCGTGGGGTGTCCCAGACGCTATCATTTCATGTCTGGTTCTCTTGTTATTACTTTTTACAGTTTAAGGAAGACAAAGGCCTAAACGTGGCCGAAACTGCGCAAATGAACACACTTGCCTGCGGTGGCGAGTGAGTCGTCGGTCTGGATCGTCTCGTCGAAACGGGGGGGTCAGCGATGGTTCGTCTGAAACGAGCCAACGGCGGTGTCAAAATGTGTTTTTCATCAATCCTATTATGGTAAGTTTCTAAGTTCAACGGGGCTACCCTAATAGTTCGATGTCATGATTTTTGATTCGTTTCGCCTAATCGACGACTATCCTATGTGCACAGATAATCAAGTCTATTCGTCTATTTCTTGAGTTTAACATTGTTTTAAAGAGTGTAAAGTAAACTTTAGTTAACGTCGGTGATTTTTAGATTAGGTTTTGGTTTGCTACGGTTTGGGTTCTTACTACGAATTAGGGGACCAACCTTTTCGGTGTTTGATCGTAGATCAGACGTCGGGTTTAAACAGCGCTAGATCCTCGTCGTCAACGATGTCTCGGCCGTGGGTAGCATAGCGAGACCAACACAGACATCAAGGGGAAACACGGGAGATGGCGGACAGATTTGTCTGTGTGTTCGGGAAGCGCAGATCTAAAGTTGCGCGCGAATCTGAAGTTTGCACGCACGTGGGAGGAGCTCCGACGGTTGCAGTGGATAAGGAAGGACTCACACGGCTAGAGGGGGACCTGAGGTGGTGGACAGCGACAGGGGGACTGTAATGCCAGTATGTGCAAAATACTGTTTGTGTGTGTGCGTATAGTAAGTTTGTTGTGTGTATAGTAATTTTCTACATGTAAGGCTACCAATTGACCATGATATGCAGTGAATGCGAGTGGTGGGATAGTAAATTGATGATATTATTAGCAAGCTATCAGTGTTCATTAGCGTGCTTAGCAATTTTAGTTGGTAAGTGTGTATAGTGAAATAGTGTGTTCATGAAAATTGATGATACTGGGATAATTATTAATGAAAGATCTTATTATTATTATTGATGCTTGGTTGTTATTTTTGATGTGGTTGTTATTATTATTGGTATTAGTATTTCTCTTATTATCGATGTTGATTAATATTATCACTACTATTGTGAAGGCCCTAATTAATTTCGTAGCTAGAGATGGGCTTGGATTATTGTTAGTTACTGTTGGTTGGGTTTTAATAGTTGGTCTAGACTATTTAATGAAGAGAAGAGGGTTTGATTGATTAGAAATGGCAAACTTGTAATACCTAAAGCCATTTTCTTAATTCTTTATTTCTTTTTTCTTTTCCCACTTCTTCTCTCCCAAGCCTCAGCCGAAATCCCCTAACCCAGGCCGAGCTTCCCCCATGCCCTAGGCTGGCCGAATCCTTGCTGTCGAATTCGTGGGGGCTTGGAGAAAGGAGAAGAAGAAAAGAAGAGGAAGAAGAGAAGAAATGAAACCCTAAACCCTTACTCTCCTTCTACCACTCATCTTCTCCAACTTCTCTCCTCTCCCATGGCCGAAAATTCCCTTGAATGGCCGAATCCTGGTTGCTGCCGAATTTTTGGGAATAATGGAGGAGGAAAATGAGGGGGAAAAGAAAGAAAAGAAGAGGAAAAGGAGAAGAAGAAACCCATTCCCATCATCTACTCTTCCATCTTCTCCAATTACTCTCAACACCATGGCCAAAACATTCCCCCAAAACCCAAATTCAGTTCTGGCCGAAATTTACTGGGCTTGGTTTCTCTATTTTTCAATCTCAAACTCCATATCTCATCCTTCCTTAGAAACCCTAGTGATGAGCTTGTAGTTGTGGGAGTTTGGGTTCAAGAGGAGTTAGGGTTTGAAGCTTGAAGAGGGAGATTCATGGGGGAATTTCGAATTGGGGCTTGCACTTGGAATTGGGAGAGGATTTTACATCTTGGATGAGGTAGGATTCCAACCCCAATTCATGTGTTTCATTTCAATTCATTTTGAGAACAAAGTTGGTATTTTTAGGGTTTTTGGTGCATTCCCATGGCATGGTGCATGCTTGTTGATTCCATATGATGAGGTGAATTATATGATGAAATGGTTGAGATTCATGAAGCTCTTGATTGTTGGTTTCGCTATGTAGATGAAATTCCTCTCATTTGGAATGGTGGGAAACCTTAATGACCAAATTTTACGTGTATGAAAAATGAAATTATGTGAACAATAAATTGTGTTGATTTTATTTGTTGTAGTGAGTTATTTGATGCCATGCTTATGATATATGGAGCTCTTGATGCTATTGAATGTCTTCCTTCACTTTTCATGAGTAATTGCTTTCATTTGTAATGTTGAATGTTGAATTCCCTATTCTCCTTTGCTTGAATAGGGATAAATAAATGAGGTATAAAATAAGGGAACAGTGAAATAGTATGTGTAGGTTGGCCAAGAATGTGGGATATTGCTCTCATCTAGAGTGTAGATTGTTTATTTTCCCATTCTAAAATGGAGGTTATGTTAATCCTATGAAAAATGGGAACAATGAAAATGTTGCTTTCATGAACCAATGCTGCGTTAATACATGGGAGAGGTAGAAATGAAAATAAAACAAGGCCTCATTATTTTTCATGATATTAGGTTGAGATGTTGTTTGTTGAACTGTTGGGAGCTTAAGCTTAATTACCATGTTGTGTTGCAATTGTATGAAATTACCATCATCACTTTTATGGTTCATTTTCATTACGAACTGGTTCTCATTTTATTGGAAGCCTCATGTTGCAATTGAAAACTTGGTGTTATTAATGTTGAGAAATTGCCCTCATTTAGCATGTTGAAGTTTAATCGTCACTTGTTTTACTAGATAAGATTATTTTCGTTACATGAGGAAGAAAAAGGGCGATGTGTCGAGCAAAATGTAAATTATTGCATGCAAGATTGAAAGTATATGATGTGTTGGGCTAAGTTTACCTTAGCACTCAATTTTAATGTGGCGATGAAATTATGCGATGTATAGAAATTCTTGATGCTATGTTTTAGTTAAATTAAATTAAATTGTTCTTTAAGTTCAATTTTCATGAATTAAGTTGGATTGTTCCCATTTTGCTTTCATTAACTTTGTTGGAAACTTGAGAAATATGGAATGGGTGACCTGGTGACATGGTCACGTTAGGACACGAGGTGGAGTGCACGGGCATGGATAAAGTGCCGTGATAGGAGGCGGGTGAATACGCCGTTGGCCACCTCTTGATCCATTAGGTGACTCCACGTTGATAACGGAGTAGAAACTCTTGCACGTGCACGCGGCTCATTCACGGGATCCCCTTGAATTGCATTGCATCGCATTACTTGTGCATCATATGCATCATGGCATCATGTAGCATTGTTGGGTGATTTGTGGTTGTATTTGTGTGATGGTTAACCTTTGAGAATGCATGTTGCCATGGAAGCATTTGGTGCTTGAATGATGAAATGTTGGAAAGTATGGGTTGTTAGTTAGTAAATATTGTTAATTTTGTTGTTATTGCTAGTAGTGATATGAATGATATTGATATTGGTATTGGTGATCATTAATGTTATTAGGAAATATTGGGATGTTGGAAGTATTATGGAATGTTGGAATTTTAACATCCAAGTTACCATGAAGTATTCATGGTTGAATTGGGATGCTAATTTGAATTATTTGATGCAATGATCATGTCCCATGTTGCTTGAATGTTTTGTCCCAATAATTATGTAAAGTGCTCTCATTTTGAAACATGGAAGCGTTATTATTCTTCCCCTTGCATGAGAAGATGGAAATGCTCCCCTTTATGAAATTAATCTCAAGTTGGTTCCTTGGGTAAATAGAATGGATCTCATTTTGTTACATGAAGTAAACGAAATTGTTCTCCTTTATTACATTGTTCAAATAAATGGCCCTCATTTGGAAGTTGGAAAGGTTATATTGATGCTTATAGTAGTGTTGGTGATGTTGGTGGTGTTGTTGGTGTTGTGGGGATGTTGTGAATATACCATATTCTCTTTGAAGTACTATTTATGTTTTCTTTTAGAAATATTACTTATGTTAATACTTGGAAACTTTGATAAATACAAGAGGAACTCTGCCGAAATTTTTATAAACATTTCCACAACCTTCCAAGCATTAGAAACTTAAGCTAGGAACACCACACAAAATGCCACTTGCTAGCTCCCTTAAATTTTTATGCTTAAATGAACACCCATTTGGAAAGTTAGTATAAATAACAAGTTAGAAAGAGGGTTTGATAACTTGCAAGTTGACAGCTTTGTGAGTGTAGGAACCCCTCTTCATAAGGGTTACTACTTCTACAACTCTTCCAAGCATGTTAAGGAGACAAATCTTAATTCAAAATAGGCACCACTTTCTATACCATGAAGTAGACCAATACATCTTCAAGATAACATCTTGCTAGTTGTTGCATTGCTTTTGATTTCATGTTGAATTCTAATAAATTAAGGATTGGTCATCATGCTTGCCATGTGTTTGTAATAATGTCGCTATGATGAAAGTTGTCATTCTTTATTAGGGAACATGAAAAGACTGAGTTTTCGTAGCGTTGTAGGTTTAATTATTACTTACCCTTAGCGAGATACAAATTTCTAAATAAGAATTAATTCGAGTTTAGTAACTTGTTGAGTAGCAAACCATGTTGGGCCCAAAGATGGCACCCTTCTAGTGCTACATGCCATATAAGCCAAGGCTAGGTTTTAGTTCCTTGATATTGTTGTTCACTTCTCTATATGTCCTACTCACTCGGTTTTGCAGGTCGTCCTCTTGTCGCCGGTACGTGTTTTGTAATGACATCATTGACATTTCCGTATGTAATTGCTGTGTTATGCCAAGAGTTAGTTTTCTGTTGTTACTTAGTGCATAGCATTTTTGTGCACCATGTGGGTTGGGTTTGGGATTCCTACTGGGTCACGCTGTGATGTACCCCGTTGATATTTTTCAGGTGCTGGTACGTGGAGTTGAAGACCTACTAGTCCATTTGGATGGCGTTGGTTAGAGCTGAGGGTTTGAGAGAGTATGAGAGTTTTGGGTGGGTGTTATTGTACTTAGGCAAGATGTGGGTATCCTATTGTACATGAGATTTGGCTATATGTTATATGTTGGTTTTGGATAACTGATGTTGTACTTGTAAGTTGTATAAATAGATAGTGTATGCGTATCATGTAAGGACCCTGTCTATGGGGAAAACACTAGAAGGGGGGTTGAATAGTGTTTATGCAAATTTAAAAGGAATTTACGCCAAATAAAATGCAATCCAACAAATAGTGCGGAATAGAAAAACAACCCAAAGAGAAACACAATCAAACGCAGATATGTTTCAAGGGTTCGGATTACCCAAGTCAACTTCCGACTTGTTCCCGGTAATCCTACGTCCCTACCACCCGGAAACCACCGGATACTCAAGTTGTAACCCTAACTTGAGGTTTCCTTATAGCCCACTTGTAGCAACCCTACAAGTGCAATCGAATACAATCGATGTCCTTGACTCCCACAACCAGGGAGCAGCAAAACCACTCTCACAACCGAGAGCACAAATCAAATAACTAAAGTTATGAAATATGAAAGCAACACTTACAATCACCTATGCCTTGAAGTAGAACTTGAAGGAGAAGTGTGATGTGTGTTGAAGAACTCTCTTGGAAGAGAGGAGAAAGCCCTTTCTCTTGACTGCAACAAATGCCTAGAAGATCAATCTTTGGTTCTAGGTTGGAGAGCAAGATAACAAGATTTGGAAATACTTAGGGCTTTGGATTTGAGATCTTTGATCTTTGAAAACGAAAGCTCGAAGGATTTTGCAATGAATGAGTAACCTTCCAATGGAACAGTAGAAGCTCTATTTATAGCTTTTTCAAATCCAGAAAATAGTTTTGGCAAAAACCCAATCGAAATCCGTGAGAAAAATCTCAACGGATATAATCTGAACTCGCGACAGTCGACTGTTGAACAATCCACAGTCGACTGTTGCACAGTCAGCAAGGGTAGGAGAGAAATCATAACGGTAACTTACCACGTGGACAGTCGACTGATGAAGCCAAGACGGTCGTATGTTAAAACAACATGCGACTGTACATTCTTCGACAGGCGACTGGCCGAGAGAAGAGTAAGTTAGATAAAATACTGGAAATCTCACAAGATACAGGACAGACGACTGATGCAAGGAACACAGTCGACTGTTAATCAGAACAGGCGACTGTATATCCTTAAACAGACGATGTCACCGACAGGAGAAATTTCCAGAGAGCTGAGTCAAAGAATAGACTTATAGACAGGCGGCTGTTGCAGCATAGACAGTCGACTGATCAAATAGACAGTCAACTGTATATACAGCATAAGTCGACTGGTCGTAGAACACAGATCAAACAGAGTTTGGGCATGGAGAGACAGGCGACGGATGAACAATTCACAGTCGACTGTCACTAGGACAGGCGCCTGTTAATCCTTCAACAGTAGCCTGTGCGAGATAATCAGAGGAGGCCCAAAAATTACATTGTAATAGTCTGTGCATAACAGGCGACTGTAGAACAAAACACAGTCGACTGTTGTTGAGACAGGCGACTGTAAACTGTTAAGCAGTCGGCTGTTATAAACAATCCTAGCACAAACACAAGAGGATTGAATTGGGATCAAAGGACAAAAGTCTAAAGATGTCCTATGACAGAATGTAGATGTGTGTGAGTGCTCCATCAAAGTTTTACTTCTAAGCTACATACTAGAAGAGATAAAAGAAAAATTACATTGACGAATTAATCTCTTCTTTCCATCGTATGAGCTTGAAGTCTTCATGGAGCTTCAATCATCAATCTACGATCTTCCAATTCATATCATTTGCCTTCAATGATGTTTGTGAGTCATCCATTGCTAGTTGATCTTCATAATAAGCTTAGGCAATGGATTAACTGCAAAATAGGGGATTAGTCACAAGTATTTATGTTTGCTCATCATTAACACCAAGTAGGGAGAAGTCCAATACTCAACATTCTCCCCCTTTTTGATGATGACAAACAAACATAAACAAAAAGATAAATAATTGTGCGTAATGAAAACTTACTCCCCCTACATAGATGCCAATCAAGTTAGTCAACAAATATTAGAGCATCTACATAGCAATTGAAGCAAATGAGTGAGATATGAATGAATTCAATTCAAGAAATCTAGGAAATAAAATCCCTATTCATTGTAATCTTACTCCCCCTGAATCTAAGGCAACGAAAATCTTAGATTCAAGCGTTAGAACATACTTAGCACATCCATTATGAATCTTGTATGTTTATTTCTCTCCCCTATGGCATTATCCAAAAAGGTGGGAGCAAATAACAACAACAATAATAGTGCTAAATACGAACTAACAACAAGCAAGGAGTATAAAGATATATCGAATCAAAAACTCATAAAATCTCATCATATACACATGCGATTAATGGAATGGGAATCCAATATAAACATTTTAGATATACGAAACGAAAATAATTTTCACAAATTCATCACAATAAAGATAACATGAATTAACCAATATCAAATACATACATTGTCTCAAAAGCACATCAAGGAGTGAAACATACATGTAGACAACATATCAAACGTCACACAGAAAAGATGAACAATATAGCAAAGTGTGACACAAAAGAGGGTGCAACATCATATATATATATAGTCAGAGTACATCAAAGGATGGTCATCTACATGGCCATCCAAACATGATACATCATGATCAAAAAAATATCACATCATGACGACATCAAAAAGTATCACCCAACATATATGAAAGAGTCGCAGACAACATCATCCATCAAAAAAACATATATCATCACTCAAAATAACATCCATCTAAGAGTGAGCGTCTCCAGGGGCTGCAGACGAGGAAGCAGGCTCTGTAGCAGCAGGAGTATCCTCTGGAGTAGGGTCAGAAGGAGCAAAAGAGGCAGTAGCAGCAACATCCTGTGTAGAAGCAACACCAGGAGGCTCAACGACACCAGTAGGCTGGGGAGGCACATGAGGCTGAGGGAGATACTGTCTCAAATCCTCAGGGAAGGGAATTCCCTGATGGAGGAGTGAGAGAGACAGCAATCTGTAAATACCAGAGACCATCACCAAAAGAGTATCCTGAGATGGTGGAGCAGATGATGAAGGCAAATCAGCTGGAGGCACAGTGGATGAGGATGGAGCTGAAGTAGACTTCCTCTTCTTCGAGGCAGTCTGCAAAGCCGAAGAGGACTTCGACTTCGTAGAAGCGTCGAGGAGAGGGCCAAAAGGCATGGGCTCATAACGAGTCAAATCAACACCAAAATGCCAGAAGACACGAGTCAGAAGGCCACCATAAGGAATGTGAGACGAGGAGGACGTGAACTCAACCTTGTTCATCCTGTCAAGGAGCACACCGGCCCAGTTCACGGGCATGCCAGAAAAAATAGCATACATACACTTCAGGATATCCTGAGACGGCTGGTCATACGATCCATATCGCGGCAGAATGTTGGACTTCACCACTAGGTGAACAGCCCAACCCCGTGCAAAGAACATGGATGATCTGACACCCGAATCAAGAGCAAAAGGAACCTCTCGAAACATATCCCGAAGGACAGACTGGTCAAGATCGTCAATCTCGGAAAAGCTGATATCAGTGGGAAGGGAACCGACAGAGGGAATCCTAAGAATAGTCCCTAAGAGGGAGGGAGTGATCTGAATGTGGGTTCCCTGAACGACAGTATCAAGGATGCTGGTAGTCGAATACTCACCGCAAACGTGGTTCGCATAGAAGAGCTTCACCAGAAATGGATAGGCTCTGGGGGACTCGCTCTGAGAGAAGCGAAAAAGATCGGCCAGGTGAGTAGCGGAAAGAATGTCAGAGAGTCTCTCAACAGTGCAGGCGGGGAAAGCAATGTACCGCTCCCTAAGAAGGTTGATCCCAAGGAGAGAGTGAAATTTTGCCAGACAAAGATCGTCTCGGCAGATGGGAACTAGAGGATCAGAGGGGGGTACGGCAGGAGTCTCTTCAGACGAATTGGACACAGAGGAAGATACATGAGGGTTCTCAGCAACAGGCTCTTTGATGTGAACATCAGCAGGCTTGCACTGACGATGAATCAAAGGCTGAGCATCGCTAGAGGAAGCAGAAGGAGAGTAACCCGGTGAAGAAGAACGCACGGGTGACTGGGCATGCTTGGTTCGGGCTTTATATGGTTTCTTTCTCTTGGCAATGAGTTTCTTGGGAGCCCTAGGTTGTTTAGAAGCAGCGATCTTCTCTTTTCCCTTAGGTTTAGGAGCCATGGAAACAAGAGAAGGAGAAACTAAAGCAACGAAAGGAAATAACAAAGAACAAGAGAGAGAAAGCAAACCAACTGTGGAAATACAGACGATCGCGGAGAAGAAGATCAAAGGCAACGGTAGAACACGATCGACGACGACGATTAAGTGTAGATCGACGGTTGAAGAAGTGAAATCGATCGTTTTTGTAGAGAAAAACGAGCGGGAAGTTGAACGGTCGAAGCGGAGGAGAGAGAGTCGACGTGGGGAAGTGATCGCGTCGACTGAATTTAAAATTTGGGGAAATCAATCTGAGCCGTTGGATCAAGGAATCGACGGCTCGGATCAAATCACTTGAACCGACACAGCAAGAGACAGTCGACTGATGAACAAAAGTCAGTCGACTGGATGAAGTGACAAAAATAAAGTTCAGAGAGATGGGCAATCGACTGGAAAGTATAATGCAGTCGCATGTCCACTGGACAGTCGACTGACATATACACAGCAGTCGGCTGGCCGAGAATTAATACAGTTCACAAAAGAACAGAGCGCACTGTAAAAATTCGACAGAAAGTACAGTCGCCTGATGACTAAAATACAGTCCCATGTTAGATTAACAGGCGACTGTAAAACAGTCATCAGTCGGCTGTGCGAAAGATACCAATTTTCATACAGAGGAAATAGAGTAGGGCAGTCGACTGTCGAAGGAAAGACAATTGTCTGTCCTGGTCCAAAAATGCACAGTGAGATAGAATTCTAAAGAATAAGAACACTCACCCTAGGACCTATAGTCTAATCATTGTGAAAACAATAAATCCATTGAAACACAAATTATTCCAATCAAACTCAAAACTCATGAAATCAAATAAGTCACAATTGCCTTTCTTAAGCTTATTAAACAATAAAGCACATGAAGGAAGACAATCAACAAGATATGAGCTCAATAAGGAGTTATAACTTCTAGATTTCAGATTCACCCATAATTCCCAATTCTCCACGCAACCTCACAAATGAATCTTCTTTAAGAGGTTTAGTGAAGATATCGGTAATTTGTTTTTGGGTTTCAATGTACTCTAAGATGATGTCCTTCTTAGCTACATGATCATTTATAAAATGGTGTCTCACGTCTATGTGTTTGGTACGGGAGTGGTGTACCGGATTCTTGGAAAGACAAATAGCAGTTTGATTATCAACCATGATAGGGCAAGTATCACAATTGACACCATAGTCACTAAGTGTGTGTCTCATCCAAAGAACTTGTGCACATGCAAGACCCGCGGCAATATATTCCGCTTCAGTCGTGGACAATGACACCAAATTTTGTTTCTTAGAAAACCAAGAAACTAAGAAATTTCCTAAGAAATGGCATGTGCCACTAGTACTTTTCCTGTCGGACTTGCATCCGACAAAGTCGGCATCACTATATGAGATTAACTCATATGTGCTAGACTTAGGGTAGAGTAACCCATAATCTAGGGATTGATTGAGATAACGAAATATTCGTTTAACCGAAATCAAGTGTGACTCCTTAGGTCTTGCTTGATATCTAGCACAAAGACATACGGAAAACATGATATCGGGCCTATTAGCGGTTAAGTAAAGTAAGCTACCGATCATACCTCGATATAGACGAACGTCTACATCTTTTTCGCTTTCATCCTTGTGTAGATGAGTAGTAGTACTCATGGGAGTCCTTTTGCACGAAGACGATTCCATTCCGAATCGCTTAATAAGCTCCCCTGTGTACTTTGTCTGATGTATGAACGTGTCATTCTCCATTTGTCGAATTTGCAATCCAAGGAAGTAGGTGAGCTCTCCCATGTGGCTCATCTCAAACTCATCCTTCATAGACTTGGAAAATTCTTGACAAAGATTAAAGTTAGTAGAGCCGAAAATAATATCGTCTACATAAACTTGAATCAAAAGAATGTCATTCTCATAATCTTTAATAAAGAGCGTAGAATCAACTTCTCCCATTTTAAAACCTAAATTCAAAAGAAAGGTCTTAAGACGATCATACCAAGCTCTAGGAGCTTGTCTCAATCCATACAACGCTTTCTTAAGTTTGAAAACATGGTTTGGAAATTTCTCATGAATAAAACCGGGAGATTGAGAAACATAGACTTTTTCATTGACAAACCCATTTAAAAATGCACTTTTAACATCCATTTGAAATAATTTAAAATTCTTATGGGATGCAAAAGATAAAAGCAACCTAATTTCTTCTAATCTAGCTACGGGGGCAAAAGATTCTACAAAATCAATACATTCTTCTTGCCGGTAGCCTTGAGCTACTAACCTTGCTTTGTTCCGTGTGATTACCTCGTTTTCATCCGTCTTGTTCTTGAAGATCCATTTGGTCCCAATAACTTGATGACCACTTGGAAGAGGTACAAGTTCCCAAACTTCGTTTCTCTCAAATTGCATTAGTTCTTCTTCCATTGCTACTATCCAAGAGCTATCATCACAAGCTTCTTGGATGTTCTTTGGCTCAATGGTAGAGACGAATGCGCAATGGGATAATTCTTCAATTCTTGATCTCGTTCGAACACCCACACCAATATCTCCAATAATTTGGTTATGGGGATGGTTGCGAACGGTCGGGTACGCTTTGGGTATACCTGGATCACTAGGAACAACTTCAACAACTTCGTTAGAAGTGTTAGTCTCAACAATATTATCATTAAACTTAACATTGTTAAGAGAGTCACAAAGAATCTCTACATTATCATCATCAACATGAGGAAAATCAAAATCTTCATAAAACGATACGTGAAGTGATTCCTCAATCGTTGAAGAAGTTTTGTTGTATATCCGGTAGGCTTTGCTACGTGTGGAATATCCAACAAAAATTCCTTCATCGGATCTTGGCTCAAATTTGTCTAAATTACCAAAGGTGTTCTTTATAAAACATTTCGAACCAAAAACACGAAAATATTTCACTTGAGGCTTTTTATCATAAAACAACTCAAAACAAGTTTTGTTTGTTCGGGGTCTCACTAGAATCCTATTGAGCACATAACATGTCGTGTGCACCGCTTCTGCCCAAAATTGTAGTCCTAAATGACTATCATGGAGCATAGTGCGAGCACACTCAATAAGAGTCCTATTCTTTCTTTCTACAACACCATTTTGTGGTGGAGCACGAGGAAAGGAAAAGTTATGAGTTATCCCGGAGTCATCACAAAACTTAGTAAAAGGCTCATTCTCAAATTCTCCTCCATGATCACTACGAATAGTGATAATGGTGGATCCTAAAAGATTCTGAATCTTCTTTGCAAATTTGGTAAACTCTTCATGAGCTTCATTCTTATTAGTTAAGAATGAAACCCAAGTAAATCTAGAAAAGTCGTCAACGACAACTAGTCCATAATGAGCATTACATAAAGAAGCGGTTCTAGTTGGCCCAAATAAATCTAGATGATGAAGTTCTAGGGGCCTCTTAGAAGTAATCCCTTCTATAAGCTTAAATGAAGATTTACTTAGTTTACCTCTTTGACATGAATCACAAAAGTTTTTCTTATTAAAAACAATCTTAGGAAAACCTTTGACTAGATCATGCTAAGCTAACTTATATAAGTGCTTGAAGTGAACATGACCAAAACGGCGATGCCATAATAGTTGTTCACTTGTGTTAGCAACTAAGCAATGTTCTACGGTTTTAGGCAAGCTTAAATAATAAATATTTGTACGCCTAATACCGGAAAATAAAATATTTGAATCACAATCAACAATAGTACACAATCCTTCTCCAAAGTTAACCTTGTAACCTTTGTCACAAAGTTGACTAATGGAAATGAGATTGTGACATAAACCACTAACAAGATAAACATTAGTAATTAGAGGTTTGGAAGGATTACCAACGATACCTACTCCAATGATGGTTCCCTTTTGATTACCTCCAAAAGTGACCGTTGCACCATCTTTGATGCTAATCACTTCGGAGAGTAATGAGGGATCTCCCGTCATGTGTTTGGAGCAACCGCTATCAAGAATCCATTCTTTCCCTTTAGAGCTAATAAGGCATTTATTGCTCTTCTTCTTTCTCTTGGGTACCTATATAATATACCATAAGCTTATGGTACCCAATGTTTGTTGGGTCCAAGGGGATTAGCCCTTTGGATGCCAAGTCCAAGTGGACTTCCGCTTCCCAACATAGTTACTATTTCTAATTACATCATGAAAGTAGGAATCAACATAAGCATTCCTAACATTTAGACTAGTGTTCTTAGGACCCCAAATAGTGTACATCTTGGGAGTCCTATTCCTAGTTGCATGCATATGAGTTGGATTTCTATGTGGTGCATGCTTCTTAGGAACATGATTTCTAGCATAGATATGTGGTGGAGGATATGCATTGTACAATCTAGAATGAAATGTATGCTTGGGAACATGCATATTATAAGAAACATAAGGATCATGCATGACACGTGGAGGATGAGCATACATGAAGGAATGATGCGTATGAGCATACGGGTGTGTAGGAGCACGTACATGAGTATTTCTCATGTGTGGTTATGTACGTGTCCGTGGGTGCGGAGCATAAAATGTGTCATGATTATCCACTTGTGGAGTAGGATGTTTCCTACGTGGATGAGTGTTAGTGTACATAATAGCATGGCCTTGCTTTTGGTTTCCACCCTTAGTGGGTTTCTTGCCAAAAGGAAGAGAAGGTGATGCGGTGACATTCTTGGTAGGATTGCTACCTATAGTGTCTTTGACACCACTTGTGGATTTACTGGAGGAAGGCCTCACGAAATCTATAGTGACACCACTATAGGAGGTGCGAGCATTAGAAGCATTTACTTTTACAAATCCAAGACCAACACGATGTGTGGCCGGAAATTGGTTTGCTAGCAAATCATCCAATTGTCCTTTTCCCTTATTGAATCTCACAATACTGGAGGACATGAGCTCATATTTCTCCTTTAAAAAAGAAAGGTTGGTATCCAAGGTGGACACCCGTGCTTTGAGCTCGTGCACTTGGGTTTTAAGAGAATCATTCTCTACACCCAATTGTGTGTGACGTGTAGCTAGATCACTATTATCCTTGGGATGTGTTTGATCTAGTTGAGATTTGAGGGAATTCACCTCATCTCTCAATGTGACATTTTGAGAAGCTAAGTTTGCTTTCTCAAGAGTTAAAGTATCAACAATGGTGTCATTGTTGATAATGCATGGAATGGATGACTTGCTAACATTTGATTTCTTTAAGCTAGTGTATCTAAGCATTAAAGATTGGTATTTAGCAAATAGTTCTTCATTAGCTATACGAAGTTCATCCATTGTTACCTCGGTGTCATCCGTGTCAGAGTCACTCTCATCCGAGAGTGGGTCTTCGAGTGCCATGAAACACATGTGGGCGCTCTCACCCTTCTCATAATCGGAATCGCTTGATGAGTCATCACTTGAGTCATCAAAGGTACCTACGAGTCCTTTCTTCTTGTTTCTCTTGTTCTTATCGGACTTGTGGTACTTTGGTGCCTTCCATTTTTCTTTGTTGTTTAGCATTGGGCAATCCCTCTTGATGTGACCTGACTTATTACACTTATAACAAAGAGAGGAAGTAGCATTAGTAGACTCAAAACGTTTGTTGGAGGGAAATTTACCTTTACGGAAGAAGCGTTGGAACTTCTTCGCCATTTGGGCCATTTCACCCAAATCCATCTCGTTCTCGGATTCATCACTTTCGGAGGATGACGAATTGGCGTTGAACACCAAAGCTTTCTTATTGACCTCCGAGGGCTTCATCATGGCTCGAATCTTCAATTGGTTATCCCGTCTTACTTCGTAAGACATAAGAGTCCCGATGAGATTCACCACGGTGTAGTTCTTCAAATCATTGACCTCCTCAATGGCGATTGCTCGTCTTTCCTATTTGGAGGTCATCCTCATGATGATCTTCCTTACCTTTTCAGGCTCGGTGTATATTTGGCCAAGGGCTTCCAATTCATTTGTGATGTCGGTAAAGCGTCCGTACATCGACGCAATGCTCTCATTTTCCTGCATGTGAAACAAGTCGAAGTTTTGCACGGCAACATATAACTTTGAAAGCTTTACCTTGTTCGTTCCCTCGTGGGTAACGATGAGATGGTTCCAAATTTGATATGCACTCTTACATGTGCATATCTTGTTAAACTCATTCGGGTCCAACGTACAATGAAGAGCGTTCATTGCTTTAGTGTTGTTGACTTCGGCGGACCTCTCGGAAGTCGTCCATTTCTCGAAGTCATCTTCGGTGGGCTCGACGTACTCCTTGTGTAGAGCTCTCTAAAGAGAAGCACTCCTAAGGAATGTCTCCATCCTACACTTCCAATAGCCAAAATTAGTATCATTGAAACGTGGAGGACGTACCGTAGATTGACCTTCGAAAAGAGTGGACGCTCCATCACGGTCGTGATTGTTGTAGGAAGGCGGTGGAGGAACGTTGTTGTTGTTGGATGCCATAGATGAAACCTTGCGCTCTGATACCAATTGTAAGGACCCTGTCTATAGGGAAAACACTAGAATGGGGGTTGAATAGTGTTTATGCAAATTTAAAAGGAATTTACGCCAAATAAAATGCAATCCAACAAATAGTGCGGAATAGAAAAACAACCCAAAGAGAAACACAATGAAATGCAGATATGTTTCAAGGGTTCGGATTACCCAAGTCAACTCCCAACTTGTGCCCGGTAATCCTATGTCCCTACCACCCGGAAACCACCGGATACTCAAGTTAAAACCCTAAATTGAGGTTTCCTTATAGCCCACTTGTAGTAACCCTACAAGTGCAATCGAATACAATCGATGTCCTTGACTCCCACAACCAGGGAGCAAGCAAAACCACTCTCACAACTGAGAGCACAAATCAAATTACTAAAGTTATGAAATATGAAAGCAACACTTACAATCACCTATGCCTTGAAGTAGAACTTGAAGGAGAAGTGTGATGTGTGTTGAAGAACTCTCTTGGAAGAGAGGAGAAAGCCCTTTCTCTTGACTGCACCAAATGCCTAGAAGATCAATCTTTGGTTCTAGGTTGGAGAGCAAAAGAACAAGATTTGGAAATACTTAGGGCTTTGGATTTGAGAGCTTTGATCTTTGAAAATGAAAGCTCGAAGGATTTTGCAATGAATGAGTAACCTTCCAATGGAACAGTAGAAGCTCTATTTATAGCTTTTTCAAATCCACAAAACAGTTTTGGCAAAAACCCAATCGAAATCCGTGAGAAAAATCTCAACGGATATAATCTGAACTCGCGACAGTCGACTGTTGAACAATTCACAGTCGACTGTTGCACAGTCAGCAAGGGTAGGAGAGAAATCATAACGGTAACTTACCACGTGGACATTCGACTGATGAAGCCAAGACAGTCGTCTGTTAAACCAACAAGCGACTGTACCTTCTTCGACAGGCGACTGGCCGAGAGAAGAGTAAGTTAGATAAAATACTGGAAATCTCACAAGATACAGGACAGACGACTGATGCAAGGAACACAGTCGACTGTTAATCAGAACAGGCGACTGTATATCCTTAAACAGACGACTGTCACGGACAGGAGAAATTTCCAGAGAGCTGAGTCAAAGAATAGACTTACAGACAGGCGACTGTTGCAGCATAGACAGTCGACTGATCAAATAGACAGTCAACTGTATATACAGCATAAGTCGACTGGCCGTAGAACACAGATCAAACAGAGTTTGGGCATGGAGAGACATGCGACGGATGAACAATTCACAGTCGACTGTCACTAGGACATGCGCATGTTAATCCTTCAACAGTAGCCTGTGCGAGATAATCAAAGAAGGCCCAAAAACTACATTGTAATAGTCTGTGCATAACAGGCGACTGTAGAACAAAACACAGTCGACTGTTGTTGAGACAGGCGACTGTAAACTGTTAAGCAGTCAGCTGTTATAAATAATCCTAGCACAAACACAAGAGGATTGAATTGAGATCAAAGGACAAAAGTCTAAAGATGTCCTATGACAGAATGTAGATGTGTGTGAGTGCTGCATCAAAGTTTTACTTCTAAGCTACATACTAGAAGAGATAAAAGAAAAATTACATTGAAGAATTAATCTCTTCTTTCCATCATATGAGCTTGAAGTCTTTACAGAGCTTCAATCATTAATCTACGATCATCCAATTCATATCATTTGCCTTCAATGACGTTTGTGAGTCATCCATTGCTAGTTGATCTTCATAATAAGCTTAGGTAATGGATTAACTGTAAAATAGGGGATTATTCACAAGTATTTATGTTTGCTCATCATTAACACCAAGAAGGGAGAAGTCTAATACTCAACATATCAGTGTTTGGTTTGACTGTCTCTCTTGTGTTTCTGTGACATCTGGATTGTTACAGGAACTATCCCAACAGGCGCAGTGGGCCTGCTTGTGTTGTGTTTGGTATTTTCCTCTGTAACGCTCGTTGCTCAGGGTATCCGAGAGAGCGGGGGGTTACAGGGACGGTCGGCGGTGGCCACAACTTTTGGCGAGGGAGGACAGATCTGGTGTAAACAGCGTTGGAGCACTGTTTGCAGAAGGAGGAGGAAGAGTTGTCGCGAGGGGAGGCCACGAGTGGGTAGGGGACGTCGAGGGGAGTGTTCGGCGGTCGGTGGGGGTCGTCGTCGTCGTCGTCGGCGGCGGTGGCCGAGCGCCGGGTTTGAAGGTGGAGGCTGTTTGACAGTTTTTCAATGGGGTTTTGGGGTGTTTGCACAGGTTTTAAAGCGAGTAGGAGGGGGTGGTCGAAGAGGGAAAGGTTGCCAGAGGTGGAGGGAGTCAAGGGGGTGTTGGGCCGTCGGTTTGGTGGCTGGCGGTGGTCGAATGATGGCTGGCCGAATTTTAGAAGAGGGCGGCGCCGACAGGTTTTGTTTGACAGCCCTAGCTTCGGTTTCTTAAGAAGATGGATTGATGCTATTTGGGGCTAGGGTTTTGGGATTTTATGTGTTATAGGAGGAGATAGGGAGAGATAGAGGGGGTTTAGATTAGTTAAAACAGAATGGTGAATAGCCCAATTAGGTGAGTACAAGAAAATTGTTTTGATAAATAGTTTTGAAAGGGGGGTGCATTTAGATGATTGGAGAGAGAAGTTGTGAGAGGGTGAGGGTAGACTTAGGTTAATATGGAAAGGCGAATAGCAATGAAATATTCTCATGAAACGTATTGGGCCTAGTTTAATTAGGTTAGTTAATTAATCAAGTTAATTAAGTTATATGTATTAGAAGAGGATTAGTGCAAAAAGTGGGTCTAACGGTGTCCGATAATTATGAGAAAAATACCGGGACGACCACGTCGACGAGAGGATCGAGACTAAGGAGATTGGTCACGGGCTAGGGTAACGGAAATCGGAACTAAAAATAGAAAGGTCCGGCGTGGAAGTCTAAAGTTACGACGTCTCTCCAATCAAAGCTAATTTGTGGGAGAACGACCCGTGAAATGACGTTCAGTAAAAATCCCACAAATTACTACTCTTCAAAATGGTCACAACGACATATAACATCGTATATTCCAAATAGAAGAGAGGACTAAGAAAAATACGTGTACAGAAAAGGAAGGTACGCGCGAAAAACAAACGACGGAAAGCGACCGTTACATTCTACCCACCTTAGAATAAAGTCTGTCCTCGGACTTTCTAACTATAAATATACCTAGTCACTCTAGTAACTACACCAATCACATCACACTATAATTCAAACCAGGTATAGTTACTACACGTGCTTATATATGCACTAGATAGTCAAACATTAACACTACAACCATGTATATATATATACGCACATTCTATACTTATACCTATCATAGACAATCAAATTCATACACGTACTTCAATCATTCATATAGTCACGTACATCCTTTAATAACCATCACTCACTATCACATAACCAGGTTACACATACTTATATAAAAATAGTTTCACACTAGCAAACACGATCGTAATTCTTCACATATAGATAATTAACTATGCACAAAACAACATGGATCTACTACTCCCTAATATCTCCTAGTGTACATTCAACACCAACATATCAACGCATGTGGTCACACCATACAATATTAAATCATGTAAGCTATATCTAATACACATCTATCACTACTATAATTCACCAATACATAGTCATTCAAATACACGCAGATACTTCATCTTATATACGCATCACATACCATCCTATAACTATATAATGGTATAGCCACCAATAATCATGTGCGTAGCACAACCAAACACAACCAATCCTATCACTATACATACATCACCCATTACTATATTCATAGTATTACACGCAAGCCACAGACATATGTAACAATATACTTAAAGTTTACCCACTTAAGCTTGCGTGAGACTCAAACCCATATCAGAATGCTCTATATACATAACACGATATTTATACCTATACCAACACCACTCCAATATATGTACATCTACCAACGTAACCACATACATGCCATAGTAATCTTACAAACATCAGCACACGTATATATTCAAATACACTATCCCACATACACATGCATCATATAGCCACATACCTATAATATATATATTCACACCATAGCAATTTACATATAATTAGTATACTAATACATATACCAATACATACATAGTTAAGACGTACAATAATCGTGTATACCTCATGGTATACACGCACACGCACAACATCCCGTAAAGGCAAGCAATACCAAACAAAATTTTAACCCTATTACCGTACGTATATCTCACGTATTCTTATAGTAAGCATATACTACTCAAGGCTAAGCACATACATATCTACGTACGACCACATGCTCACACGTACTAACATATAGATCATATAATAGGCCTACACACTTAACTATAAGCACACCTATTATCATTACACTTAACATGCACATGACCTATTAGTATATTATTTCAAGTATTTACAAGTATCTTCAAACCACATACTCCACTAGTAGATATTCCAACATTAAATCTAATATACGTAGACATCCTTAAAGTGGTATAGCTATCCATACAAGATAAATACCATCATTCATACAACTTCATACATATATTACTGTTGGATCCTGTGGATGGCAAACAACACTAGAAGGGGGGTTGAATAGTGTTGTGCAAATACTATACTTTTTCGATTGTTAAGATTAGCACAAATAAAATCCTTCTAAAGTTGCCTAAGAAGCCAAGTAGAGTGATCTACGCTTGGTTCTTAATCAACAAAGTAATCTTACAAATATGATAGAGAAAAGATTACAATCAGATATAAATCTTTACAAGGAGATCTTTACACAACGGAATTAAATAAAAAATCTTTGCAATAATAAATAAACAAGGAATTACAAAGATATAAGATTAGCAAATGAAAAATGCTTGTACAAGAAATATAAACAATCACAGAAAAACAAACGCAGAGACAAGCGATTTTATCCTGGTTCCCCGCAACCCAGGTACGTCCAGTCCCCGACCAATCCGGTACGAGATTTTCCACTATCTGCTTGGCAAATACAAGTACCTAACTTCACTCGTTAGGATTTCCAACGACCTAGTCTCAACCAGGATTTCCAACTGGCAACAACTAGACTTGTCTAGTGTTCCAACAACAACACAATGAAACTTATATCCAATACACCACAATAAATTGATGGAGATTGGTTTTTACACCTGATTCTATAGCCAATCAATGATAGACAAAATTGTGTAGTGGCTTGATAGAATAAGAGTCTAGATCACACAAAGATACGAGAGAATTCTTTGTGATCCAGATCTAATGCTTTTCAAAATCCTTTAAACAAAAATAAAGAGAATAGCAAAAAGGATTTTGAAAAAAGTTTTAGCCAATATAACAAGAGTATGATCTTTAAAAAGGTAATAACAGAATTTTGCAAGATCACAATAAAAATAGAATTGGCTAGAGAGAATGAGAGCTTTTGAATTGAAGAGCGTTTGCACGAGAGATTTGATTTTCAATAGATGTTGTTGTTTTTCTCAAATGAAATTAGCTCTTATTTATATGGAAAATTCTGAGATTTGAAATTCAAATTTTCTTTGACTTTTGTCCCAAAAATCTCGGAGAAAATCACTCAACGAATTTTCAAAATTCAAATCAAAACGTCAGAATTTTACAGCTGGTAGTCGACTCCCTCATGTTGGTAGTCGACTCCCAGAGTGTTTCAGGGAATCTCGAATCTCAGCTGGTAGTCGACTCCCTACTGTTGGTAGTCGACTCCCAGAGGAGTTTTTCCTGCAACACTTCTAGTCAGACAGGTAGTTAACTCTAGGGTGTGTGGAGTTTCACTACAGAAGTTATAGGATGACTAGAGAAAGCTCTTAAAATATTTTTGAAGATATAAAAAGATTTTCAAAAAGCTTTTTCAAATTGTTTGTGTGTGTGTGTTTTGTCTATATGATTTAGCTTTGACAAATACCCTAAAGAGACACGACACACTCACTATAGACTTAGGACATGTCTTCGGAAGCTTGATCAAATTTGATGAAGTGGATGCGAGCTTCACTTGAGCTTCTTGTTCTATTTGAGCTTGAACTTCATCATTTGACTTAGCCACGTTTGTCCTTGTCTTTGAGCGTAGATTTGTGCTCCTTTGAGTATAAGTAAAACTTCGCATATTCTGCACACTTCAGTGTAGTGTAGTTAGTACACTTAAGCTTTCATTTGGTGTGCTCATCATCAAAATCACTTGGGGTGGAATTCAATTTCCATCAATTACAACTAACACTGAGTATACATACATGACACAAGAGACAATCATTAACATCCTAAGGATAGCACACTCATACAGGTCCACACACTCTACCTATATACATGCACCACGACGACATCACAAAACCAATGGGCCCACTACTAAAATAGAGTTGACACAGGCAACGACAAGCTCTAATGTCTAAACACTAGAAAGGAAACCGAAACCAAAAGCATAAAGAAATAAGATCGAAAAGAACGAGTTCAGATAAGACGAGGATAAGGAGATAACTGGTTGGGTGGGACAAAAATATTGCTCTAAATAATTAAATAAATGAAAGAAGGATACGTGTAAAATATGGTATCATATATATATATATATATTCTTATAAAAATATGTAGAAATAGCGAGCTGATGGTAAAATTTTACAACTCGAAAAAAGGGTTAGATGAAGAAATAAAGAGTAGGGTGAGGTAGTGATTGTTTTGCAAAAGAAAATAGATTTTTAAAGAGATCTTTGAAGTGTGAGCACGATGAACATAAAACTGAAAAAAAATTTGAAGTTCTATTTAGCTTAGAAAATATTCTAAAAGTACGTATGGTAAGTGGTTAAAAAAATTTTCGTAGTTTAGAAAAAAGATGATATATTGAATTATCAAAATGGTAACAAGGTTTTAAAACTGAAATACGAAAGATACCGGTTAGAAAATGGTTACGAGTTAGTAACTAAAAATTACGACCAAGAAGGTTTCAAAATCCAAGAAAGAATTTTAACTCAACCGAAAAGCAAGAATCTAAATATATAATAAGGGGTTTTCAAAGAAGTTAAACTGAGCGAGGAATTTAATAAGGAATTTCGAGAATACTTTTAGAGGAATCAGGATTTGCAATGGGGAAGATTCGAAGAATTTACGATGATCGTCATGAAGCGATCACATGAATCGAGGGCAAAGAATATGATCGCATGATGAATACGTCTAGGATATGATTCATAAAAAGCTATGATGGAATTCTACAGCCGATAACACAGAGGTGTAATGATTAGAAAGATGCTAGAAATAGGGGATTCTAATTATCAGCCGTCTAAAGATCAGGAGAACTCAGCACTAAGACTTCCTAATAAACTAGATTGTAATAGAAATCTCAGGAAAGGGTCCTAAGAGAATCAAGATTACGTTCTGCTGGGCCCGAAGTTGATGGACCTGAGCGAACGACTAAAGAAGGACTCTAGAAACCTAACATGATCAGAGCCAGGTGAGAGGCTACTAGGCTATCCTAAGATGAATATGACTAAATCTTAACCAAGACGCCAGACTATCAAATCTGGACGTCTATTAGGTCTTCCTACCCTCTAAGACAAGGAAAACCCAATTTAGACTTGTACATGTTAAACTGAATAAATAAATGAATGCTGTACTCTTATTGTTCCGAACTTTTTGCATGACCTGCATGGGCCACCACTAAAACTTGTCACGCACCGCTTCCCAAAACGACAGAGACGAAACATGACTAAGGTCCATATGGGCCGGAGCTGTGAGGCTCGGACCCAATAAGCGTCTGTGAGGAACACCAAAAAATAGAAACAGGTCCTTGCATATATAAAATTCGGAACAACATAAAGTACAGAAAGAAAGATGCATTCATTTAATTCCACAAAGATATCCAGAAGTACAAGAGTCTAAAAAGAAGCCCAGCATGGCTACAACTGCAGAAGAGGAAACTAATGGTGCTACGCACCCAACCTAAAACAGAAACTAAAGAGTGCTACGCACCCAAACCACGAACAATGGAAACTCCAAGGTCAGCAACTGAGGAACCCCTAAGAATGGACCTCACTCAGGTCGTACTCCTGATCAGCAACATACTCCTGCTCCAAGCCATCCGGTACTGGCTCCTGGACTACTTACCCTGTCTCGGTACCTGACGTACAAATACTAAGAGAAAGTGGTTATACGGCAGGCGAAGTCTGCAAGTAAACGTGAGAAGACTCCACTGCAAGGTGTATAACAATTTAAGGTTGACATTTTAAAGGTTGTTTACAAGATGATGATGCAGCAGCATGACAGATATGTATATGTGCAAGAAAGTAAAGACAACGCTGAAAAGTAAACGTGGCAGGCAATTGTTGTAGCGTGTGCTACTAGCTACAAGACTAGACTAGACTAGACTAGACTAGACGAGAAGTACCGTGTGTGTCACGAAGGGTTTATGCCTTACGGTGTGAGGGCGGCCAGACCCTCTCCTCGTGCTACCGCTCAACCCTAACCCAGCCCAAGTACACAAGACAAGACAAGACAATGGATCACCCACTCACTCGATGAGTGCCCTATTCGCCCGCAAGCTTATCCATTACCAATCGCGACAAGGGATCACTCCCTCTAGCTTGGAGAGTGCCCTATTCACCCGTAGGCTTATCCATTATCAATCGTGACAAGGGATCACTCCCTCTAGCTTGGAGAGTGTCGTATTCGCCCGCAGGCTTATCCAATACATGACATGACATGACAAGACGAGAATGAATGTGAGTTACATGACATGACAAGTCGGGAATGGATGAGAGTTGTTCGTTCTAGGGGGTCCACACACACACACACACAGATAAAACCTATAGTAGTAGTTGTTGTTGTTTTTGATTCTAGGGGGTCCACACGCACAAACTGTTGAATATTTGACTCCCCGGATTTGGTTTTGGATGATGAGCAAACATAAATAATTCATGATCTAACAATTTGTGAGCGCAGTATTGGAGATCGTCGCCAATTTCACGTGAACATTCAAAGCGACATCTCAACACTTTCCAAAGCTCATTTTCATGCCTAAAGCTTCGTTGAAGCTCTTGCGACGCTTTGGAAGTAATGAAGATTCAATCGAAGCTCTCAAAGACCGTTTATTAAGGTTTTATTTCTAGTCTTTTAGTTTCGATTGATAGAATGTTAAGCCTTGAGTATATCTTACGTTTCTATCTTCATTACGCTCATTTCGTAGCTCTAGGATTCTAGCACAAGTTCACTCTAACTTCCTCGAAGCGTCGCGCTTCGATTCGGACTTTGTTGTGCATGTTAGTTGGTACAAGAACAAGTACTGACCGACTAGATGGTGATCTAGTCGGTCGGCCACTGTTCTTGGACCGACTAGTTTCTGTCAGTTAATTCTTAGCTCTTTACTGTTTACAGTTAGTCGGTCTATGTTGACTCACCGACCGACTAGTTTGTGAACTAGTCGGTCAGTGATGCTTCTTTGACCGACTAGTTGAGACTGACTGTTCACTCTAAAATTCTCCTAAGCTACTGTTTACCGTTAGTCGGTCTAAGAACGTTTGATGACCGACTAGTTGACAATCTAGTCGGTCAACTTTTGTTCTTGGACCGACTAAGTCAACTTGCCTTCAGACTATGTTGTTTTGCCTCTTAGTCGGTCTACGTTCATTGGATGACCGACTAGTTGTGAAACTAGTCGGTCAGACAGTGTTCTTGGACCGACTAGTTTTCTAGGTCTGAAATTCTATCTCTTCTCAGATCTGCTCTTAGTCGGTCCATGCTTTGTGACTGACCGACTAGTTGATGAACTAGTCGGTCAGTGAGTGTTCTTTGACCGACTAGATCTCACAGATTTCTTTCCGTTGGAGATTGACCTAACTTGTTTTTATGGGACCCTATAAATACGAACCTAGGTCATTTCTATCTTTAATAGAGCTGTCATTAAGAGATTCATTGAGTTCTAAAGAGATAGCTATTCTCCCTCAAATCTAAAGCTCTCTTCCTCACAAGAAACCCATTCTCTCTCATTTCTAGATCTAGAGAGAAGCTTGTTCTTGGTGAGCTCTTCAAGCTATTGCTTGATTCAAGTTTCCAAATCTTCCCTAGGCACCCATTGCTGCTCATTTCCTTGGTGCTAGGGTTTGGTAACTTCATCTTCCTCAAATCCTTCATTCCACCTTTTGGGTAAGAAAAACTCAAGGTATAGGATTTTGTGGTAAGAGTATTTATTTCATATTAAACTCTTTTATATTGCTTATTGGCTCTCTCGGTTGTGAGAGAAGTTTGTGATCCCGGGTTGTGGGATTCACTTTGCCATTGCATGTATGATTTGATCTTGTGAAGGTTTTTCACAAGATATTCATAGTGGAAATCTTGAGTTAGGGTTTCTAACTCAAGTATCCGGAAGGGATCCGGGTGGTTGGGACGTAGGATCACCGGGAACAAGTCAGGGAGACTTGGGTGGATCCGAACCCATTAACTTCATTTGTTAGCATTGTTAATTTCATTGTTGTCATTCAATTTAAGCTTCCGCAAATTGACTTGGTAGTTGTGTGCAATTTAATTTGGAATAATACGCCTTATTATTTTAAAGTACTATTCACCCCCCCCCCTCTAGTACTTGTGCAGTAGCTGGTAGGGCATTACATTTGGTATCAGAGCCAGATACTCAGCTATGTCTGCCAACGACAACAAGACCGTGCCTCCACCTTCCAACTACGACACCTTCAGGAACCGTGAAGGAGCGTCATCGGTGATGGAAGGACATTCCTCTACAAGGCCTCCATTCTTCAACGGTACCAACTACGGGTACTGGAAATGTCAGATGGAAACCTTCCTCCGAAGTGCATCTTTATGGAGGACTACAATGAAGGAGTACAACGAGCCCGAAGAAGAAGATTTTGAGAAATGGACTACCGCGGAGGTCGCCGCGGAGGTAAGCAATGCCAAGGCAATGAACGCCTTGCAATGCGCATTGGAGCCCGAGGATTTCAATAAGATATGCACATGTAAGAGTGCATATCAAATTTGGAACTCTCTCCTCATACTACATGAAGGGACGAGTCGGGTAAGAGACTCTAAACTCGTTGTCGTAACCAAAGATTACGAAATGTTTCACATGCAACAGGGCGAGAAGATGAAAGAATATTACGCTCGCTTCGTTGACATAATAAACGAGTTAGAGGCCCTCGGCAAGATCTACACTCAAAAGGAGAAGTGCTTAAAGCTTATTGAAGGACTTCCCTCTTCTTGGGAAAAACGTACCTTCGCCATCGAGGAAGGTAATGACATGAACAAATATACCGTAGTTCAACTAATGGGTACTTTGATGTCATACGAGGTACGCAAAGATAGCAAGGTGAAGCTACAAGAAAAGATGAAGTCATATTTGAACCTAGATGCGCCTAAGAAAAAGGCGATTGCATTCAAGGCGGCTTCATCCACATCTTCCGATGATGAAGACTCGGAAAACGAGTTGGACTTGGAGTCCATGGCACTCATGGCCAAGAAGTTCAACCGTTTCTTCCGGAAAGGTAACTTCAAGACCAAAGGTAAATTTGGTTCTTCTAACGCCTCTTCCTCTCCTTTGTGTTTCAAGTGCAATAAGCCAGGACACATGAAAGCGGAGTGTCCTCTCAACAAACAAAAGGAGAAGTGGAAGGTGCCAAAATTCGATAAGTCCAAGAAATACAATAAAGGGTACAAGAAAGGACTTGTCGGAGCAACATTCACCGACTCCGAGGATTCCTCAAGCGGAGAGTCGGATGATGAGAAAGTGGAGCAAGCACATATGTGCTTCATGGCAAGAGAGGAGAACGATCAAGGATCCTCCTCTTCCGATGATAGTAATGACGAAAGCGATGAGGTAACGATGGATGATCTTAGAAATGCTAACTCTCAACTTTGGTCAAAATACACTAAGTTAGTAAATAGATATACTAAGGTAAAAGATGACCTAGCTAGCATTCAAACATCGCCTAAGAATATCATCACCAACAACGACACCGTTGTTGAAGAGTTAAGAAATGAGATTGTGAATCTCAAATCTAAACTTGAACATGTTAGCATTGAGGATGCGGAAGAACATGAGATAGCGGATTTAACTTCTCAAAACTCGACTTTGAGTATTGAGAACGAGAATCTTAAATCTCGTGTTTATGTGCTCACATCGCAAATATCCGCTTTGGATACTTCTTTGCGTTCTCTCAAAGAGAAATATGAGGACACATTGGGCCGAATCAACAAATTCAACAAGGGTAAGGGCCATTTGGATAATATCCTAAAAGATTTACTTCCGGCCAAACACCACATTGGCTTGGGGTATATGATGGGAAATTCATCCAAGTCGGTCACTACTTTTGTTAGGCCAACTTCCGAAGCCTCAACGAGTGGGAGCAAACACTCTATTGGTAGTTCATCTACCAATGGTGCTTCCACCTCGTCCACACCCTCTTTCGGAAAGAAACCCACTTTGGGTGGACCTCCAAAGAATGGGCATGCCTACATGTACACTAATAACATGCCACGTAGGAACACACGTCCTACTCCACCGTCTCACACTTATGATGATTTTTATGCAACACATTCCTGTGCACGTGCACACCAAGTGAGACACCCTCACGCACGTGTTTCCACACATGCATATGTACACCCACCTCATCATATGAATAATTCTTTTCGTGCACCATTCCATCATGTCCCGTATGCCTATCCACAACATGCATCACGTAGAAATCAACGTAGCATGCATGCACCCAATAGGATGATGGCTCCCAAAATTTTCACTATTTGGAGCCCAAAGGACACAAGCATGGACGAAAAACAAATGTACATGAATGCTTATTTTTCGGATGTTGTGCATAGTAAGAATTATGTGGGGAAGTCTAAGTCCACTTGGACTTGGCTTCCAAAGGTCTAATTCCTTGGACCCAATGACCTTGGGTACCATAATATGAAAGTGTCTATCTTTAGGTACTCAAGGAAAAGAAAAAGAAAAGGAGCATCAAATTTAAATTTAGCTCCAAAGGGAATTGGATACTCGATAGCGGGTGCTCCAAACACATGACGGGTGACACTCGTTTGCTCTCCGGAGTGGTTCCCATTGCGAATGGAAACCGCGTCGTATTTGGAGGCAACGAGAGCGGAACCATCATAGGTGTTGGTAAAGTCGGTAACCCTTCTAAACCATTAATTAGTGACGTTTATCTTGTTAGTGGTTTAAATCATAATCTTATTTCAATAAGTCAACTTTGTGACAAAGGTTACAAAGTTAGCTTTGCGAAAGGATTGTGTCACATTTTAAGAAAGGATAATGAAAAATTATTATTTTCCGGAACTCGTCGTAAAGACATCTATATTTTGGATCTTCCGAAGTCATATGAACAATGTCTCGTTGCCAACACAAGTGAACAACACTTATGGCATCGACGCTTTGGACATGTGAACTTTGGAACACTATATAAGCTTTCAAAATTGAATTCTATTAAAGGTTTTCCGAAGCTTGTTTTTGAAAAGAAAAGTTTTTGTGATTGTTGTCAACGCGGCAAGCTTCCTAAATCTTCATTTAAACCTAAGAAAAGTATCTCTACTAAACGGCCACTAGAGCTATTACATCTAGATTTATTTGGGCCAACTAGAGTAGCTTCCTTAGGAAATGCAAGGTACGGACTTGTCATCGTAGATGACTATTCAAGATTTACTTGGGTATTTTCATTGTGTAATAAAAATGAAGCTTTTGAAAACTTCACAATTTTTGTTAAGAAAGTACAAAATCTCTTAGGAACCACCATTGTCACTATTCGTAGTGATCATGGAGGTGAATTTGAGAATGAGTCTTTTGAGACATTTTGTGATGAAGTTGGTATTACTCACACCTTCTCTTTCCCTCGTGCACCTCCTCAAAATGGTGTAGTTGAGAGAAAGAATAGGACGCTAGTGGAGTGTGCTCGCACTATGCTTGATGATAGCCAACTTGGCCATCAATTTTGGGCGGAAGCGGTACACACCGCTTGCTATGTGTTTAATAGAATACTTTTGAGGCCCGGCACTAAACAAACTTGTTATGAATTGTTATTTGGTAGGTTGCCTCAAGTTAAACATTTTCGTGTTTTTGGTTCGAAATGTTTTATTAAGAACACATATGGTAGTTTGGACAAATTCGATCCGAGATCCGATGAGGGGATTTTTGTTGGATATTCTACGCGTAGCAAAGCCTACCGGATATTCAACAAACGAACCTCAACGATCGAGGAATCGCTTCATGTCTCATTTAATGAAGGATTTGTTCCAACTAGAATTTCAAATGATAATGATTCTATGGATGTTTTATGTGATTCGTTTGAAAATTCTAAGTCTAATGATTCTATTGATTCTATTGAGACTAACCCAACTAATGAAGTTGTTGAGAATGTTCCAAGTGATCAAGGTATTCCCAAACGGCTTCATTCGGTTCGTGACCATCCCCATGAGCAAGTCATTGGCAATATCTATGATAGTGTCAAGACGAGATCCCAAGTTCACCGCTTCGCAAATTGTGCCTTTGCCTCATCGATAGAGCCAAAGAATATTAATGAAGCATGCGAAGATAGCGCTTGGATCTTAGCCATGGAGGAGGAGCTCATTCAATTCGAGAGGAATGAAGTTTGGGAGCTTGTTCCATTGCCATCGAAGAACCACACCGTCATAGGGACAAAGTGGATCTTCAAGAACAAAACCGACGAAAACCAAGTCGTCGTCCGGAACAAAGCTCGGTTAGTAGCTCAAGGCTATCGTCAAGAGGAAGGTATCGATTTCGAAGAATCTTTCGCTCCGGTAGCTAGATTAGAATCAATTAGATTACTTTTGTCTTTTGCATGCCATAAGAATTTTAAATTATTTCAAATGGATGTTAAAAGTGCATTTTTAAACGGAGATGTCGTTGAGGAAGTTTACGTTTCTCAACCTCCGGGCTTCGTAAATGAAAAATTTCCAAATCACGTTTTTAAACTAAAGAAAGCTCTTTATGGTTTGAGACAAGCTCCTCGAGCTTGGTATGATCGCCTAAAGAATTTTCTTTTGGATTTGAATTTTAAAATGGGCGAAGCCGATTCAACACTTTTTATTAAGCATGCGAATAATGATATTTTATTAGTTCAAATTTATGTTGATGATATCATTTTCGGTGCTACTAACTTCGCTCTTTGCGAAGAGTTTTCTAATGTGATGAAGGAACAATTTGAGATGAGCCACATGGGCAAACTCAAATATTTCTTAGGTCTCCAAATTCGCCAAATGATCGATGCAATCTTCATCCACCAAACGAAGTACACGGTGGAGTTGCTAAAGCGATTTGGAATGGAGAATGCCTCCGGGAAAAAGACTCCAATGAGCACGACTACGCATCTTGACAAGGATACGGGCGGTAAGGATGTAGACATTCGTCTATATCGAGGTATGATAGGTAGTTTGCTTTATCTTACCGCAAGTAGGCCCGATATTATGTTTGCCGTATGTATATGTGCTCGTTATCAGTCTCAACCTAAGGAGTCTCACTTAGTAGCGGTAAAGCGTATTTTTCGCTATCTAAGTTACACATTAGATTTTGGATTACTTTATCCGAGATCTAGCACATATGAGTTAGTCTCATATAGTGACGCTGATTATGCGGGATGCAAATCCGACAGGAAAAGTACTAGTGGCACTTGCCATTTTATAGGAAATTCTCTTGTCTCTTGGTTTTCCAAGAAGCAAAATTCCGTATCACTTTCAACCACCGAGGCGGAATATATTGCCGCCGGTGCCGCGTGTGCTCAAGTTCTTTGGATGAGACACACACTTAAAGACTTTGGTATAAATTGTGATACTTGCCCTATCATGGTTGACAACCAAAGTGCAATATGTCTTTCCAAGAACCCGGTACATCATTCCCGTTCGAAACACATAGATGTCCGACACCACTTTTTAGATGATCATGTTGCTAAAAAAGGACATCATTCTAGTGTACGTTGAAACCCAAAAGCAAATCGCCGATATTTTGACGAAACCCCTAAAGGAGGACTCCTTTGTGCGGTTGCGTCGAGAATTGGGGATTATGGGTGAATCCGAGATATAGGATTCATGTTTCATTCAATAATTTTGCATGCTATTATTTTTGGCAATATCTCATTCATGCTAGAATTATTGGATTTTTCGGGAATTTTATGTGATATCTTGATTTTTCGTTCGATTTGTGCGTAATCGTCAAATTTCTGTTTTTCGATGATTAATGGGGTAGTTTCGATGTTTATTGAGAGTTTTGAGATTTATCGTCCAAGCGTATTATGGAGAGAACTTGATTTTCAAGTTTTTGACTCTTTAGTCGGTTCATGTTCAGTGACCGACCGACTAGATTGAGATCTAGTCGGTCAGTACTTGAACGCAGACCGACTAAATCTTGTCAGTAATTCTTGGATTCAGCCACTGTTTGCATCTAGTCGGTTCAAGCTCATTGACCGACCGACTAGATCGTGATCTAGTCGGTCAGTGCTTGAACTGTGACCGACTAGTTGTGCCAGGGGCTGTTTGGTCTTTTGCGAAATCGACCGACTTAAACTCAGTTTAGTCGATCGATTTTCATTCTAATCGATCGAAATCTCTTCTCTCTCCGCTCAAAACCCCGACCTCCCTCGAGACCCTTCGTCTTCCGGCCACTTTTCGACCATTCCAGCCGTCGCCGTCCGCCGATCTCCGACCTAGGGTATCCTCTCTTCCTCCCTCTCCTATCTAGGGTTCGGTTTCAGCTCTAGGGTTAGGTTTTCCAGTTGATTTCATCTCCTAGGGTTTCGATTAGGGTTTTCTAATTTCGGCTAGGATCTCTTCTTTCCAATCTCGTGTGTCGTGTTGTGCCGAGACTATGGCAAGAACACGCATTCCGATCACTCCCTCTAGCCCCTCTCCGATGACCGTTGATCCAATCTCTTCGGATCCCGAGCATCCAACCCTTCCGAAGCGTAGAGCCAGGACCACCCTTCCTTCGTCGTCTTCGCCTCCTCTCAAGAAGAAGAGGGCGACGACCGCTCAACCTAGAGGTCAACCGAAACCCAAACCCAAGCCTAAGCCCAAGGCCAAAATTCTTGCTTCGCAATCTTCGTTCCATACTCCTACCGATTCCGATACGGAGTATAACCCCGAGACCGAGACTCATAGGGAACCCACTCCTCCTATTCATCCCGAGTCTAGCACCCACCCTCGTTCGTCTACCCATAAGCCTAAGGGAAAGGGTCCGATGCCGGTGGGCGGTGTCGATATTTCCTTATGTCGCGATGACCCTTTGTGTCTCGCGGCGTATAACCGTATCGAACATTGCCCGCTGCTTCTGGAGCATTTCGTCCAGTTTAGCGACTTCATAGGGTTAGCTGATCTTCTGTCGTCGTCGGGTCTTCTCGATTACCTTCGATATGACCCGAAGGCGAATCCTCACCCCTACCCTAGATTAGTGAAGCTTTTCTATGCTAATAGGATCCGGGGTCAGTACGATCAGACCCACTCTGTTGAGACGACCGTTTTGGGGACTCCTATAGTCCTCACTGCGGAAATCTTAGGAGAGATTTTGGGTATCTCTTCGTCTGGCCTTCTTCCTTCTGATATCTCGGTAGATGATATTTCTTCTCTTGATCAGACCATCCTTTCAGAGATTTTCCATCAGATTCCTCCTGCCATGATTGGCGTGCCATCTAAATCTTTCAAGCCAAATGCATGGGTCCTAAATCTGATTCTGAAGTCGTGCTTGCTTCCCAAGTACGGCTCCTCTTATTTACCATCCCAGCCATTTTTGAAGCTTATCTATGCGATCTTCATGGGGAGCTCGATTAATTGGGCTCGAATTATACTCGATAAGATTGACTCTTTCGAGTGTATTCGAAAGTCCAATAAATCGGCTCATATCCCATTTCCTTGCATGTTGACCCTCGTGTTTCGTCATTTTCGTGTCACATTGCCTCGTGACGATGAGCGTCCCCTTGGTCCTCCCCTGAATGCGACGGCCGTCAAGAAATCTCTTGCGGCGCTTCGTCACGTTCAGAGGACGACACCTTCTGCGTCTGTCCCTGCCTCTGCCAGTGCCTCTTCTACTCCCGTTGCCACCCTTGATGATGTCCTACGGATACTTCGTCGTCACGAGTCCCGCTTGGCTCGTACCGAGGAGGTAGTCTGCCGTATGGCTCGTCGGATGGGTGTTGAGCTTCCTCCTTCCGTGTCTGAGGATGAGGAGTTTGATGAGATGGCTGAGGAGGACATTGAGGAGCTCTGTCGTGCTTCGACTCGTGCCCCCGAGGGCACTTCTGCTGGTACTGCTGCTGCTGGTACTTCCACTTCTGCTCCTGGAGTTTCCACCTCTTCCGGTGTTCCAGAGCCATCTGCTGCAGCTCTTCAGCCTTCTGAGCCTGCTGCTGACCCAGTTTCCGAGCCTGCTCATGTATCTGCTGCTGCTGCTTCTGTCGAGACTCATGCTGCTGTTGAGCCTGTTGTTGAGATCTCGACTCCTGCCCCGTCGATTCCATCTGTTGAGACACCTCTTCTCCCTGCAGAGCCTGAGTCCACTCCGTCGACTGGACCCACGGACGCTTCAGATCCCGCCTCCTCCTCGTGATCGTTGTTCCGAGGACTCTCCATATACGCTTTGGATGATATATTCTAGTGAGAGTGTCTTGGGTTAGGATGGGGTTGAGAGATGCTTTGATGTATTTTTTTTGCTTTCTGGTTGTCGGTGTTGGATTTTATGATGATGATGATGTATTCCTTTTTGATGATATGTAGCGCTTGATATGATGTATCTCATATACTCGATGTGATATTTTTTGGATGTACTCATGTTGTCTATATATATATATATATATGTTCATCATCGTTCACTTTATCTTTTATTCATCGTGCAAATTTTAATATTCGTTGAATATATTTGAAATGTGATATCGAATCGACGCATAAAAAGTTGGTTAAATGGATTTAAATTCTGTAATTTTATAGAATTGTTCTCCGTGCACAAAATTAACCAAGAAAATTGAATATTGAAGAGTATGTTTCTTTATTCAAGAAATGAATAATGATTTGGTGTTTTTGATGATTTTGATTTTTTTTGATAATGAAAATTTGGCACACCTTGTTTTGATTTCCACAATTTTTCCCTTGGTGTCAAGTTGGTCCATTGCCTTTGTCTACGACTCCCGATGTTGGATTTTACATTTCCTAATTGTTGTCGTTGTATGCCCCCCCCCCATTTTTGGGATAATGCCAAAGGGGGAGAGATAATGATAATAAATAGCGCAAATGAAAATTTAACTCAATTTCCAAGAATCTAGTTTGATATGCTAGATTCAGGGGGAGTTAAGATACATATAAGGATTTTCAAAATCCGATATTTCAAAAATCAATTCACTTTATTTATCTTACTAGTCTGCTTGATGCAATTCATCTATATTCATTTTGGAATTAACGTGTCATCAATGCAGGGGGAGTAAGTATTTTACATTTGAATTATTATCTTTGATTATTATTTATGTTGGTTTGTCATCACCAAAAAGGGGGAGAATGTTGAATATTTGACTCCCCGGATTTGGTTTTGGATGATGAGCAAACATAAATAATTCATGATCTAACAATTTGTGAGCGCAGTATTGGAGATCGTCGCCAATTTCACGTGAACATTCAAAGCGACATCTCAACACTTTCCAAAGCTCGTTTTCATGCCTAAAGCTTTGTTGAAGCTCTTGCGACGCTTTGGAAGTAATGAAGATTCAATCGAAGCTCTCAAAGACCGTTTATTAAGGTTTTATTTCTAGTCTTTTAGTTTCGATTGATAGAATGTTAAGCCTTGAGTATATCTTACGTTTCTATCTTCATTACGCTCATTTCGTAGCTCTAGGATTCTGGCACAAGTTCACTCTAACTTCCTCGAAGCGTCGCGCTTCGATTCGGACTTTGTTGTGCATGTTAGTTGGTACAAGAACAAGTACTGACCGACTAGATGGTGATCTAGTCGGTCGGCCACTGTTCTTGGACCGACTAGTTTCTGTCAGTTAATTCTTAGCTCTTTACTGTTTACAGTTAGTCGGTCTATGTTGACTCACCGACCGACTAGTTTGTGAACTAGTCGGTCAGTGATGCTTCTTTGACCGACTAGTTGAGACTGACTGTTCACTCTAAAATTCTCCTAAGCTACTGTTTACCGTTAGTCGGTCTAAGAACGTTTGATGACCGACTAGTTGACAATCTAGTCGGTCAACTTTTGTTCTTGGACCGACTAAGTCAACTTGCCTTCAGACTATGTTGTTTTGCCTCTTAGTCGGTCTACGTTCATTGGATGACCGACTAGTTGTGAAACTAGTCGGTCAGACAGTGTTCTTGGACCGACTAGTTTTCTAGGTCTGAAATTCTATCTCTTCTCAGATCTGCTCTTAGTCTGTCCATGCTTTGTGACTGACCGACTAGTTGATGAACTAGTCGGTCAGTGAGTGTTCTTTGACCGACTAGATCTCACAGATTTCTTTCCGTTGGAGATTGACCTAACTTGTTTTTATGGGACCCTATAAATACGAACCTAGGTCATTTCTATCTTTAATAGAGCTGTCATTAAGAGATTCATTGAGTTCTAAAGAGATAGCTATTCTCCCTCAAATCTAAAGCTCTCTTCCTCACAAGAAACCCATTCTCTCTCATTTCTAGATCTAGAGAGAAGCTTGTTCTTGGTGAGCTCTTCAAGCTATTGCTTGATTCAAGTTTCCAAATCTTCCCTAGGCACCCATTGCTGCTCATTTCCTTGGTGCTAGGGTTTGGTAACTTCATCTTCCTCAAATCCTTCATTCCACCTTTTGGGTAAGAAAAACTCAAGGTATAGGATTTTGTGGTAAGAGTATTTATTTCATATTAAACTCTTTTATATTGCTTATTGGCTCTCTCGGTTGTGAGAGAAGTTTGTGATCCCGGGTTGTGGGATTCACTTTGCCATTGCATGTATGATTTGATCTTGTGAAGTTTTTTCACAAGATATTCATAGTGGAAATCTTGAGTTAGGGTTTCTAACTCAAGTATCCGGAAGGGATCCGGGTGGTTGGGACGTAGGATCACCGAGAACAAGTCGGGGAGACTTGGGTGGATCCGAACCCATTAACTTCATTTGTTAGCATTGTTAATTTCATTGTTGTCATTCAATTTAAGCTTCCGCAAATTGACTTGGTAGTTGTGTGCAATTTAATTTGGAATAATACGCCTTATTATTTTAAAGTACTATTCACCCCCCCTCTAGTACTTGTGCAGTAGCTGGTAGGGCATTACACAAACAGAGGAAACTTATGGTGTCAGTTGTTGTTGTTGTGCCCAGACCTCGTTGTCAAGTCCAGACTGTCTTGGGGTGTCCCAGACGCTATCATTTCACGTCTGGTTCTCTTGTTATTACTTTTTACAATTTAAGGAAAGCAAAGGCCTAAACGTGGCCGAAACTGCGCAAGTGAACACACTTGCCTGCGGTGGCGAGTGAGTCGTTGGTCTGGATCGTCGCATCGAAGCGGGGCGTCAGCGATGGTTCGTCTGAAACGAGCCAACGGCGGTGTCAGAACACGTTTTTTATCAATCCTATTATGGTAAGTTTCTAAGTTCAACGGGGCTGCCCTAATAGTTCGAAGTCACGATTTTTGATTCGTTTCGCCTAATTGACGAATATCCTATGTGCACTGATAATCAAGTCTATTCGTCGATTTCTAGAGTTTTACATCATTTTAAAGAGCGTAAAGTAAACTTTAGTTAGCATCGGCAATTTTTAAATTAGGTTTTGGTTTGCTACAGTTTGGGTTCTTACTACGAATTAGGGGACCAACCTTTTCGGCGTTTGATCGTAGATCGGACGTCGGGTCTGAACAGCGGTAGATCCTCATTGTCAACGATGTCTTGGCCGTGGGCAGCGCATCGAGACCGGCACGGAAAGTGAGGGGAAGCACGGGAGATGGCGGACAGATCTGTCCGTGTGTTCGGGAAGCGCAGATCTGAAGTTGCGCACGAATCTGAAGTTTGCACGCGCGTGGGAGGAGTTCTGGGGGTTGTAGCGGCTAGGGAAGGACTCGCACGGCTAGAGGGGGACCTGAGGTGGCAGACAGCGACAGGGGGACGGTCGTCGGTGGCCAGAAAGGTGGTGGCCGCTACTTTTGGCGAGGGAGGACAGATCTGGTGTAAACGACGTTTGCGTGCTGTTTGCGGAAGGAGGAGGAAGAGTTGTCACGAGGGGAGGCCACGAGTGGGTAGGGGATGTCGAGGAGAGTGGTCGACGGTCGGTGGGGTCGCCGGCGACGGCGGCCGGGCGCCGGGTTGAAGGTGGAGGCTATTTGACAGTTTTTCAATGGGGTTTTGGGGGGTGTTTGCACGGGTTTTAAAGCGAGTAGGAGGGGGTGGTCGACGAGGGGAAGGTTACCGGAGGTGGAGGGAGTCTAGGGGGTATTGGGCCGCCGGTTTGGTGGCCGACGGTGGTCGAATGATGGCTAGCAGAATTTTAGAAGAGGGCGGTGCCGACAGGTTTTGTTTGACAGCCCTAGCTTCGGTTTCTTAAGAAGATGGATTGATGCTATTTGGGGCCAGGGTTTTGAGATTTTATGTTTTATAGGAGGAGAGAGGGAGAGATAGAGGGGGTTTAGATTAGTTAAAACAGAATGGTGAATAGCCTAATTAGGTGAGTATAAGAAAATTGTTTTGATAAATAGTTTTGAAAGGGGGGTGCATTTAAGTGATTGCAGAGAGAAGTTGTGAGAGGGTGAGGATAGACTTAGGTTAATATGGAAAGGCAAATAGCAATGAAATATTCTCATGAAACGTATTGGGCCTAGTTTAATTAGGTTAGTTAATTAATCAAGTTAATTAAGTTATGTGTATTATAAGAGGATTAGTGCAAAAAGTGAGTCTAACGGTGTCCGATAATTATGAGAAAAATACCGGGACGACCGTGTCGACGAGAGGATCGATACTAAGGAGATCGGTAACAGGCTAGGTTAACGGAAATTGGAACTAAAAATAGAAAGGTCCGACGTCGAAGTCTAAAGTCACGACGTCTTTCCAATCAAAGCTAATTTGTGGGAGAACGACCGGTGAAATGACATTCACTAAAAATCCCACAAATTACTACTCCTCCATACGGTCACAACGATATATAGCATCATGTATTCCGGATAGAAGAGAGGACTAAGAAAAATACACATACAGAAAAGGAAGGTACGCGCGAAAAATGAACGGTCGAAAAGCGGCCGTTACAAGGTTAGCTATAACCATCCTTGTTTTTGGATTAGGGTGACTAAAAGATGCCTGTCGTAGTTGTTGAGTCTCCTCAAGCTGTAAAATGGTCTCGTTTAGAAACCGACCCCATCATACCTGAGATGTAGTCTGGTATTAACCCAAACAGCTGCGTCGGGTCTCCTCGAGCATCGGTGTAAGTTAAAATTAGACATGAAAACATGGGTTCGACTAGACTAGTCATTATGGTTTGTTGAGTCTCCTCAAGATCATAAGTGACTAGGGGCAAAACCCAATATGGAGTCACATGTGATGTGATTGATAATGAGATTATCTACCAACTGCAGAGTCGATCAACTTGTTGAGTTTCCTCAAGGTTGTGAAGCTCAGGGTGGTTGGGTCCCTATCCCATTAATAACTATATTTGTTTATCTATATGGCTTAAGATGATCGCAAAAATAGTGGAAGGATATAATTAAATAAAAACCATTTTAACTATATTTAAAAATCATGAACAAATGCTAAACTAGGGAAATTCTATGTTTTACCAAAGAGAAATCCAAAATTATAATATCCTTAAAAGAATTAAGTCAACTGGACAAAATGATTAGTAAAGGAATATTTGAGAAACCATACTATATTCTCATTGATATTAAAAATGTCCTTCCTAGTACTGAGTTAAGGACAAAGATTTCCTTAAGCTCAAAAATCTAATACAATAAAAGCACGCTACTTAACACTCGCCTATATGAACATGGGCAGCTTAAACATACTGATGTTCACAGCGGTTTCTCCATATGACTTGTTGAGTCTCCTCAAGGTTGTATGCAAAGCAGTTTCAATCCGCAAGGCTTGAAACTTTAATCAAACTGTTTGACTCGAAGATGAGTGTAAGAGCAGTACAAGACAATGTATCCAAATTAGATCTTGAGACGAGCAACTTGTTGAGTCTCCTCAAGGTTATAAAGCTCAAGTGTTTGGATGCATGTGATGCTTGCACAGCTAATATTTATGTTAGGTTATGAAATGTCTAAATATGATTTAGACAGGAGAAGGCATTAAGGAAAAGTAATTGAGAAAGAATATTTGGTTAATCATAAGAGAAAAGACATTAGTAGGAGGAACTGAAAATGGGACATGTTTGATGTCTAAAATTTCAGAATAATTGTTATACTAATATAGTCTCCTATATTGGCTAATGAACAAAAGTTGTATTTAGGCCATATGGAACTTATATTCACACTTGGTGAATGTCGTCACATTACTTTAGAAGAAATGTTTTGATGTGATTATAATGTATAACACTGTTGTATTAAGAGTAAATACATGAATACACAAGTTAGTAGTAAATCTTATACGGCAAAATAGACTAGGCTGTACCGAAGAGAGTAAGCTTCACAAGTCACATAAAGAGGGGCCTGACCTCTCTCATTATGAGTCGAAAGACACTTGTGAATCTTGTCTCAAATTATGATGGCCGAAATTCCCTCGGTAAGATAGTGGAAGAATGAGTTGGTGGACTCGTAGTCTCGTACATGCAGATGTACCCGGACCCAAGTCTAAATAAGCCAAGATAAGATATTCTTATTTTATTACAACACGTGTTCTTGATGAAACACAAGTCTAATAAAATAGAGAACACAATGATAGAAGTATTTGAACTGATTCAATCAGATCGAATAGTCGAAAATTTAGCTATGTAACTCTTGCATAACTAAAAGAAAAAGAGATTTTCTCTTAGGTCAAGTCTTTTAACACATCGGTGTGTTTGAGCATAAATCGTACTCTGTCAGACTTAGTGCGAAACATGGCTAATGACTCTTAGTTACATTTTTTGTTCTGGGTTAGAACCCAGATAATAATGCCTAAGTATTTGATAATGTTATGTTAGAACCTTATAAATATAATATTCCTCAAATTAATCGTTAGGAAGTCACACGGATTACTCGAGTCTCGTGAGACGACAAGTCGAGTAAAACATCATAGTTGATGACTTAGTCAACTTCCAGAATGCCATTCAGATTAGGGACTCTGATTAATAAACTTGATGCAATCCGAAAAATGTCTATGCACATAAATAAGTATGGAATTTAGTTTACGTGCCCAAAAAAGTGTTTCTTATTGGCTGCAAGTAAATCTTCAAGACAGAAGATTGGTGCAAAAAGAAAATAGTGAAGTACAACTTATGTTTGTAATGTTCCTGGCTATGAGTAAAACACTAGAAGGGGGGTTGAATAGTGTTTTTGCAATTTAAAATGATGATTAAACCAAATTAAATTCCTAACAATTAATGCAGAATGAAAATAAACCCTAAAATAAAACAATGCAAATACAATGATGTTTCAAGGGTTCGGATTACCCAAGTCAACTCCCGAATTGTTCCCGGTAATCCTACGTTCCTTCCACCTGGATACCACCGGATACTCAAGTTAAAACCCTAACTTGAGGTTTCCTTTAAACCCACGTGTAGCAACCCTACAAGTGAAATCGAAGTACACTCGATGTCCTGACTCCCACAACCCGAGAGCAAGCAAATCACTCTCACAAACCGAGAGTTAATCTAATAATGAAAGTTATGAAATATTGAAATGACAACACTTACAATCACATATGACTTGAAGTTGAACTTGAAGGAGCAAGTGTGTTGTGTGTTGATGTCTCTCTTGGAAGAGAGGAAAGCCCTTTCTATTGTCACTACCAATTGCCTAGAAGATATCTCTTTGATTCTAGGTTGAAGAGCAAGAGATTGAAAGATATGAATTCTAGGGCTTTAGGATTTGAGAGCTTTGATCAAGGAAAATTGAAAGCGTGAATGGTTGAGTAACCTCTCAATGGAATAGTAGAGACTGCCTTTATAGATTTCTCAAATCCCTCAAACTGAATCCCCAAAAACCCATTTGAAATCCATAGAGAAAAAGACAACAGATAGAATTTACACAGTTGACAGTCGACTATTGAACAAAACACAGTCGCCTGTTGCACTGTGTCAGAGGGTAGGTGAGAATTCAAACGGTAACTTACCACGTGGACAGTCGACTAATGAAGAGAAGACGGTCGATTGTAAATCCAACAGGCGACTGTAAATACTTCTAGAGGTGACTGGCTGCAATATAGGTAAGCTGAGAAAATCTCAGAAAATACTGGGAAGACATGACATGCGACTGATGTGGAACACACAAGCGAATATAAAACATGTAAGGCATCAATGAGCCGGAACATATGGTTTGACAAAGTGGTCAAAGAGTTTGACACTTCATCAGTAATGATTATGAACTGTCTCAATGACCAGTAAAACTTATTATGGATTATTCTCGTATGGTACGATGAGCTGGTTGAGATCCGGACAAGACATTATGGATTCTAAGATACCAAGGAAATTATTTGGATGAGATTCAAATGTGTGGTCTAAAATGAACATAGCAACCCCTTAAGTCTATAAAGTAGACGTTTTAGCAGATCCACTCACGAAGGCTCTAGTACATAAAGTCTAGAAAGACTTGTGTATAAATGCGGTATGAGATACCGGGATAAATGGGCCTGAATGCAAGTGGGAGATGTTGAGAGATGGATATGCCCTCAAGGCAAATTCATCCTTGTATATGTATACAGACATCTTGTTCAAAATAACAGTAAGCTGTTTGGTAAGAATTTACCTAACTTTAGTAATAATGTAGACTTCATTAGAACTTAGGTAAAGTCCTAAGACTTAATGCAAGGTCAAATATGTATCAAGCTGTAGATCTCGATCATGGAGAAGTATTTGACCGATTGTAGCATAGGTCTGAAAATGTTCGTGGTCATAAATGTTTCGAGAAAAGGATATCGAAACATCGGATATACCATTATGTCTTTGTCTTCACCATAGAGTGGTGATGATGATCTCATGATCGTTTGACTTGGCAAAGTCGAAGACGAGACACATGTGCTCATTGTAGAATGAGTTCACTAAACGACCCAACTAGAGTTATAATATGGTTATGATTAATCAATCTGTCAATGATAACTCTTAGTGATGATAGGTAAGTTGGTCTTTTGACTTGAGGTCATAGTACGAACCCTGTGCATGAACGGTATCACTTAAATCACTGATCTAGCCTCGGGAAAGCACTGTTGAAAGATTTTTGGTTAGGTGACATTTGAAGCGTGCGAGGAGAGTAATGACCAAGATATGATTCGTCTCTCCCGGTCAATGGGAGTTAGTGTCGCGGTGTTAGTTCGATCTTTTAGTGAAAACTCTGGCCAGAGCATGTTGGAAGAAGTCCAACATTATTTAACTAAAAATCGATGGAGACTAACTAAGTTCGAGCTGGTAGGATTGACAGTTGACCATACCTGTTCGGTCCCTGGGTTTACACCACCGGGCATGAATCACCGCAAGTGCACAGTGCGCTATAGTATAGAAAGATTATCGAACTCAGGGAGGCGATCGTTTAACGCTTAGCTTTATATGGAAGGAGGAGGTATGTGGTTGGGGGTTGTCATGAGAGATTGATTGGTTGATTGTGGAAATCGAGAGTTAACTAGAAATTAAACGTCTAAGGCTTTCGGAATTCCCTGCTAGGCCCTTTGATCACGGATGCCAGGCCAAATGACCCTACAAGAGTGGCACATCCGTAGATGAGAACGAGTATTTAACTTTCGTTGTTCCTACTCATCTAACACATTCCTATGCGAAACCGTGCTCTCGCAGTCGGCTTCACACGGGAATACGTGCATTAAGATTGACACTTGGTCCCACCTCGCAGATTCGCATCCACTTTCATGATCTATGGGTGCGACGCTATCCTATGGTTGGTTCTAGCATTCAGCGTGCTCTCGCAGTCACCGACTAGCGGATTGGGGATTAGCGGTCGTCCCAGCTCTGGCGTCACTCTTGTAATCACAAGTCCCAGAGAACGGTCGCTAAGCCTAAATCGAATTCGTGGGGATTCTCCCCATGATACAGAGCCGCCTTCGCGATACCCCGATCCTAAGGCCAATCCCCTAAAACCCTTGTTCAAACCTCCATAAGGCAACCCTAGATTGATTCAACGGGGGTCTAACCTAACATTTGATCCCTAGGATCCTAGGGATCGTCCCTAAGCCCTTGGTATACACTACTCTAGCATGGCAAAAGCTCTAAATACAATAGCAATAGAGTTAGGCATATCCAACCGATCAAATTGCATGAAATTAATTTCAATAGAGAGAGTAAGAGCAATGAGAGCAATGATAAGGAAATCAAGAAAATCCAACCACAAACAAAGATTTAGATTGCAAAAGAGTTTACCAAATGAGAGCTCCCAAAATAGCTCTAAGGGTTTTGCTACAGAAAATTAACGCTTAACCTACTCTAAAAATCGTTCACTATGTATACAAAATAGTTTGGGTTCGGGTTTTACAAGAAAACCAAACCAAAACCCATTATTTTAAGTCAAATTGAAGTCTGCCGACCTACCGCTCGGTCGAGCGCAGTGCTCGCTCAGCCAAGCGGTGCCTTGTGTACGGATCCGCTTGGCGCTCGAGAAGGGGCCGCTCGAGCGAGCGAGTTGAGTCGCTCGCCCAAGCGTTATGTTGCTCGGTCGAGCGAATTAAGCTTCAGGATTTCCAGAGCCCAAGTCCTTTGATTGATGGGCTACTCTGATGGCTAGCTCGGGCGAGCGGGCTGGTCGCTCGGCCGAGCGAGCTTGTCGCTCGGCCGAGCACCCCGAAGGAGGACTTGATGCTTCTCGGCGTGTCACAGCTCGGCCGAGTGCATCATACGCTCGGACGAGCGATCTGGCATGAATCCCCAAATCTTCTTATCTCCTCTTCTCTCCACTCTCATCTATTCTTCTACTCCTCTCCCTCGCTTCTTTGGCCTCCTTGGGTCGTCGTGACAAGGCGAAGCGAGCTTTGGCGTCGATGTTGTGTCCAGAACCCCATATCGCTCCAAATCGTGCCGAATTTCCTGAAAACACATAAAACATTGAAAGGATCAAGAATATCGAGAAAAGCATGATATAATACCAAAATATGGATTCGGACGATCGAGACGACATGGAAATGCATGGTAAAAACATGGAAAATATAGACACAACAATACCCTAGGCTTGACTAAGCGGCATAGTTTTGACGAAAAGACTATAACTGCGGTATTCATCACGGACACAATCAGGGTGGTCTCGACAATACTCATGTCAATGAGTTAACCACATAAGTATGATACCAAAATAGGGACGGCAACTGCTGCTCGTGGTCTCTGCTGTCTGGGGTTTCGAGCCCCACATGTAGTAGGATTAGCCTGTAGGGTCTCACACAGAGTGAGACCTTCGTCAAGTAATAGGTAGAAATAGGGAGAATATGCATTTGATGCAAGGGATGGAAAACTGCAAAGAGTTTGCAGTTAGCTTCTGCATTTAGGATAAATGATCCTGAGTGCAAGTGTGAGATGTTGGGGGATGATACCCTCAGTTCATTTGTATTTGATGCAAATGATTTTTTATTAAAGATGTGGGTTATTGCATATGATGCAAAAGATAATAAAATAAATTGTAAATAGTTTGCAAATATATTTGATAATAAATGCATAGAAATGGAAGAGGATTTTCCTGTGAAAGTCACAGTGAAAACCGCGCTCAAATCGGAATCCAAACAGACCCAATAAATCTATTTAAAAAGTGTTTTGAATAGAGAAACAAAAGGGGCCAAAAGTTTTTTTATTAAAAGGCTATTTTAAAAAGGGCTGTTTTTTAAAATAAAATTTTAATTTAAAAATAATAGGAGGGGCCGTATATTTGCGCCTGGGCAAAATGCCCAGGCGCTGGGCATTTGCCCAGGAAGCAAGGGGCCCAGGCCCAGGCCCGCATGTGCCCAAGGCGGGTGCCTGTGCGCCCGCATGACCAGGCGGGCCCCGGCCTAACGAAGACAGGCTGGCGCCTGCAGGCGCCTGCAGAATTTGACGTGTGTGGGCCCCAATGTGGGGCCCACAGATAGGGTTTTTTGAAACCCTTGTGGTGGCTGCGTTTTTCCGGCCAAACGCGTGGTTTTGGATCATTTTGAGAAAACGTTTGAAGGGTCAAACGAAGTCGGATTGGATCACCGTTGATTTCTATGCGTTCACCGTTCAGTGCTCTTCGATTTGATAAGTTGTATCAATTACGAAGCTCAACGGTGAGTGAGGAACAATTCGCTAAAGTTTGGCAGTTGTGAAAGGCAAACTTTAATTAATTTTTCCTCCAAATTTTTTAGTCCCACATCGGATATGGAGTAAAGGGGAGGGGTCAGCTACCTATATAAATAGGGGCCTACCTCCTCCTCAAACCCCGTCTCAAGCTCCATATCTGAGTAGCTCCATTAAACATGAGCAAGCCCGGATCTGAGCTTAAATTAAAGATTCTCTTTCTCCCTAAATTTCTTCATTGCTCCTGTTCGGGTTTTAGCAAAGCTACGAAGGAGCTTGGATCGGATCCGGAGTCTTGACAAAGTGTCACGCCCCGCTTCCCAAAACGTGGAGGCGAAGCGTGAGAAGGTCCGCTCAGACTTGAAGCTACAAAGCTACAAGTCCGATAAGCGTCAATAAACAATAATAGCAGGTCCTTGCAATTGCAATACGAAACAAAGATAATAAAAGGAGAGGAGACAAAATTTAAATCTCAGAATATCCATAATAATAAATTTCAACATCGCAGAAAAGACACCAGGCTAAAATAAAAGAGTCTAAAAGAGGCCCCAGCATGGCCAACAAAAGTACAAAGTACGAAAACAAAGTAATGGTGCAAGCACCGACAACTAACAGCAACCTAAAACAAAAACAACTCAACAGTCACTAAGACTGGTCTCCGGTGTCCTCGAACTCCTCGACGAACGTAGGCTCAGGCTCAGCGTCAGCAAACACCTCGTCCTCAACAACTGTCTCTGGCTCAGGGTCTAACATGTGACACCTAAAAGAGCAAGGGGCACATGTCAGCAAGTCTAAAAGACTTGTGCAAGGAAACTGAAAGTACAAGTAAAAGCAACCTAGCAGTTCTGGCATGATGCAATGACATGGCAGTTAAAGTACTAGTGCAACAAGTAAAGTAAAGCAAGTACAAGAGGACAACTAGCATGGCATGGCAAGAGTAGTAAACTACTAACAATCTCAAGTCACTTTTCAAGTCGTGCACAGAGTTCACGCCTTACAGCTGAAGAGGCTGTACGGGCACACTTCTACGCTGAGTGGTCGCTCAACCCTACACCTCCACGTGTATCGAGCCAGGGCCTTACCCCCGAACGGGAATGCTCGCTTCTGGACCACGAGCCAGGAAGTGTTTTTCATGTTGGCATAGGGGTGCACCTAGCCCAGGACAAGCAAGTACAAGTATGTAGCGTGTGCTACAAATGCGACATTCAATGCATGGATGACATGACATGGCAAGTAGTAAAGCGTACAGGTAAGAAAAGTAAACATGACAGTTTAGTATGCATGATCAACAAGTTTAAAGAGTTGGATCTAGCTTCGTTGTCAAGCTAGATCAATTTAGGTGACGGATCTAGTTTCGTTGTCAAACTAGATCAAGTAGGCGTCTAGCCAGCTATCATTTCACTGACTAGTCTCTTTTACGCTAAAAGTAAGGAAGTGGCCTAAAAACATGGCCCTACATAAGAGTTGGCAAGTTTCACTTGCCTGCAATTATCACGTCTGAGTAACACCGTCCAACGAGTCCAAAATCACAAAATCCTACGTGCACAAGTCCACCGGCCTACAACCGTTTTATTAATCTTGATTAGTGAATTCTAAAACATTTAAAATACTTTAAAAATACTGATTTTAGTCTTGATTAGCATGCATTGGGTTGGGGATCCTAGGGGTGCAAAGCGTTACCTCAACACGACGCGAAAGCTACACTGGCGTCGGGTAGCGACGCCAGGGGTTGGAATAAAAGATCGCGCTCCAAGTCCAGATTCCAATATAGATTCCTCGCTGGAAAGTTCAGAGCAATCAACCGGAGCAACGATTCCAGATTCCAAAGCTAGCACGTGCGACGACGGGCTACGACGTGTCGCAACGTCGTACGCGGCAATTCCTCGAAGAGCAAGCACCTAGGTGGGGCCCACAGTAGTCCTAGGGACCTATGGGGGACCCACAATACCTCTGGAGAACTTGGGGGGCCCACGGTGGCAAGTGGTGCGACGGGTGCGGGGTTGCGACGAATGGCTCTCGGTCGTACAGCCTCGGTGCGGGGACTTGGCTCGGTCAGACACAGGGGAACGGCTGTGCAGCGGTGCGGGTCGGTCGCAGCTGCGGGGTGCGGGGCTTCCTCTCGGTCGGTGCGGAGGAGGGTCTCGGTCGGGCGCTGCGGATGCGGGGGTTGCAACGTTGCAACGTTGCAACGATGCGGAGAGCGGTCGGTGCGGGCGAGGCCTTCGGTCGGGCACGGTGCGGAGCGGGGCGACAGGGCGGGCGGCTGTGCGGAGCGGGATGCGGGCATAGCTCTCGGTCTGACCGAGAGCTTCTCTCGGTCGGAGCGGCCTTGGTGCGGGGTTGCGATGCAGCGGCTGCAGCGGGGTGCGGGCGAGGGCTTGGTGCGGGCGCTGCTTCGGTCGGAGCGGGGGAAAATGGCCTGTTTTCCTCGGTCGTGCGGAAGAAGTTCGTCGCAACGTTGCGACGATTCGTCGCAACGTCAAATTTGGGTTTTGGAAGCGGCTAGGGTTATTTTCTTGCGAAAATAGGTCTTCCTAAAGGTTGTTTATATAGTGTAGATGGGTTGACTAGGTCTAGGGCTAATCCTAATGGGATTAGAAGTTTAAAATAATTTAAAATTCAAAACTCACCAACTCCAACTCACCCAAGGCTTAGGTGGGGCCCAAATGAGCTGGAAATTGGCTCAAAAATTCTTTAAAACGTTTTAAACTCAAATAAATTTTCTTTGGCCGAAATTAATTTAAAACGTAATTATTAAAAATATTTTAAACCTTGCTAAAAATATAAAAGTGATCAAATAAACTCCAAAAAATATAAAATAAATATTGGGGTGATCGTGATGACGAAAGGAAGCTAACTAAGAAGACGGCTCTCAATTTCGACGTCAGACGACGAAACTAAAAATAGAAACGTCTCCTGTCAAAAGTGAAAATCGCAACGTCTCATCGAATAAGATTAAATTGTGGGAAAACGACTCGAGAAACATCGTTCCAAATTAGTGCCACTATTTAATACTCTCAGAGACGTTCACAACGGAATATCACACAAAAGTGTTCACAAACAAATAAAGTCTAAAATAAACACGTGCACGGCCAAAAGCACGTGCACGAACAAGGTACAACGAAAAGTGGTCGTTACATCCACCCCACCTTAGAAATGATTCCGTCCTCGGAATCAACATCAAGCACTGCTCGGGAAAAGGTGCGGGAAGCGCTCTCTCATCTCATCTTCACGCTCCCAGGTGGACTCACCAGGGGAACCGTGACGCCACTGCACTCGAACCAAGTCGACGGTCTTATTTCTCAGCTGCTTCTGTCGACGATCCAGAATCTCAACGGGCTGCTGATCATAAGACAGATCCGGACGAACCGTAATCTCCGAGAAATCCACAGCATGTGATGGATCACTAACGTATCGACGTAATTGAGATACGTGAAATACGTCGTGAACTCCCACCAGCGACGGTGGCAACGCCAAGCGATAAGCCACAGCTCCAACTCTCTCCAGAACATCTAACGGTCCAATGAACCTCGGGCTCAGCTTGCCTCTCTTCCCAAATCGAATAACTCCGCGATTCGGAGAAATCTTCAGAAAGACATGGTCGCCAGGCTGAAACTCCAAGGGCCTCCGTTTAGCATCAGCCCAATGCTTGAAACGGTCCTGCACAATCCTCAGCTTCTCCCGGATGTTCCTCACAACATCCACGGCCTCCACGATCATCTCCGGTCCTAACAGCTCCCGATCTCCAATGTCATCCCAGCTCAATGGCGATCGACATTTCTTCCCATATAGCGCGGCGAAAGGCGCCATTCCAATACTCGCCTGGTAGCTGTTATTGTAGGCAAACTCAACGTGATGGAGATGATCCTCCCAAGATCCCTTAAAGTCCAACATGCACGCTCTCAGCATGTCCTCCAAAATCTGAATCGTCCTCTCGGACTGGCCATCCGTCTGCGGGTGGTACGCCGTGCTGAAACTCAGACTCGTACCCAAGCTCTTCTGCAGACTCTGCCAAAACTGAGATGTGAATCTCGTGTCTCTGTCTGACACTATACTCACAGGGACTCCGTGAAGTCGTACGATCTCCTGCACGATTCACGTTACATCACTATCTAAACTAGGAAAAGGAAATAGAAACGGAGAGTAAAAGAATTTACCTCCATATATCTCCATGCTAGCGTCTCAGTAGGCTGTCCTACTCGGAAGGGAATAAAGTGCGCAGATTTGGTCAATCGGTCTACGATCACCCAAATCGCGTCATTCTGCTTCGGACTCCGAGGTAGTCCAGTCACGAAATCCATAGTGATGTGCTGCCACTTCCACTCCGGAATCGGAAGCGGTTGCAGCAACCCTGTCGTACGCTGATGCTTCGCCTTTACTTGTTGGCAAACCAAACACTTGGCTACACTCCGAGCCACACTCCTCTTCATACCATGCCACCAAAAGTTCAGGCGAAGATCCTTGTACATCTTGGTCCCACCAGGATGCACAGAATACAGCGAACTGTGTGCCTCCACCAATAATTCCTCTCTGATATCTCCAGCTGGCACACACAAACTGACTCCAAATCTCAACGAACCATCCTCGTGAATCAAGAAGTCAGTCCGCAGACCAGCTTCCACCTGCTCTCAAATCTTTACCAGCTTAGCATCTCCAGCCTGCCCAGCCTTGATCCTATCCACGATCGTCGACTGTATCTGCATGCTCATCAACGAAGAAGTCTCTCCAGGAAGAATAATCTCGATACCAGTCTCGCAAAAATCCTGCTGCAATCTCCACTGCGAGGTCAACATCATCACCGCTGGAAGTCTGCTCAGCGCATCCGGAACCACATTCACCTTGCCAGGGTGATACTGCAAGTCAATCTCATAGTCTGCCATGAGCTCCAACCATCGACGCTGTCGCATGTTGAGCTCCTTCTGCGTAAAGATATACTTCAAGCTTTTGTGATCAGTGAAGATCTTCACCTTCTCACTCAGCAGGAAGTGCCTCCAAATCTTCAGCGCAAACACGACTGCAGCCAACTCCAAATCATGTGTCGGGTAATTCTTCTCATGAGCCTTCAGCTGACGAGAAGCATACGCAACCACATGCCCATGCTGATGCAACACACATCCAAGACCTTTGCCAGAAGCATCGCAAAAGATCTCGAATCCTCCACTCCTATTAGGCACAGCAAGTACAGGGGCAGTCGTCAATCTCTCCTTCAGAACATCAAAAGCCTTCCCGCAATCATCAGACCAAACATATGGCACATCCTTCCGCGTCAGTCTGGTCATCGGCTCAGTAATCCGGGAAAAGTCCTTAATGAAACGTCGGTAATAGCCTGCAAGCCCAAGGAAACTCCGAATCTCAGACGCTGACTGCGGAACCGGCCACTCTCTGATAGCCACAATCTTCTCGGGGTCCACAGAAATTCCATCACCAGACACCACATGCCCGAGAAAAGCAACTCTATCCAGCCAGAACTCGCACTTGGAATACTTAGCATACAAATGATGCTTCCTCAAGATCTCCAACACTGTCCTCAAGTGCGACGCATGCTCTTCCTCCGACTTTGAATAGATCAGAATATCGTCGATGAAGATGACGTCGAACTTGTCTAGAAAGTCGTAGAAGACCAGATTCATCAGGTTCATAAAGACTGCGGGCGCATTGGTCACACCAAATGGCATGACCACGAACTCGTAGTGACCATACTTCGTCCTGAACGCTGTCTTCGGGATGTCCTCCTTCTTTACCTTAAGCTGATGGTAACCACTCCTCAAATCCAATTTAGAGAACACCCTCGAACCTCCGAGCCGATCAAAGATGTCATCTATACGAGGCAAGGGATATTTATTCTTGATAGTCACAGCATTCAGCTCCTGGTAATCCACACACATGCGACGCGAACCATCCTTCTTCTTCACCAGCAACACCGGTGCTCCCCACGGAGACACACTAGGATTGATGTAGCCCTTCTGTAGAAGCTCGTCCAGCTGCCTACGCAACTCCTCCAATTCTGCTGGTGCCATACGATACGGCGCCTTCAAAATAGGCTGCGCTCCCGGAACAAGGTCGATCGAAAACTCGAGAGCTCGATCGGGTGGCAGTCCAGACATCTCCTCGGGGAAGACGTCGTCGAACTCACGTACCACAGCTGGTCTACTCTGCTCCATCTGCATAGCAACGATCTCCACCGGTCTGGCCCGAAACCTAACAGGACCAAGCGAGCTGCTACCTCGACTGAACTCAAACACCGGATGTCCTGGGATCTCGAACACCACCTTCTTCCTCCGACAATCGATCGTAGCATAGAAACTCGCTAGCCAATCCATTCCAAGCACTGCATCGTAGTTGATGATGTCGTGGACAATAAAATCAGCGTAAAGCTCATGTTCACAACCCACCAAAGGGCAAGAATTGCACCCACGATGCACCGAGATTACGCCATTTCCTGTAACGATGTTCCAACTCTTGGGAAGAGGGGAGGTCGTCAAGGAATGCTTCTCCACGAAGCTCCGGGATATAATGCACATCGATGCACCAGAGTCAAAGAGGACTCGTGCAGGAAACGTGCAAACCAAAATCACACCTAACAAACAGACTAACAATCAAACCTATTCTAACAAACAATCATATGCAAGCAACAAACATAATCTAACAATCAAAACTAACTAAGGAAAGAACAACTAGACAGAGGGTTACCTGCGATAACCTCATCCACAGCCTCGCTCTCCACTGCAGTCATCAAGTAAGCCTGCCTCCTTGGCTGAACAGCCTGCTGATACGCCTGCTTCTGCGGAAGAAGAGGCGCTCCACGTCCAGCAGGTACAGGTGCTTGCTGCTGCAAGGGCTGGGCTGCAACTGGTCCCCTCTGTGGCTGTGCTCCAGCAGGTCCTCTCCTCAACTGGTTCGCATGCTGACAGTCCTTCGCTACATGAGTAGCGTCTCCATAGACCAGGCACTGTCCCAGAAATATCCTGCACTGCTCCTTGATGTGTCCAGTTTTGCCACAGAAATGGCAAGTCTTCACAGTAGGCCCACCTGGCCTCTTGAACTGCACTGGCTGGGTAGGCTTAAACCCAGGCCTAGCCACTCCTCTGGCCTGCTCCATAGGCCTCTTCCCAGCTCCAGATCTCTGTCCTCTCTTCTGCCTTGCAATCAACTCCTGTCTCCGAGCGGATACCAGCAACTTCTGATATGACTCCATATCTGTCGTAGACATCAGGCTCTGCAAGTCTAGGGAAAGGCCCTGCAGAAACCTCTGAGCCTTCTCCTCAGCATCCTCCACCATCTTCAGTGCGAAGCGACTCAATCTAGTGAACTCCTGGTGGTACTGGTCCACCGTCAGATTTCCCTGCTTCAGCTCAATGAATCGCTGCAACATCTCCCTCCTGGCAGCCTTCGGAAAGTACTCCTCATCGAACCTGGACTTAAAAGTAGCCCAAGGTATCGGCGTCGTCAACAGCTCCTCCTCTGCATCCCACCAGTTACGGGCATTATCCTTGAGCTGCTTCTTCGCCAAATCAATCCATCCAGCCGGGTTGACCTTCGACATCTTCAGATTATCCTCGGTATTCCTGATCCACTCCTCAGCAGCCAACGGTCCTTCAGATCCATCAAAGTAAGTCGGGCCCAGCTCCCGAAACTGCTTCGCTCCTGGCTCGAAGCGAGTGGCACTCTGGGTATTCTGGAGCATGCCCTGCTGCACCTGCATCATCCTCATGATCTCAGCATTGGTGGGCTCTCTATCCGGCTCCTCAGCACGATTGGGCCCACTACCAGATCGGGTCTGTCGTCGTCCGGCCATCTAATGACATAGAAAACGAACAAACAAATTAGACTCAAAGCTTAATGACTTGGATGTTGCAATTTATTTAATGGACATTCCGTTATTATCGTTGTTCCGTTAATTCGCATTTGCAAGAGGGACCTGCATGGGCCACCAACAAAACCTGTCACGTCCCGCTTCCCAAAACGTGGAGGCGAAGCGTGAGAAGGTCCGCTCAGACTTGAAGCTACAAAGCTGTAAGTCCGATAAGCGTCAATAAACAATAATAGCAGGTCCTTGCAATTGCAATACGAAACAAAGATAATAAAAGGAGAGGAGACAAAATTTAAATCTCAGAATATCCATAATAATAAATTTCAACATCGCAGAAAAGCCACCAGGCTAAAATAAAAGAGTCTAAAAAAGGCCCCAGCATGGCCAACAAAAGTACAAAGTACGAAAACAAAGTAATGGTGCAAGCACCGACAACTAACAGCAACCTAAAACAAAAACAACTCAACAGTCACTAGGTCTCCGGTGTCCTCGAACTCCTCGACGAACGTAGGCTCAGGCTCAGCGTCAGCAAACACCTCGTCCTCAACAACTGTCTCTGGCTCAGGGTCTAACATGTGACACCCAAAAGAGCAAGGGGCACATGTCAGCAAGTCTAAAAGACTTGTGCAAGGAAAATGAAAGTACAAGTAAAAGCAACCTAGTAGTTCTAGCATGATGCAATGACATGGCAGTTAAAGTACGAGTGCAACAAGTAAAGTAAAGCAAGTACAAGAGGACAACTAGCATGGCATGGCAAGAGTAGTAAACTACTAACAATCTCAAGTCACTTTTCAAGTCGTGCACAGAGTTCACGCCTTACAGCTGAAGAGGCTGTACGGGCACACTTCTACGCTGAGTGGTCGCTCAACCCTACACCTCCACGTGTACCGAGCCAGGGCCTTACCCCCGAACGGGAATGCTCGCTTCTGGACCACGAGCCAGGAAGTGTTTTTCATGTTGGCATAGGGGTGCACCTAGCCCGGGACAAGCAAGTACAAGTATGTAGCGTGTGCTACGAATGCGACATTCAATGCATGGATGACATGACATGGCAAGTAGTAAAGCGTACAGGTAAGAAAAGTAAACATGACAGTTTAGTATGCATGATCAACAAGTTTAAAGAGTTGGATCTAGCTTCGTTGTCAAGCTAGATCAATTTAGGTGACGGATCTAGTTTCGTTGTCAAACTAGATCAAGTAGGCGTCTAGCCAGCTATCATTTCACTGACTAGTCTCTTTTACGCTAAAAGCAAGGAAGTGGCCTAAAAACATGGCCCTACACAAGAGTTGGCAAGTTTCACTTGCCTGCAATTATCACGTCTGAGTAACACCGTCCAACGAGTCCAAAATCACAAAATCCTACGTGCACAAGTCCACCGGCCTACAACCGTTTTATTAATCTTGATTAATGAATTCTAAAACATTTAAAATACTTTAAAAATACTGATTTTAGTCTTGATTAGCATGCATTGGGTTGGGGATCCTAGGGGTGCAAAGCGTTACCTCAACACGACGCGAAAGCTACACTGGCGTCGGGTAGCGACGCCAGGGGTTGGAATAAAAGATCGCGCTCCAAGTCCAGATTCCAATATAGATTCCTCGCTGGAAAGTTCAGAGCAATCAACCGGAGCAACGATTCCAGATTCCAAAGCTAGCACGTGCGACGACGGGCTACGATGTGTCGCAACGTCGTACGCGGCAATTCCTCGAAGAGCAAGCACCTAGGTGGGGCCCACAGTAGTCCTAGGGACCTATGGGGGACCCACAATACCTCTGAAGAACTTGGGGGGCCCACGGTGGCAAGTGGTGCGACGGGTGCGGGGTTGCGACGAATGGCTCTCGGTCGTACAGCCTCGGTGCGGGGACTTGGCTCGGTCAGACACAGGGGAACGGCTGTGCAGCGGTGCGGGTCGGTCGCAGCTGCGGGGTGCGGGGCTTCCTCTCGGTCGGTGCGGAGGAGGGTCTCGGTCGGGCGCTGCGGATGCGGGGGTTGCAACGTTGCAATGTTGCAACGATGCGGAGAGCGGTCGGTGCGGGCGAGGCCTTCGGTCGGGCACGGTGCGGAGCGGGGCGACAGGGCGGGCGGCTGTGCGGAGCGGGATGCGGGCGTAGCTCTCGGTCTGAGCTTCTCTCGGTCAGAGCGGCCTTGGTGCGGGGTTGCGATGCATCGGCTGCATCGGGGTGCGGTCGAGGGCTTGGTGCGGGCGCTGCTTCGGTCGGAGCGGGGGAAAATGGCATGTTTTCCTCGGTCGTGCGGAAGAAGTTCGTCGCAACGTTGCGACGATTCATCGCAACGTCAAATTTGGGTTTTGGAAGCGGCTAGGGTTATTTTCTTGCGAAAATAGGTCTTCCTAAAGGTTGTTTATATAGTGTAGATGGGTTGACTAGGTCTAGGGCTAATCCTAATGGGATTAGAAGTTTAAAATAATTTAAAATTCAAAACTCACCAACTCCAACTCACCCAAGGCTTAGGTGGGGCCCAAATGAGCTGAAAATTGGCTCAAAAATTCTTTAAAACGTTTTAAACTCAAATAAATTTTCTTTGGCCGAAATTAATTTAAAACGTAATTATTAAAAATATTTTAAACCTTGCTAAAAATATAAAAGTGGTCAAATAAACTCCAAAAAATATAAAATAAATATTGGGGTGATCGTGATGACGAAAGGAAGCTAACTAAGAAGACGGCTCTCAATTTCGACGTCGGACGACGAAACTAAAAATAGAAACGTCTCCCGTCAAAAGTGAAAATCGCAACGTCTCATCGAATAAGATTAAATTGTGGGAAAACGACTCGAGAAACATCGTTCCAAATTAGTGCCACTATTTAATACTCTCAGAGACGTTCACAACGGCATATCACACAAAAGTGTTCACAAACAAATAAAGTCTAAAATAAACACGTGCACGGCCAAAAGCACGTGCACGAACAAGGTACAACGAAAAGTGGTCGTTACACAAAGGATCCACTCAAGGTAAAATTTTCTTCGGCGCGTGGTTGGCTCGGCGACAAGTGTGTTACTCGCCTCGGGACACGGTGCGGCTCGGGAAGCTGTTCGGCTCGGGAGAAGCGGCGCGAGGGCCAAAGAAGTGTTGCTAAAAACGACGCTTCGTATTCTGCGGAAACGAAGTGAAATGTATGTAATTTAAATTATTAGCATGCGTTTATAATTGTAAATAGGTTGATAGATCTATACTTAGGGGTTGTTTGGACCCAACCCCGGGACAATAGAGATCTTGGCGAGGGTTTGTTCCCTTTAGGGCTAGACTTAAAATTCTTTAAAGTTGAATTTTCCGCTGCTGTTTTGATAACTTTGTCTTGCCGACTTAGGCCGGACGTCGTATTTATGGCCATAAGGACCCAGAAATCCCAACGGAGAATCCCATCTAGAAAGTGCTCTACAGTGCATAAATAGGGTCTCAACAGCGAAAAACCCCAACTTTCAAGCACATTTACAAAGTATGGAACACGCCCAAAAAAAATTCACATCCTTGTGGGCCTAGGTGTCGGTTGAGGTTTATTTATTTTGATACATCAGAAAGCAGCGCCGGTAGAAGTTTAATATCTACCAACAGCATTAAAAAGGGAATTGCTATACGCACATACCATTTGACTCCGGTGCACAACCACTATTTACAAGCTTGTCATTCAAAATTTAAACCTAATTTACCCTCGTCGCCTCCCACGCCACTGCCCCCCGCCCCGCCGACAAGTTTTTAGGGGTTGGAATTGGCGACAGGGGCGGGGGAGGTCGGAGGACGGGCCGGAGTTGGCAGTGGACGAGGTGGGGAAGATGAAGATGTGCGGCAAAGGGGTGCGGCAAAGGCGGAGGGGCTGGGGACAGAGGGGCTGGGGAGGTCTGCGGATGGGGCAACGGATGGGGAGGGGGCGGCGGATGGTGCTCGGGAAGGTGAAGAGGGGCGACGGGGGCCGGGGGGCTGGTTGGTCGGAGGATTGGCTGGGGAGGTCGGCGGATGGGTCGGATAAGGGGAAGGGGGCGGCTAAGGGGGCTGGGAAAGATGAAGAGGGGCGGCGGAGTGGCTGAGAGGTCGGAATAGGCGGTCGTGTGCATAGCGATAGCGGTTGTGCATGCTGAGCAAAACCGCCGACGGTCGTGTATTTTTATTTTCCACGCACAATCAAGATTATTTTTGTCATTTTCAAACAGTTGTGTACCGTGAGCTGAGTGGCAAATTTGTAAATAGACGGAATCTCTATTGTGCTCGGGAGTTAAAAATTAAAAGATATGTGCGCGTAGCAATTCCTTTCAAAAAAATCTCAAGAGTCTAGAGAACCGACGGCAAAATTGTTTTTCTAAAAAAGAAGCAAAACTCCTGTCTTTAAAAAAAATTGCAAAATGGAAATTCCTCGCGAGCGAATGATCTTCGGGCTTGTGCTGCTACTGTTCACGGGCTTGGCGGATGCGTGGACCGGCGAGATCCATGGGAGAGTCGTGTGCGATGTGTGCGGGGATTCGGCGATCGGACCTGAAGATCACGCATTAGAAGGTGACTAATCAATCTTTCTTTTTCAAATGTTTGATTTTTATTTATTTTTTCCGAAAAAAGAATAATTTGTGCTTTGCATCTATTATATGTTGGTGATGAGTAATTAACTGAGCTTGTGTGCACTTTTTTTTATTTTTATACTGATGATTGATCTTTATATATATATTTTTTAAAAGCTTGATGATTTTTTGCTTAAGTTGTTTTTGTATTTTGATATTGGTAAATATATAGTGGAAAACACCAGTCTAAGGTTGCGTATTTATTGAATGCTTGATGGGTTTTAGTTTAGCCCTAAATTCTTCCTAATTTCTAGCGGTTGGTGAATTTTTTAAAAACCTCTCGAAAGTGTTGTTTTTATTTGGGTCCTCAATTGGTTTGGAACACGTTCACTTGTAAATGATACTACTAGGTACTTTGGAATTTATGAAGCAATTGGTCATGGAATTACGAATCCAATTCATGTTTTTTTTGTTTATTCACTGTTTGTAATCGAGATGTTTGATTCCATCGCTTTGGACTTTTGATGTTACAGTGGCCATGGTGGAATCACAACCTATTCTATTTAGCTATTGGTAAACGCAACCTATTTGAGAAGATTTTGGAATTGGAACTTACATGTTTTTAAATGAAATTCAATTCAACATCAAAGCTTTTATTGTAACCAATGAGTGTAATTGGCAATCCATGACAAACCAATGAAATAGCTTCCTTCCTCCCTAATCTTTTGAAAGCAATGTTTGAAAACTCAATATCGGTATCGACCAGTGGTCTTAGTATCAGTATCAGAAGTTTCGGACGATACACATTGGATGCATTGGATTTTAGATATCACATACTTTAAAAAATATTAAGATAATAAAAAACAAAAAATAACTCTAAGGCAGTTAAATTTATTTCACAAATTCTTTAGCCAATTTAGTTTACAAAGTGTATGAACATGGCTTGATTTTGGTGAATTCATATAGAGTGGACAAAGTTATCGCTTTGAAAGTTGTAAGCAAATTGGAATGGGTGGTTCTATGGCTAAATTTTACACAACTACCTTAACGTGCAACAAATATTAAAAAACTATATTAAACTTTGGGAAAAAAATAAAAACTACATGAAACTTTCAAAGTTTCACAAAACTATCTCATGATGTTGATGGAAAATAAAGAAAGATCAAAATACCCTTTTTGAATAAGTTCCAAAAAATTACCATGAATTTTTGGATATGTTTTAAAATAAAACCATATTTTTAATAAAAATATATACAAAACTGCCATATGTTTTTTACAATATAGGTTCTTAAATTTGCCATTTCGCACTTTCTTCTCCAATTTTTTTTGGCTTATTTTGGTTCTTCTTTGAAGCTATTTTATATATGGCTTCATAGTTTCTTGCATTTATATATTATATTGTTATTACTTTCTCATTATTTCAAGATTTTCTCTTCAACTTTTCTTTTTTGATGATTTAATTTTTCTCTCCCTATGTCTTTTTCTTTTTAGCTTATTTACTTCTCTTCTTTTTGGTTTGCTCTTTATTTTAAACCTTTTTGTTCTTCTTTTCTTTAGTTTGTTCTCATTGCTCATTCACCCAACAAAGATTTATATAATTGATTATTTATGTGTTATATAAATATAAAAACTACTAAAAATCAAGCATAGAATGGAGGCTTCTACATCCATTTTTATTATCGATAACAATACGATGGACTCTTAAAAATAATAACAATATGAGAGATTGCTTTAAAAAGTTGCAGTTTTTTCTTCTGCCTGTGCCTCGACGTGACATGAGCGTGAAAGAGGTTCAAAATCAGTTTTCTTTTTATAAGGGCTAAAAACTTGAAATCGAAATTGTCAAAAATAAATACAAAATTCATCTTGCATAATGTTTACATAATTTTTATTGGAAAAAGAGTAAAATAATCTTTCAATTTCATGCGACTGCTCAAGATCCTAATCCCATCACTTTGATGCCACCACCATTTGGATTATAAAATCTCTTATTGTTGCTCTACTTCTAAAATGTACGGAATTTTAATCCACTGCAGCCAACAACGCCCCTCAACACTGGAAACAAAATACAATTATGGGTCAAATACAAGTTGAGATATTGATGAAATCTATAAATACCCAAAAGTTTACGATATATCATATATGAGTTGAATATGGTGTATTAATCCATCGAATCTTTTAGTTAATCATGAACTTTGATGCAACAGGGTTTTATTTTTAGCATTATCTATGTTACCATAATCAATTGTTTCGCATGCTATTCATGAACGATTCATAACAACAAATTTAAGAAAAATCCTTTAAGCAATTGTTCTTTAAGGATTTTTTTCTTATTTTTTGAGAGAACTCCTTCAGTTATTATACATTCATTAAAATTAGTTCTATTAGTATGGGCTAGGTGGATTCAGTTATAAATTTGATAAAGAAACCAACTAAAGAGAATGCATTACTGGTCTGATTTGATGAGCAACAATTCCAAACAACTAGACTATACGAAAAATTTATGAGCATCAATAGAAACCGGAAGTGGTTTACAAATGGGGAAAAATTCAGAACTTTCTAAAATCATAACTGAACTAATTTCACGTGTATCTAACTTGTAAGTTGGAATTCCAAGCTAAAAAGAGAACCCAATCAATAAGAAAACTAACTAAAAATTGGATAATAAAAGGAAATTAAGGACAAGCAACATAATTTCTTAAACAAAAAAAATGAATTGGTTTTGTATTTAAAGACTAGACTAGACACATTACAATATTTGAATAGTTGAAAGTTTTAGTGAAGAGATAGGATATTGTCACTTGCCTATCCAAATAATTGCCATTTGATCCCAACTCTCAATGAACATTTTTTCAAAACGTACGTGTGTTGAATTGGGGGAGGGGGGAGATGTCATGCGGGGTAGGATGGTAGGTGGTAGTGGAGGGCACTGGTAGTGACAGTAGCATCTGTCGATGAAGAGCAACATGGAGAGAGAATGATAGAATCCAAGCAAATCTGAAATTATATTGATAAAAATAGGAATAAAAGGATAACTTTGGCATCAATTAAAGGGGCAATCACCCTCCCAAGACACCAAAAGAGAGGACGTCCGCACTCTTCCTAAGAATTCTCCCACACTATCAAAATCAAGCATAGAATAGGCCGGCGGCTAACCCTAGGGCTAAATATAATCCACCTTTAATCTAATTACAAGTTTGCCAGTAAAATACAAAATAATTAGAGAGGTACGAAAACGCCCCTTTGCCTCAAGTTGGGTTCGACCGAGCCTCTAGCGCGCGCGTCCCTTTGGTCAGTCTCCTCTGGTACACGCGGGTCCCATTAGTACTCCCTCCCCAAAGAGCCACCTTGTCATCAAGGTAGACGTCTGGAAATTGTTGCGTCATAACCTTCAGGGACTCCCACATGCTTTCGTGCTCTGGTAAGCCCTTACATTGCAATAGAACCTCCTGCTCTCCAGTACTCCCTCTGCGTACCCCCTTCAGCTCCTCAGGCTCCAATTTCACCTCCATATCATCTGTTAAGGTCTACGGAAGCGTGGACGAAGGGGTGTGGTCTTCGATAATCTGGCGAAGCTGAGACACATGGAATACCAGATGAATAACCGATCCTGTAGGTAGCCGCAACCTGTAAGCAACTGGTCCAACCCTGGCCTCGACCTCGAAAGGACCAAAATATCTCGGCGCTAGCTTCTCATTCCTCATGTGGGCCAAGGATCTCTGCCTGTAAGGTCTCAGCTTAAGGTACACCATATCTCAAACTGCAAACTGCACATCTCTACGGTGAAAGTCTGCCCTCGTCTTCATAATTTGCTGAGCCCTAGTCAGATGGAGCTTCAGCTCCTCCAAAATCCGACCACTCTCTGCCAGGTACTGCTCTACATCGGACACTGGTGTCGTCTCTTGTCCATAGTGTACTAAATGTGGAGGATCTTGACCATACAAAATCCTGAAGGGTGTCGTCTGAGCTGCGGTGTGATGAGATGTATTGTACCAATACTCCGTCGATGCCAGCCCACGGGCCCACTCCTTGAGACTCTCTGAAATAAAGCACTCCTGTTGACGACTTCAGTCTGGCCATCTGTCTGTGGGTGGTAAGCTATGCTTCGTCTCAAAACTGTACACTGCAGTCTGAAAAGCTCCTGCCAGAATCTGCTCAAGAACACCTTTTCCCTATCAGATACAATGGACTTTAGGGGCACATGCAAGCTAATGACCTCCTCACAAATACCTCCGCCACGGACACTGCGCTGTAAGGATGCTGAAGTGGCATAAAGTGCGCATACTTGCTGAGGCGGTCTACCACAACAAATATGACTGTGTATACTCCGGACTTCGGCAATCCATCAATAAAATCTATGGCAAGGTCCTCCCACACACGTTCAGGAAAGGATAGCGGCTGTAGTAAACCCCCTGGAGCCATCGCCTGGTATTTGTGATGCTGGCAAACTTCACAATCTACAATCATCCTCGAGACGTCCTTCTTCATCCCCTTCCAATAGACCTCCCTTGCCAGTCTCTGGTAAGTCTTGAGGACCCCAAAATGTACTCCTACGGCACTGCTGTGAAACTCTTGGAGTATAGCCGGAATATGTGTAGAAGTCCTCGGAAGTACAAAGTGCCCCCAATGTAGTAGTCGTCCATCCTGGATAGTGTAACCTGGATGTTCTGTAGATCCCTGCAATAGTGTCGCCCGTATGCCTGCCAGCTTCTGATCCTGCTCAACCTCCTGTTGCATCGGCTCCCAATACTGTAGTGCAGAAACTGCCAATGCCGCCAACTCCACGTCCTCCTCCCGCCATGAAAAGGCGTCAGTTGCCTTGTTCTCTAATCCTGGGCGAAACTCAATCTCAAACATGTATCACATCAGCTTTCACAGCCACTTCTGATGCTCCTCTGCTACCATGTGCTACTCTAATAGATATTTGAGACTCATCTGATCTGTGCGCACCAGGAAGCTCCTCCCCAACAAATATGGTCTCCACTTCTGGATGGATAAGACAATGGCCATCAGCTCCCTCTCGTAGACCGACCGCAGTCTGGCTCTAGCTGTCAATACCTGATTGTAATATACTATGGGTCGCTGATCCTGCATCAACACCGCTCCCAATCCATGCACCGAAGCGTCCGCCTCCACCACAAAAGGTCTGGAAAGTCTAGCAGCAGCAGGACTGGCATTGTGGTCATGACCTTCTTCAAGTCCTCAAAAGCTGTTGTCACCTCCTCACCCCAAATGAACTGGTCCTTGAGTAGCTCTGTGAGCGGCCAGGCGATCGTCCCATATCCCTGTACAAATCTGCGGTAATATCCTGTCAAGCCCAGAAATCCCCTCAGCACCTTGAGAGTGGTGGGATGCAACCAATCCAGCATCGCTGTAAACTTCGCCCTGTTTGTTGCTACCCCCATTTGCAGATATCACATGTCCCAAATAATCCACCTGTGGCTGTCCAAATAAGCACTTCTTTCTGTTTGCGAATAGCTGGTGGTATTGCAACTCCTGAAAAACGACCTGCAGATGGTCCAAGTGCTCCACCAAGGTACGACTGTACACCAATAAGTCATCGAAAAAGACTAGTACAAATCGTCGCGGATTAGGACGAAATACCTTATTCATGAGAGCATAGAAAGTAGCTGGCGCGTTAGTCAAGCCGAAGGACATGACTAAAAACTCATAGTGGCCCTCATGTGTCCTGAACACAGTCTTAGGCACATCCTCCCCCGCATCCTGATCTGGTGGTAGCCCGATTTAAGAGATATCTTCGTGAATATGGTTGCCTCGTACAACTCATCCAAGAGCTCATCTATCACTGGTATGTGAAACTTATCTGGCACAGTCTCCTTGTTTAATCCCATGTAGTCTACGCAGAGGCGTCAGCTCCCATCCTTCTTCACCAACACCGGACTAGAAAAAGGGCTCACAATGGACTGTATCACTCCCGCATGTACCATCTCAGCCATCATCCTCTCAATCTCGTCCTTCTGTGCCTTTGGGTAGCGGTAGGGCCTCACACTGATGGGGGAACACACCCTCCCGCAGGACTATGGCATGCTCGTAATCTCTCGGTGGTAGAAGTCCATGTGGCTCCTTAAAGACCTCGTACTGCTTCATCAACTGTTGTATCTATCCTGGAATGTGTTGCTCCTTGCTGGCCTCAGTGTCACCCTCTCCCGCAAATGAATATAACTCCACCAAGTAACCACCGCTCTCTGTCTGAATGGTCCTTACCATGGTCTTCAGCGAGACAAGTACTCTGCATAGGCTGGAGTCCACCTTGGAAGACTACTGTTTCACCATCCTCCTGTAACTCTATCCTGAGCAGTTTCCAGTTCACCATCATCTCCCCCAACGTCTGTAACATCCTTCAACGTCTGTAACCACGTCATGCCTAGGATGACATCGGTACTTCCTAAGTCTAGAGGCAAAAAGTCAGCTATCACCTGCACCCCCTGTAGTGCCAGCACCAGCCCTCTACAAACCCTATGGCTGCTCTCCTTCTCCCCTGTCCCCGTCACGACACTGAAGCTGTCGCAGTCTGTCAGCTGGAGCTCCTGCTGGGCCACCACTCCCCTAGAGATGAAATTGTGGGTCGTCCCACTGTCGATAAGTATGGTCACCTCCTGGTTGCCAATGTGCCCCCTTAACTTCATGTATGGTTGCCACGTCTAGCTGATGGTCCTCAATCTCCTCCACCACATCAGCCTCGTCATCCACATCAGCCTCGTCATCCTCATCCTCAAGCAGTAGCACCTGGAGCTTGCGTCCCGCACATCTGTGGCCTGGTGTGAATCGCTTGTCGCATCTAAAACATAGGCCTTTCTGTCGCTGCTCACTCATCTTTGTATCAGTCATCCGCCTAAACTGCACCTCAGCCTGTGGTGCACTACTCTTCTTCCCACTCTTCTCCTTGGTGGCAGGCTCCGCTCCTGTAGTTGCTCTCTGCTGTTCACATGTCGATGGCTGGCTACGAAAAACTGGGCCATTCCAACCACCACTCGCCTTCATCTCCTCAACGGCCATTCCTCCACCCTCTAAGCGTACTCCATGGCCTCCATCAGACTCTGAGGCTTCTGCATGCACACCGCTGCTCGAATAGTCGCCCTCCCTTCATGAAGGTGCTCTCTATCGTCTCGTCGGTCACTCCATGCACCTGTCCTTATATGGTCTCGAACCTCTCTAGATAATTTCTCAATGTGCCCTCCTGCCTGAGTGATAGCAACTGCTCTCTCACGTTCCCAAGTGGGGTCCCTGAACCTCTCCACCATCTGGTTCCTGATCTCCTCTCATGAGCGAAACGGACACCTCGCATCCTTCCATTGAAACTAAGCGAGGGCCTTTCCATCCAGACAAATACATGTTGCCTCAAGTTTCTGCTTTTCATTCATGCGAAAGACTCTAAAAAATCTATCTGCTCTATTAATCCACGACAGTGGATCCACCCCATCGAATACGGGCATCTTCTGCTTCTGCAGTCGGTCCATATTGAATGTTCCCTGATCTCCCCGTCTCCCGCCGTATCTGGGCTAATGGTGGTGCTGCCACCTCCCCTGGTGGGTCTCATGTCCTCACTGTGGCTCTCTCCCTCGATCTCCATAACCCCCTTGTGGTCCCCCTGCATGTCCTCCATAGCCTCAGCCCGGCCCTCATGCTTTTCCTGATAGTCTCTGTACTCTCCTATGTCGTCTCTGAGGCGGCCCTTATAGATGTCAGTGGAGGTTGCCATCTATCATCGTCATACAGAGGGTCGAAAGGGTCCCGAAATCCCCCTATGTCATCATTGTACTCCTGAAAATCTCCCGGGTCAAATCCGTCATCGAAACCACGTGCCGGGTCCTCCAAATAGAGCTGAAAATCACCGTAGGGCATTTGAATCCTCCTGCCGTGCACTCCCACCCCCGTGGGAGATCTTTCACTGGTCGGCGGGGCCCCAGCGGCCCGGAGAAGGGGCCGTCGCGGCCTGCCGAGGCCCCAGCGGCCTTGCCGATGGTCGGCGGGGCCAGTTGAGGCCCTGGAAGGCCTCGTCGGCCCCGGGCGACCCGCCGAAGGTCCTGGGGGCTCACGGGTGCCTGCAAATGGCCCCGCGGTCCCCCAGGTGGCTGTCGCAACTCGGGGAAGGCGCGGCTAGGGCCACCCCCTTGTCTTGCTTCCTCCGCTTTTCGATGCATCGCTTCACGGTAATCATCCTTCCACGGCCTTCCATCTTCCTCCTCGTCGTATTCCTCTTTCTCATGAACGGATTCCGTGTCAATTTTCTCCCTTTTCTCCTTCACCTTGTCCGAGGGTGGTACCTTTGTCGTCGCTTTAGAGTTCCATCACCACCTTTTAGATGCGACGAAATCTCCTCGAGTTGGAATATGATCTTCGCTGGGGCTTCGCTGTGTTCTTTCAATTATCCACTATGATCCACTAGGGTTTCCTTCACGCTCGTGACCTCGCCCTTGATGCTATCAATCTCCACCGTCAATTTTTCCTCTATCACATCGATCTGGTCTTTGGATCTCGTAGCCGCTGCCATGGATCGACGTGCTCTAATACCAAAATGATAGAACCCAAACAAATCTGAAATTATATTGATAAAAATAGGAATAACAAGGATAACTTTGGCTGCAATTAAAGGTGCAACCACCCTCACAAGACGCCAAAAGAGAGGACGTCAGCACCTTCCTAAGAATTCTCCCACAATATTAAAATCAAGCATAGAATAGGCCGACGGCTAATCCTAGGGCTAAATACTAAACCCCCTCTAATCTAATTACAAGTTTGCCATTAAAATACAAAATAATTTGAGAGGTAAGAAAATGCCCTTTGCCTCAAGTTGGGTTTGACCGAGCCTATTGCACCCCCCTTGGGCCGTCTCCTCTTGTACACGCGGGTCCCATCAGAGAACTGAGAAACTAACGGGTTGGGTTTTTATTTTATTTTTTAATTTTCGGTCTTTAAAACAAAGGGTTAAGGATAGTTTGGGCATTATAAACTCACGTGATCATCTTATGTTAATGGGACCAGGCGGATGGAGTTTTGTGAAACTTTTGGTAAAGTTTTAAGGTAATTTTTTTTGTTTTTTAAATTCAATATATTATTTTCAAACCTGACAAAATTTCTAAGCTAGATTTGTAAAATTTAGCCCAATTATCTCTACAAAAGTCAATTCACTAGTAGTATTACTGATGCAAAAATAGAATATGCATGTATGGGTTGTCAAGATGGTGGGATGTCATGTATGATCTATAAACTTGCTTCTTTTCTCCGATTAAACACATGTATTGAATGGTTTCGAGTGTGTATCAAATAGTTTCGCTCGATACATACATGAAACTATCTAATATCTAATGTGTTTCGCCAATTCTAAATTGATAGTGGCCGGTCCTAAAATTTGGCTATAGTATTGTATCAGCATATTGAAATACCTATTGTAATAGGCCCTAGGTTTTTAGCCTTGCTTGAAAGTAATAATTCTTAATTTCTAATTCAAGTTCCCAAATATGCCACAACTAGGATCATCAATGTCTATACAAATATGAATTTTTGTGAGCACTTAATTTTTTGGGATTGGGATGTGAGTTGGAGACACGATAAACATTAGATGTTGTCTTGACATGACCCGGATAGGATTTTAGGTATAAGAATAGGATGCTTAGTGGATTTTGGGGGGAAGATGGGGGTTTTAGGATGAAAGGCAGGATTGTTAGGGTTGGAAAGTGGATCGGGGGAAAGCGATATTTTTATTGATGAAATTAAGGGATACACTGATAGTTGTCCTTTTTCAAGAGGATGTGACCACTCTCTCAAGCCTCCAATTCGAGAGGAAGACCACATTCTCCTACTAGATCTAAGTTCATACTCCTAATCTCTCATATTTTCAATTCTCTTTTCAATATTCGGCCTCACCGTCAAGAACCCAGCTCCATACATTTATAAGATTGATTTTCTAATAATTACATATCTTGTCCCCCCGACCCCCAAAATTACAATCTTGCCCTAGGTGCCCAGAATTACAGATCTGCCGCTGGTTGTTGTTACAACCCCAAGTCGTATCATTACGCCGTCTCCAAAGAATCATCTTGTCCTCAAGGTGGTGTCATGAAGTTTGTGAGCTACTCTACTCCAAATGATGGTGTTTGATCCCTTTTGACTCGTCCTTAGGTGCTGCTCCTTTATTACCTTCGACCATCAAAACTTGGAGAGCGTAATCTCGACAATGATGTCCTGGCGTGAAATTCTCGTCACATCAAAAGTATAATCCTTGTGTGTGCTTGTGCTGGAGCTCCACTTCCGTGAATCACTTGATTCTACTGTCGGGTTAAGGCGTGCTGTTTATCTCTTGGTTCGTTTGAACCCCTCTGGTTTGTGACTTCTATATCTTTATTGTAGCATGAGTGCAGAGTGCGACCCCGCTCATAACTCTTTTGGCAGTCCGTTCTATAATGGTCTTATCCTCCATCATTTGGGCCAACTCCATCACCTATTCCAGTCCCTTTATCCTCAACATTCGAAGTTCTATTTCGCTGCTGGCTTTAAGTCCATTCATGAAATTTCCTTCCAATGTTGCCTCAGATATCCCTCTCACTTGGCCCGAGAGCATCTTGAACCTTTTCCGGTATTCTCTGACATTACCATCTTGCTTAAGTGCAAGGAGTTGCTCATGTAGACTCCTTGAGTGTCGCAAAATCGATCGAGCAGGTAGTCCTTAACCTCCTTGTATGATTGCATAGGCTGCCTTTGCTCCCTCTACAGATAACATGACAACACCTCTTCGTCTAAACATATTCCCACAGCCATCAATTTCTTCTCCGTCAATCGGTTTACCGCGAAATATCGCTCTGCACAATAAACCCAGGCATAAGGATCACCCCTTAAAAATTGACATTTTCAACTTTCAGACCTTATTTTTTAGTGTTGAAGCCCCACTTTCCTGCTCTCTGATTGAGCTACCCACCGTGGACCTGCTGATAGTTGTCTTGCTGATCTGTTGGGCCTCCAAGACCTCCACCTTGGACTCCTGCAGCTGTGACGTCATCTCACCATCTATCGCCCCACCCTCTTGGGTCTCCACTATCTTCAAAGTCTCAGTAGTTGTCTCCATGGCCCCCGCAGCCCCAGTGTATTCGTCGAGTCTCGAAGTTTGTCGCCAGGTCCCGGTAGGATAACCGCCTCTTGTGGATTGTCGCTGGCCTCCATGGGGCCCATCCATTGTCCCATGGGTCGTCGCCCCTCTATGGGACTCATATGGCCCAGTGGAAGCCTTACGCACCGTCTCTGCTATCGTCTGGTAACCCAAGATCTCCATCACCTACCTTGAGATGCTCGGATGGAAGCCACGGTGCACTTACAGTCCGTCTGAAGGTCTGTCGCATCCAAGGTGCTGTCGTCGAGGCCCAAGAGGGTCTCTGTCTGCAAACCAGAACTTGCACGTCGCCTTAAAGGTAGTCTGGGGGTTGTCGGGCCCGGGATGGCCATCCTAGGGACCGCTGGCCTCCTTGTAGCCCGTCCAGGGATTGCCTCTCTCTTGGGGGGGCCACCAGGGCTTCCCATTGTCCTTCAGTTTCATCTGCCTTTTCCCATGATTTTGGGAGAAGATTTGAGCCCTACGCGGTTGATTCATCTTTTGGATGCCGATCCTCTTCAAAGTTGATGATTTTTCTCCTCATGTTTAAATGTTACACCTTTTGCATTAGATTTGCGTCGTAGTTGTCGTCGATCAGATCTGATGCCGGATGACCCTTCGGATGGATCTCCTTAAAAAGTCGATTTTCCCCTTATCCTTGTATGAAGGCAACGTCTTTTTCCTTGGATATGTGCAGTTGACCTCAGCTTCGTTCAGATTTGGCTTCATCGGCTCTTTCTCAGATGGAGGGTCATTCATCTTCTTTTAGATCTGCTTCATCAACAGCTTTATCGATGAAAGCGTCTCCTTCGTTGATCGATTTCGCTCCTCCATGTCGTGGTGTTCCTCCATCAAGCGATGGTGTTCCTCCATCGTTCTCTTAAACTCTCTGATCTCGCTTTCAAATTTCTCTTCAGGAGCTTTCATCTTTCTAGACGCCATTAGGATCTTTACTTTCTGATACCAATTTGATATGACCTGAATATGATTCAGGGATAAAAATAGGATTTTAGTAGATTTTGGGGGAAAAGATGGTATTTTAGGGTGAAAGGTGTGATTTTTTGGGATAGAAAGTGGATTTGTAGGAAACGATGATATTTTTGTTGATGAAATTAAGTGATACAATGATAGTTGGCCTCTTTCGAGAGAAGGACATCTCTTCCAAGCCTTCAGTCCAAGAGGAAGGCTGCACTCTCTTGCTAGATCTAAGTTCCTACTCCTAATCTCTCTTCGTCTCAATTCTCTTTTCAATATTCAGCCTCCCCTTCAAGAACTCAACCCCTCATACATTTATAAGATTGATTTCCTAATAATTACAGACCTGTCATGAACCCCTAAAATTACAATTTTTCTCATGGTGCCTAGAATTACAAACCTGTCACTGGTTGCCGCCGCACCCCCCACATCATATCATATCTATTCCTCATCTTATCTATTTTCTTTGCCTTTTTTCTTCAAAAATTATTCTACCTTTTAATATACTAAAAAAGAATGTAAGAAGATTTTGTGCCTGGTTTCAAAAATATGCTATTCCTAAGATGTGTTACTTATATGGTATCATGTCTCAAGCATGCTGAGATAATCGATCTGAAATCAATCGCCAACCTCAATGGTAATCATAGCAACCACTACAAGAGGAAATCCAAGGTCTGAAGTTACAAACGTTGAAATTTTGACCTATATATAATGGCTAAAATAATCGTTGCTAACAGTTATAATTAAGGTTTGAAAAATTGTACGATACCATGATATATTGGATACATTGACATTTTTAGGTTAGAGCTATCTGGTCAAAACATACCTCTTGACTAGGGATGAACTCTTTGAAGTTTCTTTGAAATTTATGGTATTGGTCGTTCCGCTGATAATTTAGAGGCTTAGACATCAAAGTCCGTTAGTAAAAGCTAAATGAAATCTGAGCTGATTAATTTAAACAACACCTTGCATCACCCATTTAATAGAGTGAGTGAGAAAAAAGAGGACAATATTCTAAATGATAAAGATAATGCATGTGTAGATGAAGCACTTGTTAAAGATGAAGCTATACCCGCAACTAACACACAGTTTGATACAAGATAATTGATACTTAAAGTTGATACTTCTTATTAATATTATTTGATACTTTTGATATATGCGATACCCGATATTATAACCCTTGATCGATATCTTCTGAAACCAAGATTTAAAAGGACAAATTTATGAAGCCAAAAATTAAAAATAACTACAAAAATTGATCAAGTTTAAAAAAATTTATAAAAATCGATCAATTTTTGCCACATTAGCGTCAGGGGAGATTCTGTTGTGCCGAGCTGACGAAGGGTCGATTTGGCCTAGGATGACAAGCCCAACCAAATTGATGTCACACGAGTCCAATTGACCCGGATTGCCAACCATGGCCAAATCGGGTACCACTTTGAATTAACTGGGGTTGCCAACTCTGATCATGTTCCCTCTTCACCACTAAGGCCTAGCAACCCATGGCTATTCCGATGACAAACATCAGGTAGATCATAACTGAAATTCATCCATCAAAATGGATCATTATTGTTATCATATCGCGTGATATTTCCTTATCTGATTTGTTAAATAAGTAAAGAACAAACTCGTAAGCCGTTGGACGGAGTGTGGTCACATTTTCGATGACAAACATCAGTAGATCATAATTGAAATTCATCCATCAAAATGGATCATTATTGTTATCATATCGCGTGATATTTCCTTATCTGATTTGTTAAATAAGTAAAGAACAAACTTGTAAGCCGTTGGGCAGAGTGTGGCCACATTTAATATGGTCATAGAATAAACTGTCAGATTTTTAATCAAATGTGAACTGTGATTAATCTCATTCCAGTGCGTTCTAGTCACTTGCCGCTCAAAACACAAACATTAGAATAAAATATTAAATATTAAATAAAATAAATAAATAAATAAATAAATAAATAAATAAATAATAAGGCAGCCCTCCCCTTCGCTGATAAGCTCTCAAATGGGAATGATGCCCATCCTGGAAGTGGAGAGGTCATCATCGTCATCCTCCGGAGATTAAAAAAAGAAGGGTTTGCTCTGCGCCTGCTCTCATTTCTTGTGAATGGCTTAGATTATTAGAGTTTGGGGGAGAGACGATCTGGACTCGTCTTTAAATCCTGTCATTCTCTGTCTCAGTTTGATGGCAGGAAGAGAGTCAACTACAGATTTTTGTAAATTTCTCTCAAGTTGGGATTTTTGAATGATGCTGGTATGCATCTCTCCCGTTGGAATTTTGAAGAGAGTTGATTGCGGATCCAACGTGCCCATGGTGACGGCTACCGTGGCGGGCCGTTGGAATCTGTGATGCGGACTCTCCCAATGATGCCTGCACAATATGAGACGGCGAGCACCGTACATGCTTCAATTCATGTCGAGGGGAGAGAGAGGGAATTTTACTACAAAAATGACAATAGCCGACGGGGGTGAAGAGGGAAAAGGGCATGTGTTGTCAACCCTGGCTAATTTGTCACTATTCAATTTGGCCAGGGTTGTCAACCATGTCCAGTTGATTTGTAGCCAGTTACATCAACTTGGCCGAGGTTGCCAGTTCTGACCAAATTCAACGTTGCCAGTTCAGTGCGTGCGACAGAATACACTCTGGCACTGACATGGCAAAAATTGATCGATTTTGATAAATATTTTTAAACTTGGTTGATTTTTGTAATTATTTTTAAATTATTGGGTTAATTCATAAATTTGTCCTATTTAAACCTTGATTCGGTATTATTAGATGATAAAAAATTAGTATATTTGTTTTTTGAAGGTTTTGTATTATTGTATGATTGATAATCAATATATTAGTTACTTGAAGGTTTTGTATTGTTAGGGGTTTGGTAATAATATATTGGTTTCTTTTGTAAACAGGATCCACTTGTAAGACAAACACACCCCATGATATTCCAAATTGAAATAATAAATTAAAATTTATAAAGTGCATGCATAAAAAATTGAGTTTCCCATCCCTCTCTCATGGTTCATATTTTTTTCTTGACCACTTCTCTAGACATATTGTTTCTTAAATAATTTATGGAGGCGGGCTAATTATTACTTTTGTGCTTGAAATTGCACAAGCTCTTTATTAGGGTTGTTAAATTAGCCGAAACCGGTCATGTTTGTTGATTTATTTAAACAAACTTAAAGTTTTGTTCAAGCTTCCTTTGTTTAATAAATGAGTGAGGTTGAGGGAGCTTGAAACGAGACATATCCGAGTCTTCAAGTTGTCTCGAGTTCAATCATAGTAAAGAGCCACATGAGAAGAAGAAATGTGTATTATGTATTGAAAATGTGATTTTTTTAAAAAATAATTGTATGGATTGTATGAAGACTGAGTTTAAGAGAAATTATCCCAAGGACAACATTTTAAAGATAAAAGCATGGAAGAATACATATGTGAGGTAACGAGGAATTTATCAAGCTCTTATCAAGCTCGACCTCGAGCCGACCTATGTTCATGTCCATTCATTTATTTAGTCAAAGCCGAATTTTGTTGAAAGTTGCCTCATATAGGTTATCAAACTGGTCACAGTATGGGTTCAATAGCCAATTTGGTTTGAATTTCAAACCTCAATTTAAGATCATGCTAAGTACCCTAACCGATTTTGAGGAAAATGAGAAAAGATAGTCAGTTTAATTGTATTGTATGGGTCCCTATTAATTAGAAGTATCGGAAATTGGTATTATGATAGGAACCAAGAGAAAAATCTGATTTTTATTAATATAAACTGAAAATATAAAGATAGATTGATTACAATTGTAGGGGTAACCTTCCTCCCAAGACGCCGATTGAAGTGGACGTCCTCATTCACCCGAAGAACGAGACATTCTCGCTTCACTTTATCTAATAAATTCTCAAAACAAGCATACCATAGGGCCGTCCCCTCCCCTTGACTTAAATAGAAAACCATTATTTGCAAAATTGCACATAACCCCCTAAAATAATAAAAACTTAAAAGAAGGCCCAAAATTTTTCAAAATGCCCCTAATGCGCACAAAACTCATAAACCATGCCGAGTCTATCATTACTCCGTCCCCGAAAACCACATTGTCCTCAAGGTGGTGCATGAAATCCATTGCGGTCCCACTCCAAGTGGGGATGTGCATCATCTCGAACTCTTCCTCCTCCACTATGTTCTCCTCATCCCTAGCTATCAGCACTTGCAGCTTGCGTACCCCACAATGGTGTCATGGGATAAACCTCTCATCGCATCTGAAACATAGCCCCTTTTACCTCTTCCTCATTTCGACGTCAGTCATCCTCCTAAACTGTCTTCCTGCTGGTGGCATCCCGCTCTTCTCCTGGCTGGGCAGATCTGCCCCCGCGATGGTCTTATGCTGTCATCCACTTGTGGGTTGGCTGTGAAAAGAGGAGCCGTCTCCAATCCCTCCAGATGTCTTCGTCTCTACCAGTCAATCCTCCACCATCTGTGCCAACTCCATGGCCTCCATCAAGTCAAGTGTCTTCTGTATGCGAACCTCTGTACGAATAGTGGCCTTCAGCCCCTTCATGAAGGTGCTATCCATCATCTTATCAGGAACTCGTCACGCTCGTCCTAACAGTGTCTCGAACCGTTCTCTGTAGTCCCTCACCATGCCATCGTACCTGAGGGAGAGTAACTGCTCGCAGAAGTTCCCTAAGAGAGTGTCACAGAATCTATCCACCAATCCATTTTAATCTCCTCCCATGATTGAAATGGTCGCCTCTCATCCTTCCACTGGTACCACGCAAGGGCCTTCACATTTAAACATGCCGCCGCCGCCAGCTCTGCTCCTCTGTCATGCGGGACATCCTGAAGAATCTCTCTGCACTGTAAATCCACGTCCCAGGATCCTCTCCCTCATATACGGGCATTTTTAGCTTCCTGATCCTGTTGTCCATCCTAAAGTTTCCCTGCTCAGCTCTTCCTTCGTAGTGTCTCTGGCGGTTGGAATGGTAGTTGTTTCTATGCCCCTCGAAGCCCTCCTCGCGCCTCCTCCTCGGCATACATAGTCTCCAGTTCTCACTGTCATCATAGAAGCCCTAGACATCATGCCTCATGTCCACCTCTCCATCGTCGTCGCCTGGGTACTCCTCATAAGTTGAGGGTGGGTGTCATCGTCTTTGTGTAGCATATCGAGGGCTGTGGGGCTCTCGAAACTAATCACCGTCGTCACCGGGCTCCCATAAGTATTCTGGAGGGTCGTCGTCATCGTAGCACGTCTCCGGGAGTCGGTCTCCTGGGTTCACATTGTACCTCTTACGTTGTTGGAAGGGCTCAGTCGGTCGCTGTTTTGGGCCCAGGACGTTGAGACTCCCATGTCATGTTCCTTGGAGGGGCTGCCGCCCTTGCCGGAGGGGCTGCCGCCCCTTCTGGTGGGGCGGTAGCCCCATAAAGGGGTTGTCCCTCAGGGGCTAGCACCCCTGCTAGAGGGGCAGCAGCCCCTGTGGGGCGTCCAGCAGGGGCTAGCGCCCTTGTTTTTCCCCATTAGGGTGCAGAAAACCGCTGATTTCCGCCATTAGCTTTTCCGCTTCCTCCTCAAAGTAGTAATCGGCGTCGAAAAGAAACCCTTCTTCGTAATCTTCCATCTTCTCCTTGTCCTTCCCCAAAGATGACGTCTTTTTCGCTTGATTACGGTTTTCGCCGTCTTTGGATTGATTAGCCGCCACGAGCCCCGAGATTTGTTGTAAGATCCGCGCTAGGGTTTTCTCCACGTTATCAAATCTTTGATTGGATCTTTGTTCCGCCGCATCTGCCTTTGCCCTAATTTCTTCCACAGCCCTTTTCAACTCCTTGATCTCGCCGTCGCATTTTTCCTCCAAAGCTTTGATTTTTTTCCTTGGATTTTGTTGCCGCCACCATGGATTGTAGATGATTTAATATCAAATTGATATGAACCAAGAGAAAAATCTGATTTTTATTAATATAAACTTAAACTAAAGATAGATTGATTACAGTTGCAGATGTAACCTCCCTCCCAAGACGCCGATCGAAGAGGGCGTCTGCACTCCCTAAGAACGAGGAATTCTCTCCTCACTCTATCAATTAAATTCTCAAAACAAGCATACCATAGGGCCGGCCCCTCCCCTTGACTTAAATAGAAAACCCTTCTTTGCAAAATTGCACATAACTCCCTAAAATAATAAAAACTCATTAAAAGGCCCCAAATTTCCAGAATGCCCATAATGAGCCCAAAACTCATAAACCATGCAGAGTCTATCATATTTTTTTGCAGGATAAGTTAGAATATATTGAGAAATATACATAGAGTACAAAGGGGCCTGGCTTTAGACTGCATTCCCAAGTGACTAGGGGAGAGGACACAAGCGTCGTCGCCCTAGATCAAATAGTCAAGCATCCAAGCACATTACCAGGGATCAAGACAAAACAACATACTCAGCTAAATACATCCACAGAATTCGGCCAACTAAATTTAGTCAACCGGTGTCTATAATATCCCAATTAGCATATGCCGAATATGCCTCATCATCCACTTCCTCAGGATTACGAAGAACAGTGCGAACGTCTGCGGAGATCTCATCGAACAGAACAATTTTGGATTTCTTATTGTTTTCAAACACCCGCCTGTTACGCTCACGCCATAGATGCCACACAGCCGCAGCAAGGACTGTTTTTCCCAGGAGCCCAAGCATCCCTTTCTTGTAGGACCCAGAACCCCAAGTTTAAGAAAAGCTCGCCTCATGATGTAGTTCGAGTACGGACATTGGAAGAAGAGATGCTCAATTGTTTCCGGCCAGTCTTCCGTGCACAGCTCACAAGTGTTGGTCGAGATGTCACACCACTGTTCGAGGCGATTTTCGGTTGGTAACTTGTTTTTGAAAGCCCGCAACAGAGTTATTGAGTATTTCGGTATTGATTTAGTATACCAAATCAATTTATGAAATAAGAATGGGGATGTTTTGTTGCGCACCAGGTTCCATGCATCATGGAATTTGAAAGAAACACCAGAATTCCATTCCCAATTGTCCAAGGAAGGTGTCAGGCCGTGGCTTTGTAGATGGGGTCTTAGCATATCAATTTCGGAATCATCCACCCAAGCAACACCATTCCACGAAACGCTCTTACTACTTGCTCCATCAGGGATGTTGTAGATTCTTTTGAGTGGACCACACGGGAGCCAATTATCATGCCAGAAAAGGGTATCCCTCCCATTTCCAACTTTTCTCTTAATTATACTCTGAGAAAGATTGCGACAATGGAGAAGGAACTTCCAAGTTCCAGATTGGGTCGCCGTTGCAGAAGCTTTCATAAAATTTCTCAGAGTCCTTGTATTTGGTGCGCATGTATTTCGCCCAGAGTCCTCTAGGATTTAGGAGCCTCCAAGTTAGTTTAATTCCAGCAGCAAGGTTCAAATCTGTAAGCAACCTTAAGCCCACACACCCTCCTCTTTTGGTTTGCAAGAATCACTCCAAGACCAGGCTTTGGAAGTACCCCAAATAAATTTTCTGCACATTGAAGTTAAAGTGCGAAGAACTGAAGTCGGGAATCTGTAAACCTGTAGCCAAAAGTTGATCATGCCATAGAGTCTATCATATTATTAGACCATATTTTTATATAATCAACAAAGGTTTCTTCGCTACATATTCATTTATGATGGACCGTTAAATCAAACACCATACCCATATGATAATTGATGTGGCATCAGATACTGTTACATGTGAATTCATCAAATCCTAGCATGAACATCATCAAATATTAAAAGAAAATTGAATCAATTTATGCTTTAATCAAAAATAAGTACTTGTAGATATTTAATAAGCTGCTGATACCAAGAAGATGATACTCTAATCTGGAACGGTGATTATTTGTAATTTGTACCAAACAATCACCACATACCGGTACTGATACGAAGATCTTGGACCTTGGTTCTAACTAGCATGTGCAGGGTTCCAACTTGGTCTGAAGTAGTAATCATCAAGTGATATTTTGTTTCATTACCTCTTTTTTTGATGGAACACTAAAGGTGTCCTATTAATTTACTCAAAAATATATATCTTGGTCTTTATCCGAATAAGTTGATATTCCATGTATGATGTTTGTATGAATCCTGGACGCGAGCAAGTGGCACAGTAGATGCACTGTCCAAGACCTTAAAGTTCACAATCTGCAACATTCATAGAAACTCAAACTATTTGCCATGGTATAGACTGATGCACCATCTCTTGAACAAGATCAACACATTGTTGCAGAAGGCATGAGACATTCACAACTGGAATGAGCCATAGACGCTTATCCAATAGTGCGCGTGAAATTTCTATGATTTCAAGTAATTGGCCATGTTGTTCAGTGTCAGGTAGTAAGATGTGATGTATTCCATACATTACCATCTGGGTGGCATGATTTTTCACGTTAATAGTTACTAGCATGTGCAAATCATGGACCAAATAGACTGGAAGAATGCACTGATCATCCGTAGTTAGAGCTGTATGTAACTCCAAATACAATGACCAAATAGCTTTGAAGCTTCAGGTAACTACATCTGCTATCATGCACATTCCTTTTTGAAGAAAATTGTAGAATTATATTTTGACAGATAACTATGATAGGAGAAAAAAAGACCAAATTATGTCTTGGTCTTTGATTGGTCAGACCACAGAAATTTGATCAAGCTATCTCCTTCAGGTCTATCCTAAACAATTATTGCTTTGTTTCCATCTCTTAAGGTTAAAGTTACTGTTTGATTGCAGGAGCGGAGGTCGCTGTACTTTGCATAACAAAATCCGGGGAGGTCCTCAACTACCAGGCTTTTACAAATGCGAGAGGTGTCTACACAGTTGCGGAGACGATGCCCGAGAGCGATCGCTGGGAGTCGTGCCTGGCAAGGCCCATAAGCAGCTTCCATGAGCACTGCACTCGGAGGGGAGACGCCCACGCTGGGGTCAAATTCACCTACAACCGTCCATCTGGGCGTTCCCATTCCATCAGGCCTTTCCTCTATAAGCCTTCGTCTGCTCCAGCCTACTGCATTTGAGTTGTTAACTGTATATATTGAAAACTTACAAATACAAGAAATGTATAGTGAACCGAATGAAACAAGGAGAGTGAGAGAGAGACCAAAGTGTGCTGTTGTGATGCGTCTATCTGTTGCATATAATAGTAATGCAAGAGACAGATGGTTCTTGCTATTATATTTTCTTTTGCTGGTATAGTGATCTGATAGTAGTATGCTCTCTCTTGGATTATTGAGATTACATGGTGTAATATTTGTGCTTTATCCCTGGGCAATCCCCGAGGATGCCGAAGCTGAAGGAGAATATCCAGAGGCTTGATTCTGCATCTTTGGATGTCTCGTAATACCCAATATTATCGAGATATCCGAAAGAACCTTAACCATTAAACAAGATCCAGGTACAAAAAAGCTCAAATCCAAGAACATTACCGCAAGCAAGTGGAATTTCTGAAGCTCCCACCCTACAACTTGAAGTTAGGGAGTCTTCAGGTAACTACATTATGAAATACACGAAGCAGCATTCATCAAATCAAAATAATTTCCTGATGAAAAATTGAAATTCAAGGCCAAAGAAAAGGTGCATGCTACATTCACTCAATTGTCTTTGCACAAACCAAGGAAGATGGTACATTTTCATACAAAGAATGGAAAAAATAAAATTACTGTCCATCGGCATGAGGTCAATGATACAATACATCGGTGAATTCATCCTTGACTGCCCAAGACTCACACCGAACAATCCCAAAGAATGGCATCACATGAAAGCTAGCGAGGATAGGATTTTGTCCTGCGGTTGCCATCTTGACACCGTTGTGACATAGATGCTAATGCTTTGTGAATTTCTGAAGAGCTTCAGCTTTCAGCTTCAGAACATGGGAGGAAGCTTTACTGTGTAACTCGTCGATCTCATCCTCCCACTTTTCATATGCAATAAAGCCACTAAAGAGTATAGGGATACCTGGGAGTCGAGAAGGAACCGGAACAAGCCCATTAGTTCAAAGTGCTAATGACCGTTGATGAAATGTATTGCAACTTTGCATCTAGATAATTAGAGAGAAGCAACAGAGAGAAAATTTGATACAGACCTATCTTGAATATGCTTTGCAGAGACATGGATCCAAGGTAGTTGAGAAACAATAGAATGCCAGCTAACTGTTAAAAAATAACAGCCAGTTCAAACACAACAAAATCTATTTGCTCGTTCTTCCTGATTAATTTGCAAATTGAAGGAACACTATCATCGACAAACAATCAACAAATAAGTAACCAACCCTGAGAACTGGCAGTTTATTTAATGAATAGGATTTATATGATAAGAAATAGAAGACACTATTAATACCTTAAGATATAGTGACCAATCCTTTCCCTTGCAAAGAGATTTTAGTACACCAACTGTAGAATTCCACGAATTAGTTACAAAGTAAGCAACATGGTGTGCCTTTCCTTCTGATAAGTGAAAGCATGAAGGTGGTATCTTCTCAAATTTGATGCCAAATCTGTAACATGGTGTATAACACTCAATTAGTAGTGCTTAATATAATAGCATGTACAAGATCCAGCAGGAAAGGAAATATGTCTTACTTCTGAAACAGGCCAACAACCATTATTTTTAAAAGATACAGCTAGCAATGACAAAGGTATAGCTTGGCTGGAGTTAGAGAGAGATGACATGAAGTCAAATTCAAGATCCATGGTGAATATATATATATTCTGATCTACGAATGCTAATAGAAAATGACTTTGCTCCAAAAAATGGTCGTGTCCTCGAAGAATAATTCATGATTACCTGATCATCATAATCATTTATTGCAAAGCCATGAGTTATATGTTGTACTGTTACAGCCAAAGCCAATATGGACCAGACATGTCGACACACCGCAAGTTCCCGGCATGCATGCTTCTGACAAGCATGGCTTCTTAACTGATGCATTCATGCTATATAAGTTATAAAACATTTCAGGAGTTGGAGGCTGATGGTTAAGATATGAAATCTGACACACCCTCCCAAAAAATAAATAGAATGCAGTCCTTGTTTTTTTGTTAAAAATGGAAGGATTTTGTACCAGACAATTAATTTGAAAGGTAAAGGTGTACAAAAGAAATCATAACAAGATATGGCAGCATTGAGAACACATATTATCGATTATCACTAATCTTTAAACATTAAAAGGACAAAGTTACGAACTGAGACATATTACTGGATAGTTTGTTCTGTAAACTAGCTCAGAAACAAATAGATTACTGGTTTGAGAATAATTCCAAAGCAGTCATTGATAAATAAAACTTTACACAGTACAATACTTCTTTAAAGTTAGAGAATATTATGATTTTTCTGGGTGATGAAATTGGGAATACTGAGTAATAAAATACCAACTAAAGATAAATTGAGGGTTCATACATTTCGGGTGGTAACACGCTATGAGCAAACAAGAACAGTGCAGCGAGCGATAGAAGCTTTGCCGTTGCTGTGATGATGGTATATCCAAATGCAAACAAGTAATAGTAAATAGTGGCCAAGAGTAATAACGTGGTGAGCGTCTGTTTCGTATCTTTCCAGAGAAGTGTATTGGCAACTGAAATAAAAATAACATATTTATCAGCAATTAACAATGAGAATAAAAATACATAAATGTTAATGATTTCTTACTATTTCCGCTCCCAAGAACCACAGAAGCCTTAGATGTCTTACTCCGTGGCACAGCCTTCAGATGGGAGTATGCATCAACCGTCCTCTTGAGACCTTCCTACAATTATGCAAAACCTCAGAGCACACAGTAAGAGAAAGGAGAACTGCAATCTCTACTAAAGGACATCAAGGAGGAGTGTTGCACAGACCTTGAGCGGTACTATAGGTTCATAATCAAGCTGAACTCTGGCTTTAGTGCAACTAAAAGTTCTGTTGCATGAAAGAAGCCTAACTCTGGAAGGTATCAGCTGGGGTACAGGCATGCCATACTGGGAGAATAACTTATAGGTATGCTCTACTAAACGGGCTATTGGCATCATAATTGAGACTGGAATTTTAATGCTTGGCCTGCAGATAAAACGATGAAAGAATTAACAGGTAGCCAGGTGATAGTATTACATGGCATTTGAACTTTGAAAATATAGACATTACGGACAATGAAAATATTTCACATTATGAATTTTACACATTAATATACATAATAAGATCTGCACTTTCTGAATATGTAAACAAAAAGGTCTTCCTATGCAATTAGTGCAATTTGATAGAAGAAATTGTGAGAATACTCCTCGTTTTTCATATGCTACGATATGCAGGTCTATGCTTGAAGAAAACATTAGGAAAAAGAATGCATGAACTACGTAAAACACAGATAAGAAATCAAGATCATTGCAAGTTTACCAAACTTCCTGATGTTTAATTTGTAGTTTAAGAAAGTTAGTCTGTCAATTAATGATTCATACTCCAGTCTTTGACATAGACTTCTGGGGGACAGACTAACACATTTAGAATATTTTCCCTCATGCCACATTTTAGGCATAGATTCTTTTTATTGCATATGTAAAATGAAAGAGATTTCTTTGTGTGCGCACATGTGGATATGACACATCACACATGATATCTTATGATAGCCATTCTACATAATGGACAGGTGGAGTCAAAAACATGGTACTAACTTCCAGATATATTTTACATACAACCAACACATGCTTGAGAATGGAAAAGGCGAATTGCAGAAGCATGTATGTTCTGTTCACCTTTCGTATCCAAGTCCTTCAAGGACAAGTGAGACGAAATCCCAAAATTTTATGGGTTCATTATTTGTTATGAAATAAGCCTGCACATAAATATCATGTTAAGCTAATGCAACAAGTAATTAACAAAATCGACAACTCTTGCTACCTGTCCAGCTGCTTTATCTGCACGAGGACCACCAGATGCTAGAGTTTGCTCTGCACAGACATGGCCATATGCGACATTTTCCACATACGTGAAGTCATACATATTGTCTCCACCACCAATAATGAACTGATAGTAAAGAAAAATAAATTAAAATGACTACCAACAATCTAGCTGCAACAAAAAGAAATGGGGCTATCACAAGTGTTTATCATCCACTTGATTTTCTGATGCAAAGTACCAAGGTACATGTACATATAAGTTTTCTAACCATAAATGTCATCACCAACCACCGGCTTGCGAAATACAATGGTAGAATTCTCCAGCAGACTGGTGGGGTTTGATGGGGATCGGGGGTAGAAAGTGGTGGGTATTGAGTCACCCCTTCGTATGTTTTGGTGATGAGCAAACAATTTAAAACAATTTATCGGTGCGAATGAAATTGTGGTAGGTGCACAAGAATAATTATAAAGAGTTCAAATCCAAGATATATGAAGTCAACAAGAAGGAATAAGCCTATTCAAGCATATATCATATGTATCAAATTTGTGCTATGATGAGTGTATGACATATGAAGTGAGTTCAAGATCAAATGTTAACTGTTAAACATTAAAATGATACCAACTATTAAACATTAAAATCATACCAACTGTTATACATAACATATTTTATGTTTTCAACTTTTCTCTACCTTTGATGTAATCAAGAAGGGTGACTCAACCTTTATATTTATCATTTTTTGACAATCTAAACAAGAGTCATAAATAGTTCTCAGATCAAAGTTCAAGACATATATGTTTTAACTCATTCATGAAGTAGTATGCCCAGCAAAAGGATTTAAAAGAATTCTTGTAAAGCATGTTCCCAAGGCATACTGCACAATACTTATATTAAACATTCTATCAAGTTTCAAGATAAATTTAATTCATACTAAATTTGTAAGTAGTCATGTGAGATTAAATTGAGTGACTCAATAATCAAAAGAGTGTGGACTATAAAAGAGTCATATGCCCATAAAAGTTCTACAAGTATCTTGCAAGTATATTCCATAAATTTTCCATGAAATGCAAGTGATTCTAAAGATCACATATCATCATATTGGTGCTAGAGGGTGAAACATTTGTTTTAACTCTAAAGGATGATTCATACCACATGTGGAATGAAATACCTCTGTTCCCAAGCCAACTAGTGGCAACTAGTGTAGTCAAACTAGCCAAGTAATTGCCAATTAGTCGACTAGTCAATGTACACTAGTCGACTAGCTGCTGTGTTTTTCAGCACACTGTCTTGCAATCTGTATGGGTTTGTACTGACTGTTTTGGATCTTTATCACTTCCTTTGGCCAGACCCGACTCTCTTAATGGATCTACAACTTAAACGTTTTAAGAAAACTAATCCTAGATACTTCCTCTAGATCATATGGCTAAAATTTCATCATATCATCATCAAAACTCTCTTGAGTTAAAGAAACCCAAACCCTAGCATCTTCTCCTTCCTCTAGCCGTGCTCTCAGTTTCCCCTTGTTGCTTATGCAAGGAGACTAGATACCAAAGAATCAACGGCCCAATTCCCTTTAAGGCTCAATCTCTTGAAGTTTAACACTTCTCTCTCATGATATCTAATATCCATATTGCATATAGAACATAGTTTTCACTAGATCTCTTGCATTTAGTGTTCATCTTATCATTTTTGGCTAGATATCGTCCAAAAGAGGTAGGAATTCATGTGGAGCTTCATGATGGGACGCGGGTCTATACCCGCCAAAGGACCCACGTCCAAGCCCAAGGCGCCGGCCCACCTAGCCCCCGCGCGCGCACCCCTAGCACTTGAAACCCTATTTTTCTATTATTTATGGGGGCTAGCCGTCACTTTGTCTTTTATGCTATTATTTAATATTGGTGTGATCTCATAGATAGACGAGTGCGGACGTCCTCTTTTGGCGTCTTGGAAGGAGAATACACGTTTCTTGTATTCAATTATCTAGTTTGTGCTACTATTTCTCTATAAAGTTGGGATCTTTGGTTCGTTCCTAAAAATTTGGTATCAGAGCTGTGACGATCTATGGCGGCGCCGCCGACGAGATCGAAGGACAAATTTGATACCTTGGAGGTGAAATTCAATGGCGAAATCGAAGGGGTGAAAAGATCATTGGCGGGAAACGAGGATGCGATAAAGTCGTTGACGGATTCCATCAAGATTTTGGCGGCAAATCAATCCCGGCACGAAGAACAATTTGCAAAGTTCATCCACCAATGGTCGGCGAGCAACCACGGCGAAGGAAACCCTAAATCGACATCAAAGACGACACCTTTGGAGAAGGAGAAGAAAAAAGACGAGATTTTTTGACCCGGATCGTCCCTTTGAGGAGGAGGAAATTGAAGAAGATGAAGGCGGGGAGCCGGAAGGGGTCGATTATCGCGATGAAGTGCGGCGAAGGGCGGTGAAATTTCAGAGGGGGGCGGCGGCCCTGGCCGCCCCTTTCAAGCGTCACAACCTAGCACGGAGGGGCGCCGAACCCCCAAATCCCTCCTGGGGGCCGGCCGTCGTGGCATTGGGGCGGGGGGACTGCCCCCGCCTCCAGCGAGGCTCGACAGGGCCGGCCGGGCCCTGCCGGCCAGCCGACCCTGCCGGCCGGCCCTCCGGCCGCCCCAGAGGGTCTCGCCGGAGGGCAGCTACGGCTAGGAGACCCCCGGCAGCCGCCAGGGGGGAGACGCGCGCGGACAGGGCCCGTGGGGGATTTTGAGCCTTTGGGGGTAGCGGCCGGCGGTGGAAGACTAGTATTACGGAGACAGACGGGCTAGAGACTATTATTACGACGGCGAGGGAGGCTACGAGGCTGTGTTTGGCGATGATACATGTTGGGATGACTTCGATGGCAGACTTGGAGGTCACCGAGGGGACTATGGGGGCCACGGAGGAGTGCCAACTAGACAGTACGAGACCCAGGATGAGAGGCGACAACACTATCGCCCGTAGCACCGTACTGAGGGTAGACCCGATCAGTGACACTTTGGGGAGACTGCAGGGTGAGGAAGTTGGAGATGCCTCTGTTCAGGTGAGAGAATCCACATGCCTGGCTGTTCACTGCGGAGAGGTACTTTGCGGCACATCGCATGACGGATGCTCAGAAGTTGGAGGCAGCCGCTATCTGCATGGAGGGAAGAGCCTTGGGGTGGTACAAGTGGAAGGAGAGGAGGCAACAGATTCGATGCTGGAAGGAGTTGAAGGACCTCGTATTGGAGAAGTTCAGAGATCCCCACTTGGGAAACCTTCACGAGTAGTTATATGCCCTCAGGCAGGAGGAACCTGTACAGGAGTACATTGAGAGGTTTAAGACCTTGGCGGGGAGAGTACATGGCGTATCAGACGAGTCACTAGAGGGCACTTTCTGAAGGGGCTGAGGCCCAGCCTTCGAGCTGCAATGAGGTCTTACAAGCCCATGGGGCTTCCTGAGGTCATAGAGATGACGCAGATTGTAGAGGACGCTTAGACAGAGGATATGAGAGTCAGGAGCGGCTACAGTGGCCAGATACAAAGGGGCACCCCGTCTGGAGCTGGAGGAGCCGGACCACCAGGGCGAGCCAGACGAGTATGGAGAAGACGGGTGAGAAGAGTAGCGCTGCCCCAGCAGGACAGTTCATGAGGATGACATATGCTGAGATGAGAAAAAGCGTCAAAGGGCTTATGCTTCCGGTGTGACGAGAGGTTCACGCCAGGCCACAGATGCGCGGGGCGCAAGTTGCAGGTTCGGCTGTTGGAGGATAACGACGTGGACGGGAACGTCGAGGACGAGAGTGCTGAGCAGGAGGAGGAGCCCGAGGGCCATCAACTAGACATGGCAGAGATGTCCCTCAACTACGTGGTAAGATTCACCCCGAACCACACCATGAAGTTGAGGGGAGAGATCGGCGAGCAGGAGGTGACCGTGCTGTTTGACAGTGGGGCGACCCACAATTTCATATCCAGGAGAGTGGTGGACCAGCAGGGACTGCAGCTGATCGACTGCGGGAGCTTCAGTGTGATGATGGGAACGGGAAAGGAGAGTAGTCGGGGAGTCTGCAGGGGGTTGGTGCTGATCTTACAGGGGATACAGGTGATGGCGGACTTTCTACCCCTAGACTTGGGAAGTACAGATGTCATCCTAGACATGACTTGGTTGCAGACACTGTGGGAGATGACGGTGAACTGGAAGCTTCTGCGGATGGAGTTTCAGGATGAGTGGAGAGCGGTCACTCTATAGGGAGATCCCAGCCTTTGCAGAGTGGTAGTGTCATTGAATACCATACTGAGGACCTTACAGGCTGAGGGAGGCGGGTACTTGGTTGATCTGTATACCATGACAGAGGGAGGAGGCATAGAGACCAGTGGAGAGCATGTCGTGCCAGGGGAGTGTAACAGATGTTGGCGCAGTTTGAGGAGATTTTTCAAGAGCCTCGGGGTCTGCGTCGCCGAGGGACCATGAGCACGACATTGTACTACAGGAGTGTATTTCCTCCCTCAGTGTCAGACCCTACCGGTACCCCCAGCACCAGAAGGACGAGATTGAGAGGATGATAGCCGAGAATGAGATGGTGGAGGCGGAAGTGATTCAGCCTAGCGTGAACCCATTCTCTAGCCACGTGCTCCTGGTGAAGAAGGACGGGAGCTGGCGCTTCTGTGTAGACGACCGAGCCTTAAACAAAGAGACCGTGCCAGATAAGTTTCTCATACTGGTGATAGACGAGATCCTGGACGAGTTATATGGGTCAGCCTGGTTCAGTAAGATAGATCTCAAGTCAGGCTACCATCAGATCAGGATGCGACTGGAGGATGTGCCCAAGACGGCGTTCAGGACGCATGAGGACCATTACGAGTTCCTCGTCATGCCTTTTGGCTTGACGAACGCACCAGCTACTTTCCAGTCCCTTATGAACAAGGTGGTGTTTACAGAGTTGCAGTACCATCAGCTGGTGACGAACAAGAAGAAGTGCCTATTTGGGCAGCCACAGGTGGAGTACTTGGGACATGTGGTGTCAGCAGATGGAGTGGCAGCAAACAGAGTGAAGATCGCGACGATGCTGAATTGGCCGCGCCCTACCACACTCAGGGGGGCTGCGGTGGTTCCTGTGGTTGACAGCTTACTACCGCAGGTTTGTGGAGGGATATGGAACCATTGCCTGGCGGTTGACCGAGCTATTGAAGGACCAGTTCCACTGGGGGGAGGCGACGACAGCTTTTGAGGCTCTAAAGAAGGCCACGACTTCAGTGCCAGTCTTGGCACTACCAGACTTTTCCAGACCCTTTGTGGCGGAGGCGGATGCGTCAGGGCACGAACTAGTGGCCGTGCTGATGCAGGAGCATCGGCATATTGCCTACTTCAGCCAGGTGTTAACAGCTAGAGGCCGACTGCGGTCGGTATACGAGAGGGAGCTGATGGCCATAGTCTTGACAATTCAGAGTGGAGACCGTACTTGTTGGAACGGAGTTTCCTGGTATGCACCGATCAGTGGAGCTTGAAGTATCTATTAGAGCAGCGGATGGTAGCAGAGGAGCATCAGAAGTGGCTGCGAAAGCTGATGGGGTATAGGTTTGAGATTGAATATCGCCCGGGTCTGTAAAACAAGGCGGCTGATGCATTGTCCCGGCGACAGGAGGATGCACCGAGGACATCCGCATATTTACCGGCCATACTCCAGGAGTTTTACGGCAGTGCCATTAGAGGACATTCTGGGGTCCTCAAGACCTACCAGCGACTGACGAGGGAGGTCTATTGGAAGGGGATGAAGAAGAAGGTGGCGAGGATGGTGGCAGAGTGTGACGTGTGCTAGCGTCACAAGTACCAGGCGATGTCCCCAAGAGGACTACTACAGCCGCTTTCCTTACCGGATCGAGTATGGGAGGACCTCTCCATGGACTTCATAGATGGGTTGCCGAAGTCGGGTGGATACACCGTCATATTTGTTGTGGTCGACCGCCTCAGCAAATATGCGCACTTTGTTCCGCTTCGGCATCCTTACAACATAGTATCAGTGGCAGAGATATTTCTGAGGGAGATCATTCGTCTGCATGGACCTCCAAAGTCCATAGTCTCGGACCGAGACAAGGTGTTCCAGAGTAGATTCTGGCAGGAGCTTTTCAGGCTGCAGGGGACGACGTTGAATCGAAGCACAGCCTATCACCCTCAGACCAATGGACAGACGGAGGTGGTAAACAGGAGTGTGGAGACTTATCTGCGGTGCTTCATTTCAGATAATCCTAAGGAGTGGACGCGTTGGCTAGTGTCGGCGAAATACTGGTATAACACATCATATCACACGGCTGCACAGACAACAACCTTCAGGATTCTTTATGGCAGAGACCCCCCTCACTTACTACATTATGGGCATAAGACGACGCCAGTGTCGGATGTGAAGCAGTACTTGGCGGAGAGGGATCGGATTCTAGAGGAGCTGAAGCTCCATTTGTCGCGGACGCAGCATGTTATGAAGGCGAGAGCATTACACCGTCGTGACATGCAGTTCGAGGTAGGGGACATGGTGTACCTGAAGCTGAGACCCTACAGGCAGCGATCAGTGGCTCACAGGGGAATGAGAAGCTGGCACCGCGTTATTTTAGACCTTTCGAGGTTGAGACGAGAGTAGGGCCGGTAGCCTACAAGTTGAGATTGCCCCAGGATCGGTCATTCATCCAGTCTTTCATGTTTCGCAGTTGCACCGGGCCATTGGCGACCACACACATTTCCCTTCCTTACCAGAGACCCTTACTGCTGATATGGAGATGAGGCTGGAGCCCGAGGTGTTGAAAGGGGTTAAGAGGGGAGACACAGGAGAGCGCCAGGTGTTGCTGCAGTGAAAGGGCTTGCCAGAGCATGATAGCACATGGGAGGATATGGACGAGATGTCGACGCGTTTTCCAGACTTCCATCTTGAGAACAAGGTGGCTCTTTGGGTGGAAGTATTGATGGGACACGGGTGTATACCCGCCGAAGGACCCGCGTCCAAGTCCAAGCCGCCGGCCTACCTAGCCCGCGCGCGCACCCCTAGCACTTGAAACCCTATTTTTCTATTATTTATGGGGGCTAGCCGTCATTTTGTCTTTTATGCTTTTATTTGATATTGGTGTGATCTTATAGGTAGACGAGTGCGAACGTCCTCTTTTGGCGTCTTGGAAGGAGAATACACCTTTCTTGTATTCATTTATCTAGTTTGTGCTATTATTTCTCTATAAAGTTGGGATCTTTGGTTCGTTCCTAACACTTCATCATTCAAGAATCCACATGAAACCTTTCCCCAATTTCTCAAGCGACCAAATTTGGAAGAAAAATATTTGAAATTCTCTAGAGAAAATAGTTTTTGTGAAAGATTTGTCAAATTTGAGGATTTTGTTAGCTATGGCATTCCTAAAATCTTCATGAACAACTCCATGCATGTCGTCTTTAGTTAGCATAATAGGCATAGTTGCTAAACTAGGCTAGTATTTCTTTTCTATAGCAATTTGGAGAAAATTGATAATGATAAAATTAAAAGCTTGGTTAAATGTGTAGAAATTAAATTGACTCCTAGGAAACTTGGGAAAAATTCTTATTATTCCTAGTCATAGATTATATTTGGATGAAATGCCTACATTTGTTATATAACTTAATTCAGAAGACTGGCAGTTTTAATTATATTTTAGTTGATTTGACTAGATGCATTTATGCACTAATGGGGCACATCATTGTTAATTAGGTACAAATAAGTTTTGATAATATTTCAAAAACATCATTCACATCCATCTGTCATGGTTGCATTCTCATTAGGATTTTCATGCATTTTGGAGTTTCAATGAATTCTGAAACTGTTATCTTACCCACGAATATCCCAATTGATAAAAATGTATTACTTAGGATGCATCTTCCTAATATTCCTGGGGAACCTCAAGAAGAGCATGAGCCTGAACCCCAACCTGAACCTCATCCTCCTCCAACTGACCCTTCCTCTTGAAACTCATCCTTCTTTTTCAGATGGTCCTTCCTCTCAATCCGACGCATCAATCTTTAGCCAAGAAAATGGATAGGGTGATGAATATGTAAATTGTCATGATTTAACAAATGAGGCAAATGTAACTGGACCAAAATCAATTCATAAGTGATTGATAGACAATATAAAATGGAATCCAAGCAAGATCAACTCTTGAAGGAGATGTCTAATATTCGTGCTAGATAGCGTGGCCAACCTCCCCTAGGGTGATACTTGTTTGGATATGGGATGTGATTGGTTGTTAACTTATGTTATGAACTTGTCATGGTTGTAATTTGGTGATGTGTTTTTGTAATGATTATGTCTATGAACTTGTTGGAATGACTATTCTGAGTTGTAATCTGTTGAATGTATGTTTTTAATTGTAAATTTTATATGCATGCTTATCACTTGGCTATCGTAATTTTTGTGAAAGGTGATTCATGATATGAGACATTTTGTTGGGAATAATAAATTCATGAGATACATCATATATATGTATGTATGTATGTATGTATATGTCATTTGAGATCATATTATTTCATGTTGGACTTTTGACACTTTATCATGAACATTTGGATATTAGCAAATGTTCATGTTGTAATGACTATTCTGAGTTGTAATATGTCGAATGTATGTTTTTAATTGTAAATTTTATATGCATGCTTATCACTTGGCTATCGTAATTTTTGTGAAAGGTGATTCATGATATAAGACATTTTGTTGGGAATAATATATTCATGTGATACATCATATATATATATATATGTATGTATGTATATATATGTATGTACATGTATATGTCATTTGAGATCATATTATTTCATATTGGACTTTTGACACTTTATCATGAACATTTGGATATTAGCAACATATATAAGATGGTGCTATGTACACTTGGTATTGGGTTCATGGTTCTCATGTTGATGTTGATTTGTTGTTAATTATGATATATACACATGTGATCCATTATGATATTTTAACATATTGACATTATGATACATACACTCGTTCTTGCAGTCTTTATGTGATACATACATACACACATTGTAATACCCTTGATACATGGATAGTGCTTTACACATAGAATTCACATTATGATGAATAACATATTTGGTATATGTGACTCGCATCTTGAGAATTATGACATGAATATTGGTTCTTGATCTCATGATGATATATCAGTATATGTGTCATGTTGATAGGCTTAATTCTGACATGCATACTTGACACAAATATGACTTGCCATTATTTGTCATATTAGATTTTGATCTCATGATGATATATTGGTATGTGTCATGTTGCTAGGTTTAATTATGACATGCATACTTGACACAAATAGAACTTACCATTATTTCATTCCACATGTGGTATGAGTCATTCTTTAGAGTTAAAACAAATGTTTCACACTCTAGCACCCATATGATGATATGTGATATTTAGAATCACTTGCATTTCATGAAAAATTTATGGAATATACTTGCAATATACTAGTAGAAGTTTTAGAAGCATATGACTCTTTTATGGTCCACACTCTTTTAATTATTGAGTCACCCAATTTAATCTCACATGACTACTTGCAAATTGAGTATGAATTAAATTTATCTTGAAGCTTGATAGAATGCAACAAGTATTGTTCAATATGCCTTGTGAATGCTTTATAAGAATTGTCTTGAATCCTTTTGGTACATATTATGGCATTATACTTCATGAATGAGTTAAAACATGTCTTGAACTTTAATTTGAGAACTATTTATAACGCTTGTTCATAAACTATTTATAACTCGTGTTCAGATTGTCAAAAGGTGAGAAATATAAAGGTTGAGTCACCCTTTTTGATATGTCAAAGGAAGAGAAAAGTTGAAAATATAAACTATGCGATGCATAACAATCGGTACCATTTAGTTAAAGTTGGTATCATTTTAATGTTTAATAGTTGGTATTGTTGGTAGCAACGATCTATGAACTTCGTGTTTGATGATAACAAACATATGTGAACGTTTTAACGTGTGTGTCAAGTATTTTCAGGAATGACGAACTCGTGATAATTCACGGAGAGATTTGATCAATGCGCAAAGGAGATTGGGAAGGGGATCTCTTCTTTGTGCTATGCGTTAATTGCCAATTGATTAGCAGCCGCCCAGATTTTTTTTGCAGGCTCCCCTTGCCGAACTCTTTGACCAAGTGCCCAAGCATTGATTTGTTTCCCAGGGGAATATTTGCAAATCAAATAAAAAAGGGCAAAAGGGGCAATTTGAGAAGCCCAGGCCGAAAGTAATCAGTGCATATCAAAAAGCCCATCATTGTTTAACCTGTTGCCTAGGTTTTCTCAAAGAACAAAAGAGGAGCCGCCACTTAAAAAAATCAACAGGGATTTTTCTTTGTGGCAGCCGAAAGCTGGGAAGGGGTCTTCATTTTTTATTTTTTTACCATCCTTTTAAGAACCCCTCTCTCTCTCTCTAAACACAAAAAAGGGCACAAATTGATTTGAGAGTGCAGCCGCAAGCAACAAAGAAAAAAAAGAGAATTTCGAAAGGGTCAGCCGCAAAAATCGTTGTTGAAATAAATACCCTAGTCCCGAAATTTGGTTTCTATTGAGGAGAGAGCTCCAGCCGCAAAAAACGAGAGAAGGGGGCACATGGTTTTTGTTGGGAATAAATGCATGGAAGCAAATAAGAAGCCAAAAGCTCTTTCTCCGAGAAATAAGACATGCGCCATGATCTTCACGCACCCAGGCAACAAAAATTCATGAAGGAGCAGCACGAAATTATTTGACAGGGGCCACACAAAATCAAGAGCCGCAACCTCCTTTGAGAATTCCTTCACTGCAAATCAAAAGAAGCCTATCCAATTGAAAGAGCCGGCCATAGCTTATGAAAAATACAAAGGCCACCGAATTGTTTTTAAAAGGCCAAGGCAGTTCACAGGTTTTTGTTTACGAGCTTCAATTGATTTAGCCAAGAGCCATCATCAAATCAACAAGTCCCAAGGCAACACAAAGTGATTTTCCAAAGCAACAAGAACAAAGACCTCACAAGAGACTTCAATTCTCCAATTGCCCAGGCTTGCCGTATGCAACAACAAGGAGGGAAGTATCATTAAATTGTGTTTTTTAATGAGCATTTATCTTAAAATGTCACATACTTTTAATCCCATCTAGCTTAGGATTTGAGATTCTCTCCTCTGCTTTTGTTTGCAGGTCATGCACATCAACTACCGCAAGTTTCTTTGAGGAGACACTAATATTTGAGACTGCTGCAAGCTTGGATTGAGAAGAGGAGAAAGGCGCAACTTTCATCGAGAGTGGAGCGAACTATTGAGGGGACATCAGAGACTACATCTACGTCAGACGAGATCTGACCCGTGCTGACTGACGAGGACATCGCCGTTACACAAACTGAGATTCCTAAACTCTATTTATCATTATTTTGTGTAGTTGTTGTGTTAGATCCTCGTAGGGGAAACTTTACCTGTTGTGTTACTTTTGGAGACCTGACGACTTGGGAGTCGTCACGGAGGGAGAGCATCTGACTAGATTGATAGTGTAGAGCACGTGGTGTGCGTACGAGCTAGGTGAGAGTAGATTTGGGATCTTGACTCATTGTAGCTGTACAGGATTACATATCTATCTAATATTTGCTTTCGGGGACTGGAGTAGGTCGTGGGGACGACCGAACCAGGGTATATCTGTGCGTTCTCTGTGACTGTTATCTTTTTCCCCTGTCTGTGCTTGTAACTGCGTGTGGTTGTTCGTGGGTTGCACGAATATTTTTAATAGCATATTCACCCCTCCTCTAGGCTACGATCCAGATCCAACAAATGGTATCAGAGCCAGTTTAGAGGATCTAGTCTAGTTTTTTAGATGACCATGAATATATCTGATTGTGCATTTGCTGAAGGTCAGTCTATAGCCCGTCCCCCTAAGTTTAACGGTGTAGACTTTGCATATTGGAAAGCTAGGATGAAAATCTATCTAGTGTCTGTAGATTATGATGTGTGGGATATTGTTGAAAATGGTTATAGTCTACCCACTATTAAAATTGAAGACACTGTTATGATTAAGCCTAAAGACAAGTGGGATTTAGCTGATAAGAAACGTTATACTCTTAATGGTAAAGCTATGAATGCGCTTATATGCTCTCTTGATAAATCTGAGTTTAATCGTATCTCACATTGTCTAACTGCGCAGGAAATCTGGCACACTCTGGAGGTGACACACGAGGGAACATCGCAAGTAAAGGAATCCAGACTTGCGTTGCTGAGCACTGAATATGAGAGCTTCCGCATGCTACCAACAGAATCTGTGAAAGAAATGTTTGCGAGGTTCACGGACATCGTCTACAAATCCAGTTCCCTCGGTAAGCCATACTCTAGCCATGAACAGGTACCAAGCTCGTTCAGGCCTAAAGTCACCGCTATTCAAGAAGCTAAGGACCTATCAACAATGAAAGTGGAGGACTTGATAGGCAACCTAATGTCACATGAGCTTGAGTTGCAGAGTATAGAAGCCAGAGAGAAACCTGAAGAGAAGACCAAAGCTTCCACACCATTAGCTCTTCAAGCTAACGACGACGATCTTGATGAAGAGCAAGCCCTAATGGTCAGAAACTTCAGGAGATACATTCAGACTGATCAAGGAAGAGCTGAGATGGGAAAAAGGTTCATTCGTTCTAATAATTCTAATTTTGGTAGAAATTCCTATGATCAGAAAGCTATTAATAGAAGTGAATGTTTTAAATGCAGGAAGAAAGGGCACCACATAAAAGATTACCCACAACAACACACAGCTCAAGTTGCAAAAGGAAAAACGAAAGTGCTGACGTGGAACATGGATAGAGAAGCTGAGAAGGATGATGAGGAACATGAAGCCCACTCCTACATGGCATTAATGGCCAAACACAATGAGGTAGGATCTCCCACTAAAGCTGAATTGTTAGAAATCTTGAAAGGAATGCAAAATACTATTAATGAGCTAGAAGCTGATGTGGATAGTTATAGAAATGATAACTTTGATATGCAACAATCTGAGTATGACATGTCTAAGGAAATTGAAAAACTGAAAACTGAAATTGTTGCTTGTAATACTACAATTGACATGTTAAATAAGGAGAAAGCTAGCTTGCCTGGAAAAACTGATTGTCTTTCGTGTCCCTCTTTATTAAAGGATATTAGCATGTATAAGCTTGATAAGACAAAGCTTGAAGTTGAAAATGAATTGCTTTCTGAAAAGATTAACATGCTAAATCTTGAACTTAAAGAAAAAGTGAGGGATTTTGAAAAGAAAGAAGAGGAAAACAAGCGAGCTTTCATTAGTAAGTGCACTTTGCTTGTGAATGAAAACAATATCTTGAAATCCAAAGTCACCACCCTAGAATTGTCATTAAATAGATTTTCCATTGGAAAACAAAAGTTGGACATTATTCTTGGAAATCAATTGTATGGCAATAATAGGCGTGGCCTTGGATTTAGCGCTAAAAATGTTGAAAAGACTAAGTATAAAAAATTTCACAATGTGCCCTCTATTGCTAAAAATGTTTATGCAAAGTGTTTTACGTGTGATAGTGTTGGTCACACATCGTATCATTGCAAATACAGGAACTCCAATATTAAATTCAAACAAATGTGGGTTCCTAAATCTTTGTTGACTAACACTAGTGGACCTTGTTGGATTCCAAGGTCACACACGACACCTCTTTTGTAGGTGGATGGAAATTTGACGAGGAGCGATAAATTGAATGTCTCATTTTTTGGGCTCCTTAGTCAAACAACGACGCGAAGGTATATCTTTCTCTTTGAACTTATTGCATACCTTCATAGCTTTTTGTGTGCATGACTTTTCTTTGTTTGTGTGCTAGTAGTTGCATTGCTATGTGTGCATGATTTTTTTCTGTTTGTGTGATTGCATCTCATGTTTGCTTTAGTACTTCATGCATGTTATAAAAAAACTAAAAAACTGATAATAAAAAAATGGTGCTTAAATGTGTATCTTTTCTCTTTGATTCATTATTGAAGTATGCACGGATGATTTTCATATCTATGTAGAAATTGGTGTATTATTACTTTTGCTACATGCGTATGTTTATCTTTCTAAATATTCATGGCATGTCCAATGACTAAGAATAGCTTGATTTCTACACCACCTACTTCACTTCCACATGTATTATTATTGTTGCACATTTGGAGATATCGTTTATGAAGTATGGAATGTGAATGCAGGTGGAAAACTTAACTGAATATCTAAGGGATATGATATACCTTGCCATGGATAAAAATTGAGCAAAAGAAATTGTTGTTATAAGTATTTTTTTAAAAAAATTGTGAAAACAAAGATAATTGCTCTGTATGAAAAATGGATACAATCCTTGGCAACGGTATTACCCACGAGTATCCAACATAAGCTTTATGGGTAAACTTTAGCGTTGGTGTATTTACTCGTCAAGCAATGCCACCCCCACATCTAAGAGTCCTTATAGGCTATGTTTTTGGGGTGTGGTACCTTGAACTCATTTTTAATGAGGTGGGAAAAATCAATCCTAGGTGATAGAATGTTATTTGGAAAATGTGGATTGGTTCCGGTTGACTTTCCTAATGATTCTCCCCCATGTGCTTCAATTTTAATCATCACACTTTACACGTTGGTGTTGAAGTCTTCGTTGTTTAATTTCATTGGATTTTAACTTGATTATTCTATGAGTGTATGCATGCAATTGTTGGTAATGGTTAATAATACTCTCTTTTTGCACAATATATGTTTTTGACTTCGTGTTACGACTTTTGATGATAACAAAGGGGGAGAAAAATTTGGGAAGATTTGTGATTTGGTGCTCATGGACATATAATTGTTTGATTAAGGGGATTGTTTGATTAAGGTGGAGTATTAATGAAATTTGGGAAGCACTAAAATACGGGAAGCATGCTCATTGTAGGGGGAGCATGCTCATTGTTAAAATTTGCACATCGGTGTTTGCACATCATTATATCATATTGCATGTCATTGCATGTCACCCTCTATCGTCACACTTTCACACACACTATTTGGAAAGCTAATGTTCAAATCTTATACTTAGTTTGTTATCATCAAAAGGGGGAGATTGTTGGTAGCAACGATCTATGAACTTCGTGTTTGATGATAACAAACATATGTGAACGTTTTTAACGCGTGTGTTAAGTATTTTCAGGAATGGCGAACTCGTGATAATTCACGGAGAGATTTGATCAATGCGCAAAGGAGATTGGGAAGGGGATCTCTTCTTTGTGCTATGCGTTAATTGCCAATTGATTAGCAGCCGCCCAGATTTTTTTTGCAGACTCCCCTTGGCCGAACTCTTTGACCAAGTGCCCAAGCATTGATTTGTTTCCCAGGGGAATATTTGCAAATCAAATAAAAAAAGGGCAAAAGGGGCAATTTGAGAAGCCCAGGCCGAAAGTAATCAGTGCATATCAAAAAGCCCATCATTGTTTAACCTGTTGCCTAGGTTTTCTCAAAGAACAAAAGAGGAGGAGCCGCCACTTAAAAAAATCAACAAAGATTTTTCTTTGTGGCAGCCGAAAGCTGGGAAGGGGTCTTCATTTTTTTATTTTTTTTACCATCCTTTTAAGAACCCCTCTCTCTCTAAACACAAAAAAGGGCACAAATTGATTTGAGAGTGCAGCCGCAAGCAACAAAGAAAAAAAAGAGAATTTCGAAAGGGTCAGCCGCAAAAATCGTTGTTGAAATAAATACCCTAGTCCCGAAATTTGGTTTCTATTGAGGAGAGAGCTCCAGCCGCAAAAAACGAGAGAAGGGGGCACATGGTTTTTGTTGGGAATAAATGCATGGAAGCAAATAAGAAGCCAAAAGCTCTTTCTCCGAGAAATAAGACATGCGCCATGATCTTCACGCACCCAGGCAACAAAAATTCATGAAGGAGCAGCACGAAATTATTTGACAGGGGCCACACAAAATCAAGAGCCGCAACCTCCTTTGAGAATTCCTTCACTGCAAATCAAAAGAAGCCTATCCAATTGAAAGAGCCGGTCATAGCTTATGAAAAATACAAAGGCCACCGAATTGTTTTTAAAAGGCCAATGCAGTTCACAGGTTTTTGTTTACGGGCTTCAATTGATTTAGCCAAGAGCCATCATCAAATCAACAAGTCCCAAGGCAACACAAAGTGATTTTCCAAAGCAACAAGAACAAAGACCTCACAAGAGAATTCAATTCTCCAATTGCCCAGGCCTGTCGTATGCAACAACAAGGAGGGAAGTACCATTAAATTGTGTTTTTTAATGAGCATTTATCTTAAAATGTCACATACTTTTAATCCCATCTAGCTTAGGATTTGAGATTCTCTCCTCTGCTTTTGTTTGCAGGTCATGCACATCAACTACCGCAAGTTTCTTTGAGGAGACACTAATATTTGAGACTGCTGCAAGCTTGGTTTGAGAAGAGGAGAAAAGCGCAACTTTCATCGAGAGTGGAGCGAACTATTGAGGGGACATCAGAGACTACATCTACGTCAGACGAGATCTGACCCGTGCTGACTGACGAGGACATCACCGCTACACAAACTGAGATTCCTAAACTCTATTTATCATTATTTTGTGTAGTTGTTGTGTTAGATCCTCGTAGGGGAAACTTTACCTGTTGTGTTACTTTTGGAGACCTGACGACTTGGGAGTCGTCACGGAGGGAGAGCATCTGACTAGATTGATAGTGTAGAGCACGTGGTGTGCGTACGAGCTAGGTGAGAGTAGATTTGAGATCTTGACTCATTGTAGCTGTACATGATTACATATCTATCTAGTATTTGCTTTCGGGGGCTGGAGTATGTCGTGGGGACGACCGAACCAGGGTATATCTGTGCGTTCTCTGTGACTGCTATCTTTTTCCCCTGTCTGTGTTTGTAACTGCGTGTGGTTGTTCGTGGGTTGCACGAATATTTTTAATAGCCTATTCACCCCCCCTCTAGGCTACGATCCAGATCCAACATGTATCATTTAGTTTGTATCATTTTAATGTTTAACTAGTTAACAATTGGTATCTTGAACTCACTTCACATGTCCTACACTCAGCATAGTACAAATTTGATACATATGATACATGCTTGAATGTGCTTATTTCTTGTACGCTTTGATGCAGTGAGAGACTAAAAGTTTATTACGAACATTATGCATCTATGTATCAATAATTTGATTTCAATATTATGCATCTATGCAGGGAAAGTAAATATTTAATTTCTTATTTTATGTATCAATAATTTGTCATCATCAAAAAGAGTGAGAATGTTGGATATTGAGTCACCACTAAGTATGTTTTGATGATGAGCAAACAATTTATCTGTGCCAATGAAGTTGTGAGTGTAGGTACATAAGAATAATTACACAGAGTTCAAAGCCAAGATGTATGAAGTCAACAAGAAGAAACACATTCAAGCCAACTAGAGAAGAAGAATCAAGCTAAGTGAAGCTCAACGACACAGCTTAAAGTTCTTAAAGAATCGAAGACAAGATTTGCAACTCAAGAAATACATCAAGGAAGTTTCATTAGAAGGTATGTAAATTTGATGTATTCTATATTCTTGTCTTAGATCTTTGTTAAAGCATTACTTTAAAGCTCACACACTTAGGATCACTTAAGAAAAGTTTTGAAAATAATTTGAAAAGATTTAAATATTTATCCTAATTATTTTATGGCAAAAAACAATTCTCTATAAGTTAACTAACCGACTTGAACAGATACATAATCGACCAGCTGAACCTGAAAATCGATAGGCTGGCAACATGTCAATCTAGTTGACTAATGTACATGAACTAATCGACTAACTTATGAGCTAGTTGACTAGTAAATGTACCGTAGTCGACTATAAAATACAGAGAAGCAGCTTTTCGACATGACTGGCCCAGTCGACTAGATTACAAGGACTAGTCGACTAGTTGATGCCTAGTCAACTAGAATATGTACTGTAGTCAACTAAAACCTAGCCATTGGCCAAATCTAGAAATCCACAACTAATCGTTTATAGCCGTTGGCGAGGGTATTTCTGGTATTCTGTCTTAACTGAATCTTGGGTTATAAATAGGGCTTGGTGTTGGGATTTCCTATCTAAGAAACGTAAGAGAATCAAGAAAAACAAAGTTTTAAAGAGATTTTCATTATTCTTATGCTCAAGATTTCTAGAAAAATCCTTAGATTTGGACCCCTTGTTTTCAAAAGCCTTCAATTGTTTTGTTGTGGCCAAAACTCTTTGATCTCTAGAGCTTTAACTCCCATCCTATTAGAGATCATCCTAAGAGTCTCATAATACACAAAAGAGCTTTGTTGCAAGACTATAGAAATTTGTCCTCCAACAACAAAAGTTTATAAGTATTTTCTCATTTGGTTGTTGTCAGAAATTGTTGAAAATCCTCAAGTGTTTGCGGTGATAAGTGTTGTAAAATCTTCTTGGTGAAGAGATGGTGATTGGTTGAAACCCCTCAAGTTTTTGAGATGAAAATTCTCTTGGTGAAGAAGTGTTTGTAAAATCCTCTAAGTGTAGATGTGATAGAAAATCCTCATTATAGGTGGGGTGTTGTAATTCTCTCATTTGAGAGTGTTATAGTAGATTTAAAGATAAGAGATTTTGAAGACTGGACATAGGCCTGGCGGTTGAATCAAGATAAAAATTATGTATTAGCTTTGCTCTATCTTGTGATCTCTTGTGCTTGCAATTATTGTTATTTTCCCGCTGCTTAATCATCCTTTCATATTTACAAGTTTAAGTATTGCTGATTAAACTTCAAGTGAGGTAACTCTCATTGATATCTTAGATTGAAATTAGAGGAGTTAATTTGAAAGTTTAAGCTTTATTTCTTAAACATTATTCACACACACACCCCTCTAGTGTTCTATTTGACATCTCTAAGATCCAATAGAAAGGTTTAACATCTGGGGTTTGTAAGGAAATTGGGGTGAACCAAATTAGGGTTTTCTAACTAGATCAAATAGGATATTATGCCCCTAACCAAGGAAATCGGATCAATCTCCAATTTCATGACCTTGCATGCAAAAAACATTCTTCAGACTTATGCCCAAATGAATAGAACATCCTCTCTCTCACCACATATGTAAAATATTCAACAACCATAGAGTGTACAAACTTAAATTTTCTTTATTCAATTTTTTATAATAAAAATGCAACTATAGACTTATATTTATAACAAAAGAAATAAAATCATATCTACCTTCATACTTAAGGCTTCTAATAGGACTCAAACTCAAGAATAAAATAAGACTTCCTAAAACGAAAACTCAAAGACCTAAACGATGAACACTAAAAGAACTCAATAATATTAATATAAAAGAACTCAAAAACTAAATTCTAAACTGACTCAAATTTCTACACAAAATCCTATTTAAAATTTGAATTATTTTTCTTTTTCCATCATAAGTCCTTCATGGAAATTGATTTGTTCTAACACCTAAAAGAATTTGCTTATGCTTCAAGTTCGTTCTGCATCAAATCTTTCCTGATTGGGAAAAATTGACCTTAAATTTTGAAATAGCAATATGAAGAAAATTAGGAAATCGTGTCAAGAGTAACAAACCAACAATGATAGAAGCAGATATAAGTAAATACACAATACTTATCGGTTCATAAACAGTGGATCAACTAAAATAATAAATTCTATATTCTTTATATCAAGTTCAATAAATGGCTTCAATGACGGCTAAACTGTGGACACAACTTGAGGCGTTAATTTGGACCATGTCTGGAACTGTAGCTTCAACTGGAGTGTGTTCTGACTCAAGCCCGAACTAGGACATTTGCTTGGGATCGAGCTCTGATCGTAACGTCGATTGTGGCTCTGGCTCAAGAAACTTGTATAATTCTTGCAAACCCATCTATAATTCTTACAAGAATTTATCGTAATCTCATCGATTTTCTGGCTTTTGAATTTGATGATGATAGAGATGAATGATGATTTGAAAGATATTGATATCGAGCTTCGATTCTCATTAATGATCAAGATGCACAATCTTAGTCATAGTCTAACCATCAAAACCGAGCTTTCCAAGCTAACTTTTGTCTAGTACTCTCATTGTTTGTCATGTTCTAGTTAGAAAAGGTTCCTACCAGCACAAATTTCTAGCTATCATAATTTTCACGATCAATATTTGATATCGATTGATGGAGATCAAGAGCGAAAGGGTTTAACATCTAGGGTTTATGATGGGATTTGAGGAAAAAAATTGGATTAGGTGTTTCTAAGTTGATAAGATTGGGTTTGAGCCTCTCATCCTAGACATCGAATAGATCACATATGTTAACACATCGGATGCAGAAGATTTTCAGACTTCTTGCCCACGCCAATAGCTCGCCCACTCTCACACCTCGCATGCAATAAATACAGTAATCATATAGTTTATAAACTAAAAAATTTATTTAATTTTTCATAATAAAGGTTCAACTACCGAATCATATTTATAGCAAAAGAAATAAGGTCCTATCGAGACTCATGCCGACACTCCTAATTGGACCCAAACTCTAGAATAAAATAAAACAAAAGACTTTTCTTCAAAAAAAACTCTTAGACTTAAAAGAAAAACAATAAAACAACTTAATAAAAGAGCTCAAAACTAAAGTCTATATTGACTCAACCTTCTAAAGATAATCCTAATCAAATTCTATTTTTTTTGTCTTGTGAGTCCTCCCTCGTTGCTCCAATTCCCAAAAGAATTTGTTCGTACTCCATATTATTTTGCATCAAGTTTATAAATGAAGATAGAACAAGTTTTAATTCTCCACGTAACTTCAAAATTTTTGTGGCCAGGACTCTGTGATAGTAGAAAAGCATCAGCACCCAGGTTCATGAGTTCCAAGGTTCAGACCTCGTCGAATCACTGATGTCAATTTAAAACATATCAGTTATGATTTACAAAGTGTGTTTATGTTATAGAACTTCCCACCTGGCCTAACGACCCATGCGTAGCAGAAGATTAAGTTGGTTTGATACATACTGTTGGCCTAGAGCTTAAAATAAGTTCTCAACCACATTCAAAGAAACAGTGCTTAAAGCAAACACACTTTTCCATTGCAAATTCTTATTTTTTTAATGCTGGACAGAGAATTAGAACATCGATAGCATTCAGTGGATTATGTGTTCAGAAATTGAGGATGTGTAAGAGCATGGAAATAGCAAATGAAATCATGGCAAAAGTCACAAAACTAAGTGCTGACGGAAGAGACTGTCCATAAGAATATAAATGTTGTATGCTGCCATACATTACCTTAGATTTCCCCGCCCTCGCAGCAGAAACCAGAGATGGCACCAAAAGCCTATCACCGGGACCAAAAATACTGCTAGGACGAATACAGCATGTCAGAAGTCCATTTCTACCATTTGCCTTTATTACCAATTTTTCTCCTTCCGCTTTAGTCTCTGAATAGGAATCATTAAACTGGAGGTAGAGAAAAAAAGTCAGCTAAAAATATAAACCTGGATATATTACACTATTACTACCCATGATGTGCAGAAGAATATAAAAACCTTCTCTGAATATGGCATTGATTCCATTCCATCATGAATTCCATGGACACCATCAAAGACAACACTAGGTGAGCTAGTGTAGATAAGCCTTTTGACCGTGCATTCAACACAAGCATCAATAACATTCTTGGTTCCTGCAAATGCATGAAAACTTGGTATTATGTCTAACTAGCACTTATTTCATTAAGGTTCTTCGATAAAGATAAAATATAGAAAACCTTTGGAATCCAACCTTCTACATTGACTGAATAATGAAGCTGATAGTTATTGATAGATGAATCAGGAGCAGCCATGTGGAAAACAACTTCTACCCCTTCAAATGCTGCAAAATAACCAGATTGTGAAAAGATAGTCAAGTTTACAATCGCAAACTAATGGGCCCAACCAGCCAGGTCTTATGACCATTAATATAAAGCAACTTATACATTTTTGTCATAAGTACCATCAATACAACTAATGCAGCCAAAACTTCTGGACAGCACATGAGCAACAGCCCCTGAGATGCAGGTCACATATACAATTTTAAGACCATTTAATAAAAAAATTTCTTCAATTCAAATTTTGAAATACTAAACCAACAATTTGAAGATGCAATGGTTTCCTTAGGATAAGCAAGAACCAGTAAACCATGAAGTTCAAAATTTCTACTCAAAGTAGAAAGATTAGAGTGCAAACAAATGCATCTTTTAAAAAATCATCACCTTCTCTAAAAGCATCTAGGATCATTGAGTATCTTATGAGTTTCATCCATTAGAAGAAAGATAAATCTTATCTACTACTTGGTTGCTTACTAAAGACTTCAAAGGATCTAAATAATAAGAATAACCTAACTCAGTTTCCTTCAAGACTTAATCATACTGCTTCCAAACAAGGATAATCATTGAGAAATATATGTATATAAGAGGTGAAGTAACCAATAATTCTATGAGAATCATGTAGCATAAGTATAAATTCTAAACTCATAATCAATATAGAAACCCCTATCTTCCAAGCTATGTTAAACCCGTGTATCCATAAAAGTATGATGGTCAATGAAATGGGCAGATACATCAGCAATCACAATTCAGATAATAATCGCAAAAACCCACAGCCTGCTTAGATTCTTGCATAAATGTTTGTTTGTTCATCTAATATCTTAAATATGAAATAGTTTACATAATACAGTAGCATAAAACATTGACAACTTTAATTCATGGATTGAAACAATAAAATGAAAATTATAATCACTTTTGGATGGTACTAGCAAATGGATTTGCCACCAAAATACAAATACCAATTAATCTGATTTCATATTCCTTCAGGAATGACAATTTTTGAATGCAAAAGATTGCAGAAAATAACCAAATTTAAAACAAACTCATGTTAACATAGAAAACGTCAAGCAAGTGAAAGTTACAGCTACTTGTCGGTTACTACTGCTAAACCCATATTTCCACTTGTTAAACATGATCAACTACACAATCACTTCTTTTAAACCCAACAACAAACAGGGATGTCAACCAAACCTAAAGGTTCAGTCTGTCATATTGGCTTGAAGCATGCTTTATTGCTCAAGGAATTTGCAAGTTTGCATACGTTTGAGCTCCATATACCAAACGACCTCAGTTTTGAACAGCAACTGCTTGAAAATGAGGGGATATATTAAGTTAATTGCAATTTGCAGGATTCTTCTTGGATTTGTAAAGATATTTTCCGTCAATTTAGCTACATGTTAAGAAATGGTTAATTAGAAAGCTTTATGTTTTCCTTGCCCTAACATTAATCAATTCTTAAAGCAAGCTCACTCTGTTCCCAGGTCCAAGTTATCATCACCAAGCCATGCCGGATGGTCTATTTTTCTAAACAAGTCATACAAATATCGCATGCTTTCGATAAAATAACAGTAGTTGCAAACTTTAGCATCAACTCAGATTATCTTGTAATGAACATATGTGTTTGGCTAAAACTCCTAAGCATAAAGATGATAACACCGCTCGAGATATAACCGAGCTCCAACTCGGAGTGATTCGAAGCAATCTAATGCCATGACTGAACATGCTACGCCTCATTCAGAAAAATTTATTCCTTCCAGAAAAAACTCTCGGTTTACCATCTCAAGCTCCAAAATCTCGTCTAAATTTCTCATTTCACCATCCTGGGTAGTCTTCAAAATCTCATCTACTATGTATGCCGCATTTGCCTCATGATAGCCAATTTCCCTCTTCTGGCATTCATATACATATATAATGTAAAGGAATCAGAGTTGACCATACATCTTGCTATTAAAATCACTGCAAAAACCTAAGGCCTGATCACAATTGATCAGCTGCTATTACTAAAATCATTCTCCCAACAATCTCCACTTCTCTCAAGTCATCACAAAGTCATATATACTCTTTTATGTGTTTTTTCTCCACTTTGCAGGGTCCAAGATGTCATTTTTTATTTACAAAATCATACATTTCCTCAATTTGAAAAGTCTTATCTGTTTTTTTAAACATAAAAAAGCTCACCTTTTGATATATACGCACACATTTCAACTGAATATTAACAATTAACCTCGAAAATAGAGATGTTTTGAGCTCAAAGAGTAAAACATTTGGAAAAAAAGTCCAGCACCTTTGAGCACTTGACCCTTGTTCCGGAGATCCGCCGATACGTAGGCGGCGCGTCCCGACCGGAGTGCCTCGCCGAGGGCGCCCTGCTCCTCAGCGGGCTCGAGCTTGATGGTGGGCCCCAGATCGGCGATGCGGACCCACCACTTTCCGGATCGGAGCAGCATCTCCACAAGGTGGCGGGCGGCGAAGCCCCTGCCGCCGGTGACCACGCACCACCGCTCCGACTGCGTCGACGACATCGCTGCTCGGTTTTGGGCCTCGATTTTTTGAGGGATTTTTTTCCTCTCTTTTTTAAGGGGGAGGCCAGCGGGGTCAGATTAGAGTCAGATGCTCGTGGGTCGCGTGGGTTCTTGTTTTTTTAAATCGAACGGGTGAAGATCTCGAGTGCACGTGCTTTTTCTCGATGCGTGCCCAATTACATGTTTAAAAGGGTTTTGCTATGCGAACAGACCTTTTGTTTTTGGATACACGGCCCTATTAAATTTTTCGAAAATTCACAAGTTTGCCAGTCAAAATTTTGCTACTCTCAAGTCTTCGCTTCTTCCCAGAACTCCTCCTCCTCCTCTTCACCTTCACAGATTTCTCAACACTACTTTCCAACTTCTCCACAAAACGTCTTAACCATCATTAAAATAATTAATTATTTAGTTAATTAAAATCACATTTACTTAACTGTTATGAATCAACTACTGGGGGAGGGAGCCCCCAGCTCTTTATTTATATGCAATAGGGAGAGTACAAAGATAGGTTTACAATGATATGTGCATATCTCTAGGATAGCCCAGAATCTCAACCAACACGGTTAAATAACCGTTCACAACACTCCCCCTTATCCAGCCATATGTGTGTACTCTGCTTGTGAATACTTCAGGATTCTGAGCGTAAGAGAGTCTCGCATGGTGTGGATACTTCAGGATCCTGAGTTGGTAAGATTTGCCTCATTAAAACCTTTAGCTATGGAAAACCCAGTGGGAAAAACCATAGTTACGGAAAAAGAGTACAAACGCTCTTTAACTCCCCCTGATTTGCACAAGTGACTCTGCTCATGAATACTTCTGGATTCTGAGCGTCACAGAGGGGTGGATACTTCAGGATCCAGAGTTGATGTGATTTGCCTCGTTAAAACCTTTGGCTATGGAAAACCCAGTGAGAAAAACCATAGCTAAGGGAAAAGAGTACAGATTCCATCAACCCCCCCTGATCTATAAAAAGCTCTTAGGCTTTCAGATCTATTGGCTTATCTCATCAGTCCTATTTACAATATTCCGAAAATAAACACAGATTACAAATATTATCACCATCAAGCAGCTGCTGAATCCAGAAACTCTGGAGATGTGTGCTAAGTCTCGTCGCCTCTGATGTGGTCTTCAGACTATATGGTCAGCTCCACAGAACCAGCCTATATCACAGTCGTCACTGGGATGTGATGTACCACCAGGCGCCCTCAAATACACCATTGGTGTGATTCTGGAATGGTGAGGATCTCGGAATGATAGGATGATATCGCCTTCATAAATTGTTTTGCAAATCTGCAGTAGATGGCCATCCCACTGTGGGTACCCATTCTGTGATTTCTTAGTATAGCGACCGGACCTATAACCTGCGTTTGCATAAACAATGGAGGAGGCTACTTCATATTGTAAGTCCAAATCTTTCAACCCTTGGAGGAAGCGCAGAAGGCTTAACTCCGGTCTAATGGCCCTTTTCGGTGCCAACTATATCTGGCTAGTGAGTTTACTGCAGTTGCTATATCGGAACACATGCAGTTAGCCAGGAGTGCCTGATTGCACTCAGATAAGGGACTTTAGGACCAGTTATATCCTCCCCCTCTTCTAGCGATTGGAAGGGTTATTTTTGTACATCCATTAAGTATACTACCGTAGGTGTATTTTGGATGACCATGGTCTTTTTAATTTCTCCAACGCACTTCTGGACGTTTGTAACAGGATTCTATGAGCCATGACTTTATATTTTCATAGGTCTTTTTATTTCATGTTTAAAAGTCAGGCTTGAACAGATGTCTCGGTTTTCTCTCCAGGAGATCCGATGAGATTTTAGTTGCTTACAACTATGATCTCAAATCCTGCTCTTTGCTCAGATGCAAAGACAACCCTCAATAGGAATCATTGCTTTGTCAAGCGATTCTCTTGGTTGTACATTATTCTTATTGTTTTTCTTTAATAGAATAGACGTCCCGAAGTCTATTCAGGCATTTGTGGAAATTATCTTTACCAAGATGTCCACGAAGGTATGCCGTCACAACATCCAATATCAGCATATCCAGAAATTCCTTTGCTAAATCCTAAGGTATTCACTTTTGATAACTTAGGGACTGATGCATCATTTATAAGTCATGCTCATTTTGATTTGTTTGATCCCTAGTTTCAGCAAAATATGCCTTGGGCTATAGGTTGTACCTTATATAGCATATGATTTTATATTTATTTTTTCTTATGTGTGCAATACTATATTCTATCCACAGGTTTGACACCTTTTGGTGTCTGGACTTCAGGTCCGAACATTTCACGTTTCATAAGTGAGTCCAGCTCATCTTTTATTGCTTCGTTCCACATTTGGCCAATCTCTACGTTTGCCGCTTAGCAACGGAGTATGGAACGATAATTTATAAGCATCATCGCTTTTGCGATGTGTATGGCAATATGATACGTGAATACATTGTCGACAATTTATGTTCTATCTGTCCAACACCTCCCAGTACGTACAACATTTACTTTCAATTTCACTTTTTCCCGGTAATTCCTCTGCAGTGGATTCCGGGAAGGGTGAGGGTGTGGACATGAGCTCATTGTCTTGTGGTAGTATTGTCTTAAGGTCTCCAGGAGTTTCTGTCCTTGGAGCCTGGTGGTCTGCCTCTTTTCTGTTGAGGATCAGCCACTTCTGCTGCTGGTGGATTGCATCCATCCTCGGAGATGTCAATCCTAGCTGGAATTTTTGCAGCAGGGATGTATGATCTGACAATCTTCTGGTTGTTAGTAAATGAGTTCGGTAAGTGGTGAACATTGTTCTTTGGAGGATCTTCAGGATCACGCCTTCACATTTGTTTTGTTACCGAATCATAGTGGGTCAAGCTTTTTGTATCCCACGTTATAATTTGCTTCGCACCAGATTTTCCAGTATCTGGGCTTATTTTGGGGAAACTCGTCTCACAGTCTTCAAGATGTGCCTTAACTGCGTCCCCCATTTGGAGTTCTAGGTGTCTCAAAAGTGAGGGTGAGTCAACCCCTGCATGGATACCTAGGTGACGTTGAGGATCATTTTGGTCCTCTGTGATGGTGTAATGGGGATCAACACTGCGCGACCGAAGATTCTCAGATGAGAAATGTTCGGTGGCATTCCATATGCAAGTTGCTTTGGAGACTCTGACCTCCAGAGGGTCTTTCATTTACAATGCAGCATGCAGAATTTGCATGTCCCCGTGCATCCATCGGCAATCGGGATTTAATGGACGTTCAATCCATTGGAGTCTACTTTTCAGTGACTCTGCCGACCCATTTTGGGTATGAACATGCAGCACTTGTAAGTTTATTTTCTATTCCCATTGCCTGGCAGTACTCTTGAATTGATCGGGAGGTATATTTCCCAACATTTACCAGACTTGTTATCTACATTTGATTGTCTGGGAAATGTGCCCGCAACATTTTTATTTTTGTGCCATTAGCTTTGGAAATGCTAAGTTGCGGGTCTGTAGTAGACACACATACGAGTGTTCGGAGGAAGCATTTATCAGTACAATGAAGTACCGAGATAGCCCACTAGGGGTGGTGGATTTTATCCACATCTATCTCCTTGTATTCTTTTTGAGGAAGCGTGGAGATTCTTTTTCAACTTTTCGTGGAGATGGCCTTGTAATTAGTTTTCCCTTACAGTAAGGGATGCGAGGGAATTATCCCTTCTGAAGAATCTTCTGGTTCTCCAAGTCATACCCATAGGATAAGATGCGGTGCATCATCACAAATTCAGTGTGGCCAAGTCCATCATGCCAGAGTAAAAACTTGGCTGATGTCGGGCACTTCGGGTGCTCCTGTTTAATTCCGCTTCCTTTCTCCGAATCTTTGTATGTTAGAGGCCTATAAGGCTCTCAAAACGTTCAAGTATGGATTTTACTCCTTTTTCTTGAGACGTTGCATACAGTAATTTTTTTCATTTACATTTGCTGTTTCCAACTGGAATCCGTTGAAACGGATGTCCTTGAAACTTAGAAAGTTTCTTTTGGGATTCGAAGAGATTTTATGCATCCTTCATTTATTGTTTCTGTGTCATTTGGGGGGCAACTATGTTGCGTTCCCTGGATCTTCAATATGGCCCTAATGTTGGGCTTTAATATTGAAAAATCGTATGTGTTTACTGTCTACTAATAAGTCATGAGAGCAGTTCATCTAGGTGAATCAGATAGGCACATGCATTTTAAGGTAAACATTTTCATTCAGAACAAATTACATAATTCAAATGCTCTCATAACATAAATTATTCTCAAAACAAATTGCTAAGATAAAAATAAAGGCTAATCAAGCAAGTCATCATTTTCGAAGTCGTCAGCTGATAACTTGACTGGAGCATCAGATGTCACCAGGTTTGTTTCAGCTTTATTTTTCTTGCTTGTTTATACAGCTCCTGGAGATGCATTGGGGTCCTGCACACTCTGGACCAGTGGCCTATCATGCCACAACTGTGGCACTGGTCTTCCCAATCCCTCTTGGGTGGGGGTGCATCATTTTTCTTGTTTTCATTTCTGTGCCAGGTGAACTTGCGCTTCCCTTCATTCTTTCGCTGTTGTACTTGGCCCTTGGCTCTTTTCGGCTGTCCCACTCTCTGTGGTCTTTCTTTTCTTTTATTATCTCTCTTCTTTTTGAAGCAAGAGGAATGGTAAGCTTCTGGTAGGGGGCAGTGCCGGGAGGGCACATATTGTAAGTGGCGAGAAGAAGCTCTTTGTTTTGCTCAGCCATGAGTAAACATGACAGCAGCTCCGAATACTTGGTGAACCTTCGTTCACGGTATTGCTGCATGAGTATCGCATCTTTTTCGTGGAAAGATGTATACGTATTTTCCAGCATGCGATCTTCTGAGACTTTCTCACCACACAACTTCAGGCGTGAGGTGATACTAAAAAGTGCTGAGTTGTACTCAGCAATGGACTTGAAGTCCTGCAGTCTCAGGTTCTCCTACTCATATCTCGCCCTTGGGAGTATAACATCTCTCTGATGTTTATACCTGTCCTCAAGGGCGGTCCAAAGCTCAAGTGGATCTTCGACCGTAAGGTACTCAGCCTTTAAGGTCTTGTCCACGTGGCGGCGAATATAGATGATGGCTTGCGCCTTCTCTATATCGCTAACATTTTCTTTTTCAGTTACAACAGCAATGAGGGACTTTGCCCGCAGTGAAACTTTACATCTAGCTGACAGCTTAGATAGTTTCTACCTGATGCATCCAGCACTTCGAAATCAACGCTTGCAATTTTAGCCATTTATCTAGCAGAGCACAAACATGCATGAATTAATATTTAATCAAAGAAAACATTTTCATGCGGATGCAATATTTAATGAAGGCTAAATGCGTGGATCGACCAGTCCCACAAGAAAGAGTCCAAAGTCCATACAGTCCAAATTATACAAATTTGCAGCTTTTAAAAGGAAAATACAACTTTGGAAACCCAGTGGGTCCCATATGATATCTCCAGCTTCAAATATTGCCTCCGTCTCCATGGAAGTTGGTCTTCTTTCTTTGACATTTACATAAATTCCTCACTACAATTTCTCTCAAAAATAAAAGAAAATTGCGGGAAATAAACTGTGGGACTCAAATAGCCGATCCAAAAACCACATTTAGCCATTCATGCAGAAATATTGTGCTCATCAACATTTTCATCAGACATTTTCATCAGAGGCATCACAGGCATTTAATATTCGCAGAGATGGATAAACAATTTAATCACTTAATAATTATTGGACCACTGGGCAACGTCATACACCGTTAGGTTAGGTGACTAACGGCAGAGCGGTCGCAGGATCTTCCTAATTATTAAGGTTAAATATAATGCACAACCACACATATAATATCCAACAGAATAAGCCTAGTGATGTAAAGCATCTAAAGATGATTTTTACAGAAAGTTCATTACGATGCAAGGGTTGTAATGAGTGGGTTTAATCAATAAAGTTGAATAAGAACCCAAAATTAACATTTTCGTTATAGAAGGAAAATGTTTTTTCCGTTTTAATCATCCCAAATATCCCCCAAAGATCCCCAAAAGGAATTGATCTGCCAGGTAATCGCCCCATAATTTTACCGTGATTTTTCACGAATTTATTTGCTCTCAAACGCCCTTTTTTAAAATTGGTTTTTAGCCCAAAAATATGCCTTTTAAGGCCTATTTATATCCTTTGCCCCTTCCACCTCTTCGTTTTTTTTGTTTTGAATTCGGCTTGCGGGCCGAAGCCCGCAGCCGGCCTGCGGGCCGAAGCCCGCAGCCGGCCTGCGGGCTTCGGGCAGCAGGCCAAATTTTTTTAATCGAATTTGCCCTGCGGGCTTCGGGCCGCAGGCCAAAAAAGGAATTTTTTTGATCTGGATTCGGCCTGCGGGCTTCGGGCCGCATGCCAAAAAAATTATTTTTTTTGAATCGAAATTGGCCTGTGGGCCGAAGCCCGCAGGCCGGCCTGCGGGCTTCGGGCCACATGCCAAAAAAGAAATTTTTTTTGATTTGGCCACTAAAAAGCCCAATTGGGTTTAGGGGGGCGGCGGCTAGGGTTTAGTCGTCGCCGCCGCCCCCTTTCTACCGCCGATGGCGGGCCGGGGGGGAACCGCCTGGAGGCGGTTGCCGATGGCCACCCCCCTCGCTGCAGGCAGGGGAGGGCAGAGGGCGGTCGGAACCGCCCTATCGGGCGGAGTCGCAGGCCCCCCCCCCGCTTCAGGCGGGGGGGAGAGGACAGGGGCGGTCGGAGACCGCCCCTTCGGGTGACACAGCGGGCCGCCCCTCGCTGCAGGCGGGGGGCAGAGGGTCCGCCGCCCTTTTGGGCGGGTCAGCGGGCCGCCCCCCGCTGCAGGCGGGGGGCAGAGGGGCGGGGGGAAGGCCGGCGGCTAGACACCGGTGGGTTCAAAGTTAGGGTTTAACCCTAAAAATTGTATTTTTGGGATGAACGATCCATCTTTTTCAAGGAGACAAATAATCCCCCTATCGATCTTGCGAGATCAAGGGGAGGGGCAATCATACGTATGATTAAAAACATCGTTTTTCGTGTGTTTTTCTCTATATCCGTCCTCCGGATATAGCGACGGTTGCACGAAGCCAGGGATGTCGACGCTCGATTGAGGAAGCCTTGCACCGCACTCGTGGATCTACCGCCTCCTCTCACCTTCGCCTTCGCAACGAACGAAAAAATTTCGAGGAAAGAAAAAAAATTTAGAGGCTCGTGCTGATAACGTGTTATGAATCAACTACTGGGGGAGGGAGCCCCCAGCTCTTTATTTATAGGCAATATACAAAGATGGGTTTACAATGATATGGGCCTATCTCTAGGATAGCCCAGAATCTCAACCAACACGGTTAAATAACCGTTCACAACATTAACATCATTTCGAATCACCTCATATTCTTTTTGTGATCTAAAGATCTATTTAAATTCTTTTAGCCACTTAAACACACAAATTGCAATATTTATCTTGGCTATAGAATTTTGGGTGTAAACCAATCTCCATCAATTATTGTGGAGAATTGGATTTTTGTTTGCATTTGGGATTCCCCTTTGTGATAAGGGCGATGTAAACCCTAGACAAGTCTAGGTGGTTGGAAAACCTAGTTAAGGATGGGTCGTTGGAAATCCTAACAAGTGGAGTTAAGTAATTGTATTGCTAAGGCAATAGTGGATTAAATCTCGTACCGGATTGGTCGGGGACTGGACGTACCCAGGTTGCGAGGAACCAGGATAAAAATTGCTTGTCTATGCGTTTGCTTTTCTTTGTTTGTTTAAATTATCTGTACAAGCATTCTTTTATTTATTTGTTGATATTATCTTCTTTGTAATTCCTCATTTATATAATTGCAAAGTTCATTTTTTTATTCCGCCTTGTAAAGATCTACTTGTTTGTAAAGATCTATTTGTTTGTAAAGATCTACTTGTTTGTAATCTTATTTGCAAATTTGTTGATTAAGAACCAAGTGTAGATCACTCTACTTGGTTTCTTAGGCAACATTAGAAGGGTTATAATTGTGCTATTATTAACAATCGAAAAAGTTTATTATTTGTACAACACTACTTAACCCCCCTTCTAGTGTTGTTTGCCATCCACAGGATCCAACACTTGGCATCAGAGCAAGGCTTGAAAGGCGATGGCATCAACATCTTTTCACTCTGAAGGACTCAACACCATGGACCATCGTTGTTCAATGGAACGAACTATGCAAGTTGGAAGATACGCATGAAGACTCATCTAGAGTCACTATACATTGAAGCGTGGATCGTCACCAAGGATCCATACAAAGCACCCACTAAAGTTGAGACCGAAAAATGGTCTGTCGACGAAAAGAAGAAGGCCAACCTCAACGCCAAAGCGATGAACGCATTATTCTGCGCTGTGACAGATAATGAATTCAACCGTGTCTCTCAATGCGAGACGATACATCATATATGGCATACTCTTCAGGTAAGTCACGAGGGAAACGAAACGGTAAAAGATGTAATGCCTTGGTAGCTACTGCACACGTACTAGAGGGGGGGGGTGAATAGTACTTTAAAATAATCAAGAGTATAATTCCTTATTATTGTGCAATCACAAACAACTATACGGAATAAATAATAACAACAAGAACTAAGCAACGCAAACAAGCGATTTAATGGGTTCGGATCCACCCAAGTCTCCCCGACTTGTTCCCGGTGATCCTACGTCCCAGACCCGGATCCCCTCCGGCTACTCTAGTAAATACCACTAGAGCTTTCCTTTAGACCACTTGTGGAAACCCCAACAAGTGCAATCGACCTACAATCGATGTCCGTATATCCCACAACCCGGGAACACGCAAAGACCTTAATCCCACAACTTGGGACTAAGCACACTCTCACAAACCGAGAGCAAAATCTTAAATAGCAAATAAGATGAAATAAACAACACTTACCACAAAATCCTATGCCTTGAGAAAAACTTACTGATTTCGGGCAAGAATGGATTTTGAGGAAGTAGTTAGCACCAAACTCTAGCTCCACCAAGATGAACAGCAATAGATGGCTAGGGTGAAGTTGGTGACTTTGATTCAAGCTCTTAGCTTGAGTAGTTCACAAAGAATGAGAATCTCTCTTGAGGAACTAGGGCTCAAAGAGAAAGGGAGAGATTCTTGTGAAAGGAGAGAGCTTAGAAATGGAGTTGAATTCTCTTCTCTTGGATCTCAAAATGTCTCTAATATCAGGCTTGATTGCTAGCTTGAAGCTCATCAAGTTTATATAGGAGAGAGAGAAGAGTTCAGCAAAAATCGTGGCATTAAATGCCCAACGGATCTATTTCTGAAGCTGCTTAATCGGTCTAAGAAGGATCACTGACCGATTAGTTTTGGAACTAGTCGGTCGGTGAACCTTCTTGGACCGACTAGATGGTTGACAGGGAAGATAGTGAAATAAGGAGATAGAACTAGTCGGTCTAAGAAGAAACACCAACCGACTAGTTTGACAACTAGTCGGTCGGTGAACCTTCTTGGACCGACTAATTGATCAACAGTAAATGAGCTGAATTTCACAAGGAAAACTAGTCGGTCTAAGAAGGAACACCAACCGACTAGTTTGACAACTAGTCGGTCGGTGAACCTTCTTGGACCGACTAATATGTCAACAGTGAATAGGCTGAGTTTAACTAGGATGGCTAGTCAGTTATCTAGTCGGTTGGTTCTTCTTCTTGAACCAACTAAGATGCATACAAAGCCGTGAAAAGAAGCGATAAGCTTCAGGAAACTTTCTAATGGCTTCTAAGGCAATCCTAGAGATAGGATATGAGCGTTATGAAGATTGTTAAGTAAGTCCTACTCAAGGCTTAACATTCTATATGATGAAGCTAGAAGATAATAAAAATATACACGACAAACCGTCTTCAAAGCTTCAATCCGAATCCCTTGACTTCATTAATAACTCCTTGAGCTTCAACGAAGCTTCAGGCACACGATCACGCGCTTTAAGAAGTCTTGGGGCGTCGCTTGAGATGTACGAAATAATTTGGCGACGATCTCCATAACTGCGCTCAAAGAGAATTAGTGCACGATATTTATGTTTGTTCATCATCAAAACCAAATCCGGGGAATCAATACTCAACATTCTCCCCCTTTTTGGTGATGACAAACCAACATAAATATTAATCAATAATAATGATACAAATGAAATTTACTTACTCCCCCTGCATTGATGACTCGTTAGTTCCGTATTAAATAATAAACATACGCATCAAGCAGACGAGAAAAGTATAAAACATGATCCAATTATTGAAATATAGGATCTGAATCTATTTTTATATCTTCACTCCCCCTGAATCTAACATATCAAATTAGATTCACGGTAAATTGCTTTAAATTATCATTTAGCTCAAAGTCATTATTAATTCTCTCCCCATTTGGCATTAGCAAAAAGAGCGGGAGGAGAACAACGACAACAACCATGGCTAAACAAAAAATCTAAACGAAAGAGTCGAAGAATGCGACAACGGTCCAAATGACACCAAGGAGAAATATCGAAGAATATCAAAGCGTGCCAACGAGACCATAGTCGAAAAACGAAAAGAGAAATCATCAAAACTCAAAATCAAATTCACGTATTGAGTAAAGGAACATACTCTCAAATATCAACATTTTTAGCAAATTGAGTGCATGGAAAACAATTCTATGTTTTCATACACACAAAGCTATCTAATCAACATAATTGTCAAGCGACGAAGTAAACATCAGAGACATAAGTACAATATGCACAAGAAACGAATGGAAACACGATGTATATATATATATATGTATGTATACAACAAAAAAAATTATACATCCAGCCAACAAAATATTAACCATCAGCAGATTGGTGCACATCATACAACATCAAATGTCACAACAGACATCAAAATGTATCACAAAACATACAAAAATACATCCACCCATCTATCCTAACCCCACACTCTCACAACCAGATATATCGTCCAAATGCTCAGTGGAGAGTCCTCCAACGAAGGCTCAGGAGGCGGAGGCAGGATCAACACCAGCAGCAGGCTGTGCAGATGAAGTGGTAGTCTCTGGAACGACTAGAGTGTCTACCGAAGGGACGGTGGCAACTGACGGCGGCGCACGGCGGAGGAGGATGATCAGGCTGAGGGTTTAGGGTTTTAGGAGAGAGGCCGCACCGATTAGAATGAATTCTAATCGGTGCGGAGGGGGGGGGGGGTTATAATCGATTTACGGAGTCAAAGACGAAATTGCCCCCGCGCAACTAGTCGGTCTAAGTTCAAGAGTTGACCGACTAGAATGCAATCTAGTCGGTCGGCAGATGAGCTTGGACCGACTAAAATGCAAACAGCAAGTGAAGTCAAAAATAGGGCAAGAAGTGAAACCAGTCGGTCGGTAAATGAACTGTGACCGACTAAGCGAGTCTAAAAAGTTGAAAATACGAAATTTTGAGTTCTCTCCAAAGAACATTTGGACAAAACATCTAAATACTCTCATACGCTCTGATTCTATCCCATAAATACCAGAAAATCATAAATCCAACGCGCAAATCGATAAACCAATCTTAAATCCAGAATATCACAACAAATCTAGCATGAGCATAAGAATATCATTATCATGCAGGATTATAGAAAATATGAATCCTAAATCTCGGATTCACCCATTATCCCCAATTCTCGACGTAACCGCACAAAAGAATCTTCCTTGAGTGGGTTCGTGAAAATATCAGCGATTTACTTCTGGGTTTCAACGTACACTAAAATGATGTCCTTTTTAGCTACATGATCATCTAGAAAATGGTGACAGACATCTATGTGTTTAGTGCGGGAATGGTGTACCAGATTCTTAGAGAGACAAATTGCACTTAGGTTGTCCACCATGATAGGGCAAGTATCACAGTTTATACCGAAGTCTTTAAGTGTGTGTCTCATCCAAAGAACCTGTGCACATGCAGCACCGACGGCAATATATTCCGCCTCGGTGGTTGAAAGTGATACGGAATTCTGCTTCTTGGAAAACCAAGAGACAAGAGAATTTCCTATAAAATGGCAAGTGCCACTAGTACTCTTCCTGTCGTATTTGCATCCAGCATAATCTGTGTCCATATATGAGATTAACTCATATGTGCTTGACTTTGGATAGAATAATTCGTAGTCGAGTGTGTGACTTAAATAGCGGAAAATACGTTTAACAGCTATTAAGTGTGATTCCTTAGGTTGTGACTGATACCGAGCACAAACACATACGGCGAACATTATATCAGGCCTACTGGCAGTAAGATATTATAAACTACCTATCATACCTCGATATAGACGAATGTCTACATCTTTGCCGCCCGTATCTTTATCAAGATGTGTAGTAGTGCTCATTGGAGTCTTCTTGCCAGAAGCATTCTCCATTCCAAATCGCTTTAGCAACTCCACCGTGTACTTGGTTAGGTGGATGAAGATTTCATTATGCATTTGGCGAATTTGGAGTCCTAAGAAATATGTGAGCTCACCCATGTGGCTCATCTCAAATTGGTCCTTCATGACATTAGAAAACTCTTCGCAAAGAGTGAAGTTAGTAGCACTGAAAATGATATCATCAACATAAATTTGAACTAAAATAATACCATGATTGGCATACTTAACAAAAAGCGTTGAATCAACCTCACCCATTTTGAAACCCAAATCTAAAAGAAAGTTCTTTAGGCGGTCATACCAAGCTCTAGGAGCTTGTCTCAAACCATAAAGTGCTTTCTTAAGTTTAAAAACGTGATTTGGAAATTTTTCATTTATAAAACCCGGAGGTTGAGAAACATAAACTTCCTCAACGACATCTCCGTTTAAAAACGCACTTTTTACGTCCATTTGAAAAAGTTTGAAATCTTTATGGCAAGCAAACGACAATAACAACCTAATAGATTCTAATCTAGCTACATGTGCAAAGGATTCCTCGAAATCTATACCTTCCTCTTGCATGTAGCCTTGAGCAACTAACCGAGCTTTGTTCCTGACGACGTTTTGGTTCTCGTCAGTCTTATTCTTGAAAATCCACTTCGTTCCTATAACGGTGTGGTTCTTCGAAGGCAATGAAATTAGCTCCCAGACCTCATTCCTCTCAAACTGAATGAGTTCCTCTTCCATGGCTAGGATCCAAGAACTATCTTCGCACGCCTCGTTGATATTCTTTGGCTCCACTGAAGAGGCAAAGACACAATGAGCGAAGAAGTTGACTTGAGATCTTGTCTTGACACTATCTAGTATGTTGCCAATGACTTGCTCATGGGGATGGTCACGAACTGTATGAAGCCGTTTAGGAACTCCCTGATCACTAGGAACATTCTCAAAAGAATCATCAGTAGGGTTAGTATCAACAGAATCAATAGGATTAGATTTACCAATAGAGCCACAAACTACTTCCATAGAATCATCACCATTGATAATTCTAGGAGGGAAAAAATTTTCATTGAATGAAACATGAAGAGATTCCTCGATCGTTGAGGTTCTTTTGTTGTATATCAGGTAGGCTTTGCTACGGGAGGAATATCCAACAAATATCCCCTCATCGGATCTTGGATCAAATTTGTCCAAACTACCATACGTGTTTTTGATAAAACATTTTGCACCAAAAACTCTAAAATGTTTAACTTGAGGCAACCTACCAAACAACAATTCATAACAAGTTTGTTTGGTGCCAGGCCTCAAGAGTATCCTATTAAACACATAGCAAGCGGTATGTACCGCTTTTGCCCAAAATTGATGGCCAAGTTGGCTATCATCAAGCATCGTGCGAGCACATTCCACTAGCATCCTATTCTTTCTCTCAACAACACCATTTTGAGGGGGTGCGCGAGGGAAAGAAAAGGTGTGAGTAATACCAACTTCATCATGATCACTACGAATAGTGACAATGGTGGTTCCAATGAGATTTTGTACTTTCTTAACAAATACTGTGAAGTTTTCAAAAGCATCATTTTTATTCACTAAAGTAAATACCCAAGTAAATCTAGAAAAGTCATCAACAATGACAAGTCCAAATCGGGCATTCCCTAATGAAGCAACTCTAGTTGGCCCAAAAAGATCTAGATGTAAAAGCTCTAGAAGCCGTTTAGAGGATATGCTTTTCTTAGGTTTGAATGACGATTTTGGAAGTTTGCCTCGTTGACACGAGTCGCAAAAACTTTTCTTTGGAAAGGAAAGCGTAGGGAATCCTCTTATAGAATTTAGCTTGGATAGTTTGAAAAGTGTTCCGAAATTCGCATGACTAAAACGTCTATGCCATAAGTGTTGCTCACTTGTGTTGGCAATAAGACATTGTTCATGGAAATTTGGAATATCTAGGATATATATATCCTTATGGCGTTTGCCAGAGAATAACACATTCTTATTATCTTTAGTCAAAATATGACACATTCCTTTCGCAAAGCTAACTTTGTAACCCTTGTCACAAAGTTGGCTTATTGAAATAAGATTGTGATTTAAGCCTTTAACAAGGTAAACATCACTTATAAGGGGTTTAGAGGGGTTACCAACTTTTCCAACACCAATGATGGTTCCGCTCTTGTTGCCTCCAAAGACCACTCGGTTTCCATTTTCAATGGGCACCACTCCGGATAACAACTGAGCTTCACCAGTAATGTGTTTTGAACACCCGCTATCAAGTATCCACCCATCCTTGGAGCTAAATTTTGATTTGTTGCTCCTTTTCTTTTTCTTGAGTACCCGACGATAAAAAATATCGTATCATGGTACCCAAGATCATTGGGTCCTAAGAGATTAGACATTTGGAAGCCAAGTCCAATTGGACTTAGACTTCCCAATATAATCATCATTGTGCACTACATTCATGAAATAAGAATTAATGTATGCTTGTTTTTCATGCATGCTTGTGTCCTTCGGGCCCCAAATAGTGAATATCTTGGGAGCCCTATTCCTATTGGGAGCATGCACATTTGGTTGATTTCTACGTGATGCATGTGGCCTATGAGGAAGTGGCCTAGGGTATGCATGACGTGGATAAGCATACATCACATGATGAAATGGTGGTGGCATCATATGATATGGTGCATGATGGTAATTGTTCATATAGTAATGATGTGGGTGAACATATGCATGTGGAGGAACACGTGCGTGAGTGTGTCTCACTTGGTGTGCACGTGCCCGTGGACATGGAGCATATAAATCATCATATGTGTGAACATGTGGAGTAGGAGGTGTGTTCCTACGTGGCATAGTATTGGTGTACATAAATGCATGAACCCTTCTTTGGAGGTCCACCCAAAGTAGGTTTCTTTCCAAACGGGGGTGTGTACCTAGTGGAAGCACCATTGGTAGATGAACTACCCATGGGGTGTTTACTCCCACTAGTTGAGGCTTCGGAAGATGGCCTTACAAAGGTGGTGGAAGATTTGGATGAATCTCCCTTCTTATACCCCAAACCAATGTGATAATTGGCCGGAAGTAAGTCATTTAGGATATTATCCAAATGGTCCTTGCCTTTGTTGAATTTATCAATTCGGCCTAATGTGGACTCATACTTCTCGGTGAGAGAAAGTATTGAAGTATCCAAAGTGGACACTTGAGTAGTGAGTTCACAAACACGAGACTTGAGATTCTCATTCTCAATACTCAAAGTTGAGTTTCAAGAAATCAAATCCGCTATCTCGTGTTCATCCGAATCCTCAAGGTTAACATGTTCAAGTTGAGATTTGAGATTTACAATCTCAGTTCTCAAAGCTTCAACAACGGTGTCGTTGTTGGTGATGTCAGGTTTAGGTGAGGTTTGGAGACTAGTTAGCTCATCTTTAGTCTTAGTGTATCTATTTACCAACTTAGAATACCTAGACAAAATTTGTTCATTAGCTAATCTAAATTCATCCATAGTTACCTCTTCACCTTCATCCTCGCTTTCATCTGAAGCGGTCTCTTGATCATGTTGCTTCTTTGCCATGAAGCACATGTGTGCTTTCTCCACCCTGCTCGTTCCCTCGTGTAGGGTAAGGAGTTGATTCCAAATCTGATATGCACTCTTACAGGTGCATATCTTGTCGAAGTCTTCAAGCTCCAATGCACATTGTAAGGCATTCATTGCCTTGGCATTGTTCACCTCCGCGGCGACCTCCGCGGTAGTCCACTTCGCGAAGTCTTCTTCAGCGGGCTCGACATACTCCGTTAGCGTGGCTCTCCAAAATGAAGTGCTCCGGAGGAAGGTTTTCATCCGGCATTTCCAGTACCCATAATTGGCACCGTTGAAGTGAGGAGGCCTAGTTGAGGAGTGTCCTTCCATCACTGAAGAAGCTTCTTCACAATTCTTGAAGGTGCTGTAGTCGGAAGGTGGTCGAACAGCCTTGTTGTCGTTGGTTGTCATAGCTATGAACTTGGCTCTGATACCAAATGTAATGCCCTGGTAGCTACTGCATAAGTACTAGAGGGGGGTGAATAGTAATTTAAAATAATCAAGAGTATAATTCCTAATTATTGTGCAATCACAAACAACTATGCAGAATAACTAATAACAACAAGAACTAAGCAACGCAAACAAGCGATTTAATGGGTTCGGATCCACCCAAGTCTCCCGGACTTGTTCCCGGTGATCCTACGTCCCAGATCCGGATCCCCTCCGGCTACTCTAGTAAATACAACTAGAGCTTTCCTTTAGACCACTTGTGGAAACCCCAACACGTGCAATCGACCTACAATCGATGTCCGAGTATCCCACAACCCGGGAACACGCAAAGACCTTAATCCCATATCTTGGGACTAAGCACACTCTCACAAACCGAGAGCAAAATCTTATATAGCAAATAAGATGAAATAAACAACACTTACCACAAAATCCTATGCCTTGAGAAAAACTTACTGATTTCGGGCAAGAATGGATTTTGAGGAAGTAGTTAGCACCAACCTCTAGCTCCACCAAGATGAACAACAATAGATGGCTAGGGTGAAGTTGGTGACTTTGATTCAAGCTCTTAGCTTGAGTAGTTCACAAAGAATGAGAATCTCTCTTGAGGAACTAGGGCTCAAAGAGAAAGGGAGAGACTCTTGTGAAAGGAGAGAGCTTAGAAATGGAGTTGAATGCTCTTCTCTTGGATCTCAAAATGTCTCTAATATCAGGCTTGATTGCTAGCTTGAAGCTCATCAAGTTTATATAGGAGAGAGAGAAGAGTTCAGCAAAAATCGTGGCATTAAATGCCCAACAGATCTCTTTCTGAAGCTGCTTAATCGGTCTAAGAAGGATCACTGACCGATTAGTTTTGGAACTAGTCGGTCGGTGAACCTTCTTGGACCGACTAGATGGTTGACAGGGAAGATAGTGAAATAAGGAGATAGAACTAGTCGGTCTAAGAAGAAACACCAACCGACTAGTTTGACAACTAGTCGGTCGGTGAACCTTCTTGGACCGACTAATTGATCAACAGTAAATGAGCTGAATTTCACAAGGAAAACTAGTCGGTCTAAGAAGGAACACCAACCGACTAGTTTGACAACTAGTCGGTCGGTGAACCTTCTTGGACCGACTAATATGTCAACAGTGAATAGGCTGAGTTTAATTAGGATGGCTAGTCGGTTCAAGAAGGATTTACAACCGACTAGATTGTCATCTAGTCGGTTGGTTCTTCTTCTTGAACCAACTAAGATGCAAACGAAGCCGTGAAAAGAAGCGATAAGCTTTGGGAAACTTTCTAATGGATTCTAAGGCAATCCTAGAGATAGGATATGAGCGTTATGAAGATTGTTAAGTAAGTCCTACTCAAGGCTTAACATTCTATATGATGAAGCTAGAAGACAATAAAAATATACACGACAAACCGTCTTCAAAGCTTCAATCCGAATCCCTTGACTTCATTAATAACTCCTTGAGCTTCAACGAAGCTTCAGGCACACGATCACGCGCTTTAAGAAGTCTTGGGGCGTCGCTTGAGATGTACGAAGTAATTTGGCGACGATCTCCATAACTGCGCTCAAAGAGAATTAGTGCATGATATTTATGTTTGTTCATCATCAAAACCAAATCTGGGGAATCAATACTCAACAAAAGAGTCCCGTATTAATGTTTTGCACTCTAAATTTGAGTCCTTTAAAATGGAAGAAGGAGAGAGTATCACCGATGTGAATACTCGTTGTACCAATATCACCAATGAGCTCATAAGGTCTAGGTAAGAAATTATCAGAGTACGATCTAGTAATAAAGATACTAAATTCTCTCAGACCCGAATGGAAGGGAAAGACAACAACCATTCGAGAAGCTCACAACGTGAAGGATCTCACCATTGAAGAGTTGATGGAAAACCTCATGACGTATAAGATAGAACTTGAAGAAGACAAGAAGATAGAAGAAAAGCCAAAGAAAAAACCTAGCGTTCAAAGCTCAAGAAGAAGCTCTAATTATACCAACAAAGAAGACCATATTGCTTTCATTTCAAAGAACTTCAAAGATTTTATTACAAGTAAGTATGGTAAACACTCATTTCATCCTACTAATAGTATTATCTGTTTGGTTGCAACAAACCAGGGTACGTGAAAAGAGATTGTCTCTTGGAGAAGAACAACCGAGACTCCAAAGATCGTGGGAAGAACAGAGAAAACAATGAAAGAAGGAGCGATAGAAGAAACAAACTTCGACAACCAAGGAAGGAAGCCTATGCAGCTTTCGATCAAAGCGATGATTCTACATCAGATGAATCTTCATCATATGATAAAGACGAGAGAAGAAAAACAGCCCATATGTGTTTCTTGGCCTCCACGTCATCAAAGATAAGTTCGTTGCATGACTCATCATCTAGCAATAACGATTCATCATCAAGCGATGATGAAGACATGGACTATAGAGGAGCATATAAGGAGCTGTGCTCAATGCATGAAAAGCTCATTAAAGAACATAGAAGAACACTTAGAATAGTTAAAAAGGATGCAAAAGAAAAAGAAGAGCTTATTAAAGAAAATACTGTTTTAAAAGAAAAAAATGATTTTTTGGAAAAATACATTCTTTCCATGAAGTAGAAAATTTAAAGTTTGAATAATCTTCTCGTGTCTGTTAAAGACAAATATGATTCCACCATGAAGATTGTTGAAAATTTCAATAAAGGGAAAGGAAAGCTAGATAGCTTAATAAATAGCCAAAAAGCATCATTTAGCAAAACCGGACTTGGCTATGATTCTAATCATACCAAGAAAAAGGTTAAGCATACTAGGATGCATCATACTAACCAAAATTTTCTGAGCATATGGATACCAAAAAATCTGACAGATCAAACGCGAAAAAGGTGCGCAATTAATTTCTTTCAGAAAGTTCATTTGAATAAAGATTACAAATATGTTTCTATTGAAGGAACTAAACCTTATTGGGTTTGGTTTCCTAAAGACTAACATCTTGGACTCAAAGAATAAAGAGACCGTAAACGATCATATTTTCAGGTACTCTAAACCAAGGAGGAGGAATAAAGTCATATCAATGATTTGCGATGAAAATTAAATTGCTTCGCAAAACTTAATTATATGAATATTTAAAATGTTTGTTTAATGTTTTTTGCTTTATATAAATGCTTATACATGTTTTCTTGTGAAAGATTTTCTGTCAAACACTCAAACCAGTACGTCAAAACCCTCGGGATGAGAAAACAGCTCAACCCAGCAGTGACTCGACTACCACCCATAGTGAGTCGACTACCAGAGTGCTGTTGCGAAAATTTGGGTTTGATTTCTGATTTTTTTTCTAACTCATATTGGGTTTCATTGAGCTTATTGGGTTCATATCCAAAGAATGACTTAAACCCATTAAGAGAATTGATCTCAAACCTTCATCCTCTTGATCCAATGGCCACACATCATCACCTCTTTTCATCCAAAACATAAAAACCCCCAAGCCCAAACCCTAAGGTAGTCGACTACCTCCTTACATTCATCTCATTGAAATTCCTCTTGGGTTCTTGATATCTCTTGATAGGAATCCTCATTTCTCATCATCCTTCTAAAGAGAACCATCATTTCAAGGTATAATTGTTCTTAAACCTCTTGATTACTTCATCTTACTAATTTGAAATCTTGCATATCTAGTTCTAGAATTCTAATTTACTATCTAAGAATGCCTTTCAAGAAAACTATTGCTAAGAAGAGAAAGGTAACCAATGAATCAACTCTTAAAGAGAAAGAGATCATTGAAACGTATCTTTTCAAATCCACTAGTTTTGAGAAATTTCTTAACATATCAAAAAGGCAAATTCTTCATGAAAGATGTGTCAAGATCGAGGATGTTAAAAATTATGGTGTTGATAGCATTTTAGAGTTTCAGAACTTATCTAATCTGTTTTCATCTGATAACATGTATTTCTGCTATCCTAGACTTGTCTACTTGTTCTATGCTAATATGGACTTTGATCTTGCTAAATTTCGCTTCATCACCAAAGTCCTAGACACCAAGCTGGCTATCACCGTCAAATCATTAAGACATGCCCTAAGAATTCCTTTTATAGGAAAACTGCTAGATGAGATCGAAATGATCGATAGGGACACATTGTATAAAATGTATTTGCTTGGAAAATTCTTCTTTACTAAACTACAGTGTAGGGATCTTCGTTATCCCGGTAGAATTCTGGCAAATATTTTATCATACAATATAACCCAAAAGTCTGGCAGTCATTCTGTTCTGCCTGAGAAACAAGCTAAGTGCATCTATGCTATGCTTGGAAATATTCAAGTCAATTGGTCCAGAGTTATCATTGACTCAATTCTTTCATCTGCTGCCTCGAATAGAATTGCATCCCCACTAGCTCATGGTCATTTTCTCACCATTCTCTTCAATGCATATGACATTCCTTTGGATAATGAAACCAAGGGTCTGAAACCTGCCCGTGTGTTTGATGTGCATGCACTCGGCCGAATGGGTCTTCACAAAGACCTCGATTAAAATGTTCCAGAAGAGAAGCTAGCCGGAGAAGCTAGCTCAACCTCAAGGAGGAAAGGTAAGAAACTTGTTGTGGTTGACTTAAAGAAAGAAGAGAATGAAAGTGAAGAAGAAGAAGAAGAAGTGCCATCTGAGGATGTGCCCGAATACATCATCGAACTTCAAGAGATGCTCTTGAAGAATATTGGGAAATTAAAGATTTCTCAAGAAAAAGGATTTGAATAACTCAAGCAAAAGTGGATTAGCTTAAAGACTTTGTAGCGACAAGCAACGAAATGACCGAAAAGACTCTGAAGTTGATCCTTGACGAGATCAAGGAACTGGAGAAGGAAAAGAAGAATGGAGAAACATCTTGAACTCGTTTGAATTATTTGGTTTTAAAACAATGGTTTTTGAAAACAATGTTATTGGTCTGTAATAACTCTTATTGTGGTGTGACGATTTGGACTTATGCTTATGGTATGACATGCTTTGAATTATTAGTATATTATTCATGTCATATATCTACTAACTTTGTTTTGCAGAAAGTTATTTTGAAGTATCTTGATTGAAGAAATTTGTGTCTCTCCTACTCTTAATGTGTGCTGTATTTGTTGAATAAACTTAAATATCTATGTTCAACATTTTTTGTCATCTTGTTGATTGATGACATGTGGGAGAAAAAGAGTAAATGCAAAAATGAGAATGAATATCTTGTTATGCTAACCGGCTTTGATGCAGGGGGAGTACCTCATCTAAACAGGGGGAGTAAGTTATCTTACTCGGTAATTTTATTGAGCTAATTCATTCATCTTATTTTTCATTTGGGTGTCATCATCATAAAGGGGGAGAGTGATGGGAAATCGAATCCCACCCTTAAGTGGTTTAGATGATAAACACACCAAATGATGTTAGTGTACTAATTACACTATAAATTAAGTGTGCAGGTTGTGCGATCAATAGCTTTATGCATACTCTGAAGAAGCTCAACCACACTCGAAAGACGGAGACGAATTTGCAAGCTCTACATCAAGTACAAGTATAGCTCAATGATGAAGTTCATGCAAGTGCTCAAAGATTAATGAAAGAGGAGCTCAAAATTCAAGAGAAGTGCGCATCTACTTCAAACATTTGATCGGCTTCCTGAAGGACTCGTCTAAAACTAATGTGTGAGTTAGTTTCTTTAGGATTATGTTAAAGCCAAGTAATATTGTACACACACACAAATGATTTCGAAGCAAAAACATTTTTTAATATTTTTTAACTCTAGAGAGCATTTTAGTTGATCTAAATCTTTTTAGTCAACCTCCAACACCCAGGAGTTGATTACCATTTTTCCAGCCGAGTTTCAGTGAAAAGTGCTCTGGGAGTCTACTACCAAAGGATGGAGTTGACTACCAGCTGAGCAGAAATTTTCAATGAAATTCTCTGGGAGTCGACTACCTCAGTAGGGAGTCGACTCCCTGCTGTTTTTTCTTATGCGTTTTGAACTTCCTGATTTCACTCCTCTTCCTCATTTAATGGACCGAAAGTCAAACATTTTTTGAAATTTGAATGCACCTATGAAACTCTATAAATAGTGCTTTTGAGATCATTTCAAAGATACAACTAATCTCTCTATCATTTCTTGAGCTAAAATTCTATTCTCATTGCTCTCATTGCTCTCAACACTAATATCCAATTTCTGTTTTTATTTTCTGATCTCAAGTTTTAATTCTGATATTTTTAGATCCATTTTTTTATCTTGGCTATTTTAAATTGTTTTTCAAAATCCATTATTCTTTATTTTCCATTCTTGAAAGGATTTTGAAAACAAGATATCTTGATCACATCGAATCACCTCATATTCTTTTTGTGATCTAAATATCTATTTAAATTCTTTTAGCCACTTAAACGCACAAATTGCAATATTTAGCTTGGCTATAGAATTTTGGGTGTAAACTAATCTCCATCAATTATTGTGGAGAATTGGATTTTTGTTTGCATTTGGGATTCCCCTTTGTGAAAAGGGACGGTGTAAACCCTAGACAAATCTAGGTGGTAGGAAAAGCCTAGTTAAGGATGGGTCGTTGGAAATCCTAACAAGTGGAATTAGGTAATTGTATTGCTAAGACAATAGTGAATTAAATCTTGTACAGGATTGGTCGGGGACTGGACGTACCTAGGTTGTGGGGAACCAGGATAAAATTTGCTTGTCTCTGCGTTTGTTTTTTTGTGTTTGTTTAAATTATCTGTACAAGCATTCTCTTATTTATTTGTTGATATTATCTTCTTTGTAATTCCTCATTTATATAATTGCAAAGATCATTTTTTTATTCCGCTATGTAAAGATCTACTTGTTTGTAAAGATCCATTTGTTTGTAAAGATCTACTTGTTTGTAATCTTATTTGCAAATTTGTTGATTAAGAACCAAGCGTAGATCACTCTACTTGGTTTATTAGGCAACATTAGAAGGGTTATAATTGTGCTATTATTAACGATCGAAATTTTTTATTATTTGTACAACACTATTCAACCCCCCTTCTAGTGTTGTTTCCATCCACATGATCCAACAGTTTTGTTGCTATCGTCGTATGGCATCTTAAAATTGAGGTTGGGGTGGTGTGCTCAGATGTGGTGCCAACGTCTGGAGATGAGGGAGGTCTAGGCGACATGTTTAGTGGAGGGGAGGAATGAGAGGATGATGTGCATGAGCTCGACGCGAGAGTGCTCAGGCGGTCCATGGCTGGCGTCGGAGGTCTATGAACTAAGCAAAAAGGTCTCATCCCCAGCTTCCCCCCTTAATTAGTTTTTAAAAGATATTTTGTGCTTAATTAAGGTCTATACACTCAGCAAAAACTAGTGAATTATGAGATGTGAATGTACGGGTATAATTGGTATGTGTGGGCAAAATGGTCTGTGCACAATAATGAAAAGGTCTGTGCACAAGAGTAAAAAATTAGGCGGCTTGTGAACTCAGCAGAAAGGTCATTCACATAGCAATTCCCGTTTAAAAACACTTTAACTAATATGAAATAATAGTCATTCATACCATTTAATATGGGTTATTTGAAGAAGAATGTGTAGAGACATTCATACTTCTATGTTACAAATGAATATACCTGCACACCATGTCTACATTCAAGCAATTGATAATATGAAGAGGAATTGGTAGTGACACTCATTCTTATATTCATTAAACCATTGTTTAATGGAAATGTTGTTGGGACCTGTGGCAACACAATACAGTAGAAGGGGGATGAATAGTGTAAAGACAAGCAAATATGCATGATTGAAAGTTACTAAAATTAGACACACACACCACATCAGAAATGAAAATGAATAGCTCAACAACAATAATCACAAATAGAAATACGCCAATGTAAAACACAAACATGAGAGGCGTATCCTAGTTCCTTGCAATCGCACTCTGTGGATTCCACTAACACCCTTCACAGGCACAAATAAACAACCCCGCAACCCGGTGCTTGGTTGACAATTCTCCCACTACCTGAGCGCACATAAAAAATCTCTTCCGAGATACAAACGCTCTTTTCCAAGAGCTAAGCTTTTTCAAGATTGCAACAACCTATTTCAATGGCTACACCTCTCTTTCCATAGAGATACTCCTACAACCCAGGAGCAAGGTTTCACAAAAGCAAATGAAACGAAATACACACTTACATATGCATTGAATAGAGTATGCCTATGTGAAGATGAAGGCATGGAAGTGTAGAAACCAAGTGTTTGAGATGATGAACTAGATGCACTTGGAAGCTTCTTCTTAGGCTAGGGTTTCAACCTCTAGGTCGTGTAATAAGAGTATGAGAAGAGAGAGTGAAGATAATGAGCTTTATCCCCAAGATTTTTGGCTCTCTAAAATGCTTCTTATATTAGTGGAGAGATAGCCAAAATTCCATCTCAATCGGGTTTAAATAGCACTCACAATCGGCTCAAAACCCAAGAAATCAACCCTAGAAAAACACATTCTAACGGCTATAAACGAGCAGATTTCAGAGTGATCAGACGTCTGAAGAAAGGTTCCCAGACGGCTGATCAATTGTTCAGTCGTCTGGACATCCTTCATCAGACGGCTGAAAGGCGAGTTGGTTAATGAAGAACCAACTCCTAGCAACCAGACGTCTGAAGAACACTTATTAGACGACTGATGCACTGTTCAGTCATCTGGCAAGCCTTCTTCAGTTATCTGGCAAGTCTTCTTCAAACGATTGAAAAGATGTGGTTGAGAAAAAAGAAAGCTCAAGAAAAGTAACGTACCATGTTCAATCGTCTGAAGTTCATCTGTCAAACGTCTGATCCACTGTGCAGACGTCTGGCTAGAGAACATCAGACGGCTAATCAAAGTTAGGTTTTGGCCAAAAATGGATACGCTAGACGTCTGGTGAAGGGATTTCAGACGTCTGGTCCTGGTCCAAAAACAAAATCAAGAATGTTTTGGCCAAGTAACCTGTCACGCACCATTTCCCAGAATACTTGGCATTAAAAAAATTTCCTTTTCTTTTTTCCAAGTATCCTGAAGAGTGAGGGTGATGTGAGAGGAAAAGAGAGAGAAAGGAAAAACTGAATATGCAGGCCACTGTGCACATGCTGGGATAGTACAAGTGAAGCTCCACTATAATATCAAACAACATCATAAAACAACAACAACATTTTACATATAACATGTTTCTTTTATATACATAGTACAGGTGTATCAGTACATATACACAGCCACTCTCCACCTCTGAGGACAACCACGTCACAATGTAAACTACATCTCACACCAAGTGCTACCCCTGAAACCCAACTCCAAGTCACCGCCAACCATGCTACTATTGAGTATTGGTGTTTCATACCAATCTTATTTTGATGATGATCACAACATTATGTTGTTGCTAATGACTCTCATGTTTTAGTCTCTCAGTTTAATTTCAAGAATATCTTTCTTGGAGACTAATCACTTAGTGCAAGGATGGACATTAAGTGGAGAAGAGCCAAAGCTTGGACTCAAGGAGTGCCAAAGCTTGGAGATGATGGAGAGCAATCAAGGCATCAAGATTGAAGACTTAGACTCTAAGGAAAGCATTGTAATCCATGTAATTTACTTTATTGCTTTCTCTCTCTTTTGAGTCTAGGATTAATGTAATACCTTGTTAGATGGTTTACTCATTCATGCATATGCATCTAACATCTTAGTGAGCCTTAGGATTATCATAGAATCCAACCCAATAGGTTCACTTTGTCCAAAGACTCATTTGGAGTCTCTGGCTTTCCATCAGTCACCTGCTGAAGGAAACTCAGTCGACTGTGTGATTTCCAGTCGCCTATAGATCCTTCTACAGTCGCCTGATATGCACAGCTCAAGTCAACATTTCAATTGACTCAAACTTGAGCTTTACGCACAGTCGACTATTGGTCAGTTTACAGTCGCCTGTATATTTACAGTCGCCTATGGATTGGTCATCAGTCGCCTGAGTAGCGTAAGTGCAATCTCTGCATCTCTCTGTTGTTTCTCCATCTTATACAGCAGACGACTAATTAAGGTTTTACAGTCGTCTGACTAATAGACAGTCGACTGTATTATTGACATCAGTCGCATGTGTGCTTAACTGGAGAAAGAGTGCAGCTCTCTGTTTTATTCCATCCCCTGCAGCAGTCGCCTGCTGAAGGATTAACAAGCGTCTGTCCTGTTCTCAGTCGACTATACTGTCTTCATCAGTCGACTATCCTGGCTCAGATTATAGCCATTGGATATTTTCTAGCCGTTGATCAGTCGACTGTCTTTTGATCAACAGTCGACTGTTCCTGTCATTTTCGCCCAGTTTCTAGCCGTTGCAGAATCGATTCATTGGCTGTTTTCTTGGGTTTTGGGGTTTGATATAGGGTTCCTATATATATGAGTGTGCTGCCATCTTTTATACTTCTTGATGCTATTGAATATCTCAAGAGATCCATAAGCAACTCACAAACTCCCTCAATTCCCCTCTCAAGAGCTCTCATTCATCTTCATGCATTGAAGTCCAGCTCAAGGGAATTCTTCCAAGTGCTCTCAAGCATATCTCAACACTTGGAGATCCTCTTCCATGCCTTGCATTCATTCATGAGTAAGCATCTCAAGGTATAAGTAAGAGTATTTACTTTACTTGGTGTAATTTGTGTCTCTAATTCTCTTTGTGGGAATTAGAGCTTTCTCTCTTTGTGGGAGGTTGTCTCTTTGTGGGACTTAGGATATTCTCTTTGTGGGAATAACTCTCTTTGTGGGAGTAACTCTCATTGTGGGATTTTATTGTCCTAGTGTACGGCTAACCCTAATTCTCTGAGTGCGAGTTAGTGATTCTCTGTGTGGGAGTCTTGATCCTCGTGTAGGATTGGTTGGGTCCTTGTGTAGGGCATAAATCCTCTTTGGGTATCTCCTTGTGAGATTTGTTTCACTTCTCGGTGTGTGAATATAGTGAGTATTGGTGTGGCTGGATGTACCCAAGTTTGGGGAACCAGGGTAAAACTTTGTGTTTGCGTTTGGATTGATTGTGCCTTTTAATTCCTCTTGCATTTATAATTCCGCATTTGCAAGTTAAATTTTAATTGGACAATTTTATTTCTATTACACTATTCACCCCTTTAGTGTGTGTTGTTAGTATTGCAAGGGTAAGGCGATCCTTACACCCATGCTACCTGAAAAATGGGGAGGAACATGTCAATGAGTGCCCCAGTAGGATATCCCAATGCTAATGGTAAATTATGTTGTTATTAGTTTAATTACTCTAGTTATAAGTTAAGGTACGATCATGGGGGCTAAGTGACATAGCATAAAGTAAGGTATACCACAATATGAAGTAAAAGCAAATGAGATAGAGACGTACCTGCCGCTAGGGAGTGAATTGCTGCAAAAGAGTGTTAGTGCTACAAATAATATATAAGGAAGGGAATAACAAGGCACCTACAAGTACGCAGTGTCACATCAATACTAGTAGAGAGAAGTGCTACTAGCCAAAGAAGTAACATGTAAAATTATTATTTTATAATTGAATTAATTGATTGAATTACTTGAAAACTTGGGTAAACTGAGTGATACCAGGTCCTGGACCTCACCCCAATTTTGGGGTGAATATAGCACACGACGCAGTGGACACGGGCACTGTACACCGGGCCTCTCAGCTCCCCCGTCCCTGGCAGGAGTGAGGCCTCCCACAATAACACAGCCTCCGTATGTCCCCTCCACTCCCGGTAAAGGCGAGTGGGTATAAATATCACATATCACATAATCATTTCCCCCAACTTCTCAGTCCAGGCCTCATATCCACAATTTACTCAAATTTCCCCTTAAAACCCGGGTTTTGCTAACTCACACTCCTTAGAGAGGATTGATGCATTCTAAAATATTATTTAACATTATATATAGCACTGAAGGGGACACGATGCATGATTTCACATTTCACACTCATATCAATAGGGGTCATGCACCGGAGTGCCATGCCCTCCATTATAATCAAATCACATATCAAATTCGTCATGCACCCAAGTGTCATGCCCTTCATCATAGCCATTTCAACTCATCATTCATAAAATATGAAACCATGCTTTTCCATGACCCCATCATTACTATTCCACAACATATTTCATGATTCATGTATTTACAAATTCATTTCTAATGTTTCTCACTTTCATATCGTTGAGGCATTTTTACAAGCACTTGGCAGGCAACACAACCATGATCATTGTAACATCAACAAATTTCATAAATGTTTACATAAACAAGCTATCTTTCAAGTAACAACAATACTCATGAATTATAAAGGGATATTTAGCAACAATACACAATTTATCACACCACTTAACCATTTCAGCTTGCTGGAATTTGTAGAAAGTGACAATACATGGGCATATAACATCAGGTTTTGTTAAGAATTTGACAAAATATACTAAATGAAAGTTGTAGATATGTTAGTCCTGGATTCACAGATAAAATTTCATGTAACAATATTAAGTAGGCGATTTATGGTGAATTGTTTGGTGAAACATGTTCAGTCTGTTTTTCAGACAGATTTCAGGGTCTGTAAAGATTGTTATTTTTGGGCATGTTTTAGCCAGAATTTCGAAAATTATGAACTAAGATAAAGTTTTAGAAAAACTTATTAAATTTCCAACGAGACCGAGAACATTAAATTTCATTGTGTGTGCAGGTACTGAGGTTAATTTTACTAAACTGTATCTAGATTGATGATCAAACAGACAAATTGTAAAGATGGAATTTTTTCTCCTAATTTCTGAATTGAACATATATCAAAATTTATATGATTTTGGGGTAGGACTTCAAGATCTACAAGTATATATTTTTTTCAGAATGTATTTATCCCTAAATTAAGAGATATACTCATATGAACATGCAACAGAATCTGTCCTCAAAAATCTGCATGATGATTACATGAAACTACATTGATTTAACCCCTATTAACATAATAAACCATTAGAGAAGGGATTCCTACCTCAAGATGATAAATTTCCAAGTCCTCATGCTTTCTCCCAAGCCTCCTACCTCCTCCTAGCTCCTAGCCTCAATGAAACTCCATCTTGCTACAACATCTTCTCCTCTTTCTCTTCCCCTTTCTTCCTCTTCTTCTTCCCATTTTCTCTTTATTTTTTATATTTTTTTATGAATGAATTTCGGCCAGCATAAGAGGGGATGGGGATATGGTAGAGGGAGATGGAGGAAATTAGAAAAGAAATGGGGAAGAAAGGATAAGGGAAGAAAAGAGAAGAAAAGAGAAGAGAAGAAGAGAAGAGAAGAGAGAATTCTAGAATGATTTTAGCATGGCTTATCCCATAAGCCATGTTATATATTAAATGACCAAACTACCCCTCACATATTCAAGTATTTACAAGTATGCCATTACTTTATGCACACACCGCTTTAGTATGTACACACGACACCTTTGGTCCAAATGACCATTTTGCCCCTTACCTTTCTAAAAATTTACGGGGTTGCCATTGGCCGCTAACCCCTTTCACACTGGTATGGCTTCCCTACACACACCCATGCATGCCCACACATGCATACATGCATCACACACACGTCTAATACATACGCGTTAAATAATACACACGACGTCATTCGCACTTCTCCCGCATTCACATTTCGCATTCTCTTCCCTTAGCCACGTATTATGGCCCAATCCCCCTTGCACTACGCTACATATATCGATATCTACGTTTATTTCATGCCTACCCATGTATCGTAAGCGGAAATAACAAGTGTGTTCAGTAAAATACATGTATAGCTCAAAATATGGCATGACATAACCAAATGGGATGGGTTCTAGGATAATCATTTGGTTCCATATGGTAGAAAATGATTCAAATGCGTGTGTGTACGTGCATTTATTCAAGGCTACACCAATTCTATAAAAGAAAGATAAAAAATACACGAAGAAAGTATAAAATACACTTGAAGTCCAAAACTCTTCATGCCAAGCATTTGCTCCAAAGCATTGAAACCATCATCTCGTCACCAATATGCTTTGTCTCCATCAAGATAATCATTATTAAATTTGAGACTAAAACATTTAAGATGATTAGCACACAATATAATATTAATCATCATCAAAAATAATATTTGTCTTGAACTCAAGAACCAATATTCTCCCCCCTTTTGATGACCACAAAACATAATGTAAAAATATAAAATAAACATTGAGAATATAATGGGTGCGGACAAACTCCCCCTATCAATATGCATATGTGCACAAAATAAACAATTAAAGCATAAAGCATATTGATGGGTGTTATGTAAAACAATACCAACAAAAAGTGTGCATAAAAGCATATGGTGTATATTTTTACATAACACACTATTTCTTCCTCTTTAGCATATCAAAAAGATGGGAATGTACCAAATTGATAAAATCCAAGGGTACGAGAATACACACTCATATGCACAAACATAATGTATATGACATAAATCATGCGTATGAATGAAAATAAACATGCTAGCAAGCAAATGTTCCATACTCCCCTTAAATCATATAATATATGCAAAAATGAGAGCTATGGACAAAATCACACTAACAGTGGGTACATAAAGTAAGCATACAAAGTATGGTACCCAATAAATGAATATAATGTGTGAGCGCTAGCAAGGAAGAAACCAAACAAATGTAGAGTTTGGTTTCCGTACATAGTTGCATGAAAATATAACATTTCAAACATACGATTCTATATACGAGTTACAATCATGCCGAGAAACATTCTTAGAAATGCACAAAGAAAGTAATTCGGATTTCCTAAGGAGATGTCGTGTAGTGGCATGAATAGGTGGTGTGGGTGCACACTTGTAAGGTGGAACATAAACATTAGTGTATCCCGTGTGTGAAATATGAGAGTGAGCAATCGAATTATTCACACAACATAAATTTCTACCATGCATATAAACATGTGATTCATGCGATTAATGAGCGGGTTCAATTCTAGCATGCAAACAATGTAAATCCTTCCTATGAGTAGAAGCATCATGCATAGCAACAGAAGAAGAAGCGTTCACATGCATATGTTTTTAATGGGCTTCTTAACTACTATATTACCAGAATATAAATATGCATGATTCCTTATTAGCTTTATAATCTTTCCAGACTTCTTGCCAAGAAGCGGTTCGGATGTGACTAACCCCTTAGAAAGCTCCCCCATAAATTTGTTTTGGGTGCTTCTAATCGAAGTGCTTGATTTGGTCATGCTCAAAGTTGAGGTCACAAAACCTTGTCCTTACTCACAAGTTGAGTGTACAACATCTCACACTTCTTCAAAAGTGAAGAAATGTCATCATCCCTCTTGGATAGACGTGAGCTAAGCTCAAGACATTGAAATTTGAGAGCCAATGTCTCATTTCTCAAAACGTCAATATGAGAATCCTTCTCAAGATAGACGGAGTCACTATTCGAGTGCATATTATCCAATTGAAGTTTGAGAGAAGAATTCCGATCTCTCAAAGCACTAATCTGATGAAGTCCATCTCTCTTGGTATGCAATGAATGAAGTTCAACTTGATGTGTGGCATATACACACTCTTTCAAAGATATGTGAAAGCCATTCACGTACTCAACTTGAGTTTTAAGAGAGTCATTTTCTTTTACTCAACATGCACACTCATGAATCAAGAGCAATCTTTTCTTGATTCAATGCAATGATTTCTGTCTCATCACAAGGTTCAGATGATAATGATTTGTGTGTGTGTGCATCTCTCCCAAGCTTCTTAGTTTTGGCTTTAAGAGAGTCATATTTAACTACCAACGAATTATAATGTTGTATATAATGAGAATTATGTACCTCATTGTCGTTGATGTTTTCAACACTGCAATACTCGATTGAGTCAATATCATCTTTTCCAAAGTTCACTTCTAGATACTCCCATATCTAACGTGCCATTTAGAAATCCATTATTGTCATGGCCTGTTTGGCCATATACAGAGATCGATGCGGTAGTCCTCTATACACGAGTAGATGGAGTGTAAAGAGTTGATAAGATGCGATATAGGCGTGTATGTGGCTAGTGGCAGACGGGTAATTCTGTGAAAGGTGTGAGGGCATTTTGGTCATTTAGCAATACAGGTGGATGTATGTGTAGAGAAATGGTGGGTGTGTAAAGTAATGGCATACTTGTAATTTCGGGGAAGTAGGTTAGGGTAGGAGGGGCTAGTGTGAAAAGGGATTGGATTAGTGGCATGCTTGTAAATATTTAGAAGGGTGAGGGGCAAAATGGTCATTTGATATAAATGAGGGGTGTGTGTATAGTAAAGAAGTGTGTGTATAAAGTAATGGCAACTTTGTAAATGCATGAAAGTTGAGGGGTAGTTTTGGGAGGGTATTATAGTCATTTCATCATGTGCATGCTTATCCTAAGGGAGGTTCTAGTGATAGATATTTTGTAGGAAAATTATATCCTCTTCTTTATCTTTCTTTTCTTTTCTCTTTTCATTTATTTTCCCTCTCTCCCCTCCCTACAACCAGGCCGAACCCCCCTTCATCCCTTTTTCATCTCATCAAGACTCTAAAAACCTAATTTTGTCTCAAAACCCCTAGAAACCCTAAGTTGCTTCAAGGAGAAAGAAGGTGGAAGGAAGAGAAAGAGAAGAGAAGAATAAAAGGGCCTTCTTGAGGTAGGGTTCCAACTTGGATTGGAGATTTTTCATTTAGGATTATGATGGTATTATGATGGTATTTAGATTGCTCAAGCTCTTGAATTTATGTGATATGTTTGCAATAAATCAAAAGATCAAGTTTTCCCTTGGTTTTTCTTAGCAAATCACCCCCTCTGAAGTTCTGAAATTCTGCTGCATGTTGCTACTTGATTTATGGTCTCTATGGGTCGAATTAATTTCTGAAAAAATTATATAATTGTATCTATTGAAGTTCTATCCCAGAATCATATAAAATTTGACATATGTTAAGTTCAATAAGTGGGAGTAAAAATTCAATCTACACAACATGTCTGAATTTGTTACAGACTGGACACAGTTAAGAAAAATGGAACTCAGTCCCTGCACACCATATGGAATTTTGTGTTCTTGGTCTCATTTTAAAGATGTCTACAATTTTTTCCTAGGTCATGTTTTCGAAATTCTGACTGCAACATTCCCTAAATTAGCAGTTATTACAGACCCTGGAATCTGTCTGAAAAACAGTCTGAACAGGTTTCACCAAACAATTCACCATCAATCATCTTCTGCATGAAATTTTATAGGTGGATCCAGTACTACTGTATCTTCAACTTTTATTTAAAGAGTTTTGTCAAATTCACAAGGAAATTGGATGAAAGGTGCTGATCAGTTGGCTGTTCCTGGCAGTCCCTGCAATTTGATGTGTTTGAATGAAGTTGAAACTTGTAGTGTTGTCAATTCTCTTCCAATATCATGAGTGTTGTTGCTACATGTAAGAGAGTTTATTCATGCTATTTGGTACTAAAATTGATGATGTGACACTCTTCATTTATATGACGCCTGCCATATGTTTGTTGAAATGCCCCAATGAATGTGAAGTTATGGAACTTGAGAAATAGCCATGGAAATATAGGTGTCATGAATTATTCTTATGAAATTGCACCAATCTTGATGTCAACTAGGATGTCACGATTTGCCTTAAGGCAGGTGGATACCCTAGTGTGGGGATGGAGGAAGATTGGGTATTACTTTACTATAAGGGACTGGACTAGGAAGATGAGAGGGAAAGAGATGTGATCTGCGACGTTGTTCCCACTCGCATTTACAGGGAGTGGAGATGACTTGGTGCTTGTGTTACTATGGAGTTCCTCACTCCTGTCAGGGATGGGGGAGCTGAGAGGCCCGGCGTACAGTGCATGTGTCCACTGCATCGTGTGCTATATTCACCCCAAATTTGGGATGAGGTCCAGGTCCTTATCTTTATGTGATACCCAGGCTTCCAAAAGAGTCACTAATATCTGCTAATAAATGAACTCCATATGTGTTTGTTGTTACATAATTGTGTGTTGTACTCTTTACTCTGGTTACTTGTACTTCCTACTGTATCTACACTCATAATCCCTGAATAATTCCCTTACCCCAGCTGGTTTCCTACTGGGCACATTTTGTCATGCTCATTTTACTTTCAGGACTTGAGCAGGTGACGCCAGAGCAAAATCTCCCTCGAGAGATTACCCAGACGTGAGTCGTGATTTGGGGACACTACTCTTTTTGGTCTATACCTTGTACTGTGGTTGGGTAAAGTAGTGAGTGAGTTGTCTTTTGTAGCTGTGGAATGTGTTGGTAGATTGTAGTACTTCTTATGTATGTTTGATTTAGTTCACTTTGTACTTGATTTCTGGTGTGCAGTTATACTCTTTGGTTATGTAAATATGTGGTTATGTACTTTCTGTGATGGCATTATGTGGTTGTTCTCTTTTTATTTCTGTGATGTATGATCCCAGCATTCGCAGTGGTCTCCTTCTTGTGTGATGTCTATTCACGCTTGGTGTAATACTGCGGCTTGTCATGCTCCATCCTCTATTTCCTGTAGTAAGAATTGTACTATTGTTTGTGAGAATAGGACGTGACAGGTTTTGTGGTGGCCCATACAGGTCCACTCTCACTGCGATATGCGAAAGGATGATACATCCAACACTTTGATGGCATCACATATGGTACTAATTCCTCTTGTGATGTCCTCTCTCTACAGAATGGATAGTGGACACGGGATATCTTCGTCGGAGATGGAGCATGCTGAGCCCTCTTTGATGGAGAAGATTTTAATGGGTTTCCAGGCAAGCCTGAGCCAGCAAGCAGAGATGCTCGCCACGATGCAGGGTCAGAAGACCCCAGGCTTCAAGCGGTTTAGGGCAATGAAGCCGAAGACCTTTTCTGGCAAGGAGACTACATTCTAGGTCGATGAGTGGTTACGGTGCATGGAGGATGACCTCACAGTTGTTGGATTTCCATTGGAGAGTTGGGTTGATGCAACAAAAAGGCAGTTGATGTAGATGAATATGCCCTCGGATCATTTGTATTTGATGCAAATGATAATTTAAGCCTATATAGGGACTATTTTGCATATGATGCAAAAGAGATTAAATGTGTCTTAAATTGTTTAAGACTATATTTAATTAAATAAACGCGTTGAAAAGGTTACCTAGATGACGGGATCGTCCCGCTCTAAACACAGGTTCAAACCGCGTCAAAAACGGAGTCCAAATGCACAAGTTATATCCAAAACAAGTCAGCCCAAACTGTTGGGCTGAAACCAGCGAAAATGGAGGCCCACCAAGCCCGAATTTTCTGGTTAGGGTTTTTTGAAACCTGGGATTTTATTGACGGCTACGTTTCTAAGAGAAGCATGACTTTTGGCTAACTTTGGACAATTGTTTGAAGGGTCAAACGGACTCGGATTGACGAGCCGTTTTTTCCTACGCGTTCACCGTTGAACCCTCTTCGATTTGGTAGGTTGTACCAACATTGAAGCTCAACGGTGAGGGAGTTAAAATTCACAGAAGTTTGCACTTTGTGAAGTGCAAACTAACTTGATTTTAATTAACTCAAATTAATAGTCCCACATCGGATTTTGAGAAAAGGGGGGAGTCCGCCGCCTATATAAATAGGGGTCTGCTCTCCTCCTCAAAACTCGTCCCAAGCTCTAGATCTGAGCGGCTCTCGTAAATGTTGGAGCACGCTCGGATCTAAGCTAAATTAATATTTCTCATCTCCCTATAAATTTCTGCCTTGCTCCTGAGGGCTCTAGCAAAGCCGCAAAGGAGTTCAGATTCAGATCCGAAATCTAGGCGGAGGTTTCACTCGCGTGAAACTTTCTTCGACGCGTGGTTGGCTCGGCGACATGGGAATGATCACCTCGGGATGCGGAGCGGTTCGAGGAGCAGTTCGGGGAGCGGTTCAAGGAGCGGCTCGGCGTGGGACGGGAGCAGCTCGGAAGATGGCGCGGAACATCTCGCCTACCCCAGGGCTGAGATTCCGGGTATGTGTTTAAGTTTTCATTTAATTATTCGCAGTAGTTAGATCCCTCTTGGGGTGGTCAGATCCACCCCAAGTTGGCAGAGATCCTGGCTAATAGGGTCTGGTTCCTTAGGGTTGCATGTTAATTAGATTAACATAAAAAAATTTTCCGCTGCATTTCTGTCTATGTTCCGTCTGACTTAGGACGGGACTAGAGTTTTTGTGCCCTAAGGGTCCCAGAAAACCCTGCATTGGTATCAGAGCCATCTCTGTATGTTGATCTAGGACTGCGAATTTATTATTTGAATGCTTTTACAGAAAAATGTTTTCTTTAAATTTATGCGATAAATTTAATTTTTTTTTTGTTTAAAAATTTTATATGATAAATTTTAAACATGAAAGTTTTAAAATGGAATTTTTTAATTTATGTGATAAATTTTAAAATTGTTTTAAAGCTTTAAAACTTTATGCGATAAGTTTAAAATGTTGTTTAAAATTTTATGTGATAAATTTTAAACATGAAAATTTTAAAATGATGTTTTAAATTTATAAGATATTTTTAAAAACTGATTTTAAAAGTTTAAAATTTTTATGCGATAAATATTTTAAAGTGGCATGCAAATGTTATGATTTTTAAACAAGATTTTACTTTATGAGATAAAATAAAATGTTTTAAAAATCGTATTTTTAAATTTAAATGTTAAATTTAAGTATGCATGCTAAATTGTTTATGCGATAAACTTTAGTCTATTTAATTGTTAAATAGTTGTACACTTTTTATGCGATAAAATTAGTGTAAATTTTTAATGGATATGTCTTCTTGTCCCTTATTTGATAACACAAGACAACCCTTTAGGTTAGCCATTAAAATGATTAAAATTTATTTACTTGAATTTTAATGACATGCTATGTTTTAATAAAATATTAACAACCCTTTAAGACCTAATTCTTGATTAAGGTAGTCCTTTTAATGATTTCTTAATTCTAATTGTTATTATTAATTCTCATTAAAGGACTTCGCTTTTAGCGTTGGTTAATAATTTTATTAAAATCCTAATAACGATTAGGATAGCACGTGAACCTTATAGTTGATAAGGACTTAATAAAAGTTATTAAACAAATCCTAAAATTTTGAATTTAAGGATGCAACTAGTTGATAGGATTAATTAGTTGTTAATAAAAGCTGTTTAGTCTATGTCACACATACAAAAATGACAAGCTTCATTCAATGGACCATGATCCAGTCAATGTGCTTGGCTAAGAGTTCTGGGTCAACCCTTGCTAGTACAAGGGGCAGTGATCCTGGCTTAGTCAATTCCCTGGCTGTGTTCCGCTGGACCGCAATGTCGCGAATCATGATTGTATGACACCTTGGACTATATCTAGTCAATGCGTTATAAATCTTATTAAAGATTAATTCGTATCCCTCCTTGATTTTGGAGCTTGGTAACTCAAAGAAGAAAATTATAGTTGTTGAGTCTCCTCAAGCTGTGACTTGTTTTTTTCTTTAAGGAACAAACTCCAACATACATGTGATGTAGTCTAGACTTGACCCAAATCGATGCATCGGGTCTCCTCGAGTATCGATCTAAGTCAAATCTGGACACGAAATCAAGGGTCTGACTAGACCAGTCATTATGATTTGTTGAGTCTCCTTAAGATCATAAGTGACTGTGGGTAAAAATCGACAGGGAATCACATGTGATGTGATTGACCAAGAGTTAGTCTACCAGTCATGGAACCAATCAACTTGTTGAGTCTCCTCAAGGTTGTGAGGTTCGGGATGATTGGATCACTCTTTCACTAATTTTTAAATTCGATTAAATCGTTCGTTATTAAGCTTTAAAACGATCATAAAAATAGTGGGAGGATATAGATAGATGAAAGCCAATCTACCTATATTTAATATTGAACATATGCAAAAACTAGGGCAAGACTATGTTTACCGAAGGAATCAAAATATAATATTGGAATAAGTTAACTGGTCAAATAGTTGATTAATTGAATATCAAGTTAAATTCTAATTGATGGAATTAAACAATATTCTCGTTGACATTAAATGACCTTCTAAAGAACAGACTTAAGAAATATGATTTCATTAAGTTCTGGGTCCAACAAATAAATTAAAGCTACATGTCACTCTTCTCTATATGAGGTAGCTTGAACATATAGGGTATTCGAAGTATGTTTCTCCCTACAACTTGTCGAGCTACCCTCAAGGTTGTATGGACAAACAATTCCGATCCGCAAAGTTCGAGAATTCGATCAAACCGTTTGAGTCGAATACGAGTGCATGAGCGGTGCAAGACTATGTATCCCAACCGGATCTTGAGACAAGCAACTTCTTGAGCTAAACTCGAGATTACAAAGCTCAAGCGTTTGGATACATAAGATGCTTGCATAGCTATTTATGTTGGGTTAATTAATATCTAAATGTGATTTAGAAAAGGAAGAAGGCACTCCGGACAGTCAATTGAGAAAGTTAGTTTAATTTATCATTAGTAAAGGCATAAGTAGGAGGAAATGAAAATGTGATATATTTTGATGTCATGATTTCAGAATAAATAGTTATACAAAAACGTCTAACACATTTTTTGACGAATGTCGTCACCTTGCTTCGGAAGCAATGTTTTGTGTTAAGTAATTTGTAATAACTATATGTATATATTAAATGTTAATATATAAATACACAAGATAGTAGCAAACTTATATGGTAAAATAGACTAGGCCATGTCGAGAGACTAAGATTCACAAGTCACATAAAGAGGGGTCTGACCTCTCGTATTATGAAGTCTACGGACACTTGTGAATCTTATCCTCTCAGATATAATGGCTGAAAACCATCTGCAAGATAGTGGAAGAATGAGTTGTCGAACTCAGTCTCGTACATACTGATGTACGCGAGTCTATTTTAACCAAAATAAGTTATTCGTATATTTTATTAAGACACGTGTTCTTGATGAAACACAAGTCTGATAAAATAAAGAACGAAAAGTAGAAAGTATTTAAACTGATTCGATTAGATCGAATGGTCAAATACTTAGCTACATAAAATCTTGTGTAATTAAAAGAAAATGTGATTTTATCTCAGGTCAAGTCTGTTAACACATCCGTGTGTTAAAATGTATGAATCACACTTAGTGAGACTTGGTGCGATACATAGTAAGTGACTCTGAGTTAAGTCCTCTCTCTGGGTTAAGTCCCAGATCGTAATGCCTAGGTTTTGATAATGTCCTATGAGGACATTGTCAATAAGATATTCATTAAATTGATCATTAAAGAAGTTGTATAATTACTCGAATTTCGTGAGACGGATTGTCGAGTTAGACATCATAACTGATGATGACTTAGTCAACTTCCGGGATGAAATTCGGAGTAGTAACTCCGATTTAAAACTTGATGCAATCAAAATAGGTCCGTGTGCGTAAATAAATTTGAGAATTTAATTTACGTACCCAAGGAAAATGTGTCCTCACTTTCTGCAAGTAAATCTTTAAGTTGAAAGATTGGTGCAGAAAGAGAATTGTAAAGTACAATCTTGTTGATTGAAAACGGTTTTCACCCAAATTTCTTTAAAACGGATTAGTTGAAATCGTCTCGCCAACAGATGTGTACAGATCTACTCGGACCAAATCCGATGTAAAACGCTCATGTTGACCATGAAAATTGGAGCATTCACTTATAAGTTCGTTTTTTCTAAATATGATTTAGACGGACCAACTTATATGAATTAGCCAGAGAGTTTTCAAGGTCAGTGGGAGAGTATAAATTACATGCAAGGCATCAAAGAGATGGAACATATAATTTGATTAAGTAATCAAAGAGTTTGATACTTTATCAGAAATAGATATGAGCCATTTGAAATGACCATTAACAAATTTAAATTATTATCGTAATGTACGATGAGCTGGATAAGATCCATGTATATTAAATATTACAGATTCCGATAGACCAAGTGACTTATTTGAATGAGATTCAAATGGTTGGTCTAACATGAACATAAAAACCCCTTGAGTCTATAGTGTAGACGGTTTTAGCAGATCCACTCACGAAGGCTCTACCACATGAAGTCGAGAAAACTTATGTGTAAAAACGGTATAAGATACCGGGATAAATGGGCCTGAGTGCAAGTGGGAGATGTTGAGAGATGATACACTCGAGGCTATCTATCTTCATGTGTGAATAGCACAAACATCTTGTTCGAAATAACAGTAAGCTGTTTGGTAATAATTTATCTAAGTTATTTTATAATGTAGTTAACATCAGACATTAACTCAGGTAAAGTCCTGAGACTTTATGCAAGGTCAAACATGTATCGAGATGAGTATCTCGATCATGGAGAAATGTTTGACCGTCTGTAGCATAAGTCTAAAAGGGTTCGTGGTCGTAGATGTTTCGAGACAAGGATATCGAAACATCGGATAGACTATTGTGTCTTAGTCTTCATCGTATAGCGGTGGCGATGATCTCATGATCGCTTGACTTGGCGAAGTCGTTGACAAGACACATGTGCTCATTAGAGAATGAGTTCACTGAACGATCCACAAGAGTTATCATATGGTTATATTGACCAATCTGTCAATGATGACTCTGAGTGATGATATGCTAGTTGGTCTTTTGACTTGAGGTCATTTTGACGAACCTGTGCGTGAACGGTGCCACTTAGATCAAATGACCTAGCTTCGAGGCAATCCCTGTCGAAAGGTCTTTTATTGGGTGACACTTGAAGCGTATGAGGAGAGTAATGACCAAGAGAGGATTCGTCTCTCCCGGTCAATGGGAGTTAGTGTCGTAGGGTTAGTTCGGTCTTTAGTAAAAACTCTGACCAGAGTATGTTGGAAGAAGTCCAACATTTTTGACTAAAAGATCGATAGAAACTAACCGGAGTCAAGTTATTGGGGTTGACAGTTTGACCGTACCCTAGACTTGACTTACACGACATAGTTTAGACGAAAAGACTATAACGGCGGAATTCATCACGGAAACAGTCAGGGTGGTCCCGACAATACTCATGTCGATGAGTCAACCACATAATGATGATTCCTGAAGCAGGGACGGAAACCACTGCTCGTGGTCACTGCCATATAGGGCTTCGAGCCCAACCTGTTGTAAGGGTCAGGCTGTAGGGTCTCACACAGAGTGCGACCTTCGTCTAGTAATAGGTAGAAATTAGTTAGGGAGAACAATTTGCATTTGATGCAAGGGATAAAATATTGCAAAAGATGTTTGCAATCATCTCATGCATTCGGGATAAATGATCCTGAGTGCAAGTGGGAGATGTAGAGGAATATGCCCTCGGATCATTTGTATTTGATGCAAATGATAATTTAAGCCTAGATAGGGACTATTTTGCATATGATGCAAAAGAGATTAAATGTGTCTTAAATTGTTTAAGACTATATTTAATTAAATAAATGCGTTGAAAAGGTTACCTAGATGACGGGATCGTCCCGCTCTAAACACAGGTTCAAACCGCGTCAAAAACGGAGTCCAAATGCACAAGTTATAGCCAAAACAAGTCAGCCCAAACTGTTGGGCTGAAACCAGCGAAAATGGAGGCCCACCAAGCCCGAATTTTCTGGTTAGGGTTTTTTGAAACCTGGGATTTTATTGACGGCTACGTTTCTAAGAGAAGCATGACTTTTGGCTAACTTTGGACAATTGTTTGAAGGGTCAAACGGACTCGGATTGACGAGCCGTTTTTTCCTACGCGTTCACCGTTGAACCCTCTTCGATTTGGTAGGTTGTACCAACATTGAAGCTCAACGGTGAGGGAGTTAAAATTCACGGAAGTTTGCACGTTGTGAAGTGCAAACTAACTTGATTTTAATTAACTCAAATTAATAGTCCCACATCGGATTTTGAGAAAAGGGGGGAGTCCGCCGCCTATATAAATAGGGGTCTGCTCTCCTCCTCAAAACTCGTCCCAAGCTCTAGATCTGAGCGGCTCTTGTAAATGTTGGAGCACGCTCGGATCTAAGCTAAATTAATATTTCTCCTCTCTCTATAAATTTCTGCCTTGCTCCTGAGGGCTCTAGCAAAGCCGCAAAGGAGTTCGGATTCAGATCCGAAATCTAGGCGGAGGTTTCACTCGCGTGAAACTTTCTTCGGCGCGTGGTTGGCTCGGCGACATGGGACTTGATCCGGAGTATAGAGGGGTGATGTCTATACAGAAATTGGCCACACATGAGGATGTGCTTGAGGCGACAAGATTTTAAGAGATCCATTTGCAGAGCATAGGGAAGATGTCGACAGGTGATAGATGGTCATCAGGACCATAAAAGGCACTTTCTCGACCAGTACAGATGGCCCAGTTCAAGAGGCCAGGAGCCCCTGCAGTGATATAGAGACAACTGTCAAGTCAATACTGTGGCAAGACTGGCCATGAGCAGAAGGAGTGTAGGGCTTGGGCTACGCAATGCTTCGCTTATGGTGGCCGAGGACACATTAGCAGGTTCTGCCCACAGTAGGGTGCCTACCCGGCCCCAGTATCACCTGTGACTGTTAGGCCAATGCAGCATCGACCGATGCATCAACGAGCCCTTCCACCTGGTCCGCAGCGGCCTGCACTTTCGGCACCAGCTGGACCAGGCTTTCCAGCCCCTAGAGAACCTTCTTTGCCTTCGCAGCGGCAGGCCTTTAAGAAGGCAAACTCTGTTTCAAAGCCCCAAGCTATTACAATGACTGCGGTAGAATCAGAAATCTCATGCCAGGTTATCACCGGTATGGTTCTAGCCCTCTCCATTACTTTTACATTATCTCACTTGTTGCTAAGTTAGGTTGAGCATTGGCTTGAGTTTCTCGGTTGACTTCTAGGTACGATTATAGTAGCGTCCTTTCCTACTTTGGCACTTTTTTATTCTGGGGCTTCATACTATTTTCTGTCCCGACAATTTGTGGCCAAAAATGTTATACCAGCAGACTCCTTCACTGCTAGTTGGAATATTCACACATGGAGTGGTGTGATTAGGAGTACTTCGGGACTTCGTGGTTGTCCAGTGGGAATTTGCGGTCGGAAGTTATATGCTGACTTCCTTGTGATTGCAATGCCCACCTTTGAAGCTGTGTTTGGGATGGACTGGTTAGTGATGTTTTGTGCCACCATTGACTGTAAATTAAGGAGGGTAGTCTTCCAAATTCCTGGTCACCCAGAATTTGAGTTTAGAAGTGGTAGTTGCACATTGGAATCTGTAAGATTCAGAGCAACACCGGTGGAAGTGGAAGTGGAAGTGTTGGCAATGGCCATAGAGGCGGAGCCAATCTTACCCAGGGTTGTGCGAGACTTTCCTGATGTCTTTCCCGATGACATTTATGGACTTCCTCCTGATCGATCATTAGAGTTTGTCATGCCCGATTTTGAACTATACATGTATTCTACCGTATGCATGTGGTATTTCTACTTGCGATTGATCACTCCATATTTTACACCCTTTTTCTGCATGTTTGCATGCCACTTTGATCGCTCATATTGTGTTTTTCACGATTATTCGACAATATTGCGATGCTTTTCACGATTTCTTGTTTTTGTCGTATTTCAGGAGATATAGAGCGATTCGGAGTGATTTTGAGATCAAAAGGATTTGCACCCACTCCGGAGTGTCACCCAAGGCTCTTCTGAGGACTATTCGGCGATGGAAGACGAGTGGAAGAGGAAGGAACTTCGTAGGAGCGACGAGGAAGCGAAACGATGAAGATTGTGCATCTGCAGCATCTCACTCAGCCGAGTGAAGCACTCACTCGGCCGAGCAAGAAGACCACTCGGCCGACCAGACCGGACACGCACCACAGAAGTAAATCAGTGTGCACTCGGCCGAGAGACGATAGTCCACTCGGCCGAGTATGATGATCCCCTCGCCCGAGTGGCATGGGAAAATCCACCATTAAAGAGGCCGACTTACTGGAATCCGTCAGGCGATTGAGGGTTCTGACTCGGCCGAGTACCGAATGCCCCTCGGCCGAGTGAGTAAAGTCACTCGGCCGAGTCACTTTCGAAGACATACCCCCGAAAATCCCCGACTTACTGTAAATGTACAGGGTTTGTCACTCGGCCGAGTGAGCTGCCCCGCCTGCTGCATAAAGTGCAATTTCTGGGCTGCGTAGGGGCATTTTTGTCACGAATTTCTGGGCGATTTTGAGGGGTATTTAAACCCAGTTTTTGCCCTAGTTTAGAAGAACTTTTTGATACTTTTTGTAGCCTTTTAAGAGAGTTTTTTAGGTAATTAGATTTAGGCTTTTTGGGAGATTAGAAAGGCTACTTTTGTTGGATGCTATTGGATTCTCATTGGTTTGTCTCTCTTCTGGTCAAAAACCCTATTTTTGTTGATAATTTCTCTATTGCAATGAATTGTGTTGATTTTGCTATTGAATTTCTTATGAATTGCATGATGATTAGTGAGTAGTTTTATTGTCCTAGGGCATAGGGATGAACCCTATGAACCCTATTTCTGAATTGTGATGAATTGGTGAAATTCTTGCTAGAGTTGATTAGGGTTAGGTTGGGATTGATAAATTACGGATATCTAGGGATTTATATCGATTGGGATTTGCAAGAGATTGGGTCCCAATTGATAGGAAGCCCTAGAAATTCAATTTAGATTTACGATTGGACTCCTCTAGGATTGGTTTACAAGAGATTGGACCAAGGCTAGGGTTTTCAACCGTAATTCTATACCAATACCCGTTTGCAAGAGATTGGACAGGTAGGAACTATTTCAACCTAGGTCGTAGCTCGAGTTTGCACGAGAGTGGGCTCGAGATACGATTGAACGATGATGTCGATCCTAATGCTAGTGGCTTAGGCTAGGGTTTGCAAGAGATTGGGCCTTATCCTAGGTTCGATATAGACCGGCAATAGCGCGAGAGCGTGAGCTTGATTCTACATCTAGTTGCGACTAGTTCACCTAAGATTCAAGTCTAGCAATGATGAAACCTACGAATCACAACGATGAGATACGGTCCGTAGCGGGGATTCCATATCCCTAGGCGTTTTTATTTTATTGATATTTCCATAGACATTTGAACGATTGTGACAATTTCACCCCGAATCATTCTCGACCATTTTGATAGCTAGGTTATTGGAAAGAGACACTGTCATTGTTCCTCCCTGAGTTCGATACCCGCTCGCCGCTACACCGTGCGCTTGCGGTAAGACTACGAGTCGCTTGTCCCAGGTGCGTGTGCATACCGGGGCGACGATCAAGTTTTTGGTGCCGTTGCCGGGGATTTATCTCCGTGTATTTGCGCCATACTAGGTTGTGCTCTAGAGTTGCATTTTGAAGCGATCAAGTTTTTGGCGCCGTTGCCGGGGAGACGACAGTGTGTGATTCTACCTACGTAGCTATTTCTTTTTACTTTATTATTGTTTCTTTTTTTTCTTACCCTTCTATCGTGCTAATAATTCCTTTGAAACTCTGTTTCTCTTTGCATGAACACGAGATCAACGGCGGATCCTGAGAATATTATATTTGATCTGGAGATCGAGCGTACGAGAGGAGGATCAGAGCTGAGAGAAGGCACGCTACGGGGGACAATTGTATGAACTGTGCGGAGACACCGGAGGAGCTAGCGGCACGTATGGCAAGGATCATATCCATCAGAGATAGGCTTCAGCCTAAGACTTCTTCCACCACATCATCCATCGCCATGCCGAAATTGGCGACGGATAAGAATTTTGAGCTAAAGACGGGCTTGGTAGTATTGATGCAACAAGACCCGTTTCATGGGAACGCCTATGAGAATCCGCATTATCACATCCAGCTTTTCTTGTCCAAATGCGCCACCTTCCAAATGCCGGGCGTTTCCGTTGATGCAATCCGACTGCGACTCTTCCCCTTTACACTCAAGGACAAAGCTTTATATTGGTTAAGGACGCAGGCAGAAGGTACATTCACCACTTGGGATGAGTTGGCTAGCGCCTTCGTCGACAAAATCTACCCGCCATCCAAGACGGTGAAAATACAGAGTGCTCTCATGTCTTTCAAGCAAGGACCGTAGGAGACCCTATATGAAGCATTGGAGCGCTTCAAGGATTTACAACATCAATGCCCTCATCACAGTATAGAGGATTGAGAGCTTGTTCATAGTTTTTACAATGGACTCCAACCGGGAACAAAGCAAATTATAGACGCAACCGCCAATGGAGCCATACTATCGAAGACCTCGGATGAAGCTACGGCCTTGTTAGAGGAGATGGCCTCTAATAACCAACAATGGGGCGACGAGCGAGGACATTCTTCATCCTCCTTGAAGCCCACTAGCATTTATGAGGCCAAGGCCGTGGCGGAGCTTTCAAACAAATTTGATTCTCTTCACAAGGTAGTGGAGAGATTGGAGAAGTATATCACCGGGCCACAAGGAGCACCCTCTACATCTACGCCGATAAGCAATATGAGTGATTGGCAAGACCAATCCCAAGCCATGTATGTAGGAGGGGACAATGGAGAGGGAGCCTTGGAGCAAGTACAATATATTGCGGGGAACTCCGGATATTGGGCCAACCGGGCCGATAGAAACCATCCGGTCTTTTTATATGCAAACAATGATGGTGCTTTGAACCCGTCGCCACAACAACTTCCTCAAGCTCGACCTCCACTACCATAACCTCAATATCAACCGAGGGGGCCACCGCAACAAAATTACCCGCCGAGGCAACAAGCGGGACCATATAGACCTCCTGGTTATAACCAAGGTAGGGGAGCTCCCAACCCACCTCAAGCTCAACCACGATTGGAACACGAAGCTAGGGTGGAGGAATTCATGAGAAAGATAAATGCTAAGTTGAAGGCGGTACAATATTCCCTAAGTACCATCGTCGCTCAACTTGGAGAGCAACTTGCGTTGCTCAACAAGAACGCCCAACAATTACCGGCTCAACCCGAGCCCAATCCACGGAGCAACACCGGACACATCAATGCGGTGGTTGCGGTTACAACAAGGGGCGGGAAGGATACCACTCCCGCTATGACCCAAAGCAAGCAACCCGTGGTGGAAATTTTGGAAGAAAAAGAGACGACAATTGAGGAGGAGAGCCAAAAGGAGCCGATTGGAAGAGGAAATTCCGAAGTGGCAAAGCCAATTGATGAGTGCCGCTACATGCCACCGGTGTCGTTTCCACAACGGCTAGCTAGATCCAAGATAGAGAAAAGGCTCGCTAAGTTTCTTGAATATTTGAGGGGAGTAAGCCTCAATATTCCCTTCCTAGATGCTATAGTGGAGATCCCGTCATACACAAAGTTCTTGAAGGATTTGATATCAGGAAAGAAAAGGAATGAGAAAATCATGCTTGCGGAGCAAGGAACTTGGTTTACCCGGAAGGAGAAGGAGCCCGTGAAATTCAAGGACCCCGGGAGTTTCCGCATCCCTTGCACACTTGGAGGCGTCCCGTTACAAAAACCTTTAGTTGACTTGGGCGCGAGTGTGAGCCTTATGCCCCTTAGCATGTTCCGAAAATTGAACATGTGCACCGACTTGAAGCCGACCGATATGAGAATTCAACTTGCGGACGGTCAGATTACTAGGCCGGTAGGGATTGCTGAGAATATTCCACTTCAAGTTCCGGGAGGAATATGCTTACCTTGTGATTTCGTCATAATGGACATCAAGGAAGAGGGCGACACTTCGCTTATACTTGGACGCCCATTCCTCGTGACCGCCGGTGTTATCGTCGACGTACGGGAAGGAACCCTATCCTTGAATGTCGGGAACATCGAGGTCGAGCTTCACATATCCAAAGCCATGAAGCATATGCCCTATCACAAGGAGTTGGACTATTTGGATCTCCTCGATGAAGTGATTGAAGAAGCTATCCCCCATTCTATTGGTACTCTCCATGACGATGGCTTCGAAGAAGGCCAAGCTTCTAGCGATGAAGAGAAATTGGAGGACCCTCCAGATAGCTCCACAGACGATAATGAAGACGACGCTGATGTCGCAAGAATACAGGAGCTTTGCAAGCTTCAACAGCCAAGAAACCAAAGAAAGCTCCACCGAACAAAAGATCGGTGTCACAAGCCAAGAAGAAGATAGGAACAAGCTCTAGCTTGGGGGACTTATCCCCTAACATTGCCCATGATGAGGAGGCGCCGAGGAAGACCAATGATCATCACGACCCAAATCCAAGTGGTCTTCTCGGCAAGTTTGATGGGCGCATCTCGTATGCGCCCAATATCGTGAGCTAAACGAATATCTAACGGGGTCGAGCTCATGACCTTAAACGAGCGCTTGTCGGGAGGCAACCCGACGGTTTTTGCATTGTTTTTATTTGATTTTCATTTTTGGTTTAGACTTTTATTAGGGTTTTGAGTCGATGAAAATCGTGACAACGGGTCCTAATTTTCATGACAGGAGAAGGAGAAAGAGGGACCCATCATAAGGAGGATGATCGAGGCAAGGAAGAGTGCTCCAGGAACGCGCTCAGGCCTTAGGAGGAGGAAGAAACTGACTGAAGGAAGAAAAACAGAGACTGGAGCGAAAACAAAGAGCCGTTGCAGAAAAAAGCACATCACTCGGCCGAGTAGCATATGCCACTCGGCCGAGCAAAGACTCCACTCGGCTGAGTGGAGCACCAATCAGGGAAGTTAGCTTGGGGGAGCTTTGGGGAGTTTTTGGACACGCATTGAGCTTCACAGCGGAGGCGTCTCTTCACACACACTACTTATTGCTCTCGCGGCGTGTTCAGGTACACTCGTTCCATCACTTAGCACGTCGCAGTATTTATTTGGTTGGGACACGTCTCACGACACACATGCCGCCGCGCACTAGGACACGTACACGGGGAACCGCTTCAAAGCAGAAGAGGACCGATGATCCTGGTCCCTCTTTCGCTAGGGAGGACTCCCCTCCACCTGGCCCGCCATCCCTGACCCTGACCGCGCCTATGCTCCCACGCACATCCCACCCCCGTCGTTCGACACCCGCACCTTCTGCACACGGATCACGGGATCCCCACTCAGCTTTGACCCTAGTAGGGCCAAGGCATCTGCTATCCTCCACCACTGCTTCTGCATTGCACATCGTCTTATGGCGACTACTTTCCTCGCGAGGTACGAGCCCGGGACCATGTCTACGCCAGAGCTCCACATGCTCTACGCGATGAATCGCCCTAGGGTTCTAGATAGGGGTAGTGACGATTTGGTCCCCGCCGTCGAGATCGACATTGCCAGTTGGTTTTTAGATCGCATTACCATTTCGGTGAGCGCTCGCTCACCTATCTGTTGCGGCGGTCTGATCACCCTTTTGGCCCTTATGACCGGCGTCGACCTTCCTGACGACTTGCATCGAGTTCCGGGCCCCACTACGCTTTCGATAGATGTTATGGCCCGGATGAAGATGCTTCGTCCCCACGATCATCAGCACTGGGTGTGGTTGCACGGTCCCTTCAGCACTGATTACATGGTTCTCCCGAGCCCCGCTCGGACACACATTGGACCGGCTCACGGGGACTTGCTTCCAGCGATGGATCTTCTTATCCCCGTCGCCTACATGCTTGAGCCCGATGGTGCTGAGCAGGCACCCCCGTGCACCACCTGTCGACCCCGTGATCCCTCAGCCCACGCCTGCACTGTCTGCACCTCCCGACACCTCTGTCCACACGTCTGTTAGTGTCGGGAGCACTTTAGCTGAGTTGTCCACCACCACCACCACTGCGCCTATTTCCGTCGAGCCCATTGCCACACTGAGCCCCGAGCGTCCACCCACCATTCTTAAGAGCGGCGAGTCTTCCTTTTTCACTGCCGTGGAGACCTCTCTCGATTACTGTCCATGACTCCTGGAGAGTCATCTTTTGTGACCTTCACAACCTCCCCAGTCGTCGACCTTTTGGTCTCCACCGTCCTTGTCTTTACCGAGAGCGTTGTGACATCTGTCCCTATGTCTGCGTCACTGACCTCTCCTGCTGCCTCGTCACCCATTTTGACTTCCACTTCTGCTGCTGCTGCTTCCGCTTCGACACAGCCTGCGTCCCAGCCTCACACCGAGGCTGGGCATCATGTCGTGAGCACAGCACCACTACCCCACTATCCTGATGGACCCATCCTCTACACTGCCCGCGTGAGACAGCCCCGCACTTCACCTGGTAGACCTGTGCGTCCCTCTGCTCCACCACCCCCTGACACTCTAGTTCAGAGCATTCGTGCTCTTGAGGGGGCTGTTAGTGGACTTAGAGGGGACTTTAGGGCTCTCTCCGCCACAGTCCGTTCTGTGCAGACCCGTGTCGCCATGCTTCCCGATATTCAGCCTTGCCTGAATCAGATTCTGGCGCGTCTGCCCTCACCACTGACACCCACCCAGCAGATGCCATGCCCACCACCTCCACCACCACCTCCGCCACAGGACGGTGCTGGTGCAGTGCCACCACCAGCTTAGGCACACTCTTGATGCCTCTGATATTTTTGTCGTTTTGCTGCCCGTTTGTTCTTGGGCCTGGTGATTTTTTGCCCCCTCCTCCACGTACTATTTTGGTGCCTTCCTGATCATATCTTTTTTATCTTTTTGGGAGTGAGGGAGAGACTTTTTGGGGACACTTATATCTGCACCATCCTGATCCTTGCATGCATCACATTCATTCACATCTTATTTTCTTTTTGTTTTTCTTTCTTTTTCACCATGCATGCATCCCCACCCTCCCCACCCACTTCACGTCTCTCGGTGTGCTACACTCCGCACATTGAGGACACTGTGCACTTCAGCTTGGAGGAGTGAGTTCTCACATTTTTTATTTTTGCCACCCTTTATTTTTGATTTCTCACATTTTCTTTCCACTTTTGCACTTATTTTCACCACTTTTTCATTTTTTATCATGCATCACGTTTTCTTATCTTTTTTGAGTATGCTGCATTGTATATATAGTTCTATTTTCTTTTATCTTTGTTCCTTTCATCTTTTGCTAGAGATGACTTTTCTGTGATGATGATGATGTGGTGTTAGCTTAGCTCTATGTGCATGCTATTTTGTCATGTGCTAGCTTTTGTTTCAGATATCATATGCTATGTTCTGCTTTGCATTTGAAATAGTAACCCACTCTTTTTCTGTATGAATATGGATGAAATTCTGTTATTAGCTGATGTCTGATGATTCATATGTATGCTTTTCATAGAAAACACACCAAGCTTCACGCATTGATTGCTTATATCTGGAGTACTGCTTTCCTTTCTCACATCACTTCTTATTGCATGAACTTCACTTTCAGGTTGATTGAATGTTTGCTAGGATGATATATCTGGACTAGTTTACTTTTTGAAATTAAACTGAGTAGATTATATTACTCTGCTGAAAGTTGTCGTGCACGTCTTATAGAGTGAACCGAGTGATACAGTTATTTCTTTCTCCACATATATTGAGCATTATTTTTCTACTTAAAATTCATTGGTGAATCCTCCCCTTAGCAAGCTATTATCGGCATTTCCCCGCTATTATATCCCATGCTCCAATTCCCCAAAATAAAAAAGAAAAGAAAAAATATAATATATATATACATGTATATCCTTCTCTCTTTTGATTTGGGATCGCTTATGTATATATGTTTATTCAAAAAAAGAGAAAAATAGAAAAATTGAGAAAAAGAAAAGAAAAGAGAAAAGAAGTTTATAACGATCCCATCTCATACTATTTCTCTCTTTCTTCCCTCTTTTGTTTTTATTTTTATTTTCTTTGGAGCTTCAAAAGAAATGGGGAATGTACGTATTGATTTGTTTATGCCACCACGCTTATGAATAAGCTTGGGGGAGAGGATCTAATGATGTGTGAGAGAGTGACTGCTTGACGGTGCATGACAACCTAGGCTAAGTAATCTTCTATACTCGGTGAGATTGCTAAAGTTTCACGAAATCCAGAAATCGACACTTAGCATTCATTTCATGAAAACCATACTTTTCTATTCTTACTATTCCATATCGTGTGATATCTCTTATACTCCTTATAGAAAGCATTCAATTGAAAAGTGTGTGATCTATGGTTATGCATACCGCTTTAGATGCTTCAGACGATGCTAATCCTAGAATGATTCCATATTTCGTGCTATTTTGATATTTTGGGGTTTTCTATTTCGAATGCATTATTATACTATGATATCGAGATAAAAGCCTGTGACATGTGTTTTATATTCGATGTATTCTACATAAGTAAGTAAAACCCACGTCCTGAGAAAAATGATCTAGCACCCCCCTTCTTCGCTTTCTATTCTATTTTTATTTTATTATTTTATTTTTTATTTTCCCTCTTTTCCATCATTTTGCCCGTCGGGCCCGCTTTTTACTCATCTTCCTCGAGGACGAGTAAGAGGTAAGCTTGGGGGATTTTGATCACTCCATATTTTACACCATTTTTCTGCATGTTTGCATGCCACTTTGATCGCTCATATCGTGTTTTTCACGATTATTCGACAATATTGCGATGCTTTTCACGATTTCTTGTTTTTGTCGTATTTCAGGAGATATAGAGCGATTCGAAGTGATTTTGAGATCAAAAGGATTTGCACCCACTCCAGAGTGTCACCTAAGGCTCTTTTGAGGACTATTCGGTAATGGAAGACGAGTGTAAGAGGAAGGAACTTCGTAGGAGCGACGAGGAAGCGAAACGATGAAGATTAGGCATCTGCAGCATCTCACTCGGCCGAGTGAAGCACTCACTCGGCCGAGCAAGAAGACCACTCGACCGACCAGACCGGACACGCACCACAGAAGTAAATCAGCGTGCACTCGGCCGAGTGACGATAGTCCACTCGGCCGAGTATGATGATCCCCTCGCCCGAGTGGCATGGGAAAATCCACCATCAAAGAGGCTGACTTACTGGAATCCGTCAGGCGATTGAGGGTTCCGACTCGGCCGAGTACCGAATGCCCCTCGGCCGAGTGAGTAAAGTCACTCGGCCGAGTCACTTCCGAAGACAGACCCCCGAAAATCCCCGACTTACTGTAAATGTACAGGGTTTGTCACTCGGCCGAGTGACATTTGTCACTCGGCCGAGTGAGCCGCCTTGCCTGCTGCGTAAAGTGCGATTTCTGGGCTGCGCAGGGGCATTTTTGTCACGAATTTCTGGGCGATTTTGAGGGGTATTTAAACCCAGTTTTTGCCCTAGTTTAGAAGAACTTTTTGATACTTTTTGCAGCCTTTTTTAGAGAGCTTTTTAGGTAATTAGATTTAGGCTTTTTGGGAGATTAGAAAGGCTACTTTTGTTGGATGCTATTGGATTCTCATTGGTTTGTCTCTCTTCTTGTCAAAAACCCTATTTTTGTTGATAATTTCTCTATTGCAATGAATTGTGTTGATTTTGCTATTGAATTTCTTATGAATTGCATGATGATTAGTGAGTAGTTTTATTGTCCTAGGGCATAGGGATGAACCCTATGAACCCTATTTCTGAATTGTGATGAATTGGTGAAATTCTTGCTAGAATTGATTAGGGTTAGGTTGAGATTGATAAATTACGGATAGCTAAGGATTCATATCGATTGGGATTTGCAAGAGATTAGGTCCCAATTGATAGGAAGCCCTAGAAATTCGATTTAGATTTACGATTGGACTCCTCCATGATTGGTTTGCAAGAGATTGGACCAAGGTTAGGGTTTTCAACCGTAATTCTATACCAATACCCGTTTGCAAGAGATTGGACGGGTAGGAACTATTTCAACCTAGGTCGTAGCTCGAGTTTACACGAGAGTGGGCTCGAGATACGATTGAACGATGATGTCGATCCTAATGCTAGTGGCTTAGGCTAGGGTTTGCAAGAGATTGGGCCTTATCATAGGTTCTCTATAGACTGGCAATAGCGCGAGAGCGTGAGCTTGGTTCTACATCTAGTTGCTCCTAGTTCACCTAAGATTCAAGTCTAGCAATGATGAAACCTACGAATCACAACGATGAGATACGGTCCGTAGCGGGGATTCCCTATCCCTAGGCGTTTTTATTTTATTGATATTTCCATAGACATTTGAACGATTGTGACAATTTCACCCCGAATCATTCTCGACCATTTTGATAGCTAGGTTATTGGAAAGAGACACTGTCATTGTTCCTCCCTGAGTTCGATACCCGCTCGCCGCTACATCGTGTGCTTGCGGTAAGACTACGAGTCGCTTGTCCCGGGTGCGCGTGCATACCGGGGCGACGATCAAGTTTTTGGCGCTGTTGCCGGGGATTTATCTCCGTGTATTTGCGCCATACTAGGTTGTGCTCTAGAGTTGCATTTTGAAGCGATCAACGATGCATACGTAGGCATGAAATAATTGTGGGTGCAGATGTATATATCATAGTGCATGGGGGTTGTGCCGTAATATGTGGTTAAGATACGAGAATGTGATTCATGAATGCAGAAGAAGTGTGAATGACGCCGTGTGTATAATACAACAAGGATGTATTGGACGCATGTGTGTGTGGTGCATAAATGCATGCATGGGTGTGCATGTTTGAGTGTAGGGAGAGCCATGCTAGTGTGAAAAGGGGTTAGGGGTTAATGTCATCCTCGTAAATTTTTAGAAAGGTGAGGGCTAAAATGGTCATTTTGGCAAAATGAGGGGTGTATGTGTATAGTAAAGAAGTGTGTGCATAAAGTAATGGCAATCATGTAAATATCTAGAAATGGAGGAGCATGTTGGTGAGGGCATCATGGTCATTTCATGAATGACATGGCTTATGGGATAAGCCTAGGAAGAGATATTTGTTTAGAAATTTCTCATCTCTTCTTAAGTCTTCTCTTCTTAACTTTTCTTTCTCTTTTCATTTTCCTTCTTTTCTCTCTCTCCCCCACTTGACCTACCTACGCTCTCCCCCATGGCTTGGCAAAATTCATTCAATAAAATAAAATAAAATAAAATAAAGAGAAAATTGGAAGAATAGGAAGAAGGGGAAGAGAAAGAGAAGGAGAGAATGAAATCAAGTTTTGAGGTAGGATTTCAACTTGGATTTGGAATTTTAATTAATGATTCTTGCTATCATATTTTATGTCATGTTTTACTCAATATGTGTTAAGGGTGGTCAAATTTATATTCCATGATTTAATTTCACAAGTTATCCCTTGAAATTCTTAGCAAAACACTCCCTTGAAAATCCGAAAATTTTGTGGTATGTTGTTATTGGGATTCTTGTCACTGTGGCTTGAATTAATTTCGGATAAAAATTACATACTTGTAGATCTTGAAACTCTACCCCAAAATCATGTAAAATTTGATATATTTTCAATTCAGTGATTATGAGTAAAAATTCCATCTTTACAACATGTCTGAATTACATCAGTCTGGACACAGTTTAGCAAAATTGAGCTTAGTCCCTGCACACTCCATAGACATTAGTGTTCGTAGTCTTGTTGTAAAGTTAACAACTCTTTCTACAACTTTCTCCTAGGGCATTTCTTCGAGATTCTAACTACAACATAGCTTAAAATAGCAAGTGTTACAACCCTCAGAATCTGTCTGAAAAACAGTTTCGACAGGTCTCACCAAACAATTCACCATAAATCATATAGTTCATATATTTGCATGAAATTTTACATGTGAATCCAGTACGACCAGACCTACAACTTCAATTTAGGAAATTTTGTCAAATTCTCAATGAAAACTAATGATATATGGACATTAGTTGTGACTGTCTGCAATTTTCAGCAAGCTCAACCATTTCAATGGAATATTGAATTATGCATTGTTGTCAATTATACTTCAATAGTCCATAATTACTGTTGTTATATAAAAGGAAGTTTGATTGGTGTAATATGCTATTAAATTGCTAATGTGATTGTGATGTTGTACATGATGCATACCATGTGTTTGTGAAAATGCCTAAGTGAAGGCAAATGCAAGAAATGTGAGAAATACCCATTTCTATGGTTGTGATGTGAGATATGTTATAAACCTGTGATGTTGGGAGCATGTCATGCATGGTTCCATGTGTGATGTGATGAAGAGTTGATGTGGTTGTGATGAAGGGCATGTCACGTAGGTGCATGTCCCAAATTGTTATGAAAAGAAGATGTGTTTCAGAAAACGAGTATAATGATGAATTTGGGAAACCATGCAACATGTTCCCTTTAGTATTAAATATAATATTAAATGTGTTCTTCGAAATATCTCAGTCCTCTCTAAAGGGGGTGAGCTTCTAAAGCTGGGGTTTAGGGGGAAATTTAAGTAAATTGTGGATAGGAGGCATAGACAATGAAGGTGGTGGAGGAGATGATGTGATATGTGATGTTTGTTCCCACTCGCCTTTATCAGGAGTGGAGGGGACTTGGCGCTTGTGAAGATGTGGTTTGGGTGTGGAGAGATGTATGTGGAGATCCTCACTCTCGCTACCGTTCAGGGAGGAGACGGAAACGTCCGGTGTGCAGTGCACGTGTCCACTGCACCGTGTGCCATACTTACCCCAATCTTGGGGTGGGGCCATAAGGCAAGTCCCCTGACGGGGCGGAGTGAGAGGCCCGACGTACAGTGCCCGTGTCCACTGCGTCAAGTGCAGTTTACCACCCCAAATCCTTGGGGTGAGGTCCAGGTCCTTGTATCACACAGTTTACTCAAATTTCCAACTAATTAAATTAATAAATAAGAGTTTCTCATGTTACTTCTTTTGCTTGTAGCACTCCCCTTTTCCCTTTACCTGTTTTGCTCGTGATACTGTGTTATACTTCTGGCTCTTGCGATTACCCTTTTAGACCATGTTTGCATGAACACTTGTATTATTATTATTCATGCTAACTCTTTTTCTTGCAGTAGCTTGACACCGAACCGCATGTATGATCCCTTACTTGACTGATTACTTTCCGCCATATTCTTTAGTTTACATGCCTTATTTCTCATGCCTTGCTTAGTGGTTGATAACCTTAATACGGTATTCCAAATCCAAGTTGTTTCCTACTGGGGTATGCAATGACGTGCTCCTCACCATTTTTCACTAGCAAATAGTTGGAGAGCCTGGGAGACTTGTGAGCATGGAACTGAGGGTGTGGGGTAGTTTAGGGAGTTGGGTTGTACTCTAGGATCGTGGAGTTGATATTTTCCCTTTGGAGGTGTAATTTGAGTTGAAATTTATTGATGCACATTTGTACCAGCTGTTGTGTTGGCCCTTATAATAGAAATGTGAAATTGTGCATGTACTCTTTGTGATATTGTATAAGTGGAATGTGATCTCCCTGTTATTGTATATGGAACAGCACAGGTACTATCCCAGCATGTGCGTAGTGACCTGCTGTTTTTTGTTTATCTCTTTTCTATTCTCCATATTCACACTCGCTACTCTAGGAGAAACCGGTACGGATTCGTACTTTTCGGGTATCTTGGGGAGCGGGGCGTGACAGTTTTTGGTGGCCCATGCAGGTCACCGCACTGCGATGTGCGTAAGGATAGTACGTGTAATACTTCGGTATATGATTGTGATAGATTAGCCCTAAGGTGGGTAGTGACTTTAGAGCCTTAAGTGATCCACCTTTGAACCTCTAACTATTGGAAGTCTGGGGATGAATTTTCTACAGTGTATTATACTATGAATGTATATTTGTAGGTATCGGTGTATATCTATAGTTGTGTGAATCCATGTGTATAAGTGCAGTTGTTGTGCTTGTATATTTGAATTATGTATGCCGCATGTATACTTGTATCTAGTATGTATATTTGTATTTGAATGGCATGAAAGATGCATGTATCTTGGATGGTTATAGTGGTATATGGATAAGTGTGGGTGTATATACTAAGTGGACGAATACTTGAGTGTATGTGTATATATATGTATATATATGTATATATGTATATATATGACTCACATACCACAAATAATATACATATACATTATGTCTCTACATAGATACGTGATATGGATATATGAATAGGTATGTGTTATACCTGTGTGACTATGAGATATAGGTGATATGTACATGTTTAGTTGTGGATGTATACTGGTGGGTACATATAAACTAGTGGTGACATATACCTTGTAGAAGTGTGAGTGAGGATATGTGCGTATGTATATGAGTGCATGTATGCTTTTCCTATCCATTGTATTATGGTTGTGTTCCCATGTGGGGAATGTACCAATGTCTGTATATCTATCGTTGTATGGATAGAGTAGTAGAGTGTCCATATTGTCTTGTGGATATATGGGGGAAAGTGCATATGTGTGAATATATGTGTACTTGTATGGGTAGAGGGTGTTTATATATAGGTTGAGATATTGGTGCTTATATATTGCTAGTGCTGCATTGTTAGGGTATGAATTCCTATTGTGTTAAAGGTTTAAATCTGCCTATGTGCCTATATGAATTGGTATATTGTCTTAATTTGGTATATGGTCGTGGTTTGTATTATTGCGTGAAGATAGGTGAGTGTACCTAAATGTGTATATTTGTACTTCATGATATCTGTGTTAATACATGGTTGACTATATTGTTGTATATAAGTATTTTTACTTCAGTTCTTGAGTGACATTATTATGTTTAAATGGCTTTACATTGATTTTGTCGTATGTGCCTTGAAGTTATGTATAGGAATTGGCATATAAATGAATATGTGGATGTATATGTAGCCGAGTATCTTTAAGATGTAGTGTAGTTGTATACTAATTTAGTGGTGAATGTGCATGCATATGTGATACATATATGCGTGAATGTGTAGTCATATATGTGAATTCATATATGTGGTCTTCATTGGGTTATAGATGTATTGAAATGTAATCTATATGTATGTGCCTTATGTGTATGTGCCTACGTACAATGACATGTATGAAGGTGGATATGTGTTATATGACTATATGCTTCTAGTATATGTATACTGGAGTGTATCTTATTGTGCATATGAGGATGATTACGTCTTGTTTTGCATAAGTTTTGTGTATTTGACTGAATTATGTGTTATGTATGTGAATGCCTCATGTTATATAGTCATATAGTTAGACATAGATGCATGGTGTAGTAGTTATTGGAAACGTGTAACTACGGGATGGTTATATTTGTGTATGTCACTTGTGTGAGTATGATATATGCGTCTCTATATGTGTAGTGTGTAGATATACATGAGACGAGAATGTACACATGGAAGCGTAGTTGTGAATATGTGTATAGGTGTATATGCTTGCATGTAAGATTATTTGTATATACGTGGCATGTGAAATTGTAAGGCTATTTGTGTGTATTGGTATAGTTGTATATGTACATATGTGTAGTCATATGATTGCCTGGAGATATGGTTGTATCTTTATATGATTGTGAATATGAGTTGTTTATGGATACATGTATACTAGGCACAACCTATAAGTGTTGTATGGGACAAGAGTTGTTGATCTAAACATGATATAAGATTGGTGTGGTAGTCTACATGGATAATTGGTTGGGTGTATCATGTAAAGTTAGTTATATGTATGGATTGTCTTGGAAATATGATATAGAATGCATGGTATCGCCAATAGTGTATATATGAATAGAAGGGTGTATGTCTTGGTATATGTGTCTGTATGTGTGTGTATGCATGTGGATATCTATAGATACATGTATGCATGTGGTTATCTATGTGTATATTGTTGTGAAGGGGATCGATGTGCGTGTGGGACCAGCATGTCTATATTGTTTGAAATATTGTATGCTTCCTGTTGTATCTATATGTATGGTATTGTATTGTTATAACTATATGAATAGCTGTGATGTGTGCGTGTTTATGCTATAGCTATGGTGTGAATGTCCCAGTATACACCCATATGGATGAATTTATGGAGTATAAACATTGATATGGGTGTGCGTTACATAGATATAGATGGCGTGTCTATGTCTTGTGAATGTTTACGATGTGTCTATGTTTGTGAGTGTGCTTGGATGCAAACTTGGGTGCATCCTTATGTGTTTGGAGGTAGCTATGTATATCATAGCCATGCGTGATATGAGATATCTATATACTCCTTGTACGAGGGTACCCTATTCTTGTATGGAGTCATAGATACCTTGTATGTGTGTATGCATGAATCTTATATTCTTATGGGTGTGGTATGGATATATTATTGTAGGGTACCGATGTTATGTTGTATGTACGTGCTTAGATGCACATACATGATGATATAAGTAAGGGATAGTTGGTATACGGATGTGTATGTCTATTCGTATGTCATGCGTGTTGTATATTTGTATGCATATTACGAATGCTAGTGTGGGTCTAATTAGCGATTTTTAAATACCTGGATGTAATACGATGTGTTGTGATATGGCTCTATATGGTGTGTATGTAGCGATATAGATAAGTGATGGGTGTATGTTGAGTAGATGTGTGGATGTTATTGGTGGCTATATTAAGGTACATGTATATGCAGTGGAGAGAGAGAGAGAGAGAGAGAGAGAGAGAGAGAGAGAGAGAGAGAGAGAGAGAGAGAGAGAGAGAGAGAGAGAGAGAGAGAGAGGCAAGTAAAAGAATCTTTATTCATAAGTAAATATTTACAAATATCCAACGCTAATAGTTTGAGTAGATAACAAGAAGAGAGGGGAGAGGGCACAAGCGCCATCACCCACTACATCCTACTATCTATCTAACTAGATGCGCTAACAAGAGATTACAAAACAATACAAGAAAATTATAGCAGGCCTAAAAATGATTGGGCATTTAACCTGCATCCATAAACTCCCAATTGGAAAAGGGGGTAAGATCCGATGCATCATCTCTGTCCAAATCATGGAGAGCAATAAGAACATCAGCCGCAATATCCTTGAAAAGATCCGTCTTCCACACTTTAGAATCTTCAAAAATCCTCTTATTACGTTGCTTCCGTATGTGCCATACCATGGCAGACAATATCGTCTTAGCAAGAACCCCTACTGGATCTGTATTGCTATAAAGGGAGAGGATTAGGTCGCAGGCACCCGTTAGGGAATTTGGGACGACCCCCTTGTATCCAAGCTTTAGCATGCTTCTGGTTAGGATATAACGCGAGTAATCGCACTCAAAAAAAATATGTGAAATAGACTCATCCGAATTCCCTTCACAGAGGACGCAAGTCTGGGCTGTGTTGATTCCGTATTTGGACAGCAAGACACGCGTATGAAGCTTCCCACGTAGGGCCCGAAGCAAACATAAAGCCATCTTCGGAATTTGCCTTGGATGCCAACCTATTTTGCTGTAGGGAAATAATTGGTGCGGTTCATGTGCGTCTTGCCAAGCAGAACGAAAGCTAAATATTGGGGCGGGACCCACTTCCAACCATCTAGCCCTTGAGAGAGAGAAATATGTCTAAGAGTTGGTAATAAAGGCTGGATTGAAGGATCTGTAGACCAGCCCGATTCATTCCAAAAATCACTAACACGCAGACCCTCCATATCAGGGGAAAGGGGGTGAAGGAGGTAAAGGGGACCATCAGGATGCCAATTGTCGAACCAGAAGGAAGTAGAAGAGCCATCCTTCACAGTGCGCTTAATGAGCTGTTGTGAAATACTTCGATTCCTGAGAAGAAGTTTCCACGTCCCCGAATGGATAGGAGCTGCCTTAGTAGAATAGAATCCATACGAAACAGCAGGGTAGCGATTCCTCATAAACGTTGCCCAGACACCCTCTGTTGTTAGCATTCTCCAAGTGAGTCAGACCCCAGAAGCAATATTCAGATCTTCCAATAATCTCAGCACAACTCCACCTTCCTTCTTAGGGCTACAAAAATCCTTCCAAGCCCAACTATTAAACTTGCCCCAAATAAACCTCATGCAGGCAATAGTGCGAATAACAGAAGGGGGGAGACGATAAGCTTGCATCCAAAAGGCAACCATACCATAGATAACTGTTTGGACCAGTTCAATTTTACCAGCGGTTGAAAGCAACGAGGAAGACCAACCCAATAGTCTCTTATTACAATTATCCACTAACCGACCATATAAAGAAGCCTTAGGGTATTGAGATGATAGCGGCAACCCCAAATAAGTCGTAAAAGAAGAAACCACTTTAATGCCCAGGATACCTGCAAGATCTCTGGAGTTACGCACCCCTTTACTAAAGATGGCCGCACTTTTATCCCAATTATTTTGAAGCCCAGAGAGAAGATAAAACTTATGTAACACCTCTTTGAGACCCTTAATGGAACGTGGATTGGCACGACAGAAAACTAGGAGGTCATCAGCAAAGAGCAAGTGAGAAATCGAACCAACTCTGCGCATGGGTTGAATAGAGCAAGTAGTTTTCGCCCGAGCCATAAGAAGCAAAAAACCCTCCATAACAAGTACAAATAAAAAGGGTGAAAGAGGATCACCTTGGCGAAGCCCTCTGATGGAAGCAAAATAATCCGAGGGAGACCCGTCGATCAATACAGAAAACATAGGCGTTGAGATACATTCAGAGATCCAGTTGATAAAAGTATGTTTGAAGCCCATCTGATGTAACAGAAAGAGGATGAATGCCCTGTTGACGCTATCAAATGCCTTCCGTAAATCCAACTTGATGCATGTTCTAGAGCCCATAGGGTTACTACTATCCCGAATCTACTCATGGGCAATGAGAGTACAATCTGCCAGCAATCTCCCTTTAAGGAAAGCAGCCTGGTTGGGGGAAATTAAGTCACTGATGACATGCTTTAACCTGTTACACAACACCTTACTGATGATTTTGTAAATAACGTTGCAGCAAGCAATTGGTCTGTAATCCCCTAGCCCAGAAGCATTCGCATTCTTCGGGACTAAGGTAAGAAAGGTATGATTGACATGAGGGAGCATGCGTCCAGACCTGAAAAAGGAGGAGATGCCAGCTAAGACATCCTTACCAATAACCCCCCATTGGTGTTGGAAAAAGTGGGCGTTGTAACCATCAGGGCCGGGGACCTTATCTTTCCCAATCTGAAATGCAGCAATCTTAATTTCAGATGCAGAAACCAGACGACCCATCCAGTTAGAGGCTTCCCCCGTGAGCTTACGTTTAGGTATAAGATTAGGGAAAACATTCCAGTAATCATTCTGCATATATAGGTTTCTGTAGAAGAGCGGGGCCTCAAGTCTGAGAACATCAGGAGAAGAAATTCTGTCGCCATGTGAGTTAATAAGGTGGCTAAGATTGTTATGAGAACGCCTTGCCTTCATATGCCTACTTTTCTGCCGTAAATCCTCCTCTTCAATGTCCAAACAGCGGGCAAGTCTAAAACATATCTCCCTCTCATATTCATGAAGTGAGGGATCAGAAGCGAGCTGCACATCCTTATGTAAGTGCTCTAATGTGCGCCGACATAAAGAAACATTTAAGGATGCTCGGAAATTGGCAGCCCAAACTTTTAAGATCCCCTTCAAATTCTTAAGATTATTCACCAAAGACTGCATAGCCGAACCACCCCACTAGCTACCCCAATTATCATGCACCAGTTCATGGAAACCAGGGATAGTTGTCCACTAATTATAGAATTTAAACGGGTTGGGATAGGAAGTTACCTGAGGGAGGAGATAAACAATCATAGCCGCATGGTCGCTAGTGCCAGGACAGATGTATTCGACATAGGCGTTAGAAAGGGAATCCAACAGATATGTGTTACAAAGGACACGGTCTAATCTCGCAGAGATACGAGAGGGACCAATGCGCCTATTACTCCAGCTAAAACATTGGCCAATAATTTTCAGCTCCATGATTTGACAAGCTCCAATGCAATCATTGAACACATCCATAAAACCAGAATCAGCAAACTGCTTCCCCATCTTCTCATTGGAGAAGAGGATGCAATTAAAATCACCACCCAGCAACCAGGGTAAATAATTAAGATTCCTAGAATCGTCTTGAAGATCGGCCCAAAGGGGGATTCTGTCGTTAGCAAGATTGAACCTATAGATGGCAGAAAGGCCCATGAGAAATCCCGCAGAATTAGTGAAGGTACTAGAAATATGCTGAGAGGAGACTGCAACTACATAACAGCTCCAGATGGCAGAATCAAAATAAATCACTACGCGACCAACTTTATGATGAGATCTGTTATCAATACAATCCCAAGACTTATCAAAGCACTTAGAAATCCTAAGAGCATTACTAGCTTCAACCTTGTTCTCTAGTAAGCAGACAATAGAAGGCCTGTACTTACGCAATCTTTGCTTCAGATCTGATCGTCGAGAAATATTATTCAGTCCACGAGAATTCCAGAATAGTACTGACATTACAAAATCTGGGAGGGGGGCGGGAAGTAGAAGAGCCCGCAAGTCTAGAGCTACGTCGATGGCTGAGGGAGAGACCTGTGATGGTTTACTCATAGTATTACCAACCAAATCCCTAAGCATGGATTGTTCTTCAATCCACTCTGGATTATGATAAGTTAGAACTGAAGGAGGGGACACAGTGTCTGTAGCATCGTCATTGACTTGAAGAAGAGCTGGGGCCGCATTGTGCTGGTGGTCGGGATCTATATGCCCCACAACATTGATAACTGGTTCAAGGCTAGACATTGAATCAGTACCCATTGAATCGGATACAACAGCAGAAATTTTCGAAGCTGATTTACTGGATTCACTAGTTTCAAAAAGAATAGGGCCCCGCTCATGTGCTAAATGCGGCACCACTCCAGGCAAAGGAGATGACAAACACTCATTCGTAGGACCCTCTGCACGTGTCACGCTAGATGCAAGGACAAGAGGAGGTACAAGACTATGCCCTTGACTAGAAGTGGGCAAGACTTCTGCAACAGTATCCACCTCCTCATTGTCTGTGGGAAACATACTCTTTTCAAGCACTAAAGAGTCATCTGGGACTATGATTGAAGGGATCACAGTGGGAAGAGAATACAGATGGGGGCATTGTTTGTCAAGATGACCAAAGCAAGCACAGGTCCCACATCTAGGGGGCTCGCCCTCATATTTAAACTCAATTGTTATCATAGATTGATCGTCCAATTCCACTAAGACACTTCTATGCAGGGGGGATTCAGCATTGACTTCCACTAGACAACGAGCATAAGAGACCCTGTCCAAATTTGCAGTAGCCTTATCAAGACATATAGGAGATCCAACACCGCTTGCGACAATATTCAAAATGTCTAGCGTCCACATATGTGGGGGGAGATTGTGGAATTGAACCCAAACAGGGATAGCCATTAAGATATCACGGCCGTGTTGCATGGTGGGCGTCCACTTTTGGAGAACCACGAGCCTGCCATCAAATAGCCAGGGACATCCTTGGAGGATGTTGTTGCGATCATCAATGTTTTCAAACTTAAAATAAAAATAAAAATTCTCCCGAGAGAAGATACGGAGCCCCCTTTAATTCTCCATAAGTGCTCCGTCCATGCTTTGATCTGACCAAAGTATGGGACGTCGCATAACACGTAGCCAACCAGGGTATTCTGCCACCGAGATGCACCGTCAGCAATCAAATTATTCCCCACCCGAACCTTTGCCACCCCCTCCAATTTTCCAATGGGTGGAATATGAGACATAACAAGAGGGTCAGTGTATTTCCGCTGACGTGCGTTTATATTTCATATATTTGCGCACGTTTTCTTCCGTGTTTCTCCGTATTTTCCGCCGTCTTTTATTCGTTTTCTCGTGTTTTCTTGTAATTTCTTGTTTTCTTTCACTTTTCCATGTTTTTTGTATATTTGCAGGAATTTACAGCATTTGGGACATAAAACGACGATATTCTGAGTCCCCGGAGCAACGGGAGGAGTCACGCATGATCCAGGGGGTCAAACGACCAAGATTGCCACTTTTCAGCCCCCACCCGATCGGTTGGACACAGCCAACCGATCGGATGATGCATGCGTGTCTGAACCGGACTGAAGCTGGAGCGAAGCACAAGGTCAATCGATCGGTTCGCCTACCGGTTCATCCCAACAGAGTTCTCGAGAAAATGGAGCTGAATTCCAACCGATCGGGCGACCTTCACCCGATCTGTTCATCTGTAGCCGATTCCTCCGAAGGACGACCCGATCATGCCACCCGCTCTCCTCTGCACCTGGTTGATGCTCCTGAAGGTGACAGCTGAAGCAACAAGCCGCTCACCCGATCGGTTGACATTTCAACCAATCGGGTGGCCTTTTCGTCCCCTTTCGCACACCGCTGCTCATTCATTGAAGATCTGCTATCATTACAGAAGGATTTTGTGTGATCTCTTATTTTTCTAGCGTCGGCATCGTCATTAGATTTCCAACGATAGGTCGCATGCCCAAAACCGATTTTTCTAGATTTTTCTGGAATTTTCTGAGCGCAGCTATGTGCTGAAACTGGCTGCAGTCTGGAATTTCATTTCACCCGATCGGTTGACTTGTCAACCGACCGGGTGAGATCTGTTTCTGCGAATCTGAGTTCTCTGTTTATTCCACCCGATCGGGTGAGTTTCCACCCGATCGGGTGGGCCTTTTTTGACAGTTCTGAACCCGACCCAAGAGGGTTTTTGAGGGGTTTATAAATAGAGGTTGGGGGCACGACTTGGGGGGATTCTCCTCTAGTTTTTAAGGGCTTTTTCAGCCCCTTTGTTGGGAGGCTTAGGGTAGATTAGATTAGGTCTTTGCTCAATAAATCTTGTACCGGATTGTTGGATTCGAATCAAGATAAGTATTTTTCTTCTCTCATTTTCTATTGTATTGTGTTGTTTTCATTTTGCTCTATGGTGAACGTTTGTATGTTATTTGTTTTGCTTGTTTTTATGTTTCTCACCATGGAGTAGTGTTGATGAACCCTAATACGGGTTAGAGTAGGATTGATGCTTGGGTTGTTTCATTTGACTTGGTTGCATGTCATGTGTTCGATGAAATGCGTCAATGGAGATTTCTATCAATTTGGGTCCAATTCGTATGACGACACACTAGTTGTGTTGGGGGTTGGGGTCCGGTGCTTGTCCAGTCAAGATTCGCTTCGATGTATTGCTAGAAATCACATTTGACCTATTTGGCCATTAGGGTTACGCGGGGGTGTTTCATTGTCATCGGCGGGAGAAAGACCGCCTTTGACCGTCAGACCAAGGGGGAATAAACTTGACGGTTGACTCCTTAGCCATAGCTCACGCCCCCAGCGTAGACATCGAGTCCTCGCATGTGGGAACGGCTTGGACGTAGTGTTGGGAGATATCATTGTGGCCTTAATTCTCCCGGTTGCGGAAGGTGTTAATGGACATGGGAATGCCCACCGTCCGGAACCGGGTAGGCCTAGAGTGCTTGGCACCGACCGGAATATCGGGCCATGGATGCTAGGTACCACCTTTTGGGGCAATGTCTCACCCTGAGTCAAGTCAAATGTCAAGTGTCATGAATACTCTAGCCCGTGTTAGCGGGGATTCATTTCGTGTCCTTTTCATTTCTTTCTTTTATTTCTACACTTCCACCCACATTATCCGCGTAGCTAGCACACAACCTAGGCGAGGCTCGTATCCATTCAAGCCATCCACCTCCCTGAGTTCGATAAACCCGCACCCTACACTAACCGTGCACTTGCGGTAAAACGACACCGCGCCCAAACCGTAAACGGGGCGCCGGTCAAGTTTTTGGCGCTGTTGCCGGGGAGGCGTTCGGTTTGATATTAGCTTAGCTTGGGTTCGTTAGACTACGCATAAAAACACAAAAAATTTATTTTTCTTTTTTTAAAAAAAATATATTCAATAACCAAGAAATTTTCCCCCCACTATTATATTATCTTTTTGTTATTTTCTTGTACTATTGACACTCCTCTCTAGTTTTCTTATTTTTGTTGTCCAGGTATCTTTGGTGTAACCATGTGGAGATCAAATTTCGATGCTCAGATGGGTGGATACAATCCTTATTCGGTTGTGATTTGTGAGACTTGTGGGATGGCGGGGCATGTGTATTATGATTGCCCATTTACGCTTGAGAGCCTCCCCCTACCCCAAGGCCAAACATTTTCCCACAACCTTAGCCCAAACACCTCCCATCCATTTCCTCAACCTTATACCCCTCCACACACACAAGAAGAATCAAGCCTCGTGTCTCTCCTTGAAAGTGCCATGTTTAACCAAGGCCAAATATTACAAAACTTGATGGTACCAATCACCGAGCCGACACCGAGGAGAGGGGATGAAGGAGAGGATATACCCACCTTCATGGTTGAGACCACCATGCCATCGGCCACCATAGACACATCTCATGCCGATGCCCCAATTTTCCCACACTACCACTTGGATGACGAAGCATTTTTTGATGATGATAGTGAGGATGGGGAGATTTCTCTAGGATCTATGGGAGAGACTTTTCATCTTTATCTGGATACCCCATATGAGTCCTATGAGAGCACCGATGAGACCACAGAGCTTATGCATACCGGTGAGGAGGATGTGCGTGAGGACGACGACACCACGACCACATACGAGTGGTCCGCTCCACATCCACCTCCATAGCCATCTCTGTCACAGCTTCCTCCTTGGTCGGTGGTCAACCATGAGGATGTCATTCAGGACATCGGGCAGATGGTGGAGTATGAGCATATCATCGAGGAGGACGTGCATGAGGGCTTGGATACGATGGTCCACTCCATGGAGCCCGAGTCATATCTACCTTTACCGTCGCACTCCACTTCTTCTGCGGCTGAGCATCTACTTGAGCATATTGCCCCTATTCAGGGAGATTTTCATACTCACTCTCACTCCACTTTTGAGTCTCGCTTTTCATTCCTATCTCTTTAGACTCGTATATATTTGACATACCATATCTCTCGCAGGACACATGATCTACTTCCCTTGAGGTATGCCGCAGTGTGTCACCACCTGGAGAGCCACTTCTCATGGAGAGCGAGGATTTGGTTGTCACTAGTACAGAGGATAGCGACCCATTCTCAGGGAGTATTCATCACCCTTTTATTATTTTTCCATCTCATGTTGACGATTATCTCTGGGATACATTTATTTTGGGAAATAATTTCTTGCCATGGACTAATGCACCTCGTCCTTTGCAGGTCACAGGTGGACACCTACGAGGGATGCTTGGAGGTGCATTGCTTGGGTCCATTGGCACACGTGGCACAACGCTTCTGACGGATCCACAGAAGGAGCAGTTAGAGCAGCTACCTGCCCCACTCCAGATCTTGGATCCGCCTATGCTCAGGTGTATCTAAATCCAGTAGTGTAAAAATTTACCGCTTTCTAGTTTAGATTTGAATAATCTCGTCTCCTCTCATTAGCGAGGGGAGCGTATCTAGGATTTGCTTTTGCATCTTAATAACCCTTCATGTCGTGCCCTTCTATCATTTCACCCACATCCTCTTCCGAGGAGAACGAGCACTGTCTCTCCTGCATTCTGATTTCTTTCTTTTCCGATTTACCCCTAGCATATCTCTACATCCCCATTGATCATATCATTTTGCTAGCATTGTCATGTTCAGCTTGGGGGAAATCGACTTTTGTGTGCATGTTTTCGTGTGTCGTTGTTGTGTGTTTGTGTCTTTGAGTCCTTCGTCGTGTTTTATATCTTTTATTTGAGTGTTTCTTTTTCTTTATTTTTTACTTTCGTTCATGTGTTTTTCGTGTTTTTCATTTTTTTGTGTCGGTGCGTAACTCCCCCCCCATTTTCATTGCCCTCCCGTATTCACTACTATTGCATTGAGGGCAATGCAAGTTTTAGCTTGGGGGAGTCGCACTTCGTGCGTCATTTGTCTCTTTTTCTTCATTATTTGAGTCATTTTTCTCCGTGTTTTTCTTTTTTATTTTTTTCTTTTCTTCTTTTTATTTCTTTCTCCCAGAGATGAACCCTATGACGAATTGCCACGAAAATCACACGCACACCTTGTACGGCTTCGATAATCACATTCACTAACCTCAGGAAGCCGAGTCCTCTTGCATTTCATGCATCGCGGGTCCACTTAGCTTTTTGTGAGTCGTACGTCGTGCCTAGCTGTTTGGTGTGCTTCTACTTTGTGATTTTACTTTATATACCTGTCCAGGAATGACCCCTAGATTATCATGCTTCGATTTGAATATGCGGTATTTATTTTCCCTGTCTGCTTCTGCATGCTATATATATATATATATATATATCGTGTACTTCATTTCGCATGTGTCGGGATTCCACAATTAAGGACTAGGATAACCCATTTAGCCCATGCTCTATTTAGCGAGAATAGTTTCCTTTGCCCAAGTGTTTAGATTCCGACTTCCTTTTTGTTTTACTTGGCACAAATCCCCTCGTCGTGTACCGTTCTCCCACTTGGGAGAGTACACATGTGTATATCCAAAAACCCAAAAATCCAAAAAAAAGAGAAAAGAAAAGAAAAACCCAAAAAGAAAAGAAAAGAAAAATTTTGTATAGCCCAAAATCCAAAAAAAATACAAATACCCAAAACCCAAAAAAATTCCCGTGTGAATATTTTTTCCTACTTGCCGAGAATAAAGGGAAGGCGAGAATTTGCAACGAGTGTTCTACTCAACATCATCTCAACCGCCATCGTTTTCGAAAACACTTGGCGTGTGAACTTTTTAGCTAGTATCTCGGCTATAGTGGTGTGATTTCCTTAACCCTAGTTGTGGAGTCCCCGATGCATGATACGCTTCTATTCTTATACTCTTCTCATGCATGCTTGAGCTAATATTCACCGAAATTTCAAATTCGAATCGGTATTTGGGTCGTTTCCTGGATTTGTGTATATTGAGCTTTATTGCACAATGTAGATAGTGACACCGTCTGCTAACACACGACCACACTCACTCGCGCTTCACCGCGTGGGCCCACAACATTTGTCTGGACTCGTACTCCTTAGTTTAGTGAAGTGATTTGGTGTTTGCTTGCTTGGTGTGTCGTTTTTGACTTTGTTGGCCCTGACGGGCGATCTAGGATATATAGTTTTCTTTTTCTCTCTTTCTCTCTATTTTCTCTCTCCGAGCTCCTACTCTCACTCGTCTTCCTCGAGGACGAGGAAGAGTTCAGCTTGGGGGATTTTGACGTGCGTTTATATTTCATATATTTGCGCACGTTTTCTTCCGTGTTTCTCCGTATTTTCCGTCGTCTTTTATTTGTTTTCTCGTGTTTTCTTGTATTTTCTTGTTTTCTTTCACTTTTCCATGTTTTTTGTATATTTTCAAGAATTTACAGCATTTGGGACATAAAACGACGATATTCTGAGTCCCCGGAGCAACGGGAGGAGTCACGCGTGATCCAGGGGGTCAAACGACCAAGATTGCCACTTTTCAGCCCACACCTGATCGGTTGGACACAGCCAACCGATCGGGTGATGCATGCGTGTCCGACCCGGACTGAAGCTGGAGCGAAGCGCAAGGTCAACCGATCGGTTTGCCGACCGGTTCATCCCAACAGAGTTCTCGGGAAAATGGAGCTGAATTCCAACCGATCGGGTGACCTTCACTCGTTCGGTTCATCTGTAGCCGATTCCTCCGAAGGACGACCCGATCACGCCACCCGCTCTCCTCTGCGCCCGGTTGATGCTCCCGAAGGTGACGGCCGAAGCAACAAGCCGCTCACCCGATCGGTTGACATTTCAACCGATCGGGTGGCCTTTTCGTCCCCTTTCGCGCACCGCTGCTCATTCATTGAAGATCTGCTATCATTATAGAAGGATTTTGTGTGATCTCTTATTTTTCTAGCGTTGGCATCGTCGTTAGCTTTCCAACGATAGGTCGCATGCCCAAATCAGATTTTTCAAGATTTTTCTGGAATTTTCTGAACGCAGCTATGTGCTGAAACTGGCTGCAGTCTGGAATTTCATTTCACCCGATCGGTTGACTTGTCAACCGACCGGGTGAGATCTGTTTCTGCGAATCTGAGCTCTCTGTTTATTCCACCCGATCGGGTGAGTTTCCACCCGATCGGGTGGGACTTTTTTGACAGTTCTGAACCCGACCCAAGAGGGGTTTTGAGGGGTTTATAAATAAAGGTTGGGCGCACGACTTGGGGGGATTCTCCTCTAGTTTTTAAGGGCTTTTTCAGCCCCTTTGTTGGGAGGCTTAGGGTAGATTAGATTAGGTCTTTGCTCAATAAATCTTGTACCGGATTGTTGGATTCGAATCAAGATAAGTATTTTTCTTCTCTCATTTTCTATTGTATTGTGTTGTTTTCATTTTGCTCTATGGTGAATGTTTGTATGTTATTTGTTTTGCTTGGTTTTATGTTTCTCACCATGGAGTAGTGTTGATGAACCCTAATACGGGTTAGAGTAGGATTGATGCTTGGGTTGTTTCATTTGACTTGGTTGCATGGCATGTGTTCGATGAAATGCGTCAATGGAGATTTCTAGCAATCTGGGTCCAATTCGTACGACGACACACTAGTTGTGTTGGGGGTTGGGGTCCGGTGCTTGTCCAGTCAAGATCCGCTTCGATGTATTGCTAGAAATCACATTTGACCTATTTGGCCATTAGGGTTACGCGGGGGTGTTTCATTGTCATCGGCGGGAGAAAGACCGCCTTTGACCGTCGGGCCAAGGGGGAATAAACTTGGCGGTTGACTCCCTAGCCATAGCTCATGCCCCCCAGCGTAGACATCGAGTCCTCGCACGTGGAAACGGCTTGGACGTAGTGTTGGGAGATATCATTGTGGCCTTAATGCTCCCGGTTGCGGAAGGTGTTAATGGACATGGGAATGCCCACCGTCCGGAACCGGGTAGGCCTAGCGTGCTTGGCACCGACCGGAATATCGGGCCATGGACGCTAGGTACCACCTTTTGGGGCAATGTCTCACCCTGAGTCAAGTCAAATGTCAAGTGTCATGAATGCTCTAGCCCGTGTTAGCGGGGATTCATTTCGTGTCCTTTTCATTTCTTTCTTTTATTTTTACACTTTCACCCACATTATCCGCGTAGCTAGCACACAACCTAGGCGAGGCTAGTAGCCATTCAAGCCATCCACCTCCCTGAGTTCGATAAACCCGCACCCTACACTTACCGTGCACTTGCGGTAAAATGACACCGCGCCCAAACCGTAAACGGGGCGCCGGTCATCCGCCTAGAGGAACAAATATCAACCCAAGATCTCTTATCGAGAGAAGGATTGATACGAATAGTGGAAGGTGGCCTAACATGCAATATCCCAAACGCCTTTGGTGCCAAAGCTTCAGATTTCGGAACATTACCTTCATGTAATTGAACCCTCACCTTAGAAACATTTGTAGACTTTCCGAGATTCTTGAATCCACTACCTCGGTATAATGAGCCCCCACGATTAGGCCCATGAAATTCTCTTGATTGTTTGGAATGACCTCCCAAGACTCTCCTATCAAACGTGACCTTCTTCTTCCCGTGTGATACACGCTGCCATCGATCTTCCCCCTAAGGCTGATGGTCATTGTCTGAGCCTCCCTTTGCGCCTGGTCTGCCGTTTGCTACATAAGCTGGAACACCGCCAGGACCAATTTCGGAGCCACCGTCATCTAGGGTAGTCGCCTGGAACCCAGCTCCGACTCCATTGCCTTGACCTCCTACCCCACCTTTATTGGAACTACCATCAACAACGAGGTTGCCCGCTCCATTTTTAGGGTTCGCTTGGTGATCGCCCTGATCGCCAGCTCCGCAGTTTACGTTCATCTCATTTTTATATCATATTTTCATATGTATGTATGTGTGTGTGTGTGTGTGTAAATATATCTGTTATACATTTGACAGTGATTTTTGAATCCTACGGCGACTACGACAAACAGGTTGATAGAAAGAGTGCCAGATTAAAACTTAGGGAATGAACGGTTAAGATGAGTTGAAAGTTAACTTTACTTGGAGATATGTGGGTCCCATTTGGCTTTTAACTCGGCCTGTTTTCATTTTGTAACATGGGGAAGAGCAATAGTCTTTTTTTGGAGAGAATAATCTTTTGGAGATAGCAAGAGGCTTTTTTTTGGGTAGAGCAACAATCATTGCTGATCCTTTGTGCTTCAAGAGGAGAAAATAATCCCTCTGATCTCACTGATCTCATCTGGGTACAATCAACATTTGGGTAACCATACCACTGATCTCATCTGGGTACAAGTGAGTTCAAAAGATCAATGTCATTGTCCTCAGAGATCTGTGCCAAAGGTCATCGTCGTCAGAGATCTGTGCCAAAGGTCATCGTCATCTCATCTGGGTAACCATACCACTGATATTTTTACTGCTTTTTTTGCTCTTTCTCCCCCACCCCTCTTTCCATCTGTGAGTTCAAAAGATCAAGGTCATCGTCCAGTTGTCTCCTTTGGTTCTAGGGCTAGGAGAGAGGTTTGAATTCGGGATGCAGATGGAGGCGAGAATCGGCGATAGAGCTCTCAGCTTCGTCCATGGGGGCGGCGGGCTCACCGCCGTCGATGCTGGGGCTCGCAAGTACTCGATTGCTTACAGTCACCACCGGAATCGTCAAGAGCTCTCAGCTCCGTCCACGGGGGCGGCGGGCTTGCCGTCGTCCACGCTGGGGCCCGCAAGTACTCGATTTCTTACAGTCACCACCAGAATCATCAATACAAGTAGCACACGCAGCAAGGGCATCAACATCAGCATCAGGTCGGGACGGTCTCTCATCTCTTGGCGGGAGGCGTCGCCGGTGCCGTGAGCAAGACATGCACTGCTCCTCTCGGTCGCCTCACGATTCTATTTCAGGTGATTTTGTTTGTTTTCATCTCGGATGATACTGTCGCTCTTCTCTTCTCAGCAATATCAACCATAATCTCACTGCATCGCTCTCATGGCCAATGAAGCTGAGTTGTTTAGTGCTTTGGCTTAGTGATAATTTGCACCGCAGAAAGGTTGAGCAAAAACTAACTTCTTCTTTCATTCATGTTTACATTATCATGCACTTGAAAAATATTAGGCCAATCAGCATCTTATCTATATGATTCATTTAATGGTACCTTGATTATCAGTTAAAACTATGGCTATTAATCATGATAATCCAAAAGTGTAAGGATTGCCTTACCCTTGCAATACTAACAACAACACACTAGAGGGAGGTGAATAGTGTAATGGCAATAAATTGTCCAATTAAAATTAAACTTGCAAATGCGGAATAATAAATGCAAGAGGAAATAATTGACACAATCAATCCAAATGCAAACACAAGATTTTACTCTGGTTCCCCAAACTTGGGTACGTCCAGCCACACCAATATTCAATATAATCCCACAAAGAGAAGTGAGTACAAATCCCACAAAGAGATACCTTACCAAGAGGATTTTGCCCTACACAAGGACCCAACCAACCCTCCACAGGGGTCAAACTCTCACCTAGAGAATTACTAACTCCCACTCAGAGAATTAGGGTTAGCCCTACACTAGGACACCAAACTCCCACTAAGAGAGATACTCCCAGAAAGAGAGTTATTTCCACTAAGAGAATATCCTAATCCCACAAAGAGATAAACTCCCACAAAGAGAGAAAGACTAATTCCCACAAAGAGAATTAGTGTTACAAAGAAACACCAAGTAAAATAAATACTCTTACCTATGCCTTGAGATGCTTACTCATAGATGAATGCAAGGCATGAAAGAGGATCTCCAAGTGTTGAGATTTGCTTGAAAGCACTTGGATGATTTTCCTTGAGCTGGACTTCAATGCATAAAGAGGAATGTGAGCTCAAAAAGGGAAATGAAGCTCAAAAAGGGAAATGAGAGAGTTTGAGAGTGGCTTTATCAATCTCTAATGATTTTCAATAGCATCAAGAAGTTCCAATGAACTCAGCCCTCTCATATATATAGGAACCCTATATCAACCCTCAAAACCCAAGAAAACAGCTAAAAACAAAATGCTGCAACGGCTAGTTTCTGGGCAGAAACGTCACTGACAGTCGACTGATGAACAAATGACAGTCGACTGTCCAACGACTAGAAAATATCCAACGGCTATAATCTGAGCCACGACAGTCGACTGATGAAGTTAATACAGTCGACTGTAAACAGGATAGGCGTCTGTAAAACCTTCCGCAGGCGACTGCTGCAGGGGATGGAATAAAACAGAGAGCTGCACTCTTTCTCCAGGAAGCATACATGTGACTGATGACAATAATACAGTCGACTGTAAAATAGACAAGCGACTGTAAATCCGTCATCAGTCGGCTGCTGCAGGAGATGGAGAAAAACAGAGAGAGGCAGAAATTGCACTTATGCTACTCAGACGACTGTTGACCATTTCACAGGTGACTGTAAATATACATGCTACTATAAATTGAACATCAGTCGACTGGTGCGCAAAGCTCAAGTAGAGTCAATAAAATGTTGACTTGAGCAGTGCACCACAGTCGACTGTAGAAGGCTCGACATGCGACTGGAAATCACCCAGTCGACTGTGAATCCTTTAACATGCGACTGTTGGAGAACCAGAGACTCCAAATGAGTCATTGATCATGATGAGCATATTGGATTGGATTCTATGATAATCCTAAGGCTCACTAAGATGTTAAATGCATCTGCATGTATGAGTAGACCATCTATCAAGGCATTACATTAACCTAGACTCAAATGAGAGAGAAAGCAATAAAGGAAATATTACAGGGATTACATAGCTTTCCATATAGTCTATGTCTTCAATCTTGATGCCTTGATGCTCTCCATCATCTTCAAGCTTTGGCACCCCTTGAGTCTAAGCTTTGGCCCTTCTCCACTTGATGTCCATCCTTACACCAAGTGTTTAGTCTCCAAAAATGATATTCTTGAAATGTAACTATGAGACTAAAACAAGAGAGTCATTAGCAACAGCATAATGTTGTGATCATCATCAAAATAACATTGGTATGAAACACCAATACTCAACAAAAAGCACCTTGATTCATTCAATGGCTGCAACAACTTATATTGGACCACTCTCTGGTAGTTAATAAATGCAAAAATTATTTTGTTCATACGTTTCGTCAATCCTTATCTTTGCACCTGCTAATGCCATTATGCTTGGATGGTGATGCCAGCGAATCATATATGCAATAAATTAAGGCAGACTAAAATTCACATGATGAAAGAGTAGTCGGTTGGTACTTAATTTCTTTGCCGTGAGCAAGACATGCACTGATCCTCTCGGTCGCCTCACGATTCTATTTTAGTTTGATTCAGTTAAATATTGATTCGGTTGGCGATTTAGTTCCAGTTTCACACAATAATTCCCAGTGTCACATTAGAAGGAAATTCTTAATGTGAAACTAGAATTCTTAATGTTCATGGCTCAGGGTTGTGAAATTTTATCAGAAGAATGTCGGTTGTTTTGGATTGGTGATCAATTGTGATATGTTTCTAATTTTTGGATTGAGAATTTGCAGAGCCCGGATGGGTGCACAGTTGTATTTGGGATGATGATTTCAGTTGGATTTCATGTACGAAGAATGAGTTTGTGTTCATCTTCTTTGTAGGGCATATGTCTCAAGCTGTGAGGATAGGTAAACTCAGGCGGACCCCTTATCGGGTTTTCATGGGCAGCAGTTGCATATGTCTCAAGCTTGATGACACAACGAATGGATTCGACCTCTCAAATTTCATCTCTGATGGTCCTCAGGGGCAGCTTGAAACATTTTGATCTCAAGAGTTTAGTTGGGTATCAGAACAATCCGATATTTTTACTGTCCGAATTTAAGTTAAACACCCATTTTCCAGATAATTATTACATAGAAAACAAGAAATATTAGGTGGGTCTTTCAACTCCTATGAATTGGTTTATTAACCTTATCTTAGATGTGCACAATGTGAGTAACTTACTTGAGGACTTGACAAAATCCTATATCATAAAACTTTAAAAACTTAGTTTTGAATGTTTTTTTCAAACTTTTGCTTTCATTCACTGTTTTGTTGACAATATTTTAATGGATCATGCTTCTCCACAATAAAATGGAAATGATTTGACTTTGAGCGTCGTTTTGTTGGCTAATCGATGACTTGATGGGGGAAAGCAATGATATTGGTATTTAGCGAGCTCTTAGCAGTGTTGTTTGGTTATATGTTTCGATTTGTTAAAATGGAGATTTGAAGTGTAAAGTTTTGGTCCAATTTTGGTAGATGAAACTTCTCCAGGTGGATTTACCACTGGAAAAAAATGGTTCTTCTTGAATTTGGATGGTAATTAGTATGTATTATCTTGACACTGATCACCACTATTTTTACATGTTCTTTTTCAATTTTGGCACTCCCTCAAATTTTGTATAATTTCTTTTTTTCCTTTTTGGGTAAAAAAATTGTTGCTTGAACTAATTCATCCTATTTTATGGGTATGATTCATATTTTTTAGCATGCATTTCTACAAACTGGGCTTATTACCAAACAAAATGTTGTCTCTTTATGATAAAAGGGAGAGAGAGGAGGAGGAAAAATGAAAAAAAAAACAAAAGGAAAAAAAGGACGAAGAAGAAATCGTTGTGGTTGTATAAACATCCATTTAAACATGGCTTATATTAAATTTTGTTGATACATAAAGAGCCATCGGAGATACTTTCTACAATTAATTTTCAATTATTACCATTAAATGTTTTGTGCAAGCTTATATGCTAGCTATAAACGTGCAAAATCTAATTTGGCTTCTGATTATTACTGAGTAAAAGGGAGCTAATTTTGGATATTGTTCGTGATGCCTAGTAGTCATTTGTGCTTGGATGTCAAACCATCATCAGATAATTGCCTGCAACTAAAGTAGAAGATGAGCTCTGCATGCTGTTAAGGTCCAATTTCTCAATAAACGCTTGATTGAATTGGTAAGCTTATTGAACATTTGGCAAATTGCAATATCTCACTATGATCCTTGCTGCAATGCAGGTATGGAAACGTTATACAATAACAAAAAAGCAAGAGAGGTGGACTAAAGAAGAGCACAACAAGTTTCTTGAAGCTCACGGCCAAGCATGGTGCCAAACAGAGGGTATATACCCAAGCCAAAAATGCGAGTAAGTAGTCCCCTGGAAGTCTGTGCTATGTACTTTGTTCTTTTGTCTCACATAGAGTTCATGTACAGAGCATGTAGGCACAAAGACTGCAGTCTAGATCTGGAGCCATGCCCAAAAGTTTTTTCACAAAGGAGTATTGCTCTTCTTCAGGTGCAACAAATCTGTGCAGGAGAAGAAGCGGAGGATATTATGAGAAATGTGAACTTGAAGCTGGAATGTTAAAAAGTGTTTGATGAAATTCTGACTTGTTTAATTTTAAAATTTTTCTGTAAAATATTATTTCATTTCTTAAATATTTTCAATCTATGTCAACAGACTCTATAAACCTTTAATAGTATCATCCATATGATGGAACTGGAATGTTAAAATTGTTTGATGAAATTCTGACATGTTTAATTTTAAAATTTTGTGCTTTCAGTTCCCGTCATTGCAATTGCAATCCGTTTCAATTGAAACTCTGAATCATTGCAATCGAGTTCATAAAAATCGAGTTCATAAAAATCTTGCAATCGAGTTCTAAATTGAAACTGAAAGTGCAATGACATTACAAAATGAAATCACAGTTCAAAGTGCAATTGTTATGACGGGAGCATCTGTTTCAATTTTTATTTTGACCTGTGATTTTATTTTAACATGTGAAAGTGAAATTCTTCTTTATTATCTAATATAATGATTTTTGTTAATTTCTAATCTTCGTTCTATGCTTCCGAGTTGTCGCAAGTAACCCCACTTGCATTGGAGCCTTTGGTGCATCGTCGTTTGCAATTCATTTCAAACATTGCGAAAGGTACGATCGTCTCCATTCATTTCAATTCATTTGTTTCAAGAACTATGCTATTTCAATTCAATTTTTGTTCAGTTCGGTTGCAGTTCGGTTGCAGGTCTGTGTATTTTTTTTGTTCAGTTCGGTTGCAGTTCTGTGTATTCATTTCTTTATTATCTAAATGAATGAATGATTCCTGCATGATAAATGAATATGTTCAATGAATGATTTACTAATAAATTTGGTCATTGTGCTCAATTGATGCTTAAGTTAATTCTTACATTGTGGATATCCAGAATACGTGATACAGATCCTGTATGATTCATGAATGCATATTTTTCAGTCATGGAATTGGTTCAGTTCGTTTCAGTTCTCTTTACAAATATAAAATTTTATCCAAAACAGGAGAAAGAAACTACAAATTTCCCCCCTCAATTTTCTTATCTAAGTGAAAGTAGGCATATCCGCGAACCTTGACGGGAACTTACTAATTTAATCGGAGACCAAATAATAATCGAACTTTTTGACAACCTTCTAAAAAGATGAGGGCGCATATGTATATATACGGATAGATAGATGAGGGGGGGGGGGGGGGATAGAAAGACAGAAAGAAAGAAAGATAGAGAGTTGCAAAGATGGCTCGACTAGGCACATTGCCATCACACAATATGAGAGCTTAATATTATGGGACTTGAGGGGCTATCTTGGTGTCATCCAAATTTTCGGCACGGATGCAATAATCATGGCTGGATATAGTGCAGAAGGCCAAGTTTAGCCTGGGAAGAAGCCCAAGGTCATACATAAATGATTTGTTGTATAATCGTTTAAACTTTTAAAGTGGAATATGTATGGACATACTAAACTTTTGTTGGGAATGAAGTGGTTTGGCCTATGCCGGGGCGCCCGTGCCGGAGGGGTTTGTGCCAAATTGCGTCCGAATTGTTGTGCACTAAATTGTTGTTATTTTAATTTTTGAAAGAGAATATTGGGGGAATAACAAAATTTTGGAGGGAAGAATGATTTTTTGGGGAACAACAATTTTGCGAGGGAAAAATCTTAATTGAACCGTGCCCACGGCACGGGTTATGACTAGCATATATATAACGGTGGATGTGCGTGCATTAGAGTATGGCTGGTGTAAGACGATTATAAAGATATATGGAACAGTAGTGCAGGGCATTGTATGGAGATGGCCCTTGGAATCTAAAAGTATCTCTCCTTAGATTATAACCCTTGGACTTCAGAAGTTCGAGGGCGAACTTTATTTTAAGGTGGGTAGGGTGTCATGCCCGGTTTTGAACTATACATGTATTCTATCGTATGCAAGTGGTATTTCTACTTGCGATGCATACGTAGGCATGAAATAATTTTGGGTGTCGATTTATATATCATAGTGCATGGGGGTTGTGCCGTAATATGGGGTTAAGATACAAGAATGTGATTCATGAATGCGGAAGAAGTGTGAATGCTGTCGTGTGTATAATACAACAAGAATGTACTGGACGTGTGTGTGGTGCATGAATGCATGCATGTGTGTGCATGATTGAGTGTAGGGAGATCTATGCTAGTGTGAAAAGGGATTAGGGGTTAATGGCATCTCGTAAATTTTTAGAAAGGTGAGGGGTAAATGGTCATTTTGGCAAAATGAGGGGTGTATGTGTATAGTAAAGAAGCGTGTGCATAAAGTAATAGCAATCATGTAAATATCTAGAAATGGAGGAGCATGTTGGTGAGGGCAGCATGGTCATTTCATGAATGACTTGGCTTATGGGATAAGCCTAGGAAGAGATATTTCTTTAGAAATTTCTCATCTCTTCTTATCTTTTCTTTCTCATTTCTTTTTCCTTCTTTTCTCTCTCTCCCACTTGACCTACCTACCCTCTCTCCCATGGCTGGCCAAAATTCATTCAAAAATAATAATAAAATAAAATAAAATAAAGAGAAAATTGGAAGAAGAGGAAGAAAGGGGAAGAGAAAGAGAAGGATAGAATGAAATCAAGTTTTGAAGTAGGATTCTAACTTGGATTTGGAATTTTAATTAAGGATTCTTGCCATCATGTTTTATGTCATGTTTTACTATATATGTGTTAAGGGTGGTAAAATTTATATTCCATGATTTAATTCACAAGTTATCCCTTGAAATTCTTAGCAAAAACACTCCCTTGAAAATCTGAAAATTTTGTGGTATGTTTTTACTGGGATTCTGGTCACTGTGGCTTGAATTAATTTCGGAAAAAATTTACATACTTGTAGATCTTGAAATTCTACCCCAAAATCATGTAAAATTTGACATATGTTCAATTCAGTGATTAGGAGTAAAAATTCCATCTTTACAACATGTCTGAATTACATTCAGTCTGGACACAGTTTAGCAAAATTGAGCTCAGTCCCTGCACATTCCATAGACATTAGTGTTCTTAGTCTTATTGTAAAGTTAACAACTCTTTCTACAACTTTCTCCTAGGGCATTTTTTCGAGACTCTAACTGCAACATAGCTTAAAATAGCAAGTGTTACAACCCTCAGAATCTGTCTGAGCTTCGTAATCAGTTAAAGGACCTATCAGAGCGAGGGTTGATACAACCAAGCATGTCACCTTGGGGAGCACCAGTGATTTTGGTGAATAAGAAAGATGGATACCAGAGAATGTGTATTGACTATAGAGAATTGAAGAAGGTGACAATAAAGGACAAGTACACACTTCCTCGCATTGATGACCTCTTTGATCAGCTTGGTGGATCTCGAGTCTACTCAAAGTTTAACTTTCAGAGTGGTTATCATCTGATATAGGTTCGTGGGTCTGATGTTTCGAAGACAGCTTTTCGAACCCGTTATGGACATTGTGAGTTCTTGGTGATGCCCTTCAGTGTGACTAATGCTCCAGCTACCTTCATGAGATAAATAAATCGGGTATTCTTTGATTATTTGGACAAGTTCGTGGTAGTCTTTATTGATGATATTTTGATATATTCTAAGGATGAGGAAGGGCATGCGGAGAATCTGAGGATTGTTCTAAAGACCTTGAGGCAGCATCGGTTATATGCCAAGTATAGTAAGTACCAGTTCTGGCTGTCTAAAGTGGCATTTCTGGGGCACATAATTTCAGGAGAAGGTATATCAGTTGATCCAGAAATGGTGGCTGCAGTAGAGAAATGGCCTGTTCCCAGGTCGGTTTCAGAGATCCGGAGTTTCTTGGGATTGGCTGGCTATTACAGGAAGTTCATCAAGGATTTCTCCAAGATCGCGGCACCTCTGACTCACCTGACTAAAAAGGACGTTGCTTATGTCTGATCTGAGGAGTATCAACATGCATTTAAGGAATTAAAGAGAAGGTTGACAACTGCACCAGTCCTGACGATTCCGGGCCATTCAGGAGGATTCGAGATTTTCTGTGATGCTTGTGGCAAAGGGCTTGGATGTGTCCTACATCAACATGGATGTGTAGTAGCTTATACCTCTAGACTACTACTGAAGGTGCATAAGCTAAACTACCCTACGCATGATTTGGAGTTGGCAGCCGTGATTTTTGCCCTAAAGCTGTAGAGGCACTTCCTACTAGGGGAGCATATCAAGGTGTACACCGACCACAAGAGTTTGAAGTATTTGTTCACTGTCACGGCCGCTTTCCGACCGTTCGTATTTTCACGCGTACCTTCCTCTTTCGTACACGTATTTTTCTTCGATCCTTCTTCTATCCAGTTATGGTATGTCGTTGTGACCGTTTGGAAGAGTAGTTATTTGTGGGATTTTTAGTGAACATCATTTCACGGGTCGTTCTTACACAAATCAGCTTCGATCGGAGAGACGTCACAACCTTAGACTTCGACGTCGGACCTTTTTATTTTTAGTTCGTTTTCCGTGGGCCAAACGCGCGTTTGACCACTGTACCCTCGAGCCTCTCGTCATCACGGTCGTCCCGATATACTTTTCATAATTTTCGGACACCGTTTGCTTGGCCAAACCCACTAATCACTTTCAAACCCGATTAGCTCTTACCCATTTCGAATTCAAATCGTAACCTAATCAAATATGGTTGCATACGTATCACTTTTGATTCTGTGTCTACCCTCACCCAGTTTTTCCTCTCTTTGCACACCCCCTCACTCACCCTCTGTCCTAGTCATCACTCAACTTATACCCTTTCATATGCATTTAGCAATAACATCTCTATTTAGAAACCAAACTCAGCCAACCCTAGGCTGCCCATGCATGAATCCCTTGCAGCCGCCATTCCTTCTCCCTTGCGCCATCTCCTCGCCATCGGCGAGGCACCACCGGACCCCCAAAACTCTGGCCACCTTCTCCTCCTCCTTTCCCTCTCCTCTCTCCTCTCTCTCTCCCCTAGAAACCCCACAAAAATAGCCCAGGCTGCCTAGTTTTTGCACAGCCGCACCTGTCCTTTTGCACCGGCGTCGCCGCCCCTCCGGTGATCTTCGGTGGCCGCCACTGTCCCCATCTGACTCCCCTTGAACCCCTCTATCACTTGCAAGTCTCTTCCCTCTTCCCTCTTCCCTATCTCCTCTCAAAACACTTCTCAAACACAACAACAACCCGGTTTTGGACAGATCTGTCCATCGCCAGAAAAACCCGACACCCATCGCCTCAGGCGACCTCCAGCCACCCACTCCACCTCCATCAACCTCCCATCGATCCCCCCTATCAACTGCAACCCTCCTCCCTCATTTCTCTCATCTCTATCTCCTCGAAATCCCCTTGCAACCAAGCCCTAACGGTAGTTTTTGACAGATCTGCGCCCTGCCGTTCAACGCCGACGCCCGACCACCTCCGGCCACCTAAGCTGACCACTCCATCACCATCAGATCCCCATCGACCCCCTTTAACTACTACATGTCCCCTTTGAACCCTCTGGTCGTCGCTTTTCTGCTGCGATGCAAAACGGCCGTTGCACAAATCTGTCCTCTTCGTCTTCTCACAGCCGCCCATCGCCGTGCGCTGACGCCGTCGATCACCCACCGGACCGAGCAACCTCCACTGACCTCCTTCAATCCCCAGCAGCCCCATTTTCCCCTAGGAGTTCACGCGCGTCACCAAACTCGCGTGTTTTCCCCTGACGTTGCCGCCGTCGTGTAGATCCGTTGCGCTACCCGCAACAGGAGAGAGATCGACGCGTGCTCACTGTTCGTACCTCCACCTCGCTGTTCTAAAGTGTCTTGCTGCATTACTTGTGGCTGAGACATTACTGACGATGCAGATCCATCGCCGTTCAGACCCGACAACCGCTTTTCGATCAAACGTCAAAAAGCTTAGCCCTCTAACGCGTAGTAAGAACACACACCGTAGTGAACCGAAAACTTAATCTAAAAATCGTCAACAACAATTAAATTTCATTTCTGCTCCTTTAAAACGTTGCTAAATCTTAGGCATCAACGAAGGACTTGAATATCTGTGCACATTGGATAGATCGTCGATCAGGCTGAACCAAAACAAAAAACGTGACTTTGACTGCTAGGATAGCCCCGTTGAACTTAGAAATAAACTCTAATAGGAATGATGGGAAAACGTGTCCTGACATCGCCGTTGACCCGTTTTAGACGGACCCTCGCTGATGCATCGCTTCGACGAGATGCTCCAGACAGACGACGCACCCGCCACCATAGGCAAATGTTTACACTTGTGTACTTACGGCCATGTTTAGGCCATCTCCTTCTTAGAAAGTTAAAGTACGTTTAAACAGACTGGACGTGAAATGATAGCATCCGGGACCACCTTGACAGCTTAGACTAGACGACACAGTCTAAGCACAAACAAACAATAACAACTGACACCTTCTTTGTGTGCGTGCGTGTGGACACCCTAGAACAACCTTGCCTTGCCATGTCATTAACATCTTGCACGTCCTGCTTACACAGCCTACGGGCAATAAGACGCTCACCTAGCAGAGTGGGTGATCTTTGTTACAGTTACACCTATGGGACGTTTGTCGCTCACCAAGGGAGTGGGAGATACGCTACAGACCGTGGGGATAGAGGCACTCTCCTAGCAGAGTGAGTGGTCCTATATTGTCTTGTCTTGTGCACTTGGGTGGGGTAGGGTTGAGCGGTCGCACGGGAAGATGGTTTGATCCCCCTCAAACCGTAAGGTGTGAACCCTTCGTGACACACACGGTACTTCTTGTCTTGTCCTGTCCCGTCTAGCTTAGTCCCGTAGCCGGTAGCACATGCTACGGTTACTGCCTGTCTCGTTTTACTTTCTTTCTCCGCTTTACTTCTTGCATGGTATAACTGTCATGTCATAACACCAGCATGTTAATCAACCAGTAAAATGTTGCTCTTAAATTACCTTATACTTGCAGTAGATTCTCTCACCTCTATCTTGTAGACTTTACCTGACGTACAGTTCCTTTTCTCTTGGGTGCTGTACGTCAAGTGTTGAGCCAGAGTACGTGGATGAGCCGGACGTACCTGAGTACTTGGAGCCAGAGGACGTCGACCCGGAGCATGTTCCTGATGAGGACCAGACTTAGGGGTCTTTTCCGTCGCTGTCTAACAAAGGTTACTATTTTTTAGTTGGGTGCGTAGCACCACTTTACCTTTTTGCCTAGGTTGGGTGCTTCGCACCACTAGTTTTCTTTCTGTAGTTGTTGCCATGCTGGGCTTCTTTTTAGACTTTTGTACTCACTGGGTATTATCTCTTAATATTAATGAATGCAGCTTTCTTTCTTGTACTCTTATTTCTTTGTTCAAAACTTTTATATGCAAGAACCCAAAATCTTTAATAGGTATCCCTACAGATGCGTATTAGGTCCGAGCCTCACAGCTGCAGCACATGCGGACCTTAGTCACATCTCGCTTCTGTCGTTTTGGGAAGCGGGGGGTGACATTCACCTAGAAGGAGCTCAACATGAGACAACGTCGGTGGCTTGAGCTAATGTCAGAATATGATACCGATCTCCAGTATCACCCTGGAAAGGTGAACGTAGTCCCTAATGCTCTCAGTAGATATCCTGCCATGATGATGTTGACCTCTCCGCCTCAGCTCCAATGGACACTGCGACAAATGGAGATAGAGGTCGTTCTTCCGGGCGTCAAAATAACCATGTCGAGCTTGCAGGTCCAGTCCGATCTGGTGGACCGGATCAAAGCTGCACAGTCAGGAGATCAAAAGTTAAGGAGAATCTGAGAACAGGTAGAGGCCAGACTTCGGACCGACTTCCACATTCACGAAGATGGCTATCTTAGGTTAGGAACTCGATTATGTGTACCGGCTGGTGCTATTCGAGAGGAGTTGCTTAAAGAGGCCCATAGCTCCCCCTATTCAATTCATCCAGTAGGGACAAATATGTAACGTGACTTGCGACAGCACTACTGGTGGCATAGGATGAAGCGCAGTATAACCAGAAGTGTGGCCTCGTGCTTGGTCTGTCAGCAGGTGAAGGCCGAACACCAAAGAGTTGTAGGTCTGTTGTAGCCTCTTCCCATTCCTGAATGGAAATGGCAGCACGTGACGATGGACTTCATGACTGAGCTACCTCGAACACCTAAGGGAAATGATGCAATTTGGGTGGTCGTTGACCACTTAACCAAATCCGCACATTTCATACCTTTTCGGGTTGGGCAGTCTACTGAGCATTTCGCTCAAAGATATATGGAGGTAGAGCTCCTTCCTCACCCTTGCATCTTCTACTTTTGGTAGTACGATATGTTTGATATAACCTTTCTTGCAGGAGATCGTGAGGCTTCACAGAGTTCCTGTTTGTATAATCTCTGATCGGGACACCAGATTCACCTCACATTTTTGGAGAAGTTTACAGTATAGTTTGGGAACTCATCTCAAGTTTTGTACTGCATATCATCCCCAGACAGATGGGCAGTCCGAGCGAGTTATTCAGATCCTCGAGGACATGTTGAGGGCTTGTATGCTGGACTTTAAGGGGTCTTGGGATGATCATTTTCACCTGGTGGAGTTTGCTTACAACAATAGTTACCAAACAAGTATTGGAATGGCACTGTTTGCTGCTCTATATGGAAGGAAGTGCCGGTTGCCTTTAAGCTGGGACAATATTGGTGATCGTGAACTCCTAGGGCCTGACATGGTGGTGGAAGCGATCAATGTGGTTTGGACAGTCAAATAGAATCTTCGTATCGCTCAGGATCGCTATAAGAATTGGGCAGATACAAAGAGGCGTCCGCTGGAGTTTCAACCTGGGGATTACGTGTTCTTGAAGATTTTCCCAACCCGTGGCACAATTCAATTTGTTAGACGAGGGAAGTTGAGCTCGAGGTTCATTGGCCCATTCGAGATCTTGGCTCGTATTGGTGAGGTTGCCTATCGTATTACCTTGCCACCCTCCCTTGAAGGCATCCATGATGTGTTCCACGTATCACAGCTTCGAAAATATATGGGAGACCCTAGTCACCTCGTGGACTTCTCAGATATCGAAGTGCGTCCTGACCTGACTTATGAACAGCAACCGGTGGCTATCTTGGATCGGAGACAGAATGTACTAAAGAAGAAGGCCATTAATCTAGTGAGGGTCATGTGGCAGCAAGAATCTCATGGTGAATCCACTGGGAGCGTGAAGACGAGATGAAAGGCAAGTACCCTCACCTGTTTATGTAAGCATTTTATCTCTGTATCAATGTCTCCTCTGATAATTTCGAGTGCGGAATTTTGTGGGGACAGTGGTGTAGGGTATTATATGGAGAAGACTCCTAGAATCTAGAAGTATCTCTCTCCTTAGACTAGTACCCTTGGAATTCGGAAGTTCGAGAACGAACTTTATTTTAAGGTGTGTAGGATGTCGTGGCCTGTTTTGCCCTACACAGCGACCGACGCGGTAGTCCTCTATGCACGAGTGATGGAGTGTAAGGAGTTGATAAGATGTGATATGTGCGTGTATGTGGCTAGTGCTAGACGGGTAATTCTGTGAAAGGTGTGAGTGCATTTTGGTCATTTGGCAATACGGGTGGATGTATGTGTAGAGAAATGGTGGGTGTGTAAAGTAATGGCATACTTGTAATTTCGGGGAAGTGTGTTAGTGTAGGAGGGGCTAGTGTGAAAAGGGATTGGATTAGTGGCATGCTTGTAAATATTTAGAAGAGTGAGGGGCAAAAATGGTCATTTGATATAAATGAAGGGTGTGTGTATAGTAAATAAGTGTATGTATAAAGTAATGGCAACTTTGTAAATACATGAAAGTTGAGGGGTAGTTTTGGGAGGGTATTATAGTCATTTCACCATGTGCATGCTTATCCTAAGGGAGGTTCTAGTGATAGATATTTTGTAGGAAAATTCTATCCTCTTCTTTATCTTTCTTTTCTTTTCTCTTTTCATTTATTTTCCGTCTCTCCCCTCCATACAACCAGGCCGAACCCCCCTTCATCCCGTTTTCATCTTATCAAGACTCTAAAAACCTAGTTTTGTCTCAAAACCCCTAGAAACCCTAAGTTGCTTCAAGGAGAAAGAAGGTGGAAGGAAGAGAAAGAGAAGAGAAGAAGAAAAGGGCCTTCTTGAGGTAGGGTTCCAACTTGGATTGGAGATTTTTCATTTAGGGTTATGATGGTATTATGCTGGTATTTAGATTGCTCAAGCTCTTGAATTTATGTGATATGTTTGCAATAATTCAAAAGATCAAGTTTTCCCTTGGTTTTTCTTAGCAAATCACCCTCCTCTGAAGTTCTGAAATTCTGCTGCATGTTGCTACTCGATTTATGGTCTATGTGGGTCGAATTAATTTCTGAAACAAATATATAATTGTAGCTCTTGAAGTTCTACCCCAGAATCATATAAAATTTGACATATGTTAAGTTCAATAAGTAGGAGTAAAAATTCAATCTACACAACATGTCTGAATTTCTTTCAGACTGGACACAGTTCAGAAAAATGGAGCTCAGTCCCTGCACACCCTATGGAATTTTGTGTTCTTGGTCTCATTTTAAAGATAACAACATGCTCTACAATTTTTTCCTGGGTCATGTTTTCAAAATTCTGACTGCAACATGCCCTAAATTAACAGTTATTACAGACCCTGGAATCTGTCTGAAAAACAGTCTGAACAGGTTTCACCAAACAATTCACCATAAATCATCGAGTCTATATTTCTGCATGAAATTTTATAGCTAGATCATGTACTACCGTATCTTCAACTTTCATTTACGGAGCTTTGTCAAATTCACAAGGAAAATGGATGAAAGGTGCTGATCTGTATGGCTGTTCCTGGCAGTCCTTGCAATCTGGTGTGTTTGAATGAAGTTGAAACTTGTAGTGTTGTCAATTCTCTTCCAATATCATGAATGTTGTTGCTACCCGTAAGAGAGTTTAGTCATGCTATTTGTTACTAAAATTGATGATGTGACACTCTTCATTTATATGACGCCTGCCATATGTTTGTTGAAATGCCCAATGAATGTGAAGTTATGGAACTTGAGAAATAGCCATGTAAATATAGGTGTCATGAATTATTCTTATGAAATTGCACCAATCTTGATGTCAACTAGGATGACACGATCTGCCTTAAGTCTTGTGGATACCCTAGTGTGGGGATGGAGGAGGATTGGGTATTACTTTACTATAAGGGACTGGACTCGGAAGATGAGGGGGAAAGAGATGTGATCTGCGACGTTGTTCCCACTCGCATTCACAGGGAGTGGAGATGACTTGGTGCTTGTGTTACTATGGAGTTCCTCACTCCTGTCAGGGATGGGAGAGCTGAGAGGCCCGACGTACAGTGCATATGTCCACTGCGTCGTGTGCTATATTCACCCCAAATTTGGGATGAGGTCCAAGCCCTTATCTTTATGTGATACACAAGCTTCCAAAATAGTCACTAATATCTGCTAATAAATGAACTCCATATGTGTTTATTGTTACATAATAGTGTGTTGTACTCTTCACTCTGGTTACTTGTACTTCCTATTGTATCTACACTCATAATCCCTGAATGATTCCCCTACCCCAGTTGGTTTCCTACTGGGCACATTTTGACGTGCTCATTTTACTTTTCAGGACTTGAGCAGGTGACGTTAGAGCAAAATCTCCCTCGGGAGATTACCCAGACGTGAGTCGTGATTTGGGGACACTACCCTTTTTGGGCTATACCTTGTACTATGGCTTGGGTAAAGTAGTGAGTGAGTTGTCTTTTGTAGATGTGGAATGTGTTGGTAGATTGAAGGACTTCTTATGTATGTTTGAGTTAGTTCACTTTGTACTTGATGCTGGTGTGTAGTTACACTCTTTGGTTATGTAAATATATGGTTATGTACTTTCTGTGATGGCATTATGTGGTGGTTCTCTTTTATATTTCTGTGATGTATGATCCCAACATTTGCAGTGGCCTGATTCATGTGTGATGTTTATTCACGCTTGGTGTAATACCGCGGCTTATCATGCTCCATCCTTTATTTCCCGTAGTAAGAATTGTACTATTGGGTATTTGTGAGAATGGAGCATGACAATTATTTTCATTGCAATTTTTGAGGAGATGGCATTGGGAAAAGCATTTCGGGCTTAAGCATCCGAAATAATAGTCTTTGAAGCCTTTTGCACATCAAGCCAACTCCACAAGCTTTTCATCCATTTTGAGAAGTGTTTGTCTTTAAAAATGGGAGGATGAATGAATCATTATTGAGACAACGACATCATGCTCGCAAAAGCCACCAAACCAATGCTCTGATACGACATGTAGCTACACAATACACTAGAAGGTGGATGAATAGTGTAAAGACAAGAAAATATGCATGATTGAAAGCTACTAAAATTAAACGCACAACACAGTAGAAATGAAAATGAATAGCTCAACAACAATAACCACAAATAGAAATATGCCAATGCAAAACACAAACACAGGAGGCGTATCCTAGTTCGGATCCTTATTCTAAGGTGATCATACTACAGTCCCACATTGCAATCGCACTCCGTGGATTCTGTTAACACCCTTCACAGGCACAAACAACCAATGCCACAACCTGGTGCTTGGTTGACAATTCTCCCACTACATGAGCAGATATACAAAATCTCTTCCGAGATACAAATGCTCATTTCCAAGAGCTATTTTTCGAGATTGCAACACCCTATTTCAATGGTCGCACCTCTCTTTCCAGAGAGACACTCCCACAACTCGGGAGCAAGGTTTCACAAAAGCAAATGAAATGAAATACACACTTACATATGCCTTGAATAGATTATACCTATGTGAAGATGAAGGCATGAAACTGTGGAAACCAAGTGCTTGAGATGATGAATTAGATGCACTTGGAAGCTTCTCCTTAGAATAGGGTTTCAACCTTTAGATCATGTAATAAGAGTAGGAGAAGAGAGAGTGAAGATGATGAGCTTTATCCCCAAGCTTTTTGGCTCTCTAAAATGCTTCCTATATCAGTGGAGTGATAGCCAAATTCCATCTTAATCGGGTTTAAATAGTACTCACAGTCGGCTCAAAACCTAAGAAATCAACCCCAGAAAAACACAGTCTAACGGCTATAAACATGCAATTTCAAAATGATCAGGCGTCTAAAGAAGGGTTCCTAGACGGATGATCAACTATTCAATCGTCTGGACATCCTTCATCAGATGGCTAAAAGGTGGGTTGGTTATGGAAAAAATGAAGGACTAACTCCTAGCAACTAGACGTCTGAAGAACACTTGTCAAATGGTTGATGCATTGTTCAGTCATCTGGCAAGCCTTCTTCAAACGGTTGAAAACACGTGGGTGAGAAAATAGAAAGCACATGAAAAGTAACTCACCCTGTTCAATTGTCTGGAGCTCATCTGTCAGACGTCTGATCCACCATTCATACGTCTAGTAAGAAAACATTAGACGTCTGATCAAAGCTATGTTTTAGCCAACAAAAATGGATACGCCAGACGTCTAGTGAAGGGCTTCCAGATATATGGTTCTGGTCCAAAAAGACAATCAAGAGTCTATTGGCCAAATAACCAAATGGGATGGGTTCTAGGATTTTCATGTAGTTTCATATGATGGAAAATGATGGAAAATGATGCAAATGAGTGTGTGTGTATGCGCGCACACGCGCGCGTATCTATTCAAGGTTACATCAATTCTATAAAAGAAAGAGAAAAAAATACATGAAGAAAGTATAAAATACACTTGAACTCTAAAACACTTCCTGCCAAGCTTTTGCTCTAAAGCATTGAAACCATCATCCCGTCACCAAATGTGTTGTCTCTATCAAGATAATCATTAGTAAATCTGATACTAAAACATATAAGATGATTATCACACAACATAATATTGATCATAATCAAAAACAACATTGGTTTTGAACTCAAGAACCAAGAAATGTTACAAGAAGATGAAGAGAGTTGTTTATCCACTCATGTGAGGTTGTAAAAATATTCTTATAAACATATAAATGTTTTTATGTATATTTTTGTACATTTTAAATAAAAATTAAATTAAATTTCCTGGCATGACACATGGCCATACTCTAATCCAACTTAAGCATGAATCATCATGTAAAATCGTTCCACTTGTCGCCCTCTCCTGAATCTATGTCACCCTTTCCTCAATCCCCATCATACGCATGCCAAGAGAAAGAATACAAGAGAAAAGAATATAAGAAAAGAAATGAAAAATGAAAGGAAGCTAACTCTCCCCATCTCTCCAACTACACCATCTTTTCCCCTTGGTAGTGCCCTCTCCCCTCTCTTTCGTCCCCTGGCCAAGAGCACACCATTACCTCCTCCCCTCTCTCAGTTGGTGCAATACCAAGCATGAAGAAAGGATGAAAAGAAATAGAAGAATGATCTCACTTCCTCCCTCTCTAACAAGGCAGGAAATTCATAACTTGGAGTATTAAAATTGTTTTATCCATGGTTGTCTGCTAGAAAGTAAATACTATTAGAAGTTAAATGGCTATTAATCACAATGCCGTGCGATTAGACATTCAAGGCAATGTAGTGTTCTCCCCTTTCATTTAGACTAGTATGGTATTACATTTGTTGATGTATAATGGCTTATGAGAACCAGTATATTGTAATTTTAGCCTGTAAGGATCAATACACTAGAGGGGGGGGGGGGGGGTGAATAGTGTATATTAAAAAAATTGTCGCAAATAAAATGTTAGTAATATTTGCAAAGATGGCACAGAAATAAAATGACAAGTGCTGAAAATTAAACCAATCGCAAACACAGAGATTTATCCTGGTTCGGATCCTTGTGATCCTACTCCAGTCCTCTACCCCGTAGAGATTTTCAATCCACTATAATCACTTGCCCCGCAAGCACGAACTTACAAAAATGGCGACACTCCCCGTGTCCCAAACTTTGTACAATCTCTAAATAGAGATTCAAACCTGTTAAATAAGAAATAGAAAAACACCTATAGCCTTGTTATAAATTTCAGAGAATGAATTCAAGGATGGTGTTTAGAAGATGAACTTCAAGATGTAAAAGATATGTAATGAAGCGCAACACTTGAAGTTCTCTGGTTCATAAAAGAAGAGAGAGATCTATTGATTTATTCTTGCAATTATGAACACAAACAACTTTCCAAAAGTGATGTTGAAAATCCAAGTTCTTCAGTTCTTAAAAGAAGAAAGAAATCTAATGATTTCTTCTTACAAATAAGAAAAGAACAACTAATGGCAGAATTACTTAAGAAAATTAATGGCTTGCTTTCAACAAAATCAGAATAAAGAAGAGGAAAGTGTGTGGAAAATGAGAGGGGGTACCCCTCCTTTTATAGGTTTTAGAAACGGTTGTGAACGGCTCTAAAAGAGACGTTGCACAACGTTCAGAAACTGAAAGGAACGTTGGAGAACGGTCAGAAACTGTTCTGGAAAATTTCAGTCCCAAAAGCATTTTGGCATGCTAGGAAAATTTGTAGCCTGCCAATTTTGAAACGGTAACAAACGGTCACAAAATTTTGGTGATGTGGAATAGACAACGGATAGATTCTTGTCTGAAAGTATCAAGTCAAAATATAACTGTTTTGGTAGGCTAGGAAAAATCCTAGTAGGCTAATACTTAAAAATACGAATTTTGACTTAGGATCAAAATGAGTTAGGAGATGATGTAGATTTGAGCTTTAGGGATATATGATATGATATAACCAAGGCCCTGAAGCTATCTAAAAAGTAAAAATTACATCATTCCGTAGATACGTATTTCACACGTAATCTTGAGTAGCAAGGCTGTTTTTGCAGAGTCTCCTTGTACGTTGATCAAATGCGTGATGTGAATGAATTTGCGTTGTAGCTGCACATCTGCATATATAAAGTTAGTAACATGAAATATATTGATTTGTCACATCAAAACCTTATGGAAGAGAGGATGGAAAATACCAAGTTCCAACATTCTCCCCCTTTTTGATGATGACAAATAATGGAGTAAAAAATTTGAGTTAACAAGTGTTAATAAGTTTTAATGAAATAATATGTATTAACATGAACAAATGTGATGTTGATATGTAATGTTACTGATGTTACTCCCCCTGAGTATATTCATATAGACTCCCCCTGAATATATGCATATTTCTCCCCCTTTGTCATCCACAAAAAGTGGAAAAGATAAATTGGCAAGCTACGATTTTTTGTAACATGCCAAATGAGAAAATGGAGGAAATTGAAAAACGAACAGAGACAGAGTATGTAAGAAGAGCATATAAGTAACAAAAGGAACTAACACTTAAGTAAACATCGAGCAGAGAGACGAAGTACACAAAATAACTATAATATATTATCATAACAACCATGATAAAATAACTTAAGTAAAGGCCAAGCCCAGTACATAGCATGCATCTGAAAGACCAACAAACATATAACAAACATCCACTAAAACAACATACAGAAAACTTCGAAGTACAGAACCAGCGACTAACATACAGAAACAACATACTAACGCCACAGACGACCAACATACGACCAACATACTAATGCAACCAAGATAGTCCACAACCAGCGACATAACAACCGGGAATCATGAAAACCAACCAAACGTTATATGGTAAGGCAAAGGAACTAGTGAAATAAGGAGAGCCGAAAGTCAGAGAAAACAACAAGGCAGGCAGGGATGTTAGGCGACTGGAAGGTAGGATATTTTCTGATTCGAGCGAGGAAGTGACGGTTGGTGAAAGATAATAAATAGGAAAGGACCATGGGGTTGCGGATTTGTCCTTGGAAAGTGTCAGAAAAAAATGTTTGTGTTTGAAGAATGAAAACTCATGAAAAGCAGAGGAGAGAAAAAAATATAGGAGAACAGAAAAAAATTGTTTAAAATTGGCATGCTACGAAATTTGGTAGCCTGCCAAAAATAAATAGTAACCAAAAAATTATAGAAAAATTCACAAAAATAAAAAATAAATGAATATACTCATAAATCAAATTCTGATGCACTAATAATGCCCAGATTTCTTCTAAGCTTGAGAAAAGTTTCTTCCTTCAAAGGCTTAGTCAAAATATCGGCAACTTGATGTTCAGTAGAAATAAATTTTAAAATAATATCACCTTTCTGAACATGATCATTTAAAAAATGATGACGTACATCAATATGTTTAGTGCGTGAATGATGAACTGGATTTTTAGACAAATTAATAGCACTAGTATTATCACACATTATAGGACATGTGGAACAATTAATACCATAGTCTGAAATAGTTTGTTTCATCCATAAAATTTGAGCATATGCTAAACCGGCGGCAATATATTCTGCCTCGGTTGTAGATAATGAAACATAGTTTTGTTTTTTTTGCTAAACCAAGAAACTAAGGCATGTCCTAAAAAGTGACATGTACCACTAGTACTTTTACGGTCTGATTTACAACCAGCAAAATCTGCATCACTATATGATAATAAATCAAATGTGTTTGTTTTAGGATAAAATAAACCAAAATCAGAAGTATACTTAACATATCTAATAATCCGTTTTACGGCAGTTAGATGTGAAACTTTAGGATTTGCCTGAAATCGTGCACATAAACATACTGAAAACATAATATTTGGTCTACTTGCAGTTAGATAAAGTAAGGAGCCAATCATACCTCTGTATAGACGTTGATCAACACTCTTACCATTTAAATCTTTGTCGAGGGAAGTAGATGTACTCATCGGAGTATGTTTTTCTGCAGAACTTTCTAAACCAAAGCGTTTGATGAGTTCTTTAGAGTACTTGCTTTGGTGGATGAATATTCCTTCCTTCATTTGTTTGATTTGAAGACCGAGGAAGTAGTTTAGTTCACCCATGTGACTCATCTCAAATTCTTTCTGCATAATTTTAGAGAAATCTTGACAAAGAGATTCGTTAGTAGAACCAAAAATAATATCATCAACATATATTTGAATAATGATAATATCAGATTTTATGTTTTTAATAAATAAAGTAGAATCTATTTTACCAATAGAATATCCTGAATTTAAAAGATAGCTTTTAAGTCTTTCATACCAAGCACGAGGTGCTTGTTTGAGACCATATAAAGCCTTTTTTAATTTGAAAACATGATTTTCAAAATTTTCATGAATAAAACCCGGAGGTTGTTCTACATAAACTTCTTCTTTAAGAAAACCATTTAGAAAAGCACTTTTCACATCCATTTGAAAAAGTTTAAAATCTTTTAAACAAGCGAATGATAATAACATTCTAATAGATTCAAGACGAGCAACTGGTGCATAGGTTTCATCATAATCAATACCTTCTTCTTGATTATAACCTTGTGCAACCAATCGTGCCTTGTTTCTAATTACTTGACCAGATTCATCCAATTTATTTTTGAATACCCACTTGGTACCAATAATTGAATGATCTGATGGTCTGGGAACTAATTCCCAAACATTATTTCGTTGAAATTGGTTGAGTTCTTCCTGCATAGCCATAATCCATGAACCGTCTTCACATGCATCTTTGATGTTCTTTGGTTCAATGGTTGAGAGAAATGCACAATGTGCCATTTGCTCTATTTGACGACGAGTTCTTACTCCATCTGTAATATCTCCAATAATTAACTCTGATGGATGATTTGGAACTTGTACAAATGCCTTAGGAAGATCTGTATTATCTGAAATAGACTCAACAGAATGTTTAGTAGCATCAATTTCATCAAGTTTCATATTATCTAGAGAATTAGAAAGAGGTAATATATTCTCTTCATCATCAATGATGGGAGAATTAGATGAAGGATTCTCATCAAATGTGACATGAAGTGATTCTTCAACTGTTGAAGTTCTTTTGTTGTATACTCTGTAGGCTTTACTACGTGTTGAGTATCCAACAAAAATACCTTCATCAGATTTAGAATCAAATTTGTCGAGTGCATCTTTAGTATTAAGAATGAAACATTTACATCCAAACACTTTATAATATGATACACGAGGAATACGATTAAAAAATAATTCAAAACAGGTTTTATTAAGTAATGGCCTAATAAGAACTTTATTCATAATGTAACAAGCAGTTGCAACAGCTTTTGCCCAAAAATACTTAGGAAGATTACTATCACAAAGCATTGTTCTTGCACATTCTTGTAAAGTTCTATTTTTCCTTTCTACTACTCCATTTTGAGGAGGAGCATGGGGAAAAGAAAAATTGTGAGTAATGCCATTTTCATTACAAAACTTGGTAAAAGATTCATTTTCAAATTCTCCCCCATGATCACTACGAATAGTGATAATGTTTGAGGATTTGATTTTTTGTATCTTTTTACAAAATACTGAAAATTCTTCAAAAGCATCATTCTTGTTTTGTAAGAATATAACCCAAGTGTATCTAGAATAATCATCAACAATGACAAATGCATATCTACTTTTATTCAAAGAAGCTATTCTTGAAGGACCAAACAAATCTAGATGTAGGAGTTCTAATGGTCTCTTTGTTGAGATAACGTCTTTTGATTTAAAAGAAGATTTGTGCATTTTTCCTTGTTGACAAGCATCACAAAAATGTTTGTGTTTGAAAGAAATATTTGGCATTCCATTAACTAACTTGTGTTTTGAAATACGTGCTAGATTTTTGAAATTTGTGTGTCCAAAATGTTTATGCCATAAAAGTGTATCATCTAATGTAATCATTAAACAATGATTATTAGTGGAAATAGACATGCATAAGATATAAATATTATTCTTACGCTTAACACGAAATAAAATAGATGACATATCAGAATCATAAATGATGCAATCATTTTGTTCAAAAACTATTTTGTAATTTTTATCGCATAACTGACTAATGGAAAGTAAGTTGTGTTTCAAACCATCAACCAGGAGAACATTTTCGATGATAGGCTGATTTGTATTACCAACTGTTCCAGTGCCTATGATTTTGCCTTTGTTGTTGTCACCAAAGGTAACTGTGCCTCCTTGTTTGTACTTGACGGTTGAAAGTAGTTTGACATTTCCTGTCATATGTTTTGAACATCCACTATCCAAAATCCATCTTTCCTTTTTAAGTACCTGAAAAATAAAACATTAAGCATTGGTACCCCTTTTTGAGGGTCCTTGTGATTAGATTTTTGGAAGCCAAACCCAAGTGGAGTTTGGCTTTCTAAGATAATCACTTGAATAAACAATAGAATGCATATAATGAGAAATATACCTATTTCTAACTTTTAAACATGAATCCTTAGGAACCCATATACTCAATGTAGTAGGTTTCCTAGGAAATGTTTTTGAAATGTTAGTAACATTTCTTTGTGAAGAAGAAGAAGGAATGTTTACTTTCTTCGTGTAAATAAATGCATGATTCTTCTTTTGTGGTTTAACAAAAGTTGTTTTATCACAAGATGAAAAAGTGTTATAAGTCTTGGGTATATCCTTTTTGGAATATCCCAGTCCTTGTCTATGATTTACTGGATATTGAATTTTAAGCAAATCATCGAGATTAGTCTTTCCTTTGTTAAATTTATTAATATTGAATGACATCTCGTTGTATTTCATCTTTAGTGATGAAATACTTTTATCCATTTCGGATATTTGTGTATGTAATTCTAAATTCTTAGTTTTGAGAATATCATTCTCTTTACTAAGATCCAAAACTTGAGAAGAAGTATTCTCAATGGTTTTAGAAGATGATAATTCCTGATATTTAGAAAGGAGATCATCATTATTCTGTTTCAATGATTTATGTTGACTATTCAATTTTTTGAAACGAGAATAGAGATCTTTTAATGCATCAAGTAAATCTTCGTTATTAAAAGAACTTACCTCATCTTCATTATCATGTGCCATAAAGCACATGTTGGCACTTTCATTTAGATCATCATCTTCATCATCTGAAGAATCATCCCATGTTGCTGCAAATGCCTTTTTCATTTTGTCAAACCTCCTTTCTTTTCTGGATTGATCATTGTTAGAAGTTTTGAACTTTGCTTTGAGAAGTGGACAGTCTTTCTTCATATGTCCTGGCTTATTGCAATTAAAGCAAAGAGAATAATCAGTATTCTTAGATTTAAAATTATGAAACTTACCTTTCTGAAAGAATTTTCTGAAGTTTTTGGCAAAAAATGCCATATCATCATCTGAATCTTCATTATCTGATGTTGCGTTGAAGGCAAGTACTTTCTTCTTCTGATCTGATTCTTCTTTCTCATCCTGTAGTGTAACTTCATGGGCCAGTAAGTTACCAATAAGATCTTCCATAGTTAATGTGGAAAGATCATTGGCTTCCTCAATAGCGGTGATTTTTGGACGCCATACTGGAGTTAAAGCTTTAAGAATTTTGCAAACCTGTTCAAGAGAAGTGTAAGTTTTTCCAAGAGCATTTAAAGACTTTATAATATTAGTAAACCTGGTGTTCATTTCTCCAATTGTCTCTTGGTCCTTCATATTGAATAACTCGAATTTGTGAACCAAAACGGAAATCTTAGTTTCCTTCACTTTACTGGTTCCTTCATGAGTTACCTCAAGTATATGCCAAATCTCCTTAGCACTTTTGGCCTGAGATACTCGATTAAACTCATGTTTATCCATAGCATAAAATAAAGCATTCATGGCCTTTGAGTTGTTGGTTTTTGCAGCTTTGTCGTTGGTGGTCCAATCAGCAACAGGAGTTGTTGGCTTTTCGTATCTTGACTCTACGATGTCCCAAATCTCATAATTCATACTTTGGAGATGAATCTCCATTCGTATTTTCCAATATGAGTAATTTGAACCATCAAATAGAGGAGGACGAGTTTGAGAGTGCCCTTCAGGATGCTGATTGTAGTTGTGTGGAACTGCATTCATGTTTGAGGAACTTGCTGCCATCTTAACCTAGCTCTGATACCAAATGTAATTTTAGCCTGTAAGGATCAATACACTAGGGGGGGGGGGGTGAATAGTGTATATTAAAAAATTGTCGCAAATAAAATGTTAGTAATATTTGCAAAGATGGCACAAAAATAAAATGACAAGTGCTGAAAATTAAACCAATCGCAAACACAGAGATTTATCCTGGTTCGGATCCTTGTGATCCTACTCCAGTCCTCTACCCCGTAGAGATTTTCAATCCACTATAATCACTTGCCCCGTAAGCACGAACTTACAAAAATGGCGACACTCCCCGTGTCCCAAACTTTGTACAATCTCTAAACAGAGATTCAAACTTGTTAAATAAGAAATAGAAAAACACCTATAACCTTGTTATAAATTTCAGAGAATGAATTCAAAGATGGTGTTTAGAAGATGAACTTCAAGATGTAAAAGATATGTAATGAAGCGCAACACTTGAAGTTCTCTGGTTCATAAAAGAAGAGAGAGATCTATTGATTTCTTCTAGCAATTATGAACACAAACAACTTTCCAAAAGTGATGTTGAAAATCCAAGTTCTTCCGTTCTTAAACGAAGAAAGAAATCTAATGATTTCTTCTTACAAATAAGAAAAGAACAACTAATGGCAGAATTACTTAAGAAAATTAATGGCTTGCTTTCAACAAAATCAGAATAAAGAAGAGGAAAGTGTGTGGAAAATGAGAGGGGGTACCCCTCCTTTTATAGGTTTTAGAAACGGTTGTGAACGGCTCTAAAAGAGACGTTGCACAACGTTCAGAAACTGAAAGGAACGTTGGAGAACGGTCAGAAACTGTTCTGGAAAATTTCAGTCCCAAAAGCATTTTGGCATGCTAGGAAAATTCGTAGCCTGCCAATTTTGAAACGGTAACAAACGGTCACAAAATTTTGGTGATGTGGAATAGACAACGGATAGATTCTTGTCTGAAAGTATCAAGTCAAAATATAACTGTTTTGGTAGGCTAGGAAAAATCCTAGTAGGCTAATACTTAAAAATACGAATTTTGACTTAGGATCAAAATGAGTTAGGAGATGATGTAGATTTGAGCTTTAGGGATATATGATATGATATAACCAAGGCCCTGAAGCTATCTAAAAAGTAAAAATTACATCATTCCGTAGATACGTGTTTCACACGTAATCTTGAGTAGCAAGGCTGTTTTTGCAGAGTCTCCTTGTACGTTGATCAAATGCGTGATGTGAATGAATTTGCGTTGTAGCTGCACATCTGCATATATAAAGTTAGTAACATGAAATATATTGATTTGTCACATCAAAACCTTATGGAAGAGAGGATGGAAAATACCAAGTTCCAACATTCTCCCCCTTTTTGATGATGACAAATAATGGAGTAAAAAATTTGAGTTAACAAGTGTTAATAAGTTTTAATGAAATAATATGTATTAACATGAACAAATGTGATGTTGATATGTAATGTTACTGATGTTACTCCCCCTGAGTATATTCATATAGACTCCCCCTGAATATATGCATATTTCTCCCCCTTTGTCATCCACAAAAAGTGGAAAAGATAAATTGGCAAGCTACGATTTTTTGTAACATGCCAAATGAGAAAATGGAGGAAATTGAAAAACGAACAGAGACAGAGTATGTAAGAAGAGCATATAAGTAACAAAAGGAACTAACACTTAAGTAAACAGCGAGCAGAGAGACGAAGTACACAAAATAACTATAATATATTATCATAACAACCATGATAAAACAACTTAAGTAAAGGCCAAGCCCAGTACATAGCATGCATCTGAAAGACCAACAAACATATAACAAACAGCCACTAAAACAACATACAGAAAACTTCGAAGTACAGAACCAGCGACCAACATACAGAAACAACATACTAACGCCACAGACGACCAACATACGACCAACATACTAATGCAACCAAGATAGTCCAGAACCAACGACATAACAACCGGGAATCATGAAAACCAACCAAACGTCATATGGTGAGGCAAAGGAACTAGTGAAATAAGGAGAGCCGAAAGTCAGAGAAAACAACAAGGCAGGCAGGGATGTTAGGCGACCAACATGAAACAGGGAAATCAACGAGGATGATAGGACGAGGAACCTGGGGAGGAGCGACGGGTGCGGGTGCGACGGGAAGGTAGGATATTTTCTGATTCGAGCGAGGAAGTGACGGTTGGTGAAAGATAATAAATAGGAAAGGACCATGGGGTTGCGGATTTGTCCTTGGAAAGTGTCAGAAAAAAAATGTTTGTCTTCTTGTGAAGTCCAAAGCAACAGAGAAACTAAAGTATAGAGTGCAAGTGGAAAGTTCGAAGAATGAAAACGAAAAAATTTCTATTGTTCTGAAATTTTTAATAGTTGAAAAATAATAGTTGAAAAATAATAGTTCTGAAACTGATTAAGTTTGTACACCCCTAAAAAATAATAGTTGAAAAATAATGTAATTTGGCCTTCAATCAAGGTATTACAAAAAATTCTATTGTTCTGAAACTGATTAAGTTTGTAAGGGTGGATCGGTGTTCAAATCCCTTTAGGGTTCACCCATTATTTTTCATGTGTATATAATTGTATGAATAAAACATAAAAAAATTTGCAAAAAAATTCTTAAAAAATTTGAACATGTTTTCGCACAGGCTTTCGCACCATAATTTTTGCACCAAAAACTACTATATATATAATACAAAATCGGGTTGTCCACCTAAAATTTTCCCAGACACAAGCCTTTGTCCCAGTCACACGATGAATAGGACAAAGAATTGGCAATTGTTGTGCCACATGGCAAGGTCGGGCCATCTTGGTTGTGTGTGTGTGTTTGGGTGTTGGTTTTGGGGTGTTATGGTGGAGAACCCAAACTTTCAACCATGCTTTTTCACTTTATTACAGTCATGTCATCCTTTTTTCATGAATCAAATTAATCCCATCACTGTCTAAACTATTTACAGTTATGCCATTGGCCTTATCCAGGTTAGCCCCTAACATGTGTTTTGCACTTTGGCCCACGGCTTTTGGCCTTTTTACCCCTCAACAATGCCACCACGCACACATAATCTTTTCGCTCTTTTTCGGTTCCGAGATTTCACTGCATCCTTTGTGTGAGTTTTTTTCTTCCCCATGCACTCTGTGCACGTGTTAGTTTAGTATAAAATACAAATGAGGGCCTTTGTTTGTAACGGGCCCATTCTTGGGCCCATTTAAGTAAAACACCCCCTTTTCCCTGTAGGCCATCTCAACGAAGCCCTCTTGGACTTCTCTTTTCTCCATTGATTCGCTCTCTCACCCCTCGTGTCACTCGAACGAAGCCCGCTCGGGCTTGGAAGGACCCCTCTATCCTTCCTCTCTCTCTCTCTCTCTCACGTCGATGGGATCTTCGATGAAGCTTCCAAGCCCCCCTCCATCCATTGTCCTTATTGACGACACCCGAGCCCCCTCCGTCTTTCTCTGCGCCTATGCGAAGCCCATCTCCACCTCGCTGCGACTGTAGCCCTCTAGGCTAGGTGCAGTGGCTATATATCCATCTTATCCCCCTCCTTATCTTGGTTACATGCACTGTAAGTTTTCCTCAGTTTCTTCAAAGCATGTTGTTAATTTCCGCTGCTTTCGGCGTTGATTTCGTATTGTTTTATAAATGGGTTTTTTTGCTTGATTCACCGGGTTTCGAGAAATTTATGATCGTGGGAGTGCAGGAGCGAATGGGACCTGTTCTCTAGCCCTCTTGGTTAGGGGTCGTCCATCTTTCGATGGGTCCTTGAGTCCGGGGCAGACATGGACGACCATCATAATGGGTCCTAGAGCCCCCGTCACAGTGTCACATCTCTTACAGTACGTTACTTTCTTCTTTTGGACTCAGCCCAGGGACGCACCATCGCGGTCCAGGACTCTCAATTGCACACCATGATCCGCTTCATTAGTCACGACCTATGATTGGTTTACTTAGCAGTTGCCCCTTACAGTAATTGAAACATTAAATGCTTTTCACATGCTTCATTTCAGTACTATGTTATTATAACTGTTGCTCATTTTTCCTTTTGCACTATTAATATCATGATGTCGTTTGGCTAGATATTGTCTACTCCTCTGAGCTACGGTACAACTTCTGTTTTCCACTTAGATGACGTACATGATTACCCCGAGGCGTTGGAGTCGGAGTTTTCGATTCAGGACGCCAGGCCTTGAGTTCTGTCTATTCGTGAGTGTCCTCATGGCTCCTCCCTTTTGTGCTTTTGGTTTTTGTAACACCCTACTCCCCAGGATACCTGGGAAGTACGAATCCATCCCAGGTAATTCCAAAGCAGCAAGTGTTACGAAGTGAAATATAAAAAAAACCATCAGGCCACTGCACACATGCTGGAAATTACATGTACTGCTCCAATAATACAACACCAGAGAATAACACTAAAAAACAATATATAACAAGAATAACACATTCATATATATATGAGATATCAATTACAACATGAGTACAAATATTTAACCCACTCTCAAATTACAACAATGACTAACTAGTACAACACTCAAAAACTACACCCGCCAATAACTCCAACCTCCAACACCCAGATGCACTTGCAAGATTACTAACACCTGAAAAACCACGGGAGGAGCATGTCAAAGTGTGTCCAAGTATGATTTCCTAATCTTAAGGCACACTATTACAATGTTATGCAAATGCTACATTGCATGGCAGGATGTTAGTGACATATGTATGTTATAAGGCATGCTATAAAGCGCATGTGATGAAGCATGTTATAGAGCATGTTAGTAAGCATGTTGTAAAGCTTGTTGTGAAGCATGTTGTGAAGCATGTTTTGAAGCATGTTATGACATACAATACAACATTAAGGAAGTTATAAAGGATATTACGAATGATGTTATGACATACAATACAACATTAAGGAAGTTATAAAGGATGTTATGAATGATGTTATGACATACAATACAATATTAAGGAAGTTGTACAAATTAATGGTTATTTAGTGCTTTGGAAACCTGAGTACGAAGTTGAATATGAGGGACTGGACTCCACCCCAAGGTGGGTCGGCAAAGAGTACCCGCCAGGCACTGTTTCCATAACAGGGCCTCTCACTCCACCCATTCCGCAGCATCGGAGTGCGAGTGAGGAAAACACCGCATATCACAACACATCGTGCCTGAACAGAGCAAGGTATGGTAATCATCACAAGTACCCGAACGGAGCAAGGTACATCAACACTGTTACAACTAGTCCAGTTCACATACTCTACTAGTACTCAGTTTTCCCCCAACCCCCTTCTAGGGCGCTCACCTACTATGTGGCAGACCGAGACATCCCTACAATTTATTAGTATTTTGTTAAATATTGGACTCCCCGGATTTGGTTTTGGATGATGAGCAAACATAAATAATTCATGAACTAACAATTTATGAGCGCAGTATTGGAGATCGTCGCCAAATTCACGAGAACAATCAAAGCGACATCTCAACACTTCTCAAAGCTTGTATTCATGCCTAAAGCTTCGTTGAAGCTCTTGTGCCATTTTGGAAGTCATGAAGAATTGATCGAAGCTTTCGAAGACCGTTCCTTAAGGTTTTATTTATAGTCTTTTAGCTTTGATCTATAGAATGTTAAGCCTTGAGTATATCTTACGATTCTATCTTCATAACGCTCATATCGTAGCTCTAGGATCTTAGTACAAGTTCATTCTAACTTCCTCGAAGCGTCGCGCTTCGATTCGGACTTGTTTGTGCATGTTAGTTGGTACAAGAAGAAGTACTGACCGACTAGATGGTGATCTAGTCGGTCAGCAACGCTTCTTGGACCGACTAGTTTACTTCCTTAATTTCTTGCACCTTACTGTTTACAGTTAGTCGGTCTACGTTGACTCACCGACCGACTAGTTTGTGAACTAGTCGGTCAGTGATGCTTCTTTGACCGACTAGTTATGACTTACTGTTCATACTAAATTTCTCCTAAGCTACTGTTTATCGTTAGTCGGTCTAAGAACGTTTGATGACCGACTAGTTGACAATCTAGTCGGTCAACTTTTGTTCTTGGACCGACTAAGTCAATTAGTATTCAGACTATTTCATTTTGCCTCTTAGTCGGTCTACGTTCACTGACTGACCGACTAGTTGTGAAACTAGTCGGTCAGAATGTCTTCTTGGACCGACTAGATTTCTAGGTCTGAATTTCTATCTCTTCTCAGTTCCTCACTTAGTCGGTCCATGTTGTTTGACTGACCGACTAGTTGATGAACTAGTCGGTCAGTGGTTGTTCTTTGACCGACTAGTTGCCTCAGATTTCTATCCGTTGGAAATTGACCTAACTTGTTTTTATGGGACCCTATAAATACGAACCTAGGTCTTTTCTCTCTAGGTAAGAGCTGCCATTAAGAGATTCATTGAGATAAAAAGAGATAGCCATTCTCACTCATTTCCAAAGCTCTCTTCCTCACAAGAATCCCATTCTCTCACTTTCTAGATCTAGAATCCATATTAAGAGAAGCTTGTTCTTGGTGAGCTCTTCAAGCTCTTGCTTGATTCAAGTCTCCAAATCTCTCCTAGGCACCTCTTGCTGGTCATTTCCTTGGTGCTAGGTCTTGGTGACTTCATCTTCCTCAAATCCTTCCTTTCACCTATTTGGTAAGAAAAACTCAAGGTATAGGATTTTGTGGTAAGATTGTTTATTTCATTATAAACTCATTTATATTGCTTGTTGATTCTCTCGGTTGTGAGAGAAGGTTGTGATCCCGGGTTGTGGGATTCACTATTGCCATTGCATGTATGATTTGATCTTGTGAAGGTTTTTCACAAGATATCATAGTGGAAATCTTGGGTTAGGGTTTCTAACCTAAGTATCCGGAGGGGATCCGGGTGGTTGGGACGTAGGATCACCGGGAATAAGTCGGGGAGACTTGGGTGGATCCGAACCCAGTAACATCTTTTGTTAGCATTGTTAATTTTGTTGTTGTCATTCAATTTAAGCTTCCGCAAATTGTTTTGGTAGTTGTTTGCACTATAATTTGGAATTATACTCCTTGTTATTTTTAAAGTACTATTCACCCCCCCTCTAGTACTTGTGCAGTAGCTTGTAGGGCATTACATTTGGTATCAGAGCCATATACTTAGCTATGTCTGCCAACGACAACAAGACCGTGCGTCCACCTTCCAACTATGACACCTTCAGGAACCGTGAAGGAGCATCTTCGGTGATGGAAGGACATTCTTCTACGAGGCCTCCATTCTTCAACGGTACCAACTACGGGTACTGGAAATGCCGGATGGAAACCTTCCTCCGGAGTGCATCTCTATGGAGGACCACAATGAAGGAATACATCGAGCCCGAAGAAGAAGACTTTGAGAAATGGACTACCGCGGAGGTCGCCGCGGAGGTAAGCAATGCCAAGGCAATGAACGCCTTGCAATGCGCATTGGAGCCCGAGGACTTCAATAAGATATGCACATGTAAGAGTGCATATCAAATTTGGAACTCCCTCCTCATTCTACATGAAGGGACGAGTAGGGTAAGAGACTCTAAACTCGTAGTTGTAAACAATGATTACGAAATGTTTCATATTCAACAGGGCGAGAAGATGAAGGAATATTACGCTCGCTTCGTTGACATAATAAACGAGTTAGAGGCCCTCGGCAAATCCTACACCCAAAAGGAGAAGTGCTCGAAGCTTATCGAAGGACTTCCTTCTTCTTGGGAGAAACATACCTTCGCCATCGAGGAAGGTAATGACATGAATAAGTATACCGTAGTTGAATTGATGGGTACTTTGATGTCATACGAGGTACGCAAAGATAACAAGGTGAAGTTACAAAAAAAGATGAAGTCCTATTTGAACCAAGACGTGCCTAAGAAAAAGGCAATTGCATTCAAGGCGGCTTCATCCACCTCTACCGATGATGAGGACTCGGAAGAAGAAATGGACATGGAATCCATTGCACTCATGGCAAAGAAGTTCAATCGCTTCTTCCAAAAGGGTAACTTCAAACAAAAATCTAAATTTACTTCTACTAACGCCTCTCCACCTTTGTGCTTTAAATGCAATAAGCCAGGACACATCAAAGCGGATTATCCTCAAAACAAGCAAAAGGAAAAGTGGAAGGCGCCGAAGTTTGACAAGTCGAAGAAGTACAAAAATGGGTACAAAAAGGGACTTGTCGGAGCAACATTCACCGACTCCGAGGATTCCTCAAGTGGAGAGTCGGACGATGAGAAAGTGGAGCAAGCGCACATGTGCTTCATGGCAAGAGAGGAGCATGATCAAGGATCTTCCTCCTCCGATGATAGCGACGACGAAGGCGATGAGGTAACTATGGATGATCTTAGGGATGCTAACTCTCATTTATGGTCTAAATACACTAAATTAGTAAATAGATATACTAAAGTAAAAGATGACCTAGCTAGCATTCAAACCTCGCCTAAGACTATCATCACCAACAACGACACCGTTGTTGAAGAGTTAAGAAATGAGATTGTTAATCTCAAATCTAAACTTGAACATGTTAGCATTGATGATCCGGAAGAACATAGGATAGCGGATTTAACCTCTCAAAACTCGACTTTGAGTATTGAGAGCGAGAATCTTAAATCTCGTGTTTATGTGCTCACATCGCAAGTATCCAATTTGGATACTTCTATGCGTTCTCTCAAAGAGAAATATGAGAACACATTAGGCCGAATTAATAAATTCAATAAGGGTAAGGACCATTTGGATAAAATCCTAAGTGACTTACTTCCGGCCAATCACCACATTGGTTTGGGGTATACGATGGGATGTCCATCCAAAGCGGCCACTACTTTTGTTAGGCCAACTTCCGGTGACTCTACGAGTGGTAGCAAACACTCTATTGGTAGTTCATCTACCAATGGTGCTTCCACCTCGTCCACACCCTCTTTCGGAAAGAAACCCACTTTGGGTGGACCTCCAAAGAAGGGGCATGCTTATATGTACACCAATACCATGCCACGTAGGAACACACGTCCTACTCCACCGTCTCACACATATGATGATTTTTATGCAACACATTCTCGGGCACGTGCACACCATGTGAGACACCCTCACGCACGTGTTCCCACACATGCATATGTTCACCCACCTCATCATATGAATAATTCTCGTCGTGCACCATTCCATCATGTTCCTTATGCCTATCCACGACATGCATCACGTAGAAACCAACACCGCATGCATGCACCCAATAGGATGAGGGCTCCCAAAATTTTCACTATTTGGAGCCCAAAGGACACAAGCATGGATGAAAAACAAGTGTATATGAATGCTTATTTTTCGGATGTTGTGCATAGTAGAAATTATGTGGGGAAGTCTAAGTCCAATTGGACTTGGCTTCCAAAGGTCTAACCTTTGAGGACCCAATGACCTTGGGTACCATGATATGAAATTTTCTATCTTTAGGTACTCAAGGAAAAGAAAAAGAAAAGGAGCATCAAATTTAAATTTAGCTCCAAAGGGAATTGGATACTCGATAGCGGGTGTTCAAAACACATGACGGGTGACGCTCAATTGCTCTCCGGAGTAGTTCCCATTGCAAATGGAAACCTCGTCGTATTTGGAGGCAACGAGAGCGGAACCATCGTCGGTGTTGGTAAAGTGGGTAACCCGTCTAAACCCTTAATTAGTGATGTTTATCTAGTTAATGGTTTAAATCATAATCTTATTTCAATAAGCCAACTTTGTGACAAAGGTTACAAAGTTAGATTTGCGAAAGGATTATGTCATATTTCAAATGATAATAATAAGTTATTATTTTCCGGCACACACCATAAAGATATTTATATTTTGGATCTTCCCAAGTCATATGAACAATGTCTCGTTGCCAACACAAGTGAACAACACTTATGGCATCGACGCTTTGGACATGTGAACTTTGGAACACTTTATAAGCTTTCGAAGTTAAATTCCATTAAAGGTTTTCCGAAACTCGTTTTTGAAAAGAAAAGTTTTTGTGATTCTTGTCAACGTGGCAAGCTTCCTAAATCTTCATTTAAACCTAAGAAAAGCATTTATACGAAACAGCCACTAGAGCTATTACATCTAGATTTATTTGGGCCAACTAGAGTTGCTTCCTTAGGAAATGCAAGATATGGACTAGTCATCATTGATGATTATTCAAGATTTACATGGGTATTTTTCTTATGTAATATAAATGAAGCTTTTGAAAACTTCACAATATTTGTGAAGAAAGTACAAAATCTCATCGGAACCACCATTGTCACTATTCGTAGTGATCATGGGGGTGAATTTGAGAATGAGTCTTTCTCAAATTTTTGTGATGATCTTGGAATTACTCACACGTTTTCTTTCCCTCGCGCACCTCCTCAAAATGGTGTTGTTGAAAGGAAGAATAGAACGCTTGTGGAGTGTGCTCACACTATGCTCGAAGATAGTCAACTTGGTTATCAATTTTGGGCGGAAGCGGTACACACCGCTTGTTATGTGTTTAATAGAATACTTTTGAGGCCCGGCACCAAACAAACTTGCTATGAATTGTTGTTTGGTAGATTGCCTCAAGTTAAACATTTTCGTGTTTTCGGCGCAAAATGTTTTATTAAAAACACATATGATAATTTGGACAAGTTTGATCCGAGATCGGATGAGGGGATATTTGTTGGGTATTCCTCACGTAGCAAAGCCTACCTGATATACAACAAAAGATCCTCTACGATCGAGGAATCACTTCATGTCTCTTTTAATGAGAATTTTCCTACTCCTAGAATTTCAAATGATGATGACTCTATGGACGTTTTATGTGATTCGTTTGAAAATTCTAAGTCCATTGATTCAATTGATTCTATTGATACTAACCCAACTAATGAAGTTGTTGAGAATGTACCTAGTGATCAAGGTATTCCCAAGCGGCTTCATATCGTTCGTGACCATCCCCATGAGCAAGTCATTGGCAATATTCAAGATAGAGTCAAGACGAGATCTCAAGTCCATCACTTCGCCAATTGTGCCTTTGCCTCATTGATAGAGCCAAAGAATATAGTTGAAGCGTGCGAAGATAGTGCTTGGATCATTGCCATGGAGGAGGAACTCATTCAATTCGAGAGGAATGAGGTATGGGAGCTTGTTCCTTTGCCATCGAAGAACCACACCGTCATAGGGACAAAGTGGATCTTCAAGAACAAAACCGACGAAAACCAAGTCGTCGTCCGGAACAAAGCTCGGTTAGTTGCTCAAGGCTATCGCCAAGAGGAAGGTATCGATTTCGAAGAATCCTTCGCTCCGGTAGCTAGATTAGAATCAATTAGACTATTATTGTCTTTTGCATGCCATAAAAATTTTAAATTATTTCAAATGGATGTTAAAAGTGCATTTTTAAACGGAGATGTCGTTGAGGAAGTTTACGTTTCTCAACCTCCGGGCTTCATAAGTGAAAAATTTCCAAATCATGTTTTTAAACTAAAGAAAGCTCTTTATGGCTTGAGACAAGCTCCTCGAGCTTGGTATGATCGCTTAAAGAATTTTCTTTTGGATTTGAATTTTAAAATGGGCGAAGCCGATTCTACACTTTTTGTTAAGCATGCGAATAATGATATTTTATTAGTTCAAATTTATGTTGATGATATCATTTTCGGTGCTACTAACTTCACTCTTTGCGAAGAGTTTTCTAATGTTATGAAGGAACAATTTGAGATGAGCCACATGGGCGAACTCAAATATTTCTTAGGTCTCCAAATTCACCAATTGAACGATGCAATCTTCATCCACCAAACGAAGTATACGGTGGAGTTGCTTAAGCGATTTGGAATGGAGAGTGCTTCCGGGAAAAAGACTCCAATGAGCACGACTACGCATCTTGACAAGGATACGGGCGGTAAGGATGTAGACATTCGTCTATATCGAGGTATGATAGGTAGTTTACTTTATCTTACCGCAAGTAGGCCCGATATTATGTTTGCCGTATGCGTATGTGCTCGTTATCAGTCTCAACCTAAGGCGTCTCACTTAGTAGCGGTAAAACGTATTTTCCGTTATCTAAGTTATACACTTGATTTTGGATTACTTTATCCAAAATCTAGCACGTATGATTTAGTCTCATATAGTGATGCCGATTATGCGGGATGCAAATCCGACAGGAAAAGTACTAGTGGCACTTGCCATTTTCTAGGAAATTCCCTTGTCTCTTGGTTTTCCAAGAAGCAAAATTCCGTATCACTTTCAACCACCGAGGCGGAATACATTGCCGCCGGTGCCGCTTGTGCCCAGGTTCTTTGGATGAGACACACACTGAAGGATTTTGGTATTCATTGTGATACTAGCCCTATCATGGTGGATAACCAAAGTGCTATTTGTCTTTCAAAGAATCCGGTGCACCATTCCCGATCAAAACACATAGATGTCCGACACCACTTTTTAGATGATCATGTTGCTAAAAAGGACATCATATTAGTGTACGTTGAAACCCAAAAGCAAATCGCCGATATTTTCACGAAACCCCTAAAGGAGGACTCCTTTGTGCGGTTGCGTCGAGAATTGGGGATTATGGGTGAATCCGAGATATAGGATTCATATCTCATTCAATTATCTTGCATGCTTTTATATTTCGCGATATTTCGTTCATGCTAGATTTATTGAATTTTTGGGGATTTTATGTGATATGTTTGAAGTTTTGCTCGAATTCTTATTTGAATATCGTATATGAGATTTCGATGTTTTATGGGGTAGTTTAGATGACTAATGAGAGGGTTAAGATGTTTCATCCAAGTGGTTTATGAAGAGAACTCATTTATCAATTTTTGGACTCTTCTAGTCGGTTTCAGTTCATCAGCCAACCGACTAGATGCTCATCTAGTCGGTCAGCTAGTGAACTCAGACCGACTAGTTCAAGCTTTAATCTTTCTATTGTCATTAACTTTCTTTAGTCGGTCACAGTACACTTACCGACCGACTAGATTGAAAACTAGTCGGTCAGTGAGTATACTGCGACCGACTAACTCTAGCCCTAAAAATTTCTGTTTGCCTCTGTTTCGACTTAGTCGGTTCAAGCTCATTGACCGACCGACTAGATCGTAATCTAGTCGGTCAGTGCTTGAACTGTGACCGACTAAGTGCGTTAGGGCAAACGTGTCTTTTCGCATTCTCAACCGACTTAAGCCTCTTTCAATTCGACTATTTTGCGTTTTAGTCGGTATTCTTCTCTCCTCCAGCTCGATAACCCCCTAAACCCGATCGAACCTCTTCGTATTCCCGTCGACTCCGGCCAACTTTCCGGCCATATCCGCCATCCGACACCGTCGACCACTCCCCTAGGTATCTCCCTCCTCCTCCTAGGTCGTTTTCCTACCCTAGGGTTTGATCTTGATCTTGTTTTCATCTTCTAGGGTTTGAGCTAGGGTTTCGAAATTTCATTCTTTGTGCTTGTTTGATTTCAGTTTTAGGCTTAAGCTTAGGGTGTGTTTGATCTTATCCCGTCGTTTGATTGTACTCGTTGTGCCGAGATCATGGCACGAACGAGAATCCCGATTACATCTTCTGGGGCATCCCCTATGACCGTAGAGGGTGCTACCGCTTCGACCCCTCCCAAGCATAGGGCCAAGACCACTCGACCCCCCTCTTCGTCTTCAACTCCGTTGAAGAGGAAGAGGACGTCCAAGCCTAAACCTACCGGCCAATCGTCCAAGCCAAAACCTAAACCTAAAAAGTTTCGCGCACCCTCTCCTCCCGGCAAGCATTCAGTTAGTGATTCCGAGGATGATACCGATGAGGAATACACCCCTGAACATCCTGAGAAGGCACCCACTCCACCCCCTCCTCCACCTCCTCCTGTTGACGACCCTGCTCCTATCTTACCTGCTGATACTCCTGTTGAGACCCCAGCCGTTGAGCCCGTCGTCGTTTCCACTCCTGCCCCGACGATCCCGTCTGTTGACACGCCTCTCCTCCCAGCAGAGCCTGAGTCCACTCCATCGACTGGACCCCATGGAGACTGCTGATCCAGCCACTCCCTCGTGATCGTCAGTATCGAGGACTCTCCACTGCTCATTGGATGATGCATCTTATTGAGAGTATTTTGGGTTAGGATGGAGTTTGAGGGTTATTTTGATGTATTTTGATTTTTCTGGATGTCGGTGTTGTATTTTGATGTACTTTGGATGATGCTGATGGTTAGATGATGTATGATGTATTTTCCTTTTTGTTGTTGATATCCATGGTATGTTATACTTGATGTACTCGATGTGATATCTTTTTGGATGTACTCATGATGTTTTTATATATATATACATCGATGTTCTCTATGTTTTAATTCGTCGTGCACATTTACTATTCGTTCAACGCATATGAAATGTGAATTCGTCGCTCGACGCTTGGAAGCTTGGTTAAATAGATTATATTTCTATGATTGTATAGAATTGTATTCCATGCACAAATTTAACCAAGAATATTGAATATTGGAGAGTATGTTCCTTTACTTAATAAATGAATTAATATTTGGTATTTTTGATGATTTTAATTTTCGCTTTTAAATGATGGACAATTTGGCACACCTTGCTTTGATTTCCACACTTTTCCCTTGGTGTCAATTAGGTCCATCGTCATTGTCTACGACTCCCGATGTTAGATTTTCCATTTCCTAGTTGTTGTCGTTGTATGCCCCCCATTTTTTTTGGGATAAAGCCAAAGGGGGAGAGATAATGATAATAAATAGGGCAAATGAAAATTTAACTCAATTTCCAAGAATCTAGTTTGATATGTTAGATTCAGGGGGAGTTAAGATATATATAAGGATTTTCAAAATCCGATATTTCAAAAATCGATTCTCTTTATTTATCTTACTCGTCTGATTGATGCAATTCATATATATTCATTTTGGAATTAACGTGTCATCAATGCAGGGGAGTAAGTATTTTTTCATTTGAATCATTATTTTTGATTATTATTTATGTTGGTTTGTCATCACCAAAAAGGGGGAGAATGTTGAATATTGGACTCCCCGGATTTGGTTTTGGATGATGAGCAAACATAAATAATTCATGAACTAACAATTTGTGAGCGCAGTATTGGAGATCGTCGCCAAATTCACGAGAACAATCAAAGCGACATCTCAACACTTCTCAAAGCTCGTATTCATGCCTAAAGCTTCGTTGAAGCTCTTGTGCCGTTTTGGAAGTCATGAAGAATTGATCGAAGCTTTCGAAGACCGTTCCTTAAGGTTTTATTTATAGTCTTTTAGCTTTGATCTATAGAATGTTAAGCCTTGAGTATATCTTACGATTCTATCTTCATAACGCTCATATCGTAGCTCTAGGATCTTAGTACAAGTTCATTCTAACTTCCTCGAAGCGTCGCGCTTCGATTCGGACTTGTTTGTGCATGTTAGTTGGTACAAGAAGAAGTACCGACCGACTAGATGGTGATCTAGTCGGTCAGCAACGCTTCTTGGACCGACTAGTTTGCTTCCTTAATTTCTTGCACCTTACTGTTTACAGTTAGTCGGTCTACGTTGACTCACCGACCGACTAGTTTGTGAACTAGTCGGTCAGTGATGCTTCTTTGACCGACTAGTTATGACTTACTGTTCATACTAAATTTCTCCTAAGCTACTGTTTATCGTTAGTCGGTCTAAGAACGTTTGGTGACCGACTAGTTGACAATCTAGTCGGTCAACTTTTGTTCTTGGACCGACTAAGTCAATTTGTATTCAGACTATTTCATTTTGCCTCTTAGTCGGTCTACGTTCACTGACTGACCGACTAGTTGTGAAACTAGTCGGTCAGAATGTCTTCTTGGACCGACTAGATTTCTAGGTCTGAATTTCTATCTCTTCTCAGTACCTCACTTAGTCGGTCCATGTTGTTTGACTGACCGACTAGTTGATGAACTAGTCGGTCAGTGGTTGTTCTTTGACCGACTAGTTGCCTCAGATTTCTATCCGTTGGAAATTGACCTAACTTGTTTTTATGGGACCCTATAAATACGAACCTAGGTCTTTTCTCTCTAGGTAAGAGCTGCCATTAAGAGATTCATTGAGATAAAAAGAGATAGCCATTCTCACTCATTTCCAAAGCTCTCTTCCTCACAAGAATCCCATTCTCTCACTTTCTAGATCTAGAATCCATATTGAGAGAAGCTTGTTCTTGGTGAGTTCTTCAAGCTCTTGCTTGATTCAAGTCTCCAAATCTCTCCTAGGCACCTATTGCTGGTCATTTCCTTGGTGCTAGGTCTTGGTGACTTCATCTTCCTCAAATCCTTCCTTTCACCTATTTGGTAAGAAAAACTCAAGGTATAGGATTTTGTGGTAAGATTGTTTATTTCATTATAAACTCATTTATATTGCTTGTTGATTCTCTCGGTTGTGAGAGAAGGTTATGATCCCGGGTTGTTGGATTCACTATTGCCATTGCATGTATGATTTGATCTTGTGAAGGTTTTTCACAAGATATCATAGTGGAAATCTTGGGTTAGGGTTTCTAACCTAAGTATCCGGAGGGGATCCGGGTGGTTGGGACGTAGGATCACCGGGAACAAGTCGGGGAGACTTGGGTGGATCCGAACCCAGTAACATCTTTTGTTAGCATTGTTAATTTTGTTGTTGTCATTCAATTTAAGCTTCCGCAAATTGTTTTGGTAGTTGTTTGCACTATAATTTGGAATTATACTCCTTGTTATTTTTAAAGTACTATTCACCCCCCTCTAGTACTTGTGCAGTATCTTGTAGGGCATTACATATTTAAGTTAAGTAATCATACATACAACATTAGGGATGTTATAAAGATTGTCATAAAGGGTATTATAACTGATGTTATAACAGATGTTATAACATCATATATAACATGAGTGATGACATGAAAGATTGCATTTAATGACATACACCATTAAAGACATACAACATGAAGGATGTTATAACAGATGTTATAACATCATATCTAACATGAAAGATGACTTAAAAGATTACATTTAAATTAGAAGGGCTATTGTGCAATATGAGAAGTTACATAAAAAGTTCCATGATTTCAAAAGAACAACCCCATCTCCAATTCATCTCTTCACACAACTTCTGTGAGCAACGTTCCACCACCATCAACGGCCCTTGGCCAAAATATAGTAATATGGAAAATGAATTTCTCTTACGTAATTGAAACATACAATGTGCATGGATGTAGCAACAAATGAACTACTTCAAAGGTGGCATTCCTTCACATACAACTACAAGTCCCAAATTCGCAACACACCATAGCATATCAAAATTTTATAAATTAACACAAGATGATAGCAATTTGAACTATGACATAGAAGTGCATTTTAACATGTCATAGCAAGGCAATTATAATTATGACATCGAAATTAAACTAAGGCATGAAAATAATATGACATGAGAGGTGAGAATCCCACCCAAATTGATGCATATCCAAGAATTCTCCATGAGAAGACCTAGGTTCCCATCTTCTCCATGAATCCACGTTTTCCAAGCTTCCCAATCCAAAAGATACCATTTATAGCCATGAAAAACTCTCTTGTAGCTTCCAAACTCAACCTCATCCACCTAGTTATCATCAAGACTCAAAAGGGAAGGTAAATAGAATGATTTGGGCTAGAAATTGAAAGAAAAATAGGCTAAAACAAATTCTCCCAGATTTGGAAATGGGTCTTTGGGGTGTGTTTTTGCCATGGAATTTGATTAAAAAGGGTTAGAGATGAAAGGAAAGAAAGGGGAATAGATTAGGGTTTCATTTCTTTATTTTTCCTCTTCATTTTCCTCTCTTTTTCTCTCTTTCCAGGGGAATTTCGCAGGTTTCATGGCTGGGGTTGGTTCAGATTTTTGGGGGAAAAGGGAAGAGAATGAGATAGAGAAGAGGAGGGTATAATTGTTAATGATGAGTCAAAGCCTTGTTGTCATCCTCTCACCATCCCTCCCTCTACTAATGACACATAGCCACACTTATTCACAAAACCCCCTCAACCATTCACAAATCTTTTTCAATATCAAACCCCAACTAACACAAACCACCATCATATAAAAAACAATGGCACACAATTGTTGGATACTATGTGTGTTGGATTCAACGATCGATGACTTCGTGTTTGATGATAACAAATGTGTGCGAACGTTCTAATATGTGTGCTAAGTGTTTGTAGTAGTGGCACGCTTGTAAATCTTTGAAGAAATGACTAAGTCAATTTGATGGAGGAAATTGGCTAATCATTAGCAAAGATGACTTAGTCGAATAGGGAGACAAAAGAGGAGATTAATTCAAATCTAATTTAGATTGGTGCAAATCAATTTCATACCATCATCTCCTAATCTACTACATATTTGGTGGAAATCAAATCCCAAATTGGTTGGGTCAAATCTCTAAGTGGTGGGCAAAACCCTATCTCTTGGGATCCTCTCATGGCCGACCTAAGACCAAAAAGACCCCTTGCCTATCTCTATATAAGATCTCATCAAATAGAGAGCTAGGTGTGCGGCGTACACAAAAATTAGGAGGAAGGAGAATTCGGCTAGAAAGCTTCATAGTCCTATACCCTTAGCTGAAATATACCAAGGTCAAAACCCTAAGTTCTATTATCCTTAGACACAATGTTCAAACTCCTCTCCAAGGTGTCAAGCCGTAATTGTTGACCTACCTCTCCAAACCAATCTACAAGCCGCGACATTGTTCTCTCCAAGGCAAACATCTTTCATAAAGAAGAGAGATTAATTGAGGAGGCCACAAAATCTGCATGCAATAAACTTCTTCCTACCCTTGCAAAAGAAAGGTAATAGTTGTGTGCTTATTTTAATTCTCATATTCGATTTGTTGATGCAGGCAGGGAACAAGTTATACGCAGGCTAAGGGAATCAAAAGCAACAAAATCACCATACAGCCGGAAGCTACCTCCTTCACGTTCCTATACATCACCAAGATCCAAAGCCCAAGCCTCAAAGTCAAAAAGCATCATCTCACCTGGAGGAGAGCTCGACCATACAAGTATCATCTAGCCTCAAGGAACCAAGGCCTAAAGGTCCTCATCCCTATAGCCGCAACCTCTAGCCACAAGTTCCAAGAGCTCTTCCAACATTGCAGCTCATGCAAAGAGAAGGGGAGGACAACCGCAAACTTTGACTATAGGGCTAAGAGTTCATATCCTTCACTTCGTCAACAAGAGATTGACGCAAGCTTGCCAAAGTGATCAATTCTCCAATCCGCAAAGCTTGACTTCTTTGTTCCAATCACAAGGAGGGACAAGCCGCACTTTTTGACTTCAAGGGAATCATATTGTGACCGCTACCTCACTTCTAAATTTAGGAATAGACTGAGATTATCACAGACACTATCACCGTCCCTGTGAGATTCGACTATCTTTTATACTATAACTCGACACCGTCTGCTTGCGGATTGAGCCCGGAGTCGTAGCCTAGGGGCCATATTACGTCTGGCGATCGTGACACCTCCAGGTGGATCCTAGGTGTAGATTGCGGGTGCGTCAAGTTTTTGGCGCCGTTGCCAGGGGACGACAATAGTGATCTTATCTCAGTTTGTTTTTTATTTGTGAAGTTTGCTAACATTCTTGCCATTTCTCACCCTACCATCAATTTTTATTCTTTTTGATATTATTGCGGTGCTACTGACTGTGTTCTTCTGAGTTTTGTTGGTGCATGAACACCTGCCATAGGGGGACTTCTAGAGAGTTATTGTTCGATCCTGAGATCGAAAAGACATCCCGGGATTTGAGAGCCTCTAACAGATGTTCATCTCCATCTGCTCAGATGGGAGAGAACCCTCCTCCTCCTCCTCCTCCTCCTCGCACTGGGTCCATCAGGGACCATATGAAACCGACCTTTGGGAACAACTCCTCGATTCTGAGACCGCAGTTGACGATGGCTACCTTCGAGCTTAAGACAGGGTTGATAAACTTGATGCATCAGGATCCCTTCCACGGGCATCCTCATGAGAATCCCAACCATCACATCGACTCCTTCTTGGCTAAATGCGATACATTCAAGGCGAAGGATATCAGTGATGATGCGGTGAAGCTGCGGCTCTTCCCTTTCACTCTGAGGGACAAAGCCTCCTATTGGCTCCGAGCTCATCCTCCCAACCACTACACCACTTGGGAGAAGCTCGCTCTTGATTTTGTGGATAAATTTTATCCACCCTCAAAGACGGTCTGGATTCATGGGGCCATATCCAATTTCAAGCAGCTCCCGTAGGAGTCGCTTTACGAGGCTTGGGAGAGGTTCAAGGACCTCCAACACCAGTGCCCACACCATGGAATCCAACCCTGGGATTTGGTGCAGAACTTCTACAACAGGCTCCAGCCAAGCACCAAGATGATTATTGATGCTGCGGGGTAAGGCGCTGTATTGGATAAGTCTCCCGAGGAAGCCATAGATCTGTTGGAGCACATGGCAGCCAACACCCAGTAGTGGAGTGATGAGCGGACAGTCGTGACCCAGACTCCCGAGGTCAAGGTCTCCACTCACTTGGATTCTCACATTGAGACCTTGTGCAAGCAAGTGGCCCGGATCGAGCAGCGCCTGGACTCCATCCCAGCGGCACCCAGCACCTCCTATCATCCCGGGGAGGAGTATGTAGACTCCGGATACATTCCTATCGAGGGTCACTATAAGGGTGCTGAGACATCCGAGACTGTTCAGTACGTCCATGGAGAAGGACAGAACCAGTGGCAGCATCCAGCTGCCAGGAATCACCCAGGTTTCTCATATGTAAACCCAAGCGGAGGGCTGCAACCTCCGTAGTTTTAGTGAACATCTCCTCCTCAGTAGCAGTAGCAGTAGAGCTAGCATCAAGGCGGCTTTAGGCCCGCTGGGCCTTATAGGCCGCCAGGATATGTAACGGTCGCTTACCGACCGATCATAGTTCTGCGTGCACGCGCATTATCGTGCACGTATTTTATTTGACTATTTCTGGATTCCAAAATTAGCGATGCGGTGTGCCGTTGCGATCGTTTTGGGGTGTTGGATTTTATAGTAATTTTTGGGAACGTCTTTCACGGCTCGTTTTCTCGCAAAACGACTTTGAACGATAGGGGCGTTTTAGTCATTGGACTCAAAACGCCGTCTCCAATTTTATGTAAATTCTTGGTAGGCGTTATGCACGATCAAGCTCCGTAGATCTGTGTGTCTCGTCTCCACGATCGCCCCGGTATTTTCGGATTATTTTTCTGACGCCCGGTTTGCGAGATATCGCTAGGAGAAATCTGGACCGTTGATTTGCCCTGATCAGATTCAAAATTCAAATTCGTTAGCCAAATCTGGCTAAATCCTTCATTTAAATCGTTTTAAGATCTTCCCTCTATTTTGCTAATCTCCCCTAGACTTACCCCAAATTGTACACCCCCCTAACCCTTTAATCTCCCCTTTTAACTAGAATTATATATGTGAATAGCATTTAAATATTATTATAAAATCACAAGCCCAAATTTTACCCTAACCCTAAAACAAATCCCGCAGCTGCCACCCCCCGTCTCACTCTCTCTCCCCTCACGGCAGCCTGACCCCGATTTCCCCTCCTCCTTCGCGCTCACGGCGAACGCCGCCGCCGCACCTCTCACCGACGACCCCGATCGCCCGATCCCCGCTCTCGACCGCCGCATCTCCGTCCACGGCGAGGCACCGCTGCACCGCCCTCTGCGACAGCAGCGCCGCCGCCTCCTTCATCCCCAGTTGCCGCCGCCTTCGCTTCACCGCTGCGCCGCCCTCGCAACTCTCCGAGCCCACAGCCAACCGCCTCAGCGCCCCCATCCGCAGCGCATGCCTCCTCGCTCAGCGCGCCCCCTCCGCGATCTACAGCCTTCACGGCCTCCCTCGCGATACTCCACCGCCGGCCTTCCCCGCGAGCGCCCCCGCCATTCTCCACCGCGACCGCGGCCCCCGACGCCGCAGAGGCAGCCTGCTGCGCCGCCGCCGCTGCGCTGATCCCCGCCACCGCAATCTCAGCTCTGGCCTTGAATCTGATTACATACTTGCTGGCTGTGGGGCAGATGAACTCATTGACCTTATTATGAGATGCACGCTTGATCCTGGTGCCGTGATTGTTGACTGCCCTCCAACATTTACAATGTATGAGTTTGATGCAGCTGTGAATGGGGCACTGGTCATAAAGGCTCCAAGACTACCAGATTTCTCGTTGGATGTTGCTCGGATTGTTGACGTTGTTAAACAGGAAAAGCCAAAATGCATTTTCCTAACGTCCCCAAACAATCCAGATGGAAGTATAATCAATGATGAAGATCTCTTAGAGATTCTTAGCCTGCATGTACTGGTTGTGCTGGACGAAGCATACATAGAATTCTCTGGTATGAAATCAAGAATGGACTGGGTAAAGAAGCATGATAATTTGATTGTCCTCCGGACATTTAGCAAACAAGCAGGTTTAGCTGGACTCCGTGTCGGCTATGGTGCATTTCCTCTTAGCATTATACAGTATTTATGGAGAGCAAAGCAACCATATAATGTGTCTGTGGCAGCTGAAATTTCAGCAGGTGCTGCTCTCCAGGACCCTGATTATTTGGAGAAGGTGAAGAATTCTCTAGTGCAAGAATGAGAAGGATATATAATCTTTTGAAGGAAGTGCCATACTTGAAGCCACATCCAAGCTATTCAAACTTCATTCTTTGTGAGGTTACATCTGGAAAGGATACAAAGAGATTAAAGGAAGAACTTGCACAAATGGGTGTAATGATCCGACACTACAACAGTAAGGAACTAAAGGGATTTGTACGAATATCTGTTGGGAAGCCTGAGCACACTGATGTGCTTATTGAATGTCTCAAACTCCTTGGATGAAGACGAACTTCAGAAGCAAATGTCATATAGTTCTGATATACCCACGCTACTCACAGTCGAGGAACCGGAGCGAAGGCGACGCAATCCGTTGTTTCAGATCCGACGTCAAAGCTTACACGCGACTGTCGAACCAGGTTAGTGCCCTAAACTCGTAGCGAACCCACACTGTAGAAAACCGAACCCTAACTAAAATTGGACAACTATAACTAAATTTATTTTCTGCGCCCTTAAAACGTTGTGAAACAGTAGATTCGACGACTGGACTTTTGAACTGTGCATATAGGATAGAATCGTCGAATAGGGCTGAACATCAAAATTGTGACTTCGACAATTAGGGTAGTCCCGACAACCTAGAAATGAACCTAAATAGGATTATTGAAAAACGTGGCCTGACACCGTCACCGTGACACTGTTTCAGACGGACTTCCGCGGACGAGACGCTTGGACGAGACGCTTCGAGAGGACGACACACTCGCCACCGCAGGCAAGTGTACCCACTTGCGTTTTTGACCGTGCCTTGGTCTTAGATTGCTAGAACTGTTAGACTGTGAATGTATAGAACCGGACGTGAAATGATAGCGTCCGGGACGACTCCTGACGGCTCAGACTTGACGACGAAGTCTGAGACCGACAACAACAACTTTTGATATCATAGGGCTATCATATGTGTGCGTTTGTGTGGACACCCTAGAATAACCCTTCCCATCTTGTCACGTCCCGTCCCGTCTTGCATAGCCCACTGTGCAATAGGGCACTCTCCGAGTGATCCCTTGTACTGATTCACAGCCTGCGGGCAATAGGGCACTCTCCAAGTTAGAGAGAGTGATCCCTTGTACTGATACACAGCCCGAGGGCAATAGGGCACTCTCCAAGCTAGAGAGAATGATCCCTTGTACTGATTCTCAGCCTGCAGGCAATAGGGCACTCGCCAAACTAGAGCTAGTGATCCCTTGTACTGGTGTCTTGTCTTGTCTTGTCTTCCTTGGGGTTTGGGGTTGGGTTGAGCATGCGCACGGTAAGAGGGTCTGATCCCCCTCGAACCGTAAGGCGTGAACCCTTTCATGTCTCACTTGTCTTGTCTTGCCTTGTTTCTGTCACGTTCCAACTTGTCATGACACCTGTAGGCTAGTCCCGTAGTTGGTAGCACACGCTACGACTACTACTTGTCCCGTTTTACTTTCCTGCTACGTTACTTCTTGTTGTGCTACTCTGTTATAACCACAGCATGCTAATCAACCAGTAAACTGTTGTGTAATAGAACCTCAGCATGCTAATCAACCAGTAAACCGTTGTTTAAAGTTCGGTGCACTTGCAGTAAAGTCTAACCCTTCTTGTAGACTTTACCTGACGTACAGTTCCTTTCTCTTGGGTGCTGTACGTCAGGTGCTCAGCCAGAGTTCGTGGACGAGGCAGACTCACTGGAGTACGAGGAGCTGAGGACGTCGACCCAGAGTACGTACCTGACGAGGACCAGACCTTGAGGTCTTTTAGTCGTCACTTCCAGAGGTTACTATTTTTAGTTTGCTTTTAGATAGTTGTTGCCATGCTTGGCTTCCTTTTTAGACTTTGTACTCGTTGGATATTATATCTCTACTTAATGAATGCAACTTCCTTTCTGTACTTCCTTTTTGTTTCGAACTTTATTAATGCAAGAACCTCAAATTTTTTAAAGGTACCCCCCTACAGACGCTTATTGGGTCCGAGCTTCCCAGCCCTGGCCTAAGCGGGCCTTAGTCACGCTTCGCCTCCGTCCATTTTGGGAAGCGGGGCGTGACAGGTTTTAGTGGTGGCCCATGCAGGTCATGCAAAAGTTCGGAACAATAAAAGTACCGCATTCATTTAATATCCACGTACAAGTCTGAACTAGTTTCCCAGTCTTAGATAGTAGGAAGACTTAGGTAGACGTCCCAATTTGATAGTCTGACGCCTTAGTTAGGAATTAGTCATCCTCGTCCTAGAATATCTTAGTAGCCACTTGACTCTAACCGTGTTAGATTTCCTGGGCCCTTCTTTTAGTCGTTCGCTCGGGCTCATCGACTTCGGGCCCAGCAGAACTAACCTGGATTCTCTTAGGAACCTTCCCATTGGAATCCTAGTTACAGTCTAGCTCATTAGGAAATCTTAGTGCCGAGCTTTCCTGATCTTAGACGACCCGAAAAGTAGAATCCCTGACTCCTAGCGTCTTCCTGATCTTTACCATTTTCGTGTTATCGACTGTGATGTTCCATCGTAGCTTTTCATGGTTCGTATCCTACACATACTCTTCAAGCGATCATTTTCCTGTCTCCCGATTCACGTGATCGTTTCCTAACGATCATCGTAGATCCTCCGAATCTTTCTCTTTGCCAATTTTGTCTTCTCTAAAAGTATTTTCGAAACTCCATATTCAGTTTCATCGCTCAGCTTAATTCTTTGAAAACCCCTATACTATATATTTAAAATTCCTTGTTTTCGGTTGAATTAAAATTCTTTTATCGACTTTGAAACCTTCTTGGTCGTAAATCCTTAAGTTACTATTTCGTACTCGCTTTTGAATCATTAACTTTCGTATTTCGGTATTAAAAAAAACTTGTTACCATTCAAAGTTATTCTTTTTACAAAAAAAAACTACCAAAATTTCTAATCAATTACCGTACGTACTTTTTTAAATATTTTCTAGACTAGAGGGAACCCCAATTATTTTATTATTAGTAATATACCAGTTCTATGTTCTTCTTAACCACATTTCAAAATCTTTGTGTGAACTTATTTTTCATTTGCAAACAAACGTTTCTCACCCGACCCATCCTTCCTACGTCTTACTTTTTCCAAAATTTTAATTGGCTACATTTGCTCACTTTTAAGTATGTAAATATATATATTTTAAAGGTATATGATACCATATTTTGCACCAAATCTTTCTTTCATCGTTAATTTTTTTTTGCAATATTTTTGTCCCGTCCATCTGACTATCTTCTTACCCTCGCCTTACATGCCTTCGTTCTTTCGATCTTGTTTCGTGTCATTCTGGTTTCGGTCTCCCTCTTGTATGTAGACATCAACGCCTGTAGTTGTCTATGTCATCCCTATCTAGTAGTGGGCCCTTGAGTTTGTGATGTCGTGATGTATATATAGGTATAGTGTGTAGATCTGTATGAGTGTGTTATCTTTAGGATCCTGATAATTGCCTTTTGTGTCTTGAATGTGTACTCGGTGTTAACCATGATATGATTGAAATTGTCTGAAAGACGGTATTCATACGTATATGAATAAGGTCATGGCAGGCAATTTCCTTAGACGTAGTTTTCACGATTATAGAATAGCTTATCTTCGACTGCTTGTGATTGTATCAAAACTTTGTTTTCTTTGAAACCAAACCTTTAAAGTTTTTGAAATCAGCTCACAAGATCACAAATCAATTATCCTTCCTCATCCATTACCACGACTCCACACGTTTTTCCAAATGTTTTAAATGTGTCACTGGTTTTAAGTTTCTCTTTTTCTTTCTCTCTCGCTCTCTCCATTTAGAAATATTATGTTATGGTTGTTAAAGTTTTAGGACTAGCTATTTTTGAGGTAGGATTTTGTTTGCGGGTAGGCTCAGGGAGAGATGAGATTTGTTATAGCAATGATTAACCGATTTTGAAACAATAAGGATATTGGAATAGATTTCTTTCGGATGAAAAGAATGTGCTGTCCAAGCCTTATTTATAAGACCGAAGTGTGTTGGACTCAATGGAGAATTCTGGTTGAATGAGATTATATGAGTGAAGATGAGAACTGTCAGAATTGAGGCTTAGACGGTAGTAGATAGGATTAACTGCAGAGTATGGTAGGAGTTAGGGTGATCACAAGAATGAGTAGAGCTTTTATTAGCATTGAGACCTGATTGTTGAGTTGACGTGAGAAGACATTGGGAGTAACACGACGTGTTGAGATAAATGGATGATTAGGTCGTCGGATGTAATATTGGTTGAAAATAATTATATTAAGTAGGAGGAGATGTGATTTGATAGTTCGATTAGTTGGCGGATAAAATTATGGGAAGACATGACACGGAATGTATTGAGGATACGGCGATTGCTGATTTGTGAAGGTACTATAAGATTGACAAAGTTTTTGTCTTGGGTTGGTGATCGACTAGAAAATCATTTGTTTGCGATTGATTAATATTAGGAAGAGATTGGGAAAATTGAAAGATGTTATGGAGCGATGAGGTTTAGTAGAGTGGTACGGTAAGAGAAGGGATTATTATTCTTTTATGAGGACTGGGAGTTGGGAATTTAGCAACAGTGAAGGGTCTATAGTTGAGTGTTAGGATGTGAGTTTAGTCGTAGCATTGTCCAATGAAGAGACGAGTTATGATGGGTTATTTGAGAGACGATATTGAAGTTATAAGATTAGGGACCTTGGTGTGAGAGATGGGAGTTGTAAGCTTAAGTATTTATAGATTTTATAATTAGTCTTAGTATAAGTGATTCCGAGGGCGGAATCATTTCTAAGGTGGGTAGAATGTAACGGCCGCTTACCGACCGATCGTAGTTCTGCGTGCACGCGCTTTATCGTGCACGTATTTTATTTGACTATTTCAGGATTCCAAAATTAGCGATGCGATGTGCCGTTGCGATCGTTTTGGGGTGTTGGATTTTATAGTAATTTTTGGGAACGTCTTTCACGGCTCGTTTTCTCGCAAAACGACTTTGAACGATAGGGGCGTTTTAGTCATTGGACTCAAAACGCCGTCTCCAATTTTACGTAAATTGTTGGTAGGTGATACACACGATCAAGCTCCGTAGATCTGTGCATCTCGTCTCCACGATCACCCCGGTATTTTCGGATTATTTTTCCGACGCCCGGTTTGCGAGATATCGCTAGGAGAAATCTGGACCGTTGATTTGCCCTGATCAGATTCAAAATTCAAATTCGTTAGCCAAATCTGGCTAAATCCTTCATTTAAATCGTTTTAAGATCTTCCCTAATCTATTTCGCTAATCTCCCCTAGACTTACCCCAAATTGTACACCCCCCTAACCCTTTAATCTCCCCTTTTAACTAGAATTATATAGCTGAATAGCATTTAAATATTATTATAAAATCACAAGCCCAAATTTTACCCTAAACCTAAAACAAATCCCGCAGCCGCCACCCCCCGTCTCACTCTCTCTCCCCTCACGGCCCCCTGACCCTGATTTCCCCTCCTCCTTCGCGCACACGACAAACGCCGCCGCTGCACATCTCATCGACGACCCCGATCGCCCGATCCCCGCTCTCGACTGCCACGTCTCCGTCCATGGCGAGGCACCGCTGTGCCGCCCTCTGCGACAGCAGCGCCACCGCCTCCTTCATCCCCAGTTGCTGCCGCCTTTGCTTCACCGCGGTGCCGCCCTCGCAACTCTCCGAGCCCGCAACCAACCGCCTCAGCGCCCCCATTCGCAGCGCGCGCCTGCTCGCTCAGCGCGTCCCCTCCGCAATCTACAGCCTTCACGGCCTCCCTCGTGATACTCCGCCGCCGGCCTTCCCCGCGAGCGCCCCCGCCATTCTCCACCGCGACCGCAGCCCCCGACGCCACAGAGGCAGCCCGCTGCGCCGCCGCCGCTACGCTGATCCCCGCCACCGCAATCTCAGCTCTGGCCTTGAATCTGATTACATACTTGCTGGCTGTGGGGCAGATGAACTCATTGACCTTATTATGAGATGCACGCTTGATCCTGGTGCCGTGATTGTTGACTGCCCTCCAACATTTACAATGTATGAGTTTAATGCAGCTGTGAATGGGGCACTGGTCATAAAAGGCTCCAAGACTACCAGATTTCTCGTTGGATGTTGCTCGGATTGTTGACGTTGTTAAACAGGAAAAGCCAAAATGCATTTTCCTAACGAGGCAGACTCACTGGAGTACGAGGAGCCGCTCTCCAGGACCCTGATTATTTGGAGAAGGTGAAGAATTCTCTAGTGCAAGAACGAGAAGGCTATATAATCTTTTGAAGGAAGTGCCATACTTGAAGTCACATCCAAGCTATTCAAACTTCATTCTTTGTGAGGTTACATCTGGAAAGGATACAAAGAGATTAAAGGAAGAACTTGCACAAATGGGTGTAATGATCCGGCACTACAACAGTAAGGAACTAAATGGATTTGTACGAATATATGTTGGGAAACCTGAGCACACTGATGTGCTTATTGAATGTCTCAAACTCCTTAGATGAAGACGAACTTCAGAAGCAAATGTCATATAGTTCTGATATATCCATGCTACTCACAGTCGAGGAACCGGAGCGAAGGCGACGCAATCCGTTGTTTCAGATCCGACGTCAAAGCTTACACGCGACTGTCGAACCAGGTTAGTGCCCTAAACTCGTAGCGAACCCACACTGTAGAAAACCGAACCCTAACTAAAATTGGACAACTATAACTAAATTTATTTTCTGCGCCCTTAAAACGTTGTGAAATGTAGATTCGACGACTGGACTTTTGAACTGTGCATATAGGATAGAATCGTCGAATAGGGCTGAACATCAAAATTGTGACTTCGATAATTAGGGTAGTCCCGACAACCTAGAAATGAACCTAAATAGGATTATTGAAAAACACGGCCTGACACCGTCACCGTGACACTGTTTCAGACGGACTTCCGCGGACGAGACGCTTCGAGAGGACGACACACTCGCCACCGCAGGCAAGTGTACCCACTTGCGTTTTTAACCGTGCCTTGGTCTTAGATTGCTAGAACTGTTAGACTATGAATGTATAGAACCGGACGTGAAATGATAGCGTCCGGGATGACTCCTGACAGCTCAGACTTGACGACGAAGTCTGAGCCCGACAACAACAACTTTTGATATCATAGGGCTATAATGTGTGTGCGTGTGTGTGGACACCCTAGAATAACCCTTCCCATCTTGTCACGTACCGTCCCGTCTTGCACAGCCCGCTGGGTAATAGGGCACTCTTCGAGTGATCCCTTGTACTGATTCACAGCCTGCGGGCAATAGGGCACTCTCCAAGTTAGAGAGAGTGATCCCTTGTACTGATACACAGCCCGAGGGCAATAGGGCACTCTCAAAGCTAGAGAGAGTGATCCCTTGTACTGATTCTTAGCCTGCAGGTAATAGGGCACTCGCCAAGCTAGAGCGAGTGATCCCTTGTACTGGTGTCTTGTCTTGTCTTGTCTTCCTTGGGGTTTGGGGTTGGGTTGAGCGTGCGTACGGCAAGAGGGTCTGATCCCCCTCGAACCGTAAGGCGTGAACCCTTTCGTGTCTCACTTGTCTTGTCTTGCCTTGTTTCTGTCATGTCCCGACTTGTCATGACACCTGTAGGCTAGTCCCATAGTTGGTAGCACACGCTACGACTACTACTTGTCCCGTTTTACTTTCCTGCTACGTTACTTCCTGTTGTGCTACTCTGTTATAACCACAGCATGCTAATCAACCAGTAAACTATTGTGTAATAGAACCTCAGCATGCTAATCAACCAGTAAACCGTTGTTTAAAGTTCGGTGCACTTGCAGTAAAGTCTAACCCTTCTTGTAGACTTTACCTGACGTACAGTTCCTTTCTCTTGGGTGCTGTACGTCAGGTGCTCAGCCAGAGTTCGTGGACGAGGCAGACTCACTGGAGTACGAGGAGCCGAGGACGTCGACCCAGAGTACGTGCCTGACGAGGACCAGACCTTGAGGTCTTTTAGTCGTCACTTCCAGAGGTTACTGTTTTTAGTTTGCTTTTAGATAGTTGTTGCCATGCTTGGCTTCCTTTTTAGACTTTGTACTCGTTGGATATTATATCTCTACTTAATGAATGCAACTTCCTTTCTGTACTTCCTTTTTGTTTCGAACTTTATTAATGCAAGAACCTCAAATTTTTTAAAGGTACCCCCCTACAGACGCTTATTGGGTCCGAGCTTCTCAGCCCTGGCCTAAGCGGGCCTTAGTCACGCTTCGCCTCCGTCCATTTTGGGAAGCGGGGCGTGACAGGATATCAGTATAACCGGCCACCTCAGAAGAATTTTGCGACGGCTCCTCCAAAGTCAAATCTTGAATCTACATTGGAGACCTTTATGAGCAGCAAGATTCGGTTCAATCAGGATACGTCGAACCAATTTAAGAGTATCAACTCTTCGCTCGACGAACTGAGAGGGAGGATGTCTCAGTTGCTGAAGAATCAGGGGAGATTACCCTCCCAGCTGGAAACCAACCCCAGAGCTCAAGCAAACGTCGTGGTTTCAGTAACCACACGAGGAGGACGGGTTACTGACCCTGTTATGGTTCCGGTGTTTAGCAAGGAGAAGGCTCCCACTGAAGAAGCTGCTGATGACAGTGCCAGAGTTGAGGCCACTGAAGGGCCTATCACTATTGAAGAGAAGACGGATACACCTCCCGTCATGCCTGCTATTACGCTGCCACCCGTTGATGCATCTAAGGGCAAAGCCTCCAGACCTCCTCCTCCGTACCCTCAGAGGCTAGCCCAAGCCAAATTGGAGAAGAAGTACTCCAAGTTTATGGAGTTACTGAAAGGGATTCAGCTGAATATCCCGTTTCTTGATGCCATCACCGAGATCCCGACGTATGCCAAATTCTTGAAGGATCTCATCATGGGAAAGAGGAAGCTACAAGAGATCAAGCTGTTGGAGGATTCTACCTCCATTATCAAAAATCACCTCCCCGGAAGCTACCGGATCCGGGGAGCTTCACCATGCCATGTTCCATCGGCGGCATGCCAATCAGCAGGGCGTTAATTGACTTGGGTGCTAGCATCAGCCTTATGCCCCTATCCATCTTTAAGAGACTCTAGAGGGGAAGTGAGCTGGAACCGACGAGCATGTCCATCCAGCTCGTCGATCATTCCATCACATACCCGGTCGCAATTGCGAGGGATGTCATCCTCCAGATACCTCCAGGGCTATGTATCCCGGTCGACTTCATCATTATGGACATGCCGGAAGGAGGAAGCTCTCAACTCATACTCGGTCACCCCTTCATGGCGACGGCCGGAGTTCTTATAGACGTCTGGAAAGGGACCCTTTCCCTCAATGTGGGGAATATTGAAGCTGAGTTCCGGCTACAAAGGCTGATGAAGGAGAGAGCTTATGAAGAAGGGGCCAGTTATCTGGAGCTTCTTGAAGAGGAAGCGATTGAAGAATTCACTACTTAAGGGGTCATGAAGGACTCGGTTAAAGCAAGCATCGACAACGACGGCGACCCAACCTACAACAAAGCGGTCGCCGCATACATCCAAGTATTGGATGAGGAGTTCTTATGCCGTTCGACAAATCATCATGCATCGGAGGTCACATCTTATGTGGAGGCAAATTTTGGATTAAGCAGGAGTCATACGCCGCCGAATTGCACCGTCCCGAAGGGTGACACACGACCACCGCGTGCACAAAATGAACATTGATATATCAAAGGGAGTCGAGCTCATGACTGAAAACGAGCGCTTATTGGGAGGCAACCCAATTCCGTTGATTTTGAAATTTCTTTCCTATTTTCTTATTTTTCTATTTTCATTTCGTATTTTTAGGTAAAATCATAAAAATCATAAAAATTTTGACGAGTTGGTGTTTTGTGTAGGACGGACAATTAGGGGTATGCATATGGACATTATAAACGGATGGAAGCCGGAGGAAATCGAAGATTTGAGAAGGAAAACAAGGGAAGGGAAGAGAAGAAGAGACGCATGAAATCTGGACCGAGCAGCTCAGCTGCTCGGTCGCGTCAATCAGATACGGAAAAGGAAGATACCTGAGCTCGGCCCGAGTAGTTTTCTGCTCGGTCCGAGTAGAAATTGACACGGACCGAGCAGGGCGCAACTCGATCGAGTCGTACAGGGAAGAGAATTGAGTGAAAAAACGTCACTCTGTCGACCCGGGCAGAACATTACTGGATCGGCCCGTGCAGGACTTGACGCGGACTGAGCATATATCTGCTCGATCGAGTCGTACAGGCTTGAGATTTGGGGAGAAAACGTCACTCTGTCGACCCGGACAGAACATTATTGGCTCGGCCTGAGCAGCATACGACTCGGAGGGAGTATTTCATCCAAAAATTTTAATGTTGACCGGGTCGAGCAACCTAGTTGCTCGGACCAGGTCGAGTCGTTTTGTTCAAAAACTTTTATTTACTTCGACCTGGTCGAGCAGCCTAGCTGCTCGGACCGAATCGGGTCGGGTTCAGCTTCTTTTTAATCCAACCGTAAAAATTCTTACACCCTATCCCTAAATTCTTTTTACCCCCAATAAAATCCCCCCGAGCTCCTAACCCCCCCGACTCGTTCATCTCCCCCCCCCCCCCCCCCGCCGTCTCCGCCCGCTCCGCCGCCGTGGTCGCCGGCCCCGCCGTCGCCGCCTCACTCCGGTCAGTCGGCCTCCCCTCTCTCCCCTTTTCTCTCTCTATCTCCCCCATCTCCCTCTCCTTCGTTCCCCCCATCCGCCATATACATCGACGGCCACCGTCGATGGCGCCACCGCTACCGACGGCACCGTCCACCCCCCTCCCTTAACCCCCCATTAAAAACCCCCTTCGCCACCACCAAAACCCCCGCCCTCCTCCCAAATTGCATCGACGACCGAACCCCCCCGCCCCGCTTCGTGCCCTAGGGCATAGAATGAGCAGCCCAGCTGCTCGTTCAGAACCCACCTCATCTACCCTAGGGCACACACCGAGCACCTAGGTGCTCGGTCAATCTCCTCCCCGAGTCACACTAGCTCGGTCACTTCTCGTGACCGAGTAGCCCCCTCCCCTAAATTATTAGCATGCACAGCACGGACCGAGTATCTCCTTGCTCGGCTCGAGTCACAATATATCTGATTTCCACCTATTTTTAATCGATTAGCTAACGTTTTGATTGTTTCAAATTGCAGGTACTCTGTTCTTACGTCAGTCGCAGTAGCGTGGATCAGCTTGGGGGATCTTTCGCGCATCCGCATCATCCGCACCGACGGTACACTCATTCCCTGGTCCTCTTTTCTTACAGTATTATTTCTCTGCGCACGTCACCATGATCTCGAGGGTGGTGCCACTGCCTGATATAGTCTATCCCAGCTTTTGCCTCCCCCATATATTTAGTGCCCATCTGTCTTTTCAGGGCCCTGCTTCGCCATAGCTTTGGGGAGGATACACTCATGCATCATTTCATATTTCATTGCATTGCATCATATCATATTTTTTATTTTTATTTTTCTTTTATTACATAGCTTTTTACTTTATTTCCCCTCCCACACCACCCCTTTAGCATCATCTCACGCTGACGAGCGTTTTCTTAGCAGTGAGGACACTGCTAGGTTTAGCTTGGGGGATGAGCGCTCTCGCTTTATTTTTTAATTTTATTTTCTCATTTTCCTCCCTTATTTTAAGTTTTTATGTTTACTTTTTCATCATTTTCCCGCCTCGTTTTATTTTTTTTCTCATTTTGCATCATATTTTCTGTTTTTCTCCATGCATGCATCTCTTTTTATTTAGTTTCCCTTTTTTCTCTATTTCTTTTTATTTTTTTGCTAAGGATGGTCCACATGATGATATCTCTCTAGGCTTTATTATTTTTTGCAACGCTCATCTCTTTAGCATGCTATTAGAGTTAATCTTAGTTTTAATATCTATATGCATGCTCTTCTATTGATGATCTGTCTGAATTAATACCTGAAATGAATTGAAAGTCAATTGCATGAACTAGTATTTAGTATGATTTATGTTGGGAAACGCACCCAGGTTCACGCATCACTAGATCACTTGGAGCACCTGCTTTTCTTATCTTATTCACTTCTGCTTGCATACCTGATGATATTGTAATTATTACCGCATGCCATTTTCAGTATTCATTTAGGGAAGTGAAAATTTTCATACTTTATATTAGTTTAGTTAGGGTTTTATTTTATCAAACTGATGTGCACCATCTTATGAGTAAACCGAGAGACCCATTATCTTCCTTCTCCACATATCTATTTTATCTCTACATATCAGTTGGTTACACCCCCGTAGCTACTTTACCGCATCCCACTTCCCAAACATAAAAAGAAAAAGAATAGCTTCTAAATAAAAATGAAAAAAAGAGAGAGAAAATGTGTATATATATTCATATCTGAAAAAAAAGAAGAGAAAGTGAATAAATACTGTTTTGTATTATTTCATTAGAAGCTATTAATTATTCTGTGAAGAAAAATTAAATTCCATATCATTTCCATTGATGCGACACCTCAAGCTAAGCTTGGGGGGTAAACCAATTGATCATACGAGTGAGCTTGACATTAGAGTGGAGACGGTGCACATTACGGAGATTTTATAAAACCAAACTTTACGAATTACTTTAGTTTTGGAGATTTTTCATGTATCTAATTGAATATCTGAATGGCACGATCTTTCCTATTCTTTATTGCATGTTGTGTGAATCCTTTGTGCTCCTTGTGTATCTGTGATTGAAAGGACGTTGCCAACTCTTTTATACTAGACTCTAGGGATTGCATGAGATTGATATGATTTGATGGTGTTATTTCAGTAGATCCCTGTTCTTTGCCTTTATTGCATGTCATATGATATATAAAGCTGGAAATTACAAATAGCATGTATGTTTAGCACTCAGAGCATCGTGATAGACTTTTTAAGCCTGAGATCTGACCGATTATCCGTAGCACTTTTCTCTTACTTCTCTCTTTTTATTTTTCATTCCTCTTTATTTTCATTTTCTTATTTTTATTTTATTTTCCTCCCGGTGTACCGATTATTCGTCTTCCTCGAGGACGAGTAAGAGGTAAGCTTGTGGGATTTTGATGTGTCCATATTTTATATCATTTTTCCATCGCATTGCATATCATTCTCGCGTCCAAATCCCACTTTTTACTATGATTCTGCATTTCTGACGATATTCTCGAGTTTCGTAGTGTTTCTTGACTTTTCAGGGATTTTGGAGCGATTTGGACCTCCGCTTGGGTATGGACACATCCGGCATACTCATGAGCTTGCTGGCAGGGCTCGGAGGAGTTTGCCGTGTTCTCGGAGCTGTTGGAGGAGGGAAGGAAGAGAAGAAGGAGAAAGAGAGCAGAGAGAGAGTAGCCCCAGCTTGCTGCAGCACATTTTGAGTTTCCCAGAAAATGCTCGGCCCGAGCAGCTTACTGCTCGGACCGAGCCGTATCTCTAAGCAGAAGCAGCGGATACGGGCTGACTCAGACCGAGCAGCTCATCTGTACGGCCGAGCAACCCAATATTACACAGCCCGAGTAGGCGCCCGAGCAGCGTCCGAGCACCAGACCAAGCCGATCCTACTTGGACCGAGCAGAGTCTACTCTGTCCGGGTAGGTTGACTTCCAGATCTCCAAGGAGCCAAGCAGCTTGCCTATGCGGACCGAACCTCTGACTGAGCTACGCTGACTCGGACCAAGTAGCCTACTCGGTCGGCACTTCCTGGGGCATTTTTGGAATGTTTTTGAAGCACGCGATGCGCGCGATCTGGCAGCAGCTGAAGCTCGCGATTGCGGGCTTGGATCTCGGGGTTCATGCTAGCTTTCGTTGGAGAATTTTTGGAGAGCTGGGGAGCGATTTTCTTGTAGGAATTTTTGGGATTAATTCTTGTAGCGAATTTTGGACTGATAATTGAAGATTAGTGTTTATTATTCTTTTCTGGATCTGTTCTTCGTTCGTTCTCACTGTAAGTTATTTTAGCCCTAATTTCTTTATTGCTAAAATGTTTTCCTCTGCGAAATTGATATTTTTGTACGTTTCTATCATCATGAGTGAGTAGATCTATTCTAGGGCTGATGGCTTAGCCGTAGGATTTTAGGGGGAAAATGTAGATCTGGATCCCCACGTTGAATTAGGGATTTAGGGTTGTATTTCGGTAGATCCTACCGAATCCGTAGATAGCCCATACTGAGATCATGCCCACGGTCTGTGGAATTGATGTGCTTAAGGGGTATCTAAGGATTCGAATAGGGAAATCGGTGGATCCAATCAAGGCACGTGACCATGCTCGGCTCGTGCCTTGAGGGGATCCATCGACGAACTATACCGCTACGTTGACGGTTACCGCCATTGCGTCAACGAGAGCCACCGAAATACCCGGCAATTCTAACCCACGAGAGTGGTACAAATTGGGGGATTAATTCCCTAGACATAATGCAATGTGAGGATCCGATCCCAACATCAACCCCCGACGATCCTAGCGGCGAACCCTAAAGACATAGTCCTTTTTTATTATATTACACAACAACAACAACAAACACATATCTTTCACTTCGACCGCTACCTCACTTCTAAATTTAGGAATAAACTGAGATTATCACAGACACTATCACCGTCCCTATGGGATTCGACTATCTTTTATACTATTACTCGACATCGTCCGCTTGCGGATTGAGCCAGGAGTCATAGCCTAGGGGCCATATTACGCTTGGCGATCGTGACACCGCCAGGTGGATCCTAGGTGTAGATTGCGGGTGCGTCAGCCGGCCCTATAGGGGTGGAGAGGGGAAGAGAAAATGAGAAGAAAAGAGAAGATTCAAGAAAAGAAAAGAAAAGAATTAACATAAGAGTTCTACACAATTCTTACTTACTCCTTAAGCCATGAATCACCTAAAATGACTCAATTACCCTTCCCAAAATATCCCTCAACTTTTAGATATTTACAAGTTTGCCATTACTTTATACACCGACCACTTAAGTATGTAGACATAGCACTTTTGGTCCAAATGACCATTTTGCTGCTCGCCTTTCTAAAAATTTACGGGGGTTGCCATTGACTCCTAACCCCTTTCACACTAGCATGGCTTCCCTACATATACCCATGCATGCCTACACATGCATACATGCACCACGCACACACGTCCAACACATTCCTGTTATTTTACACCAACGACGTTTCTCACACTTCTCCGCATTCACACTTCACATTCTCTACCCTCAGCCACGTATTACGGTCTAATCTTCCTTGTACTACGTCACATACATCGATATCTACGGTTATTTCATGCCCACGTATGCATCGTAAGTTGAAATACCACGTGTTTTCAGTAGAATACACATGTAGTGCAAAATAGGGCATGACACTTAGCAACCCTACAAGTGTAATTGAACAACAATCGATGTCCTTGACTCACATAACTTGGGATCAAGCAAACCCACTCTCACAAACCAAGATTGAAATCAAAATATGAGATAATGAAATTCGAAATGTAAACACTTAAAAACGCCTATGCCTTGAAGTAGAACTTGAAGGACCAAGTGTGTTTTGATGTCTCTTCCAAGATGAGAGAAAGCCCTTGCACTTGTCTTCACCAAAGCTTGAAGCTCAGATTTGGTTAAGTGAGAAGACAAGATTAGAGTTAAGATTTCTTAGGCTATAGAGTTGAGGAAGAGAGAACTTGAGAGATTGAGCTTAGGAATGAATGCAAGATTGTCTAAGAGTTGCTCAATGGAACAGTAAGAGACCCTCTTATAGGTTCTCTAAAACCCTCAAGCAAAATACCCAAAACCCCCTTTGAAATTCGTCTGGGAAAAGCCAATGTATAGAAAATACGCGCCAGACAGTCGACTGGTGAGGAACTCACAATCGCCTGATGCACTGTGTCAGAGGGTAGGTAAGAATTCAAACGGTAACTTAACACGTAAGACAGTCGACTGATGAAGGTCGGACAGGCGCTTGTAAACCAAAAGGCGACTGAGAAACCTTCTATAGGCGACCGAATTCCTTAGTGCATAAGTGGTAAAAACTCAGGAAGTTTGGGAAGACAGGAAAAGCGATTATAGAAGAATTTACAGGCGACTGTGCCATGGACAGGCGCCTGTAAATCCTTCTTACATCGCCTACAGACACACGTACAAAAGTTGTCAAAACTTGGAAAGTTTGACAAGCCGGGACAGGCAACTGTAGAAGCATATACATGCGACTGTGCCTTGGGCAGGCACCTATAAATCCTTCTTACATCGCCTGCAGACGCAAGTGTGAAAGTTGTCAAAACTTGGTGATCACTCCTTATTTTACACCTTTTTTCCCGCATTTTTGCATGCCATTTAGATCGCCCAAATCATGTTTTTCACGATATATCGACGATATTGCGATGCTTTTCACGATTTGTTGTTTTTGTCGCATTTCAGGTGATTTGGCGCGATTTGGAGTGATCTCGAGATGCGCTTACTCCAGAGGGTCACCGACGACCTCCCCGAGGGGTATTTTGCTGTTGGAGAGGAGCGGAAGAAGAACGGACGTCGCAGGAGCGACGAGGAGGCCAAAATAAGCAGATTGGGCATGTTTAGTGTCCCACTCGGCCGAGTGGAGGACCCACTCGGCCGACCAGCGAGACACCGCTCGGCCGACCAGATCAGACACGATTCCTATGTGCACTCGGTCGAGCGACGGAGACCACATCGGCCGAGTGAAGAGACCACGTCCGCCCGAGTGGCGCCCAGACGAAGCCCTTCAAAAATCTCCAAGTTATTGTTTTTCGGCTGCCTGAGCTTCAGAAGACCCACTCGGCCGAGTGGATAATCCCGTCCGCCCGAGTACAATGAAGCCATCGGCCGAGTGACGACAACTCACTCGGCCGAGCCGCCCCCGAAGTAGAGACCCCTGAAGGCCCCGACTTACTGGAAAATTACAGGGTTTCTCACTCGGACGAGCGACTTTTGTCACTCGGCCGAGTGCGACGCGCTGCCTGTAGCGAAAATTGCGGAAAACAGGCTGCGCAGGGGTATTTTGGTCACAGTTTTTGGACGATTTTGGGGGGTATTTAACCCCTGTTTTTACCCTAGTTTTGGAGAGCTTCTCCTTAGATTTTTTGCAGCTTTTTAGATTAGCTTTTTAGTTTTATTCTTGAGATTGGAGAGGAGAAAAAGTTTGATTTTTGTTGGATTAATTGAAGAACTCCATTGGTTTGTCTTTCTCTTCCCCAAAAATTCTATTTTTATTGCATATCTCAATATTGTGATGAATTCTATTGCTTATTTCATTGATTATTTTTGTGATTTTGCTATGAATTGTGAGTAGTCGCCACGTCTTGGGGCGTGGGGATGAACCCTACAAGCCCAACTTCATATTTGTGATGAATTAGTAGAAATTTTGCTAGAATTGATATCTAGGGATTAGATTGGGATCAATTTACTACGGTTAGCTAGGAGTTCATACCGATCGGGATTTGCAAGAGATTGGATCCCGATTCGATAGGAAACCCTAGAAATCCGAATTGGGTTGGAATCGAATTTCCGTAGTATCGGTTTGCAAGAGATTGGACCGATACTGGGGTTTCCGGTTGCAATTCTGTGCCAATACCCGTTTGCAAGAGATTGGACGGGTAGGAACTATCCCAATCCAGATCGCGAGCCGAGTTTGCAAGAGATTGGGCTCGGTGCGCGATTGGACAATGATGTTGAGCCTAATGCTAGCTGTCCTAGGCTAGGGTTTGCAAGAGATTGGACACAAACCTAGGATAGCTATAGACCGGCAACATCGCGAGAGCGTGAGCTTGGTTCTACATTCAGTTGCAACTAGTTCATCCAAAATCTCAATCTAGCAATTTTGGTACTGACGAACCACATTTATGAGATACGGTGAGTAGCGGGGATTCCCCATTCCCTAGACGTTCTTTATTTGATTTGATATTTCCGCACTTTGTCTGACGATTGTGACAGGATCGCCAAAGGCAAATCTTTCTTCTTGAATAGCCAGGTTGATTGGATCAAGCACGGTCATTCGTCCTCCCTGTGTTCGATATCCCGCTCGCTGCTACACCGTGCACTTGCGGTAAAACTACAACCGTTCTTTAGGGTTACGTCCCGGAGCGATCAAGTTTTTGGCGCCGTTGCCGGGGACGCGATTGCGTTTGATCTTACCACCCCTAGCTACTTCCTTTTTTATTTTTTATTATTATCATTATTATTTCCATTTTTTATTTTTACCTAACCCTTCCACGGTACTAATCATCTCTTTGAAACTCTGTTTTCCCTGTGCATGTACACGAGATCTACGGCGGACCCTGAAGCTATATTATTTGATCCCGAGATCGAACGTACCGCGCGGAGACTTAGAGCGGAAAGGAGACAAAATCCGGAAGGGCGGTTTATGACCAACCCGGAAACTCCTGAACAATTAGCGGCAAGAATGGCAAGGATAATTTCTATTCGCGATAGGCTTCGGCCTAAGACCTCTTCTACTACCTCATCCATTGCCATGCCGGGGTTGGCGGCTGACAAGAGCTTCGAGCTAAAGACTGGACTGGTGGTTCTGATGCAGCAGGATCCATTTCATGGGAATGCCCATGAAAATCCCCACTACCACATCCAATTGTTCTTGTCGAAGTGCGCCACATTCCAGATGCCGGGGGTCTCCATCGATGCCATCAGACTGCGCCTCTTCCCTTTCACGCTAAAGGACAAGGCACTATACTGGTTGAGGACGCAAGCTGAAGGTGTCTTCACCACTTGGGACGAGTTGGCGAGTGCATTCATTGACAAGTTCTATCCGCCATCCAAGACGGTGAAGATCCGGAGCGCTCTCATGTCCTTCAAGCAAGGACCACAGGAGACGCTCTATGAGGCTTGGGAGCGTTTTAAGGATCTGCAGCATCAATGCCCGCACCATAGTATAGAAGATTGGGAGCTAGTGCATAGCTTCTACAATGGTCTCCAACCGGGGACCAAACAAATTATTGATGCCGCGGCGAATGGTGCTATCTTGTCAAAGACTCCCGAGGAAGCTACGGCCCTAATTGAGGAGATGGCCTCAAATAATCAACAATGGGGTGATGAGCGAGGACACTCTACGTCCTCCTTAAAGCCAACTAGCATCTACGAGGCGAAGGCCGTAGCGGAGCTTACGAGCAAGTTTGATTCTCTCCACAAGGTAGTGGAGAGATTGGAGAAGTTTATCACAGAGCCCCAAGGAAGCCCTTCCACCTCCGCTCCAACCAACCAAATGTGTGATTGGCAAGACCAATCTCAAGCCATGTACTCGGGAGGAGAGCAAGGAGAAGGATCCTTGGAGCAAGTACAATATGTTGCGGGGAACCAAGGATATTGGGCCAATCCGGCCGCAAGAAATCATCCCGGATTCTCTTACGCTAACAATGAAGGAGCTTTGAACCCGCCACAACCGCCACCTCAACAAGCTCGACCACCACTACCACCCCAACAACAACACTATCCACCGAGGGGGCCTACTCAACAAAATTTTCAACCGAAGCAACAAGTTCCACCATATAGGCCGCCCGGATACAATCAAGGGTGGAGGAATCAAAATCAAAACCCTCCACAAGCTCAACAACGATCCGACTTCGAAGCTAGGGTGGAGGCGTTTATGGTCGAGCAAAATAAGGTCAATGCTAGCTTGAAGGCGGGGCAAGACTCTCTTAATACCGTTGTGGCTCAAATATCGGAGCAATTGGCGTTGCTCAATCGGAACACTCAACGATTGCCGGCGCAACCCGAGCAAAACCCACGGGGCAACACCGGCCACATCAATGCCGTAGTTGCCGTTACCACTAGAGGCGGAAAGGATACCACCCCCGCCATGATTCCTACCGAGGAACCCGTGGAGGAAAGTTTGGAGCCGATTGAGCCGGTAGTTGAAGTTGATAAGGAGAAGGAGCCACAAGAAAAGGAGAAATCTAGAGCGGAGCAATTGATCGAGGAGAGGCGCTTCATGCCACCGGTCCCATTCCCCCAAAGGCTCGCTAGAGCGAAAATGGAGAAAAGGCTAGCTAAGTTTCTCGAGTATCTAAGAGGAGTTAGCCTCAATATTCCCTTCCTCGACGCCATCGTGGAGATCCCCACATATGCTAAATTCTTAAAGGACTTGATTTCGGGGAGAAAGAGGAAGGAGAAGATCATGCTAGCCGAGGAGGGCTCTTGGTTTACCAAGAGAGAGAAGGAGCCGGCAAAATTTAAAGATCCGGGGAGTTTTCGGATTCCTTGCACCTTGGGCGGCGTTCCTCTTCAAAAGGCGTTGGTTGATCTAGGGGCTAGTGTGAGCCTCATGCCTCTCTCCATGTTCTTAAGGCTAAACACCGGGACAAAGTTGAAACCCACCGACATGCGCATTCAATTAGCCGATGGACGGATAACAAGGCCGGTAGGGATCGCCGAAGACATCCCGCTACAAGTCCCGGGGGGAATATGCTTGCCATGTGACTTCGTGATCATGGACGTTAAGGAGGAGGGAGATACTTCGTTGATACTTGGACGCCCATTCCTCGCCACCGCCGGAGTCATCGTCGACGTGCGCGAAGGTACACTAACTTTAAACGTCGGCAACATCGAGGTGGAGCTTCACATTCCTAAGGCTATGAAGCACATGCCTTACCACGAGGAGCTTGATTACATGGACCTCCTTGATGAGGTAATTGAGGAGGCGATCCCCCACTCTATTGGCGCTCTATTCGATGAAGATTTCGAGGAAGGCCCGGATTTAGGCCAAAATGAGAAGAAAGATGATTCCCCCGACCTCTCCGCTGAAGATGATGAAGGCGACGCTGATGTCGCAAGGATTCGAGAGCTCTGCAAGCTCTCGAAATTAAAGTCTCCAAAGAAAGCTCCTCCGGTACGGAAATCGACATCACCGGTGAAGCCGTTGACCGGAGCAAATGCTAGCTTGGGGGAGCCTCCCCCCAACACTATGCGAGATGGGAGACCACCGAGGGAGAACACGCCGCCACGTCCAAATCCAAGCGCGCTCCCCGGAAAGTTTGATGGGTGCATCTCATATGCACCAAACATCCCGCATTGATTGAAAATTATAGGGGGTCGAGCTCACGACCTTAAACGAGCGCTTGTCGGGAGGCAACCCGACGGTTTTTGCTTTATTTTTACTTTTTCTTTATTTTCGTTTTAGAAATTTTTAGTGTTTTGAGTCGTTCGCCCAAAATTTTGTGATAACGGGTCCTATTTTTCTTGACAGGAGAGGAGATAGGTAGATCCATCATGAGGAGGATGAACGCGACGACGAGGAGCGCCCCAAGAAGGCGCTCGACGCTTAGGAGGAAGATGGAATCGACTGGAGGAAGAAAGACGGAGTTTAGAGCCCAAACGAAGACAAACAGCAGAACATAAGGCTCACTCGGCCGAGCATACTAGTCACTCGGCCGAGTACACGAGTTCGTCCGGCCGAGCCGCTCACGAACGAGGGAAGTCTGCTGTACCCAACTCTCTGTTTATTTTCCTGATTTCAATATAACTGCTACCCGGCCGAGTATATATTTTCACTCGGCCGAGTAAAACGGATACCCTCCTAGGGCGAGTCTTGCCGAGTAGCTTGAGTCACTCGGCCGAATGGACTTACTCCACTCGGCCGAGGCTGGCAAAGCCACTCGGCCGAAGCGTAAGCGAGGAGAAATTTTCATTGATCTCGCTCGGCCGAGTAGCTTAGTCACTCGGCCGAGTCGTAACTTTTATTATATAAGGGGCGAGGGGGGGGGGGGGGGCACATTTTTCGAAACGCGAAAACCCCCAAACAGCCCGACCCTTCAGCTCCCCTCGCCCGATACCCCTCGCTCGCGCCCCCACTCGCCCGACCAGCCCGCTCGCGCCGCCGCTCGGCCCGCCACCGCCGGCCGAGCACCTCCGGCGCCTCGCCCGAGTCGCCGCCGGCGGCCGCCGCCCCTACCACCTCCGGTATCGCCTTTATTGCCTTTTTCTCCTCTTTTTGAGTATTTTTTGAGGATCCATGTGTTAAACGACCCCCAAACCCAAATAAATTTCTATATTTATCTGTTATACCCCTAATGCTCCATACGTTTTGAATATTACCCGCTGATATCTCCGTTTCACGCGCAGGTTGCTTTTGGGAGCTTAGGGGAGCCCAGGGGAGCTTCTCGGGACAGATTTGAGCTTCGTGGAGGCGCTGACTTCGCACGCTTCCATTGCTTAGCACTCGCGACGTGTCGGGGTACACTCTTTCCATTATTTTGCACACGCCACACTTTTCACGTTTTTCGGCTCGCTCGGGGCCGATATGCCGCCCCGGACACGGCCGCGGTCGAAGAGAGCTTCCGCTAAGCGGAAGCGGTCGGATGATGCCGGCCCCTCCCACGAGTTGGAGGACTCTCCTCCACCGTCTCCCACACACGCCGTCCACCCAGCACAGCCTGCAGGCCCCGCACACCCCGCACAGCCTGCAGTGCACCCACAGCCCGCACAGCCTCTCCCTGCCGCTCCACAGCCACCACCACCGGCTCCACTGGTCGGGCCGCTCGGGATTACGTTCCGAGACGACGCACACCACGCCGTCTTCGAGCGTATCTCCCAGCGCTCGATCGTACCCTCCAGGTTTGCACACCTTGCTGACCTAGGACGCCTGGGGGTACTAGAGGGGATGCTCACGTTGTACGACAACGTGGGCTGGCGAGATTTCTTTCAGGTGTCGGCGGATACGTTTATCCGCCCGACACTTGAGGTTCTTAGTTCGATCGCCCGGACCGACGAGGGATGCTCGTTTCGGTTCATGGATCGAGAGTGCCAGGTCACTCTCGATATGATGAGAGCGTTCTTCTCGTGGCCCGCTGTCCCCGGAGCCGATCGCGGTTACGGCCCCACCCATATCCCCCCACCTTCCTTCGACGTCGGTGCCTTCTGGGCCCGGATTACGGGTCTTCACGTTGCCTTTGACCCTAGTAGGGCCAAGGCCTCGGCCATCGTCCATCCCTGCCTCCGTATTGCTCAGCGCCTTATGGCGACGACCTTTTTGGCCAGATATGAGCCGGGCACGATGTCTACGCCAGAGCTCTATATGCTCTACGCGATGACACGTCCCAGAGCTCTATCTAGGGATGGCGATGAGCTGGTCCCCGCTGTCGTGATTGATGTCGCGGCTTGGTTTTTGGACCGCATCATCGTATCGGTGGGCGCTCGCTCACCGATATGCTGCGGCGGCCTGATCACCTTGCTTGCCCTTATGACCGGCGAGGACTTCCCTGACGACTTGCAACGCGTCTCGGGCCCCACTTCTCTGTCGATAGATGTTATGGCCCGGATGAAGATGCTTCGTCCGCACGGTGAGCGTCACTGGGTCTGGTTGCACGGCCCTTACGGGGCCGATTACATGATTCTTCCGAGCCCAGCTCGGACTCAGATTGCACCAGCCCACGTTGACTGGCTCCCTGCGATGGATGTCCTCATCCCCGCTGCTTACGTGCTCGAGGCCGAGGAGGCCGAGCAGGCCCACGCTGCCCCTGTAGACCCTGTTGCACACCCTGCCGAGCCTGCCGCCGAGCCTGTTGACCCTGTGGCCCCTCAGCCCATACCTGACGTTTCCGCTGCTCCTGACACCTCTGTCGGTGTCGAGAGTACCTCAGCTGAGCCCACTTCCACCACCTCCACCACTTCCGAGGCTGTCACCACCACTCCCACCACCACCACTGGCCCTCTGTCCGTCGAGCCTCTTTGCTCCGCACTCCCCGAGCGCCCACCGACCTTTGTTGAGAGTGGAGAGCCCTCGTTTGCCGCGGTCGTGGAGACCATGGCTAGCATGGTCTCCGCTGGGGTTGCACCTTTTGGACCACACACTTCCACCCCAGCGGCAGTCACCTCTGTCTCCACCCCTGCTGTATTTTCCGAGAGCGTCGTGGCGTCTGTCCACACTTCTGTGCCACTGACCTCTCTGGCCGCCTCGCTGCCACTTTTGCACTCTTCTTTCGCTGCTGCTGCCTCCACTTCTCACCAGTCTGTGCCCCGGCCTCGCACTGAGGCCAGGCCCACATTTGCGAGTGCAGCACCTTTCGTTCCCTTCCCCGCTGAGCCAGTCACATACGCGACCCGAGTACGCCAGCCACGCCCTGCACAGCCCCGCCCGGTGCGTCCCTCTGCACCACCTCCCCCCGACACTGTACTTCAGAGCATTCGTGCTCTAGAGGGGGCGGTGAGTGGTCTCAGAGGCGACCTTAGGACCTTGTCCTCCACCGTCTCTGCGATGGCTGGCCGCTTCGACCTGCTCCCGCAGATTCACTACTGTCTTACCCAGGTTTTGGAGCGTCTCCCGCGCGTACCCCCACCCACCCAGCAGGTTCCCGCCCACACTTCCACACACACTCGACCTGCTACCACTTCCACACCCGCTCAGCAGCCTGTCCAGCCACCACCACCACTTCCGCCTCAGGACGGAGACGGTGCAGCACCACCTTCTTAGGCACCCCTGATGCCGTCGTTTCTTTTTGCCGTTGTGCTGCCCGTTTCTGCTAGGTCCTGTTGCATTTTTGTCCACCCCCCTCCCCTCACTTATTTTGGGATTCTCTTTTTGATCATATCTTTATATATCTTTTTGGGAGAGAGGGAGAGTTTTTGGTGCCACTTATATATCTGTATCACTCCTATCTTTGCATGCATCATGTCCGCATCATATTTTTCATTTCTTTATTTTTTTCTTTTTATTTTCCATTTTTCCATGCATGCATCCTCACTTGCCCCTCACATTTCTTGTCTCTCGGTGTGCCACACGTTGCACATTGAGGACACTGTGCCATTTAGCTTGGGGGAGTGAGTTCTCACGTTTTTTTCGATTTGCCACCTTTATTTTTAGTTTTCCACACCATTCTTCGCTTTTGCACTTATTTTTCATCATTTTTCTTTTATTTTGCTATGCATCACGTTTTTCTTATTTTTTCTGTGTGCCGCATTGTAAATAGTTCTTTTTTTCCCTTTATCTTTATTTCTTTTTCATCTCATGCTAGAGATGACTTTTCTATGATGATGATGACGGTGGATTTAGCTTACTCTATATGCATGCTATATTTGTCATGTCTTAGACTTTATTTCTGATAACATATGCTATGACTTGCCTTGCATCTAGAGATAGTAACCCACACTTTTGCCACATGAAAATGGATGAAATTCTATTATTAGCTGAGTCTGAATATTCATATGTATGCTATCACAGAAAACACACCAAGATTCACGCATTGAATGCTTATGTCTGGAGTACTGATTTCTTTTGCTATATCACTTCTATATGCATGAATTGTACACTTCACTTCAGGATGATTGAATGATGTTAGCTATGATAAATCTGGATTAGTTAGCTTTTTTGTGATCGAAACTGAGTAGATTAGATTACCCTGCTGAAGTTGTCGTGCATGTCTTATAGAGTGAACCGAGAGTTATATCTATTTCTTTCTCCACAAATCTTGAACATCATTTCTCTACTTTTAAAATCATTGGTGAATCTCCCCTTAGCAATTCTATTTTATGGCATTTCCCCCGCTACTAATTCCTAGCTCCAAATCTCTTATTCTCTATAAAAAAAATAATAAAAGAGAGAAAAACATTCTTGTACATCATTATCTCTCTTCGAGTTGGGATCGTTGTGTATATATGCTATATTAAAAAAAAGAAAGAAAAAAAAGAGAAAAGAGGAAAAATCCTCAATAAAAGATCCCATCTCACTTTCTTTCTTTCTTCTTTCTTCTTATTACCTTTGGAGCTATATAAAAATGGGGATGTGAATATTTTTTTATGCCACCACGCTTATAGGTAAGCTTGGGGGAGGGGATCCATTGATGTGTGAGAGAGTGACTACTTGACGTTGCACGACAACCTAGGCTAAGTAATATTCTATACTCGGTGAGATTATTTCTAGCTTTACGAAATCCAGAAATCTAAGCCTAGCGTTCATTTCATGAAATCCATACTTTTCTATTCTCTCTATTCTATTGTGTGATACTCTTATACTCCCGATAGAAAGCATTCAATTGAAAAGTGTGTGATCTGTGATTTGTATACCGCTTTAAATGATTCAGACGATGTTAATTTTAAAATTATTCCGTTTTTCATGATTATATCGTTGTTCGTGGGTTTTCCATTTCTATTTGCACTATTATACTATGATATCAAAATAAAATCTTTTGACATGAGTTTTTCATTCGGTGCATGCTATATGAGTAAGTGAAACCCCCGTCCTGAGAAAATGATCTAGTAGCTTACCTCTTCGCTTCTTTCTCTCTTCTTTATTTTCATTTCGCTTTCCATTCTTCTCCGTTTTTTCATTTTTTATTTTTCGCCATTTTCGTTTTCCATTTCCACCGGGTTCGCCTTTTACTTATCTTCCTCGAGGACGAGTAAGAGGCAAGCTTGGGGGATTTTGATCACTCCTTATTTTACACCTTTTTTCCCGCATTTTTGCATGCCATTTAGATCGCCCAAATCATGTTTTTCACGATATATCGACGATATTGCGATGCTTTTCACGATTTGTTGTTTTTGTCGCATTTCAGGTGATTTGGCGTGATTTGGAGTGATCTCGAGATGCGCTTACTCCAGAGGGTCACCGACGACCTCCCCGAGGGGTATTTTGCTGTTGGAGAGGAGCGGAAGAAGAACGGACGTCGCAGGAGCGACGAGGAGGCCAAAATAAGCAGATTGGGCATGTTTAGTGTCCCACTCGGCCGAGTGGAGGACCCACTCGGCCGACCAGCGAGACACCGCTCGGCCGACCAGATCAGACACGATTCCTATGTGCACTCGGCCGAGCGACGGAGACCACATCGGCCGAGTGAAGAGACCACGTCCGCCCGAGTGGCGCCCAGACGAAGCCCTTCAAAAATCTCCAAGTTACTGTTTTTCGGCTGCCTGAGCTTCAGAAGACCCACTCGGCCGAGTGGATAATCCCGTCCGCCCGAGTACAATGAAGCCATCGGCCGAGTGACGACAACTCACTCGGCCGAGCCGCCCCCGAAGTAGAGACCCCTGAAGGCCCCGACTTACTGGAAAATTACAGGGTTTCTCACTCGGCCGAGCGACTTTTGTCACTCGGCCGAGTGCGACGCGCTGCCTGTAGCGAAAATTGCGGAAAACAGGCTGCGCAGGGGTATTTTGGTCACAGTTTTTGGACGATTTTGGGGGGTATTTAACCCCTGTTTTTACCCTAGTTTTGGAGAGCTTCTCCTTAGATTTTTTGCAGCTTTTTAGATTAGCTTTTTAGTTTTATTCTTGAGATTGGAGAGGAGAAAAAGTTTGATTTTTGTTGGATTAATTGAAGAACTCCATTGGTTTGTCTTTCTCTTCCCCAAAAATTCTATTTTTATTGCATATCTCAATATTGTGATGAATTCTATTGCTTATTTCATTGATTATTTTTGTGATTTTGCTATGAATTGTGAGTAGTCGCCACGTCTTGGGGCGTGGGGATGAACCCTACAAGCCCAACTTCATATTTGTGATGAATTAGTAGAAATTTTGCTAGAATTGATATCTAGGGATTAGATTGGGATCAATTTACTACGGTTAGCTAGGAGTTCATACCGATCGGGATTTGCAAGAGATTGGATCCCGATTCGATAGGAAACCCTAGAAATCCGAATTGGGTTGGAATCGAATTTCCGTAGTATCGGTTTGCAAGAGATTGGACCGATACTGGGGTTTCCGGTTGCAATTCTGTGCCAATACCCGTTTGCAAGAGATTGGACGGGTAGGAACTATCCCAATCCAGATCGCGAGCCGAGTTTGCAAGAGATTGGGCTCGGTGCGCGATTGGACGATGATGTTGAGCCTAATGCTAGCTGTCCTAGGCTAGGGTTTGCAAGAGATTGGACCCAAACCTAGGATAGCTATAGACCGGCAACAGCGCGAGAGCGTGAGCTTGGTTCTACATTCAGTTGCAACTAGTTCATCCAAAATCTCAATCTAGCAATTTTGGTACTGACGAACCACATTTATGAGATACGGTGAGTAGCGGGGATTCCCCATTCCCTAGACGTTCTTTATTTGATTTGATATTTCCGCACTTTGTCTGACGATTGTGACAGGATCGCCAAAGGCAAATCTTTCTTCTTGAATAGCCAGGTTGATTGGATCAAGCACGGTCATTCGTCCTCCCTGTGTTCGATATCCCGTTCGCTGCTACACCGTGCACTTGCGGTAAAACTACAACCGTTCTTTAGGGTTACGTCCCGGAGCGATCACTTGGAAAGTTTGACAAGCTGGGACAGGCGACTGTAGAAGCATATATAGGTGACTATGCCATGGGCAGGCGCCTGTAAATCCTTCTTACATCGTCAGCAGACGCAAGTGTGAAAGTTGCAAAACTTGGGAATTCTGAGCAATGAGAGACAGACGACTGAATAACAAGTCACATGCGCCTGTAACTGGACAGGCGCCTGTAAAATATACAGCAGTCGTCTGATGAGAGTTATAGCAGAAAGCCCAAAAGAATAAGTGAAAAAGTATGTGCATAACAGATGACTTGAGAACAAATCTCAGGCACATGTGTGGAGACAGACGCATGTAAATCATTCAGCAGTCGCCTATTAAAACTCCAAAATGCACTTGCTTGAGAATTAAGAATTGGTGGCCTAGGAAATGAGTTCTAATGCTTTCTTAGGGTAGAATGGAAGATGTGTGTGCGCTCCAACATAATTCTATTTCTAAGCTACATACTAATAAGAAAGAAGAAGAGAATAAAAAGATTACATTTGTTTTTGCCTCTCTTCTTTCTATTGAATGATCTTGAAGTACTTTTGAAGCTTTTATCTTCATATTTGATCATCCAATCGACTTTACGAGCTTTGGTTGATCCTTGAGTGTCATCCATTGCTATATGATCTTCATGAAAGGTTAGGCAATGAATTAACTGCAAGAAGGGGATTAGTCACAAGTATTTATGTTTGCTCATCATCAAAACCAAGTAGAGAGAAGTCCAATACTCAACATTCTCCCCCTTTTGGTGATGACAAACAAACATAAACAAAAAGATAAATAATTATGCTTAAAAATATTTACTCCCCCTACATAGATGCCAATTAAGTTAGACAGTAGTATGGGCATCATGAGATCAAATTAAACCATTAGTATGATATACATGAATGAACTGATTTCAAGATTAGAAATTTAGGATTTTTGAATCCAAATTCCTTATATCTTACTCCCCCTGAATCTAAGGCAACTTCAATCTTAGATTCAAGTTTGGCTTATAATTAGCACAAAATTATGATTTGTTTATTTCTCTCCCCTTATAGCCTTATCCAAATAGAGGGAGTAGAGAAACAACAACAATAGTACTAAATAAAACTAAAACAGTCATAGAAGTTAAAAGAATATGATACATATTTAATGTGATACCAAAAGAAAATCGAGAAAACACGAAGGTGCATCACACGAATACATATCAAAACTCATCAAACATAGGAATTCTAGTTGACTAAAGGAATGAGAGTCCAATATCAACATTACTCATGCAAAATGTCTCACCACACATCATATATATAAAAGACGATACATAGAGATAAGATTGCACAACATATACACATGGGATCGCATCAGAGAATAAAGAGTCAAAATGTGATACTTATACATACATACATACATACATACATACATACATACATCTCTCTCTGTGTGTGTGTGTGTGTGTGTGTGTGTGTGTGTGTGTGTATAAAGGGTACATGGAGTACAAAACAAACTATCAACTCCACATACAAGCAAAAGTATATCCATCAACCATACATCCATACAAAATAAAGTGCCAAACACTTATACATCAATCAAAGAAAAAATACAACAGACTCACACTCTCAACCCTAACAAAAAAAATCTTAGTCCTAGGGTGAGCAGTCCTCAAGAAGCATCAGTCTAGATCAACAACGGTGGAGTCCATATGAGTAGTCATCTCAATTGGAAGTCCTGGGTCTCCGGATCATCAGGGATGTCCATAGAAGGAGGCACATTAGCAGCAGTAGTGAATCACTCTGAGGAGCCTAAGAAGCAGCAGGCTCAGAAGGAGAATCAAGTGAAGGATCTGGACTCTCAGAGATGATAGGAGGAGGAGGCTGAGTAGGCTGAGCAGCAGCAGATGGAACAAAATACTAGAGGTGGGCAGGGAAGGGTATGCACTGGTGCTGGAACGAGAGGTAGAAAACCTCATACAAACCATACAAACTAGATACCTTCTTGTCGAGCTCGAAAAGAAAGGGATCAGTAGTAGGTGCAGTAGATGATGAGGGCTGAGATGAATCAATAGGTGGAGTAGATGATGAGGGGACTGAAGTGGACTGCCTCTTCTTTGATGCAGTCAGAAGAGCCGAAGCGGACTTCGTCTTTGCTGACGCATCAAGAAGAGGGCCAAGTAGGATATGCTCAAAAGGAGACAAATCAATGCCGAAGTGGCAAAATACAAGGGTAAGAATGCCTCCATATGGAATATGAGAGGAGGAGGATGTGATCTCAACATGGTCCATGCGGTCAAGAATGACTCCAGCCTAATTCACCTCAATCCAAGAAAATATAGCATACATACATTTTAGGATCTCATGGGACGGTTGGTCAGATGATCCATATTTAGGCAAGATGTTGGACTTGACCACGTGGTGGACAACCCAACCCTTAGAAGTAAACATGGAGGATCTGACACCAGAGGCGAGAATGGGAGGAATCTCCTTGAACATGTCCCTGAGGACAGCTTGATCTAAATCTACGACATAAGAGATGGAAATGTCGGAAGGCAAGGATCCGATAGAGGGAATCCTAAGGATGGTCCCTAAAAGTGAGGGGTCAAGCTTAATATGGGTCCCCTGAACCATAGTATCCACTCTCCCAAACTATGCATACGCGAATGTGCCTAGCATAAAGGGGTATGGACATGGAGAATCATCGTAAGAGTATCTGAACAAATCGACCAATTTGGTCGTCGTAAGGAGCTGAGATAGACTCTCGATGGTGAAAGCTAAATATACGATAAAATGTTCTCTAAGGAGCTTGATGCCAATCATGGAATGAAATCTCGCCAAACATGCGTTGTCACGACACATGGGGACAAGACGGTCAGAAGCTGAAGGGGGAGCACTGGAAGGATTTTGGCCTTGGGATTGTGTGTTTTTAGTCTCGACATGAGGCTCAGTGTGGGTTTCAGCATGGGTTTCTTCATCATGTGGACGGGAGGTCATGGCCTGGGGTTGAGTCTGATGTGCTTGTTTTCGCCTACATTTGAGGCGAATCTCCTCACTAGATGAAGACAGATCATAATCAGATTCAGACTGCTGCAAAAGCTCAGAGGACAAGGTTGCAAATTTGGTACGAGGTTTCTTGTAGCCCTGGGTATGAGGAGGCTTAGGAACCCTAACCCTAGGTTCCTTGGGAAGCTTAAAGGACTTGCCCTTAGTAGATGAACTGGTTTTGGGGGCCATAACAAGAAATTGACGAAAATGTAAGATAGGGCTCGAATAAAAATGAAAAGAGAGAGATCTACCAATCTACGTCGAAGGAGGAGGAAGACGGCTGGCTCTACGGAGTGATTGGAAGATGAAACTGGACGGCCGAAAAGATTGACTCGGTCGACGGCAAGGAGGAGGAGCGGTCGAAGGAGGGAGGAGGAGAAGATCGTGGCTTTTGAATCGCTGGAGAGAGAAAAGTCCAAATGATCTACGATTATAAGAAAGAGTGGACGAGATCTGTGTCATTGGATCAAAAATAACGGCTAAGATCGTGGGCTATGAAACGCCAAACTCGGCGGACATGCGACTGATGCACAACGTGCAGTCGCCTGTCAAGCCCTAACAAAAAATGACTCAAAAAGAAGACATGCACATGTAGAAGAAATTACAGTCGCATGGATTTGGACAATCACCTATGAAATGACTTACAGGGGCCTGCAGCACAGTAAAATTTTGAAGAAATTTTGAGTCATCTCTCGGGAAAATTGGTGACAATTGGGCAGGCGCCTGATGAGCAAAATATAGTCGCCTGGCTGAATACCAGTCGACTAGAATATGACCATAAGTTGCCTGTTATGAATAAGAGTAATGAAGACTAAAAACGGGAGATTAGGCAGTCGACTGTAGAAGAAATGCCGGTCGACTGTCCTATTCTGAAATCCAGAATTGAGTTAGAATCAAGGATTTGAGACTTCTCACCCTTTGACCTATACTCTAATTATTCTAATATCATAAAATAACCATCATAAGCATATAGACTAATATACATATCAAGCATATTAATCTAATCATCAAACCATCAAAAATCTCCAATAAATCTCATTGAAAACAAGTGTGAAAGTATGACATATTCAACATGAGAAATGTTCAAATGAGCTCAAAACATGTTATAACATATAAAATTGAGCTCCTAAATCTTAGATTCACCCATACTCTCTAATTCTCCATGCAACCTCACAAATGAGTCTTCTTTAGAGGTTTAGTGAAGATGTCGGCGATTTGTTTTTGGGCTTCAATGCACTCTAAGATGATATCTATCTTAGCTACATGATCATTACTGAAATGGTCTCTCACATCTACGTGTTTGGTACAAGAGTGGTGTACAGGATTTTTGGAAAGACATATTGCACTTTGGTTATCAACCATGATAGTGCAAGTAACACAAAAGACAACATAGTCTTTGAGTGTGTGTCTGTAACGGTGTGGTTTAAACGTGCATAACTTTCCATATTCACGATAGTATCAAATACGTTCAAAAAGAGTAAATGAATTTTTTTCTAATTTTTTCATCTCTCAAAGCTTAAATTTGACTTCATATTCATGATCCTCGCGATGATAAGCACACGTGGCTATGATTTCGTAATTTTTCGAAGTAGTATGCGAAAACGACAAAATATTCCTTCGTTTTTACTAATTACATCCCCTAATGACGTTTTACTATTACTAATTACTTTTACTTTTATCTTAATCCTAACCACCTCCTTTAACCCATCGAATGAGTGGGTGAGATCCAAATATTGTGGATCTCAACCCCTCATTTGTCATCCAAATTAATTACCCTATTTTAATTAAAAATTAGATTCCTAAATCTATTTAAACCCAACCCTCAACTCTCTCCCCTACCTCACCCTCTCAAACACAGGCTCTCCCCTCTCTCACGTTGTTCCCCTCTCCGGCGGACTCGCAGTCGACCACCTCCATCAGCGCTGCCCTCCTCTACCTTCCCCCCTCACTGTTCTCCGCCTTCCACTGCCTCCCTCTGACAAAGCTCGCCGCATCGCCGCTACTCCCCGAAACCAACTGCTCGCTGCCCTCTACCACGTAACCCGCAACCCCCTCTCCTCGCATCTCCGAGCCTGACCTCCGTCGGCGTCGCCTGCTCCACCACCAGTGCACTGCCACCTTCTCACCTCCGCAACCGCCGCTTGTAGCTACCCCCGCCGCTGCTGCCAGCCTAGATGACCCTAGTTGCCACCTGATGCGTCCGGAATGTACTTCTGAAATGACGTCGTTTACCGCAAGCGCACGGTATAGTGGCAAGCGGGTATCGAACACGGAGAAGCGGTGCTATACTACATATCTACTCCTAGGTTGAGTTAGACTCGCGGGTTTATTGGTGGATGTGGAATATGGAATGTTGTAATGTTGATGGATGCGAAAGTCGTGTCACTCGATGTCGCAAACAAGGGATTCCACACAATATAAAAGAATAAAATATAAAATATTAGGGCTTTAGGACTCGTCGTTAGGACCGTCAGAAGTCGACGCTAGGCTAGGCGTCTTACGTTGCATTGGTTTTATCGGGGGATTGTAGCATCTAGAAAGTGAATTCATGCGTCTGGGCATCATGAATCTAATGTATCGCATAAATCCGACTCTCATGATAGGTGCATATGATACGTGCATTAAGGATCTACAAAGTTCTCACCACTCTCATGGTTTGAACGCTCTCAACTCGTACCACTCTCGTGGGTTAGAGCTTCGAGGTATTTTGGTGACTTTTATTGACACAATGACGGTAGCTGTCAATTAGTGATATAGTTCTTTGGTGGATCCCATCAAGGCACGAGCCGGTCGTGGTCACGTGCCTCGGTTGAATACACTAACTCCTTAATTATATCCATAGGATACTCCTTAAGCTAATCGATTCCACCGACCGTGGACACGATCTCAGTACGAGTTCTCCTAAGGATTTTGCTAGATCAACCAAAATACAACCCTATTTATATCCAACGCATCATAAAAATCATGTCTTTGCATCTAAATCCTAATATCCATGGGCTAATCCCTTAGCCCAACATGGAATTACTCATGCATGATAGCAATAGATATAAGAACAATAGAAAAACTTCATCGCTTGCATCAAGGAGATATTTGAATAATCAATCAATAAAAAGAACTCAAATAGAATTAAAGAAAACAAAAATACTTATCTTGATACAAAGGAGGGGCCTAGGGCATAGCCTAACTCCAAAAGATCGTCTCACAACTCTCTAAAAAAACTCTCTAAAAACTCTCCAAAAAGTCTACAAAAGTCCCCCAAAAAGTCCTCCCTAAATGACGGCTACAAAACAATATATATCTCCCTCAAAAACCCTTGCAAACACCCTTCAGAAGCCCTCTCCCAGTCATGCCCAAAACAAGATCCGGACACAACTTAAAATCTGGCCCTACGGCGACTCGGTCGAGTAGGTGGCTGCTCGGTCGAGTCGTCAGAAGTCTGGATCCATCGCCCAACACGTCGCTCTATCTGCTCGGGCCGAGTAGGGTCTGCTCGGTCTGAGTAGGTTGCTGCTCTGTAACGGTACGTTTTCGTTGTACTTCGTTCGTGCACGTGCTTTTGGCCGTGCACGTGTTTATTTTAGACTTTATTTGATTGTGAACACTTTTGTGTGATATGCCGTTGTGAACGTCTCTGAGAGTATTAAATAGTGGCACTAATTTGGAACGATGTTTCTCGAGTCGTTTTCCCACAATTTAAACTTACTCGATGAGACGTGACGATTCTCACTCTTGACGGGAGACGTTTCTATTTTTAGTTTCGTCGTCCGACGTCGAAACTGAGATCCATCTTCTTAGTTAGCTCACATTCGTCGCCACGATCACCACGATATTTATTTTATAATTTTTGGAGTTTATTTGACCACTTTTATAATTTTTACAAGTTTTATATTATTTTTAATAATTAATTTATAAATTATTTTCGGCCAAATAAAATTTATTTAAGTTTTAAACGTTTTAAGGAATTTTTGAGCCAATTTCCAGCTCATTGGACCAAGTCAAACCCTTGGGTGAGTTGGAGTAGTTGGAATTCAAATTTTAAATTATTTTAAAATTCTAATCATATTAGATTTAGCCCTAGACCAAGTCAACCCATCTATACTATATAAGCAACCCCTAGGAAGACCTATTTTCGCAAGAAATTAGCCATAGCCTCTTCCAAGAGCAAAATTGAACGTTGCGACGTTCAGCAGCCGCACGACCGAGAAAAACGGCCCCGTTCCCCCGCTCCGACCGAAGCCCCCGCCCGCATCCTAGCCGCTCCGCACCGCTGTAGCGACAGCCGCTCCGTTCCCTCGGTCTGACCGAGGGATTGGCCCGCATCCGCCTCGCATCCAAGCGCTCCGCATCGACCCGTCTCGTCGCCCCGCTCCGCTCCGTGCCCGACCGAAGGCCACGCCCGCAGCGACCGACGATCGCAACGTTGCAACGTTGCAACGTTGCAGCCCCGCTCTCCAAGCGCCTGACCGACTCCCCCCATCGATCTGACCGAGGAATCTCCCCGCACCCGCGCTGCTGCACGCCCCCAATCGTCGCACAGCGCCGTTCCTAGTGTCTGACCGAGCCAAGTCCCCGCACCGAGGCTGTACGACCGAGAGCCACTCGTCGCAACCCCGCATCCGTCGCACCACTTGCCTCCGTGGGCCCCCCAAGTTCTCCAGAGGTATTGTGGGTCCCCCAAAGGTCCCTAGGACTACTGTGGGCCCCACCTAGGTGCGTTCTCTTCGACGACTTGCCGCGTACGACGTCGTCGCACGTCGTAGCCCGTCGTCGCACGTGCGAGCTTTGGAATCTGGAATCGTCGCCCGGGTTGATTGCTCTGAAATTTCCAGTGAGGAATCTAATTGGAATCTGGACTTGGAGCGCGATCTTTTATTCCAACCCCCGGCGTCGCTACCCGACGCCGGTGTAGCTTTCGCGTCGTGTTGAGGTAACGTTTTGCACCCATAGGACCCCCAACCAAATTGCATGCTAACCAAGACTAAAAATCAGTATTTTAAAGTATTTTAAATGTTTTAGCAATCACTAATCAAGATTAATAAAACGGATGTAGGCCGGTGGACTTGTGCACGTAGGAATCGTGACTTTGGACTCGTTGGACGGTGTTTTCTTGACGTGATAGTTACAGGCAAGTGAAACTTGCCAACTCTTGTGTAGGGCCATGTTTTTAGGCCACTTCCTTGCTTTTAGCGTAAAAGAGACTAGTCAGTGAAATGATAGCTGGCTAGACGCCTACTTGATCTAGTTTGACAACGAAACTAGATCCGTCACCTAAATGATCTAGCTTGACAACGAAGCTAGATCCAACCCTTAAACTTGTCATTCATGCATGCTAAACTGTCACGTCTACTTTTCTTACCTGTACGCTTTACTACTTGCCATGCCATGTCATCCATGCATTGATTGTTGCATCGTAGCACACGCTACAATACTTGTCCTCGTACTACTTGTCCGGCTAGGTGCACCCCTACGCCATACTTGGTTAAAACACTTCCTGGCTCGTGGTCCAGAAGCGGGCCTCATGTGTTGGCTAGAAACCAATGACCGATACACGTGGAGGGGTAGGGATAAACGGTTACTTGAGCTTAGGAGTTGGCCCGCGCAGCCACTCTAGCCAAAAGACGGAATCTCTGTGCACGAGGTGCTTACTTTTCTTGTCTTGTACTTGTCTTGTGAATGTCATGCCATGCTCATACTTTACTTTACTTTACTTTACCTGTTGCACTCATTACTTTAAACTGCCATGTCATTGCATCATGCTAGAACTGCTAGGTTGCTTTACCTTCACCTACTTTTAGTTTCCTTGCACAAGTCTTCCAGACTTGCTGACATGTGCCCCTTGCTCTTTTGGGTGTCACATGTTAGACCCTGAGCCAGAGACAGTTGCTGAGGACGAGGTGTTTGCTGACGCTGAGCCCGAGCCTACGTTCGTCGAGGAGTTCGAGGACACCGGAGACCAGTCTTAGAGACTGATTTTACTTGCTTTTGCTTTAGGTTGCTATTAGTTATCGGTGCTTGCACCATTTCCTTGTTTTCGTACTTTGTACTTTTGTTGGCCATGCTGGGCCTCTTTTAGACTCTTTTATTTTAGCCTGGTGGCTTTTTCTGCGATGTTAAGATTTATTATTATGGATATTCTGAGATGTTCTTTTGTCTCTTTTCGTTATTATTATCTTTGTTTCGTTTCGCGTTGCAAGGACCTGCAGTTTAAATTGATTGACGCTTATCGGACTTGCAGCTTTGTAGCTTCAAGTCTGAGCGGACCTTCTCACGCTTCGCCTCCACGTTTTTGGGAAGCGGGGCGTGACAGGTTTTGTTGGTGGCCCATGCAGGTCCTCTTCTTGCGATTGCGAACTAACGGAACAACGATAATAAACGGAATATCCATTAAATAAATTGCAACATCCAAGTCATTAAGCTATGAGTCTAATTTGTTTGTTCGTTTTCTATGTCATTAGATGGCTGGACGACGACAGACCCGATCTGGCAGTGGGCCCAATCGTGCTGAGGAGCCGGATAGAGAGCCCACCAATGCTGAGATCATGAGGATGATGCATCAGATGATGCAGGTACAGCAGGGCATGCTCCAGAACACTCAGAGTGCTCCTCGCCATGAGCCAGGAGCGAAGCAGTTTCGGGAGCTGGGCCCGACGTACTTTGATGGATCTGAGGGACCGATGGCTGCAGAGGAGTGGATCAGAAACACCGAGGATAATCTGAAGATGTCGAAGGTTAACCCGGCTGGATGGGTTGATCTGGCGAAGAGGCAGCTAAAGGATAATGCCCGAAACTGGTGGGATACAGAGGAGGAGTTGTTGGTGAGCCCTATACCTTGGGCTACTTTCAAGTCTAGATTCGATGAGGAGTACTTTCCGAAGGCTGCTAGGAGGGAGATGTTGCAGCGCTTCATTGAGCTGAAGCAGGGGAGTCTGACGGTGGACCAGTACCACCAGGAGTTTACTAGATTGAGCCGCTTCGCGCCGAAGATGGTAGAGGATGCTGAGGAGAAGGCCCAGAAGTTTCTGTAGGGTCTTTCTCTAGACTTGCAGAGTCTGGTGTCTACGTCAGACATGGAGTCATATCAGAAGTTGCTGGTAGCTGCTCGGAGACAGGAGAAGATTGCAAAGCAGAAGAGAGGACTGATTTCTGGAGCTGGGAAGAGGCCTATGGAGTAGGTCAGAGGAGTGGTTAGTCCTGGGACTAGGCCTAATCAGACGGTGCAGTTCAAGAAGCCGGGTGTGCCTCCTGAGAAGACTTGCTACTTCTGTGGCAAGACCGGGCATATCAAAGATCAGTGTAGGAAGATGTTGGGACAGTGCCTGATTTGTGGAGACCCTACCCATGCTATGAAGGATTGCCCGAGATCTAAGCTACCTTGGAAGGATCCCGTTACCGCACAGCCGTTGCAGCAGAGAGCACTTGTACCTGCAGGTCGTGGAGCGCCTCTTCCTCCACAGAAGAAGTCTTTTCAGCAGGCTGTGCAGCCGAGGAGGCAGGCTTACCTGATGACGACAGTGGAGAACGAGGCTACGGATGAGGTTATCGCAGGTAACTCTCAAACTAGTTGTTTCCTTCCTTAGACAGATTTGATTTTAGTTTATGTTTGAATTGATTGCACATGATTGTTTGTTAGAATAGGGCTTGATTGTTAGATTGTTGTTAGGTGTGATTTTGGTTTGCACATTTCCCGCACGAGTCCTCTTTGACTCAGGTGCATCAATGTGCATTATCTCTCAGAGCTTTGTCGAGAAGCATTCCTTGACGACTTCCCCTCTTCCCAAGAGTTGGAACATCGTCACGGGAAATGGCGTGATCTCGGTGCATCGTGGGTGCACTTCTTGCCCTTTGGTGGTCTGTGGACATGAGCTTTACGCTGACTTTATTGTCCACGACATCATCAACTACGATGCCGTGCTCGGGATGGATTGGCTTGCGAGCTTCTATGCTACGATCGATTGTCGGAGGAAGAAGGTGGTGTTCGAGATCCCCGGACATCCGGTGTTTGAGTTCAGTCGAGGTAGCAGTTCGCTTGGCCCTGTCAGGTTTTGGGCCAAGCCGGTGGAGCTTGTTGCTATGCAGATGGAGCAGGATAGACCAGCTGTGGTACGTGAATTCGACGACGTTTTCCCCGAGGAGATGTCTGGGCTGCCACCCGATCGAGCTCTCGAGTTTTCGATCGATCTTATGCCGGGAGCGCAGACTATTTCGAAGGCGCCGTATCGGATGGCTCCAGCAGAGTTGGAGGAGTTGCGTAGGTAGCTGGACGAGCTTTTGCAGAAAGGATACATCAATCCTAGCGTGTCTCCGTGGGGAGCACCGGTGTTGCTGGTGAAGAAGAAGGATGGCTCGCGTCGCATGTGTGTGGATTACCGGGAGCTGAATGCTGTGACTATCAAGAATAAATATCCCTTGCCTCGGATAGATGACATCTTTGATCAACTTGGAGGATCGAGGGTGTTCTCTAAATTGGATTTGAGAAGTGGTTACCATCAGCTTAAGGTGAAGAAGGACGACATCCCGAAGACAGCTTTCAGGACAAAGTATGGTCACTACGAGTTCGTGGTTATGCCCTTCGGCGTAACCAATGCGCCCGCAGTCTTTATGAACCTGATGAATTTGGTCTTCTACGACTTTCTAGACAAGTTCGTCGTCATCTTCATTGACGATATTCTGATCTATTCAAAGTCGGAGGAAGAGCATGCCTCGCACTTGAGGACAGTGTTGGAAATTTTGAGGAAGTATCGTTTGTATGCTAAGTATTCCAAGTGCGAGTTCTGGCTGGATAGAGTTGCCTTTCTCGGGCATGTGGTGTCTGGTGATGGAATTTCTGTGGATCCCGAGAAGATTGTGGCTATCAGAGAGTGGCCGGTTCCGCAGTCGGCATCAGAGATTCGGAGTTTCCTTGGACTTGCAGGCTATTACCGACGTTTCATTAAGGACTTTTCTCGGATTGCTGAGCCGATGACCAGACTTACGCGGAAGGATGTACCTTATGTTTGGTCTGATGATTGCGAGAAGGCTTTTGGTATTCTGAAGGAGAGGTTGACGTCTGCCCCTGTACTTGCTGTGCCTGACCGGAGTGGAGGATTCGAGATCTTTTGTGATGCTTCTGGAAAGGGTTTAGGATGTGTGTTGCATCAACATGGGCATGTGGTTGCGTATGCTTCTCGTCAGCTTAAGGCCCACGAGAAGAATTACCCGACACATGATTTGGAGTTGGGTGCTGTCGTGTTTGCGCTGAAGATTTGGAGGCACTTCCTGCTGAGTGAGAAGGTGAAGATCTTCACCGATCACAAAAGCTTGAAGTATATCTTTACTCAGAAGGAGCTCAACATGCGACAGCGTCGATGGTTGGAGCTCATGGCAGACTATGATATTGACTTGCAGTATCACCCCGGCAAGGTGAATGTGGTCCCGGATGCGCTGAGCAGACTTCCAGCGGTGATGATGTTGACCTCGCAGTGGAGATTGCAGCAGGATTTTTGCGAGTCTGGTATCGAGATTATTCTTCCCGGAGAGACTTCTTCGATGATGAGCATGCAGATACAATCGACGATCGTGGATAGGATCAAGGCTGGACAGGCTGGAGATGCTAAGCTGGTGAAGATTCGGGAGCATGTGGAAGCCGGTCTGCGGACTGACTTCTTGGTTCAGGAGGATGGTTCGTTGAGATTTGGAGCCAGGTTGTGTGTGCCAGCTGGAGATATCAGAGAGGAATTATTGGTCGAGGCACATAGTTCGCCGTATTCTGTGCATCCTGGTGGGACCAAGATGTACAAGGATCTTCGTCTGAACTTTTGGTGGCATGGTATGAAGAGAAGTGTGGCTCGGAGTGTAGCCAAGTGTTTGGTTTGCCAACAAGTAAAGGCGGAGCATCAGCGTACGGCAGGGTTGCTACAACCGCTTCCGATTCCGGAGTGGAAGTGGCAGCACATCACTATGGATTTCGTGACTGGACAACCTCGGAGTCCGAAGCAGAACGACGCGATTTGGGTGATCGTAGACCGATTGACCAAATCTGCGCACTTCATTCCCTTCCGAGTAGGACAGTCTACTGAGACGCTAGCGAGGAGATACATGGAGGTAAATCCGTTTACTCTCCGTTTCTATTTCCTTATTCTAGTTTAGATAGTGATGTAACGTGAATCGTGCAGGAGATCGTACGACTTCACGGAGTCCCCGTGAGTATCGTGTCGGACAGAGACACGAGATTCACATCTTAATTTTGGCAGAGTCTGCAGAAGAGCTTGGGTACGAGTCTGAGTTTCAGCACGGCGTACCACCCGCAGACGGATGGCCAGTCCGAGAGGACGATTCAGATTTTGGAGGATATGTTGCGAGCTTGCATGCTGGACTTTAAGGGATCTTGGGAGGATCATCTCCATCACGTTGAGTTTGCCTACAATAACAGCTACCATGCGAGTATTGGAATGGCGCCTTTCGCCGCGCTATATGGAAAGAAATGTCGATCGCCACTGAGCTGGGATGACATTGGAGATCGGGAGCTGTTAGGACCGGAGATGATCGTGGAGGCCGTGGATGTTTTGAGGAACATTCGAGAGAAGCTGAGGATTGCGCAGGACCGTTTCAAGCATTGGGCAGATGCTGAACGGAGGCCTTTGGAGTTTCAGCTTGGAGATCATGTCTTTCTGAAGATTTCTCCGAACCGCGGAGTTATTCGATTCAGGAAGAGATGCAAGCTGAGTCCGAGGTTTATTGGACCGTTCGATGTTCTGGAGAGAGTTGGAGCTGTGGCTTATCGCTTGGCGTTGCCACCGTCGCTTGTGGGAGTTCACGACGTATTTCACGTATCTCAGTTACGTCGATACGTTAGCGATCCCTCCCACGCTGTGGATTTCTCGGAGATTACGATTCGTCCAGATCTGTCTTATGATCAGCAGCCCGTGGAGATTCTGGATCGTCGACAGAAGCAGTTGAGGAATAAGACCGTCGACTTGGTTCGAGTGCAGTGGCGTCACGGTTTCCCTGGTGAGTCCACCTGGGAGCGTGAAGATGAGATGAGAGAGCGTTTCCCGCACCTTTTCCCGAGCAGTGCTTGATGTTGATTCCGAGGACGGAATCCTTTCTAAGGTGGGGAGGATGTAACGGTACGTTTTCGTTGTACTTCGTTCGTGCACGTGCTTTTGGCCGTGCACGTGTTTATTTTAGACTTTATTTGATTGTGAACACTTTTGTGTGATATGCCATTGTGAACGTCTCTGAGAGTATTAAATAGTGGCACTAATTTGGAACGACGTTTCTCGAGTCGTTTTCCCACAATTTAAACTTACTCGATGAGACGTGACGATTCTCACACTTGACGGGAGACGTTTCTATTTTTAGTTTCGTCGTCCGACGTCGAAACTGAGATCCGTCTTCTTAGTTAGCTCACATTCGTCGCCACGATCACCACGATATTTATTTTATAATTTTTGGAGTTTATTTGACTACTTTTATAATTTTTACAAGTTTTATATTATTTTTAATAATTAATTTATAAATTATTTTCGGCCAAATAAAATTTATTTAAGTTTTAAACGTTTTAAGGAATTTTTGAGCCAATTTCCAGCTCATTGGACCAAGTCAAACCCTTGGGTGAGTTGGAGTAGTTGGAATTCAAATTTTAAATTATTTTAAAATTCTAATCATATTAGATTTAGCCCTAGACCAAGTCAACCCATCTATACTATATAAGCAACCCCTAGGAAGACCTATTTTCGCAAGAAATTAGCCATAGCCTCTTCCAAGAGCAAAATTGAACGTTGCGACGTTCAGCAGCCGCACGACCGAGAAAAACGGCCCCGTTCCCCCGCTCCGACCGAAGCCCCCGCCCGCATCCTAGCCGCTCCGCACCGCTGTAGCGACAGCCGCTCCGTTCCCTCGGTCTGACCGAGGGATTGGCCCGCATCCGCCTCGCATCCAAGCGCTCCGCATCGACCCGTCTCGTCGCCCCGCTCCGCTCCGTGCCCGACCGAAGGCCACGCCCGCAGCGACCGACGATCGCAACGTTGCAACGTTGCAACGTTGCAGCCCCGCTCTCCAAGCGCCTGACCGACTCCCCCCATCGATCTGACCGAGGAATCTCCTCGCACCCGCGCTGCTGCACGCCCCCAATCGTCGCACAGCGCCGTTCCTAGTGTCTGACCGAGCCAAGTCCCCGCACCGAGGCTGTACGACCGAGAGCCACTCGTCGCAACCCCGCATCCGTCGCACCACTTGCCTCCGTGGGCCCCCCAAGTTCTCCAGAGGTATTGTGGGTCCCCCAAAGGTCCTTAGGACTACTGTGGGCCCCACCTAGGTGCGTTCTCTTCGACGACTTGCCACGTACGACGTCGTCGCACGTCGTCGCACGTGCGAGCTTTGGAATCTGGAATCGTCGCCCGGGTTGATTGCTCTGATATTTTCAGCGAGGAATCTAATTGGAATCTGGACTTGGAGCGCGATCTTTTATTCCAACCCCCGGCGTCGCTACCCGACGCCGGTGTAGCTTTCGCGTCGTGTTGAGGTAACGTTTTGCACCCATAGGACCCCCAACCAAATTGCATGCTAACCAAGACTAAAAATCAGTATTTTAAAGTATTTTAAATGTTTTAGCAATCACTAATCAAGATTAATAAAACGGATGTAGGCCGGTGGACTTGTGCACGTAGGAATCGTGACTTTGGACTCGTTGGACGGTGTTTTCTTGACGTGATAGTTGCAGGCAAGTGAAACTTGCCAACTCTTGTGTAGGGCCATGTTTTTAGGTCACTTCCTTGCTTTTAGCGTAAAAGAGACTAGTCAGTGAAATGATAGCTGGCTAGACGCCTACTTGATCTAGTTTGACAACGAAACTAGATCCGTCACCTAAATGATCTAGCTTGACAACGAAGCTAGATCCAACCCTTAAACTTGTCATTCATGCATGCTAAACTGTCACGTCTACTTTTCTTACCTGTACGCTTTACTACTTGCCATGCCATGTCATCCATGCATTGATTGTTGCATCGTAGCACACGCTACAATACTTGTCCTCGTACTACTTGTCCGGCTAGGTGCACCCCTACGCCATACTTGGTTAAAACACTTCCTGGCTCGTGGTCCAGAAGCGGGCCTCATGTGTTGGCTAGAAACCAATGCCTGATACACGTGGAGGGGTAGGGATAAACGGTTACTTGAGCTTAGGAGTTGGCCCGCGCAGCCACTCTAGCCAAAAGACGGAATCTCTGTGCACGAGGTGCTTACTTTTCTTGTCTTGTACTTGTCTTGTGAATGTCATGCCATGCTCGTACTTTACTTTACTTTACTTTACCTGTTGCACTCATTACTTTAAACTGCCATGTCATTGCATCATGCTAGAACTGCTAGGTTGCTTTACCTTCACCTACTTTTAGTTTCCTTGCACAAGTCTTCCAGACTTGCTGACATATGCCCCTTGCTCTTTTGGATGTCACATGTTAGACCCTGAGCCAGAGACAGTTGCTGAGGACGAGGTGTTTGCTGACGCTGAGCCCGAGCCTACGTTCGTCGAGGAGTTCGAGGACACCGGAGACCAGTCTTAGAGACTGATTTTACTTGCTTTTGCTTTAGGTTGCTATTAGTTGTCGGTGCTTGCACCATTTCCTTGTTTTCGTACTTTGTACTTTTGTTGGCCATGCTGGGCCTCTTTTAGACTCTTTTATTTTAGCCTGGTGGCTTTTTCTGCGATGTTGAGATTTATTATTATGGATATTCTGAGATGTTCTTTTGTCTCTTTTCGTTATTATTATCTTTGTTTCGTTTCGCGTTGCAAGGACCTGCAGTTTAAATTGATTGACGCTTATCGGACTTGCAGCTTTGTAGCTTCAAGTCTGAGCGGACCTTCTCACGCTTCGCCTCCACGTTTTTGGGAAGCAGGGCGTGACATGCTCGGTCGAGTAATAGGCTGCTCGGTCGAGTCGTCAGAAGTCTGGATTCATCGCCCAAAACAACGCACTGCCTGCTCGGACCGAGTACGTAGCTGCTTGGTCGAGTATGCAGCTGCTAGGTCGAGCAGCCAACTGCTCGGGTAAGCAGCCAACTACTCGGTCATGTCGATTGATGTTCATCCGAATTTCAGCACTGCAGCACTCTACTCGGTCGAGTAGGGTGTTGCTCGGTCGAGTAGGGTGCTGAAAACAGATTTCAGCACTATAGCATCAGCTTGCAGAAATTCCCTAGAGCTCATCCGACCTTTGATTGGTGTGTTCTTAGTGGTGTTGGAACCGTCTTGAAGTCTACTATCTGGGAAATTTTTTAGAAAAATACTGAAAATCCCAGGTGATAGCATATTTGAAAATAGTGCACGGATGTCCTGTTTCTAGCACTTTGGGTCACTCGATTCCTTCGCCGCATCATAGCTCGATCGAGCGACCTGGAATCCATCAGTCATGGTATCATAGTACCATGCTTTCTTCGTTCTCCTCTTACTCGTCCCTTCTCTCTTGCCTCTTCCTTGCTCCCCAGCAGCTTTGAGTCACCGAACACGGCGCCTCAGGAGTTCCGGTGTCGAAGCACTCGCTCTCTCCTCCAATATACTCCAAATCGCTTGATATTCCCTGAAATGCAACCAAACGCTCTTAAAGTACAATAGTTCCAATAATGAGCGTAAAAGCATATGAAATGTTTAATTGAGCAATCATTTTGACGTGTAATCATATAAATAAAATGTGGAATAAAATGACACATCAAAAAATCCCCCAACCTTACCTCTTACTCGTTCTCGAGGAAGACTAGTAAGAAGTAAACACGGGAGAGGGATACAATGGAGATGTGAGGCGGTGGCATGTAATGGAGACAATGGGTTCAATCTTAAATTCAGAAAATATAAGAGCCCAAGATATGCAAGATCTCGTAAACACACGTCAATTTGAAATTAGAACACATATACACAACAAATACTTAAATCTCGCTCAAATTAAAATAACGTGGATTTCAATAAATTTAATGAACTTGATAGGTAATAAAATGAGAGTAGAGTTATATCATATCATAGTTTATCACGCAATATACTAAGTTCACAGAAATGAAACCAATGTCCACAACTCATTCTCTAAGCAGTATAATATGTCATGATCAAATGTTTTCAAGCATGCGTGGTATTTTATTATGCTTCATGGAATGAATTTAGCAGATTCGATCAAGGTGAGGCATCACCACACTACGACCATTTCAAGACTCCTAGAACCCATCAACTTTGCCATGTCTTTGTTCTATATAGAAATGGAGATAAGGATATGGGATTTTTGTTCTTTTATATTGTTTTTTTGGCTATATGAATATTTCATATGTATTTTTCTTTCTTTATATACACGAGATAACTCAATATATACAAAAAGCGGCCTATGCATCCCAGACCAGACGGTCTTAGGGCATTGTGTTACGAAGAACCCCTAGGGCCTTTTATTCAGGATATTTGTTTGATTTTTTTGCATTTTTGGGATTTTTGCAAACTCACGTAAACACGATGGAATGCAAAACATGATCAAAGATCATTTATTGGCTATTCATAAAAGAAAAAGAAAAAGCATAGAATCTAGACATGGCTCGGTTTCAGGAATCCTAATCATCACTACTTTGGTTGTCGTGGGGTTATCCTATCTCTTTTGAATCACTAAACATCCATGAAGCGCTATAATTATCAATCAATCATGCAGAATTCAAATGATTTTCAGATTTGACTCATTCATTTTTAGCTTAGCTGTTTCGAGAATGTGGTTGTGAAACTATGGATTCTACTATGAGATTGCATATTAGCAAAGATAAACTAATCAAGCAATCGAACTCTAATCTAGCAGATATCAGAGTTTATAAAAAAATAAATCCATGATATTTCATAGAAAATGAAGCATATGAGACATAAATATAGAAGTGAACATGGTTCATATGGAAATTTTGAAGTGTGTTTCACGATGAAGCAAAGTGCGTGCATTATGCACTACCCCAAGCTTAAACATCACATTGTCCTCAATGTGTGTATGATATAAATAGAGGACAACGACAAGATTGGGGGGCCACTCAACAAAATATTTTCTCTCCCCCAAGATTAAACATCACATAAAAATTGGGGAGAGAGGCAAAATAAGCACCAAATATAAGGGTGGGCATGGATGATAAATAGTGGGTTGTGTGCAAAAGATAATTGAGCCATCATATGGGGTGAATTTATTAAACTAAGAAAGCATATAAAATCATATACGGTCCTCTCGCTGCCGAGAGGATTCATGTTTATTGAAAGCATAAAATACTACACTACTGGATTGGTACCACCTGTAGCAAAAGGCTGGTACAATATCTTTGCTGGTGCAGGCAGCTGCTCTATCTGCATTTTCCGTGGCTCTGCCAGATGCATATCTCCACGGGCTCCATCAGATTCCAGCAATGCGGCTCCCAGCATCTCTCCAAGGATTCCACATGTACCCTGCAGAGATAAGCCGCATCAATCTGATGTGGATAATTCTTCCCCAAAATAAATGCATTCCAAAGAGGGTCATCAACATAAGTATTTAAAATTAAGGATGGTTGACAACACTTCCCTAGAAATAAATCTCTATTCTCGTCCACCATGTCGATCAACTCGTTGTTTTCCTCTGGTTCCTCAGGTAACTCTGGCATAATAGAGTGGGTCACATCAAGATCCTCCTCCTCCTCATCAGACTCATCCCATTGAACCTCCTGATCATATTCAATAGCATCCATGTGTGCTAACTCCTCGCTCTTCTCCTTGTATATGTCCCATCGTACCTCTTGATCATATGTATGTGTATCCTGCAAAAGGCACGATGAGTCGTCAAAATCTGAATCATAAAAACATCATACATGTGAGGGGAATCAAATGTAGGAGATGAGGGGGTGAAGAGATCTCCCTGAAGGGGAGCAGTAAGCTCTGGTGGGTAGTCCTCTGAGGGATGCTCAGCCTCTGTAGAAAGTGGAGGTGGCAGCGGTAGCTCAAAAGGAGGAGGGTAATGCTTGGGATCCTCAAGAATGGCTGTGTCCTCGTCCCAATGCACGACCTCCTCAGCAAAAGTCTTTGGCTCAGTGTGTAATATGTAAAATAAATATAGCTCTGCCTCCTCGCGATGGAATGCTTTGGCCTCCTCTTCGGGTTTGTCACGCCCCGCTTCCCAAAACAGCGGAGGCGAAGCGTGACTAGGCCCGCTTAGGCCAGAGCTACGGAGCCCTGACCCAATAAGCGTCTGTGTGGTACCAAGACGAAGGTACAGGTCCCTGCATGTTAGTACAGAACAATAAAGGTACAAGAAGGAATGAACATCACATTTTCTTACAACCTATCAAGAGTACCAAGTCTCAACGCCTGAAGGGCTACAACAGCAGAAAAGTAAATCTAATGGTGCAAGCACCCAACCTAGACAAGGAAACAAAAGGTGCTACGCACCCAACTAAAAGTAATAAACGTCTCTGGAAACTGCAACGAGGAGTCTCTAGCTCTGGTCCTCCTCAGGGTCGTACTCAGGATCGACGCTCTCTGGCTCCACGTCAGCTGGCAAGTCAGTCTCCTCAACGTGCTCTGGCTCAATCCCTGACGTACAGCACCAAAAGAAGGAACTGTACGTCAGGTAAGGTCTACAAGGAAAGGGTTAGACCAAACTGCAAGTGCACCAATTACTTAACAACGATTTACTGGTTGATTAACATGCTGAGGTTTTAACAACAGAAGTACACGCTACAGGAAAGTAACCACCATAAGTAATGGTCGTAGTGAGTGCTACCGACCACGGGACTAGCCTATAGGTGTCAAGACAAGACAGAACACGGAAATCCAGACAAGACAAGACAAGACACGAAAGGGTTCACGCTTGTTCGGTTCGAGGGGGGATCAGACCCTCTTGCCGCTTGCACGCTCAACCCTACCCCAAAAACCCCAAGAATCGTGACAGGACAAGAGATCACTTGCTCTAGCTTGACAAGTGCCCTATTGCTCTCTGAGCTATGTATCAATACATGGGATCACCTGCTCTAGCTTGACAGGTACCCAATTGCCCATCGGGCTGTGAACTAGTACAAGGGATCACTCGCTCTGGCTAGGCGAGTGCCCTATTGCTCAGCGGGCTGTGCAGACGGAACGGGACAAGACACGACAAAATAGGAGGGGTTATACTATGGTGTCCACAACTCACGCACGTGCATGTCAATCCTATGATGTCAAAATTGTTGTTGTTGGACTCAGATTTCGTTGTCAAATCTGAGCCATCAGGGCGTCCCGGACGCTATCATTTCACGTCCGGTTCTCGTGGTTTAAAATGTCTAATCTAGCAAGACTAGGGCCTAAGCATGGCCAAGAGCGCAAGTGGTACACTTGCATGTGGTGGCGAGTGCATCGTCTCCCTGGTACGCCTTGTCCAAACGTCTCATTGGCGGAAAAGCGTCTGAAAATCGTGACACGGCGACTGTGTCAGTTCCCGATTCAGAATTCCTATTAGGGTTGTGTCTAGGTTATCGGGACTAACCTAAACGTCAAAAATCACATTTTTAATGTATTTAGCCTAGTCGACGATCTCCCATATGTGCACATGCGAGAAGTCCATTCGTTGATTTCTACGGTTTGCACAACGTTTTAAAGAGAAACGGAAAGTAAATTTAATTTGATTAGGTTGCTGATTTTAATTAGGGTTTGATTATCTATTGTGTGGGTTACTACGAATTTAGGGGACCAACCTAAAAATGACGATTGCACGAATATCCGGCATCAGATCTGGAAAGGTGGAAACTTTGCGTCGTCCGGAAATTCCTAGGCCGCGGGTAGCGCAGCGAGGAACGTCGATTGTTGATGATGACGTCAGCCTCCGAAGGTGATGACGAAGATCTTGGCGTCTCCCGGGGTCGTCGTCGCTAGAACTGAGGTCGGGGTGCCAGGCGAAGAGACGGCGGCCGGAGCTTAGCCGCGGATCTTAGATCTGAGAGTGTGGCCGGTGGTTTTGTGGGAAAATAGGAAGGAGAAGAAGAAACGGGAGAAAAAGAGGAAGGAGGAAGAAGGAAGAAGATGAAGATGAAGGGGAGGAAGACCTTGGAGAAGGTGGGGGCAAAGGAGGAGGAAGGAGAGGCAAGGAAAGGGAAGGAGATGAGTTGGGGAAACAAACAACTCAAAACAATGATGAGGAATGAAGAGCAGCCGCACGTTTTAATAAGAAAACGAAACGGCGGCTAGGTCAAAACTAGGGTTTCAGGGGTCAGTTAGTCGGTCTGAGAAGGGTGGTTGACCGACTAGTTTGGGAACTAGTCGGTTGGTCGTATAACTGTGAACGACTAAAAGGCAAACAGAGATCAGTGTCGGTACAGGGTTGGTAGATTTAGTCGGTCTATGAAGGCTCGTCGACCGACTAGTTTGCAACCTAGTCGGTCGGCCAGTGTTCATTGACCGACTAAAGGGTAAAAGTGGTCGACAGGAAGTTTTGAAAATTAGTCGGTCTGAGAAGAAAACTCAACCGACTAGTTCGTCAACTAGTCGATCGGTATTCGTTCTTATACTGACTAAAAATAAACAGTAACTCGACTGCATGAAATGATCTCTAACTTAGTTGGTCTGCGAAGAAGTGTTGACCGACTAGTTTGGCAACTAGTCGGTCGGTGGATGAACTTAGACCGACTAAGGGTAAACAGTAACTCAAGGGAAAAACCTGACAGAAAATAGTCGGTCCATGAAGAGTTTCTGACAGAATAGATTGACATCTAGTCGGTCGGTCCTTGTTCTTGAACCGACTAAAATGCACACCAAGTCTCCAAATGGAGTGCGAAGCTTCGGGATGGGTTCTAGGGACTCCTAAGATGGGTCCGGCTCCAAGACAAGAGCGTCATGAAGCACGCTCAGCTCCAGATAGGGGAAAGAATACGGAAAAGAAAAGAAAGAAGACGAACAATCACACACACATATATATATATAAATATCATCATACAAAAACCAGCCGTTACATCCTACCCACCTTAAGAAAATTCCGCCCTCGGAATTTCTATTAGAATAGGTGAGGATAACGCTCTCTCATCTCATCCTCTCTCTCCCAGGTGGACTCTCTAGGTGATCCGTGACGCCACATCACTCTCACCAGGTAGACTACCTTATTCCTCAACTGCTTCTGTCAACGGTCCAAAATCTGCACGGGCTGCTGGTCATATGTCAGGTCCGGACAGACCGTGATCTCCGAGAAATCCACCGTGTATGATGGATCACTGACGTACCGACGTAACTGAGATACGTGGAAAACGTCGTGAACCCCCACCAAAGATGGTGATAGAGCAAGGCGGTAGGCCACTGCTCCCACACGCTCCAGCACATCGAAAGGTCCGATGTACCTCGGACTCAGCTTCCCCTTCTTCCCGAATCGAATAACTCCGCGGTTCGGAGAAATCTTCAGGAAGACGTGGTCTCCAGGCTGAAACTCCAAAGGTCTCATCTTGGCATCCGTCCAATGCTTGAATCGGTCCTGCGTAACCCTGAGCTTCTCCCTGATGTCTCTCATGACATCCACAGCTTAAACTATCATCTCTGGACCCAGCAGCTCCCGATCTCCAATGTCATCCTAGCTCAGTGGCGATCAACATTTCCTCCCATATAAGGCAGCAAACGGCGCCATGCCAATGCTCGCCTGGTAGCTATTGTTATAAGAAAACTCCACCAAATGGAGATGGTCATCCCAAGATCCCTTCAAATCGAGCGTGCAAGCTCGCAGCATATCCTCTAGAATCTGAATAGTCCTCTCGGACTGGCCATCAGTCTGCGGGTGGTACGCCGTGCTGAAACTCAGACTCGTACCCAAATGCTCCTGCAGACTTCTCCAGAACTGAGATGTGAACCTCGTATCTCTGTCAGACACGATGCTCACGGGGACCCCGTGCAAGAGTACAATCTCCTACACGTACACGGCCTACGTCACAACTAACCCAAGGAGGAAAATCAAAATAGAAGTAAAATAAGAAATTTTACCTCTAGATACTTCCTCGCCAAAGCTTCCGTAGACTGGCCCACTCGGAAAGGAATGAAATGCGCAGACTTAGTCAACCGATCAATGATCACCCAGACTGCGTCGTTCTGTTTCGGGGTCCGAGGTAAACCAGTCACGAAATCCATCGTGATATGTTGCCACTTCCACTCCGGAATAGGAAGCGGTTGCAGCAACCCAGCAGTACGACGGTGCTCGGCCTTCACCTGTTGGCATATCAAACACTTGGCAACACTCCGTGCCACACTCCTCTTCATGCCAATCCACCAGTAATTTAGTCGAAGGTCCTTATACATCTTGGTGCCACCAGGATGTATAGAATAAGGCGAGCTATGAGCCTCGCTCAAAAGCTCCTCCCGAACATCACCTGCAGGTACGCAGAGTCTGCTGTTGTACCGTAGCGAACCATCCTCATGAATCAAAAACTCCGCATGCAATCCAGCTTCAACCTGCCTCCTGATCCTCTGCAACTTTGGATCTCCTGCATGTGCTGCCTTGATCCGATCCACGATCGTGGACTGAATCTGCAAATTCAAGAAAGAATGAACCACATCAGGTAGGACAACCTCCAAATCCATCTCCTTCAGCCCCTGCTGAATCCTCCAGTCAGCAGTATGCATCATAGCAGTAGGAAGTCTACTCAAGGCATCCGGCACAACGTTCACCTTCCTCGGATGATACTGCAGATCTATCTCATAGTCAGCCATAAGCTCCAACCATCGTCTCTAATGCATGTTGAGCTCCTTCTGCGTGAAAATGTACTTCAAACTTTTGTGATCGGTGAAAATCTTCACGCTCTCACTCAGTAAGAAGTGCCTCCAAATCTTCAACGCAAAAATCACCGCTGCCAACTCCAGATCGTGCGTCGGGTAATTCTTCTCGTGCGTCCTCAGCTGGCGAGAAGCATACGCGACCACATGGCCATGCTGATGCAGAACGCATCCTAAGCCCTTCCCTGATGCATCACAATATACTTCGAAACCTCCGCTTCGATCCGGTACTGCCAAAACTGGTGTTGAGGTCAACCTCGCCTTCAAGATACTGAAAGCCTCCTCACAAGCAACAGGCCACTGAAACTGCACATCCTTCCTCGTCAGCTTCGTCATCAGCTCAGCAATCTTTGAGAAATCCTTGATGAACCACCGATAATAGCCTGCTAAACCAAGGAAGCTCCTGATGTCGGATGCTGACTGCGGAGTCGGCCAATCTCGAACTACTCTGACCTTCTCCGGATCCACAGATATACCATCGCCGGACACTACGTGTCCCAGAAATGCGACTTTGTCCAGCCAGAACTCGCACTTGCCATACTTGGCATACAACTTGTGTCGCCTCAGCGTCTCCAACACTGTCCTCAGATGACAGCTGTGCTCTTTCTCAGACTTCAAGTAAATAAGAATGTCGTCAATGAAAATCACAACAAACTTATCCAAGAAGTCGTAGAAAATCAAGTTCATGAGGTTCATGAACACAGCTGGAGCATTGGTCACGCCGAAAGACATCACCACAAACTCATAGTTCACGTACTTCGTCCGGAAAGCTGTCTTCGAAATGTCATCTTTCTTCACCTTCAGCTGATGATATCTGCTCCTTAAATCCAACTTCGAGAAAACTCTCGAACCTCCCAGCTGATCAAAAATGTCATCGATGCGCGGCAGCGGATACTTGTTCTTCTCGGTGACATCATTCAATCCTCGATAATCCACACACATCCTGCGTGACCCATCCTTCTTCTTCACAAGCAACACAGGTGCACCCCACGGTGACACACTAGGGTGGATGAAACCCTTCTGTAACAACTCATCCAACTGCTTCCGCAGCTCCTCAAGCTCCGCGGGAGCCATCCGATACGTCGCCTTCGATATCGGCTGCGCACCCGGCATCAGATCGATACCGAACTCCAAAGCCCGGTCAGGTGGCAGACCCGAGATATCCTCCGGAAAGACGTCGTCAAAGTCTCTGACAACCGTTGGTCGGTCGATCTCCATCTCCATCTGCAACGCTGCAATGATCGGCACCTCCGGCTTGGCCCGAAATCTGATGGGCCCAAGTGACTCATCTCTGCTACGGAACTCGAACTCCGGATGGCCTGGAATCCGAAAAACCACTCTCTTGCCGTGACAATCGATCGAAGCGTGGAAATCTCCCAGCCAATCGATGCCCAAGACGACATCGAAATGCGGCAGATCGTGGACGATGAAATCTGCATATAACTCATGTCCGCTAACCACTAAGTGAATCGACCGACATCCTAGGTTCACAGTCACCACTCCGTTCCCTGTGGTGATGTCCCAACACTTAGGAAGTGTATGGGTAGGAATGGAGTGCTTTGTTATGAACTTCCGGGATATGATGCACATGTATGCACCTGAGTCAAACAAAGCCAAAGCAGGGTGAGAGGACACAAGAATGGTGCCTAAGAAAACACGGGGTCTAAGGTCAAACACTACTCTAACAATCAAACAAACAAACAACTCTAACAAGACTAGCAATACAATATAGTTATGAAAAGGAACGACTAGGTCAAGATGTTACCTGCAATCACCCCATCCACCTCCTCAGTCTCCATAGCAGACATAGTATAGGCCGGCCTCGGAGGCTGCATCGCTCGCTGGTACAGTTGCCTCTGTGACACCAAGGGTGGTCCACGCACGGCAGGTCCTATCTGAACTGGGGCAGGCGACCTCATCTGCAACGGGGCTGGCACTCCAACAACAGCACTGCGGGCTCTCGGACAATCCTTCACAGCATGCGAAGCATCGCCACAAAGTAGACACAGACCCAGCTTCCTCCTACAGTTGGTCTGAACATGCCCGGGCTTGCCACAGAAATGGCATGGACCCTTGCTCTGCTGTTGCACTGGTGCTCCAGGTCTCTTGAATGGCACCGTTTGGACTGGCCTCATTGCCGGCCTGGCAGGTGGCCGGTACTGCTCCATAGGGCGCTTTCCTCTGTCCTCTGGAGTGTCAGGCAGGTGCGAAATCATCTCATGATTCTTCGCAGCATCTAACACCTCCCTCATAGTCGAGAAACTAGCAGAGGACATGGAAGCCTGGACCTTCGGACGAAGTCCCTGACGGAACCGTTCAGCTCGGTTCTCCTCCTTCTTCACCATGTGCGGGGCAAAACGGCTTAGCATCTTGAACTCAGAATCATACTCATCGATCGTCTTGTTCCTCTGCTTTAGATCCACGAATCTGCCCATCAACTCTCTCCTAGCTACCTTGGTGAAGTACTTCTCCTTGAACATGTGGCGAAAAGTCTTCCACTCCACAGGCTTCTGCAGACGCCTCTCCTCAATGCGCCACCAGTTTCGGGCAATCTCAGTCAGCTGTATCTTCGCGATCTTCCACCCGAGTCTCATCTGGAATCTTGGCAGCAACCAACTTCTCCTCAGTGCTCTGGATCCACTCATCGGCACCCAGAGGTCCTTCCTTCCCAGAGAAGTTCTTCGGCTGAAGCTCGTTGAACTGCTTCACTCCTGGAGCAGCTCGCGGAGCAGGCGGAGGTGGAGGTGGTGCAACAGGTGGGGCCCGGGCAGCACGGTTGGACTGCTGCACCAGCTGATACTACACCTCAAGCATCTCTCGCATCACACCAAGGAACTGACGGAACTCTCCGCGCTGGTCTTCCTGAATCACATCTCCAGCGCTCCCCGATCGGGTAGTACGTCGCCCTGCCATCCTATTGACAGAAAGACGTAGATTAGACTCGTACAATGTATGATTATCAAAAGTGAATGTCCTTACTCTTACTGTTCTGTACTTGCAAGAAAATTGGGACGTGGGACCTGCATGGGCCACCACTAAAACCTGTCACGCCCCGCTTCCCAAAACAGCGGAGGCGAAGCGTGACTAGGCCCGCTTAGGCCAGAGCTACGGAGCCCTGACCCAATAAGCGTCTGTGTGGTACCAAGACGAAGGTACAGGTCCCTGCATGTTAGTACAGAACAATAAAAGTACAAGAAGGAAAGAACATCACATTTTATTACAACATATCAAGAGTACCAAGTCTCAACGCCCGAAGGGCTACAACAGCAGAAAAGTAAATCTAATGGTGCAAGCACCCAACCTAGACAAGGAAACAAAAGGTGCTACGCACCCAATTAAAAGTAATAAACGTCTTTGGAAACTGCAACGAGGAGTCTGTAGCTCTGGTCCTCCTCAGGGTCGTACTCAGGATCGACGCTCTCTGGCTCCACGTCAGCTGGCAAGTCAGTCTCCTCAACGTACTCTGGCTCAATCCCTGACGTACAACACCAAAAGAAGGAACTGTACGTCAGGTAAGGTCTACAAGGAAAGGGTTAGACCAAACTGCAAGTGCACCAATTACTTAACAATGTTTTACTGGTGGGTTAACATGCTGAGGTTTTAACAACAGAAGTACACTCTACAGGAAAGTAACCACGACAAGTAATGGTCGTAGCGAGTGCTACTGACTACGGGACTAGCCTACAGGTGTCAAGACAAGACAGAACACGGAAAGCCAGACAAGATAAGACAAGACACGAAAGGGTTCACGCCTGTTCGGTTCGAGGGGGACCAGACCCTCTTGCCGCTTGCACGCTCAACCCTACCCCAAAACCCCAAGAATCGTGACAGGACAAGGGATCACTTGCTCTAACTTGACAAGTGCCCTATTGCTCTCTGAGCTGTGTATCAATACATGGGATCACCTGCTCTAGCTTGACAGGTGCCCAATTGCCCATCGGGCTGTGAACTAGTACAAGGGATCACTCGCTCTGGCTAGGCGAGTGCCCTATTGCCCAGCGGGCTGTGCAGACGGAACGGGACAAGACACGACAAAATAGGAGGGGTTATACTATGGTGTCCACAACTCACGCACGTGCATGTCAATCCTATGATGTCAAAATTGTTGTTGTTGGACTCAGATTTCGTTGTCAAATCTGAGCCATCAGGGCGTCCCGGACGCTATCATTTCACGTCCGGTTCTCGTGGTTCAAAATGTCTAATCTAGCAAGACTAGGGCCTAAGCATGGCCAAGAGCGCAAGTGGTACACTTGCATGTGGTGGAGAGTGCGTCGTCTCCCTGGTATGCCTCGTCCAAACGTCTCGTTGGCGAAAAAGCGTCTGAAAATCGTGACACGGCGACGGTGTCAGTTCCCGATTCAGAATTCCTATTAGGGTTGTGTCTAGGTTATCGGGACTAACCTAATCTTCAAAAATCACATTTTTAATGTATTTAGCCTAGTCGACGATCTACCCTATGTTCACATGCGAGAAGTCCATTCGTCGATTTCTACGGTTTGCACAACGTTTTAAAGAAAAACGAAAAGTAAATTTAATTTGATTAGGTTGCTGATTTTAATTAGGGTTTGATTATCTATTGTGTGGGTTACTACGAATTTAGGGGACCAACCTGAAAATGACGATTGCACGAAGATCCGGCGTCAGATCTGGAGAGGTGGAAACTTTGCGTCGTCCGGAAATTCCTAGGCCGTGGGTAGCGCAGCGAGGAACATCGGGTAGCGCAGCGAGGAAGGAGAAGAAGAAACGGGAGAAAAAGAGGAAGGAGGAAGAAGGAAGAAGATGAAGATGAAGGGGAGGAAGACCTTGGAGAAGGTGGGGGCAAAGGAGGAGGAAGGAGAGGCAAGGAAAGGGAAATAGATGAGTTGGGGAAACAAACAACTCAAAACAATGAGGAGGAATGAAGAGCAACCGCACGTTTAAATAAGAAAACGAAACGGCGGCTAGGTCAAAACTAGGGTTTCGGGGGTTAGTTAGTCGGTCTGAGAAGGGTGGTTGACCGACTAGTTTGGGAACTAGTCGGTCGATCGTATAAGTGTGAACGACTAAAAGGCAAACAGAGAACAGTGTCTGTACAGGGTTGGTAGATTTAGTCGGTCTATGAAGGCTCGTCGACCGACTAGTTTGCAACCTAGTCGGTCGGCCAGTGTTCATTGACCGACTAAAGGGTAAAAGTGGTCGACAGGAAGTATTGAAAATTAGTCGGTCTGAGAAGAAAACTCAACCGACTAGTTCGTCAACTAGTCGGTTGGTATTCGTTCTTAAACCGACTAAAAATAAACAGTAACTCGACTGCATGAAATGATCTCTAACTTAGTCGGTCTGCGAAGAAGTGTTGACCGACTAGTTTGGCAACTAGTCGGTCGGTGGATGAACTTAGACCGACTAAGGGTAAACAATAACTCAAGGGAAAAACCTGACAGAAACTAGTCGGTCCATGAAGAGTTTTTGACCGACTAGATTGACATCTAGTCGATCGGTCCTCGTTCTTGAACTGACTAAAATGCACACCAAGTCTCCAAATGGAGTGCGAAGCTTCGGGATGGGTTCTAGGGACTCCTAAGATGGGTCTGGCTCCAAGATAAGAGCGTCATGAAGCACGCTCAGCTCCAGATAGGGGAAAGAATACGGAAAAGAAAAGAAAGAAGACGAACAATCACATATATATAAATAAATAAATATCATCATACAAAAACCAGCCGTTACAGGGTTCCTTTGGTATAGTAGGCAAAGTGAATTTTATCTTCTCATTTTTATGCATATGTCTTCGTTTCCATCCTGGAACTCGAGGCACTGGATGGTGTGGCGTGGCCCTCTCCATGGTAGGTGCAGGTGGCTCTATGGGCTCCTGTATCTCGGCCACGGTATAAAAGTGGGTCTTGTGCCCCTCAACTAGAGCGTAGACTCCATCATCAATTGTGCCTGTGGAAGAGATACGATGAGTAATAAAGTTTTGAAATCCAAGCTCAAAAGTGTCACCTGCCGTTATTATTAATGGACCGGTGTATCAAACTGTGTCCACGATGATTCTCAATAGGTCCATATATGTGTCCTTCACTGGCAGCTCGGATGTCTCTATTTGTGGAGTGTTGATGGTGTAAATGTGGATATGATCACCTTCAAGTGAAACATGCACTCCGTGTATGATAGTACCTGCATCAGAGACATTAGCCATAACAAAATCGATGAGTACTTGGTCTGATGGTTTACCTACCATAACGGTTAGCGAACCAGTAGATCGAGCATCATCTATCTTTTGCTCTAAGGTTGCTGCCAACTGCAGATCACTGAACTTTTCCACTTGCATCCTCTTCATAAACTCACGTGAGGGTCCCTTTAGTCTTCCAGTAAAGATATCAAATAGCCTGGAACCATACTCTTGGTCTGACTCCGTATGGAACATCCCTAACATTCTTTTGAACTTGCACAATGCTTCTCTGAAGGACTATCCATCATTTTGATAGAATGTAGCCAGATATATATAGGATCGTATAGAACCCGGACGTATCCTTGGAAGCACCATCGCTGCATCAACTGTACCTGATCAAGCAAAGTAAACAACCTGAAAAAGACGTCAGTGGTATAAATAGAGATAAAGATAATAATAATAGCAGGTGGTGGGGAAAAATCTCTCTCTCTGGTTTTTTCTAGATTTCTTTTTGTTTTAACGCAAGCTAATCAACCTAATTGTGGTAAATAGATAATATGGCGGAACGCCTCCCCGGCAACGGCGCCATAAACTTGATGCGTCCGGAATGTACTTTCAAAATGATGTCGTTTACCGCAAGCGCACGGTATAGTGGCAAGCAAGTATCGAATACGGGGAAGCGGTGCTATACTACCTATCTACTCCTAGGTTGAGTTAGACTCGCAGGTTTATTGGTGGATATGGAATATGGAATGTTGTAATGGTAATGGATGCGAAAGTCGTGTCACTCGATGTCGCAAATAAGGGATTCCACACAATATAAAAGAATAAAACATAAAAGATTAGGGCTTTAGGACTCGTTGCTAGGACCGTTGGACGTCGACGCTAGGCTAGGACTCTTACGTTGCATTGGTTTTATCGGAGGATTGTAGCATCTAGAAAGTGAATTCATGCGTCTGGGTATCATGAATCTAACGTATCGCATAAAGCCCGCTCTCGCGATAGGTGCATACGATACGTGCATTAAGGATCTACAAAGTTCTCACCACTCTCGTGGTTCGAACGCTCTCAACTTGTACCACTCTCGTGGGTTAGAGCTTCGAGGTATTTTGGTGGCTCTTATTGACGCAATGACGGTAGCCGTCAATTAGTGATATAGTTCATCGGTGGATCCCATCAAGGTATGAGCCGGGCGTGGTCACGTGCCTCGGTTGAATCCACTACCTTCCTAATTAAATCCATAGGATACTTCTTAAGTTAATCGATTCCACCGACAGTGGGAACGATATCAGTACGAGTTCTGTTAGAGATTTTGCTAGATCAACCAAAATACAACCCCATTTGTACCCAACGCATCATAAAAATCCTGTCTTTGCATCTAAATTCTAAGATCCATGGGCTAATCCCTTAGCCCTAGATAGAATTACTCTTGCATGATAGCAATAGATATAAGAACAATAGAAAAACTTCATCGCATGCATCAAGAAGATATTTGAATAATCAATCAATAAAAAGAACTCAAATAGAATTAAAGAAAACAAAAATACTTATCTTGATACAAAGGAGTGGCCTAGGGCATAGCCTAACTCCAAAAGATCATCTCCGCAACTCTCTAAAAAACCCTCTAAAAACTGTCCAAAAGCTACAAAAGTCCCCCAAAAAGTCCTCCCTAAATGATGTCTACAAAACAATATAAATCTCCCTCAAAAACCCTCGCAAACCCCCTTCAGAAGCCCTCTCCCAGTCGTGCCCAAAACAAGATCCAGATGCAACTTAAAATCTGGGCCCACGGCGACTCGGTCGAGTAGGTGGCTGCTCGGTCGAGTCGTCAGAAGTCTGGATCCATCGCCCAAAACATTGCTCTGTCTGCTGGGACTGAGTAGGGTCTGCTCGATCAGAGTAGTAGCTGCTTGGTCGAGCCGTCAGAAGTCTGGATTCATCGCCCAAAACAACGCACTGACTGCTCAGACTGTGTACGTAGCTGCTCGGTCGAGTATATAGCTACTCGATCGAGCAGCCAACTGCTAGTCGAGTAGGTTGATGTTCATCCGAATTTCAGCACTACAGCACTCTGCTCGGTCGAGTAGGGTGCTGCTCAGTCGAGTAGGGTGCTGAAAACAGATTTCAGCATTATAGCTTCAGCTTGCAGAAATTTCCCAGAGCTCATCTGACCTCCAATTGGCGCATTCTTGGTGGCGTTGGAACCGTCATGAAGTCTACTATCTGGAAATAATTTCAGAAAAATACTTAAAAATCATAGGTGATAACATATTTGAAAATAGTGCACGGCTGTCTTGTTTCCAGCACTTTGGGTCGCTGGATTCCTTCGCCGCATCATAGCTCGATCGAGCGACATGGAATCCATGAGTCATGATATCATAGAACCATGCTTTCTTCGTTCTCCTCTTCCTCGTCCCTTCTCTCTTGCATCTTCCTTGCTCCCTAGCAGCTTTGAGTCACTGAACACATCGCCTCAGGAGTTCCGGTGTTGAAGCACGCGCTCTCTCCTCCAATATACTCCAAATTGCTCGATATTCCCTGAAATGCAACCAAACGCTCTTAAAGTACAATAGTTCCAATAATGAGCGTAAAAGCATATGAAATGTGTAATTGAGCAATCATTTTGACGTGTAATCATATAGATAAAATGTGGAATAAAATGACACATCACCACCACACCCGCAAGACCCCCCAGCACCTCCCTCGCCGTCCCCTACGACGTCATCGCCATCGTCCGCCCTTGCCGTCGCCTTCTGTCGACAGTCGTTGAAGCACGCCGCCGTCCCCAGCTCCTCGCACCTCGCTACCTCTCTCTACCCTCCGCCTCTCCCTCACTCTACCACTGCACCCCACCGCTTGACGCCGCCTGACGCCGCCAGACCCCGCCGTCGCCAACCTCGTCGCCGCTGCCCGTGACCTCGCCGCCCTCCAGCGCCCAGCCATCGTCAGCATCTCGTGTGAGTGAAGGAGAGAGGTAAAATTTTATAAACGTACAAAATACGTATATACACGTTAAATACACACATATATATCTTACTACATTGGTTTATTGGTTTAAAATTGATAATTAATTATATACATATCAGAAAAATACTAGACCAGGCCCAAAAAATCAATCATCACGTTTCGGACTTGTTGGCGCTGATTTCATCTCGATCAGGAAAGTCGATTTTTCACAGCAAATTTTTAAGCCTAGAATTTAATTACGTTGTTTTCACTTATTAATTAAAAACATAATATTTTCACGTAAACTGATATATAGAAAAATTATATGTTGTACTACTCAACGAGATGGTCGTTTTGACAGCTCACTTGAAACATTCTGATACATATTTCATCATGAAGAAATTATTGAACAATTACGATAACTAATTAAAATTAGTTTTTAACTTCATTTTGAGCTTTTAAAAATTATAAAAATTACCAGAGGCTTCAGATAAATATTTCCTTCTTACGTAAAATTATTTTCCTCATATCCAGCCAGTATAATATTTTAGAATGCTTTTGAAAAGAAACCATATATGAAACTGACCGGCGGCCCGTTTACGGTATGGGCGCGGTGTCGTTTTACCGCAAGTGCACGGTTAGTGTAGGGTGCGGGTTTATCGAACTCAGGGAGGTGGATGGCTTGAGTGGCTACTAGCCTCGCCTAGGTAGTGTGCTAGCTACGCGGATGATATGGGTGAAGTGTAGAAATAAAAGAAAGAAATGAAAAAGACACGAAATGAATCCCCGCTAACACGGGCTAGAGCACTCATGACACTTGGCATTTGACTTGATCCAGGGTGAGACATTGCCCCAAAAGGTGGTACCTAGCGTCCATGGCCCGATATTCCGGTCGGTACCAAGCACGCTAGGCCTACCCGGTTCCGGACGGTGGGCATTCCCATGTCCATTAACACCTTCCGCAACCGGGAGCATTAAGGCCACAATGATAACTCCCAACACTTCGTCCAAGCCGCTCCCGCGCGCGAGGACTCGATGTCAACTCTCGGGGCGTGAGCTGTGGCTAGGGAGTCAACCGCCAAGTTTATTCCCCCTTGGCCTGACGGTCAGAGGCGGTCTTTCTCCCGCCAATGACAATGAAACACCCCCGCGTAACCATAATGGCCAAATAGGTCAAATGTGATTTCTAGCAATACATCGAAGCGGATCTTGACAGGACAAGCACCGGACCCCAATCCCCAACACATCTAGTGTATTGCCATACGAATTGGACCCAGATTGCTAGAAATCCCCATTGACGCATTTCATCGAACACGTGCCATGCAACCAAGTCTAATGTAAATTTCCAAGCATCAATCATACCCTAACCCGTATTAGGGTTCATCAAAACTACTCAATGGAGAAAGGGGCAAAAAGCCCTAGAAAACTCCAGGAGATCCTCCTCAAGTCAGCCAGCCTCGTGTATTTATAGCCCCACTTCGAAACCCTAATGGTTCGGGTCCAAACCCGCAGAAAATCCACCACCCGATCGGTTGATGAGTCAACCGATCGGGTGAGAGCTTCGAAAATCTTCAACCGGGCGCTGATGCGAGCGGGTGGCTCAATCGGTTCGCCAAATGAGGAATTGCAGCTACAGGTGAACCGATCGGGTGATAAGTCACCCGATCGGTTGGAATTACGCTCCATTTGGCCGAGAGCTCTGTCGGATTCAAACGGTCCACGAACCGGTCGGTTGAGCTGTCCGGGTCGTCTCTTAGAAAATTCTGTTACAGGTGAACCGATCGGGTGATAAGTCACCCGATCGATTGGAATTCAGCCCAAATGACAGAGAGCTCCGTCGGTTCACCCAATCGCTGAACCGATCGGGTGAGCTGCTATTCTTCTTCAGCTGCCACCCGGGTAGGATACGCGTGCACCAACCGATCGGGTGACTGGTCCACCCGATCGGTTAAGGGCTGAGAAATATCAATCTTCATCGCTTTGACCCCCTGGATCACGCGTGACTCCTCCCGCTGCTTCGGGGACACATGATATCATCGTTTTACGTCCCAAATGCCAGCAATCTCCTGCAAACATGGAGAAACAAAGAAAAGTGAAAGAAAACGAGAAAACACGAGAAAACGAATAAAAGATGGCAGAAAATACGGAGAAACACGAAAGAAAACGTGCATGAATATATGAAATATATACGCACGTCAAAAATCCCCCAAGCTGAACTCTTCCTCGTCCTCGAGGAAGACGAGTGAGAGTAGGAGCTCGGAGGGAGAAAATAGAGAGAAGGAGAGAAAAAGAGAACTCTATATCCTAGATCGCCCATAAGGGCCAACAAAATCAAACACGCCACACGAAGCAAGCATACGACAAAACACAACACTAAACCAAGGAATGTGAGTCCAAACAAGTGACGTGGGCCCACGCGGTGAAGCGCGAGTGAGCGTGGTCGTGAGCTAGCAAACGGTATCACTATCTACATTGTGCAATAAAGCTCCATATACACATACCCAAAGAAAGACCCAAATATCGATTCAATTTGAAATTGCGGTGAATATTAGCTCAAGCATGCATGAGAAGAGTATAAGAATAGAAGCGTATCATGCATCGGGGACTCCACAGCTAGGGACTAGGAAATCACCACACTATAGCGTAGGTAATCGCTAGAAGGTCCCTATGCCAAGTGTTTTCGAAAACGATGGAGGTTGAGAAGATGTGGAGTAGAACACTCGGTGCAAATTCTCGCCTTCCCCTTATTCACGGCAAGTAGGAAAATATTCACACTGGAATTTTTTTTGGGTTTTGGGTATTTGTTTTTTTTTCTCTTTTCTTTTCATTTCTCACCTTTTTGGGTTTTTCTTTTCTTTTTTGGGTTTTTCTTTTCTTTTCTCTCCTTTTTTGGATTTTTGGATATTGGGATATATACATGTGTACTCTCCCAAGTGGGAGAAGGGTACACGACGAGGGGATTTGCACCAAGTAAAATAAAAAATGAAATCGGATTCTAAACACTTGGACAAAGGAGATATTTCTCGTTAATCAGAGCATAGGCTAAATGGGTTATCCTAGTCCTTATTTGTGGAATCCTGACACATGCGAATTGAAATATACGATATAAATATAGCATGCATATACAAGCAGATAGTAGAAGCAAATACCGCATATTCAAATCGAAGCATGATAATCTAGGGGTCAACCAAGGATAGGTATATAAAACAAAATCACAAAGTAGAAGCACACCAAACAGCTAGGCACGACGCATGACTCACAAAAAGCTAAGTGGACCCGCGATGCATGAAATGCAAGAGGACTCGATATCCTAGGGTTAGTGAATGTGATTATCGAAGCTGTGCAAGGTGCGTGTGTGATTTTCGTGGCAATTCATCATAGGGTTCATCTCTAGGAGAAAGAGATAAAAATAAGAAAAGAAAAAGAAAAAAGAAAAACACGGAGAAAAACGACTCAAATAACGAAGAAAAAGAGACAAATGACGCACGAAGTGTGACTCCCCCAAGCTGAAACTTGCATTGTCCTCAATGCAATAGTAGTAAATACGGGAGGGTAATGAAAATGGGGGGGGGGGTGCACGGACACAAAAAATGAAAAACACGAAAAACACACGAACAAAACTGGAAAATAAAGAGAAAGAAACATACAAAATAAAAGATATAAAACGCAACGAAGGACTCAAAGACACAAACACACGACAACGACACACGAAAACATGCACACAAAAGTCGATTTCCCCCAAGCTGAACATGACAATGCTAGCAAAATGATATGATCAATGTGATGCAGAAATATGCTAGGGGAAAATCAGAAATGAAAGAAATCAGAAAGCAGGAGAGACAGTCTGCTCGTTCTCCTTGGAAGAGGATGTGGGGTGAAATGATAGAAGGGCACGACATGAAGGGTTATTATGATGCAAAAGCAAATCCTAGATACGCTCCCCTCGCTAAAGAGAGGAGACGAGATTATTCAAATCTAAACTAGAAAGCAATAAATTTTTACACTACTGGATTAGGATACACCTGAGCGTAGGTGGATCCAAGATCTGAAGCGGGGCAGGTAGCTGCTCTAACTGCTCCTTCTGTGGCTCCGCCAGAAGCGCTGTGCCACGTGTGCCAATGGACCCAAGCAATGCACCTCCAAGCATCCCTCGTAGGTGTCCACCTGTGACCTGCAAAGGACGAGGTGCATTAGTCCATGGCAAGAAATTATTTCCCAAAATAAATGTATCCCAGAGATAGTCGCCGGTAAATGATGGTAAATTATATGAAATGTGGCGAACACTCCCTGGAAATGGTATGCTATCCTCTGTGCTAGCGACGATCAAATCCCTGCTCTCCATGTGAAGTTGCTCTCCAGGTGGTGACACACCGCAGCATACCTCAAGGGAAGTCGATCCTGTGTCCTGTGAGAGATATGGTGTGTCAAATATATATGAGTCTAAAGAAATAGGACGTGAAAAGCGAGACTCAAATGTGGAGTGAGAGTGAGTATGAAAATCTCCCTGAATAGGGGCAATATGCTCAAGTAGATGCTCAGCCGCAGAAGAAGTGGAGCGTGACGGTAGAGGTAGATGTGGCTCGGGCTCCATGAAGTGGACGATCGTATCCAAGCCCTCATGCACATCCTCCTCGACAATATGCTCATACTCCTCCATCTACCCGATGTCCTGAATGACATCCTCATGGTTGACCACCGACCAAGGAGGAAGCTGTGACAGAGATGGCTGTGGCGGTGGATGTGGAGCGGACCACTCGTATGTGGTCGTGGTGTCGTCGTCCTCACGTACATCCTCCTCGTCGGTATGCATAAGCTCTGTGGTCTCCTCGGTGCTCTCATAGGACTCATATGGGGTATCCAGATAAAGATGAAAAGTCTCAACCACAGATCCTAGAGAAATCTCCCCATCCTCACTATCATCATCAAAAAATGCCTCGTCATCCAAGTGGTAGTGTGGGAAAATTGGGGCATCGGCATGAAATGTGTCTATGGTGGCCGATGGCATGGTGGTCTCAACCATGAAGGTGGGTATATCCTCTCCTTCATCCCCTCTCCTCGGTGTCGGCTCGGTGATTGGTACCATCAAGTTTTGTAATATTTGGCCTTGGTTAAACATGGCACTTTCAAGGAGAGACACGAGGCTTGATTCTTCTTGTGTTTGTGGAGGGGTATAAGGTTGAGGAAATGGATGGGAGGTGTTTGGGCTAAGGTTGTGGGAAAATGTTTGGCCTTGGAGCGGGGGGAGGCTCTCAAGCGTAAATGGGCAATCATAATACACGTGCCCCGCCATCCCACAAGTCTCACAAACCACAACTGGATAAGGATCGTATCCTCCCATCTGAGCATCGAAATTTGATCTCCACATGGTAATATCAAAGATACCTGGACAACAAAAATAAGAAAACTAGAGAGGAGCGTCAATAGTACAAGAGAATAACAAAAAGATAATATAATGGTGGGGGAAAAATTTCTTGGTTATTGAATATATTTTTTAAAAAAAATATAAAAAAAAGAAAAAGAAAATTTTTGTGTTTTTATGCGTAGTCTAACGAACCCAAGCTAAGCTAATATCAAACCGAACGCCTCCCCGGCAACGGCGCCAAAAACTTGACCGGCGCCCCGTTTACAGTATGGGCGCAGTGTCGTTTTACCGCAAGTGCACGGTTAGTGTAGGGTGCGGGTTTATCGAACTCAGGGAGGTGGATGGCTTGAGTGGCTACTAGCCTCGCCTAGGTAGTGTGCTAGCTACGCGGATGATATGGGTGAAGTGTAGAAATAAAAGAAAGAAATGAAAAAGACACGAAATGAATCCCCGCTAACACGGGCTAGAGCACTCATGACACTTGGCATTTGACTTGATCCAGGGTGAGACATTGCCCCAAAAGGTGGTACCTAGCGTCCATGGCCCGATATTCCGGTCGGTACCAAGCACGCTAGGCCTACCCGGTTCCGGACGGTGGGCATTCCCATGTCCATTAACACCTTCCGCAACCGGGAGCATTAAGGCCACAATGATAACTCCCAACACTTCGTCCAAGCCGCTCCCGCGCGCGAGGACTCGATGTCAATGCTCGGGGCGTGAGCTATGGCTAGGGAGTCAACCGCCAAGTTTATTCCCCCTTGGCCCGACGGTCAGAGGCGGTCTTTCTCCCGCCAATGACAATGAAACACCCCTGCGTAACCGTAATGGCCAAATAGGTCAAATGTGATTTCTAGCAATACATCGAAGCGGATCTTGACAGGACAAGCACCGGACCCCATTCCCCAACACATCTAGTGTATTGCCATACGAATTGGACCCAGATTGCTAGAAATCCCCATTGACGCATTTCATCGAACACGTGCCATGCAACCAAGTCTAATGTAAATTTCCAAGCATCAATCATACCCTAACCTGTATTAGGGTTCATCAAAACTACTCAATGGTGAATAACATATAAACAAACAACACAAAAGACATATAAACTTTCACCATCAAGCAAAATAAACACAATACAAAACAATGGAGAAAAAGAGAAGAAAATACTTATCTTGAGTGAATCGTCAATCCAATACAAGACTTATTGAAAGAGAGAACCTAATCTAAACTAACCCTAGACTAACAAGAGAAAGGGGCAAAAAGCCCTAGAAAAGTCAAGGAGATCCTCCTCAAGTCAGACATCCTTGTGTATTTATAGCCCCACTTCGAAACCCTAATGGTTCGGGTCCAAACCCGCAGAAAATCCACCACCCGATCGGTTGATGAGTCAACCGATCGGGTGAGAGCTTCGAAAATCTTCAACCGGGCGCTGATGCGAGCGGGTGGCTCAATCGGTTCGCCAAATGAGGAATTGCAGCTACAGGTGAACCGATCGGGTGATAAGTCACCCGATCGGTTGGAATTACGCTCCATTTGGCCAAGAGCTCTATCGGATTCAAACGGTAGGATACGCGGTGCACCAACCGATCGGGTGACTGGTCCACCCGATCGGTTAAGGGCTGAGAAATATCAATCTTCATCGCTTTGACCCCCTGGATCACGCGTGACTCCTCCCGCTGCTTCGGGGACACATGATATCATCGTTTTACGTCCCAAATGCCAGCAATCTCCTGCAAACATGGAGAAACAAAGAAAAGTGAAAGAAAACGAGAAAAACACGAGAAAACGAATAAAAGATGGCAGAAAATACGGAGAAACACGAAAGAAAACGTGCATGAATATATGAAATATATACGCACGTCAAAAATCCCCCCAAGCTGAACTCTTCCTCGTCCTCGAGGAAGACGAGTGAGAGTAGGAGCTCGGAGGGAGAAAATAGAGAGAAGGAGAGAAAAAGAGAACTCTATATCCTAGATCGCCCATAAGGGCCAACAAAATCAAACACGCCACACGAAGCAAGCATACGACAAAAACACAACACTAAACCAAGGAATGTGAGTCCAAACAAGTGACGTGGGCCCACGCGGTGAAGCGCGAGTGAGCCGTGGTCGTGAGCTAGCAAACGGTATCACTATCTACATTGTGCAATAAAGCTCCATATACACATACCCAAAGAAAGACCCAAATATCGATTCAATTTGAAATTGCGGTGAATATTAGCTCAAGCATGCATGAGAAGAGTATAAGAATAGAAGCGTATCATGCATCGGGGACTCCACAGCTAGGGACTAGGAAATCACCACACTATAGCGTAGGTAATCGCTAGAAGGTCCCTATGCCAAGTGTTTTCGAAAACGATGGAGGTTGAGAAGATGTGGAGTAGAACACTCGGTGCAAATTCTCCGCCTTCCCCTTATTCACGGCAAGTAGGAAAATATTCACACTGGAATTTTTTTGGGTTTTGGGTATTTGTTTTTTTTTCTCTTTTCTTTTCATTTCTCACCTTTTTGGGTTTTTCTTTTCTTTTTTGGGTTTTTCTTTTCTTTTCTCTCCTTTTTTGGATTTTTGGATATTGGGATATATACATGTGTACTCTCCCAAGTGGGAGAAGGGTACACGACGAGGGGATTTGCACCAAGTAAAATAAAAAATGAAATCGGATTCTAAACACTTGGACAAAGGAGATATTTCTCGTTAATCAGAGCATAGGCTAAATGGGTTATCCTAGTCCTTATTTGTGGAATCCTGACACATGCGAATTGAAATATACGATATAAATATAGCATGCATATACAAGCAGATAGTAGAAGCAAATACCGCATATTCAAATCGAAGCATGATAATCTAGGGGTCAACCAAGGATAGGTATATAAAACAAAATCACAAAGTAGAAGCACACCAAACAGCTAGGCACGACGCATGACTCACAAAAAGCTAAGTGGACCCGCGATGCATGAAATGCAAGAGGACTCGATATCCTAGGGTTAGTGAATGTGATTATCGAAGCTGTGCAAGGTGCGTGTGTGATTTTCGTGGCAATTCATCATAGGGTTCATCTCTAGGAGAAAGAGATAAAAATAAGAAAAGAAAAAGAAAAAAGAAAAACACGGAGAAAAACGACTCAAATAACGAAGAAAAAGAGACAAATGACGCACGAAGTGTGACTCCCCCAAGCTGAAACTTGCATTGTCCTCAATGCAATAGTAGTAAATACGGGAGGGTAATGAAAATGGGGGGGGGGGTGCACGGACACAAAAAATGAAAAACACGAAAAACACACGAACAAAACTGGAAAATAAAGAGAAAGAAACATACAAAATAAAAGATATAAAACGCAACGAAGGACTCAAAGACACAAACACACGACAACGACACACCGAAAACATGCACACAAAAGTCGATTTCCCCCAAGCTGAACATGACAATGCTAGCAAAATGATATGATCAATGTGATGCAGAAATATGCTAGGGGAAAATCAGAAATGAAAGAAATCAGAAAGCAGGAGAGACAGTCTGCTCGTTCTCCTTGGAAGAGGATGTGGGGTGAAATGATAGAAGGGCACGACATGAAGGGTTATTATGATGCAAAAGCAAATCCTAGATACGCTCCCCTCGCTAAAGAGAGGAGACGAGATTATTCAAATCTAAACTAGAAAGCAATAAATTTTTACACTACTGGATTAGGGATACACCTGAGCGTAGGTGGATCCAAGATCTGAAGCGGGGCAGGTAGCTGCTCTAACTGCTCCTTCTGTGGCTCCGCCAGAAGCGCTGTGCCACGTGTGCCAATGGACCCAAGCAATGCACCTCCAAGCATCCCTCGTAGGTGTCCACCTGTGACCTGCAAAGGACGAGGGTGCATTAGTCCATGGCAAGAAATTATTTCCCAAAATAAATGTATCCCAGAGATAGTCGCCGGTAAATGATGGTAAATTATATGAAATGTGGCGAACACTCCCTGGAAATGGTATGCTATCCTCTGTGCTAGCGACGATCAAATCCCTGCTCTCCATGTGAAGTTGCTCTCCAGGTGGTGACACACCGCAGCATACCTCAAGGGAAGTCGATCCTGTGTCCTGTGAGAGATATGGTGTGTCAAATATATATGAGTCTAAAGAAATAGGACGTGAAAAGCGAGACCTCAAATGTGGAGTGAGAGTGAGTATGAAAATCTCCCTGAATAGGGGCAATATGCTCAAGTAGATGCTCAGCCGCAGAAGAAGTGGAGCGTGACGGTAGAGGTAGATGTGGCTCGGGCTCCATGAAGTGGACGATCGTATCCAAGCCCTCATGCACATCCTCCTCGACAATATGCTCATACTCCTCCATCTACCCGATGTCCTGAATGACATCCTCATGGTTGACCACCGACCAAGGAGGAAGCTGTGACAGAGATGGCTGTGGCGGTGGATGTGGAGCGGACCACTCGTATGTGGTCGTGGTGTCGTCGTCCTCACGTACATCCTCCTCGTCGGTATGCATAAGCTCTGTGGTCTCCTCGGTGCTCTCATAGGACTCATATGGGGTATCCAGATAAAGATGAAAAGTCTCAACCACAGATCCTAGAGAAATCTCCCCATCCTCACTATCATCATCAAAAAATGCCTCGTCATCCAAGTGGTAGTGTGGGAAAATTGGGGCATCGGCATGAAATGTGTCTATGGTGGCCGATGGCATGGTGGTCTCAACCATGAAGGTGGGTATATCCTCTCCTTCATCCCCTCTCCTCGGTGTCGGCTCGGTGATTGGTACCATCAAGTTTTGTAATATTTGGCCTTGGTTAAACATGGCACTTTCAAGGAGAGACACGAGGCTTGATTCTTCTTGTGTTTGTGGAGGGGTATAAGGTTGAGGAAATGGATGGGAGGTGTTTGGGGCTAAGGTTGTGGGAAAATGTTTGGCCTTGGGAGCGGGGGGAGGCTCTCAAGCGTAAATGGGCAATCATAATACACGTGCCCCCGCCATCCCACAAGTCTCACAAAACCACAACTGGATAAGGATCGTATCCTCCCATCTGAGCATCGAAATTTGATCTCCACATGGTAATATCAAAGATACCTGGACAACAAAAATAAGAAAACTAGAGAGGAGCGTCAATAGTACAAGAGAATAACAAAAAGATAATATAATGGTGGGGGAAAAATTTCTTGGTTTATTGAATATATTTTTTTAAAAAAAAATAAAAAAAAAGAAAAAGAAAATTTTTGTGTTTTTATGCGTAGTCTAACGAACCCAAGCTAAGCTAATATCAAACCGAACGCCTCCCCCGGCAACGGCGCCAAAAACTTGACCGGCGCCCCGTTTACAGTATGGGCGCAGTGTCGTTTTACCGCAAGTGCACGGTTAGTGTAGGGTGCGGGTTTATCGAACTCAGGGAGGTGGATGGGCTTGAGTGGCTACTAGCCTCGCCTAGGTAGTGTGCTAGCTACGCGGATGATATGGGTGAAGTGTAGAAATAAAAGAAAGAAATGAAAAAGACACGAAATGAATCCCCGCTAACACGGGCTAGAGCACTCATGACACTTGGCATTTGACTTGATCCAGGGTGAGACATTGCCCCAAAAGGTGGTACCTAGCGTCCATGGCCCGATATTCCGGTCGGGCTACCAAGCACGCTAGGCCTACCCGGTTCCGGACGGTGGGCATTCCCATGTCCATTAACACCTTCCGCAACCGGGAGCATTAAGGCCACAATGATAACTCCCAACACTTCGTCCAAGCCGCTCCCGCGCGCGAGGACTCGATGTCAATGCTCGGGGCGTGAGCTATGGCTAGGGAGTCAAACCGCCAAGTTTATTCCCCCCTTGGCCCGACGGTCAGAGGCGGTCTTTCTCCCGCCAATGACAATGAAACACCCCTGCGTAACCGTAATGGCCAAATAGGTCAAATGTGATTTCTAGCAATACATCGAAGCGGATCTTGACAGGACAAGCACCGGACCCCATTCCCCAACACATCTAGTGTATTGCCATACGAATTGGACCCAGATTGCTAGAAATCCCCATTGACGCATTTCATCGAACACGTGCCATGCAAACCAAGTCTAATGTAAATTTCCAAGCATCAATCATACCCTAACCTGTATTAGGGTTCATCAAAACTACTCAATGGTGAATAACATATAAACAAACAACACAAAAGACATATAAACTTTCACCATCAAGCAAAATAAACACAATACAAAACAATGGAGAAAAAGAGAAGAAAATACTTATCTTGAGTGAATCGTCAATCCAATACAAGACTTATTGAAAGAGAGAACCTAATCTAAACTAACCCTAGACTAACAAGAGAAAGGGGCAAAAAGCCCTAGAAAAGTCAAGGAGATCCTCCTCAAGTCAGCCAGCCTCGTGTATTTATAGCCCCACTTCGAAACCCCTAATGGTTCGGGTCCAAACCCGCAGAAAATCCACCACACCGATCGGTTGATGAGTCAACCGATTGGGTGAGAGCTTCGAAAATCTTCAACCGGGCGCTGATGCGAGCGGGTGGCTCAATCGGTTCGCCAAATGAGGAATTACAGCTACAGGTGAACCGATCGGGGTGATAAGTCACCCGATCGGTTGGAATTACGCTCCATTTGGCCAAGAGCTCTATCGGATTCAAACGATCCACGAACCGGTCGGTTGAGCTGTCCGGGTCGTCTCTTAGAAAATTCCGTTACAGGTGAACCGATCGGGTGATAAGTCACCCGATCGATTGGAATTCAGCCCAAATGACAGAGAGCTCCGTCGGTTCACCCGATCGCTGAACCGATCGGGTGAGCTGCTATTCTTCTTCAGCTGCCACCCGGGTAGGATACGCGTGCACCAACCGATCGGGTGACTGGTCCACCCGATCGGTTGAGGGCTGAGAAATATCAATCTTCATCGCTTTGACCCCCTGGATCACGCGTGACTCCTCCTGCTGCTTCGGGGACACATGATATCATCGTTTTACGTCCCAAATGCCAGCAATCTCCTGCAAACATGGAGAAACAAAGAAAAGTGAAAGAAAACGAGAAAACACGAGAAAACGAATAAAAGATGGCAGAAAATACGGAGAAACACGAAATAAAACGTGCATGAATATATGAAATATATACGCACGTCAGAAACCCCTAGGCGGTTGCTCTATATTTACAAGACTAAAAAATAGTGTGTTCTTTAATCGATTATTTCTTGTGCTTACAGGTACCAATTCTCGCCAACACCCTTGGAAGCTCTAGCTTTAGTCCCATCTTACTACAACAACCTCGAAATCAGTAAGTCACAGTTAATTTTAGATTTAGAAAATTTGATAAGTGTACTCGTATGAATTTAGGACCTCACATGTAGCCTCAGAACGGCTATTGACTTGGACCAAAAACTAGAGAACTAATCTAATAGGAAACTAATAAACTACAGAATAACTATCTAATTAAGCATGTGACATTGCCAACTTTCAACTTTGGTGGTTGTAATACACAACCATCAACTTGGGTAAATTGTGTACTAACGAAACTACCACATGCTCAAATCATGGAATCAATATCACAATTGTTGGACTTGTCTTTATCCTCATTAGCATCCACTTTGCTTTGGCACGGTCTGCTTTGAAATGAGTTCCTAACTTTCTGGTTTTCAATAAGAAAGTCAACCAGTGGTCCTGTTTTAACTATCATTGTAAACAAGGAACTAATAATATCATGACACATCGTATGGAACATCTTGTGAAACATCCCGTCTGAAACATGTACATATAACACTTGACACTTCACTGGGGTTTTGGAGTAACTCATAGTTTGAGAGAGTGTGGGAGTGACTGGAGTTCATCTGCCTGCTGCATGTGTCGTCAAACTTAGATGCATGTGTCGTCAAACTTAGATGCCTACGTTGGCAAATACCTCCTCCTACCCGTGTCAATTCCGTCTGGGTACTGCATGCCCAGGCAAGAGACGAACTCAATGGTTGCATATCATACTCTCTGACTTGAGTCATGTAGTTTTTAGTTTACTCACTGCTTGCACTACTACAGTATAGTTCGTTGTCTTCTTTCAGTTCTGTTACCTTTACTACTCAGATATGTATGCCTTGTCACAGTTGTTGCTCAGTACTTTACTTTTCTCTCTGGTTTGCTTGTACGTTGTTGCTCAGTACTTTACTTTTCGCTCTGGTTTGCTTGTACGTAGTTACTTCCTATCACATGCTTTAGTCATACTTGCGCACTGCTTCTTTTCTATGTGTATAATTATTGTGACTTAACTACGGTTCCATTTATGGCACCGGCAGACGACAAACAGATCGAAGAAGCGGCTCCTGAGTTTGAGGAGCCAGAGTTTGATCCAGAGACTGCGGATTTCTAGATACTTGAGTTGGTGTGTGTATTGTATGCTATTATGTATTTCCTTTCTGCATTTTCATTTATGTACTCAGTGTGAGAGTGTTGTGGTGTGTTGTATTTCAAATATGGACTGTAATAATGTGCGCTGGTTTGAGTATTGGTACATCTCTGCATTGTAACTATATTGATTTCTCTGGTAATCTACAGACCTACAATTGTAATCAAATAAGTAATGGCCCGCTGTGAGCGGGTCGTTACAAGTTTGGTGGCCCATGCATGTCCGCGTAAATTACCTCGTGAACAGTATAGTAAGATCAGGATGTACTGTATATAATACACAACGAAGCTGAACATTTTCCTATGTATGCAGGTGTGACATTCAAATGATAGACGGAAACACTTATGAGAGTCCTAATGGAGCTGATGTGTCCGGAGCTAGCAACCAAACCAACAACAGACCGCCTCGTACTGTCCATTAAATTTCTGATGTCGCATTGTGAGAGCTTGTTCAAGCTATATGATGAGAACACAAGCGTGGAAGAGGAATACAACAATTCAGGTCGCTCCGCCTAAAGCCTTGGAATGGCTTGGACGGTCCTCTAAAAGACGAAGAGTGGCTACGAAGCACTGAGGATAACTTAAGAGTAGCTCAGATCGTGGAATACGCATGGATGGACACTACCAAATTGCAACTGACTGACGGAGCTAGGATTTGGTGGAATTCAGCTGAACATCACCTGCAACAACCAATTGATTGGGCGACGTTCACCGATCACTTCAACACACAGTACTTCTCACCCGAGGCACAGATGGAACTACAAGCCCAGTTTGTCGATTTGAAGCAAGGTTCCATGACAGTAGAACAATATGATGCTCAATTCACTATGCTTAGCCGATTTGCTCCAGGGATGGTTGATACCCCTCTTACTCGAGCTCAATGCTTCAAGCAAGGAATAAACATAGAGAGTCGACGGAACTTGGTCAAACGCCAACTCTGCACACATACTGAAGTCCTAGCTGCAGCTCACGAGCACGAATTCATCGAAAGGGAAGAGAATCGAGAACAAGCAATAGCTGCCCCGCCCCGAAGGCCGCCACCACTACATCTGTTACTGGATCCAGTCATCGACGTCCAACCAACTTGCATAGGCCTGTCCATCAGGCTCAATTCAAAATACATGCCCCACTACCTCACCCAGTGTGCCACCATTGTGGAAAGCTAGGACATGTTCGATCAGAATGTCGATCATATCTGAACCTTTGCCTGGTCTACGGCTCGAAGGACCATGGTGCAAGGGATTGTTCTGAGAGGAAGGCTCAACCTCCTAACCCTGCACCAGCTAATACCCCTGCTAGGAATGCTCCATAACGACCACCACCACCTCTGCAATGATAGCCACACCCTCCTCGATAGCGAGTGTTTCAGCAAGCATGACAACAGGCGCCGCCTCCACGGTGCCAAGCTTATACTATGACTGTGGAAAAGCCCGAAGCTACTGACCAAGTGATCACAGGTACGAGATATCCCTTTCAGCATCATATTCCATTATTTAGAGATCGTGGATTTAGACATAATCCTCGTAACTGTATGTATCATCTTAGAAGATGGTAAACCTGTCCTCACTTTATTCAACTCGAGAGCCACACATTGCTTCTTGGCGATTCAATTCGTTAATACACATAACGTCCCCGTTGAACCTCTGACATCTCGTTGGAAGGTCGACACGGCTGGCGGTTCCATACCGAAAACTAGCGGATGTCTTCACTGTTCTATAGTGATTTATGGACATGATCTATGTTGGGTTTTGATGGACCCTAGGGCACTTTCTGTGCCCGTCCTAAGTCGGATGGATCATAGAATGAAAATGAAAGCAGCGGAAAAGAAGATATTCGCTAAACAATTTAGTGAAGCCCTAAGGAAAATCAAGACCTTAGAGCCAGGATCTATGTCAACTTGAGGTGGGTCTGACCACCCCAAGAAGGAACTAAAGCTATTGCGACATAATTAAAATAAAGCTTCTAAATCACATACCCTGAACCTTGCCTTAGTACAGGCAAGGTGTACCGCACCGTCTTTCGAGTCATAACTCCCTCATCGTTGAGCTTCAATCTTGATACAACCTATCAAATCGAAGAGGGTTGAACGGTGAACGCATAGGAAAAAACGGCGAGTCAATCCGACGTCGTTTGTCCCCTCAAACGTTGTCTCAAAGTTAGCCTAAAACCATTCAAAGATGAAAAATCCAGCCGTAAAAAAAATCCCAGGTTTCAAAAACCCTCACCAGAAAATTCAGGCTTGGTGGGCCTCCATTTTCGCTAGGTTCAGCCCAACAGTTTGGGCTGACTTGTTTTGGCTCTAACTTGTGCATTTGGACTATGTTTTTTACGCGGTTTGAACCTGCGTTTAGAGCAAGGCGATTCCATCATCCAGGTAACCTTTTCAATGCGTTTATTATATTAAATATGGTCTTAAATAATTTAAAACATATTTAACTCATTTTACATCATATGCAAAATAGTCCCCCATCTAAGCTTAAAATATCATTTGCATCAGATACAAATGATCTGAGGGCATACATCTGCCAACAATCTATTCACCGACTTCATGGTAATCGAGATGCCAAGTTTCAATGTTGTTCTTGGAATGGATTGGTTAGGGACATGTCATGCTACCATTGATTGTCATCAAAGGAGGGCAGTGTTCGAAATACCCTACCATCCTAAGTTCAAATTCCTCAGCGGAAGCAGATCGAAAGGACCAGTGATGTTCTGGGCCAGACTTTCGAAGGTAGTAGAGACTGCAATGGAAGTCGAGCAAGAGAAACCTGAAGTAGTACGAGAATTCTTGGACGTATTTTCGGACGAACTCTCAGGTTTGCCTCTGGATCGTGGCCTCAAATTTACAATTGATCTAGTGCCAGGTGCATAGTCGATATCCAAGGGACCTTATCACATGGCACCGCCTAAGCTTGAAGAGATTCGGACTCAGCTGGACGATCTCATACAGAAGGGATGGATACGGCCCAGTGTATCTGAATGGGGTGCCCATGTACTACTCGTGAAGAAGAAGGATGGATCCCAGCACATATGCATCGACTACTGCGAGTTAAACAAGATGACGGTGAAGAACAAATATCCTCTGCCTCGCATCGATGACCTTTTCGTCCAGTTTGGTGGATCGAGCATATATTCGAAGTTGGACTTGAAGACTGGGTATCATCAAGTGAAGGTAATGAAGGAGGATGTCCATAAGACCGCATTTCGGACCAGATATGGACACTACGAATTCTTAGTGATGCCATTTGGCATGGCTAATGCACCTGCTGTATTCACGAGTCTCATGAACCAGGTTCTATATAACCATCTGGACAAGTTCGTAGTTGTCTACATCGACGACATCGTCATCTACTCGAAGGATGCTCAGGAACACAGAACATCTGAGGAAGGTCTTGGAAACTTTGAGACAACACCTACTGTATGCCAAATACACCAAGTGTGAATTCTGGCTAGACAAGGTGGCTTTCCAGGGCCACATCGTGTCAGGAGAAGGAATATCTGTTGACCCCGAGAAGGTAGCTGCTGTTCGAAAGTGGACGGCCTCTAAAACTGTGACGGAGATTCGAAGTTTCTTGAGACTGGCTGGTTATTACAGACGATTCATCCAAGACATCTCAAAGATCACGGAGTCCATAAAGCGATCGACGAGAAAGGACGTGGTATTTGTCTGGTCGAAGGCTTGTGAAGATGCATTCCAAGAGCTGAAGAGAAGATTAACTTCGGCCCCGATTTTGGTCATTCCAGACAGGACCGGAGGTTTTGAAGTATTTTGTGATGCATCTGGCAAAGGACTTGGGTGTGTGCTGCATCAGCATGGCCGAGTCGTTGCCTATGCATCCAGACAACTGAAGAACCACGAGAAGAACTGCCCCACTCATTACCTTGAGTTGGCGGCAATTATCTTTGCCCTGAAGATTAGGAGACACTTCTTGTTGGGCAATCATGTGAAGATATTGTCAGATCACAAGAGTCTCAAGTACTTGTTCACCCCGAAGGAACTCAACATGTGTCAACGACGATGGATCGAGATAATGGCGGACTATGATATTGACCTTCAGTACTATCCTGGGAAGGTCATTGTCGTACCAGATGCATTGAGTCGTCTCCCTACAGTGATGACGCTCATATCACAATGGAGGTTACGACATGAGATTCGAGCCATGGAGATGGATGTTATATTACCTGGAGTAACGTCTTCGTTACACAACCTTCATATCCAGTCAAATTTGGTGGGTAGAATCAAGGCTGCCCAAGCAGGAGATGGGAAGCTATGAAGGATCAGAGACATGGTCATGGCAGGTCGAGACCTGAATTCAAGATCCACGAGGACGAATATTTGCGATTCGACAACCGCATCTGTGTACCATCTAGAGACGTCAGGGAAGCACTATTGGAGGAAGTTTACAATTCTCCATATTCCATCCATCCAGGCGGTACCAAGATGTATCAAAACTTGCGACAACACTACTGGTGGCATGGTATGAAGAGAAACATCGCACGGAGTGTAGGGAAGTGTATAGTATGCCAACAGGTGAAGGCTGAACATCACCGGTCAGCCAGTTTGTTACAGCCTTTGCCCATTCCAAACTGGAAGTGGCAACACATTACGATGGATTTTGTGACGGGACTACCCAAGAGTATGAAGCATAACGATGCTGTTTGGGTAATTATTGATCGATTGACCAAGTTAGCGCTCCTTCCTTTCAAAGTGTGCCTGTCAATCGAAGTGCTAGCCAAGAAGTACATTGAGGAGATAGTGAAGTTGCATGGTGTCCTTGTCAGTATTGTTTCAGACAGAGACACTCGATTCACGTCTCACTTTTGAAAGAGTTTACAGGAGTGTCTGGGGACCCGCTTAAGCTTCAGTACATCTTATCATCCTTAGAAAGATGGCCAATTGGAACGCACCATTCAGATCTTGGAGGACATGTTGCATGCGTATATGCTGGATTTCAAGGGATCGTGGGAAGACCATCTTCGTCTTGTGGAGTTCGCTTACAACAACAGCTACCAGGCTTGCATTGATAAGGTGCCCTTTGCAGCGCTATATGGAAGGAAGTGTCGTTCTCTCTCGAGCTAGGACGACATTGATGATCGAGAACTCATCGGGCCAGAATTGATAGTTAAAGCAGTGGAGGTAGTCAGGACCATCAGGGAGAAACTAAAGTTGGCTTAGGATCGTTACAAGTATTGGATAGATGCAAAGCATAGACATTTGGAGTCCCAGCCTGGCGACCATGTGTTTTTGAAGATCTCTCCTAATCGTGGAATGATTCGTTTTGGGTGAAGAGGGAAACTTAGTGCACGATACATTGATCCATTTGATGTTTTGGAATGAGTAGGTGAAGTGGCCTATCACCTTGCTTTGCCACCTGCATTGGAGGGAGTACATGAAGTCTTTCTTGACTCACAGCTACGACACTACGTGAGTGATCCTAGTCATGTTGTGGATTACTCTGAGATTATTATTCACCCGGATCTATCTTATGAGCAGCAACCAGTCAAGATCCTAGATCGACGATAGAAGACCCTCAAGAATAAAGTTATCAACCTTGTCAAAATGATGTGGTGTTACGACTCGCCTGGAGAATCTACTTGGGAGCGAGAAGACGATATACGAGAACGCTACTCATACCTATTTACCAAGTCGAAGGATCTTACGCGTCTCGAGGCCAGTTACGGAAGCTATAGTGATGTCAATAGTAAGTATTCATAAACATCATCTCTTGTTTTCTTGATGCTATGATATCACATTATATTTCATATTATTTATAACCTGATTTACTAGATTACTTTCATTCTATCATTTTATTTTCTTGAGCTTCTTCATAACATAAATTATCTGTTTCAGGAAATTCGAGAAATTCCGAGGACGGAATTCTTATAAGGAGGGTAGGATGTAACGGTCTGGTTTCAACGTGCACAACTTTCCGTATTCACGATAGTATCAAATACATTCAAAAAGAGTAAATGAATTTTTTTTCTAATTTTTTCGTCACTCAAACCTTAAATTTGACTTCATATTCAAGATCCTCATGACGATACGAACTCGTGGCTATGTTTTCGTAATTTTTCGAAGTCGTATGCGAAAACGACGTAGTATTCCTTTCTTTTTACTAATTACATCCCCTAATAACGTTTTACTATTACTAATTAATTTTAATTTTACCCTAATCCCCTAACCACCCCCTTTAACCCAACGAAAGAGTGGGTGAGATCCAAAAATTGTGGATCTCAACCCCTCATTTGTCATCCAAATTAATTATTTTAATTAAAAATTATGTTCCTAAACCTATTTAAACCCAACCATCAACTCTCTCCCCTGCCTCACTCTCTCAAACACATGCTCTCCCCTCTCTCACGATGCTCCCCTCTCTGACGGACTCGCTGTCGACCGCCTCCATCAGCGCTGCCCTCCTCTGCCTTTGCCCCTTACCGTTCTCCACCTTCCATCGCCTCCCTCTGACGAAGCTCTCCGTGTCGCCGCTCCTCCCTGACACCAACTGATCGCCGCCCTCTGCCATGCAACCAGTAGCCCCCTCTCCCCGCATCTCCGACTCAGACCTCCCTCAGTGTCGCCTGCTCCACCACCAGCGCACAACCACCTTCTCCCCACTGCAACCACCGCCCGTAGCTGCCTCCATTGCCAATGTCAGCCCCGATGACCCGAGGCACCACCACACCTCGTAAGAACCACCATCACCTCCGTCGAGCTCGCCACCCTCCTCTCGAGCTTGCCGTCCACTAGGACGTCGTCGCCACCGTCTCCCCTCACCGTGGCCTTCCGCCTCCCGTCGCTGAAGCCAGCCGCCTGCACACGCCGTCCTCCCCAGCTCCTCACACCCAACTACATCTCTCTACCCTCCACCTCTCCCTCACTCTACCTCCACACACCACCGCCTAACACCGCCGCTCTCATTGATGGACCCCTGCCGTCGCCAACCTCGCCACCGCTGCTCGGGACCCTGCTGCCCTCCAAGGCCCCACCAGCGTCAGCAGCTCGTGTGAGTGAAGGAGAGAGGTAAAATTTTATAAACGTATATATACACGTATAAATACGTGTATATATATAGTACTACATTGGTTTATTGGTTTAAAATTGATAATTAATTATATACAGATCAGAAAAATATGAGACCAGGCCCAGAAAATCAATCGTGACGTTTCGGACACGTTGGCACTGATATCATCTCAATCAAGTGAATAGATTTTTCACAGCAAAGTTTTAAGCCTAGAATTTAATTACGTTGTTTTCACTTATCAATTATAAACTTAATATTTTCACATAAACTGATATATTGAAAAATTATATGTTGTAGTACTCAACGAGCCGGTCGTTTTGACTGCTCACTTGAAACATTCTGATACGTATTTCATTCAGAAGAAATTATTGAACAATTACGATAACTAATTAAACTTAGTTTTTAAATTCATTTTGAGCTTTTAAAAATTATAAAAATTACCAGAGACTTCAGAAAATTATTTCCTTCTTAGGTAAAATTATTTTCCTCATATCCAGCCCGTATAAAATTTTAAAACACTTTTCGGCACCGTTTCAATCAATTATAAAATCAAAATTATCAAGATAAATAGATAGAAAATAGTGTGTCCTTTAACCGATTATTTCTTGTGCTTACATGTACCAATTCTCATGCACATTACCCTTGGAAGCTCTAGCTCTAGTCCCAGCTCACTACTACAACCTCGAAATCAGTAAGTCACAATTAATTCTAGATTTAGAAATTTAGATAAGTGTACTCGTACGAACTTAGGACCTCACATATAGCCTCACAACGGCTATTGACTTGGACCAAAAACTAGAGACCTACTCTAATAGGAAACTAATCAACTAGAGAATAATTATCTACTTAAGCATGTGACATTGCCAACTTTCAACTTTGGTGGTTGTAACACTTAACCATCAACTTGGGTAAATTTTATACTAACGAAACTACTACATGCTCAAAGCATGGAATCAATATCACAATTGTTGGACTTGTCTTTATCCTCAAATTTCTTAGCATCCACTTTGCTTTGGCACGATTTGCTTTGAAATGAGTTCCTAACTTTCTGGTTTTCAATAAGAAAGTCAACCAGTGGTCCTGTTTTAACTATCATTGTAAACAAGGATCTAATAATATCATGTGACACATCGGATGGAACATCTTGTGAAACATCCCATATGAAACATGTACATATAACAATTGACACTTCACGGGGGTTTTGGGGTAACTCATAGTTTGAGAGTGTGTGGGAGTGACTGGAGTTCATCTACCTGTTGCCTGTGTCGGCAAATATAGATGCATGTGTCGACAAAACCCTACATGCTGCCTGCGTTGGAAAATACATCCTCCAACCCGTGTCAGTTCCATCTGGGTACTGCACGCCCAGGCAAGAGAGGAACTCAATGGTTGCATATCGTACTCTCCAACTTGAGTCACGTAGTTTTTAGTTTACTCACCGCTTGCACTAGTATAGTACAGTTTGTCGTCTTCTTTCAGTTCTGTTTACCTTTACTACTCAGATATTTACGCCTTGTCACAGTTGTTGCTCAGCACTTTACTTTTTGCTCTGGTTTGCTTGTATGTTGTTGCTCAGTACTTTACTGTTCGCTCTGGTTTGCTTGTACTAGTTACTTCTTATCACATGCTTTAGTCATACTTGTGCACTCTGTGTTTAGAATTACTGTGACTTACATACGGTTCCATTTATGGCACCGACAGCCAATGAACAGATCGAAGAAGCGGCCCCTAAGTTTGAAGAGCCAGAGTTTGATCTAGAGACTGCTGATTTCTACATACTTGAGTTGGTGTGCCTATTGTATGCTATTATGTATTTCATTTCTGCATTTCCTTTTATGTACTCAGCATGAGAGTGTTGTGATGTGTTGTATTTCAAATATGGACTGTAATAATGTACGCTGGTTAGAGTATTGGTACATCTCTGTATTGTAGCTATATTGATTTAACTGGTAATCTGCAGACCTGCAATTGTAATCAAATAAGTAATGGCCCCTGAGAGCGGGACATTATAGTATCTTATCCAAAGGACTTTTGCACGTGCAAGGCCCACGGTAATATATTCCGCTTCAGTCATGGACAATGATACCGAGTTCTGTTTCTTGAAAAACCAAGAAGCAATGGAATTTCCTAGAAAATGTCAAATGTCACTAGTACTCTTCCTATCAGATTTGCATCCGGTAAAATCAACATCATTATATGGGATTAACTCATATGTGCTAGACTTAGGGTAAAGTAATCCTTAACCTAGTGTATGATTGAGGTAACGAAATATTCATTTAATCGCATCAAGTGTGACTCCTTAGGTCTAATTTTATATCTAGCACAAACACATATGGAAAACATAATATCAGGCCTACTAACAATTAAGTAAAGTAAGCTACCGATCATACCGTGACATAGACGAATGTCTACATCTTTCATGTTATTATTCTTGTGTAGATGGGTTGTCGTACTCATGGGAGTCCGCTTATTTGAAAATGATTCCATCCCGAATCACTTGATATGCTCCCAGGTGTACTTGGTTTGATGAATGAAGATGACATCCTTCATTTACCGAATTTGGAATCTAAGGAAGTAATTGAGCTCACCCATATGGCTCACCTTGAATTCATCCTTCATAGACTTAGAAAATTCTTGGCAAACATCAAAGTTAGTAGATCCAATTACATAAACTTGAATTAAAATGATGTCATTTTCATAATCTATAATGAACAGAGTTGAATCAACTTCACCTATTTTAAATCCTAAATCCAAAAGAAAGGGTTTGAGTCGATCATACCAATCTCTAGGAGCTTGTCTCAACCAATATAACGCTTTTTTAAGTTTGAAAACATGATTAGGAAACTTTTCATGAATAAAGCCTGATGGTTGAGAAACATAAACTTCTTCATTAACTATACCATTTAAACATGCACTGTTAACTTCCATTTGAAATAATTTAAAATTATTATGAGATGTAAAAGATAAAAGCAACATAATAGCTTCTAATCTAGCTACGGGGGCAAAGGATTCTTCGAAATCGATACCTTCCTCTTGCCGGTGCCCTTGAGCTACTAACATTGCTTTATTCCTTGTGATGATAGTCGGATACAAAGTGTTGTTAAATACAACGATCGATGACTTCGTGTTTGATGATAACAAACGTGTGTGAACGATTTGATGTTTGTGCTATATATTTTTTAGAGTGGAAAGCTCATAAACACTCCATGGGGGACTTAGTCAAAGAGATGGAGAAATTGCAATTCATTTGCAATTTGTCCTTGGTCAAATATGGAGAGATATGGAGAGATCTCATTCGTATCAAAAGTAATTGAACCAAATCTCATGCAAATCAATTTGCGATTAAATGAGATCATATTCAAATCCTATAGCCATTCAAATTCAAATCCTATTGTAATCCAAATTCAAACTCCATATCCTAGTGTGATTGAAGAGATATTCCATATGATACTACAAATCCTATTCAAGCTAGGATTCCATCAAATCTTCTAGTTTTTGGGGATTCTATTTGATTCTAATTGATCCCCTATTCACCTATATAAACCCACATCCAAAGGAAAGAAAAATGAGAGACTACACAAAAGAAAAACCAAGCACCAAATACAAAAGTTGCGGCCACCACATAACTTCAATATCTAAGGCCGCAACATATCCTCAAGCTCCATCATCTCTACATGGAGCAACATCCCAAGTCTCCTCATCTCCATCATTGCATAATCTCTAAGAGCCTCCTCTTGCCAAGGCCGCAACTCTTAGGGGTTCTCCATCACAAGGCCGCAAGCATCTCAAAGGGGTTCTCCATTGCCAAGGCCGCAACTCCAAGGGTGCTCCTTCCTTATTGTCGTAAGACCCAAGAGGCCCAACATCCATTGTCGTAACCTCCTTCAAGCAAACATTGCACAAGCTTCTAGTTCAGCTTCTCATTGTGCAACATACCAAGTGCACAACATCCTACAAGGCCGCAAGTTCTCTAAAGCTCCTTCCTCCTCTCCATTGCGTAACTCCAAGGGTGCTCCTTCCTCCTCTCCATTGCGCAACTCCAATGGTGCTTAACTCAAGGCCGCAACATCCAAAGAGCAACCCATCCATAGGCTGCAAGTTTCAAGGGTGTCCTCCTCCATTGTGCAAGTCTTCAAGAGATATACTTCTACCAGGCCGCAAGTTGCAACCTCATTCAGCATATAAGGCCGCAAGTCATCAAAGGGGGTTCATCAACATAACTGCAACTTCAGAGCATCATCCTGAGGCGACCATGACGACTACATCTTATCAGACGAGATCTGACCAGCGCTGAACGACAGAGACGATGACACAGACATGAATTGAGCTTTTCTAAACTCTTTGTTATTTTATATTCATATATTGGTGTGTTGATCTTTGTAGTTACTTATTCATTCTGTTGAGGTCTTGTCTAGTCGGTTGTAGACAAGAGGGTCTTGACTAGTCGGGTCTAGTCAAGAGAAAGCGTTTACTAGATTAATAGTGTTTGGCACTTTGGTGAGTGCGGTACAAACTTGGTTAGCGTAGAGTCGGTGCTCTGAGCGCTTTAGTTGTACTCTTGACATATTAATGCTAGTACCTACTTTGGGGCAGGAGTAGGTCGTTGGGACGACCGAACCAGTGTAAATCTGATGTGCTCTTTGTGATTGCTTTTATTTACTCTGTGTTAGGCAGATGCAAAGCGCAGACATTTGGAGTTCCAGCCTGTCGACCATGTGTTTTTGAAGATCTCTCCGAATCGTGGAATGATTCATTTTGGACGAAGAGGGAAGCTTAGTCCATGATACATTGGTCTACTTGATATTTTGGAATGAGTAGGCGAAGTGGCATATCGCCTTGCTTTGCCACCTACTTTGGAGGGAGTACATGAAGTCTTTCATGTCTCACAGCTATGACTCTACAAGAGTGATCCTAGTCATTTTGTGGACTACTCTGAGATTGCTATTCACCCAGATCTATCTTATGAGCAGCAACCAGTCAAGCTCCTGGATCGACGACAGAAGACCCTCAAGAATAAGGTTATCAACCTTGTCAAAGAGATGTGGCATCACGACTCGCCTGGAGAATCTACTTGGGAGCGAGAAGATGATATGCAAGAACGCTACCCATACCTATTTACCGAGTCAGAGGATCGTACTGGTCTCGAGGCTAGTTACGGAAGCTACGGTGATGTTAATAGTAAGTATTCATAAACATCATCTCTTGTTTTCTTGATGCTATGATATCACATTATATTTCATGTTATTTACAACCTGATTCACTAGATTACTATCATTCAATCATTTATTTGCTTGAGCTTCTTCATAACATAAATTATTTGTTTCAAGAAGTTCGAGAAATTCCGAGGACGGAATTAGTTTAAGGAGGGTAGGATGTAACGACCTATATTCATCAAGTATTTCACGTATTTTCACATTTTTAAAAGTATTTTATAATGGTTGGCCAGGAGTTTCATATCAAAAATGATTTCAAAATTCTTTGTAAAAAAATAGTTTGAAGCATCAAACTATTTATGGTGTGTTTCAGTAAGTTCGAATATCATCAAATACCTCTAAATAATTTTTATAATAACTCATATTCAATTATTGTTGGTTTAGCTGTATGAATTAATTTTGATATAAACATCATCAAAACATTTTCAAACTTCTACAGTGTGATTTTATGATCATTTAATCCTCCCCATTTTATTTTCATTATTATTTGAAATCAAATCGACTTAGAACCCGCAAACCTGCATCCTAAAAGTTTTGGCCTAAACTCGTATCTCCGTAGCTCAAACCCTGAAATGGACTTCCTATTCGTGATCCTCATGACGATACAAACATGTGGCTATGTTTTCATAATTTTTCGGAGTCGTATGCAAAAACGCGGTAGTATTCCTTCATTTTTACTAATTACATCCTCTAATGACTTTTTACTCTTACTAATTATCCATATTAAATTACTTCTAACCCCAACTACCCCCATTATCAGCCTCACCTAGCTGGTAAGATCCAAAATTTTAGGATCTCAATCATCACATTCAATTTCTTTGTCTACAATAATAACTATGTTATAAATATATCATTTTACTAAACCCTATATAACTAACTCTCTCCCCTCTCAAAAAAATCACACAGGCTCTCCATCTCTCTCTCTCTCTCTCTCTCTCTCTCTCTCTCTCTCTCTCTCTCTCTCTCTCGCGTTCGAAACCCCCAAGCCCGCGCATGCACCATCTATCTCTCTGCTCTCTCACCCTCCCCTCCGGTGGGTTGCCGTCGCCCTCAGCTTGCCGTCGACTGCCTACTCCGCCGCCTACACCATCTCCCGCACCCCCGACAACCCCTAATCCTGGGCGAAGCCTCCCCCCTCTAAGCCTGGAACCCTCTCTCTTGATGCCTCCCTCCGATGTACTCACCGTCGACGCCTCCGCCTCCGCTGCCTTCCTCCGACGAAGCCTCGCCGTGCCACCACAGAGGCTACCAGAACCTCCCTCCCTCACCCCCACGGGGCTACACCCCGCCACCCCCGTCGCTGCCTCGCCTATGTTTTCGCCTCCCGACGACCCTCTCCGTTGCTCTGCCTTTGACGCTGCCCCCCGACGTCGCCCACCGTCCGCCACAAACACCCCCTCCAACCTCCGACGCCGAACCCCCCCACTCCCACCCCCGAAGACCTCAACTCTCACCACCGCTCGAGAGCACACCCCGCCCGCCTGACGTCACTGTACTTACCGCCTCTACGACGCCGTCGTCGCCCAAGAACGCCAACGGAGCCCGCCGCCTGCTCGCCCTCCGCCACTGCGCCCACGACGCCCTCCGCAAGACCCCCATGCAGCTATTAACGAAGGTATGGGTTTTAAATAAATCTATATTACATTTGACAGAGTTTTTTGAATCCTAGGGCTGACTAGGACAAGCTGACTAGGACAAAGGGGTAGATAAAAGACGGCCGGGATTTAATCTTGGAGAATCAACGGTTGGGATGAAGGTTTAATAGCTTTGTTTGAAAATTTGTGGGTCCCATTTGAGTTCCATTTGATTGATAGACAATTTAATAACCCTTTTATATTTTGGAAAACAATCCGCTTCTTTGCGTGACTTGGGAGAGAGCAAAAGTCTTTTCATCTTTTGGGAAGAGCAACAGTCGTTACGGGAGCAACCCAGAGATCAGCATTTCCCCACAAGAAAACAGTTTTGTGTGGTCAGATCACCTCGGGCCGCACGCATTGTCAGCCAGCTGACTCCCTGCCTCCATCCGCTCTCTCTCTCTCCCTTCCCCCCCCCCTCTCTTCACTTCGTCCCTGCATCAAACCCTCTCAGCATTGGTCTCTCATATATCAAACCCTCTCAACAGTCGATGCTGACTCCGCTGACGCCAACGCCGCTGAAGAGGAGAGACGCCAACGCCGCTGACGCCAACGCTGCTGTCGACCCGCGCCAGCCCTAGAGACGACGCCTCGCATCCGGGTCTGCGGCGGTCTCATCCTCCAGCGAATGTTCGTCTTCGCCTTTGTCCAGTGAATGTTCGTCTCCAAGTTGAAGCTCTCACCGGAGGCACACGCCAGCAACACAGTCGTCGCCTCCAGCTCGCCATCTCTGAAGGTCGGTTCCATATTTTGCCCCTTTCGATTTCTCGCAGATCTGGTGTTTTTTTGGGTTATTTTCCTCATCTTATGAAGGAGGATTTTGTTAAGAAATGAATTTTTTAAGCTGCTTATTACTGAATATGCTTGCAAAAGGGGTTGTTTATTAACAGTATTTGAACTTCAAGTAGTCTTAGGCAACATGCTCTGTTTGATTCCTATGTAACAGTATTTGATTGATGGGTTGTTTATTATTATTTTGAGAGGGTTTGATGCAGGAGGAGAATTATCAGCACAGTGTAACAGGAAGAGAACTTTAATCATGATATGTTTCTGCAAAACAGGTGGTCTTCGACCTTGAAGTCGCAGGTATACAGTGCTTACATGTCTTTGATCAAATTGCAGTTAGTTTTGCCCATGTAATAGTGTCCATTTCATATAGTTCAATTGGGGTCAAGTTTCTATTCTCTCATTACATGATTTATGTTTAGGATGGGGATATTGATGATGGTGATAGCAGCAAAAGCGAAGAACAAGAAGAAGAATAAGAAGAAGAAGAAGAAGAAGCAAAAGAAGGGGTTGATGAAGAAATCCACTTAAGGGGCTGCAAAGAGTAAGTTTGATTTTTATTTGGACCAACAACTAAACCATTTGTCTAGGTATATGTGTAGACATTGGGTCCAACAAATTATCGGAACATGAAATTCTTTGCGATGCAAACATGGAATTATTAGCACATTAAAAAAATTTCTTTGCAATGCAAGCTGTTCTTTGCGATCTGAATTTTGAGAACAAGAAACCTATTTTTGAGAACATGGACAGACTCACACTGGGGACACTGGAAACATGAAATTTGTCTTGATAATTCCTCTCAGTGTAATGTGAATTTTTGAGAACATGAAAAATGTGTGCTATTCCATGTTTCTTTAAATTGTTTATGCTTTGAATAGTTATCTGATCTTGCCATGAATTAGACTCAGGTTATACCAGTTTGAGGTTGTATGCGTTTAAGCATGTCTATGTTTAAGTTTGAGTTTGGGTATGTTTATACATTGTTTGAGAATGTCTATGTTTAAGTTTAAGATTGAGGTTTGTTCATCTTTGGCATGTGTCATCCTCTTAATTGCATGTGTGTCATCCTCTTGATAAGGAATTCACGAAACAAAAAAACAATGAATGTAATTTATAGGATCTCATCTTTAGCATGTGTGTTACCTCAACCTCAACAAACATTGTTTATTCTCTCAAATTGTCAAACACCAGGACTCATGTTACATTAAATTACAGGATGTTCATCCTCTGGTTAATCTCAACAAACACTATTTATTCTCTCAAATTGTCAAACACCAGGACTCAAGTTCCAACAAATTACAGGATGTTATCCTCCGTTTAATCTCATCTTTGCCATGTGTGCCATCTCTCATCTTGGGTGTATGTTAGTTCTTTGAATGATATTCTGAAAATGTAACTTCGCGGGTGTATGTATGTGAATGATGGGAATTTGAGGTTGTAGTTAAAAAACTTACAGTTCGAATTTTTTGAGAGACTCATCTTTGGCATGTGTTTCATCCTCTTAACAAAGATATATGATGTTTATTGTTTGAGGTTGACAAAATTATTCTCATCTTAGGTGTATGTAATTTCTTTGAACATGTTTCTTTATTATTCTGAAACTGTGGGTATGGAACCACGGCAACACCAATGTGTTTATCCCAAATTTCAGAAGTATAACCAAAAGATATATCTCAAACAAAAGAAAGTTATAAAATAGCGGTAACGTTCAGGTTTATTCAAAGAAAAAAATTAAGAACTTGGTAGATAGCTGCACGTTCTAAAAATTGCATCCATTTACATCATAAGAAAGTTGCATTTGTCTCTGACGCACCAATTAAAATATAGAATACCATGTCAAACGTTTACTTTCATATTGGATCATGTGTTTATTTGCTAATGTCTGAAAGGCTTTCTAACAATGTCTGAAAGGCTTTCTTTTGTGCATGCAGTTCATTTGCTATTATAATGAGATAGAGATAGTATTGGTTTTTTTGATATGTTTATATAGAAATATTGTTGTGAAAAATTTGTTCCTTAAATTAACATATTCATAATGTGAAAGAACGACAACTAGCAACGCGATACTTTGAACTTAATGTAATACCATATGATAATAGCATTCCTTGGAGAAGTAAATTTTGGGGTGAACTAAAATTATTGAGTGAACTAAATAACAATTATTGTCCATTAATTCTTGGTGGGACAAATATTTTGAGGGGGAAATATCTTAAATGAACCGTGCCCTACGGGCACGGGTTATGACTAGTACGTATATATGTATCCGTATATTCATACGTATATGCGTATATGATGATAAATTAAAAGAGATTTTAGTTAAAAATTCATGATAAAATAATTATAGGTCGAAAAAATACAAGACTAGTCCCAGAAAATCGATCGTGACGTTCCAGACTCATATGCGCTAGTTTCATCTCGATTTGACAAGTAGATTTTTCACAGTAAATTTTTAAGCCTAGAATTTAAATACGTTGTTTCCACCTAATAATTCAAAACTTAATCTTTTCCCGTAAACTGATATATGGAAAAATTATATGTTGTAGTATTCTTCGAGACGGCCATTTTGACAGCTTACTTGAAACATTCTGATACGTATTCCATCCAGAAGAAATTATTGAATTATTACGATAACTAATTAAATTTTGTTTTTAAATTCATTTTAAGCTTTTAAAAATTATATAAATTACCAGAGTCTTCAGAAAAATATTTCCTTATTATATAAAATTATATTTCTCATATCTAGCCTGTATAAAATTTTAGAACGCTTTTTGGCACCTTTCAATCGATTATGAAATCAAAACGACCAAGTTAAATAGATAGAAAATACTGTGTTCTTTAACCGGTTATTTCTTATGTTTGTAGATACCGATTCTCGTGCACTAGCACCCTTGGAAGCTCTAGATCTAGTCCCAGCTCACCACAGCAACATCGAAATCCGTAAGTCACAATGAATTCTAGATTTAGAAAATTAGATAAGTGTACTCGTACGAACTTAAGACATCACATATAGCCTCGTAACGGCTATTGACTCGAACCAAAAACTAGAGACCTAATCTAGTAGGAAACTAATCAACTGCAGAATAATTATCTAATTACATTGCCAACTTTCAACTTTGGCGGTTGTAGCACATAACCATCAACTTGGGTAAATTGTGTGCTAACGAAACTACCTCATGCTCAAAGCAAGGAATCAATATCACAATTGTTGGACTTGTCTTTGTCCTCAAATTTCTTAGCATCCACTTTGCTTTGGCACAGTCTGCTTTGAAATGAGTTCCTAACTTTCTAGTTTTCAATAAGAATGTCAACCAGTGGTCCTGGTTTAACTATCATTGTAAACAAGGAACTAATAACATCATATGATACATTGTATGGAACATCTTGCAAAACATCCCATATAACACTTGACACTTCACTGGGGTTTTGGGGTAACTCATAGTTTGAGAGTGTGAGAGTGACTAGAGTTCATCTACCTGCTGCCTGTGTCGGTAAACATAGATGCATGTGTCGGTAAAACCTTACATGCTGCATGTGTCGGTAAAACCTTACATGCTGCATGTGTCGGTAAATACCTCCTTCCTACCTCTGTCAGTTTCGTCTGGGTACTGTGCACCCAGACAAGAGATGAACTCAATGGTTGCATATCGTACTCTCTGACTTGAGTCACGTAGTTTTTAGTTTACTCACCGCTTGCACTACTACAGTACAGTTTGTCGTCTTCTTTCAGTCTGTTTACTTTTACTACTCAGTTATGTATGTCTTGTCACAGTTGTTGCGCAGTACTTTACTTTTCACTCTGGTTTGCTTGTACGTAGTTACTTTCTATCACCTGCTTTAGTCATACTTGTGCACTACTTCTTTTCTATGTTTAGAATTATTGTGACTTACCTATGGTCCATCTATGGCACCGACAGACGACGAACAGATCGAAGAAGATGCCCCTGAGTTTGAGGAGCTAGAGTTTGCTCCAGAGATCACTGATTTCTAGTTCTTGAGTTGGTGTGCGTATTATATGCTATTATGTATTTCCTTTTTGCATTTCTTTTCAGTACTTCCTTTCATGTATTTGGTGATAGAGTGTTGTTGTGTATTGTATCTTAATTATGGACTGTAATAATGTATGCTGGTGTGAGTATTGGTACATCTCTGTATTGTGGCTATATTGTTTTCACTGGTATTTTGCAGACCTGCAAATGTAATCAAATAAGTAATGGCCCCTGAGAGCGGGTCGTTACAATCGATTCTGTCCGTGATGGCTTGCTTCATATGGTCCATTCTTCTCAGCAAGTCTCCTCGAACTATGTCCATCTTCTAGGACATCTCAAGTTCCTTCTTGGCAAGCTTAGTAAATATGGCTTCTTGAAAAGCGGTCATGTAGGGAGGAATCTCCATTGAAGATGAAGATTGTCCCTGCTCCATATGTTCTTCTTCTTCTTCAGCTTCTTCTTCTTCACCTTCTGCTTCGATGATGTTCTTGGATGGGTTCAAAATTAAGACTCATTTTATTAAGAGCACCCGAATCGAACCTAGTCATAGGCTCTATAAAATGAGTTTCACCATCGACATCTATCCCGACAGAGGTTAAGATATGGGTGAGATAATGGCCATGGGGAAGAGGAGATGTTGGGTTTACTGAGGTGGCGCTATGGATAATGTTTTTCATGATAATTTGAGCCCAGTTTATTTTAATCTTACTAATCATAGCATAAACGCATTTAGCTTGGTTCATGTAGAGAAGGCTCTGCTTCCACCCTTTTGATTAATGTTGTATGAAAGGATGTTCGCACGAATGCATGCAAGGGTTTTGAGTTCATCGATGGGCAAGCTTCGTTTGTAGGCTCTACCTTCTCGATACATAAGCTCAAGAATGTCGGTGTCATCCATAACAATCTCGCGGAGAAGTGTACCCGTGCTTGGAATTCCAAGCCTAAGTCCTAGTCCTTGTGTGTCAAGCACTATGAGAGAATCTAAGACTTTAGTGGATATTCTGAGGGTTCTGAAGGATGTGGATGTGTTTACAATGTTGGTGTAAAACATATTGATTAGCCTGGGGTAGCATCTACCCCTATTGTTGTGAGAGAACAAATCTGTGAGCCCTTGAAGCTCAAAAATTGAGTCAATGTCATAATTCTCAAGATCTTTGATTTTCTCATACCTCTCTTGGAGGATAGTTCTATAAGTATTGATATCAAAAGTTGAGATTAAATCAGGCTTATGAAGATAGGGGATGATAATTTCCCTTTCAGATAAAGGTTGAGAAGGAGAGGCTTCCATTCTATTCTTCTTGATATGAGTTCCCTAACCATGGTTTCTAAAGATATAAAGACAAAACTAGAAAAGATGAAATTTTGAAGGAGGATTTGTATACTTAGGGGATGAATGAAGCTTTCTCCAAAAAAATATTTATCCAACTCCTTGATATCTTGAGCAAAGATGAAATTTTTTTTAAAAGAGTATGTTGAGGATGGAGGCAAGATGAAGAAATGAGGGAAATTGGGTAGGATTTTACTAACTTACCAATAGATCATAGCCATAAAGTTTGAATCAAGGGTGAGGATTATATCCCGTTAGTGGGTATGAGTGAATGAGGGCAGTAAAACCAATAAGATGCCAAAAACTCAAAATCTAAAACCTAAAAGTGGACTAGAAATTCGGTAGTTTTGTGACACTGAAAATTCCCCAGATAGTCGGCCATCCTCCCAGATAGCCGGCTATCTGCCAGTTTGAGTGTTTTAAATTCAAAAACCAATCTAAATTGCATCAAATTGATTTCTAATCATTTCTAATCATCCAAACAATATTCTAATACATAAGAAATAATTTTGAACATATTCAATCATTTTATAAAATTCAATATATTTTTCTTACGAATTTTTAGGCCTCTTTCACTTCTCTTTAATCGTGTGAGCGATGAATCCTTGAGAAAAGTTTCTTCCTGCTAATCCCTTCAGTTGTGTGAATATGAAAAGTAAGCAAAAAATTTGGTACCCTTTTCATTGGGTCCGAGAGATTAGTCGATATAAATTTCATTTTAATGAAAGCCAAACACAATATGGTTTAGTACTTCCGTCATGTACATATGTATAGTTTTTATTTAAATGAACTTTAAGCATAAAATCATTTACATACCTTTCTTTCAACCTAATCATGCTATTTTTAGGGATCCAGATCATGATGAACCTGTTTTTCACATTAGCATCCTTAAAATGCTTATCAACATGCTTACGGTTGGATTTTTGATATCCTAAGCTGGTTCTACTCCCTAAAGCTTTTTGTTTATCAATAATATCATTGAACTTCCGTTTTCCTTTATTGAACTTATCCACAATTTTTGAAAGATCGTCATATTTTCTTTTTGTGGTGGTCACAATGTCTCCTAGGTCATTTATCCTAGTCTTTAATCCATCGACCTCGTCCACAAGTAATTTATTTCTATTAATCAATTCTTCATTTTCTTTTTCGATTTCATCTCTTTTCTTGGTGCATATCCTAAATTTCTTGTTCAATTTATGCTATTCTCTAATAAGTTTTTCATGGGCATTACAAAGTTCTTCATAAGAACCTTTTACATCAAAATCACTATCGATATCGATATCACTACTAAGAAGGTCGTCGTTGCTATAGTGATGCGAAGAAATAAGAGATATATAATGTCTTAGTACTGATGAAGTTAACGCCATGAAACACATGTGTGCTCCTTCACTTTATTCCTCTTCATCGGATGATGTCGACGATTCATCGGAACTTAAAACATCGCTTTGATCAAAAGCTGCGAACGCTCTTTTCTTCGGCTTCACGAACTTTTTCTACTTGTGACGTCTTCTTCTTCATTCTTTCTCCTTTTCTTTGCCCTTTCCTTGGTCGTGATTCTTCTCCAAAGGGCAATATCTCCAAACATGTCCCGTTTTGTTACATCCAAAACAGATAATTTTGTTAGTAAAACAAGACTGTCTTTTAGTGAACTTACTTTGGAGGAATTTCTTGTATTTACTCGATATCATCACGATTTCCCTTTCGTCTCTGTCGAAGTAATCTGAATCTGGGCTCTCTTCGTTGGCTTTGAACACCAAGTTCTTCTTCTTTGGCTTTTCTTCGAACTTTTTAAATTCATCTAGCTCTATCTCATTCGCCATGAGGTTTCTCATTAGTTCTTCTATTGCGATCGTCTTCATGTTGTGTGCGTCTCGGATGACAGTGGTCTTTCCCTTCCTTTCTGGTCTAAGTGATCGTACTATCTTCATCACCTGGTTATATTTAGAAACTTTCTTCCCTAATCCTGCAAGCTCATTTGTGATCTTAGTAAACCGAGTATTACCATCGCTAATACTCACCATCTTCCATTTTAATACTTTCAAATTTGGAATTTAATAATTAATTCTTGACACTTTTACCTTTTCGGTTCTTTCGTGACTTACCTCGAGAGTATGCCAAATCTGGTGTGATGTCTCACATTGAGACACACGGTTGAACTTTGCACCTATAACTGCATAAAATAGTGTGTTCATAACTTTGGCGTTTAGATTGCGTCTCTTCTTTTCATCAGCTGACCATTTTCTGGTATCCGCATCGGTAAGTGGTATGTACTTATCTTTAGTGATCGTCCACGCATCAATGTCTAAGGATTATAGATGCGTTCTCATTTGGATCTTCCAGCTAGCGTAGTTGGTTCCGTTGAACAATGGTGGTCACATGGTGTTGAGACCCTCTAAGTGGTGTGGTGTTGATGCCATCGCTTTTAACCTTGCTCTGATACCAAGTATTAGATCTTGTGGATGGCAGACAACACTAGAAGGGGGTTGAATAGGATTGTCAACAAATAATAAAATTCTTCGCGTAAATTAGATCTTTCTATTACGTTGCCTAAGTCTCAAATGAGAGTTACCTCAATTTATACTTAATCAACCAAATTTTAAATGCTTGTAAAAAAATATGAGTATATCGGAAATAAAAAGTTACAAGCAAGAATAATATGAGAGATAGAGAAAATTAAACACAGCACAAACACACAGCTTTTAACCTGGCTCGGCCCAACCTTGACTTACGTCTAGCAATCAATCCACTAGCTCTTAACGAGAGAACCTTACCTCAATGCAACGAAGAGAACTTCGTACAACCATCTAGCGCCTCTTACTAGGAATTTCCAACACCTAGTTACAACCAACTAGGAATTTCCAAAGTCCAACACAACATTTTCCATTCTCGCATGAATTACAATTCTAAGTCTTCTTCAAACACTTTACAAAAATATATGAAAATGAATACAAGATTCCTAAAGCGAAATGAATATATTAGTGAATATTGGCTTAAGAAATCTAAAATCCTTTGATCAAATTAATGATATAAATGAGCACAAATTTGATCAAACGAGATAACTTTAAAATGATTCTCTAAAATATGCATTTGGACTTTAGAGATCAATAATCAAGATTTTAATCTTTGAGAAAAAATTGATTGAAGAGCACAATGATTAAAAACGAAAAACATGACGTTTGAATCTCAAGAGAATATAGCAATAAGCTTTGGAGATCAAATCAAGTTTGTTAGGTCAGAAATAAACAGAGAAATAACTCAGAATTTAAGCACAAAAGAATTTAAAAATAATGGTCTTTAGAAAATTTGAACAACTAGTAGAAAGCTTGAGAACTTTTGAGCAAATAATAAGATTTTAATAATATGAAATTGATAAATAAAAACTTCTGAAAGCTTAGCTATTTATAGAGTAAAGAACAGCTTAAAATCAGCTCAAAAAGTCTCCACAACGCCTAGCAAAAATTCAAATACAGTTTCTAAAAATGTTGAGAGTTGACCGAGATAGTCAGCTATTATCAAAAATAGTCCACTATAAATTCAACAGTAAATTCTAGACATTTTCGACTGACAGTAGTCGTCTATCTGTTTCAAATAGTAGGTTATTTCTTGATATTAGGGTTTTGCTACTAGAAAATACTTGGAAAATAAAAATTATATCAAAGTATTATATGGTCAAATATATTTAAAAACTATTTTTTTTTCAAAATTTATGTCTGTGTGTAAAGAATATTCATTGGCTTTGACATTCTAAGTACACAACTTATTTATACACACACCATTAGCTCTCGTTCTTCGATCTCTGACTTGAGACGTCTTGTCTTAATCTTAAATATTTGGTTGAGCCATCATATGTTCCATATCTTGACTTGAAAATAGACTTCTGATCATGGCTTCTAAGTCCTTCATTTAGCTTTTCAATGCGCTCGCTCTTCAAAGCTATAAAATAATTCATTAATACATATACACACTTGAATTAAGCACATTAGTACCCATATCACTTGTGAACACCATCAAAATCGACTATGGTGGGTCTCAATATCCCAATAAAAAGGACACATTTCATAGAAGATAACATAATAAAGATATTTGAAAAATATAGTACTGCCAAAGAAATATGGCAGGCTATTAAGAAAAAGTATGACACTACTTTGGATGTGAACATACAACTCCTGATGCATAGATATAATTCACGCCATATGCAAGAAGGTGACAATGTCACCGAACATGTAAATAAGATGATTATCATATCTAAGGACCTAATTACTATTAGAGCTGAAATTCCTTAAAAGCTGCATGTGCAACTATTTTGAATGGTATGCCATTGTCATTTGATATGGTTGCCACAGCTCTTAGACTAAATGGAACCAGTAAGCATGTCACTGACTTGCCAACTCAGTTAGCAATGGAACAAAACTTACTAGTTAGGAGAAAGTGCTCTGATGTAAACATTGTACATCAAGAAGAAGCTAATACTGCTCAATATCAAAAGGAACAAGGGAAGCAACATTTTGAACCTGTGATGCCCTCCTTCAAAGGACCAAGCTTGCACCAAGCTCTGGTAAAAAAGACCTCCTGGATCATGCAATATCTGTAGGAAGTTTGGTCACTTCAAAGCCAATTGTCCTCAGGAAAAGAATAATGTCTATTCTAAATGCCCAGAACAAGGATGATTAGGAAAGAGAGTTTATTGGCATTAGTAAATGTAACTCACAACAACTGATGTTGGTGACTGGTGGATTGACTTGGGAGCAACCCGACATATAGTAAAGATGAATAAAGGTATTGTCGATTTCCAAGAACTAAAGAAAGGAGATCAGAGGATATATCTATTATACATTTGATAACGATTTTTGAATTCTAGGGCTGACTAGGACAAGATAAAGAGTGGCTAAGATTTGATCTTGGTAAATCAATGGTTGAGAATGGATTTTGTGAAATTTTTTGGGGGAAAGTGCCTTGGGAACATAAACTTTGAAATTAGAAGTGCCTTGGGAAAGAGTGTGGAAATTAAATTTGAAAGGAAAAGTGCATTGGGAAAGATTGTGGAGATTAAATTTGGGGGGAAAAGTGCCTTGGAAACTTAAACTTTGAAATTAAAAGTGCCTTGGGAAAGATTGTGGAGAATCATGATCCATTAAATTAAACAAAATAAAAAATTTAGCGTAAAACTTTAGCGGAACAACAAATTAGCGTAAAAAAACACTGCTATTTGTTGTTCCGGCGCCAACGCCGAAGGCGCCCTGCTAAATTTTTTACGCTAATTTGGCGACCCGCTAAATTTTTTACGCTAATTTGTTGTCCCGCGCCGAAGGCGCGGGCGCCAAATTTGTTGTTTGACGTCGAATTTGTTGTTTCGCGCCGAAGGCGCTTACGCCGAATTTGTTGTTCCGTGTCGAAGGTGTCCGTGCCGCTAAATATTTTTATGCTAATTTATTGTTCTGTTAAATTTTGGCTGTGCAAATAATTTTCGGGGAACAAATATTTCGCGGGGGAAATAACAGAAGGCGCCCAGCTAAAAATTTTTTATGCTAATTTGTTGTCCCACGCCGAAGGCGCGGGCGCTAAATTTGTTGTTCGACGTCGAATTTGTTGTTCGACGTCGAATTTGTTGTTCGACGTCGAATTTGTTGTTCTGCGTAGAAGGCGCCTGCGCCGAATTTGTTGTTCCGCGCCGAAGGTGCCCGTGCCGCTAAATATTTTTACGCTAATTTATTGTTCTGTTAAATTTTGGCTGTGGAAATAATTTTCGGGGAACAAATATTTTGCGGGGGAAATAAGTTCGGCGCTCGGGCCGAAGGCGCCCGCTAAATTTGTTGTTCTGCGCCCAAGGCGACCGCGCTAAATTTTTTTACAAAGATTTGTTGTTTTTCGCCGAAGGCGCGGGCGTCAAATTTGTTGTTCGACGCCGAATTTGTTGTTCCGCGCCGAAGGTGCCCGTGTCGCTAAATATTTGTATGCTAATTTATTGTTCTGTTAAATTTTGGATGTGTAAATAATTTTTCAGGGAACAAAGATTTCGCGGGAGAAATGTTAAATGAACCGTGCCCGCGGGCACGGGTTATGACTAGTGTATATATATGTATATATGTATGTATATATATATATATAGTCATAACCCGTGCCCATAGGGCACGACGAAGGTCGTCTCCTGAATGCGAAACCGAGGAGGACAGTCAGTGCACGGGTGAAATGGTGACATGATAATCATCTCCCAAATGCATTTTTATTCCTCCAATTAAGACATTTTTTTTCAAATGGGAGATCATTATTTTTGGCATTCAGAAAGGTAGCTTGTTGTCTTTCCTATACAACCATATCAAAGAAAATCTAACCTTAGGGAATTGTGTTGATATCTGTATGTTTCCGCCCAACGTTTACTGTAAACTACCATTAAAACAGGATTGGAAAAAAAGTATATCAATTAAGCGTGTGTCCTCTTAATTGAGCGATATCAAATCGTGGCATGTTTGGCATCAATTAGAATTAGAATAATGTGAAATCCCCACGCACAACTCACAATTAAAAAAATTGAGCGATATCCCCACTCACAACTCCCAATTAGAATTGGAAAGAATTGTGTCCTCTTTGGCATCAAGCTTGTTGAATTATCTTTGTTCTTGGTTGCATGTCTAATCTGGATATAAGTGTGAGCAGTCTGTCACAATCTCTATCAATTAAAAATAACCTCCAGCAAGAAGTTTTTTGTCGCATTTTTATGTTTAGTTGACATGAAATGGAAATTTTTTATGTTTAGTTGATTTTAATCCCTTTGGAACAGTTCACTTTGGAACAAAATCAGTTGGAACTCAATCAGTTAAATGAAAAGTGCCCTTTGAAACTCAATCATCAAAAATTTGAAACTCAATCTGCCTATTGAAACTCAATTTGTCGAAGTCTGTGTACTTTAGATAGGGTAACCCATGCACAATCATAATGCTAATGATAATGGTAAGCTGCTAATCCTAAACAGTTTATTATAATGATAATGATAATGACAATGCTAAACTGTTTAACAAATTAGACTGTGTTCACCTGGGCTAATCCTTAAAAAAATAATTGGATCGTGTTCATTTGCACGGTCCTAAACGAATAATGCTAAACTGGTAATCAAAGGGCACTTTTCATTAGCATTATTAAATGAGGACCATGCAAATCAACACAGTGAATAATTCAATGAGGACCATCATAAATGATTCAAATAATTAAATTAATGCTGAGGAGCCATCATAAATAAAGTGCTTATTAAATTAATTAATGCTGAACTGGTGCTTATTAAATTAATGCTAAACTGGTAAAAAGTTTCAAATAATTCATTGGCACGGTCCTAAATAAGGTCAGTAACTTTAAGAATGAAATTAACTGGGGAACTACTGGGGAACTACATAAAAATGACATTTCCTCTACCCAAAAAAATGTAGAGTAATTCACCTAAACAGACAAATGCCAAAAAATGAAACCCAAACACTCAAAAGGTCAGTTACCTTAAGAAAGCATTGATTTCGAACATGAAAAACAAATGCCAAACATTGATTTCAAATGTCAAAAATTAACCAAAAAATGTCAAAAATTAACCGAAACCCTAGGGATCAGAAATTAATGAATGAAATTGAGAGAGATAAGAGAGAGAGAGAGAGAGAGAGAGAGAGAGAGAGAGAGAGGAGAGTACCAGAGGACGTCTTGAATCGAGGACGTCGCAGATGAGTTACGTTTGTGGGATGAAGGTTGAAGGATGAGGAGAACAGTTTGTTAGTGGGAATTGAAGACAACAGGTTGTTGTTGGGAATTGTTGAGAACTTGTAAATGAGGGCACGAGAATTGAAGACAACAGGTTTTTATTTTTTAGAACCGTTCCTTTTCAAAACAGTCGTAGGATCCAAAGTTAGAACCGTTTTTTTTCAAAACTCAGTTTTAAATAATTGTGTGTGAGTAGATTATCCTAGTCATAATTTTGGAGACACGTAGGACAAAACTGCCATATAGGACAAAGGTCATGCATTATATAATAGATATCACTCAAAATCTCATCTCTTGTCCAATTTCTCTTGTCCAATTTTTCTTATCCAATTTCACTTGATAACATCCCTCTTTTGTATATAGATATCTCTTATTCAATTTCTCTTGTCCAATATCTCTTATCCAATTTCTCTTGATAACATCCCTCTTTTATAATATAGATATCTCTTATCCAATTTCTCTTGTCCAATATCTCTTATCCAATTTCTCTTGATAACATCCCTCTTTTATAATATAGATATCTCTTATCCAATTTCTCTTGTCCAATATCTCTTATCCAATTTCTCTTGATAACATCTCTCTTTTATAATATAGATATCTCTTATCCAATTTCTATTGTCCAATATCTCTTATCCAATTTCTCTTGATAACATCCCTCTTTTATAATATAGATATCTCTTGTCCAATATCCCTTATCCAATTTCTCTTGATAACATCCCTCTTTTATAATATAGATATCTCTTATCCAATTTCTCTTGTCCAATATCTCTTGTCCAATTTCTCTTGATAACATCCCTCTTTTATAATATAGATATCTCTTATCCAATTTCTCTTGTCCAATATCTCTTCTCCAATTTCTCTTGATAACATCCCTCTTTTATAATATAGACTCTTATCCAATTTCTCTTGTCCAATATCTCCTATACAATTTCTCTTGATAACATCCCTCTTTTATAATATAGATATATCTTATACAATTTCTCTTGTCCAATATCTCTTATCCAATTTCTCTTGTCCAATATCTCTTGTCCAATTTCTCTTGATAACATCCCTCTTTTATAATATAGATATCTCTTATCCAATTTCTCTTGTTCAATATCTCTTATCCAATTTCTCTTGATAACATCCCTCTTTTATAATATAGATATGTATGTATATGTATGTATATATGTATGTATATATATGTATATGTATATATGTATGTATATATGTATGTATATATGTATATGTATATATGTATGTATATATGTATGTATATGTATGTATATATGTATGTATATACATACATATGTATACATATACATATGTATGTATATATGTATGCATATACATACATATGTATACATATACATATGTATGTATATACATACATATATACATACATATGTATATGTATGTATATATGTATATACATACATATATACATACATATACATATGTATGTATATATGTATGTATATACATACATAAATACATACATATATACATATACATATACATATATACATACATATATACATATACATATATATACATACATATATACATACATATACATACATATATATATATACATACATATATAATGACATTATATGCAAGGCTTCAAAATGTCCGCGTTTAACGGAGGGGAATTCCCTAGCGAACCAGGCGATCGTAATCGAGATGGCGGAATCAACAAATCGGCGGGCAGTTCTTCAGAGGGAGGGGACATTCGAAGCCATCAGGATGGCTTCGGCGATCAGATCATCAATAAGACGGTGGCCAGATCTTCATTGGGAGGGGACAGCCACCCTGTCACCAGGACGGCGGACGGATCTGTATCAGCGGGAGGGGATAGGCCGGCAGGTCATAGCACCGTGCGGGAAGTCCATCGAAAATGGATTCTTAACGGCGGATCTGGAGATATAAGCGCTGGAGGATCTGGCACTATCTCGAAGGGAGGTAAAGACCCCAATCAACCCATCTCTAATAACTCAACTCAAATGGCTGGGGATAATGAGAAGTGGATAGAGGTGAAGAGAAAAAAGAAAGTTCAATTTACAGATCAACGTGGGGTCCTCAATAGCAAAGGTTGGAGAGGGTTTACTCATAATAGGGATCAAAAAACTCAGCGTATTAATGGACGGGGTGACATCAGACAGAATATTTCTAGGGTACAAGCAAGACTTGGAAACTCTTTTGCTGGCGGGGTGGCACGGAAGGTGCTTGATAAAACACCAGTAAGACCGAATATTCCTATTAGAATTGATACCGCGGTGGCTAAGAAATCTTGGTTGGACGTTTGCACTAATAGGAGAACTTATGAGGCTTCAATGTCCATGAGTCTTGTTCCACCAAAAATCAGGGAGGACGGATCGATTTGTGCAAGAATGCCAGCAGATGTTGTGGAGCGGGGGGCTGAAAAATGGAGACACACTTTAGTGGGGTATGTTCTTGGGGATGTGCCTTACTACGGTCAAATAGTGGCGTGGATGGAGAGATTATGGAAGCTACAGAAGAGAGTCCAAGTATATAGCAAGGACAATGGATTTTTCTATTTCAGGTTTGAATCATCGGAAGAATGTGAGCGGATTCTCCAGGGTGGTCCCTGGTTATTTGATGGAAGACTGGTGGTCCTAAAGCGATGGAGCCTTCACTTAAGTCATGATCGAGATATTCTAACATCTGTCCCTGTCTGGGTCCAGTTGCATGGTGTACCGCTATACATGTGGAATCTAGAGGCGCTAAATATAATAGCATCGGTTTTGGGTAGCCCCTTGTGTCTTGATAGGGCAACAGCATACAATGAGAGGATTTCTTATGCACGATGTTTGGTAGAGGTTTCGGCAAGTCAACCCCTACCCAAAACTATATGAGTTGAGTTGGATGATGGGAAAATAATTACAATAGAGACAAAGTACGAGGGGGAGCCTCCCCGATGTAACCACTGTGTATGTTTTGGGCACTCTGATTCTCAATGCCCAGCAGTGCCCCAGCTCCCTTCAATCCAAGAAGCACAGAAGGAGTTGCTATCTAAAAAGTCAGGACAGGATAAAGGTGATAAGGTATGTTTTATTAATAGCATTCAAAATCCGGAAGAAGTTGGGCCCCCAATTGAAGGTGAAAAGGTAACTCCAATGGAAGGGGTGGAGAAACAAAATTCGGGAGAGATGACAGGTTCTAGTTCGGGAGGAGAATTACCTCATGAACATGAGAGGCATGCATCGGATGCTGTGCATGGGAAGGCCGTGGCCACTTTGGTCGATGATGGAGAGCATTTAGGGGGATCGGTAATTGCTGTAGATCGCCTGAAGGAAGCTGAGTTACAAGCAGAAGTACCTGGGATTCATTTAGCTGCTGACAGTGCTGCAAAGGGAGCCGAAGTAGAACTGCCATCAATACTAACAGACGGCCTGTCCAACGAAATTGATGTTGTCCCCGAGAATATTGCTCTTGACAATCCGGAGTGGGATGAGGAAGAGGGAGCCTATTTTTGTCAGACGGATGAGATCGTACAACATCGAAAGAAGAATGAAGCCCCATCCCTGGTCACTAGAAGGAGCAGCCGGTTGCAAGGTAGCTCCGTAGTGCAGAAACATCCTCCCCAATGACTGTGCTTATTTGGAACGCCAGGGGCCTGAATAATGAGGTACGCAGACGCGACCTACGTGATAGTCTACATCAAATAAGGCCTTCCGCCATTGTTATAGTGGAGACTAAACTAAAGGCTCATACTGATGACAATAATTCTGTGATACCCAAAAATTGGCTATTACTTGATAATTTTGATCTTGCTTCTGGGGGACGTATTATTATGGGATTTAATCCTTGCATCTGGAAACCGAGTTTGTATTCCAAGTCTGATCAACATATTACTGTTCTATGCATCAATGAAGGGGGTTTCTCTTGCACAATTACTGGGGTATATGCCCGGAATTCCACGATGGAGAGGAAAGAGTTATGGGAGAAACTGAAGTTGGATGCGCAGACTGCGAACAGGGGGCCCTGGCTTGTTGGGGGTGATTTCAACAGTGTGCTTTACACTAAGGATAAATTAGGGGGCCGCAAATTGGATGATTGTATGGTCAGGGATTTCAATGAATCCATTCGAACCTGTCTTCTACAACAGCTCAAAAGCACGGGGAATCAACTGAGTTGGTGTAATAATCGCTCTGGGAATGCAAGGATTGCTGCTCAACTGGACCGCGTATTCTGTAATGCTGGTTGGATCAACATGCTGCCGGAATCTTATTTTATTTATCTTGACTCAAAAACTAGTGATCATGCTCAAATGGTGGTGTATCTTCACTCTCAGGTACAACCCGAACCAAAGCCTTTTAAATTCTTTAATTATTGGACTAAATGTCCAGGATTTAATGATGTTGTCAAGAGAAGTTGGTCCGGATTTATTTCTGGCACACCAATGTTTATTATTTCTCATAAAATGAAGAGATTAAAGCACCATTTGAGAAGCTGGGCGTCAGATCATGCCCCTAGGCGCCTTATTGATAACATTCGCAATGACCTGGCGATTATCAGAAGCAATCCATCCCTTCATGCGGATGTCAACTTGCAGGCAACTGAGCTGAAATTAGTAAATGATCTGGCTAGGGCAATGATGCTCGAGGAGGATATGCTACGCCAAAAAAGTCGCCAAAATTGGTTGTCCCTTGGGGATAGAAATACAAAGTTCTTCTACAATGCAATGAAATCTAGGCATTGTCACAACAACTTGGGCCATTTGGTTGATCCGTCTGGCAATCAAAATAAATCTTATGATGCTCTGAAGTCAGAAGCGCAGGATTTCTTCTCGAGTTTGTATACTCAGAATTATTACCGGAAGAACTTTCCGAGGATTGTTCCAAAACGCTTACTGACTAGAGAAGCTGCGGCATGGCTTGATAGGAGGATTTCTGATGAAGAGATTAAAACTGCTGTTTTCCAAATAGGCCCAGATAAGGCGCCTGGGCCTGATGGTTTTAATGGGTATTTTTTCCAGCAAAACTGGCACCTCGTCGGTAAAGAGTTAATTAATGCCATTAAATCCTTCTTTAGCTCTGGGCAATTGTTGCGCCAAATAAATCATACTTTTCTAACCCTTGTCCCTAAAAATTCCAATGCCTCAAATTTGGGAGACTTCAGGCCAATTGCATGCTGTAATGTGCTTTATAAGATTGTCAGCAAAATATTATGTAACAGGATTAAAGTTGTGATCCATGAGCTGATTTCTCCTAACCAGGCGGCATTTCTAAAAGGAAGATTGCTTTCTGATTGTTGCCTTCTCGCCCATGAACAAATAAGGGACTTCAGCAATCCCATGGGGGGCAAGGCCTGTCTAAAACTTGATTTGCGGAAAGCTTTCGACAGCGTCAACAGGGATTTGATCTATTACCTCCTATACCAGATGGGGTTCTCTGATATTTTCATTGGATGGATTCGTGAGTGTATATCTTCTGCAACCTTTTCAGTAATGATTAATGGGACTCCGGTGGGTCATTTTGGGGGAAACAGAGGCATTCGTCAAGGTGATCCCCTCTCTCCGTATTTGTTCGTTATCATTATGGAGGTTTTTTCCATTCTTATTGAAAAGGCAATTAATAGGCGTACTATTGAGCCTATGAGGCGATCTGGTAGAATTTCACATCTGTTATTTGCTGATGATTTGCTTGTGTTCTGCCGTGCAAACAAGAGAACATTCACTGGCATTCTAAATCTCCTAAATGAATTTTCTGATTATACGGGGCTTCATGTAAATTGGGAAAAAAGTGCTGCTATCTTTAGTAAGGGAGTAAAGGCAAAAAATGAGCTCGCTAATTTTCTGGGCATTAGGCTGGCTACTACTATTACAACCTATCTGGGGTTACCTCTCTCCTCAAAATATCCAAAATCTCCAATGTTTGGCAGATTAGTTGATAAGTGCAAGAAGCGTTTAATGGGCTGGTCTTCTACTGCATTATCTATAGCGGGACGAATTGAGCTGGTAAGGACTGTCATTTATGGCATTGTTGCATTTTGGATGCAAGCATTCCATGTTCCTCGCACTATTTTGCGCACTATTACATCGGCCTGTAGGAGATTTATTTGGGGTAATTCAAAAGCATGGTCCTGGAAAGATATGTGCACACCAAAATCTGAAGGAGGAATTGGAATCAGATTGTTGGAGGATTTAAATGTGGCGGCTGGTATTAGACTTACCTGGAGATACCTCACCTCAGGAGGCCTATGGGCGGCAAATATGAGGAAAAGATATGGTGGATGCGGTGGATTTTATGCTGCGAAGGGGCTGGTTACCCAATCTGGTACCTGGAAGCATATGTTAAATTGTAGAAATTTCTCTCAAAAGCTTATAAGGCTGAAGGTAAGGGACGGCAAATCCACTCTTTTTTGGCAGGATAACTGGCTAGATTGTGGACCTCTCAAATATATATATGAAGTGCCTGAGCATGCCTCTATGAAGAAAGTAAGTGATTATTGGGATTCTGAAAACTGGATAGATGATCCGGCCATCACTGAAATCCGGCCTATCCTCAACAAGATCAAATTACATGTTGGCGCTGACCGGTGGGAGTGGGCACCAGGAAAGGAGTTTCTTTTTAGACAAGCTTGGGAAGGGGTTAGACGTAGAGGTACTCCATTCCCTTCTCATAAATTAATTTGGTTTCCTTATCACATCCCAAAGATGTCCCTTACCCTGCTTAGAGCTTTCAAGGATAAACTGCTAACCAGATCAAAGATGAGTAGATGGGGGCTTGACTCACCCCCACATTGCAGTCTGTGTGATGGTAATTTCGAAGAAACCGTGGAGCACCTATTTTTTGACTGCTCTTACTCTAGTTACATTCTCCGTCGTGCTCTACTTATGCTTGATATTAATTCCCCTCTTCCGCCTAGCCTTATGGAGGTTGGCAAATATTTCCTTGCGCAATATGGGGGTAAATCCGGCCTAAGTATTCTTTGCAAATCCGTTCTCTCAGCTACTGTATATCATATCTGGCGAGAAAGGAACCGGAGGATTTTTGAAAATGAAAATCGCTGTAAGACAATTCTATTTAAGGGGATTGTATCAGATATCAGGGTTGCGCTAAGGGACCTAGAGCCCTCTGGGGAAAATGAAGCTAAAGTGTTCGCAAACTGGATCTTCAGAGACAATGGTTAGATGATCATGAGGGGTTTTGGACTTGTATGGATAGTTCCGGTCCTGTATGGGCTTTTGTATGCTGTCTGGTGTAGATTTTGATAGGTTGAGGGATCATTTGTAGAGAGTGACGACGCTTGTGTCCTCTCCTCTCTCTCTTGAGACCAATTCCTATTAATCTCTATAATGTAATTACTCTGTACAGTACATAACTCAATAAAATCTTCGCTTACCTTTCAAAAAAAAATATATACATACATATATACATACATATATACATATACATATACAAATATATATGTACTAGTCATGGCGGCTCTGGCGACTCTGGGCGATGGAGATTCTGGCGATCCTGGAGGGAAGGACGGCGGGCCATCTAAGGTTCACGGAACATCTCAGGATGGGATTGGCGCTTCAAGACTGGTTGCTCGTAGCCGTCTTGTGGATCGTGTCAGGCATGGCATCAGATCTGAGGGTTCCGGTGTGGATCTTGTTCATAGGGCAAGCAATCTTAAGGGTTCTGGTGTGGATCTCGTTCCGGTGTGTCTCGATCAGCATTCTGTACACAAGTTACTTGGGGATGGTGATAACAGAAGAAGGGGTGAGGATGTAGGTGATGGATGGCAAATTGTTAGGAAGAAAGATGCTGCAAGTAAGGGGGGTTTCCCGCAATTGAAGAATAGGAGGAACTATGGAGAGGACACTTCACGAATCCGAGCTCCAGGTGGTCCGAAGTTTATTCCTAAAACCCGGTCTTCAGGGTATGGCCATAACCTGTATGACAAAATGCCTGAGAGAGCAAATGCACAGATTAAGGTTGATACTTCGGGCCCCAAGAGATCCTGGATTGACGTTTGCGCCAACAGGCACACGTATGGCACAGCTTTGGGGATGACTCGTGTCCCACCGACTACTAGGGAGGACGGTACTATCTGTGCCAAGTTCCCCTCTGAACTTGTTCATCGGGGTGCTGACAACTAGAAGAATACCATTGTGGGTTACGTACTGGGTGATATCCCCTTCTACGGGCAGATGGCAGCTTGGATGGAGAGACTGTGGAGACCCAGGAAGAGGGTTCAAATTTACAGCAAGGAAAATGGGTTTTTTTTATTTCAGATTTGAATCCAAGGAGGAATGCGATAAGATCTTAACTGGTGGGCCTTGGTTATTTGACGGGCGCCTTGTGGTTCTCAAGAGATGGAGCCTTGATATGCGACATGATCGCTATATACTAACCTCGATTCCTATTTGGGTGCAGCTTCATGGAGTACCACTTTATATGTGGAATCTGGAGGGACTGAATATTATATCTTCCGTCCTAGGTAATCCTATATGCCTTGATCGAGCTACTGCTTATTTAGAAAGGATTTCTTACGCCCGATGTCTCGTAGAAGTGGATGCCTCATATCCCCTTGTTTCATCTTTTGAGGTGGAAATGGAAGATGGAAAAACTATCACTATAAATACAAAGTTTGAAGGGGAACCCCCACGATGCAGTCGTTGTGTCTGTTTTGGGCACACTGATGTTCAGTGCCCTGATAAGAACAAGCTCCCTTCAATCCATGAAAAATGCTCTGATCAGGATCATGGTGGTGACTTAACCTCTGTGAATGATCAATTGCCTACCAAGTCTGATTCATTGACTACTGTTCCGGAAAGTGGAGACCCAGCTAAACTGAATGTTAAAAGCCCCAATTTGAAGATGGACATTATCCCTACTTTGGCCCCTGGATTATATATTGATAATGGCGTCTCTGGAACACATAATGCTAATGGCGGTCCTGAAAAATATAATGCTAATGGAGGTCCGGGAGCTCCAAGCGGCCCAGCAGTGGCCTCAGGTGAGGGAGATAAATCAGAAATCAATAGTACAATCAATGATACAGGGGGGAGCACTGTTGAGACCCACAGTGCCCATGTTCCTGTGGCCACCCTTAACGTGGGTTCCAATGCGGAGCTTCCATGTGAGAATGCTGTGTACTTGGAAGAATCGGCTGTGGATGATCCAGGTTGCTCTACGGAGGGTTTTGTTGATCAAGCGGGAGTCATGGAGACCAATACCCCACGTCAGGATTTACATGGAAATAGCAACTGTGTGACCGTAAAGGTGGGGATGGATTTGTCGGATAATCTGAGAGCTAATTTGATGCCTACTCCTTCATTGATTGTTGACCGAAGTGCAGTAGAAATTGATAGGCTACATACTGATAGGACTATTCCCAATCCAGACTGGGAATTGGAGGTGGAGGATCAGCTAAGGCGAAAGGCGGAAATCAAGGCGGGGAAGAAAAAAGAGGTTCCCACCTCAGCGGATGTTTGCAGGAGGAGCACAATAAGCCATGTGTTGCTAGCTGGAGGTAACACTAGGCAACAACACTCAAATATTGATTAATGACTATCTTTTTTGGAATACCAGGGGGCTCAATAACCAGGTGCGACGGAAGGACCTGAGGAACAAAATAAACACAATAAGCCCGTCTGTGATTATAATTTTGGAGACTAAGCTTAAGTCTCCATCTATCTGTTCTATTTCTGGTATCCCTAGGGGGTGGCCAAGCATAGACAATTTAGATTGTGCGTCTGGGGGGCGTATTATTATGGGGTTTAACCCTGCTATTTGGAAGGCAACTATCTTATCCCGATCAGCTCAACACATTTCGGTCTCTTGTTCTAATGTGGGAGGGCTCGCATGTTTTATCACGGGATTTTATGGGCGAAACACGGTGCTGGAAAGGAAGGAGTTATGGAAGTGTTTGGAAGTGGACGCCCCTCTGATAGGCAACACTCCCTGGTTAGTAGGGGGTGATTTTAACTGTGTCTTATTCTCTAAAGACAAGATTGGTGGTAGAAGGCTTGATGAGTCCATGTTCCAGGACTTCACTGATTGCATTTGTAGGTGTTCTCTACAGGAGCTGAAGAGCACGTGAAATAAACTCAGTTGGTGTAACAACCGTATTGTCAAGGACCGTATATCGGCTCAACTTGATAGGGTTTTCTCTAACGCTTCTTGGGTTTACATGTTGCCTGAAACTTATTCCACCTACATGGACCCTAGTACAAGCGACCACTCCCCTATGGTTGTGCACTTCCATTCACAGGTTGCTTCTGAACCTAAGCCTTTCAAATTTTTTAATCATTGGATTCATTGTCCAGGTTATAAAAACGCTGTAGAGGGATGTTGGGGCGGTTTTGAGAGTGGGACTCCAATGTATAGGCTAACTCTCAAGCTAAAGAAGTTGAAACTAGCTCTCCATGCCTGGGCAGGCGATTATAATGCTACAAATATGGTTAAGAATTGCAGGAAGGAATTGGAGGATATTCGTAGTGATCATTGTATCCATTCTTCTACTATTCTCCAGCTTAAGGAGCAGATCCTCCAGAAGGAATTGGTGAAAGTTATGAAACTGGAAGAGGGGATGTTGAGGCAAAAGAGTAGGCATGATTGGATTACCCTTGGAGATAAGAATACAAAGTTCTTTTATAGCGCTATGAGGGCTAGGATCTGCCGCAACAATCTTAGTCACCTGATTGACAGTAATGGGGGCCGAAACATGATTTATGATGAATTGAAAATTACAGCTCCTACTTTCTTTGAAGGGTTATATAACCAAAATTATTATCAGACTATATTCCCAAATCTGGTTCCTAAGCGCATCTTAACTGAGACTTCATTTATCTGGCTGAGCAGGAGGGTTTCAGATGAGGAGATCAAGGTGGCTGTTTTTCAGATTGGCTCTGATAAATCCCCTGGTCCTGATGGGTTTAATGGGTTTTTCTTCCAGCACAATTGGGCTCTGATTGGTGACGAGGTATCTTCTGCCATTAAATCCTTTTTCATAGCTGGTTCCCTTCTTAGGACTGTCAACCATACCTTCCTTACTCTTATTCCTAAGAATGACAATGCATCGACCCTGAGTGATTATAGGCCTATTTCCTGTTGCAACGTCCTCTACAAGATCATAAGCAAAATTATTTGCAACATGCTTAAATTGGTGATTCATGAGCTTATCTCTCCTAACCAAGCTGCTTTCCTTAAAGGGAGACTTTTATCTGATTGTTCACTGCTTGCTTATGAACAAATCAGAGACTTTAGCAACCCTATGGGTGAAAGAGCCTGCCTGAAATTAGACTTGAGGAAAGCCTTTAATAGTGTTAATCAGGACTTCATCTTCTTCTTCTTGCACCAATTGGGGTTTCCTGATATCTTTGTTAGCTGGATCAAAGAATGTATATCTACGCCAACTTTCTCTGTCCTGATTAATGGCTCTCCCCACGGATTTTTCAAGAGTAACAGAGGTATTCGCCAAGGTGATCCCCTCTCCCCTTACCTATTTGTTATTACTATGGAGGCGTTCTCCCTGTTGATTTCTAAGGCCATTAATATGGGAAATATTTTACTGATGAGGCGTACTAGAACTATTTCTCATCTTTTGTTTGCGGATGATCTCCTGGTGTTCTGTCGGGCCTCCAAGAGTTCCTTCTTGGGGGTCAGAAATTTATTGGAGGAATTCTATAATTATACTGGTCTGCAGGTGAATTGGGATAAAAGTGCAGGGTTGTTTAGCAAGGGAGCCAGAAATAAAAGTTCTTTGGCTGATATGTTGGGTATCAAGGTTGTCACTACGTTATCCACCTACCTTGGGTTGCCGCTCTCTGCTAAATATCCAAAAACCAGAAACTTCAGCAAGTTAGTGGACAAGTGTAGGAAGAGGATGTCGGGATGGAGCTCTTCCTTACTCTCTGTGGCGGGGAGAATTGAACTGGTAAGAACGGTGATCTATGGAATAGTGGCATTCTGGATGCACGCTTATCAAATCCCTTATAATATTATTAAATCCATCTCTGGAATGTGTTGTCGATTTATTTTGGGATCTTCTAAAGCATGGGGTTGGGAAGATATCTGCAAACCTAAAGAAGAAGGCGGAGTGGGGATTAGACTACTGGAAGATCTTAATGCGGCTGCGGGCGTGAAACTTACTTGGAGGTATCTCACCTCTGATAGCATTTGGGCAAGGCACATGAGGGCGAGGTACGGGGAAAATTTTTATGCGGCAAAGGGCCTTGTTACACACTCAGGATCCTGGAAGAGGATGCTCAAAATCCGGCCTATTTCTCAGAATCTCATTCGCAGGAAGGTGCGAGACGGTCGAGGCACTCTATTTTGGTATGACCTGTGGTTGCTGGGCGGTCCCCTGTGCGACTTTTGCAATATTCCTGCAGGTGCCGAGAGAAAATGTGTAAGTGATTATTGGGTTGCTGGCGCGTGGACTTCTGACCCTAGCATTGACACGATCAGGCATTTGCTGATGCCGCACAAAGTGAAGCCTGGGTTGGATGAATGGGAATGGCTGCTGAGTGACAGTTTTAGCTTTAAAGAGGCTTGACAAGGTGTTCGAAAGCGAGGTACCCACTTCCCATTCCACAAATTGATTTAGTATAAAAACCACTCTCCTAAAATGTCACTTACATTGCTCCGTGCATTTCAAAATAAATTGTTAACTAAGGATATGCTCAGAAGATGGGGGGTAAATACTACGATGGATTATGTATTGTGCAATGAAGACAAGGAGGAAAGTACAGATCATCTATTTTTTGAATGTAGCTTTTCTAACTACATACTGCGAAGATCATTATTAAAGCTTAATATATCCTCACTTCCTGGCCCGGGACTGAATGAGATAGGGAAGTCCTTCCTTGGCCAGTTTGGCGGAAATAGTCCCCTTGACTTACAGGCCAAATCGGCCATGGCTGCCTCTGTTTGGCACATTTGGAAAGAACGAAATCGACGCATTTTTGAAGGAGACATGAGAAGTAAGACCGTTATATTTGATGATATTGCTGCGGATATCAGGATTCTGTTGCATGAGCTAGATCCGACCACTGATCTTGAAGCTAGTGCGTTCGCCAATTGGGAATTCAGGGACTTGGGTTGAGTTTAGAGTATTCTTTGTGACTTGTATATATATTTGCTTGGAATAGCATCTCCTAGTATGGGGGATTGATAGTGGGGAGTGACGGCGCTTGTGCCCTCTCCTCTCTCTATTGATGCCACATGTCTGGAGGAACTATTTGTGTATTTTGTACATTTTGATCAATAAAGTAGCACGCTAACCTTCCAAAAAATATATATACATATACATATACATATACCTAGGGTTTCTTCAGCCAAGGTGGCGGCTGCTCCGTTGAATGTTGGAACAAATGGTGGTTACTCAGGCGACAGGCCTTGGCATACTGTTACGAGGAAATGGAATCGCGCTTCTCATCAGCAGCGTGGGTTCCCACTGGGGAGCGGCCAGCATCCACGGTGTCGATGGGACATTCAAGATCGGAGGGATCGGACTTCTACTCGGTGGCACTCAATTAAGGGAGGAATGGATCAGACTCAGCGGGGGGGGTGCATCCAAGGATAGCTACGGCGGCCAACCTGGGGTTAATGTGGGGGTTGCACCGAAGGTGTTTGCCAATTTGCCTCAGAAGCCTTTAACTTCACTAGGTCCCAAACGAAGTTGGGCTGAAATCTGCTCATCCAAGAGAACTTATGGTGATGCTATTGGAATGACCTTTGTTCCTCCTCAGACCAGACTTGATGGATCTACTGTTGCTCGTGTCTCTAACTCTCTCTTGGAGAAGGGATCGGAACATTGGAAATCTACCTTGGTTGGCTATGTACTTGGTGATACACCAATGTTTGGACAAGTGCAGGCTTGGATGGAGAGGCTCTGGAAGCCGAGGAAGCGTGTCCAGGTGTATAGCAAGGAGAATGGGTTCTTCTACTTCCGCTTTGATTCTGGGGAGGAATGTGACAGAATCCTACATGGGGGCCCATGGCTATTTGATGGGAGGCTGGTAGTGCTTAAGCTGTGGAGTCCTTCACTCCTGCATGATCGGGATATTCTAACTTCGGTACCAATTTGGGTACATATGCATGGTGTTCCTGTACACATGTGGAATATGGAAGTTCTAAATATTCTCGCCTCTGTAGTGGGTAACCCCTTATGCTTGGATCGAGCCACCGCTAAATTGGAGAGAATAACGTATGCTCGATGCTTGGTTGAGGTGGATGCCAAGAAGGAGTTGCCTAAGCAAGTTGAGGCTGAACTTGATGATGGGACTATTCTGATTATTGACACCAAATATGAAGCAGAACCCCCCCCGGTGTGTTGAATGCATTTGTTTCGGTCACCCCACTGAGCAATGTCCTCTACGGCACAAGACAAAAAATATTCAAACAAGGAAGGGGAAGGAAATCATCCCTAACCGAGTACATTTCGTGGAGCAGGGGCAGACCTCGGGCATTAAAGACGGGGTATTGCCTGTTCAAGATGACAACAGGCCTGCACATGAATTGGAGGGCCGAGACATGGAATTGCCAAATGCTGAAGCGGGACGCCCTTGTCATGTGGCTGTGGGAACCCTTGCAATGCGGAAGTTGCGTTGTCTGATTAACACAATGAAGTTCATGTCCTACATAAAGCGTAAACATTTGTCTGAGGATGAATCCTCCCCAATGGACATTTGCCCAAATGATAATATCCCTGTGGTTGATAGTGAGGATGTTATCCAAGATATATCTGGTGATTCCCCGCAGGTTGAAACAATTAATGCTACACCGGATGTTATCCAAGACGCAACTGATGAAGAGGCCATGCTGACTGATTGTCTGCCGAAGGAAGCGGTGTATGATAATCCCGAATGGGTGGATGATCTTTGGGAGTTGCTGAGTGTTGCAGATTCTGCTAAGCAGCGGAAGCAAGGAACTCTGGGAACTTCAGTTCGGCGTAGTACAAGGTTGAAGTAAGGGTTCTTGTATTTCCTTTTTAATTATAATCTATGTTGATTTGGAATACAAGAGGTTTAAACAATGTGGTGCGGCGTAGGGATCTTCGTGATAGGATAAGCAGTATTGACCCTTCAATTTTAGTTCTGCTGGAGACAAAATTAAAGACTGACAATATTGCACCAAAATCTTGCATCCCCAAGGATTGGGGTACTATTAATAATTTTCACTGCCATGATGGAGGCCGTATTCTCCTGGGATTTAATTCGCTTGTTTGGCAGTTGAGTGTCATCTCAACCTCTATGCAACACATCACTGTACGATGTGTGAATGTGGGGGGGGGGGTTGGAGTTCGCTTTTACTGCAGTTTATGGAAGCAACGTTTCTTCTGAGAGAAGAATACTTTGGGATCAATTAAAAAGGGATTCAGATACCCTATGCAATGGGGCTTGGCTCGTTGGAGGGGATTTTAACTGCATTTTGTATGGCAAAGACAAGGTGGGAGGACGTAGGGTGGAGTCTAACCAGCTATATGATTTTAATAAATGCCTATCTGATTGCCGATTGCAGAATCTTAAAAGCACTGGTTGCAGGCTTAGCTGGTGCAATAAGCGTTCGGGTCCTAGACGCATTGCAGCACAGTTGGATCGTGTCCTTTGTAATGACGCTTGGCTTGATAAGCTCTCTGATTCTTCTTTTGAATACTTGGACCCTCAAACAAGTGACCATTCCCCTATGCAAATTAAGTTGCATACTCAGGTACACTCGGATCCCAAGCCTTTTAAATTTTTCAATCACTGGGTTCTTTTACCAGGATATTATGGCTTGGTGGAATCTTCGTGGGAGGAGCATGTTAGAGGAACCCCCATGTTCTTCCTGATTAGAAAGTTGCGGAGTGTTAAATTTAATCTCAGGAATTGGGCCAGCGATCAGCGGGCTTCTAATCCTATTCACCAGTGTCGTTCTAAGCTGGATGATATCAGGAAACAAATTGATTTACATTATAGCATGGAGCTCCAGAAGAATGAACGTCTGTTATCTTATGAATTGGCTACCCATTTGGAGATGGAGGAAGCGATTTACCGCCAAAGGAGCAGGCAGGATTTGTTGGAGCTGGGGGACAGAAACACTAGTTTCTTTTATAATGCTATGAAATCTAGACATTGCCGCAACAACCTAAGGCATCTGGTGGATGTGCATGGTGTCCAGTGTAAAACTATTGAGGATGTTAAGACTGAAGCTTCCAATTTCTATAAAACTTTATATAATCAGAATCACTACTGGCGTGTCTTCCCCAAACTGGTTCCCAGGAAGAAGATCAAACATGAAACTGCATTATGGCTTGAAAGAAATGTCACAGTAGATGAGGTCAAAGTGGCGGTCTTTCAGATAGGTGCATCCAAAGCACCTGGACCTGATGGTTTTAACGGCTATTTCTATCAGCACAACTGGAACCTAATTGGTAATGATGTAGTGAGAGCGGTGCAATCCTTCTTTAGATCTGGCTCTTTGCTTCGACAGGTAAACCATACATTCCTTACCTTGGTTCCTAAGGGTACTAATGCTTCTTCTTTGGTGGATTACAGGCCTATTGCCTGTTGCAATGTGTTATATAAGATTATTAGCAAGATCATGTGCAATAGACTGCAGAGAATTATTCACGATCTTGTTTCGCCTAATCAATCTGCCTTTCTCCAAGGGCGACTGATTTCTGATTGTGTTCTCCTAGCACATGAGCAAATCAGGGATTTTAGCAATCCGATGGGGTCCAGATCATGCCTGAAACTAGATCTTAGAAAGGCATTTGATAGTGTGAACAGAGAATTCGTGTATTTCATTCTCCACCAGATGGGGTTTGGTAGCAGGTTCATCAATTAGATTAAGGAATGCATCTCTTCGCCCACTTTCTCCGTTATGGTTAATGGAACTCCAGTGGGGTTCTTTGGTGGCAACAGAGGGCTTAGACAAGGTGACCCCCTATCTCCCTACCTTTTTGTCATCATTATGGAGTGCTTTACCCTTCTTATGACCCGGGCCTTTGCTAAAGGGAGCGTACAACCTATGCGTCATATAGGCTCTATATCTCATCTCCTCTTCGCTGATGATCTTTTGGTGTTCTGTCGGGCTAACCCTAAATCCTTTAGGGGTCTTAAGAATGTTTTGGAGGATTTTCGGAATTTCACAGGGCTGGAAATCAATTGGGACAAGAGCACATCAATGTTTAGCAAAGGAGTCAAAAATCCTGGAGGTCTTGCTGAGATGTTGGGGGTGAGGCACGCTCACACCATTACTACTTATTTGGGCATCCCCTTATCTTCCAAATACCCCAAGGCACAGATGTACACAAGGCTAACTGACAAATGCAGGAAGAGACTTAGTGGATGGACTTCTTCATTGTTATCCCTCGCCGGCCGTATTGAGCTTGTCAAAACGGTGATTTATGGCATTATAAATTTCTGGATTCAAGTCTATAAATTCCCTACCACTGTTCTTCGCACTCTAACATCTATGTGCAGGAAATTTATATGGGGGTCTTCTAAGGCTTGGTCATGGGTGGATTCTTGTAGTCCAAAGGAGGAAGGCGGAGTGGGCCTAAGATTACTCTCTGATCTTAACCTAGCTGCGGGTATTAAACTTACTTGGAGATTACTTAATGCTAGAGGGCTATGGGCAGAGTACATGCGAGGAAAATATAAGGATTCATCAACATTTTTCGACGCGACGGGAACACCCACTCAATCAGGTACATGGAAGCACCTACTTAGCTGCAGAAGTCTGTCTCAAAGCATTATTAAGAGAAAAGTTGGCGATGGGAAAGATACGCTATTTTGGCATGATCATTGGCTCCCCTGTGGGCCACTCAAAACTCTTTACAATATCCCAGATGGAGCGGGTAGAAAGCGCGTCGCTGATTATTGGACCGGCACTAATTGGAAGGATGACAATGACATACAAGCTCTGAAGCCCCTTCTCCAAACTCACCCAATTACTTCCGGCCATGATAGTTGGCTGTGGAATCTCGGTCAGGATTTCAAGTTTTCCCAAGCATGGGAGTGCGTGCGTAAGAAATCGAGCCCGTTTCCTTACTTTAAAATTGTTTGGTATAAAAATTACACTCCAAAGTTCTCCATAATCCTACTGAGAGCTTTCAAAAATAAACTTCCCACCAAATATCGCATTGAGAAATGGTGTGCGTTGTCTTCAAACAACTGTGAATTATGCTTGGCCGGCCACCTGGAGACTGTTGATCATGTTTTTTTTCAATGCCCTTACTCGAAGTACCTGCTCTTGCGTGCACTACTGAAGCTTGGGATTTCTGGCCCCCCTATGCTGACACTTGATGAAATAGGCAAACTTTATTTGCATAAATTCAATAAGGATGGAATGTTATGCAGGCTTGCGAATACTGTTCTGGCAGCACTCGTGTGGCATCTTTGGCGTGAGCGCAACAGACGGGTGTTTGAAAATACTGCTAGGTCCAAGATTGCTCTCTTTGAAGACATCGCATCCGACGTACGAATTATACTTCGTAATACTGATGAAGTTGAGGTTGAGGCGGAGGCTGCTTATGCAAACTGGGATATTCTTGATCATGGGTAAACCGGTCTGGGTCTTAGGGATATTTGGGCTGTGTATTTGGTTGTGTAGTTGGTTGTGTTTGTTGTTTAGCTTAGAGCGCTTTGCTTGGGTGGTGGGCTATTTGACCTAGGGTGACGACGCTTGTGTCATATCCCCTAGTCCTATAGACTGCCTTCTAATGCTAAGCCCTCATTGTACATCTTGTATACTTTTTATATAGATCTAACTTACTCTGCAAAAATAAAAATAAAAATACATACATATATACATACATATACATACATACATACATATATATATATATATATATATATATATATATATACATATATATAATCCGGTGAGTCGAAAGTTGAATTTCACATGGACAAGTCGTACTACACTTCAAGGTAATCAATCGATTAAGGAAAGATAATGGTGAGAAAAATATTGTCTTAACTACAAAATTGATGGGTATGATGGGAAAATTGAGTTTTTGATCTAAAACTAAAATTCACAAAAATTGGATGGCCAATTAAGAAGGAAAGATAGGAAGATTGCATGTGTCATGAGATCACTAGGGCAAATGTTAATTACGATCACGATGTCTCTAAATATACCTCGATGGTGGATCTTTCTGAGGGTTGCCCCACAAAATGATGTCCCCTCAAGATAAACTCAAAGTATAACTCAATTGCGTATCTCTCTCGGACTTGCCCCACCGGATGATGTCCCGTCAAGATAAACAAGTATAACTTAATTGCAGATCTCTCTTGGACTTGCACAATTGGATGAAAAAGCAATTAAATTGATAAAAGATTGAATCTCTAGTGATTATTACATCATCAATTCCATGACATAAAAACAAGCAAGAGAGACATATCCGTTCATAATTCGCTCAGGGGATCAAAGATCCAATCAAAGATATGGATTAATGACACAGTAGATCTAAACAGTAAAAGTCCTAATATATACAAGCAAAGATTTATCACAACACATACAAGCAAGTTTTAGAAACTCATAAGATGAAATGAAACATAATATTCATAGAAAATGATATTCCAATAAATATTACAAGACTCTAGATATCTATTATACATTTGACAGTGTTTTTTGAATTCTAGGGCTGACTAGGACAAGCTGACTAGGACAAACTGGTTGATAGAAAGACGACTTGGATTTAATCTTAAGGAATGAATGGTTGATATGAGATTTTGTGAAAAGTTTTGGAGGGAAAAACATTTCTAAGGAAATGAAAGTTTATGTGGAATGAAAGTTTCTAGGAAAATGAGACTTTATGGGGAATGAAAGTTTCTAGGAAAATGAGACTTTATGGGGAATGAAAGTTTCTTGGGAATAGCAGAGTGCACACAATTAATGCATTTGGAAAAAAACATAAACTTGCCCTTAATACTGCAGATCGAATGCTGCTGCAGATCGAATGATATCTCCCTCAACGCGGGACACACCGTCTCTTCGACTCATGGGGCAAAGATTCAGCGCCCGTGCCGTAGGCGACCGCTAAATTGTTTTACGCTAATTTGTTGTTCCGCGCCTAAAGCCCCCGCGCCGATTTTTTTAACACTAATTTGTCGTTCTGTGTCGAATCCACCCGCGTCGAATTTATTGTTTTGCACCGAAAGCACACGTGTCGCTAAATATTTTTATGCTAATTTGTTGTTCCGTGCAATTTTGGCTGTGGAAATAATTTTTTTGAAATAAAGATTTCGTAGAGGAAAATCTTAAATGAACCGAGCCCGTGGGCACAAGTTATGACTAGTAAATATACAAGAGAGAGATCAAATTTTGCAAGCAATTAAAGAAGATCAAATTTTGCAAGCATTTAAAGAAGATGAAGACCTCAAACCATCTCATGAACTCCTCCAAACCATATCCTCATATAAATTACCAAAAGTCATATTCCTTAATCGCTAAGCTTGCATCGATAGGAATAATCTTAACAATGGTTGCATACCATGATTTAGAATTTTTACAACTAGAAGTTAAAATTGTATTCCTTAACAAAGAGTTGAAATAATATTTATGAATTAACCTAAAACATTTCAGGTTGAAGTAAAGGACTATAAAATATATAAACTAAAGAAATCTTTATATGATCTGAAACAAAAATTTAACAATATTGTTAACCAACATGGTTTTGCTGTAAGCCAATTGGATAATTGGTTCTATCTCTTGAAAAGTGAGAGTTTCTTGGCTTAGGGCCTGTTCTTTTGTAGGAAAGTATAGAAGAGAAAGTGAAAAAATCACTATTCATACACTATTCATTATTCACTGAATTCCTACCTCACTTTCCGTTTGTGTGTTCTTTTGTGTTTTGTGTTTTCTTAGAAAAAAGCTGACGTGACGGGAAAAATGGGATTCCATGAAAGTATTTTGGAGTTGGGATGAAAAGCTAAAATTACACAAGAATCCTAGCTTTGGTGGAATGCTCAAGGTGTATGGTCACATCGGATGAGAATATTGGGGTTACCACACCCAAAAATCAAATGTTAAAGAATAACTCCCAACTAATTTAGATCGAGGGTAACCTTACCTAGGATCACCACACCCCAAAATCCAACTTTCCACCTCCAACTTTCTTAATCCATAAGAACACATTACACTAAGTAGGCCGCACCTCAACTTTCCAACAAAAGAGACAAATTTCTCTCTCATCAGATTCCACACTTCTCAATTTTCCTCCTTTATACTTTCCAACAAAAGACTAGGCTCTTATAATAAACAGAATATTTTCTCCGCTATGTCAAGAAACAATCCACTCTCAAGAATCAACAAAGAAGATCCGATCTGTTTTTCTCTACTATCTTTATAACTACTCAATGCCTGCTAGCAACAAAAATGGCCAAAGGGATCTCGGGTTGAACCACAGTCTATGTTTCCCTAAATAAATTTTTTAAAAGTATTTTTCAAAAAAATATTGCCAGCCTTTTTGCTTGTATACAATCAAAAAACAACTAATGTTTGTAAATAAATACGCTCAAAAAAAAAAACAAATCTAAAGAAATAAAAAATAGATCTTGACAAAATTCATGAAATCACAACAAAAAACGGATCACAAATGGATTCATCATCATCAATAAGAGCAAAGAGAAAGGGTCATTACTCATATTTTTCTGATTTGCAATGCAATTGGAAGAGCAAATGGCAAAACCTTGATTGCTGCCGCAAAACAAGTCGAATTTTGGCCGGGTGAAATGGCAACCTTGCATATAAGAAACAATGATGCAAGATCCTTTGGATCGGCCGAAGTTGGAAATAAAAATGAGAAATGTGAGGCCAATCTTGCGAGCAAAAAAAACCCTAATAGAGGTTTTTTGCTCTTAAGAGAAAGATTGTAAAACCCTACCCTAATTTTATTTTATGCCTGCAACGGAACCAAGCAGCGTGGGAGGATAAAAATGGTTGGTCGGCTCTCTCAAGGACACTGAGGTTGGTTGGTGCGTGGGGCTACCGTATGTATACGTTTCATCGCTAGGTCATCAATTGTTATGAAATGACCATAATGCCACCATGTTTCTTCAAAAGACATGCATGAGCTGATAAATTTTAGAGAGTTTTATTAGAGTTTTATTGTGTCAGACCTAATTGCTAAGTTCGCTTTTTGTTTTTTGAACTCAACAATTAGGTATGTTCCAACAGCAACCCTCTAAATTTTGTAAGGCGGTCAAGAAAAAACTATTTCTTCAACTCTGGCTACTTATTCGCTTTTTATAATCTAAAACTTTATAATATCAAATATAAGGCTTTTAGTCGCTTATTTAACTATTGTAAAAAGGTTTACATTGCATAACCAAACAAACCTTTGGATTCGTTAGATGTTTTGGTTTTTGAAAGTTTTTGAATATTAACATAAAAAAAATGAACGACCCGATCCACATAATAAATAATTAAAAGGGGCTTATAATAGACGAAGGAGTGCACTTTAAATAGCTACTGTGCACTTTAGCCGAAGTTATTAAAATTAAGAAGGAACTGTGATCTCTATAAACATTTGTAAAGCTTTTATCTAAGTATACATTAGTTAATTGAGCCCAAGACTAGTTTGTGCTATTTTATTTTTATTTTTATTTTTTCTAAATTTTAAGAAATTCACATAAAACTTTTTTTTTGTGAGAATGAAAAGTAAAGACAACAAAAGTAAAAACATTCTACGGTGGCTTAAAGCCTCTACTGACCCCCACCCCAGCCAAATCAGCTTGCAAAAGAGCCTTAAGAGCCGTCGGACATGAGGAAAACAGCACCAGCTCCTCCTCCAAATTGATGCCGATCTTAGCTAGCTTATCCGCCCAAAAATTTGCTTCTCTCAACACGTGAACCAGCTTAATCTCCCAGTCTCTAGCCATCATGTCAATGATGTCGGAGACTATTGCCATGAACTCATGATTTTTCTAAACATTGCTCTTGATTATCGACAATGCCTCACTCGAATCTGACTCACAGCAAACCTTCCTTAATCCTTCATTCCACGTGTCACGCCCCGCTTCCCATTAGGCTTGAGAGCGAGGACGCAAACGGGCCCCGCTTCCCATTAGGCTTGAGAGCGAGGACGCAAACGGGCCCCGCTTGTGCAAGTAAGGAGGAGGTACTTTTGCTTTTCTTTCCTCCTTGACTTAACACAATAAGCATCTGTGTTAAACCGCAGGTTCTTGCTTGCATTTACTCAAAAACAACGCAGATAAATAAAACATTATTACAATCTCAGACGTCTCAATGGAATTACAACAATGGGGAAAAGGAGAGTGGGTCTTATGACCCGCACAACAAATGAAAGAAATACAATGAAGGTTCATTAGTCACATTTCTAGGCCCACTGGTTCAGCTATCACAACTAGTCCTCCTGGCTCTAAAGCTCGGAATCTGACATACATCCAAAACGTGAATGTATGTCAGCAAGGGTCTGCAAGTAGAGGTTAGAACCTAAGGCAATGTATACAAATTTTATACTGAATTTAAGAAGCATTTATAAATTAAACGAGATACCGAGAATAAGTTTATACATGCTGATAAAAACAATGAAATAAAGTAAAATACTCCTAGCATGTAGTTCTAAGCAGTTTAACACGTAAGGTGAGCAGTTATGACATGGCAGTTTTAACAAATTAAAAACAAGCACTATAAACATGTCATCCCTGATGTGCGAGCAAGTGACAATGATGATTACAATTACAATGCAATGCTTTCTATCATACATAGGGTTCTCGCCTTTAGGTTATGATGAGTGAGTTCCTTCTTCACACGGGGGCTTACTGTGATTGGTGCTAACCCACCGCATACGGGTGGTGCCCTTGAAGACAATACCCTTTCATACGCCTAGTAGTCGCTCAACCCTAACCCCACCCTAAAATGTGCTGGAACACGAGCCAGCCTAGTTCACGAATTGCAAGCACGAATTTTTCAACTCACATGACATCACGAAAATCACGATTTCGCCTTCGAGCCGCACGATTTCACGATGTCTCATGCTAGTTAATTATTTCATGACATGCAGCAATTAAAGAACATCATCATCTATTCTTTTGCAGCATTTTCCAGAATTACAAGAGTGTCGAAACAGCATTCTCAATATTTTAACAAAAAGGTGAACATGAGAGTTTAACAATTATGATACAGAAAGTTAACTTTACATGCATTCGTTCTAAACTAGGGTGTATCAAATTTTATGCCGTTGAATCACATTTTTAGTCACGGATGTCATGAACGTGATTTCACGTGTCATTTCATGCGCATGTTTTGAGTTATGCAACTTTACATGCAATAGACCAAATGAGCTTCTACATTCAGAAATTTAATATAAATTGCATACTTGCATGTTTTCGGTGATTTTGGTGCCGTTGGGTTCGTCTTCACGAGTACTACGTGTTGGTGTGTCCGGTTCTCTGTTTTGGTTAAACAAATCACTAAATTAGATATATTGCGAGATAGTCAAAATATCAAGTTAATCCTTAAAGTGGGTTCGTCTAATTTTACTGGGTTCTCTGGCTAGGGTGATGTTCATATGTGTTTCACTAACATGATACGCCTCATTTTATTCTGATTTATCTAGCAACAAGCTGCTAAAATTTAATACTAGCTAGTCAATTAATATTAACAATCTGATTAACACTAACCTAATATTAGTTAATTATAGGGTTAATCACCATGTTTAATAGTGCACCTACTACACACTTACTCTAACAATTTTAATACAATTTCTTTTCAAAGGTTATCATGTTAACATTATACTAATACCCTTTGTTAAGGCTCTGCACCCACTCTAACAATTTAATATGTATAACTCTAACTTCCTCTCTCTCTTTTTTATTCTTCTGATTCTCTATTCACCTGACACAAAGTCTCTTACTCCCTTTAACTTGGCTGACACATCCCTCTCTCATTTGTCTCTTTCTCTCTTAATTCTTTTAATTGGGTGAACTCTCTTATTCATTCTTTATTCATGAAACCTCCACCTTTAATAATCTTTGTCTCCCTTCCTTCTCCTTTACTCCTTCTGCCTTTTACTTTTTCTCTTTTTTTTGTTTCAACGTTTGTAGGCAAGGAGGCTTACGCACGGGGGCTGGGGTTCACGCTCGCGAGAGGAGGCACTGGCCGACGACACAGGGCGGCGACAGCGGGGCTTCTCCGGCGGTTCGGTGGTCTGCCGACGGTAGCGGCGTGCGCAGGCTCCTAGGCGACGACGGCGGCGTGTTTTCAGGCGAGCGTGAGGAGGGTGGTGCCGGCCTAGGGTGAGGGAGGAGGAAGAAGGGAAGGAGATGGAGGATTTGAAAGTTGTTTTGGGGGGGTTTTTGAATCTGAGATTTCAATTTCAGATTGGGTTGTTTGAGTTTGATTTCTTGTGGAATCTGGGAATGGGTTTTGCAAGAACTGAAATTGATTTCAGCGTCTTAAAATTTCTGTCGTGATTCTTGGCTTGGAGAAATTTGTAGGGAAACATGATTTTGGGACGGGCTGATTTTTTTTTGTGGGTTGTATCTGGTTTGTTTTGTTTGCAAGAGAAGAGGAAAATTGCAGGAAAGGAGGAGGGTTTGCAGGGAGAGGTTGTTGTCGGCAGCATTCGATGCTGCTGTTGAAATACAACACTGGATGGGGGCAAATTGAAAGGGAGGGAACTGGATGTGGGGAGAGAAGAACAGAGAGTGTTGGATCTCACCTGCCAAAGGAGGTGACATGAAGGGGGGTTAGATTCAAGATTAATCAGGGATGGATGTAACTGGTAATTAATAACTAGGAAATGGTCAGTAGTAAGAGTAATTAGTTAAAAATGATTAGTGAGTATATTCTATAAGGGTTATATAGTAAATGGTAAAAATAATTACTAAAGTTGAGTAGTAAGTTAAAGAAAAATAATTGGTAAAGATTACATGGTGAATGGTAAAAGTAATTTCTTAATGTAATTGGTAATTGGTAAAGTCATTAGTAGATATTAAAACTAATTAGTAAAAATATTCCGTAGATGGAAAAATGTAAACGTGGTTAGTAAAAGTGATTACTGAATATAAAAAGCCGTTTTAATAATAGTAAAAACTAAATTAGTTTAAATATCTTATTATTTAAAAATGTTTTTGAATGTATTTATACTAAAATACGTGTAGTAATGGGGACGGGCCGTCACATCCTACCAACTTTAAAATAATTCCGTCCTCGGAATTTCTTCGGATTTGAGTTCATGCCGATAATATGTATGCATCTCATCGTGTTTCTACGAGGTAAATCATGATCTGAAATATTACAAGACGAAGCAATGAAAATCAGCCAGGAAGTGATACAGGTGACGAGGTTAAGATTAAGTTTCGAAAGGGGGGTTGGACGACTATACACCACCGATGGCCTTAACCATTAGTGGGCAAGCAAATATGGCTAGTGACGACTACCCACGATGTGCAGGGATAAGGGTGAGTGAATAATAACAATGTGCGTATATATATACTTACAACTGCAACTCCCATATTCTAACATAATGCACGCTAAACCTGTAATCTCAATCAAGTATTCCTCAACTACTCGTCTCACCACCGAATCTTGTTACAATTATAAGCATATCATAAAATTTAGCTACAGATCCGACCTTATCGTTCGAATTCTAACTCAAAGTTCTCGCTTCAAAATAATCAATACTTTGTACAAAATAACCTTTGAAGGTAAACACTAAATATCCTCAAACAATACCATTTGCAAATTTCTTCACCCTGCACTTATTATTGACATTAAAGCAGTAACATTTCCTGTGAAATCTCTAATGTATAGTTCCTCTGTAGCCAAATTCTCCAAAATTATTTATTCTCCTAAGTGATCTTATCCATTACGCATCATCACATTGTCCATTGCATAACCTAACTGGTAACACTACAATTGTGACATCTACCAACTCAATCTTATCCTTACATCAAGCAATCAATATAATGATGATACACCAGTTACTAATGTATGACGACCATTACAAATACGCCTAGTATACATCACTATTTACCTTCAATAATTGTCCTGCTCCCAACACATCCTTCCTTGTGACAACTCATAAATTTATTCACCATACTTAACAAACTACTACATCACATCTTGCCATTTTCCATTGTATCTTGTTCTAAACAATTTTAATCAATCCACATAACTATCCATAACGCATCGTTTCTAGTATCTTCATCACCATAGTTACTTCCGATCTATCAAGTAGCCAAAATATGAGATAATGGCATTACATGAAAATGATAGCTATTATGATAATGACACATGTTCGAACTTGGAACCTGAGGTGATAGGTCAGTAGCAAGCTATATATAAACTACATAAAAAGGAAGAACATAAAGTTTAAAATTTCAATTCCTGTCAAGGATGACTACTGGGTCTTAATCATGTAAATCATTGCCATCACATACAAAAGCGTGAGGACGAATCCAAATGCATCCGCCTGTTACAACTTAACCAGCTGAGCACAAAAGACATCATCTGCCATGCTACCCAATTACAAGCCAATACCCAGAACGACACCAAAAGGCAGATATAAGGCCAACTCTCAAGGATCAAGATCATTGCTACCACTACTTTCAGCAATCTCCACAACATCCAACAATAAGCTAGCAACATAGCTGTCTCCCAAATCCGAGCACAAGACTGGCATCCAATTTCAACACCTAAGGCCAAAAGCAAGCCGATACTCATCCCCAATGATACTCCTTTCCAATACCATTGGTCGACATCTACGGTTATCACCATCAGCCCTAAACAATTCAGCGACCAAAAACTCACGAACCCACAAACACGAAGGAGCGGCCCTAAGAAGGAATCGAAGCGGGACAGCTCAAGGGGGAAGAACCAGAAAAAGGAGATCTAAAGAATACCAAGAACGATGAATTCCAAAGAACTCAACCACACGGCAACAACGAGGGTGACAGTGAGGGCTGTCGCCAAGCCCAACAATCCCCAAAGTCGTTGATGGGCCATCAGCAGCTGTCGATCCAAGGCGACGAGGTACGACGGATGCGACTGTGCAATGTGGCAGGGGCTTCCGGGATGGGGTGGAGCTTCGGGTGAGGCCGAAGGAGCTCGAGGCAAGATGGGTTGGTCTCGCCGAGAGGGAGGCAAGGTGAGGGAGAGGGTGGTATCGGGGAGAAGGAGAAGCCGTAGGGTGTCTTGATGAGGAAGAAGAGGAGGGGTTTAAAAAAGGGGAAAAAGTGGGGGTAAGGGTTTAAAAGGGGTGCCGAAAGTCATGATAGGGTAGGGTAGGTTAGGCGGGAATGGGGTTCAAGGAGAGGATAAGGACAAAAGGCAATAATGAGGGGGGAGGGTGGTAGGCGGGAAAGAATACAAACACATGGAAAAATCGGGTACAAGATGAAAGTAGGGTCAGAAAAGAAATACGAGTTCAAGAAGGATGCAAAAATGCAACAGCCTACACATGCCCATCACGTTTGTCTCGTCCTAAATTCTCAAGTACCATCCTCGAATACTTCTGAGCGTCCTTTCGATCGGCTTCAGTTGTCGAACTCAAACTTCTGATGATCGAAGATTCGAACGCTACTCTCCGTAGCTAGAATGCAAGCGTACTAAAAATAGAAAGATTCTAAGTAGGTCAATCAAGTTAAAGGAAGGTTGATAGTGAAGACGGTCGAAGGCGTTACATAATCATGATTTACATCCTTGCGGTCCAGCGGACACAGCCAGGGAAGTGACTAAGCTAGGATCACTGACTCCCCAGTCTAACTAGGGTGATCCAACAAACTTAGCCAAGCACATTGGCCGGATCATGGTCCATTGAAGGAAGCTTATCATTTATATGTGTGCCATCAACAAAGGTTTTTTTATAAGATATATATACCAACTACTTAATCACATTAACTAGTTAAACCCTAAAATTTCAAAATTTTAGGTTTTGTTAATGACTTTTATTTAAGTCTTTATCAATTGTATGGTTTTATTCATATCGAAGATTACTGGGATTATCGACGAATGAGATTATTAGCGAAAGTAGAATCAGTATAGTAATGTGGATGATTCAAAAGGACAAAGTCAGGAAGATCACGTGGATCGAGAGCAATGATTAGAGTAGGGTGATCAAATGCGAGTACCGGTAGGAAATGACTAGTGAAAAGCTACGATGGATTCCTAAGGTCATAAAGTGGAATGTAAAAATGAAGGGAGATTAAAATCAAGGATATACTGATTTGGTTAACTAAGGATCAGGGATCTTAGGACTAGGATGTTCTAATGAATTTGATCGGGGAAGAAGATTCTAGGGGAGGTGTTGTTTGAGAGTTAAGATTGTAATATTATCCATGCTGTTTTAGAGTATTTGGCATGAGCATTGACCTGCATGGGCCGCCACTGAAACCTGTCACGCCCCCTTCCTATTAGGCTTGAGAGAGAGGACACGAACGGGCCCGCTTGTGCAAGTAAGGACGATGTACTTTTGCTTTTCTTTCCTCCTTGACTTAACACAATAAGCGCCTGTGTGAAAACCACAGGTTCTTGCTTGCATTTACTCAAAAACAATGCAGATAAATAAAACATTATTACAATCTCATACGTCTCAATGGGATTACAACAATGGGGAAAAGGAGAGTGGATCTTATGACCTGTACAACAAATGAAAGAAATACAATGAAGGTTCACTAGTCACATTTCTTGGCCCACTGGTTCAGCTCTCACAACTAGTCCTCCTGGCTCTATAGCTCTGAATCTGACATACATCCAAAACGTGAATGTATGTCAGCAAGGGTCTGCAAGTAGAGGTTAGAACCCAAGGCAAGGTATACAAATTTTATACTGAATTTAAGAAGCATTTATAAATTAAACAAGATAACGAGAACAAGTTTAAACATGCTGATTAAAAATAATGTAATAAAGTAAAATACTCCTAGCATGCAGTTCTAAGCAGTTTAACACGTAAGGTGAGCAGTTATGACATGGCAGTTTTAACGAATTAAAAACAAGCACTATAAACATGGCATCCCTGATGTGCGAGCAAGTGACAATGATGATTACAATTACAATGCAATGCTTTCTATCATACATAGGGTTCTCGCCTTTAGGTCGTGATGAGTGAGTTCCTTCTTCACACGGGGGCTTACTGTGATTGGTGCTAACCCACCGCATACGGGTGGTGCCCTTGAAGACAGTACCCTTTCATACGCCTAGTAGTTGCTCAACCCTAACCCCACCCTAAAATGTGCTGGAACACGAGCCAGCCTAGTTCACGAATTGCAAGCACGAATTTGTCAACTCACATGACATCACGAAAATCACGATTTCGCCTTCGAGCCGCACGATTTCACGATGTCTCATGCTAGTTAATTATTTCATGACATGCAGCAATTAAAGAACATCATCATCTATTCTTTTGCAGCATTTTCCAGAATTACAAGAGTGTCGAAACAGCATTCTCAATATTTTAACAAAAAGGTGAACATGAGAGTTTAACGATTATGATACAGAAATTTAACTTTACATGCATTCGTTCTAAACTAGGGTATATCAAATTTTATGCCGTTGAATCACATTTTTAGTCACGGATGTCATGAACGTGATTTCACGTGTCATTTCATGCGCATGTTTTGAGTTATGCAACTTTACATGCAATAGACCAAATGAGCATCTACATTCAGAAATTTAATATAAATTGCATACTTGCATGTTTTCGGTGATTTTGGTGCCGTTGGGTTCGTCTTGACGGGTACTACGTGTTGGTGTGTCCGGTTCTCTGTTTTGGTTAAACAAATCACTAAATTAGATATATTGCGAGATAGTCAAAATATCAAGTTAATCCTTAAAGTGGGTTCGTCTAATTTTACTGGGTTCTCTGGCTAGGGTGATGTTCATATGTGTTTCACTAACATGATACGCCTCATTTTATTCTGATTTATCTAGCAACAAGCTGCTAAAATTTAATACTAGCTAGTCAATTAATTTTAACAATCTGATTAACACTAACCTAATATTAGTTAATTATAGGGTTAATCAACATGTTTAATAGTGCACCTACTACACACTTACTCTAACAATTTTAATACAATTTCTTTTCAAGGGTTATCATGTTAACATTATACTAATACCCTTTGTTAAGGCTCTGCACCCACTCTAACAATCTAATATGTATAACTCTAACTTCCTCTCTCTCTTTTTTTATTCTTTTGATTCTTTATTAACCTGACACAAAGTCTCTTACTCCCTTTAAGGGCCTGTTCTTTTGTAGGAAAGTTAAAATGGGAAAGTTGAGGGAGTGTTGAATCTGATGAGAGAGAAGTTGATGTGTAGTGTGTTCTTTTGTAGGAAAGTGGGGTTGGATTGTGGAGTTGGAAAGTTGAGGTGGGTCCCACTCCGTGTAGTGTGTTCTTTTGGTTAAAGAAAGTAGGAGGTGGAAAGTTGGAATGTAGGGTGTGGTGAACCTAGGTAAGGTTAACCTCCTAAATAAAATGAGATCATTTTGGGGTATTTTTTGACACTAGCAATTCCTATGCAAAAACCAAATACAGCAATACTCCGAGGAAATACCGGAATGAAATGTATTTGAAAAAATTTGACTTTTTACATGATATACAAACGGAAGACAACGTACAATATATTGAAATTTCAAATGATACACAAAAATTGAAATTTTATATAAAAAATTAACACTGATATAGCGGCATGCCACTGAGAGATAGAAATTGAAAGCACGATCCAGCTTGCAACATAGAGCAGATAGATATCACAGAAACCAAACTGAACTAAATAAATTATAGATATCCAAATATACAAGGCCTTCAAAAAACCCATAGTAATTATACAAAAAAGTCCGCAACGCACATCAATCGAACTTATTGTACAACATTAGTAACATAATAACAAGTACCACACAGAAAGACCCCAAAACAAAATTAATTGATACAAGAACGGATAAGATGGTATCCAGTTTATCCTTGTTTCTCTCAAAATGGCCTACCCCCGTCTCCACCCGCCCAACTAGCTCCACCAACCTACTCTCAGAAAGCGAGCTCGAAGCTATTTCTGCTCTAGGCCCTCGTTTAGCAGCATCCATTAAATGATGGATAACATAAGTGGACCACTCACTGTGCGGCGGGTCCTTCCAGTCGAAGAACTTGCATCTGTTCACTTTAGAAGTACAACTCCAGAATCGTCTGCCTGGGTCGCTCCTTGTCCATGAAGTCCGCCTGGGCACAAGCTGACCACAGTGGCAATGCCTGCAATCAGTATCATCTGACTCCAACTCATAATGTGGCGGATCCTGTGGTCGAGACCGACTTGAACCGCTCGATCTGTAACTCATATGTACCTATACAACCAAACAAAGAAACACAATTAAAGAATAATTATATTGAAAGAAAAGATATGTAAATGGAGAAAACTTGGTTTAAAATGCGTACCTACTTAGAGAAATCAAAACCCGGATGGAGACACCAGCTAGCAAAAATAAGCAGTCACAAAAAAGCAAACACGGTAGCATAGAAAACTCAAAAGCCCAATATTACAATAAACACATCATTTTGATCAATAAATAGCCCTCAGAAAAAGATGATATATCATTTTCCAAACGTGGTTGTTGGCAGTTGCTCCCTCAATTCCTACCCAAGTTAACATGATATAAAATAGTGTCGAAATGGAACACAAGTCATGCAATTCAGATAAAAAGGGAGCCATCATTCCTGAATGACAGAGCTAAGCATAAAATTGCAAATATAGCATGGAAGGAGAAAATTTCGGATTTTTCCCAAAGTGTTTCTCAAATTGAAGTATTCACAGTATCAATAATGGAAGAATGCATCCCAGAAAGCAAGTAGTAACAAATGCGAGAATCACAATAATCTGCAATGCATTATGTATCACAGATACACAGTGGACTTGACTGGAATTGAATTTCTAAAGCAATAGGTATCAAAGTAAGAGTTGCAGCAATAGGAAATCATGCAACTTTGAGGGGGATTAGATGAGCCCTCAAGCCAGCCTTCCACGGAATGGGTAATATAAAGGAACCATGACCTCAATTAAATTTTTTCATCATTAGGCAATGACCAACTCAAAGAAAACCATATACAGTAAAAGGCAACGAAAAAAACTGCCTGCAGATTTCATCAAAGTATGCAAGCAAGGGAAATTCTGGGAACATGTAAACAGCATATGGCAAACATAGCATGTCATGTATCACAAACTAATAAAGAATATAAAACGAAATGTCATGTATCACAAACTAAGGGCCAAAATAATCTGATAGCACTCAGCCCATCTTTCAGGTAGCACAAAATACACCTTGAACTGAAACACAACATGTATGAATGATATAGATAGACACTATGCAAACATAGCATGTCATGTATCAGACACTCAGAGAGAGAATAACTCTAAAATATCATGTATCACAAACCAAGAGCCAAAATAATCCAAACACAAGAAAATTCCTGGGTTTTTATGACAATCTGATACATGGAAATAAGCCAAAATAATCTGCAATGAACCAACACAATACAAACACCTTTAACTGAACTGGAGATGCAGAATATAGACTAGGCAAACATAGCATGTCACATAGGAACATGTATTACTCAAAGTTCCAGGAAAAGCACAATGATAAAACTGTGTTTTATTATGCTAAAACTGTGAACATGTATGAATGAAGAGAGAGCAATGATTGATATATCAATGATAAAAATGTGAACCAACAATTCCAGTGTTTCATGTTGAGTATTGGACTTCTTCCTACTTGGTGTTAATGATGAGAAAACATAAATACTTGTGACTGATCCCCTATTTTGCAGTTAATCCATTGCCTAAGCTATTTATGAAGATCTACTAGCAATGGATGACTCTCAAAGTTCATTGAAGCAAATGAAATGGATTGGATGATCGTGAATGGTGATTGAAGCTCCATGAAGACTTCAAGCTCATGCGATGGATAGAAGAGAGAATTCGTGAATGTAAATTTCTTTTATCTCTTCTAGTATGTAGCTTAGAAGTAGAACTTTGATGGAGCACTCACACACATCTTCATTTCAGTCTTAGGACATCATTAGATCAATTGTCCTTAGACCCCAATTCATTTCTTAGTGATTGTGCTTGGATTGTTTATAACAGTCGACTGCTGAACATTTTACAGTAGTCTGTCTCAAAAACAGTCGATTGTGTTTTGTTCTACAGTCGCTTGTTACGCACACACTTTTGCAATCTAGTTTTGGGCCTTTATGTTTATTTCGCACATGCAACTGATGAACGATTCACAGGCGCATGTCCTAGTGACAGTCGACTGTGTTTTGTAAATTAGTCGCATGTCTATCGTTTGCCCAAACTTTGTTGATCTGACTTTTACGGCCAGTCGACTAATATTGAATATAAAGTCGACTGTCCATTGGATCAGTCGACTGTGTATGCTGCAACAGTCGTCTGTCTGTGAGCCAATTTATTGACTCAACGCTCTGGAAATTCTCAGGGTATTTGACAGTCGTCTGTATACGGATTTACCATCGCCTGTTCTGATTAACAGTCGACTGTATTGTCCTCATCAGTCGTCTGTCATGTTCTCTTACAAGATTTCCAGATTTCTTCAACTTACCATTCTTTCGGCCAATCGCCTATATAAGTAATTACAGTCGCCTGTTGGTTCAACAGTCGACTGTGTTTGCTTCATTAGTCGACTGTCCACGTGGTAAGTTACCGTTAAGAATTCTTACCTACCCTTGCTGACTGTGCAACAGTCGACTAAGGTTTCTTCAACAGTCGACTGTTGCGAGTTCAATTTCTATCCGTTGAGTTTTTTCTCACGGATTCCAAAAGGGTTTTTGCCTAAACTGTTTTGTGGATTTGAGAAACATATAAATGGGGCTGCTACTGTTCCATTGAGAGGTTACCAATTCTTCCAAGTTTTCATTCTAAGCTTACATTCTAAAGTTTAAAGTTCTCAAATCCAAAGCCCTAAGAATTCCAATTTTTGATCTCTTGCTCTCCAACCTAGAAGCAAAGAGTGATCCTCTAGGTATTTGGTGCAGTTAAGAGAAAGGGCTTTCTTATCTCTTCCAAGAGAGTCTTCAACACACATCACCATTCTCCTTCAAGTTCTACGTCAAGGCACAGGTGATTGTAAGTGTTGCTTTCATATTTCATTGCTTTCGTAAATTGAATTTGCTCTCGGGTTGTGAGAGCGGTTTGCTTTCTCCCAAGTTGTGGGAGTCAAGGACATCGATTGTATTCGATTTCACTTGTAGGGTTGCTACAAGTGGGTTTTAAGGAAACCTCAAGTGAGGTTTCTAACTTGAGTATCTAGAGGTATCCTGGTGGAAGGGACATAGGATTACCGGGAACAAGTCGGGAAGTGACTTGGGCAGTCCGAACACTAGAAACATAATTGTGTTTACATTTGTTTCTTATTTGGGTTTAATTTTAATTCCGCACTATATAGTTGGTTAGCATTTTAATTTGGTGTAACTATCGTTTTAAATTGCGTAAACACTATTCAACCCCCCTTCTAAGGTTTTCTCCATAGACAGGATCCTTTCAATTGGTATCAGAGTGCAAGGTTATAGCTATGGCATCCAACAACAACAACGTTCCTCCGCCGACTTCGTACAACAATCAAGACCGTGATGGAGCGTCCACACTTTTCGAAGGTCAATCAACGGTGCATCCTCCACGTTTCAATGGCACTAATTTTGGCTATTGGAAGTGTAGATGGAGACATTCCTAAGGAGCGCTTTTCTTTGGAGAACCCTCCACAAGGAATACGTCGAGCCCACCGAAGAGGATTTCGAAAAATGGCCGTCTTCCGAGAAGTCCGCCAAAGTCAACAATGCTAAAGCAATGAGCGCTCTTCATTGTGCGTTGGACCCGAATGAGTTCAACAACATATGCACATGTAAGAGTGCATATCAAATTTGGAACCATCTCATCATTACCCATGAGGAAACGAACAAGGTAAAACTTTCAAAGTTATATGTTGTCGTGCAAAACTTCGATTTGTTTCATATGCAGGAAAATGAGAGCATTGCATCGATGTACGGACGTTTTACCGACATCATCAATGAATTGGAAGCCCTTGGCCAAATATACACTGAACCTGATAAGGTAAGGAAGATCATCATGAGAATGACCTCCAAATGGGAAAGAAGAGCGATCGCCATCGAGGAGGTCAATGATTTGAAGAATTACACAGTTGTGAATCTTATCGGGACTCTCATGTCTTAAGAAGTAAGACGGGAGAACCGATTAAAGATTCGAGCTATGATGAATCCTTCAGAGGTCAAGAAGAAAGCTTTGGCATTCAACGCCAATTCATCATCCTCCGATAGCGAAGATTCGGAAGATGAGATGGATTTGGGTGAAATGGCCCAAATGGCGAAGAAGTTCCAACGCTTCTTTCGCAAAGGTAAATTTCCATCTAACCAAAGATTTGAGTCTACTAATGCTACTTCCTCTCTTTTCTTTAAGTGTAATAAGCCAGGGCACATCAAGAGGGATTGCCCAATGCTAAGAAACAAAGAGAAGTGGAAGGCTCCAAAGTACCAAAAGTCCGACAAGAACAAGAGAGACAAGAAGAAAGGACTCGTAGGTACATTCGATGACTCAAGTGAAGAATCATCAAGTGATTCTGATGACGAGAAGGGTGAGAGCGCCCACATGTGTTTCATGGCACGAGAAGATCCACTCTCCGATGAGTGTGATTCCGACACGTATGATACCGAGGTAACTATGGATGAACTTCGTATTGCAAACGAAGAATTATTTGCTAAATATCAATCTTTAATGCTTATGTATACTAGCTTAAAGAAATCAAATGTTAGCAAGTCATCCATTCCATGCATTATCAACAATGACACCATTGTTGATACTTTAACTCTTGAGAAAGCAAATTTAGCTTCTCAAAATGTCACTTTGAAAGATGAGGTGAATAACCTCAAATCTCAACTAAATCAAACATATCCCAAGGGTAATAGTGATCTAGTTACACGATACACACAATTGGGTATAGAGAATGATTCTCTTAAAACCCAAGTGCACGAGCTTAAAGCACGGGTGTCCACCTTGGATACCAATATTTCTTCTCTTAAGGAGAAATATGAGCTCATGTCCTCCCGTATTGTGAGATTCAATAAGGGAAAAGGACAATTGGATGATTTTCTTGCAAACCAATTTCCAGCCGTACATTGTGTTGGTCTTGGGTTTGTGAATGCGAATGCATCGAATGCTCATACATCCTATAGTGGTGTCACTATAGACTTTGTGAGGCCATCCTCCGGTGCATCCACAAGTGGTGTCAAAGACACTATAGGTAGAAAACCTACCAAGCAAGTCACCACTTCAGCTTCTCTTCCTTTTGGCAAGAAACCCACTAAGGGTGGAAACCAAAAGCAAGGCCATGCTTACATGTATACTAACACTCATCCACGTAGGAAACCTCCTACTTCATAAGTGGATAATCATGACACTTTTTATGCTCCACACCCACAGACACGTACAAATCCACACATGAGAAATTCTCATGTACGTGATCATATAAACCCATATGTTCATACGCATCAATCTTATATGTATGCACATCCTCCGCATGTCATGCATGATCCATATGCTTCATACAACATGCATGTTCCCAAGCATACTTATCACTCTCGTATGTCATATGCATATCCACCACCTCATGTTTATGCTAGAACCCATGTTCCTAAGAAGCATGCACCACATAGAAATTCAACAAGTATGCATGTAACTAGGAAAACGACTCCCAAAATATACACCATTTGGGGTCTTTAGAACACTAGACTAAATGATAGGAATGCTTAAGTTGATTCTTATTTTCATGATGTTATTAGGAATAGTAATTATGTTGGGAAGCGTAAGTCCACTTGGACTTGGCTTCCAAAGGGCTAATCCCCTTGGACCTAACAAACATTGGGCACCATGAGCTTATGGTATATTATATAGGTACCCATGAGAAAGAAGAAAAGCAATAAAAGTCATATTAGCTGTAAAGAGAAAGGACGGATTCTCGATAGTGGTTGCTCCAAACATATGACGGGAGATCCCTCATTGCTCTCCGAAGTGATTAGCATCAAGGATGGTGCAACGGTCACTTTTGGAGGTAATCAAAAGGGAACCATCATTGGAGTAGGTATTGTTGGTAATCCTTCAAAACCCTTAATTACCAATGTATTTCTAGTTAGTGGTTTGTGTCACAATCTCATTTCCATTAGTCAACTTTGTGACAAAGGTTACAAGGTTAACTTTGGAGAAGGATTGTGTACAATTGTTGATTGTGATTCAGATGTTTTATTTTCCGGTATTAGGCGTAAAAATATTTATTATTTGAGCTTGCCTAAAACCGTAGAACATTGCTTAGTTGCTAACACAAGTGAACAACTATTATGGCATCGCCGTTTTGGTCATGTTCACTTCAAGCACTTATATTAGTTAGCTAAGCATGATCTTGTCAAAGGTTTTCCTAAAATCGTTTTTAATAAGAAAAAATTTTGTGATTCTTGTCAAAGAGGTAAACTTAGTAAATCAACCTTTACGCTTAAAGAAGGGATTACTTCTAAGAGGTCACTTGAACTTCTTCATTTAGATTTGTTTGGACCAACTAGAACCGCTTCTTTAGGCAATGCTCATTACAGATTAGTTGTCGTTGACGACTTTTCTAGATTTACTTGGGTTTCATTCTTAACTAATAAGAATGAAGCTTATGAAGAGTTTACCAAATTTGAAAAGAAGATTCAGAATCTCTTAGTATCCACCATTATCATTATCCGTAGTGATCATGGATGAGAATTTGAGAATGAATCTTTTACTAAGTTTTGTGATGACACTGGGATAACTCATAACTTTTCCTTCCCTCGAACACCACCACAAAATGGTGTTGTAGAGAGAAAGAATAGGACTCTTATTGAGTGTGCATGCACTATACTCCATGATAGTCATCTAGGACTACAATTTTGGACAGAGGCGGTGCACACGGCATGTTATGTGCTCAATAGGATCCTAGTGAGACCCCAAACGAACAAAACTTGTTTTGAATTGTTTTATGACAAAAAGCCTCAAGTAAAATATTTTCGTGTTTTTGGTTAAAAATGTTTTATCAAGAACACTTTCGGTAATCTAGATAAATTTGAGCCAAGATCCGATGAAGGAATTTTTGTTGGATATTCCATACGTAGCAAAGCCTACCGGATATACAACAAAACTTCTTCAATGATTGAGGAATCACTACACATTTCATTTAATGAAGATTTTGATTTTCCTCGTGTTGATGATGATAGTGTAGATGTTTTGTGTGATCATCTTAGTAATGTTAAGATTAATGTTGATACTAACACTACTAACGAAATTATTGAAGATGTTCCTAGTGATGCAGGAATACCCAAAGGTTATCCGACCGTTCACAACCATCCCCATAACCAAATTATTGGATATATTGGTGTGGGTATTCGAACGAGGTCGAGGATTGAAGAATTCTATCATTGCGCATTTGTCTCTACCAATGAGCCAAAGAACATCCAAGAAGCTTGTGAGGATAGCTCTTGGATATTGGCAATGGAAGAAGAACTAATGCAATTCGAGAGAAATGAAGTTTGGAAGCTCGTTCCTCTTCCAAGTGGTCACCAAGTTATTGGGACCAAATGGATCTTCAAGAACAAGACTGATGAGAACGAGGTGATCACAAGGAACAAAGCAAGGTTAGTAGCTCAAGGCTACCGGCAAGAGGAAGGTATTGATTTCGAAGAATCTTTTGCCCCCGTAGCTAGATTAGAAGCTATTAGATTATTTTATCTTTTGCATCCCATAATAATTTTAAACTATTTCAAATGGATGTTAAAAGTGCATTTTTAAATGGGGTTGTCAATGAAGAAGTATATGTTTCTCAACCTCCCGGTTTCATTCATAAAAAATTTCCAAACCGTGTTTTCAAACTTAAGAAAGCGTTGTATGGGTTGAGACAAGCTCCTAGAGCTTGGTATGATCGACTTAAGGCCTTTCTTTTGAATTTAGGTTTTAAAATGGGAGAAGTTGATTCTACACTCTTCATTAAAGATTATGAAAATGACATTCTCTTGATTCAAGTTTATGTAGACGATATAATTTTTGGTTCTACTAACTTTAATCTTTGTCAAGAATTTTCTAAGGGTTCTACTAACTTTAATCTTTGTCAAGAATTTTCTAAGTCTATGAAGGATGAATTCGAGATGAGCCACATGGGAGAGCTCACTTATTTCCTTGGACTGCAAATTCGACAAATGGAGAACGGCACCTTCATACATCAGACAAAGTACACAGGGGATCTTATCAAGCGATTCGGGATGGAACCGTCTTCAAGCAAAAGGACTTCCATGAGTACTACTACCCATCTACACAAGGATGAGAGCGAAAAAAAGATGTAGCGTTCGTCTTTATCGAGGTATGATCGGTAGCTTACTTTACTTAACCGCTAGTAGGCTCGATATAATGTTTTTCGTATGCTTGTGTGCTAGATATCAAGCTAGACCTAAGGAGTCACACTTGATTGCGGTTAAACGAATATTTCGCTAACTCAATCAGTCTCTAGATTATAGGTTACTTTACCCTAAATCTAGCATATAGAGTTAATCTCATATAATGATGCCGACTTTGTCGGATGCAAGTCCGACAGGAAAAGTACTAGTGGCACTTGCCATTTTCTAGGAAATTCCCTTGTTTCTTGGTTTTTAAAAAAACAGAATTCGGTGTCATTGTCCACGACTGAAGTGGAATATATTACCGCGGGTATTGCATGTGCACAAGTTCTTTGGATGAGACACACTCTTATGGACTATGGTGTCAATTGTGATACTTGTCCGATCATGGTTGATAACCAAAGTGCCATATGTCTTTCCAAGAATCCGGTACACTACTCCCGTACCAAACACATAGATGTGAGACACCATTTTATAAATAATCATGTAGCTAAGAAGGACATCATCTTAGAGTACATTGAAACCCAAAAACAAATTTCCGACATCTTCACAAAACCTCTTAAAGAAGATTCATTTGTGAGGTTACGTGGAGAATTAGGAATTATGTGTGAATCTGAAATCTAGGAGCTCAACATTCTTGTTATAACACTTTTGAGCTCATTTCATCATATTATCTATCTTCATTTGCTAATTCATTTATATGTGTTTAAGAAAGGCAATTGAGATTTATGTGATTTCATGATTTCTTCGAGATTGATTTTAGAGATTTGTGTTTCAATTGATTTATCGTATTACATTGTTTTTACGATGAGTTTGTGTTTAGAGTATAGGTCGTAGGGTAAGTGTTCACATCCTCAGGATTTTTATCTCACTGTGCATTTTTGGACCAGGACAGACGACTGTCTTTTCTTCGACAGTCGACTGCTCTACTCTATCTCCTCAGTCTGAGAATTTGTATCTTTCGCATAGCCGACTGATGAATGTTTTTCAGTCGACTGTTATTCTAACAGGCGACTGAATTTTAGTCATCAGGCGCCTGTCATCTTTGTCAAAATTTTAACAGAGCTCTCTGTCTTTTTGATGAAGTTTATTTATTCTCGGTCAGTCGACTGCTGTGTTAAGTTCAATCGACTGATCCGGTTTCGACCTCACCTCCATCTTCTGGAGAATTTCTTCATATCACTGTCAGTGACCCCATCCCCTCTGAGAATGCTGCTGAACACACTTCTCAGCCAGCTGATCATCCTCCTCGTTCTCTACCATCCGTTACTCTCGAGGATTTTTTTCTTGGTCAGCTGTGTGATCGTGTCACCGCTATAGAGAAACTTTCCATTTCTTTGGACGAGAAGCTCAACCTTCTGTTGGAGCTTCAGTACAAATCCTTTATGCTTCATGGATTTCCCATCCCCACCGAGCTTCAGGCTCTGTTTGCTAAATCTGAGGACACTGCCCATGTTCGTGTTCATCCTCCTCCAGGTTTTGTGCCTATTTCTTCTGTTGTTTCGACCCCTATTGTCCAGACTCCTGTTCATGATCGTGCGGAATCATCTGCTGCTCGTGCTTCGTCTTCCAAGAGGAAGACTCCTGGTTACCCTACTCGACGCTCTGCGAGGCTGATGTTCCGCTCTTCTGGTCGTCCTTCGGACCCCTTTGTCATTCATATTGACTGAGGCTGATGCAGTTGTTTTTGTTCACTCACCCGAAGACCTAGATTTTGTTTGTGGTCTGTTTTTGTTTGGGTTAAGTGATTCATCTGTATGATGTTGGTTACTTGATATTTTGTATATCTGATGTGGTATGATGGTATCATGATGTATTTTTTTGCAATCATGATGTATGTATTTTAGTTGGACATGTTGATGTCCATCTGTCATGTACTCATATTTTGATATTTATATATGATGCTGCTGTTTAATCTCATTTGCCACACCGTGTATAATTGATTATCTTATCTGTGTGATGGTTGCCTCATTGTCTCCTTGAATTCTTTATTCTCTTCTGATGTTTTGTTGAGACAATGTGGATTTGATATTGGATATTTCATGCCTCTCTGATGTGATGCATTTTTGAAACTATTTTTGTTTCGTATATCTAAAATGTTGATATTGGACTTCCATTCCTATATTCACATAAGTATTTGATGTGATTTTATGAGTTTTGATTCTATAAATCTTTATACTCCTTGATTGTTGTTAGTTCGTATTTAGCACGATTATTGTTGTTGTTATTCACTCCCACCTTTTTGAATAATGCCATAGGGGGAGAGAAATAAACATACAAGATTCATAATGAATGTGCTAAGTATGTTCTAACACTTTGAATCTAAGATTGAAGTTGCCTTAGATTCAGGGGGAGTAAGATTACAATGAATAGGAATTTTAAATTCCTAGATTTCATGAAGTTAATTCATTCATATCTTACTCATTTGCTTCAATTGATATGTAGATGCCTTAATATTTGTTGACTAACTTGATTGGCATCTATGTAGGGGGAGTAAGTTTTAATTACGCACAATTATTTATCTTTTTGTTTATGTTTGTTTGTCATCATCAAAAAGGGGGAGAATGTTGAGTATTGGACTTCTCCCTACTTGGTGTTAATGATGAGCAAATATAAATACTTGTGACTGATTCCCTATTTTGCAGTTAATCTATTGCCTAAGATATTTATGAAGATCTACTAGCAATGGATGACTCTCAAAGTTCATTGGAGGCAAATGAAATGGATTGGATGATCGTGAATGGTGATTGAAGCTCCATGAAGACTTCACGCTCATGTGATGGATAGAAGAGAGAATTCGTGAATGTAAATTTCTTTTATCGCTTCTAGTATGTAGCTTAGAAGTAGAACTTTGATGGAGCACTCACACACATCTTCATTTCAGTCTTAGGACATCATTAGATCAATTGTCCTTAGACCCCAATTCATTTCTTAGTGATTGTGCTTGGATTGTTTATAACAGTCAACTACTGAATGTTTTACGGTCGTCTGTCTCAAAAATAGTCGAATGTGTTTTGTTCTACAGTCGCCTGTTATGCACACACTTTTGCAATCTAGTTTTGGGCCTTTCTGTTTATTTCGCACAGGCATCTGATGAACGATTCACAGGCGCCTGTCCTAGTGACAGACGAATGTATTTTTTAAATCAGTCGCCTGTCTATCCTTTGCCCAAACTTTATTGATCTGACTTTTACAGCCAGTCGACTAATGTTGAATATACAGTCGACTGTCCATTGGATCAGTCGACTGTGTATGTTGCAACAGTCGTCTATCTGTGAGCCAATTTATTGACTCAGCTCTCTGGAAATTCTCAGGGTATTTGACAGTCGTCTGTATACGGATTTACAGTCGCCTGTTCTGATTAACAGTCGACTGTATTATCCTCACCAGTCGTCTGTCCTGTTCTCTTACAAGATTTCCAGATTTCTTCAACTTACCATTCTTTCGGCCAGTCGCCTGTAGAAGTAATTACAATCGCCTGTTGGTTCAACAGTCGACTGTCTTCATCAGTCGACTGTCCACGTGGTAAGTTACCGTAATGAATTCTTACCTACCCTTGCTGACTGTGCAACAGTCGACTGAGGTTTCTTCAACAGTCGACTGTTGTGAGTTCAGTTTCTATCCGTTGAGATTTTTCTTACGGATTCCAAAAGGGTTTTTGCCTAAACTGTTTTGTGGATTTGAGAAACCTATAAATTGGGATGCTACTTTTCCATTGAGAGGCTACTAATTCTTCCAAGTTTTCATTCTAAGCTTACATTCTAAAGTTTAAAGTTCTCAAATCCAAAGCCCTAAGAATTCCAATTTTTAATCTCTTGCTCTCCAACCTAGAACCAAAGAGTGATCCTCTAGGTATTTGGTGCAGTCAAGAGAAAGGGCTTTCTTATCTCTTCCAAGAGAGTCTTCAACACACATCACCCTTCTCCTTCAAGTTCTACTTCAAGGCACAGGTGATTGTAAGTGTTGCTTTCATATTTCATTGCTTTCGTAAATTAAATTTGCTCTCAGGTTGTGAGAGCGATTTGCTTGCTCCCAAGTTGTGGGAGTCAAGGACATCGATTGTATTCGATTTCACTTGTAGGGTTGCTACAAGTGGGTTTTAAGGAAACCTCAAGTTAGGGTTCTAACTTGAGTATCCAGAGGTATCTGGGTGGAAGGAACATAGGATTACCGGGAACAAGTCGGAAAGTGACTTGGGCAGTCCGAACCCTAGAAACATAATTGTGTTTGCATTTGTTTCGTATTTGGGTTTAATTTTAATTCCGCACTATATAGTTGGTTAGCATTTTAATTTGGTGTAACTATCGTTTTAAATTGCTTAAACAATATTCAACCCCCTTCTAGTGTTTTCTCCATAGACAGGATCCTTACAATTGGTATCAGAGCGCAAGGTTATAGCTATGGCATCCAACAACAACAACGTTCCTCCGCCGAATTCGTACAACAATCACGACCGTGATGGAGCGTCCACACTTTTCGAAGGTCAATCAACGGTGCATCCTCCACGTTTCAATGGCACTAATTTTGGCTATTGGAAGTGTACGATGGAGACATTCCTAAGGAGCGCTTTGCTTTGGATAACCCTCCACAAGGAATACGTCGAGCCCATCGAAGAGGATTTCGAAAAATGGACGTCTTTCGAGAAGTCCGCCGAAGTCAATAATGCTAAAGCAATGAACGCTCTTCATTGTGCGTTGAACCCGAATGAGTTCAACAAGATATGCACATGTAAGAGTGCATATCAAATTTGGAACCATCTCATCGTTACCCATGAGGGAACAAACAAGGTAAAACTTTCAAAGTTATATGTTGCCTTGCAAAACTTCGATTTGTTTCATATGCAGGAAAATGAGAGTATTGTATCGATGTACGGACGTTTTACCGACATCATCAATGAATTGGAAGCCCTTGGCCAAATATACACCGAACCTGATAAGGTAAGGAAGATCATCATGGGAATGACCTCCAAATGGGAAAGAAGAGCGATCGCCATCGAGGAGGTCAATGATTTGAAGAATTACACAGTTGTGAATCTTATCGGGACTCTCATGTCTTACGAAATAAGACGGGAGAACCGATTAAAGATTCGAGCTATTATGAATCCTTCGGAGGCCAAGAAGAAAGCTTTGGCATTCAACGCCAATTCATCATCCTCCGATAGCGAAGATTTGGAAGATGAGATGGATTTGGGTGAAATGGCCCAAATGGCGAAGAAGTTCCAACGCTTCTTTCGCAAAGGTAAAATTCCATCTAACCAAAGATTTGAGTCTACTAATGCTACTTTCTCTCTTTTCTTTAAGTGTAATAAGACAGGGCACATCAAGAGGGATTGCCCAATGCTAAGAAACAAAGAGAAGTGGAAGGCTCCTAAGTACCACAAGTCCGACAAGAACAAGAGAGACAAGAAGAAAGGACTCGTAGGTACATTCAATGACTCAAGTGAAGAATCATCAAGTGATTCCGATGACGAGAAGGGTGAGAGCGTCCACATGTGTTTCATTGCACGAGAAGATCCACTCTCCGATGAGTGTGATTCCGACACGGATGATAGTGAGGTAACAATGGATGAACTTCGTATTGCAAACGAAGAATTATTTGCTAAATATCAATCTTTAATGCTTAGATATACTAGCTTAAATAAATCAAATGTTAGCAGGTCATCCATTCCATGCATTATCAACAATGACACCATTGTTGATACTTTAACTCTTGAGAAAGCAAATTTAGCTTCTCAAAATGTCACTTTGAGAGATGAGGTGAATAATCTCAAATCTAAACTAGATCAAACATATCCCAAAGATAATAGTGATCTAGTTACACGACACACACAATTGGGTTTAGAGAATGATTCTCTTAAAACCCAAGTACACGAGCTCAAAGCACGGGTGTCCACCTTAGATACCAATATTTCTTCTCTTAAGGAGAAATATGAGCTCATGTCCTCCCGTATTGTGAGATTCAGCAAGGGAAAAGGACAATTGGATGATTTGCTTGCAAACCAATTTCCGGCCACACATCGTGTTGGTCTTGGGTTTGTGAATGCGAATGCATCGAATGCTCGCTCCTCCTATAGTGGTGTCACTATAGACTTTGTGAGGCCATCCTCCGATGCATCCACAAGTGGTGTCAAAGACACTATAGGTAGCAAACCTACCAAGAAAGTCACCACTTCAGCTTCTCTTCCTTTTGGCAAGAAACCCACTAAGGGTGGAAACCAAAAGCAAGGCCATGCTTACATGTATACTAACACTCATCCACGTAGAAAACCTCCTACTTCACAAGTGGATAATCATGACACTTTTATGCTCCACACCCACAGACACGTACAAATCCACACATGAGAAATTCTCATGTACGTGCTCATATACACACATATGCTCATACGCATCATTCTTACATGTATGCACATCCTCCGCATGTCATGCATGATCCATATGCTTCATACAATATGCATGTTCCCAACCATACTTATCACTTTCGTATGTCATATGCATATCCACCACCTCATGTTTATGCTAAAAACCAGGTTCCTAAGAAGTATGCACCACATAGAAATTCAACAAATATGCATGCAACTAGGAAAAGGACTCCCAAAACATACACCATTTGGGGTCCTAAGAACACTAGACTAAATGATAAGAATGCTTATGTTGATTAATATTTTCATGATGTTATTAGGAATAGTAATTATGTTGGGAAGCGGAAGTCCACTTGGACTTGGCTTCCAAAGGGCTAATCCCATTGGACCCAACAAACATTGGGTACCATGAGCTTATGGTATATTATATAGGTACCCAAGAGAAAGAAAAAGAGCAGTAAAATTCATATTAGCTGTAAAGGGAAATGATGGATTCTTGATAGTGGTTGCTCCAAACATATGACGGTAGATCCATCATTGCTCTCCAAAGTGATTAGCATCAAGGATGGTGCAACTGTCACTTTTGGAGGTAATCAAAAGGGAACCATCATTGGAGTAGGTATCATTGGTAATCCTTCAAAAGCCTTAATTACCAATGTATTTCTAGTTAGTGGTTTGGGTCACAATCTCATTTCCATTAGTCAACTTTGTGACAAAGGTTACAAGGTTAGCTTTGGAGAAGGATTGTGTACAATTGTTGATTGTGATTCAAATGTTTTATTTTCCGGTATTAGGCGTAAAAATATTTATTATTTGAGCTTGCCTAAAACCGTAGAACATTGCTTAGTTGCTAACACAAGTGAACAACTATTATGGCATCGCCATTTTGGTCATGTTCACTTCAAGCACTTATATTAGTTAGCTAAGCATGATCTTGTCAAAGGTTTTCCTAAAATCGCTTTTAATAAGAAAAACTTTTGTGATTCTTGTCAAAGAGGTAAATTTAGTAAATCAACCTTTACGCTTAAAGAAGGGATTACTTCTAAGAGGTCCCTTGAGCTTCTTCATCTAGATTTGTTTGGGCCAACTAGAACCGCTTCTTTAGGCAATGCTCATTACGGATTAGTTGTCGTTGACGACTTTTCCAGATTTACTTGGGTTTCATTTTTAACTAATAAGAATGAAGCTTAAGAAGAGTTTACCAATTTTGCAAAGAAGATTCAAAATCTCTTAGGATCCACCATTATCACTATCCGTATTGAACATGGAGGAGAATTTGAGAATGAATCTTTTACTAAGTTTTGTGATGACACTGGGATAACTCATAACTTTTCCTTCCCTCGAACACCACCAAAAAATGGTGTTGTAGAGAGAAAGAATAGGACTCTTATTGAGTGTGCATGGACTACATCTAGGACTATAATTTTGGGCAGATGCGGTGCACACGACATGTTATGTGCTCAATAGGATCCTAGTGAGACCCCAAATGAACAAAACTTGTTTTGAATTGTTTTAAGACAAAAATTCTCAAGTAAAATATTTTCGTGTTTTTGGTTCAAAATGTTTTATCAAGAACACTTTCGGTAATCAAGATTAATTTGAGCCAAGATCCGATGAAGGAATTTTTGTTGGATATTCCACACATAGCAAAGCCTACGGGATATACAACAAAACTTCTTCAACGATTGAGGAATCACTACACGTTTCATTTCATGAAGATTTTGATTTTTCTTTTGTTGATGATGATAGTGTAGATGTTTTGTGTGATCCTCTTAGTAATGTTAAGATTAATGTTGATACTAACACTACTAACGAAATTGTTGAAGATGTTCTTAGTGATGCAGGAATACCCAAAGCTTATCCGACCGTTCACAACCATTCCCATAACCAAATTATTGGAGATATTGGTGTGGGTGTTCGAACGAGGTCGAGGATTGAAGAATTCTCTCATTGCGCATTTGTCTCTACCATTGAGACAAAGAACATCCAAGAAGCTTGTGAGGATAGCTCTTGGATAGTGGCAATGGAAGAAGAACTAATGCAATTCGAGAGAAAAAAAGTTTGGGAGCTCGTTCCTCTTCCAAGTGGTCACCAAGTTATTTGGACCAAATGGATCTTCAAGAACAAGACTGATGAGAACGAGGTGATCACAAGGAACAAAGCAAGGTTAGTAGCTCAAGGCTACCGGCAAGAGGAAGGTATTGATTTCGAAGAATCTTTTGCCCCCGTAGCTAGATTAGAAGCTATTAGATTACTTTTATCTTTTGCATCCCATAAGAATTTTAAACTATTTCAAATGGATGTTAAAAGTACATTTTTAAATGGGATTGTCAATGAAGAAGTATATGTTTCTCAACCTCCCGGTTTTATTCATGAAAAATTTCCAAACCATGTTTTCAAACTTAAGAAAGCGTTGTATGGGTTGAGACAAGCTCCTAGAGCTTGGTATGATCGACTTAAGGCCTTTCTTTTGAATTTAGTTTTTAAAATGGGAAAATTTGACTCTACACTCTTCATGAAAGATTATGAAAATGACATTCTCTTGATTCAAGTTTATGTAGACGATATAATTTTTGGTTCTACTAACTTTAATCTTTGTCAAGAATTTTCTAAGTCTATGAAGGATGAATTCGAGATGAGCTACATGGGAGAGCTCACTTATTTCCTTGGACTGCAAATTCAACAAATGGAGAATGACACCTTCATACATCAGACAAAGTACACCTGGGATCTTATCAAGCGATTCGTAATGGAATCATCTTCAAGCAAAAGGACTCCCACGAGTACTACTACCCATCTACACAAGGATGAGAGCGGAAAAGATGTAGACGTTTGCCTATATCGAGGTATGATCGGTAGCTTACTTTACTTAACCGCTAGTAGGCCCGATATAATGTTTTCTGTATGCTTGTGTGCTAGATATCAAGCTAGACTTAAGGAGTTACACTTGATTGCGGTTAAACGAATATTTCGTTATCTCAATCAGTCTCTAGATTATGGGTTACTTTACCCTATTAACGTAATTAAGTAAGTTTTAATAGTAATAAATAAAGAGAGAGAGAGAAGTAATTTGTGAACGTAATTAAAGTGATTTAGGAATTTGTAATTAGTAAATTTTAGATGTAATTAATAAAGTAATTAGTGAAAGTAATTAACAGAATAATTTAGTTAAATTATTTTAGTTAAACTTGTTGGTAAATAATGACGACACGGTAAAATGAAAATAGTGACGCGCTCACGTCAACTTGTACGGACGCAAAGTTAACTGAATGACTGAAGAAAAATACCGGTACGAAAAAAATGAAAACGCGCCTAAAAATACTGGCCGTTACAATAGGGAAATCCTTGATGATGAGCACACCAAATGATGTAAGTGTACTTATATACACTATCTAAAGTGTGCAGGTTGTGTGATCAATAGATTTACGCATACTCCGATGAAGCTCAACCACACTCAGAGGATGGAGACAAATTTGGTAGCTCTAAGTCAAGCACAAGTGAAGCTCAAAGATAAAGCTCAAGGAATGTGCTCAAGCCTAATGAAAAAGGTGCTCAAATTCAAAGTGAAGAGCACATCTACATAAACATCTGATCGGCTTCAAACGTCTTCATTTAAGTCTAGTGTGTGAGTTGGTCTTTTAGGATTATGTTAAAGCCAAGTTTAATTGTACACACAAAAAAACGTTTTGAAACCAAAGTTTTTTAAACCTCATTTTTAAACTCTTTGAGAGCATTAGCTATTTTATTTAATCTTCGTAGTCAACCACCAACACCCAGGAGTTGATTACTCATTCTCTAGCTGGGTTTCAGTGAAAAAGTGCTCTGGGAGTCGACTACCAAAAGAGGGAGTCAACTACCAACTGTGAACAAATTTTTCAATGAAATCTCTCTAGGAGTCGACTACCTCATCATCAAAAGGGAGGAGAGTGATGGGAAATCTAATCCCACCCCTAAGTGGTTTTGATGATGATCACACCAAATGTTGTTAATGTATTAATAACACTATTCAAGTGTGTAGGTTGTGTAATCAAATCAATGAAAGCTCAAAGCATACTCCGAGAAGAAGAAGCTCAACCACACTTATAGAAGATGAAGATGAATTTAGCTCGCATTCCACGTCAAGCACAAACGAAGCTCAAAGATTAAGCTCATAGTACGTGCTCAAGCTCAAGCTAAAGTAAAGCTCAAATTCAAGTGAAGCACATGCATTCACATCAAGATCTTCATTGCTTCAAGTCTTCATTAAGTATAGTATGTGAGTTGGTTTTCTTTTTTGAGGACTATGTTAAAGCCAATAAAGATTTACACACACACACACAAAATGATTTTCGAAAAATAATTTTTTAAACTTATTTTAAATATCTTTGAAAGTGTAGATATTGATTCAATTCTCGTAGTCAACCTCCAAACACCCAGGAGTTGATTACTTATCTTTCAACAGAGTTTCTCTGAAAAACTGCTCTGGGAGTCGACTACCAAAGGAGGGAGTCGGCTACCTGCTATAGCAGAGTTTTCACTGAAAACTACCTTGGGAGTCGACTACCTCCCTTAGTAGTCGACTACCTGATGTACGTTTTAACTTCCTTGATTGCCTCTCTCATTTACTCTTCGCTTGATTTTTGGGCCGAAGTCAAAACATTTTTGAATTCATTTGAATCCTCTTTTAAACTCTATAAATAGAGATCCTATGAGAACATTTTCACATACCAATCAACCATTCTTGAGCTAAGCAAAAACTCTCTCAAAATCTTAAAAGTTCTCATCGCTCTCAACGTTCGTCATAGCCAAAAACGGGTTTTCAATTTCTGATCTTATTGCATATATTCTTTTATAATTCTTATAAAGATCGTATTTTTTGCTATTGCAAATTGTTTTCGAAATTCTTCTCTTTGTTTTTTAATATTCTCAAAGGATTTTTGAAACCACAAGATTTTAGATCACATTGAATTCCTTTATATTCTTTATGTGATCTAAGAACGATTTAAATTCTTTTAGCCACGTGAAGTACAATTGCAAATTTTTCTTGGCTACAGAATTATTGGGTGTAAACCAATCTCCACTAATTTATTGGAGTTAATTGGATTTGTTTTTACTTGTAGTCCCTTGGTGATAAGGGTGTTGTAAATCCTAGTCAAGACTAGGTGGTTGGAAATCCTGGTGGTGATACTAGGTCGTTGGAAATCCTCATGAGTGAAGTTAAGTAATTGTATTGCTAAGGAAATAATTGATTAAATCTCGACAAGACGTACCCAGGTTGTGGGGAACCGAGATAAATCGCTTGTCTCTGTGTGATTTTCTATGTTTGCCATTTATTATTTATTTTGTGCAAAGTTGTTAATTGTTTATAATATATGTCCTTTGAAATTCCTTGTTAATAATATTGTTGTTGCCAAAGATTGTACTGGTTATTCCACTGTGAGATCTCTTTTATTATTCTTTTGAACTTTGAATCTCATCTTATATTTATCTTGAGATCATCGTGTTGATTAAAGACCAAGCGTAGATCACTCTACTTGGTTTCTTAGGCAACATTGAAAGGGATATTTGTTATGTATTGATAATTGTCGAAAAAAGTTTAAATCATATAACACTATTCAACCACACTTCTAGTATTGTTTACCACCCATAGGATCCAACAGTTTCCTCTGAAGTTAAAAGACCAAGTTTTGAACACTTTTATCGTGTGGAAGAAGCAGGTTGAGACTCAAATAGGTCGGAAGGTTAGGTGGCTTCGAAGTGACAATGGTGGAGAATATAGGTCGGACTTCTTCGAAAAGTTCTGTAGATCGGAGGGATTCAAAGGAATTTCACTGTAAGTGGTACATCGATGTAGAATGGGGTAGCTGAGAGGATGAAGTGGACTTTATTGGAGAAAGTCCGATGCATGTTGTCAATAACCGATCTACCAAAAGAGTTTTGGGCAGAGCTCCTGGCATACGTGACGTACTTGGTCAATCGGCTACCATCTGCTGCATTGGATGGAGGATCACCTCTGGTGGTCTGGTCAGGAAAGTCAGTTCCTGACTATAACACTTTGAGGATATGGGGCTGTCCAAGCTACTATGCCATGAAGGAGGAAAAGCTCGATACTAGAGCCAAGAAAGCTATCTTCTTGGGCTTTAGAAATGGTGTCAATGGATACAGGATGTGGTGTCCGACACTAAACAAGATGATCGTGAGTAAAGACGTAACGTTTGATGAATCGATGTTACTGAAGTAACATGAACTAAAGGTGGAGACCAAACAGACATAGATGAAGCAAGTATATGAGAGGATGTCTGAGGCTCCAGATGGGTCGGTCACTGACTCAGGCCAACCCACACTAGAAGCTGTAGAAGATGTACTCCAAATAGATTTTGGTGATGTTAGTGGTTCAAGCTCGGATGGTGGAGATAGCTCGTCTCCACAGATGACTCAGCCAAAGGATTCCATTGCAATGTCGAGGCCGAGGCGTGAGATACGATGACCTGCGTGATACTCGGAGATGATCTCATTCGGTTGTCCCACTATAAGTATTGACATTCCCACTTCTTTCAAAGAGGTGGAGTAGTCTGAAGACCCAGGGCGGTGGAGGAGAGAGATTGACGAGGAGATGGTGTCGCCGAGGAAGAAAGAAACATGGATCTCATGGAGCTTTCGAAGGGCAAGAAGGCAATTGGGTGTAAGTGGATCTACACTAAGAAGGACGGAGCCGAAGTAAGAGATGCTCTCTACAAAGCTTGCCATGTAGCAAAAGGCTATGCACAGAGGGAATGTAGGATCCTGTCAAAACAGCGACGTTAGGATCGAATAATAAAATAGAGACTTACGCTTGCGTACGCGGCACCGTAGTCTCGGAACTTCGCCCTCGGATTTTCCACACCGGTCGGTACTTCGTCACGGAGGATCGAAGCAGAGTTTCACCGCCTAAATCTCTATTTAGAAGAGGATTTTAATGGAAGGGAGAAGAAGAACATAAGATGCCTTATGCAAACTTATGGCATGGAAAGTGTTGTATGAATGCCTTACCCTTGGGTCCTATTTATAGGCTTTAGGGGTAGTTATTGTAGGAAATAACTAAATATAAGCTTATTAGCCTATATTAGTACATTCATTTATCCTCTTCTTCATTCACTTATCAAGTGCCTTTATGCACTTATAAAGTGACTTTTTCCACTTATCGAGTGGCTTTTTCCACTTATCGAGTGGTCCTTTTCACACGAGAAAAGGTTCCCTTCGTGCACGCTTTCGTGCACGTGACATCTGAGGTCCGTATACCCTCATACATCCCCTCATGGGTGTATTCATGTCGTCCATATCCAACATCTCCCACTCACACTTGAGGGGATTTGTAAGGAAACATCTTTCCTTTAACTCTTCTGTTTATCATACCGAGAAATAGGCCGTGTGACCGTCATGCGCATAGAGTCCGCTGTTGTGCACTTGTTAGAGATACACAACACTCCTCGAGGTGCAAAGTTGAGTAGATCAACGTATGCTTTACCCTAGATTATTTCTTCACATTTCTTATACTTTATATTCAACAATTGAATCCCATCTGGATTACAATTGGCTGGCCAGCTTTGAATCTCTAAAGTCCAAATGTGAATATGAAATTAATCTTCCTCTTCTTGCGATCCTTTTGATCTTGACTTGACTTGCTTTTCTAACATGCCCCGCCGGACCGAATTGACCATAGTCCATAAGCAACATGCTAAGATAGCAATCACCCAGTCAAAGCTAAAGGAACCAATTAGAGTCCATAAGGGTAATGAGTTAAGACCCATGTGGTCTTTGTGTCTCACATAATAGTAAACACAATTACTATTCTAACCCAATGGTCAAAATGCATACGTAGAATGAATACGTATTACAACATCACTCCTTTCCCAGGGAGCGTATGTCTTAATGATGTTGTAAGGATGATGATCAGACACCACAATGTCTGATTTTGAGTCCCTTTTACTGCTCAAATAATCTTCTGGACCCACATCCCGCATAAGACAGATAGGATTAAAGAATCCTTTTAGATCTTTTGTAAGCATCCATATGATGCAGATCTTTCATACAACCATTTTGTTTAAGTCATGACTCTAAATCATCCGTCTGACGATTTTGACTTTAAACAGGTCTCATCTTTATTTTATCCGTCTGATATAATAAAGGCGGTTGCTCATGTGAGAGAGCCAACCTTAATTTGTCCGACATACTAGAAAGTATAGCTGAGATTTCAGAAAATGTACACAAACATTTCTTAAAGAATTCATATGCAATGTTTGAAAAGAACTTATTCTTTTATTAAATTTGATCATTTACAGACATGAGAATTTACATTGGTACAACTCAGCTCTTACGCAATCCTTGAGATGATAAGTGTTTGTAAAACACATCTCTGGGGATCGCCTTCGTAAGCGGATCCGCTATCATCTCATGCGTAGAAATGTACCTTATGTCTACCTTCTTGGTTTTATCAAAGTTTTTTGCAAATTTGTAGCGGATATCAATGTGTTTGGTCTTACAATGGAATTTTGGATCTTTGATATAGGCTATAGATGCTTGACTGTCACTGTGTATATGTACAACACCTGAGTCACTTGCATCAATTAGTCTGTCTAAGAACTTCCTAAGCCAAACAGCCTCTTGGACTGCCATGCTAAATGCTACAAACTCGGCTTCCATAGTTGAACGTGCGATGCAGGATTGTTTCTTGCTACTCCAGGATATTGCACCAGATCCGAGTAGAAAAACATATCCTGAGGTTGATCGTCGCTCATCGAGATCACCCGCCCAATCAGCATCAGTGTAGCCTTCGAGCCTTAAGGCATCTCCTTGATAGCATAAAGCATAGTCTGCAGTTCCTTTTAGATACCGCAATATCCTCTTAACCGCTTTCCAGTGTACTTGCCCTGGATTGGATTGGTAACAACTTACCATTCCAACGGCAAAACAGATGTCCGGTCTTGTACACATCATAGCGTACATAAGACTACCAACTGCATTGGAATATGGAACTTTTTCCATAATTTCTTTTTCCTTTTGGTTCTTTGGACACGATTTCAGACATAAATTGTCGCACTTGCTTATAGGAGTATCAATGGACTTACAGTCCTGCATATTAAAACGTTCTAAAACCTTCTTTATATAAGTCTCTTGTGAAAGAGAAAGAAGTTTCTTTGAACGATTCCTTGAAATCTTAACTCCAAGGATATATGCGGTTTCTCCCATGTCGTTCATCTCAAAAACTGATAAAAGCCAAGCCTTGATATCCATTACAAAGCCCTTGTCATTTTCGGCTATTCAAATGTCATCTACATATAGAGTCATAATAACGTACGTGCTCTTAATCCTCTTGATATATACACAGTTATCTTCATCAAGCATGGAAAAACCATTTGACAAGACAACTTCTTGAAATCGTATATACCATTGCCTCGAGGATTGTTTAAGACCATATATGGACTTACAAAGTTTACAAACCTTATGTTTGTTTCCTTCTTTTATAAACCCTGTTGGTTGTTCCATATAGATCTCCTCGTCCAATTCTCCATTGAGAAAGGCAGTCTTTACATCCATCTGATGTAATTCGAGGTCTAAGCAAGCTACCATAGCCAGAATCAGGCGAATCGAGGTAAAACGGACAACAGGCGAGAAGGTCTCTTCGTAGTCTATCCCTTCATGTTGCGTAAAACCTTTCGCGATAAGGCGAGCTTTATATCTGTCAATAGAGCCATCAGCCTTATGCTTGATCTTGAGAACACATTTGTTCCCAATTGCTCTACGTCCTCTGGGTAAGTCAACTAAGTCCCAGACTTGGTTAACTTTCATGGATTCCAACTCCTCCTTCATCGCTTCCGTCCATTTGTCTTTCGCAGGGCATGATACGGCCTGTTTGAAAGTAGCAGGCTCGTCATCTTCTTGTAGTAAAGTCATAAAGGTTTGCGGAAATTCGTCCTCAAATCTTAGAGGAGCCAACCTTGTACGACTACTACGTCGTATTTGAGATTCTTCAAGTCCTTGTTGACTCGAATTTAGATCAATTCTAATATCACTCCCACTTGGAATGTCGTTAGAAATGCTCCCACTTGGATCATTATTCCCGTATGGAATAGGATTAGCGTCATTCGTATCATCCATTGGTGAAGTTTGAAACGTATTTTCTTCTTCACCAAGAATTCTCCCACTCGAATGAGGTAATCCTTCTTGATCATTAATCTCAAATAGAGATAAGTCCTGACTTATCTCACCCTGTCTTGGAAACTCGTTTTCCAAGAAAGTGACATCCCTCGACTCAAATTCAATGAGACCTCCATTGTCTTCCTGACCAATGAAAACATAACCTTTGGAGTTTTCTACGTATCGTATAAAGATACATTTCATTCCCCGTGGCCCAAGTTTGCCATACTTATGGGAGGAAATATGTGCGTAAGATGCACATCCCCAAGGTTTTAAAATGTTTAAGTCAGGAGACCTTTGGTTCCACAACTCATAAGGAGTGGAGCTAACTAATTTCGAGGGTACGCGGTTTAAAATGAAAGCGGCCGTCAATAATGCATCACCCCAAAAGGTGATTGGCAAGTTAGCTTGCGCCATCATTGAACGGACCATTTCCATTAAATTCCTATTCCTCCTTTCAGCAACACCATTTTGTTGAGGAGTATAAGGCATAGTTACCTGATGTACTATGCCCTTTTCATCACAAAGTTCCTTAAAACTTGTTGATTGATATTCACCGCCCCTATCGGTTAGCAAGACCTTAATCTTCCGATCTAATTGATTCTCCACTAAACTCATATAGTTTTTAAAGCAGGTTAATGCTTCACTTTTGTGGGATATCAAATAGATATGTCCGAATCGGGTGAAATCATCAATAAAAGTGATGAAATAGGACTTCCCGCGTCGTGTCTTGACATTCATCGGACCACATATATCCGAATGGATGAGCTGTAATGGAACCTCGGCCCTTGTACCGGTTCCAAACGGCTTGCGACAAGATTTTCCCACAAGGCAATGTTCGCAGGTCGACATATCGACCTTTGAAACATTGGATAGAAAGCCACGTTTGGCAAGTCTATCCATACGCGTTGGTCCAATATGACCAAGCCTTGCGTGCCAACAAATTATATCAGACTCATAAGTCGAAGAATTTGTAACAAGGAAATTTTCATTACAAAATGAAGAGTCATACATTGTATTTAATACAATAAATCCTTTGAATACATACCCAGTGCCAATTAAGGAATTATTACAAAACAAGTCCACTTTACAATCATGAAAAAACCAGTTATAACCAAGACCCATTAACACGACCACAGATATTATATTCCTTCGAATATCTGGAGCGAAGAGAACATCATGAAGTAGGAGAGTGCGGCCGTTGTCCAAGACTAGCTTGCAAGTCCCAACGCCTTTCACTTCAACACGAGTGTTGTTTCCTACATAGATCCACTTCGTTTCTTGGGGTATCTGGTGATACTCCACGAAGGACCGTCTGTCCCTTGCTATGTGGTCGGTGGCACCTGAATCAATTATCCAAAATGGATTAGATTCCACAAGAAATATTGAACTAGAAACACATATGTAACTAGTACAATTACAAGTTACCTCGTCGCCTCCACTCGTACACGAACGAGCATGTGACCGAGCTTGTTGCACTTGAAGCACTTGATCCTCTTCAAGTCTTTCTTCTTGTGTCATTTCTTGTGCCCACCCTTATGTTTGGGTTTCTTGGTAGAATCAGGTTGCTTATTACGTTCATTAGTAGACTTTGAACGATCTTTCCGTTTCTTTCCCCCGTGTGAGGAACTAGCAACAATATGCACTTCTGCACTTGGCTTGGCAGCCGCAAGCCGCTCTTCCTCTAACTCGAGGTGCTTGGAAACATCGCTGAAGGTCTTGATGCTCTCATTATGAGTGAGATGCATCTTCATTTGGTCCCACCCATTTGGTAGGGAACGTATGACTGCTTGGATTTGTTGCTCATCAGTGAGCACATGACCTGCATCCTTTAACTCTGAGATAAGATTCGCCATATGTCGCAAATGTTTCCCCATGGAATGATCTGGACGTTTCTTATATGAATCGAATCTTATAGTTAAGTCACGAAGTTTGGACACCGATGTGCCACCAAACTTCTCCTCTAGCTTGGACCATATGTCCATGGCTAGGTCATGCTCTCGGAAGATGCGCATTATGTCATTGGCCATACTGCTAAATAACGTAATGCGAGCTATCTTGTTCTTCCGAGACCAAGCATCAAAAGCTTGCTTGTCTCGTCTGTGTTGGGCCGTAGTGCCCAACTCAGGTTCAATCATTACGTTCTTCAGAGTTTCGAGCACTTCTTGCTCCTCCAGAACGTACTGTATTTTAATGGACCATAGTTTGTAATTATCGCCGTTGAGTTTTTCACCTCTGTTTAACTCAGCGATGATATTCTTTGAAGCGGAAGACATTTTACTTTTAAAATGCTGCAAAAAACACAAAACCGAAGGTTTGATCAAAAAACATTGCATTAAAAATTCTTAAAATATAATTCCCACTTGAAATGATAATAGAATATCCCATTTGGATAGTTCTAATTTCAACTCCCACTTGGAATGATATTTATAATTTGATAAGTTACTTTCGAAAAATATTGAAGTTGTTACTCTAGAATCGGAAAGGTCACTACGTTTCCAATCACCATCTAGAGTAACTTTCAATATTTCCCCATCACTTTATCAAATAATAGTACTCTTATAGTACTTCACAGCGGAAAAGCGTTTTTGAAAACGTATTTTTCAAAACGTGTATTTAAACCTAGTACCCTTATGATACTAGCGGGATATTCGGCAATCCCTAGCCATTGCCGGGGTTGAGCCATTGCCGTGCCAAGGCCGGATCCCCCTGAGGGGATTTTCTACAAGCCATCGTCGTCGGCTCCCGTATGGATCCAGGCGTTTCCCCCCTATAGGAGAATTTTGCCACATGACGACTGCCGTCGGCCCCGTATGGGCTAGCAATGCACATTCTTTCATGCATGCCACCCTCCCCCTCCTAAAATAGGGTTAACTGGGGCTCGGCACTGACCGAGGACGGAGCCGGCAGTGGCCGGCGCCGGCCTCGGCCAGGGCCGGCCGGCCTGACCCTTTCAGAGGTCAGGGCCAGCCAGGGTGCCGGCCCTGGCCTCTGCCAGGGCTGGCCAGGCCCCTGGCCAGGCCCTAGCCTGAGGCCAGGGCGCCGGCCCTGGCCTTTGCCAGGGCCGGCAGGGCCCTGGCCCTGGCCTTGGCCGAGGCCGGCCAGGGCCCCCCTGGCCCTGGCCGAGGCCAGGGCGCCGGCCCTGGCCTCTGCCAGGGCCGGCCAGGCCAGCCAGGCCGGCCCTGGCCTCTGCCAGGGTCGACCAGGCCCTGGCAGAGGCCAGGGCGCCGGCCCTGGCAGAGGCCAGGGCGCCGGCCCTGGCCCCTGCCAAGGCCGGCCAGGCCGGCCCCTGGCTCTGGCCGGGGCCGGCCAGGGCCTCCTGGCCCTGGCCTGGCCTCGGCCAGGCCTGGCCCTGGCCACGGCCGGCCAGGCCCTGGCCGGCCAGAGCCGGCCTGGCCTTGGCCCTTTGGCCTTGGCCGGCCATGGCCCATATGGCCATGGCCGGCCACCCCCTTGCATGGGGTTGGCTGCACACCCTCGCCGGAGGGTGGCCGTGGAAGTTATTGGCCGTAGCCAACCCCCTCCGCATGTGGAGGGGGGATGCATTGCCTCCATAGTCCATTTGGCCATGGTGATCATGCACCAAAAATCATCTTCTCCGATGGGAATAACCACCATCTTCTTCTCCGATGAGACACCCGTTCTTCGAGAAAGTAGTTATTCTCTAATGGCCGTGTGCCAAAATGAAAAATAACACACTTTAAAATTCGTAAACTACGCGCTCCATATGAAGAGAGCGCCCATTCCCATTTGAATGGAGACTCAGCATCAATGAAAAGAGCGAGTTTGGCGATATGAACGGTCGGTTCTTCCCGTCACGGAGAGTTCCTGCCATATCCGTAATGGTAGGAGACCCTAACGTGAAAAGAACAACCGCTGCGTTCTCTCCGTCACGAAGCGTTCCTACCATATCCATAATGATAGGATACCCATTCGTGAAAAAGACAACGCCTCGTTCATCGGTTCGACGGGGCGGCGGTTTGACCGGGCGAACCCGTATGGCTCTGATACCAATGTAGGATCCTGTCAAAACAACGACGTTAGGATCGAATAATAAAGTAGAGACTTACGCTTGCGTACGCGGCACCGTAGTCTCGGAACTTCGCCCTCGGATTTGCCACAACGGTCGGTACTTCGTCACGGAGGATCGAAGCAGAGTTTCACCGCCTAAATCTCTATTTAGAAGAGGATTTTAATGGAAGGGAGAAGAAGAACATAAGATGTCTTATGCAAACTTATGGCATGGAAAGTGTTGTATGAATGCCTTACCCTTGGGTCCTATTTATAGGCTTTAGGGGTAGTTATTGTAGGAAATAACTAAATATAAGCTTATTAGCCTATATTAGTACATTCATTTATCATCTTCTTAATTCACTTATCAAGTGCCTTTATGCACTTATAAAGTGACTTTTCCCACTTATCAAGTGGCTTTTTCCACTTATCGAGTGGTCCTTTTCACACGAGAAAAGGTTCCCTTCGTGCACGCTTTCGTGCACGCGACATCTGAGGTCCGTATACCCTCATACATCCCCTCATGGGTGTATTCATGTCGTCCATATCCAACAGGGAAGGCATCGACTTAAATGATGTCCTCTCTCTGGTGGTGAAGCGTTGCTTGATTTGGATCCTGTTGGCATTAGTGGCACAGTTCGACCTTGAATTGGTGCAACTAGATATCAAGATAGCATTCTTGCATGGAGAGCTCAAGGAAGAGATCTATATGGCTCAGTCTGATGGCTATGGGAGAGGTGGCGGTCTTACATGTATGCGGAAGAAGTCGCTCTACGGGCTAAAGCAATCACCTAGACAGTGATACAAGCATTTTGAACGCTTTATGACGGATGATTAAGCTTACATTTGCAGCCCCTATGATCATTGCATGTTCTATCAGGAGTTGGATGATGGGTCATTCATCTATCTCTTACTTTATGTTGATGATATGCTCATTGCTTCCTCAAATAATGAGGAGGTTCGAAGATTGAAATCTGAGCTCAATTGTGCATTCGAGATGAAGGACCTGGGCAAAGCATGAAGGATTATTGGGATGGAGATCACAGGGGATCAAAGTAGAGGTAGAGTTCATCTTTCATAGAGTCGCTATTTGAAGTCTATGATACATAGATTTGGCTGTGAAAGGATGAATCCCATAATTACTCTGCGTACACCTCACTTCAAGATCTATGCCAAGCATTGCCCGGAGAACAAAGAGGAGATGAAGCTCATTCAGAGCATACAGTATGCCAATGTAGTATGGGCATTGATGTACGCTATGGTTTGTACCCGACCCGACCTATCACATGCAGCCAGCATGGTGAATAGGTACATGCACAATCTGAGGAAGGAGCACTGGTGAGCAGTGCAATGGACACTTAGGTACGTCAATGGCACAGTCGATGTCGGATTGGCTTATAGCCGAGGTGATGATGGTCCACATGATGTTGGCTATGTTGATTCTGACTTTGCAGGTGATTTTGATGGGATGAGATCCATGATTGGCTATGTCTTCACCCTATCAGGAGCTCCCATTTGTTTGTGGAGTATCCTTCAGTCTATATGGCTCTGTCTACTATGGTGGTAGAGTATATGGCATTGATTGAAGCGGTGAACGAGGTGATATGGCTGATGGGATTGATGGATGATCTAGGAGTCTACCAGAAGAGGTACGACCTCTATTGTGATAGTCATAGTACCGTGCACTTCGCTAAGAATCAGGTCTTCCATGCTTGTTGCAAGCATATCGATGTGAGATTCTACTTTGTTAGAAACTATGTAGGAGAAGAATATCACCACATCAACTTGTTGAAGATCAGAACATATGACAACCTAGCGGACATGTTGACAAAGGTTGTATTGGGAGCAAAGTTCAAGCACTGTTTGGATTTGCTCAACGTGTTTCCGAGATGATGAAGGTGGTGGCCCCAAGTGGGGGCATTTGAGACTCGGTAGAGCCAGTTGAGCCCGTAAGGTCATTATGCTCTTTGGAGAAAAAATGCGGGAACATCAGTTGTGGCTCAACCAAGGCGATGCGTGGATGACTGTTCGTGTGACAGATGCCTAAATCTCGACAATGTGGAGATTTGTGGAAGTTGGCTGGATTGAGCTACTGAAGAAGTATTGGTTTTCAACCGAGCTATCTTGTGCAGAGATAGCTCGTCAATGCCCGGATCCACCCCATCTGAATCTGCACAAGTCAGATCGGTCAGATGTCGAGCTATGAGACTTTAGCAGCGCATTAATTCTTTGGTCAAAGGGTCGGCGGCTAAATGAATTGGCAAATTTATGGTTCGAGCTATCAGATAGCTCGAATAACTTGGCTCGGCCCTTCGGTTGTTTGGTCTTCAGAGGAAGCTCGATAGTTCGAAGGGGGCACACTTGGATGCGGCAGAGATCTAGTAGGGTGCGATGTATTAATTGCATAGAGTTGCAATAAGGATGGGATTTCGTTAAAGTCTGGATTCGTATGTTTTGGGGACTCCTCATCAATGATGTCACCTATTGTACCATAGGTGTATATATATGGAGTTTTAGAGGACGCTTAGAGGTGGAATACACACATAGAACTTTGAGCCGCCATTTATGAGAGCCAACTCGGAGAGATTGTTTGTGCGCTTTTGGAGAGATCTTGTGTGCATGTTCTTCGTTTGTGAAGAGAGGAGATTTGTATTATTCTCTCCTTTTGTAATAAAGCTTATTGGTGTTTCCTTGGCCGGTCAACGGCCTAAATACAATTTTCATAGTGCTCTATTTGTTTGTTGCTCGTCCTTGTCTCCTGAATCTTCGGCGATCATTCTGCTGTCACAAAACATATAATCGTGTACATACCATGTTATATTGATGGATGCCAAAATAACGATTATTCTATACCAAACTAATTTATTTTTTAAAGAAAAAATAATGAAATTAAATATACAAGTATACAAAACATATTCCTCTCTTATTACACTAACTAGCAATGTTGACATAATCTCCAAGACGTAACAAGAACAAATTGAAAGTCTACCCCCGAACCATGCTTCACATTTGGCCTAAAATCATATTGTACGTATGAGACACATATTTCATGATTATTATCAAATCATTGTTGATATTGTTTTTCAAAATGATTAGATTGATTTCATTTTTTTATTTAGTCAATTATATGCATAGTAGTTGCATATGTAATCAAAATGTGTACATGGTCTTCAAGTTTCTTCACTCAAAATGTGTTCACGGAAAATAGATAAATGGGAGACGCCTCATACGGCTGGTTCATTGCAGAAATGCATGAAGTCAGCTTTCAAATCACCTTTTTTAAAGATCCTTTGGAACGCCGGTAAAGCTCGTCGGTGGCAGCCCGGGTTCGAAACCAGGGGAGCCTTACACAACTCCTAAATTAAGGGGGAGTGTGGAGGAAGGGGATCACGGGGCTTGAATCCACGTCGCCACTGCGGACGTGGGCCGAGCTACTCAAATGAGCACCCAGCGGGACTCTTTTTGGTTTTTTTAATCCTTTGAAGAGCTAGCTTTCAGAGCACCTTAGATTCATGGGTTTTTGTCACTTGTAAATATGAAACAAAAATTCCAGATCCCAGTTTGGCTAAGGGTATTAGTGCTGTAGCTAGCTTCAACCCCGCTTAAGCCCACCCCGCTTAAGCCCCAGTGTTGATTGAATATTTTGTACGGATCAAGCATTTTATGTACACTAGAAATAATTCATGCACGTAGTGCAACGCGTAAAAAACCCACACGAACAGTATACGATGCATACGCACAACTGCAAAGGAATGAGAAGTATAAGTGTATGTGTCGATATCGTCAGGGTAAAGGGGGTAAAAATCTCAATGGTAATCATGTATCGTCAGGGTAAAGGGGGTAAAAATCTCAATGGTAATCATGTAAATAAGAGGGGATCAAAGGGGGGAAATGTAATGACCCGCTCTCAGGGGGCCATTACTTATTTGATATACTCGCAGGTCTGCAGTCAACCAGTGAAAACAATATAGCCACGATGCAGAGATGTACAAAAATACTCAAATACGCGTCCAATTATTACAATCCATACTGAACAATACGCTCTAATAAAGAAACATGAAAGAAAATAAGTGCATATGGAAATACGTCATGACTCGAACTCTAAGATCTATATCCTCTGGATCAAACTCAGGCTCCTCATACTCAAGAACCTCTTTGTCAACCTGTGCATCAGCTACGGTGCAACGAAGATGGAACCGAAGGTAAGTCACAACAATTCTAGCAATAGAAATAAAAGCAATGTACAAGCAGGGAAATGAATAAATTATGGAAAGTAACTACAGGCAGTCATGCAAAAGCGTCAAGGGATGTAAAAGCAGCCATGCAAGGTAAAAGCATCCATGCATATAAGTACTATAAGTGAGGTAAAAGGTGACGGTGTAAGTAAAATGAGTAACATACAAGAGCAACCATGGTGATAGCAAAAGTAAGACCAGCAGATATGAGTTGTAACAATAGTAAACATGCATGTACGAAACAAGACATGCATTAAACGAAATGGTTATTGTGGTGCTAGCAATGATTAGCTAAACTATGTGACTCACGTAGGAGAGTATGATATGCAACCATGGGTCACCTCATTTTCTGCGGGGAGCTAATCCCGGGAGTTGCTGCACACTTTTGAAACAAGACGGGAGTATACACTTTTAAAATGGGACAGAACGTGACATGTGAGGTGACTCCGATCATAGCTCCCACACTCTCTCTATAATGAGTTACCCCAAATCCCAGTGATATGTCAAGTGTATCAAGTTTATGATTCTTACGGGATGTTCAACATGATATTCTACGAGATATTCCACATGATATTCCACGAGATATTCCACATGATATTTCACGAGATATTCCAAAAGCATTCACTGAGTTATAGATGGCATGCATCAGGTGATGTGACTATTTAAACGTGAGCAATCGTGCTACAAGTGTATCCAAAGTTCATGCATAGTTTTCAAGTGAAAATCATCAGGACATGGTAGGCAAGGGTGAACGAGACAATGGAGTTATCATAGTAAAATATGAGTTTACATGCGATGAAAGGTTGAAGTAACTCATTTAAAAGTATTTATAATCGATGTTTGCAAAAAATATGATAATTGGAGTTCTAGCATTGATCCACACAAATGGGCTTAGTCAATGTTAGCCAAGAAGGTCACTATCCCGTAAGCAGGGTGATCCAAAACTTGGGTCCAAGCGATCCCAGCCAGCTTGGTAAACCAATATTAAGAACGCCGATTATCAACTTCCACTCCATCGATTATATTAACAAACAGTAGAGTAATTCCATATTTATTCACTATGATAATTAAACCAAGACCACTGATTGACTTTCTTATTAAAACCCAGACAGTTATGGACCCATTTCAAATCGACTGGACCACAGCAAAGCCGATGCTAAAAGAATTTGAGGATAAAGACAAGTCCAACAATTATGATTTTGATCACATGCTTCGAGGATGTGGTATTTCCATTGGTACACAATTTATCCAAGTAAATGGTCGCGTGCTACAAGCACCAAAGTTGTAAGTTGGCAATGTCGTATTTTAGGTCAATAGTCGTTCTGTAGTTGATTAGTTTCCTATTTAATTGGTCTCTAGTCGTTTGTTCAATTCAATAGCCATTCTGAGGCTAATATGTAATGTCCTAAGTTCATACTAGTACACATATTTAAACTTCTAAAGCTAGAATTAGAGTGACTTACTGTTTTTGATGTCGGCGTAGTAAACCGAAGCTAGAGCCAGAGCTTCCAAGGGTGCTTGTGCACGAGAATTGTTACCTGTAGTCACAATAAATTATCAGTTATAGGATGTACTATTTTCTATCTATTTATCGTAATGTTTGTATTTTTTATTATAACTAAAAACGGGCCAAAACACGCACTAATAATTTTTAGATAGGCCAAATTTGAGGAAAATAAATTTATCTATGAAGAAAATATTTTTCTGAAGCTCATAAGTATTTTTAACAGCTTAAAATCAATTTTATAAATTTAAAATGAATTATAAACTAATTTTTCGAAATTATCTTAAATGTTCTACGATTTGTTTAAAAAAGTATACGTCAGAAACTTTAATATAATATGTCAAAATTTTCATCTCGAATAGTAGAATACGAAAGTTATTTTTATATTTTGAAGTTTACGTGAAATTCGATCCCGATAAGTCATTTAGCTAAATTAGTATAACTTGAAAATCCTAACTTGAAAATTAAATATCAGATTGGGACGAAACTAGCGCCTACACGTTCGCGACGACGAGTAGAAAAGCGCGGCATATTCGGTTTATTTCTAGGATACCTATATTATTTATAACTCATCGATATATAAGTAATAATATAACTTTTTAAAAAAACCTTTAACTCTCATTCTCTCTCTTAGGCGTCTGTCTTCTTTCTTTGTTTTTAAGCTGATGCACGCACTGCTGTTGTTCTTTGCTCCCGCGCACGCTGTGTTGTAGCTGTCGGAGGAGAAGGGAGACGACAGTGGCGCCATGCGGTGGAGGAGGGGTGCATGGAGGCAGGGACTAGCCGGCGGCGGGCCCAGTGGTGGGTGGTAGCACCATGTGAGCTAGACGTGGGGTTTGCGATGGGTCCTCGACGATGTTTTGGAACGGCATGGCTCGCCGTTCGTCGGAGGAGGCCAAGGAACTACTTTTGAGTTCGATTGGATCGCTGGAGTTCGGTGTGGCCGCCACGAGGAGCACCTGAGGGCTTGGGGGCTTCGTCGGCCATGCTTGCAGGTTGTGTTCGGAGGAGGTCCGAAGCCAAGGGGGCGCCTGAGATGGGAGGTAGTGAGGGATCTTGGGGGTGACCTCTCGTCAGAGGAGGAGGTGGTCGGAGTTGAAGGAGGATGAGGAGGACATGGTGGCCTTGGCTGTGAGTGGGTTGTTTTTCCTGGGGTTCTTTTTGTATTTTGAAGATGAAGAGAACGGGTGAGATATATAGGTGTTAAGGCCAAAATTGACCGAGACAGTTTCAAGCTGACGTAAACTCTTGGTGCTACGTCGGAGCCTCGTTAGAAGATGAAGTGGGACCATGGGTTGGAAGAACCTGGGTTGAGTGATGGTAGTTGATGATGGTGAGGTGCTCGATCGACCTTCGAGCAGCTAATACGTCGATCGTTCGAGGCCAGGAAGCTCGATGATGACCCTCGAACACTGGATGATGATCGTCGATCTGTACCACAGGGATATGTTAGGGGGTTGGATCTGGGTTTCGACCCAAATCCACTCTGATGCTTAAGTTAGTATGAGAACTTAAGAAAGAGAGGGAGCTTGGTGCAACTGTGATCGACCCACGGAGGTTCATCTCAGGACTGGCAGTGCAAGCTCAAAAGTATAAGAAATATCAGCTGAGAAAGTAAAGTTCTATGTCTTAGACCTCGTACCTAGAAATTGGAACCCATTTACCTTTGTCCTTCTGTCCTTTTATATGTGGTTTCTCTCTGATTGCATGTAACTATCACTCATTGATTTGGACGCGATCTCCTCCGGGATTCGGGGTAATGGCTACCTATTTACTCGGCCCCATCAACCTCCCCCCGAATATTGGCGCATGCCTAACGGTCGAACGACCTGTTTGTGTGACTCAGCAACGCCCCGCTCTGAGCGACTGGTATCGGGTTGCGGGCGCCAAATGGGTCGGGTGTGCGGACACTCCAATAGGGTCCGTACCCATGCACTAACAATGGCCCCCATCATTCGTGCCGCAAAGATGCGTTGATTGAGACCGCATGATGTGTAATCTTCTTAAATGCACATGGTTCTCAAAACATTTGATTAGATTTGTGCTGCCAAACCCCTTTCATCTTTGAATTGGTCTCTACCGCTTCTTGTGGCTGGCTTCAGACACGTATCTGTTGAATATTGGACTCCCCGGATTTGGTTTTGGATGATGAGCAAACATAAATAATTCATGAACTAACAATTTGTGAGCGCAGTATTGGAGATCGTCGCCAAATTCACGAGAACAATCAAAGCGACATCTCAACACTTCTCAAAGCTCGTATTCATGCCTAAAGCTTCGTTGAAGCTCTTACGCCGTTTTGGAAGTCATGAAGAATTAATCGAAGCTCTCGAAGACCGTTCTTTAAGGTTTTATTTATAGTCTTTTTGCTTCGATCTATAGAATGTTAAGCCTTGAGTATATCTTACGATTCTATCTTCATATCGCTCATATCGTAGCTCTAGGATCTTAGTACAAGTTCATTCTAACTTCCTCGAAGCATCGCGCTTCGATTCGGACTTGTTTGTGCATGTTAGTTGGTACAAGAAGAAGTACTGACCGACTAGATGGTGATCTAGTCGGTCAGCAGAGCTTCTTGGACCGACTAGTGTGAGTTAGTCTTTTCTTGTTCAGTACTGTTTACAGTTAGTCGTTCTACGTTGACTCACAGACCGACTAGTTTGTGAACTAGTCGGTCAGTGATGCTTCTTTGACCGACTAGTTGAGATTTACTGTTCATGCCAAATTTCTCCTAAGCTACTGTTTATCGTTAGTCGGTCTAAGAACGTTTGGTGACCGACTAGTTGATAATCTAGTCGGTCAACTTTTGCTCTTGGACCGACTAAGTCAATTTGTATTTAGACTATTTGTTTTTGCCTCTTAGTCGGTCTACGTTCACTGACTGACCGACTAGTTGTGAAACTAGTCGGTCAGAAAGTCTTCTTGGACCGACTAGATTTCTAGGTCTGAATTTCTATCTTTTCTCAGTTCTTCACTTAGTCGGTCCATGTTGTTTGACTGACCGACTAGTTGATGAACTAGTCGGTCAGTGGTTGTTCTTTGACCGACTAGTTGCCTCAGATTTCTATCCGTTGGAAATTGACCTAACTTGTTTTTATGGGACCCTATAAATACGAACCTAGGTCATTTCTCTCTAGGTTAGAGCTGCCATTAAGAGATTCAAAGAGATAGAAAGATATAGCCATTCTCACTCATTTCTAAAGCTCTCTTCCTCACAAGAAATCCATTCTCTCACTTTCTAGATCTAGAATCCATCTTGAGAGAAGCTTGTTCTTGGTGAGCCCTTCAAGCTCTAGCTTGAATCAAGTCTCCAAATCACTCCTAGGCACCTATTGCTGGTCATTTCCTTGGTGCTAGGTCTTGGTGACTTCATCTTCCTCAAATCCCTCCTTGCACCTATTTGGTAAGAAACTCAAGGTATAGGATTTTGTGGTAAGATTGTTTATTTCATTATAAACTTGTTTATATTGCTTGTTGATTCTCTCGGTTGTGAGAGAAGGTTGTGATCCCGGGTTGTGGGATTCACTATTGCCATTACTAGTATGATTTGATCTTGTGAAGGTTTTTCACAAGATATCATAGTGGAAATCTTGGGTTAGGGTTTCTAACCTAAGTATCCGGAGGGGATCCGGGTGGTTGGGACGTAGGATCGTCGGGAACAAGTCGGGGAGACTTGGGTGGATCCGAACCCAGTAACATCATTTGTTAGCATTGTTAATTTTGTTGTTGTCATTCAATTTAAGCTTCCGCAAATTGATTTGGTAGTTGTTTGCACTATAATTTGGAATTATACTCCTTGTTATTTTTAAAGTACTATTCACCCCCCCTCTAGTACTCGTGCAGTAGCTTGTAGGGCATTACATTTGGTATCAGAGCCAGATACTTAGCTATGTCTGCCAACGACAACAAGACCGTGCGTCCACCTTCGAACTATGACACCTTCAGGAACCGTGAAGGAGCATCTTCGGTGATGGAAGGACATTCCTCTACGAGGCCTCCATTCTTCAACGGTCCAACTACGGGTACTGGAAATGCCGGATGGAAACCTTCCTCCGGAGTGCATCTCTATGGAGGACCACAATGAAGGAATACATCGAGCCCGAAGAAGAAGACTTTGAGAAATGGACTACCGCGGAGATCGCCGCGGAGGTAAGCAATGCCAAGGCAATGAACGCCTTGCAATGCGCATTGGAGCCCGAGGACTTCAATAAGATATGCACATGTAAGAGTGCATATCAAATTTGGAACTCCCTCCTCATTCTACATGAAGGGACGAGTAGGGTAAGGACTCTAAACTCGTAGTTGTAAACAAATATTACGAAATGTTTCACATGCAACAGGGCGAGAAGATGAAGGAATATTACGCTCGCTTCGTTGACATAATAAACGAGTTAGAGGCCCTCGGCAAATCCTACACCCAAAAGGAGAAGTGCTCGAAGCTTATCGAAGGACTTCCTTCTTCTTGGGAGAAACGTACCTTCGCCATCGAGGAAGGTAATGACGTGAATAAGTATACTGTAGTTCAATTGATAGGTACTTTGATGTCATACGAGGTACGCAAAGATAGCAAGGTGAAGTAATAAGAAAAGATGAAGTCCTATTTGAAC